>JAWNOK010000003.1:6250000-7500000 GCA_035046005.1 Drosophila acutilabella
ATTTCGCTCCGTTTTTAGGCATTCTTTAATATAGTACAGTATTGTAATTTATAATTCGTGTGGAGACTAACTATATCAAACTATCCTGAAAGGTGCATTGAAATCGCGCTATAAACAAGAAAACTAGAAGCGTTACAAAATTGATAACTGACTGCAATATCATGTACGAGTGCAAGTGAGACAGAAAGATACAAGCACATGTGACGGCAGCGCTGCCGCATTCATATCAATGTATGAGTGCAAGCAAGACAGAAACATACAAGCACATGTTCGAATGTATTCGCTGCCTGCGTGGCGGCAGCGCTACCCGCAGTCGCTGGCCGCGCTGAATACACACATACATACATACATATATGCATCATATATTGTCTTTCGTATGTGTATTCCCATACAGACAAACAGATGTATGTGTGATTATGCTTAGATTATTTTTGTTTCAAAGTGTTTAATGCAAGTACTACACAATGTAATATTTCTGGACCGATTTTAATAATTAAATCGCGAAAAAATGCAGAGAGTATTTTACGGTCGGGCGTGCTCGACTGTACTTTTCTTACTTGTTTTTGCTGTTTCTTTGCGCAATTTGTAATTTATGCCGACGTCTCATGCTGAGCAGCACTGAGATTCAGATTCAAGTGCCAGACAAATTGTAGGCACAGAGGCAACTCTTCCGAGGCGTCGGCATCAAAGTTGCTGACATGCATGCAAAAAACACCGCAGCCTAGTTGATAGACTAGCGACATACCCTAAGTTAGCTTTTGCACTCTATGCACGCCTTGATCCCAAGAAAATCATCTAACACTTTTACTTTTTTATGCAAACATGACATGCTTCGCTTGTACTTCTTTACAGAGTATTCAGTTGCAATTGTGCTGTTGTTTTTCTTCTACTTTTCTCGCTCTCTGCTTTATCATGATTATGGTAAATTGTCTGAAAAATTGTTGTTGATTTGCATTGCACATTATAAAGCGATTTCAGCCATATGCATAGGCCAAGTTCCACTTTCTTTTCACAAACTGGGCTAATTGTGATGGATTCATTACAGTTAATGGGTTTGGCTCAATTTATTCAACGATATCATCAACATAATAGGCATTCCTCAAGTGCTTGAATGATAAAACTGATAATGTTTACAATGTACGATGATATCTTAATGCTAATGCTAAAAAGAATTCGACTTTTCATGTCGAGAATTCGTGACACATTTACAGCGATATTGATATGGAGGCAAAACAGTTGAAATATTTAAATATGCAGCATTAAAGATAAGAACTTTTAAAGCTTAGTAGAATATAGAGTTCTTTAATGTGTGTATGTTTTTTGTAGAGCAGGGAATACTATGCGTCATCAATTGAAACAGATTTGAAGCTAAAGCAAAGTATAACCATAAATATTAGATGTGTGCTCAAACAAATCGAAGAAACTGTTACCATAAATGTCAAGCTGTTAAACGGAACGTCAATTACACCCACTGTACCAACAGTCCCACTGTGCCATTCATCGTCATCATTTCTCTCGCCCAAGCGAATTGAGTGAAACAAAAAACAGTAACAAAAAAAACTTGTTTAACAATCATTTAATAATTTAGCACTTTTGCAAATTTCTACTTAATTTATGCGGGAACGGGAAAAAGTCATTGTCTCTTCCAAAAAACAGCCAAATGTGTTTGTAGCCCCACAACAAATCGGATGCCATCCGATCCACAAAATTCGTAGATCCGAACAATGCCGAGACACAAAACGAGGCATGCACCATTAACCCAGCGAACTAAGTAAATGAATTTCACCTTGACGCTTCAAAAAAACAATACACAACGTCATTGTCTTGGTTGCCCCACACTGGGATATGGTAACCATGAGTATACAGATTTACAGCTATATATGCATTCGGGGGGGCGTGGTAGAGGGCAAAACTGTAAACGAGAACTTTGTGGTTGGAAATGTAAAGTGAACTAGGTGTACTCGAATGTACATTTGTATATTTGCGAATTGTTACAAATCAACAAGGTCGACATTGTCTTCCTCTTGCTCTCCTCGTCTCACTCTCTCTCTCTCTACCACACTATCTCTCTCTTGCTTTTGTTAGTTTGTCAACACCTACACGGTTGGCGGAGCTGTGCTTATCAACGGCACGACGCCCATGAGTCAACGCATGACCAAGAAAGGTAACCAGCATATAGACAAAAAAAAGAATATTTAAAAAAACAGAATGAAAAAACACTAAAACACACACAGAATAGCAAAAGTAACAGAAATTGCCACAACGCGACAACGTCAGCGAATGAAGAACAATAGCCAACAACTCACAAAAAAGAAAGAGGGAAGGGAGATAGAGAGAAAGAGAGAGTCGAAAGACAGTAGAAGGGAAGAGAGAAGAGCGCGGATCGAGGAACAGGTAAAGGTTTAATAGCTGAGAAATGCTCAAAAAGAACTCGGCATAAAACACCGGCAACAGAGCGGCAAAACGGCCTTAATGACTGTCTATAGATAAACCCATTAAAAGGGAGAGAGCTCAACAACGCGAGAGATAGAGAGTTAAAGAGCGCAAAGAGAGTGAGAACGAATCAGGGCTTATTAGTGATGGAAGCAAAGATCGTACTACAAAACTGTAGGAGATCTATAAAAGTTGTTTACAGTTTAGAGTTGTTTAAATAAATTTTTAGAGACAAACACAATCATTTTTAAATTCTTTTGACTATGAGCAAATTGACACAATTTTCATAATAAATGTAGTATAAAGACATATTAATATATTTTAGTGACCACAAAACTGTGTGATTTTGGGATAAACAATTCAATATCGACCGAAGAAGATGAAAAAGTAAAAAGCTAGATTGTAATGTTTGTTTGTCTTAAGTTTTAGAATACATACTAAACTTTTGAGACTGTATAAATTCTTACAATCATCACAAAAACTCGTTAAGTGAAAAGTCAAATTAAACATAATGAATAAGTCTATTTATTAATAATAGTTAAAGCTGTAAATAATATGTACAAAATATTTTTAAAACGATGTCTTATACTGTGAATAATAACAGCTGACACGTGACACGACAATCGAAAGCAGTTACAGAACTGTGCCAGCTCTAGCTCCCCAGAGGCAGAAAGAGGAGAGAGCGCTCACCTGGTTGGGATCGACAAAGCTCGTTACTTGATTCAGTTGCTTTTGTGATTCTGACGACACGGCTCATACGCCGAACTGTAGCTCTTACCTGCTGAATTACCTGTTGTTGCTGTTGTCTAGTGTTGGTGTTAGTGACGTTGATAAGATTTTTCATTGCGATTAATATAACAAAATTCTCATTAATTACGCTTAAAAGCTTAATATATTAAGTAAACGCTAAAATCGCTAATAATTATCAATCCTATTTTTCGTTGTAGTGCGCAAAATGTTGGAGGATACCCAGCTTGTTTGGGTGAGGGATCCTGCGGATGGTTATATACAGGGTCGCATAACGGAAATCGGCAGCAAGGAGTTTGAAGTAACGCCCATAGATCGTAAATTTCCAAAACGAACTTGTCATTACGATGATATACACTCCTCATGCGATGGACCACAGGATCACGATGATAACTGTAAGTGGATATTACAAAAGTAAATTTATGACTAACTAGGTGGTGTGTGTGTGTGTGCGTGGGTGGTTTTTTGGGTCTTTATCTCTCATGTTTGTGTGTGTTTGTCAGCGTCAAATGCGATTACATAAAAATATATTATAAGAACACTTCTTCTTCATGGCATATTCAGTATGAATGAAATCAGTTTTAAGATCTGTTTATCTGATAAAGAGAATTCTTATCTGATTCTTAAGATAATGTTTTACTTTGAACTACTTACTTTAATGGAACTCTTAGCGATCAGTTTGAGATCGTGTTCTTGGTAATGACTTTAACAACTTTCAAATCCAGCGAATCTCACGTGTTTTATGCTCTACTTTTTATACATTTTACACAAGATCATAAACCTTTATTTCTTGTGGTTGTCGCTCTATGCGTGAGCATTAAAAACCCTTTGTCGCTGATCGTTAGCTACGCTTGCGTGAAACAGTTAAGCGGTAAAGCACTTAAACATAGCCCCCGACCCGGACTCCGGCTTCAAACCCGCTCCGACCCCGTAGTTGACCCCGGGTGAAAGTTGTCTTACACCATAAAATAATGAAATTTAAAACAAGTAACAAGAATAATGAGACCATCATTTATACAGGTGAACTTATGCTACTCAATGAGGCCACATTTCTGGACAACTTGAAAATTCGTTATTACAAAGACAAGATCTATGTGAGTAGAGGGTATATGCATATCAAAAGTATAGCTATTTATATAACTGGTTTATTTGCAGACCTATGTGGCGAACATACTAATTGCCGTTAATCCGTATCGTGAGATAAAGGAGCTCTATGTGCCGGATACGATCAAGAAATACAATGGACGCTCACTGGGTGAACTGCCACCGCATGTGTTTGCCATCGGTAAGTGATCAATCAAACAGTCTAACTGGTGATTGTCAATCTAACAACTTTCTACCTTACAGCGGATAAGGCTATACGTGATATGCGCGTCTATAAGTTGTCGCAATCGATTATTGTCTCGGGAGAATCGGGAGCTGGCAAAACGGAGTCAACCAAATATTTGCTTAAATATCTATGCTACTCACACGACAGTGCCGGTCCCATAGAGACCAAAATCCTGGACGGTATGTCTTAGTTAAAGCTATAACTAAACAGTTACTAACGTTTTTATGTCTTTTTTTAGCTAATCCCGTGCTGGAGGCCTTTGGTAACGCCAAGACCACGCGTAACAACAACTCTTCCCGTTTCGGCAAGTTCATTGAGGTGCACTACGATGGCAAGTGCCAGGTTGTGGGTGGCTATATTTCCCATTATCTGCTGGAGAAGAGCCGCATTTGTACCCAAAGTGCTGAGGAGCGTAATTACCATGTGTTCTACATGCTGCTCGCAGGTGCACCACAGCAGCTGCGGGATAAGCTTAGCTTGGGCAAACCGGATGACTATCGTGTAAGTGCTATAACTACTCCAGAAAGGTCGTTTACTAATGGGAACTCCCCTACTCTGCTTTACACAGTACTTGTCCGGCTGCACGCAGTACTTTGCCAATGCCAAGACCGAGCAGTTGATTCCTGGCACACAAAAGTCCACAAGTCATCAGAAGAAGGGTCCACTCAAGGATCCAATAATCGATGATTATCAGCACTTTCAGAATCTGGACAAGGCTTTGGGTCGTTTGGGACTTTCGGATCAGGATAAAATGGGCATCTATACACTTGTGGCAGCCGTTTTGCATTTGGGTAATATTACCTTTGAGGAGATACCCGATGATGTGCGCGGTGGTTGTCAGGTGTCCGAGGCATCCGAGCAATCCATGACCATTACAAGCGGTTTGCTCGGTGTCGATGAAACCGAACTACGCACGGCCTTGGTCTCACGCGTCATGCAGAGCAAAGGCGGTGGCTTCAAGGGCACGGTTATCATGTAAGTAGTCAGAAGTAGATATATAGTTTCAATATCTAATTTAATTTTATTCTGCTTAGGGTTCCTCTGAAGATCTACGAGGCGAACAACGCTCGGGATGCTTTGGCCAAAGCCATTTACAGTCGCCTCTTCGATCGCATTGTGGCTCTGATCAATCAGAGTATTCCCTTCCAGGCATCTAACTTTTATATTGGTGTGCTCGATATTGCTGGCTTCGAGTACTTCACGGTCAATTCGTTTGAACAGTTCTGCATCAACTACTGCAATGAGAAGCTGCAAAAGTTCTTCAACGATAACATACTGAAGAACGAGCAGGAACTTTACAAGCGCGAGGGTCTCAATGTGCCGGAGATTACGTTCACAGACAATCAGGATATCATTGAACTGATTGAGGCCAAGTCGAATGGCATTTTTACGCTGCTGGACGAAGAATCCAAGCTGCCGAAGCCATCGCCATGCCATTTCACTGCCGAGGTCCACAAATCCTGGGCCAATCATTATCGTTTGGGTCTGCCGCGTTCGTCGCGCCTCAAAGCACATCGCACACTGCGTGATGAGGAGGGTTTCTTGGTCCGACACTTTGCTGGCGCTGTTTGCTACAACACAGAGCAGTTTATCGAGAAGAACAACGACGCTTTGCACGCTTCACTGGAGGGCCTGGTGCAGGAATGTGAGAATCCCCTGCTGAAGCAACTCTTCCCCTCGGGCAGCAATACTTCTGTGCGTGGCAAACTGAACTTCATCTCGGTGGGATCCAAGTTCAAGACGCAGCTGGGTGAACTAATGGAGAAACTCGAACAAAATGTGGGTGGCAACAATTTGAATTGATCTTATAATTGATTTGTTGTTATCCGCAGGGCACCAATTTCATACGCTGCATTAAGCCCAATAGCAAAATGATTGATCGACAGTTTGAGGGCAGTCTGGCGCTAGCCCAGCTCAAGTGTTCCGGCACCATATCGGTGCTGGAGCTCATGGAGCACGGCTATCCGTCGCGTGTCCTCTTTGCCGATCTCTATAGCATGTACAAGTCGGTGCTGCCACCAGAGCTGGTCTCACTGCCGGCTCGCACCTTCTGCGAGGCCATGTTCCAGTCGCTTAATTTGAGTGCCAAGGATTTCAAGTTTGGCATCACCAAGGTCTTCTTCCGACCTGGCAAATTTGTGGAGTTTGATCGCATTATGCGCTCGGATCCCGAAAATATGCTTGCCATTGTGGCCAAGGTTAAGAAGTGGCTAATTCGCTCACGTTGGGTCAAATCGGCGCTGGGCGCTTTATGCGTTATCAAGTGTAAGTTGTAAATGCATTAATTTGGTTGCCTTTTTGATTCGATTTCTTTTGGTTTCAGTGCGTAATCGCATTATATTCCGCAACAAGTGTGTGTTGACGGCACAGCGTATTGCTCGTGGCTTCTTAGCTCGTAAACAACATAGACCACGTTATCAGGGTATTGCCAAGATCAACAAGATACGCACGAACACGCTGAAGACCATCGAGATTGCCAATGGCCTGAAGCTAGGTCGTGATGAAATTGTTGGTGGCGTCAATGAGATTTACAGGCAGATCGATGAGGCCATTAACAAAATTAAGGTAAGTTCTCAAAGCGTTTAAATTTGTGCTTGTTTCTTGAGCTTATCTTCTGTTGTTCTCCTCCAGCAAAATCCTCGCATCACCCAACGCGAAATCGACTCCATGTACACCGTGGTCATGGCTAATATGAATAAGTTGACCGTCGATCTGAACACCAAGCTGAAGGAGCAACAACAGGCCGAGGAGCAGGAACGTTTGCGTAAAATTCAAGAAGCCCTGGAGGCGGAACGTCGTGCCAAGGAGGCCGATGAACAACGTCTGCGCGATGAAGCTGAAAATAAGCGACTGTTAGTATAACTATTTTACTTTGTTAGCAATTCACTAAACTTACCTCTGTATATACAGCAAAGTGGAAATGGAAACCAGACGCAAGTTGGCCGAAGCACAACGTCTGAAACAGGAGGAAGAGGATCGGCGTGCTGCCTTATCACTGCAGGCTCAGTTGGAGAAGGAAGCCAAGGACGATGCCAAGTACCGTCAACAGCTGGAACAGGAGCGACGTGATCATGAATTGGCACTGCGTTTAGCCAGCGAATCCAATGGCCAGGTGGAAGACAGTCCACCTGTGATACGCAAGTATGTTTACTACCATCAACTAAAAATAAAAGGAATATAGTATAGAAATATAGGGTAGGAGAGGATATTGGTGTAGGCCAAATAAAACCAAACTGGTCTAAAAGTGTGTTCCGATAATAAGTTTGTCCTTATCTTCGAGCAGCGTTTTATAATGAAATTTACTTTGTATATATTTATCAGTTAATATTATAGACTTTATTTAAAATATTTATGTGCAATGAATGAACAGAAACTCACCAACTTTTTCCCTTCCCTTTCACGCAATCTTTTAAACACAATCCAAATACACACACACACCCACACACACTCAAATATACACACAACAAAAAACAACAAACACAGTGGTGGTCTCAATGACGCGTCTCCCATGGGTTCCAACAAACTGATCAGGTATAGCACCTATATAATTTATAGAAAACTTATATATATTTTTTAATATTTTGTACAAAATTATAAAAAATTTCTAAAACTGTATTTTGCTTTCTAAAAATGCTTTTCCCACCTAAACTAATTGGAAACTTTTACACAACAAAACAACTAATTGGAATTTGTATATCTTTAAACCAAAAACAAATTATCTTTACTTCTACTTTATTTCTACTTTTCTATATATTTTTGAATAACAAGTTTTTCACAAGTTGTGTCAAACATTGCTTCGCGATATTTAAATAAGTGAGTTGGTGCTGGTTTTGAAAACTTTTCCTACTACTAATTACTAAATTACTAATACCCCCATATACTCAAATGTATACAGTAATTATTCACACTAATTAAAGCATCCGTTTTAATGTAATACCGTATTATATTGGCTATTAGTTGTAGAGCTATTTACGGCTTTATTTTTAACTTTAATTCTTCCAAACTATAAGCATTAAATCCCATCAATAACTCACTTTTGCGTGCGCTCTTTCAATACATCTCTGCTTTAAGTCTGCATTTACTAATCTTTTATGTAATCCTCTTAGATCGGAGAATGTACGTGCACAGCAACAAGCGTTGGGTAAACAAAAGTTCGACTTGTCCAAATGGAAGTACTCGGAACTGCGTGATGCTATCAACACGTCCTGTGATATTGAACTGCTTGAGGTAAGCACTTAACTTTGTTTGATTATATTTATAGTTCATTAATTGTTTTTGGTACATTTTGCAGGCCTGTCGCCAGGAGTTCCATCGCCGCTTGAAGGTGTACCACGCCTGGAAGGCAAAGAACCGCAAGCGCACCACCATGGACGAGAACGAGCGTGCTCCACGCAGTGTTATGGAAGCTGGTTAGTTTAGTTTTTTATGAAAGTTGTAACAGCCTTGTTGTAGGGCATACCCGATCCGTTGCTAAGTTTGCACTTATATGTTTAATTATATTTTGTGTTACTACAGCCTTCAAGCAGCCGCCGATTGTGCAACCCATACAGGAAATTGTTGCTGCTCAACATCGTTACTTCCGCATACCCTTCATGCGCGCCAATGCGCCCGATAACAGTAAGTGCTGGCGAATAAAATCTATATAAAGCAACTGATTAAGAAGAAAATTTACTTTCAGCTAAGCGCGGCTTATGGTATGCCCACTTTGATGGCCAATGGATTGCCCGGCAAATGGAGCTGCATGCCGACAAGCCGCCAATTTTGTTGGTTGCCGGCACCGACGACATGCAGATGTGTGAACTGAGTCTGGAGGAGACGGGTCTGACACGCAAGCGTGGTGCCGAGATACTGGACCATGAGTTCAATCGCGAGTGGGAACGCAATGGGGGCAAACCCTATAAAAGCCTAGGTGCTAAGCCTAATGGAGCGGGAATATAAACACTATAATCCAGCCAAAAAATATATATGAAAGTATAATAATAAGAAAATTGTGAACGTAACGATAAACGTTAGGAACAAATGCAAAAAATGGAAAAATAATCAAATTTGCCGTTAGCAGTCATAACAAAATTCTATTATATTTTTGCAAGACACACACTTTTGATAAAGATCACGTCCAAAATCTTATGGTTATAAAATTAAACATATTATTATAATGTCGACAGTTGGTTTACAAACATTTTAATTGCATATGTATTTCGTTTTTATAATCGCCCATATAATCGACTGTATTTGAAGCCTACGCGTATATATCTTTATATTTATACGAACACTACATGCATACCCAAAGTATGTTTGTATATTTTTTTCAATTAATTAAGCGCATAAGTAATACGATATGATAAAAAGGAAACGGCAAAAGTTGTATTTAGTGTCTAATGAGAAATCTATTTAAATGTGTATTTACATAACTGCATATATATATTTTACAGTATTTTAAATTAAACATTAAAAGCTCGAAGTGGTGATTGTGTTGTGTTTTGTATGGGTTCGAACAAGTTCAAATTTAACAGTTATCGGGAGTTTGCCATGTTTCAGCTGTGGAACAAACGATTAATATCGATAGCACTGGCAACTACAACGCGCTGTAATCGATAACCTGTTGTTTGCCAGGTGGCAACTCCATTGCACGTGGGTTTGTTTACAAAAATGTCACGCAAAACATGGAGCTCTCTGGACAAACCACCGCTCTCCGAGCCAGTGCTACAAGTCTTGCAAGGATTCAACTTCAAGTTGATGACCCCAGTGCAAACAGCAGCAATACCACTGTTGCTGGCACGTAAGGATGTCTCTGCCGAAGCCGTAACAGGCAGCGGAAAAACATTGGCATTTCTGGTGCCACTGCTGGAAATTCTGCAGCGACGGCACAAGGAGACACCATGGGGCGCTAAAGAAATTGGAGCACTTATCATTTCACCCACACGAGAGTTGGCACGTCAAATATCCGAAGTGCTGGCGCAATTTCTACAACACGAGGAACTGGAACACCTGAATCAGCAACTAATCGTGGGTGGCAACAGCATCGAGGAAGACATAGCCACAATGAGGCAACAGATGCCGTGTATACTTGTGTGCACACCGGGACGGCTGGAGGATCTGTTTCAGCGTAAGGGCGATGATTTGAACTTGGCCTCAAGGGTCAAGAGCCTCGAGTTTCTGGTGCTCGACGAAGCTGATCGTCTGCTGGACTTGGGATTCAAGACCAGCGTGAACAATATTCTTGGCTATCTGCCACGCCAACGCCGCACAGGTCTTTTCTCTGCCACACAAACCACAGAAGTTACCGACCTTATACGGGCTGGCCTGCGTAATCCTGTCCTGGTCTCAGTCAAAGAGAAGGCTTCAGTTAACACACCAGCGCGTCTCCAAAACTTCTTCAAGATCGTGGAACCCGAGAAAAAGTTTATTAATCTGCTGCAGTTTCTGCGATCGCCTACCTCCAGAGAGGGTAAGGTCATGGTCTTCTTCCCCACCTGCGCCTGTGTTGAGTACTGGGCTGAGGTGTTGCCTCCTTTGCTGCCGGAGCGCACAATTCTTGGCATCCATGGCAAGATGAAGAACAAGCGAACCAGCGTTGTGGAGCGTTTCCGCAACGAGGCACAGTCCGTACTGCTCTGCACTGATGTCTTGGCTCGTGGTCTTGACGTACCTGAAATCGACTGGGTTGTGCAATGGGATCCACCCTCAAACGCCTCCAGTTTTGTGCATCGTGTTGGACGCACTGCTCGACAGGGCAACGATGGAAATGCTTTAGTATTCCTACTGCCCAGCGAGGATGCCTACGTCAAGTTCCTAAAGCTAAACCAAAAGGTGGAATTGAACGAACTGCAGGAAGACTATGATGAACCAACGGAACAATTACTAAAGTCAACGGTCGAGCAATTGCATCAACTCCAAGCTAAAGACAAAGGTGTCTACGATAAGGGCATGCGCGCATTCGTCTCCCATGTGCGTGCCTACACCAAGCACGAGTGCAGTGCTATTCTGCGTCTAAAGGATCTGGATCTGGGTAAGATGGCCACGGCCTACGGACTGCTCCAGCTGCCACGCATGCCGGAGCTGAAGAACTACCAAGGCGATGGCTTTATTGCGCCCAGCTTTGAAGTTGATCTTACCAAGATGTCGTACAAAAACGCCCAAAAGGAGCAAGTGCGCAAACAAAAGCTACAGACCTACGAGCAAACAGGTTCCTGGCCAGGTCGCCAAAAGCAGCACATGAAGCGCACCGAGTCTTGGGATCAGACCAAGAAGGCCAAACTGGATGCCAAGTCAAAGAAGGAACTGCGCAAGGCCAAGAAAGAGCGCAAGCGAAAGGCTGAGGCGGGAGAGGGGGCACAAAAGAAGCGGAAACAGCAGTTCACACAGGAGGATCTAGATGAACTGGCTAGCGATATTCGCACTTTTAAACGACTCAAAAAGAAAAAGATCACCGAGGAGGACTACGACAAGGCTATGGGCATCAATGGCGACGATGACTGAAGAATTATGTATTTAAATATATGTAAATAAATACTATAAATTCTCTAATGTAAAGCTTTTATTTAAATCATATATTTTAACTGACTAAGGGGTATCCTATAGTCGTTTATCCCTTCTGGCTTTAATTTGAAATTGAAATTTATTTAATGATTATGAAAACTACAATTTACATTAATTTCTTTATTTGGCTGCATCTTGATTGGTAGCACCAGAGATGAACACCAGCAGCACGACGGGCACAATGTACATCCAATACTTGGCGAAGAATCCACGGTTATCCCGGACTTCTCCACGTTCCCTTGCCTCACGCTCGCGTTCGTATTTCTGAATGAAACTGCCGGTGTCGGGCACTGGAGCGAGCTCGGCATGTCTGATGATGACATCAGTGCTGAATCCTTTCTGCTTAATCTGTTCAATTTCTTCGGCCGAACAACCAGAGCTATTGGGAGGCTGATCCTGCGAAGCGGTAATGCCGGTCACGAAACCATTAGCATCGAGGGAAATCCAGAGCACGTCATTGAACTGGGCCATAAGCAGGCTGCAGGCCTTGCTGGAAGTGAGAAAACGTTGACTATTTCCATTGGGATAGTTGACCGTTGCCTTCAAGCGGTAGAATCCATCCTGTTTGGTCAGGATCTTCATGTCCTCCAGTTCGCTGGCGGTTAATTCATTTTGCAACACAGTCGAGAGTCCCGAGTTCAGACTGGGTATGGAGATATTACCACGATGGGTAAAGTAATCCGGCCTCGAGGGTGTCAATGAATGGTGCAACTCAATTGTAATCCAACTATCGTGCTCCAAGAAGCTCCAACCACTTGCGAATAAACTGAGCAGCACAATTGCCAGGTAACTCGTTTTTGGAATCATTTTTGGCCTTGTTTTCTGTTTCTTGTCTGCAAGTGATATACAAAAAGCGCTTTTAATATTTTATTTCCGGCAATTTAACACAAAATAACTTACTGTCAATTAAACTTTAACAAGTCATTTAATATTTTCTCATATGATTATTAGTAGCCGTAAACCTATCGATAGTCAGGTGTATGCGATATGTGACAGTGTGTGAGATATCGTATAAATGAACGTGTCACCGTGATTTCTTGCCGGCTATCGAGTCACTGTCACATGTACGGTATGTGTGTTCATCGATATCATTAAATTGCAAGCACTGAAGAACTAAAAACAATATACTGATATTAAAACTTAAAGTCTGTCCAGTATAATAACTGGACCCGTTAAGTCCGACAATGGGTAAAACATCAAAAGACAAACGCGATGTCTATTATCGCCAAGCCAAGGAAGAAGGCTGGCGAGCACGCAGTGCTTTTAAACTAATGCATATCGACGAGGCCTACGACATTTTTAAAGGTAACCATTTTATTGTAAAAACTGCCTGTAAAATATAACTTATGAATACTCACAGGTGTGCACCGCGCTGTCGACCTGTGCGCGGCACCTGGCAGCTGGTCACAGGTGCTCTCTCGTAAGTTGTTCCGCAGCTGCCTGACGGACGACGAAAAGTTGGCCGTAAAAATCATTGCAGTCGATTTGCAGGCGATGGCGCCAATTCGTGGCGTAGTTCAGATACAGGGCGATATAACCAAGGAGAGCACAGCAGAGGCTATAATCAAACACTTTTCCAGCGATGCCAAATGTAAAGCCCAACTCGTAGTCTGCGACGGAGCCCCCGATGTAACCGGCGTCCATGAGATGGATGAGTACATGCAGAATCAGTTGATTGTCTCAGCACTGAGCATAGCCTCTTTTGTATTGGAGACAGGCGGTAAATTTGTGGCGAAAATCTTCAAGGGCAATGATAATTGTCTGCTTGAATCCCAAATGCTCACGTTCTTCGAGAACTTTGACATCTACAAGCCGCCGAGCTCGCGTCCCTCAAGCATCGAAGCATTCGTTGTGTGCAGTGGCTTCCGTTTGCCCACGGGTTATATTCCACAGATAATAAATCCAGCACGCGATGATATAAGAGAACTTTCGCGTAAAACTGGATCTTTGGTCAATCAGCGAATTGTGCCATTTATTGCTTGCGGAGATTTAAATGGCGCACACGAGGGATCAGAGGAATTTGGGGATATTTCCGCGCGGGAGTTGGAAATGGCCTACGATCACATTGTAGAGGATCCCAAATTGTCAAAACAATTCAGGGACGATCTAGATGATATTTTCCTTGAGGAATTGGCCATCAAGAAGCTAGAAATAATCAACTCTTATTAAAGTCGCTATTAACTAAGTTTTAAATAATAAATGTTTGCTTTGTATAACCGAATCTTTATTGGACATAAATACCTATAAAATGGGGAACAAAATGTTTACGGCGAGACTAACTGTAAATGAGATAATATAGATGAATAATGGTGTTAACAACTAAATCGCTTAAACAGCTCCATCGACCACAATCTGGAGTATAGTGCGTCGCTTGGGATCGTAGGAGAATCCATTGGTGCGGAACAATTCGGATTCGTAGAACGGCTTCAGGTTGCTTATGTCCAGCTGTTTGGCACGTTCTATCAGATCGCGTTCCATGATCTCCACATGGGTGGCACTGGGTCCATCCTTGCAGCGAATATAGGCCAACTGATCGAGGGTCAATTGACGCAGTATAAAGAAAAGCAGCTCGGAGTGATCCTTCTGGAAGGCCAGGTACTTTTGGAATGTGTTGCGCATCTTCTTCATGACACTGAACTTTTGGGCCTCAATGAAGCTCTCCAACATCATGCGAATAGCCATGCTGACGTCTGCCTCCAGGACATTCTCCCGAAGATGAAGACGCGCGTGCGCCTCCGCCATGCGTATGACACTCTCGATGTGACGCACTGTGATGGGCAGCGATCCCGTGGCAAAAGATTCCTGGCGCAGCTGCGAGTACATTTTGGCAATCTTGTCCTCATCAATATTCTGTAAAGGATTAGACATTTAGTGACTATGTTAAGCTTAAAGGTTGGGTGAACTTACTGTTAGTTTGGGTCTGATGTTCTCCTTGGCGTATACAATGTATTGACGCAGCAAATCCTGTGGTATCTCCTCAACTGTCTTTATCTGGGGTTCCTCTAGCTCTGGTTGTTCCTCTTCGCTGGGATGATGCTTCATGTGCGAGTGCACCACAAATTTAGCCAGCTGCTGATCCTGCATGGGGTCGAACTCATCCTTGACCACGCACAGTATGTCAAAACGGGAGAGGATTGGCTCCGAGAGATTGACATTCTCAGAGAACGTCATCGATGGATCATAACGACCACCAATTGGATTCGATGCAGCAATTACCGTGCAGCGTGCTTGGAGAGAAGTGACAATGCCAGCCTTGGAGATAGATATGGATTGTTGTTCCATGGCTTCGTGTATGGAGGTACGATCCTGGTCGTTCATCTTATCGAACTCATCGATTAGGCAGACTCCTTGGTCGGCCAGCACCAGAGCGCCCGCCTCCAGTGTCCACTCCTTGGACACGGGATTGCGACGTACGTAGGCGGTCAAACCCACTGCACTGGCGCCTTGACCAGTGGTGAAGACAGCACGTGGTGCAATCTTTTCGGTGTACTTAAGGAATTGGGACTTTGCTGTACCAGGGTCACCGCAGATGAGCATATTGATGTCACCACGCACCTTGTGCTTCTCGCCGGGATTCTTGGATTCGCCGCCAAAGAGAGCCAGCGCCAGAGCACGCTTGATATACTCATGGCCATAGATGGATGGCGCCATGGACGCCACAATGCGCTCTGCAATGCGAGGATCCTTACTCAACTTCTGAATTGTGGCAATATCTTCATCCGTTAGCGACTGCACCACCTGCTTGGAATCCTTGACCACCACATGGTTGGCAATGATCACCGTGGCAAATACGGGAAAGCCCTGATCTGTGTTCAGAGAGCCATCATAGTTGTTGGTATAGATTCCTGTTACTTCCAGCTCGTCACCGGGTTTGCACTGATCACAAAGATCGGCCAGCAAGATGACATCTTTGCTGCGGGGTATACGACCAGCAGGAATGCGTCCAGGTGATTCCTGGAGCGTAATCTTCTGGTAGTTGCGGTACAGCGTCTGCTCCATGTTAATGGAGAAGGGTCCAAGACTCTGACACTCAGGGCAGGAGCCCGGCTTGACTTCCGTGTTCTGGGACTGCACAAAGGGACCCAAAACGTAACCACACTTGACGCAGTCGTACTTGATGACCGACAGCTGGGGCAGCACACCAGTTGTAGCGGTCACCACGCCCAGCGTGCGCACGAGCTGGTTGAGATGCAGTTTCCGGAAGGTGCGAAGCTCTTCAATCAGCGGCAGCTCCGAGATGCGCACATGAATCTCAGTGGTGACACGTTCGTAGGTGGGAAAAATGGACAAGACCATTTCTTTGGCCACTTTGTCGAATATCTCCAGCATCTGGAATGGAGCCTCTGGCAGGAAGTAAGCCAACACATGCTCCTTGTTGGCCAAATCCGTGTAGGAGACCACAAACGAGGATTTGTTCTGCTCACACATCCTGCGAATGCGATCTCGATACGTGTAGGCACCACGCTCATCCACAAAGGTGCGCAAAAAGGATTGGAAACGATTTGCGATCTCGGTACGTGGACCCAGCATGCTTACCCACTCCTTTGTGGAGTGTCCCTTGGTGTCCTCCAAGTTCTCAATAGACTCGATCATTTCTGCGTCTTCCACTTCTCCCACGGCGGCCTTTTCACCCGCACGCCGCTTAGCACGCGGTCCCACATCATCCTCGTCGTCGGATTGACCAAAGCCGAGATCACGATCATCTCGATGGATGCCAGCAGCACGATCCCGACGACGCATCTCTGTCTCGGCCGCGAAGCGTTCACCCTGTGACATCTCCGAGAAGTCTTCATCGTCCAGCATGGCGGGATCATAGTGATCCAACTCGGGCATGGCGCGGTAATCTAATCAACGTTATTTGTTGAGCATTTCTGCTAGCCAAGCAACAATTTTGTTTCTACTTACCATTCTCCATGTTGTCGCCGAAGAGCTCCTCGCCATCATCCTCCTCCTCATCGCGTACTGTCTGATCCCCGAGAATCTCATCCTCGTTCTCAAAAGGCTCAAAGTCGCCCACGGGAGACGTCATCGCAGCCCGCAAATCACGACGCTCTGCAGCATCGCTCGGTGTGTTTGGTGGCGGTGAACTTGGATTATCCTACGCAAATTATGTTAAACAGCGAACTAACAATAAGTGCATGCAATTATATTTACCATTTTATTTTTAATTAGGAATTTTGTACAATTTACACACTATAAACAAGTAGCAGTTGCTTTCTTTGGCGCTCTGAGTTTGTTGTTCTGCAATTGTTTAAGTCGCGGCTGCCGAGCGAAACTGGCGTGCAATTTTGGCGGGATTTGCCACATTCGATATATGTATCAAACTAAAAAACACGATATTTGTAATATCGACAGGGCTATCGAATATGTCGCATACCTCTTATTATTGGTTTTCCTTGCATGCCGCATTGTTGTATCGTCACCAAACATTTTAAATAATTTTTGAAACACTTTGCAACTCGAAATTGCAAATAAATTGTAGCTAATAACAATTTAAAATTTGATTCGATTGTCGTGAATGTGTTCATGTTGAAAAGCTGATTGCTATGTGAAAACACATACACGCAATTGTACAGCGCTGACTTTATGTATGCTATTTGCAACATTCCCGCCAGATGGCTCAATGGTCTAGGGGTATGATTCTCGCTTTGGGTGCGAGAGGTCCCGGGTTCAAATCCCGGTTGAGCCCGCTTAATTTTTTTTTGTATTTTTTAAATGACTTGTGTATACGGTATTAAGGCAATAATACTTTTCAATTTTATTTATACTCAACAAACAAAATAATTAACTGAAGCCAATTACATGAGTGGTGCTGTATTTATAGCACTAAAATGCTAAGCGATCTAGCAGAGATGAATAAGTAAACGGCATGCATGCGAATTTACAGTAGTATTGGTGAACACAGCTCAAACTTTATTGGCGCTCTTGTGCATCTCATTGCTAGTCTCCTTCCTGCTCGCCCACTGTAATTACATGAGCACCAGAGAACTGCACGGGTGGTGGTTTTTTGTACTCGAGTACTACCCAAAGAAAATGCGGTGCCGGTCTTACTCGTACTCAAAATTTAGAGTAAAAAATATGATCGGCTATTTTTTTACTCGAATACTTTTTTACCCGAAGCAAAATGACTCGAATATTCTTTTTACCCGTACCCGAAGTAACGGGTATCGTAAATACTCTTTTTGAAAAGGGTGTCGCGAGTACGAATCATTTTTTGATGCGATAGAAAATGATTGTGTAGACAACACACAGAGTAAAAAAAATACTTACCCGAAATACTCGAGTACTTGAGCGACGGTTTGCCGTCGGGAAATTGAACAGCGCGCGTTAGAGGATAAAAAGGGTTTTTTGCATTAGAGAGAATGCATGTAACAGGTAGCAAATTACAGTTTTCGGGTTTTGCCAAAAAAAACCAAATAGTCAACATTTTTACAATATGCATATTGAGAGTTGACAATTTTTAGATAAACGGTTTCTTCATGCCAAATTGTGACTTAGAATACCCTTGCAACAAATATTAAAACAGGTGTCCCATAATCAACCTGTAATCTATTAGTCACCTTGATTCTCATTAATGTGAATATTTAAATATATAAATTATGTTTTTTATCTTTTATGTAAAATTTCAATGGAAACAATGCCTTACTTCTTACTTTGTAATTGCCTTACTTCTTACTTAAACTATCATTTATTAATTGATAAAACTATAATTTATTAATTGATAACATTTAACAAGTCCATAACAAAAGAGCGTCGCAAGACTATACCCGCGCACACGATCGGGTAAAAAAAGAGCGGATAGAAAAAAACCCGAGTAAAAATTTACTTATACTTCACAAGGGTGGTTTTTTTCGAGTATACATTTGATGCGGTGTTTACGCCACCAAGTAAAAAATGAGTTGGTACAAGAATGATCGGGTAAAAAAATATCTTTCATGGAAATACCCAAACGAAAAGGAGTAAAAAAATATCCGATACTTTTCGGGTAGAGTAAAAAATGATTCGAGTCGAAAAATACTCTGTGTGTGATTTGGGTATTTTTACATGCGGTGTATCGCTGCAGTTCTCTGATGAGCACACATTAAAATGTCGCTGTGTGCACTCCACTCCCTCCCTCTTCTCTTAGTGAGTTTTAAATGCATATGAAGTTAATGTTTATAATAATAGTTTGCTAAACTGTAATAGCTAAGTTTAACTTATTATTTCAGAATACCCAAAATGCCTTCCGTCTTACCTCCTTCCCTCCTTTTACTTAAATTAAGTAACTTAGTTACACAAATACGGCCATTTAGAGATTTTGTCAAAGATTATTATATTGCAGTATATGAAAGAGTCGCGCAAACGTGATTCTATTGCTGGGCACGTGTTTGGACACATGCTGTAATGTGGCCTGCGCCTTCTACTTAATTATAGAATACTAGTGTATGGTGTAAGGTCCAAACCGATTTATTGCACCGGAAGGAGTCGCCTTGGCAGTGTGTTTGGGTCGCATTTGCATAGGAATCGCATGCAGCGACAATGGTTTGGTCACATGCACCGCAATATAATTGTGGCCAGAGTACAATGGGCATTAAAGTGAAGCCACTGTGTGAAAGCCTGGCAAAAATTGGGAATGGGTTTGCTGACAATAAGAGTGGCGGGCTCGTTTCGGTTCCGCTTGGTTCCGTGGCGGTTCCGTGTCCATGTCCGTGTCCACAGACAGAGAACTAGAGAGCGTGCTGAGTAATTGCAGCTTTAAATGACATTAAACGCGCATCGTGCAGTTTTGCCCCCTCGTTTTTTATTTATTTATGTATTTGCTGCTCTAGCTGTTGTTGTTATTTATTTCTTCTTTATTTTCTAGTATCAATTTTTTTTTTGTTCATTCAGAGGCGCCTGTGAAAAGCGTATTTTTCATTGGGGTTGCCTCCTTGCTGCCTCCTTTTCTTGTGGCCATCGTACGTGCCACGAAGCCAGAAGTCATTTGTCGATGCAGAATTGCAAGACATTTTATAAGCACAGTCACTTCCACTAACTATCCAAGGGAGCGAATTATTTCTTATTAAAATTTTAAAGGCCAGTCGGCAAAAAGGGCAGCACAATATAGAACGGGTAGGACAAGGAGGATGAGCAGGACGTTGTAACCAGGTTGCTGGCTCCGGCGATTGCAAATTGAGTCATTTTTCATTTCGAGCTGAAATTAATGGACTCTGGTAAAAAGCCACATAACCGAGAGATGTTATTCTAACCTCAATATGTCACATTTTTCGTTGCTCACTCGAAGCATTTACAAATTGAAGTGTATTCTCAAATGACTACAGTGTTTGGAACTCTTTCTGCACCTTAACTAGAAGATAGAAGCATAATTTATGTGGAAAAGAATCAAAAGAGTCAAGTAAATACCCAGCTGGGAAAAAAATACGGGATTAAAGGGTTGCATATAGCGTAAACTATGTGAGAAGTAAGCTTATCCCAGCTGTGGAATGCTTCAATTATACATAATAGAAATCAGGATCAAACTAATTGTACTATAATATAATATTTGCATTTTTTCTTCTTAATTTTCTTAGTTTAAAAAATTTTTCCGAACTCAACATAATGATTTTTTTCTGTGTAAGTATGTGCACATATTTGTGTGGCCATGCACGTGCTCTTTATATTTTCTTTATTGACACAAACGTATAAAGTAAACAATAGAAATATAATTTATAGAAGTCGGCTAGGGTTGACTGGGGCAATGGAACAATTGAGCTCATGTTTAGGTATAAATTTACTAGTGAAGGCTTGAAAAGTGAATGACACAATAACTCAATACGTTTCCCGCAGCCAACTTAATACGGTAGTTCAATAAACGCAAAGTTGCCAGATCGGTGAGGTCACAAACGGCATTAAAATATGAATTCCTTATTAATTTGCAGGGACATCAGCATTTTTAAACTCAATTTTAGCTTTTCTCAGGTTAAACCCTTTTTTTAAGATGCTTTTAAATAAATAAAGATGCATCTACTTAATGCCTTTAAAGGGCAACGCTAAAAGAGTTACCAGAGTCATAAAAAAGCATATAATTTGATGATGGCCAATGCCATAGGTAACTCAACTACAGTCGAACCTCAATATGTGAGTACGGAATGTCTTTCGCACATGCTTTTAAATGTGTTTTGTGGTTACGTGGGAAGTGGGTGTGGTGGAATATGGTGAGTGAGGACAGGGAAAAAGTGAGGCGTTAATAAGCACAAAATCCCACACATACCACACAAATACACACGTAAAGTTTGGCAAATTACGAGGTATAAAAATGGCGTCTCATTATGGTAAATTTAATATTTCATGGGCAATTTGCCAGGATTGAAACCGACACACTTCAAAAATTGCGTACTTCATGCAGACTCTCACACACACATGCACACACATGCGCACACACAAACATATATTGGCATTTAGGCACTCAAATTCATTCATTCTTCATTCCTTGCTGTTGCTGCTGCTGTGGGGCGTTTGCCACGCCTCCCTACTTTCTTTATACGCTTCACTCATACAATTTTAAACTCAATTAAAAGTTTGCGTATTAGACAAACTTGTGCCACGTCGAGACATGTTGTTGACGCGGCCACGCCCGCCGTCAGCCCAACAGCCCATCAGCCTGTCATCTGTGCTTCGACTATAAGTATGCAATTTAGCTCTGCCAATGGACCAGCGACTGGCTTGGGTAGTGATGGGTTGGGTTGGGCTTGGGTTTCTGAGTTGCCATTTGCAAACCCAAATGACATTCGTATTTAGTTGTCATTAAAAATGTGCGAGATATATCTAAATGACTTTTACCTGACACAGGTCCACGATACAGCTCACCTGTACAGTTTGATGTGTCTGTGTGTGTCACACGCGTTGAGGCAAGCAACAACCCATTGACATACTTACTACACACTTTATAGTAAACATTATCTTCGTATACAGTATTTATGCGCATTGATACGCTTTTTAGCCAGATTTATTTAGACGCTTTTTTAAATTTCAAGTGACACATGAAGCAATTTCTCTTCTTGACAAAGAAAAACAACCCAAGTTAAAGTCCCATTTTGTTTGCTTGCTTTGTGAACTTTGTTTTGCGCTATAACTTTGAAAATTAACTTTCTTCTCTCATAACTTTATCAAAACTTTACCGATTTCCTTTCGGTATCTCAATTAAACTATGGCCTCACCTTCAAATTGTTTTTGGTATCTGAAGTTTGTTCATTTGGGAATATTTCACTTTCGAGAATTTTCTATACTAAACACTTGAAATTTTTTAAGAACTTTAAGCTCTCACAGATTTATCAGCACTTTCTCTCAGAACGTGGGTGATTTGCTTTCGAAATGTCAATTATTTCTGATTCTAAATTGATTTTGTATTTTAATTGTGGTTAATTTCAAAACATTCCATTTTTGTTATCCTTTGTTACCCTATTATATCATGGTTTACTACTGATTATTTCCAAATTCAAACTGCACTAATGATCACTTCAATGAAATGCTTATAAATTTATAAATAAAATCAAAATTTTACAGCACAAAGGTATTAATTGTCGCTTTTAAAACCAAACCAAATAAAAAGCATTTACCCAATGCTAATCGCTTAGCTTTTGCTTTTGGGAAGGCAGCACGGAAATACTCGCACCAAATCGAAGTGATTTTTTCAGTGGTCAAATTGCTGGGTGGCCGCAAATTGCGAGTGGCAGCCACATGAATAATGAAAGCAAATCGGCAAACAGCAAAAAGTTAAATGCTTCTAATGACACAAAATGAACCAAATGACGAAAAATTGCGCAAAACAAAAGAGACAAATAATAATATACACCAAAATGGCCGACAAAAGAAGGCGCTGGGACAGAATGGGACAGAGCAGGAGCGGACAGGACAATGCTGGACTAAACAAGCCAACACGCACTCTTTTACTGTGTGTGGGTGTCTGTACGGGAGACAGAGAAAGAGAGAGAGAGTGTGTCTCTGAGGAGCTGAGCGAAGTGAATTACCAACAGCCAACAGCGGGCAAATCGAGAAAAGCATGTGCGCGGCATAATTACGAAGCAATTAGACGAAATTATTATTGAGGTCACCCAGCCCTGGGTGGATAGATGGGCGCTGGTTTGGTTTGGCGGGCGGGGTGGTCTGTCGGTCCATATGAACATATGGCCAGTTTGAGTCTGAGTTCGAGTTCCAGTTCCAGTTCCATTGTCCCGTTAGCGTTGACTATTTGCGGGCGTGCCAAAAGGATGCGTATGTCATTATCATTCATGGTACAGTGGCTAAAGCGCACAGCGCAATAGGCAACGAATTGAGGCACAAAGCGGAGACTGAAAATAAGTATGGCAACGCACTCGATGGGGCACTCAACGAATTGCCGATACTCTGTGTAAGAGGGGCTTAAGTATAAGTCAATAATAGAAGTTTAGAAATTATAAAAAAAAATCAAATTTGTTATAAATAAATTAATCACATTTTTTAAAGAAAATTTAAGCTATTTTCTTTACATATAAATTATAATTGAATACAATTTTTAAAGAATTAAATGAAATGTAATATTTCTTAGATTTATTCCAAAACTTTCAAAAGAAAGTGTAAACTTTATTTACAGTTTAAAAGCAATCTTTTTTATATTCAGTTGCTTTTTTATTTATTTATTGTTACATAACTTATCTGCTATATATCATGCTCACCCTTTCTCTGTCTCTTTGGGTATGATGCTCGTAAACAAAAAAATAATGCTGGTGTTGGACTCTAATGAGCATGCAATCTGCAGGCGCCAAATGGCCAATGGATATTTGAGCAGCTGCCATTGGGATTGGGAGTGGAAATGGAAGTGGGAAGGGGAGTGGGAATGGGACAGTGACTGGGAATAGGGACTGAAGTGGGCTAAATAGAACAGACAGACTACTTAAATCGCGTGAAGTACTTCAATTATGACAAATGGATTATAATGTTGGCACGTGAGCTTGCATTTAGTTGAAAATCTGAAGCTGGTCAGTTCGCAAGGTGCTCATATCTGCTCTCCTCCAGGTATAAAGGTGGCTTTAAATAAAGGCATGGATTATGGCGTGTCTGAAATTTAATAAAGTAGTCAAAACATGGAAAGCAATGACAATGACAACGACACGGCGAACACACAACAAGAATGTCGAGCAGCTGAGGTGGAACCTCGCGTATGGTTACATTTTGATAGGGTCGCATTGACTCGACTTGAGTCGACCTTAATTGTCGCTAGGCAGCCAGCTAAAGACCTTGCTTGCATGTTGGTTGATTGGCCTGACTTTGCTTCAATTTTCCACATATTTCCCCTCACTGTTATTTTTTTGGTTGGTTGGCTGGTTGGCAGGTGCACTCAGTGTTCAAACAGTGTTCACTTCGTTGCATAGTTTCAGGCGCTTCAACTTTTGTAGGTCGTCGAAAATCGAATGTCATATCGCAAAAAATCGAAAAAAAACTAAAAAAAAAACCAAAACAAGCAAAACAAAACCCAAAAACAGTTGAAAAGCTTGACGAAGGTTACAAGGTCTTAACATTGATTTTGATTTTTGACAATAGTCGTGTGTGTGTGCGTGCAAACACATGTGTGGCACTGGCATTTCAACTTTTGAAGGACTTTCAAAGTATGCGTGGCTTTTTGGCCAACTTGACACTACACCCTGTTGCCAAGAGCAACTTTACACACCTAAACACATGGAAATATGTACATACTTGCACATATATTTTCATCTAGCACCCCAGTTGTTTTTGTTTCTGTTTTGTCATCAAAAAAACTTAATTAGCAGTAAGTTCAACTATAGTATTGGTTAGCAACACCTGGAGCTGACAATAAAATTGTTTAATATTTTTTAACTTTAACAACAAATCTTTTAACTGCTTTTTGAACACAGAAAAAACTTTCTATAAATTTAAGTGTTAAAAATTATCACTTGATATGAACTACTTAAAGCTACGCAACATTTGTTAGCACTTTTGTTTACCATTTTTTGTGTGTATCAAAAAATTTGAATTCCCTTTCGTTTGGGGCTTTAATCCAAAACTCGCGCGTTGCCACAACTTGAAATCTGATTATGGAAATTCCATTAAAACTTTTATGGGCTGGCAAAATGTTAGAGAATCACGCACCCGACCAAAGTGGGACGGAAGGAAATCGAGTTAGTTGTAGGCGTGGCAGAGCTGCAGCTGCAGTTGCACCCAAAACGGAAGCGGAAATGTGACGTAAATAAATACCGCAGTAGCACGCACATTCTTTAACAAGCACCGCAACAACAACAACATCGGCAACACAAACTGCAGATGTTGCAACACTGCAATGGTGGCAAAATTTAAAAATAAACATTTCGTTGCATGCTGGCAAATTTACACTAACAAAATTTGTATCCGCAACATTGGCTCAGTTGTTATCGTAGTTAAGTGCTGCCGTTTTGGCTTTTGCAAAGTAATTAGAGATATTTTTAAAATGCGTGTGCTTTAAATTATATAAGTTACTATACTCTGTAGTGAAACTATTTTTAGTTGAGTTGAGTTTACATTTTGACACAATCTAATTGGGTTTCTGGTCTTTGGTAGCTACTGAAAGTAATTTTTGCCTGTGATTTCATATGAAGTAAAAATTGCAAAGTACATTATCATATACTTTGATTTTTAATAAAATAAAATTTATGGTAATAGTCATTATAAACAATATGGTAGTATCATTACTGCCGGACCTAAGCTTGGCACAATTTCTGTTAGAATATTTTAGAAATATAGCTATCTATTTTCAGTTGATATAAATTTCTCAGCTCGTCTGCACTAGTATTGTCGATAAGCATCAAAATACTATGACAAGTTAAGAAAAAATTTTAGAAAAATATGTAATCGGCAAAAAATGACATTGTAAGTTTCCAATTTAGTTATCTTAGTTGCTCAGAGTCTATAAAGATATAACTTTTCATAATATCACCTCATTTGGCTGAGTTGTCAGAGTTGAAAATATTAAATTTTCTTAGAAATTTCTTAGTTAATTATTTTCTATATTTTCTATAATTATTGCAGCTATTTTAGCCAGTCAATTGCTGCCAACACTGTTGTTGCGTTTAATGTTATTGCCATTATTGTTGGTGCTGCTGCTGTTGCTTTTGTTATTGTTATTGTTATTGTTTTTTGCGTATGCGTCACGCAATGTGTTCCAATTAATTTATGCAAATTGTAGATTAGTTTAGCACACACCGACTTTAATTAAAATTTATACTGTTTATGGTCAAGTGCTTCACCGTAATTTTTAATAACAACTTTATATATTTTGACAAACCTATGGATAATTATTTAAATTGTGTTGGGAATGTACAAGCCAGCTGTAGTAGTTTTCATTTAAATTTTTAGCTTCCGCGTATTAAATACGCGATAATCAATCATCATTCCTCAAAGTTTCCGGTTTTCATAAACTGTTTTCGCTCACATTTCACTTGTTGTTTAAGCAAAAGCCGCAAAGTGTTTATTAAAATAGTTATGAAATTTATTTATTTAGAAGAAGGTGGGATGGGTTAATAAATTATTTATGTGTATATTAAAAATATATGGCTTTTAAATAAAGTAATATTTGATTAAAAATAAATAAAGCCACAAATGGATTTATGTAGAACATTAAATGGATTTCAAAACTCTGTGGGGAGTTTATATTATTTAAATTAATATTGCTTTGCTTTCAGATTTTAATTTATTTAAATCTATTTATTGCTTTGTTTTGTATTAAATAAATGCACATTGGTGTGGTATATTTACCTATCTAACAGTTTAGGCTTTAAGTGTCAGATGCAGTTGCGCTAACCGCAAGATATTTGCGTCCATTGATCACCACAGTCTGCATGAGGGGCGGTGTTTGTAGCACGGGGGCGTTGCAGCGGGCAGTAAGCGGTGCAGCAACCGGAAGTGGCAGCCTTTGAGTCGCTGCTAGTTTTAGTTCCTCCTTGGCCTTTTCCAACTGAACCATTTCCGCTGCCAATTGTGCACGTTGCTGTTCTTTTTGCGCTTCTGCCTCTTGCAGCGCTCGCTCCTCCCTTGCCTTGGCGCATTTCTGGAAGTGGAGCACCTCTGGCGTTTACGCATTGGATGTGTATAAAATGACAACTTACTGGACAAAGATAAATGTTTTTATGCGTCTTTGGGTGCTTGACAACCTTACGGGTTCGTTTATTGCATTGCGAGCAGACCGAAAACGGAGCCATAACCTCTACGAACACGTTATTTTCTGTCAAGGAAATAAAACACTAAACAGTCTTGGTAAACGCACAAAAGTGTACGTTATGAGTTGTCACATAAATAGTAAACGATTTTGATTTAAGCTAACGAATCGATTGTTTTTCGATTTTATTTTTGCACTTAAGTTGAACGCATTTTGATTTGTCTACCTGAGCCAAATTGGCCAACTTTCTAAGTGCTTTGCATTTGTAACCCTTTGCCCCTTCTACACCCCTTTAAAAAATGTCTTAAAAAATTGGCAACTGCATCCACTGATGGCCTGTGTAATGACCTTTGATGTCAGCTGGCTGCAGTCTGCTGTCTGTTGTCTGCCGTTGATGTTGCTGGTTTAGTCAGGGCTCGTATTCGCATTAACGCCATTAGGCCAATTTGGCAGTTTGCCCTGACAAAATGCACACAAAAAACTTTTACAAAGGTAACAAAAGGCGCGGCGCAAATGGAAGTCAAACTGCAGTCACCAAGTTCTGCTGCCACTTCCATTCCTCTCTGTCAGCCAGTTACCCCTGTGACCCCACACACTTGTCCCTCTTTCCCTATGGGAGAGCTGGCTTCAGTTACACATATCAATGCAAGTTCAAATAAAAGTCAAGTGAACAAAACAAGCAGTAAAAAACTAGTTAAAACAAGCCATGACAGATAAACGACTGAGAGATACCCTTTACTTGGGTTACACACAAAGTTTTGCATACCCTTGGGCGCATGTGCTTTAACTTCTGTTCTTATATGTCCTTTAACAAGTTAAGGTTTAACTCGCCTAACTCTTTCATCATACCCTTACTGCACTTGTTCAGTGGGTATAAAAAAGAAGAAAAAATATATGTGTGTCTGCAGCTGCCACAGTCGCATTTGTTTCTTGTTTGTTTTCATGGCTGCAACATTTCTCTTCGTTAACCCAAGTTGGCTTTAATTACGATCCCGAGCAGCTAGCGCACAACTGTGTCCTGCCATTTAACGGACATTTTTGTAGTGTTTCCCATGCATGCTGAATGCTGCATACAGTTCAATTTATGTTCATTCGAAAGCCCTTTTTCTATCATTCGCATGCTGCAAGCAGCACTTTGGTCAAAGACACACACAAGCACACACACAGACACACATCCCGTTGACCATCAGCAGTTTGTTAGCTTCAAAGATGCTCTGGCTCCCATCTGAATTTGGTTATTTATTATCAGACAATTGCTTTGCATTGACGTTGCTCCTACGCCAAGAAGTTGGTGTATTTTTCTTGTTTTTTACTTCCTGGTGTATTTAGCTTTGTTTAAGTTGTAGCTGTAAGTGATCTAAGACCGGTTCTGGCATTTTCTATTGCGTTTAAATAAATGTCTAAGTCTCTAGCTTACTGATTTTTGAGTTTAAAATAACTCAAATTATTTTAATTAATTTTTCAATAAACTACATACCAATTTATAGCTTCCACACATTTTAAGTAGAACAAATCCATCTACAGGCATTTGCAAAGGTTGCTAGTAAACTGCTATAAATTTATATAGCTTACACTCTTCATAGAACTGACTTTGTGGCTATTTATGTTTATGGTAATTTAATACACTTGATTACAAGCTAAGCTGCAAAGAACTTTATAAAATTCACGGTAATCACTGGCAATCGATCTTGTAATCGATCTATCGATCGCTGGTGGCGCCATCTACATAGCTTATAACTATTCACTTATCGTTTCAATACCATTCCGGACTCATTGAAGCTTTGACGTCAGCTGCAAGCAAATTGAATGTAATGGACAGACAAAGCATTTGATTTATTATTTTTGTCATTACACAAATTGTCGAACAATGACATGTTCTTTGCATATGTGGAGTATACACATCTATAGTATTATAAACTAGTTGTATGTGTAGTTACCAGCACTTATTTATGTAGATTGATATTTATTTGATGATGATAAACACAGTGTACAACGCAACGCAAGTGACGCAAGTTTGTATAAACATTTTCATTACCAAAATGTACACAAGTCTCCAAGGACATCAACAGGCTGTGCTTTTGACCGTTTTCCCCATTTGGTTATAAATGCAATCACTTTGCTTCAATTGGTTTTTGAACGGCAATACTCTGATGACACCAACTCAATGCACTATAATTTATTGGCTCTGTCAGACGATTGAAAGTTGATAGACTATTAATGTAATGATATGTTTAATAAATTGCTTAAACTATTAACAAATGTATAAAAAAAATGTGAGATTTCATTTCAGAACTCGTTATGGTATGGCAGTCTGGTTTCAGCAATTAAATCATTTATATCCAACTTTGGTATGTCTATTTCAAAGTAATCCTCCTCCGTTTCGTATCGTATAAAATAGTGCGACACATTTTCCTGTATCACCAGTTCGTTTTGAAACTTTTCCCGGAACTTCTGAAACAGTTCGACCTTAAACTTGCGTCTTCTGTGATCATCCTCGATGACCCGACGAAACGTCTCGTCCATGTCCACATAATTTGCATTGTTGTGGACCATGCTGACAATGGCGGCTTTCACGTGTTCGATTGTTATGTTCATGTTCTCCAAAGTCCGTTGGTTGGTCCATATGACAACACAGCGCTCACAGAGACCGTAGACAATGTTGGACACTAATTTGGGGCACATATCGCATTTGATTTCAGCAAAAAGCGAACGGCTTGTGAACCAACTCATTGTGTTTGTATGAAAAATAAAACGTGTGTTTTGTTGTCAGGAACAGAATGCATCTAAATGTGTGTGCGTGCGTGTGTATGTGTGTGTCAAACTGCTTGACAACAGAGCAGCCACGTGGAAGAACTGGCTGCATTCAGCTGAAATATTTTTAAATGCTGCTACTTTTGGTGATTTCGGTCACGGAAAAATCAGCAAAAATACATAAAATTATTTAAAAATATAAGTACTTTTAATTAATATATGCTGATGAATATTGAGTTACCGACTCCATAATGCTGAACGCATCCATTGTTAATACCAAACTTGACAGTGTTGCCAAAGCTTCTCAGTGACTAATAATTTCCACTTTCCAATCAATTAAACTGTTAAAATTGTATTTTAGAAACATAAATATTACTGCATTAATAGATTGAAAAGTCTATGAAGGGTTATTTAAAAGAGCATAGAGCTGAAAGCATTAGGTAAAGTTCAAATTTGATAATCTTAGAATCGATAATATTTTGATTGATAACAGTTACATGGTTGCAATTCCTTAAAGTATTATGTACTTCTTCTTCTTCAGATTCTTTGGCATTCAACTAAAATACACAGAAATCTTTAATTATTTTGTCAGCTATTTATTTATGACAAAATTTGCGCAGCTGCAATAAGTATTTAGCCAGCTCAAATATTTACATACGTTCATTGTTGATATTATGTTTTCATCAATTTGCAAATTAATGAGATAATTATGTTGGAAAACAAAACTTTCCATTGAAATTTAAAGCTTAAAGAGTTGGCATTAGCTGGTGCTATTTTGGGGAAATAGAAAAACTGTCTTTAAGCATTAGCCATTTGGTCTTGAGAATCAATTTTATTATTAGGGCCTTGGCTACTTGGCTTGGAGACGCTCTGACATGCCAACGTTGGGGGCCAAAGCTTTTGGGGTCTCCTTTCGTTTCCAGCAAAATTCGTTTAATTTCTTAAATTGAAATTATGGTAATTTCCTGAAGTCATGCAAACCTTTAGCGCCGCATTTCGTGTCTGATCGAGAGGGGAGTGTCAGGAGAACTGGTAGAGGGACAAGCAGGAAGAAACGCAGGCGAGTGACGGGTGTTTGTAGCTAACCAAAAGTCAAGTTCATAAATTTAAAGCGAAATATTCGAGATGTGCTGTGGAGAAGTGGTTGCTTTTTGGGTGTATAGTTTCTTGAATCCTTCACTTTCAGTTTGACAGCCGATGAACGGTTGTGGGTTAATGTCAGCGGAGCAGGGGGTTAAATACCAGAAGTTTTGCTAAGTTGAGTGCCGTTCTCAAGGCTGGCCAGCCAATCGATAATAACTGGCTAACCATAGCTAGGGTAGAGAGCGCTCTGCATCAGCTGTTTGGCTTTATTTTCAATGGAATTATTCAACTGTTGATTTATGATTAACATGCGCAATTAAAGCCGCACCCTAAGCCGTTGAAAATGACACATTATTGTACTGAATTGACGTGTATCTGCATACCAATGTCAAAACGCCCACACAATGTTCCAAATAATCGTGGGAAATGTCCACACACACACACATACACAAACACATACAGAGACATTGGGAGAAGAAAGGGAAAACAAAAGAGCTTTCCCGCCAAAGCTAACGCCAACGCCAACGCCAACGCCAAACGCCAATGGCACGGCAATGGCAACTTGTTAAGCTTGTTATTCTCTCAATTGCGCCCTTTAGTGGCGTTTCACTCGAATCTCACCTTACCTCTGACCCCGCCCAATACTCTGCTGCTCTCTATTTCACAATCCCCGACACCAATAACATGGAAACAGACCGAAACATGGAGCAAACCGTTTGCCATTTGGCATGGCCGGTAAGCGATTGTGTCTGTGTGTAAGTGGGTGGCTGTTTTGGTTACCTGTTGAGATGTGTAGCACCACACCTGGGGGGCATTTTTCGATTTGTAAGAGCAGCAGGTAGCTTCACAGTCATGTTGAGCATGATTTGCACGATTACTGAGCCTGAAAGCGGCAAAGAAAAAATGGGGTCCTCTTACTCAACAAAAAAAACCAGGAGGAGGAACAAAAACGATGAGTACCTGAAAGAGCAGGAACAACTGAAAACTCCTGTAAGATTGCTCAACAAACCGCAAAATTCTGCAGTTCAAATGCTTTGTTTTAAAATGCAAAGTGAAGTAGTCAATGGTTTGAACATTTTTGTGGAACAATTTGAAAAAGAACCACAGAAAAGTCTGTGGGTTCAATTAGCTCAGTTGAGGAATTTTAAAGGGTATATTAAAGATGCAAGAAATATTTAGAAAATAGAAATAATAGTAATAATAATAAATAAAAATATTATTTTAAGCTAAAATTAATATTGAAATAAATTTTAAAAAGATTTTTCTCTATCCTCAAATCCATAAAAGTTTTCAAAGTAATTCTATATTTTTCTTGTTAGCCAAACGAGTAGATATACTCGAAGTATTCACCTGATTCTCAACAGATTTTCAAAGTTTTATGCATGCAAAATTGAATGAAGTTGTAAAAACATGAGTTTTGCTTTTAAAACTTTGCAAACTTTTTGCACTTAGGCATATTCTTTTTTATAGTGCATGTATTTGCTGTCATGGCATGTTTAAATTAGGGTCTTGCCTAATCGAAGTAGTTAAAATGTTGTTCGTAGTTATGGCATATTTGTGCCAAATTCCAAACTTCCTTGACTTCCTCAATAGCCACACTAACCATAACCGCACTATCTAGTCAAGCAAACTCACTTTTCGATCTGAATGGCGTTTCCCTTAGCCAACAACTTTGGCGTTTTTGAAGCACAAAGAGGTGAGGAGTGCAGGAGGTGTAGCTTGGAGGGGTGTGCACACACATGAACGCATGGTCCATAAACTAGTTAGATTTTGTAGGCGGTTGGGGGCAGGTGGCATGTGGCATATGAAGGCGACTCGTAGTGCAGCTCTACTGTAAACATCATCATTGGGGTTGGCAGTTAGGGGAAATAGAAAGGAAAGGGGGCGAGTGAGGAGACGTGGGAGGGTAACCGGAACTGACAGAGATGACTATGGATGACTGCCTATGCTATCTCTCTTGTGTGTGTGTAGGAGTGTGTGTATTTGTATGTGTGTGTCTATTTCCATGCGTTGCTTTCTGATGCCAACAACAGCGCCGATGGATGCCTTTGATTTCATTTCACTTCATTTCATTTTGTTGTCGAGGGAGCGAAAAAGCCGCGACTGTGTCGCTCCTTTGTGGCAACCCATATGGGTTGCCATCCCACATCTAACGGAATCAACGGCCCGGAATTGCGGATGACGATGGTTTCTCATATATGCTAACTTTGTTGTTACCAACTTTGTTGTTGTTGTTGCTGCTGGTGTTACTTAAGTGTACGCCATTTTGTTACATAGAAAATTCATAGGATTTCTGTAATTCACTTCGTGGCAGTTGTTAATGCTATTGTTGTTACTATCTTCTCACGCTTGATTTTATATGCTTTTCGTCCGCAACATAACACAATGGCACTAGCTAAAGGCGACACTGAAAAAAATAATAATTGAATGGGTGCTGGCCCCAAAGATTCCTCGATTTCGTTTGTCTTACAACACTCCTTTGTGCTGCTGACTTGTAATGCTTCAATTTTCATTAATTTGCCTTAATTAATCGGAGCAAAAGGTTTCCTTTTATAAGCTTAACAAGTTTACTAACCAGCACTGCGAAATTTAATTTAATTTGAAACACAAGTGAACTGCATTTTTCTGTCAATAATATTTCTCGTTTATTTTTCAATATGCGCCTAGTTCTATTATTATTATGTATTTCGATTATTTCTTCATTTCTTCATTATATATAAATAAATTTTTATTGTTCATTGTGTGTTTTGTTTTTGTTTTGTGTGTTGTGTCAATTCAATGCTTATCATATTTATTATTCATCTTCTTTTCTGTTTGTTCTTTGATTCTGGTATTGTTTATTGTTTACTGTTTATACTTTTAAACGCTTTTATTTTTTTTACTCATTGTATGCATATTTTTATTTATAATTTTCCATTTTTCTTGATGTTTTTTTTGTATTCAAATTGCTTGTAAACTAAATTCCTATCAAATTTGTTATTATTTAAACCATAGTCTCATTCAAAGCCAATTTGTAAAAAAGTGTGCAAGTGTTCAATTTGTTTAATATTAATTATTATTCATACTTTCAATTGCATATATGTATTTATGTATTTAATGTATGCATCATCATCATCATCATTATGTATTTATGTAACAACGAAATTATTAACGAGCATGTTCAACATGAAGCGTGTGTATAAAATGGATATTATGTATGTATGTATTTATTTTTTTTTTATTAGATTTCATATCATTTGTTATTAAATCAACTTCTGATTCCTTGAGGCATATTCATTTGCTATGCGCTGCTTTCATAGTTAAATTACACAATGTTTAGCTAGTCGTAAGTATTTGCCATTCCGTGTCTTATCAAATGATCTCGATAAGCATAACTATCAAAATTATATTTTATATTTATATTGATTTTATATCAACTTATTTACACATTTATTTGCTTTCATTATTATTGTTATTTCTTAACTATGAACATTTTGATATTATCATTATCATATAGCTTTCATTACTGCTTTCATTATTATTTCATCAGCTTAACATTCACATTATCTACAATTAATAATTATATAAAAAACTATGAAATTGCCAAATTTTCTACCATTTGCTGCGCCAATTAAATACATACAAAATTCCTTCGATTTAATTTAATCATCTTCATTATCATTTAGTAGTACTGGGCGCCTTGGTTTTATGAGCTGTTGTATGAAATGCTTTAGAAACAAATTAGAAACTACAAAAACTTGAATTGTTGGATTTAAACTTTTGTTGTTACGAAATTATATTGTCAAGCACAATTGTGTAATCCGTTAAAGTGAAATGCATTACTTTCATCAAATGAAAGCAGTACATAAATATTTGATTTACTATCCCAAAATGAAATGTATGTAAAGCAATTGAAAAGTCATTTAAATGCTGCTTGAGTACCAATGACAGTTGTTGTTGAAAGGAGAATCTTATTTGTCAATTTGAATGTGAATCTCTTGAAATTTCTAACTTTAATTCGATTAATCAAATGATGCTAAGCCATTGTTACTGAGTCACTGGAACTTGTGAATAAAATGAACTTTATTTCTTGTGATTTAAATTATTTAATATATGCTTAAAATTGAAGCGAGACTGTGAATTGAATTGCTTTTGGGTTGCTGTGATTTAATTCAAATATATTTTATGTTAAAATACTTATGTTGCTCAACAATATTTTTATTTATTAAACGTAAGTATTATTAATCGAGTGATCACAGTCAAAAAACAATAACTACTATGCCTGAAAATATTATTCTATACACATATGCATTTATATATACAAAATGGGGCTTCTAATTAGCAACTGTTTATGATTGAACAAAATTTAAACAATTGTATATGTTAATAAATAAATTTTAATGTCTTTTAATTGGGGGCACTTTGTGAGGGCTCTTTAGCTCTGTCTGCTGAGACTATGGCAATTCTACGTGTCTATGCTCAGCTTGAATTTATGAAATAATCAGATTAAATTATAATACCCTACAAAATGGACAAGATTTGACTATTTAATACAGAAATGTTGACTGTGCCAGTGCAATGTAAACGAAGCGTGAAAATGTCAAATGAAATGTTGAATTTTTGGTTTTGGAGACTTTTGTTGCTATTTTCATTTTATTCTTTTTTAAATTTTAGCTGAACATTTGCATCATTCGCTTAAGTGTTGTTTAGTTTTATTATGAACGCATTACAAACTTATTTATAAACTATGCAAAAATTGTACATCTAATTTTAAATTGTTTGTTTGGGTTTTTTATTTGGTTTTTCTTTTCAGCAGTACAAAAATTATTCATTGCATTTATATAATTTACTCACAAATATTTGTTGTTTTTGTTTGGTTTGTCATATTTGCCATTTAAATTTACATAACTAAATTTACATATTCGATACACATTGCAAACATTTCTCTCATTATATAATATACACGTACTACATATTAAACTTGTTGCAGATACAAACACAATTCTTATGCTCTTCACCCATCGCGGTTATATGAAAATATGCGATGTTTTTTTTTTTTTGCGTTGCCATAAATATATTATATATATGTATATTGAATACCCTATACTTAAGACTAAATTTCATTTGTTTTCTGGTTGCTTTCGGTTTGAAGCAATTTGGGTGCCGCCACATCGGCCAGGTTTAAAAATCATTTACGCTAAAAAGTAACTAAATGTAATCAATCTTAGGAATTATTCAGTTGGATCAATTATTATTATTATTATTATGTTTTTCTCTATGTTTTTTCCATCTTCTTCTTCATGTTGTTGATGTCACTGTGTATGTGTGAAAGTGTATGTGTAATTTGTTGTAGTTTCTGTTAAAACTCTTCAGCGTTGTATCCAATGTTTTTAGTTATCGACGGTCTTGGCCATGGCCCTGGCATTTGGACGCCTATCGGAGTTGTTTGGCCTCCATATTAGCCAATTTGTATGATGAAGATTTTCAGTTTGCTAGACTTGATTGACACTATGATGGAAGAACAAATAGATTATCCGTAGCTAGTTCAGCAGTGGTGGTGATTAGCTTCTGCTAGAAATCACTACTCGTCGATGGATTCCCTAAATTGCTCTCCACAGTGTCATCTTTGTGTCAGAGAGGCGGCTTATAGACTTCAATAGCAGGCGTGAGCATGTCCACGCGCGTCGATATCGAAGTGTCACTGTAGATGGGAAGATAGTAAACAAATAGCATAAATTAATTGAAATTTTCATATTTCCTGTTTCATTTAACAGACGGGAAATTTGATTTATATGTAAAAACCATTACATTTAATTAATGTTTTGATTTCAAAATTGTATACATAATTTTATACTTTTTAATAATATATTCATTTCAAATTTAAGTTTACATTAAAATTGTCGTCTCTTTAGGCGCCATTAACCTTATTTGAAAGTCTTTAAAGGTATATTGTTTTATATAAACGAATATTAAAAAATTCCAAAATGCAGTCTTAGCGTTAATCAATTATGCAAGTATTTTAGCTATTTTAATTTAACTTAAAGCTTTTACCCACAACTTTTCTCAACTGTCTAGCTGTTTTGGGCCAAGAAGTTCTGGCAGCAAAGCCTCGAAGATAAACTAACTGAATGAATAACAGCATGGGCTAAAACTTATAGCATACTTTTTGGGGCAACATAGTTTCAACTTTGTTGTACAGCCAAAACGCTCTTAAAAGTATGTGCTATTTTAATCTTTTTAATAAAGATTCAAATGCACCAACTTCCATCGAATATCGTAAATTAAATTTTTGTTCACTTGTAGTAAAAAATTCTTTGAAAACTATGAGTATAGTTTAATATATGTATTTCCGCTTTACTATCTTCAATTAATAAATTCCCAAATTGAGCTGTTCAATAACTTTTGAAATATGAAAATATTTTGTATCATCTATTCTATTTGCATTCCCTTACTACTTTGCCTACAAGTTTACATAAGTAAGTGGCTGTTGTTCTGCATGCTGTAAAGCATTTCGTGAAAGAACTCGGCAAATGCTCCCGGAAATCTCATGGAATTTGTGAATCGGCCACAGAGTGTAGAGCGGAAATGATTGAATTATGTTAAAAGTTTGTCGAAACAAAATTTCAATAACTTTGTTTTCAATCGCAAAGTTGGGCGCGTGTGGAAAGTTGTGAGAACACATCAAAGACGTCGACTGTTTAATATTATGCCATTGAGTGTGGCAGCTAAAAGTGCATAAAAAGGAACGGAAAACAGTTCAGCACAGAGAAGAGTGAGACAAGTAAACTTTATCGTGGCAGCTGCAGTCAAGCCGAAAGATGCGAAAATAAAGTAAAAGAAATAACCAAAATGGGCATAAGAAATTGAAGGGGTCAAAAGGGATATTCGGCAGAGCATTGACTTAAACCAACTTTGACTGGCTGGAAAATCGGTACGCTTTCCCAGACATGTGCTACAAATTCATAGCATACGAAGTGGAACAGCTTTTGGGCAGCCAAAATGAATGTAGTGAATGAAAAATGAACAGTCCGGCGGTAAACCAAACCAGATCCGACAAATGGACAAATATTGAGCATGCAATGTGAAAACATTTATCTGTTCATCCCCAAAAACTACACTACAGTGCGCCAAAGATGTCGCTCCCAATCCCAATACCTATACTGATGCCGATCCCGAGTCTCTAGAGCTTTTACTACTAACCGACAGCAGCTCATGAGCTTCATTTCATTTTTATTTCATTTCATTTTATTCATTTCAGTTCAATTGTTATATTTATTTATTATATTTTCTTTGCGTTCTTTGCTCTCATTGTTCAGTTTCTCTAGTTCCAACTGTTTTCCTGCCTTTCCTCGCACTCACTGCTCTTCTTCTTGAACTTGTGTTAGACGCCATTTTGCCAGGCACCCACAATGGCGTCCCATTGTTTGCTTGGATTTGGTTTCGCTTTGTAAATGAAATGGAATTAAATGAAATGTACAATTTATTGTATTTAGGGGATTTCGAATCGCAATACGCCATGCGGCAAACGAAAAAAAGGAAAGAAAAGAGAAAGAGAAACTAAAACCAAACCAAAACCAAACCAAACCCAAAATCGCATTTCCGTTTCCTATTTCAATGTAATATATACTATTATATATAAATGTAGTAAGTAAGTTCATGTTGCGGAGCGCACAAGTTGTTCGCTTTATTGGCTTTTTATTTTAGTTTTATTTATATTTATGCCAGCTGTATCTTTTCGTTGGCAATTCGCTGCATTAGCAGCGCATATTGAATTAAGTAGACATCTCGTTTTTATTTGCCGGAAGTCTTTTCTCTGTCCATAAACAACACTGAAGGGTATAGTAAACACTTCTCGGCTTATATTAACAAAATGTAACTGCCAACTGTGCACTGTGTAGTTTTGTGCTTATAATTTACAGTTGAAAATAATTTGAATTTCTGCAATTCCTCAACTATCTCAGCTCAGTTGATTAATGCTTACAAAAACCCAACTCAGCGTGATCACAATTGTAGCAACTGAGTCAAACAGCGCAGCAATTAACACTTAAATTGCTGGAGAATGGACACGCCAACCATCCAACTGGCTGGTCAAGTGGCCAGAGGTGTGTTTTAGCTGGAACTTTAGAGATGGCTAAAACGAGTAACAGCCGCAGGTAAAAACACTCCACTTCGAGTGCTGAAGTGCTGCATTCAAGTGTAGCAAAAGCGACAATAAAACAGCAGAAAATAATAAAACGTAAAAAGCCATTGAAAATTGTAAAACTTTTAGTTGTTTTTTGTTGTGAGCTTGTAACTAAGCGCAAATTAAAAATGTTGCAACAACATTTAATGAAAAGACTGCACAACAAAAAAATAGCGACATTTTCCATTTTCAATTAACACAAAGTTTCGCTTTGAATGCCGCTTAATGTCGGATTAATTGCTATACACAATTGAAAAAATCAAAGTGGACTAATGAAATAACTTGAATCAAGCATTCAGCTAAAAGAATTTAATTTAATTTTATGGTTTTTGCATTTTATATTCAGCAAATAAATCATAAGGCATTCAGCGTATGTGAAAAATGCATTCTACACGCGTTTTAGAATGCCACAAAATAAATAAAATTCATAAACTGCCAAAAAGTTTGAGGTCAGCTGAAAATTTATATATTTTTATTGTTTTATTTTCAAATAAATAATTTTAGCTTAGCTCTGAGCAGCAGTTTAAACTAAGCTACATTTTTATAGCGCTACTCAGCAGACTAATGATTAAGACAGTTAGATAAAAATTAGTTTATGACACACAAAAACTATAAAAATGGTTAGTAAATTTCTGTGGTTTTTAAAAGAAGTTCAAAGCAGCTTTAAGGGCTAACAAAAGAAGCCCAATGTTTTGGTATTACAAAGAAATGCGTCTTAAAAGTCTGTAAGGATTTGCTAAGCACACCTGTTCTAAAAAGTCTTGAAAAGAACTCTCTGCAAACCAAAACAAAAGTACATTTTAAGGAATTAAAGTTTTGTTGTGTATTTTTGTGTTGTTTTATTTTTTTTTTAAGCTGGCATTGAGGTGTCAGAATTTGTGTTTACTATCACCAGCATGATTTTGGATTAATTTTGCGAGTTGTGGGTCCCACCACGTTTTTCAACACTTTGCTGACCCTAAATGTAGTAATGTTTGTTGGTATATCTCCTTTTGGATTCACGCGCCTGGGATTCTGATTCAGACTCTGATTTGGATTGGGGCAAACAGTTGTGGTATTTTTTTTTTTTTTTGTTGCTGCAGCTTGCTTTCAACTTTAGGGACTTTTGGTTAAATGAAAATTTAATGTGCCAGTTCCGGCGAAATGGCCAAATGGCCAAAAGGACTGGCAACTGGTTACTGGTAACTGGTAGCGGCAACAGCTTTAGGTAGTTACCGTCGACACTCAGCCTCGTCGCGTTCTGTAATTTAATTTACACGAAACATTCAGTGGCGCAGTATAACTGTCGCATTTTCAAATTAAATACATAGAGAAGTTTTGTCCCACACACACACACCGCACCTGCTTTGACCTGGTTAGCAAGGACTGGGAGTCTGGTTTTAGTTTGGGCTTCGTGCCTCGTTTTGCCCGTGGCAATTTCATGGTTATCGTTGACAGTTCTTGTTATTGTCATTTGTAATCAGCTTGTTGTTGTCTACATTAAGTTTATAAACTTGCTATTTACAATTTTATACAGTAACTGCAATTAGTTCTCTATCACTTTTACGTAGGCTCGATTAATGTTGTACAAACTTCGCCAAAATGCCTCCAAGTTGTGGGAAAACTTTTAGCGCAGCTACGTGAAAAGTTTACCTAATCCTTCAAAACCCTTGTAGATACATTTTTAAGAGAAAAAAGTACGTAAAATTTGTTAATGAACTTTTTGCATAATCCCAGTGCTGTTTAAAGTAAGAGGTCATATGCTAAACTCAAGGTCAGTTCAAGTTGAATGCTTTAAAGAGCGATTTCAGTTTTGTATGAAATTTTAGTAGTTGAAAAATGACTTTGACAAGTTTTTTATGTTTGGTTTGAATATCGAATATGTGTAAATACACACAGTGTGTATACGTGTGGGTACGGGTGGAGGGGGAGGCGTGGGGGTGTTGTAGTGTGTTGTGCCACGCCCTGGGGCAATAGCACATAACATTGTTGGCCATATGGCAGCACTTTAAATGCAAATGAAAGTTGTGCTCTCTCTCTCTCAAGCGCTATAGCTAATGCTGTCTCTCTTACTCGCACTATCTTTACCTCCCTTTCACTCACTCTCTCTCTCTTTGCTGTTGGTGACGGTGCGTCGAGGTCGCTTACATTTTCCCAAAGTGTTTTTTGTTGTCGTTTTGCTCTGACTGTATGTATAGGTGTTTTGTGTATGTGCTGGTGTGTGTGTGTGTGCCTGGGGATCGCTGATGTTGACGGCATTTGCATAAAGCTCTAATCTAGCATGCATATTCGGTTAGGCTTTTTGGCCGCACATTGTCTCCTCTTGTGCTCAGTGGTTGGGCTTTTGTGTGTCAAGGCATCGCAGCAACTGCACCAGATACTTGTTGAACACGCAACCTTGCAACTTGAGAAACCTCCGAGCACAAAACACACACACACAGTCTCACACCATCAGATTTGTATGCTCGCAGAGTTGCCTTGAACATTTCAATGACAGCTTCTCAAAAAGGTCACACTGTTCAGAAATTTCACACTGTCACTGTCACAGTCGCTGTGACTGTGACTGTGCCTATCACTGTAACCGTGACTGTGACTGTGTCTGTCACTGTGTGCGTGCTTTAAATCAATGCACGCTTAAACAAATTTACAATTTTTCAACATTTGTTCAGTCAAATGAGTTGGGCGTTAACTTTTGGCCGTTGCGAGGGCGTTGCCAATTCAATTGCCAACTTGCATTAAAGTCAAACAAAGCGCTCGGAACGCCTTGGCCAAGTTAACGTCAACAAAACGCCGGTCGATACTAAGTAGCACTGGCCAAGCGCAAACAATTCATCATCCATTTCACTCACACTGCCCCTGCCCTCACTTTCGCTGCCTCTGTCTCTCGTTTTCGCTGCTTTCTTTGCTTAGTTTCGTTGTGCTTTTCTAAGGGAATACTTTTTTTTCTTATTGAAATTTTGGCAAATGTAGTGAAAAGTTCTTCGTTATTTGTTTTGGCCACTCATATATGACTTGAAAGGGGAATTGAAGGCAAACAGTATGAGTAAGAAGAGTAGGAGAGAGAGAGAGAGATAGGGCAAATCGAAGACGCGGTTGCCTGGCGGCCATTAATCAATCGTAGCCAAGCTACGTGATTGTTGGTCCCAGTGCAATCGAGCCTCATAAATAACTCCGATTCACACGGCTTCGATACATTTTTGGCGTAAAAGATTTGTGTGCAAATATAAATATAAGCAAGAATTTATACAAAAGTGTCGATCAAGCAGCACAAATGTGAAAAGTCTTCAAGCAACATTCAGATATTTAGTTTCCGTTCATTAATTTCCGTTCACAACTCAATCAACACATTTTTTTCCTGCACTGTTACAACTTTTTTTTATACTTTGCGACAATTTTCGCGCATATTTCAAGTTTTCAAGTGGTTTTATTTTTTTGTGCACGCCGCATAAGTTAAAAATTCGTGTGCTGCTGTCGAAGTAGCCCGGAAATTTGCAGGAAAGTCAGCTCGTGTCCAATTCGATTTCCATTTGCCGTCCGTGTTTGCGGTTCATGGCAAATTTCATTTTGGCCGTGTTTGTTAAAAGGTCGCACGGTCGCATGATTTATTTGCCACTGCATTGATTTCGGCCTTTCACGGGTGTGTTGTTGGCATTCGAGTTTTGGGTTTCAATGTGCTTGTGTACTGAAATCACGCTGTGCCACTTTGACCGTCTGTCTGTCTGCCTGTCTCTTTGTCTGCTCTCTGTGTCTGCTCACTGACGTTTGCTGCTTTAATTGCCAGACTTAGTTGCTTGCTTGTGGGGGTGTGGCGTATACGTAATATGATTATAAATGTGTTGATTACAATGGGATTAACAATTTTAATTGGATTTGTTGCACTGCTTGCTACAGCTAAGATGATTATTAAACGGAAATGTCTTCGTGATTTGCACTTGAACATCTCAAATGTCAATAAAATTGTAATACTGCAAGTGATTTGCTTTCATTAAACACTTTTAGCAGCTGTGTAGCTTTGCATCTGTGCATATTGCAAGCATTTGCAAATCGAATGACGACAGCTAGAAAAATCCCCAAAAAAAATAGGAGAAAAACTCTGTACTATTTGGAATATTGAATGCAGTATTTGCACGCTTGTTATACATGTTTGAGATTTTACCAAGCGGCAAATAAATAACAAGCATTTCACAAAATCGTTTACACTTCACGACCCGATTGAGGTACCCCACTCGACTTTAGTTTTTGGTACAGAAAAACCAGAGTACAGCGTGTTTGGCTACGTTTTGCCACTCCCCATTGGACTAAGCTGGAATTTTACGATTTGCTGCACTGCAGTTTCATAGAAAATAGAAAATATTGTTGGGAAAAAAACTAAGTGAAGCCATTTTCAGACTCCGTTTGTTGTTGTTATGCTTGGTGAGTTGCTGTTGCTTTCTAGCTGGAAAAGTGCACGTGTTTAAGCCAAAAACTAACTTGGCTCGCACTTTTGACGAAAGAAGACTGCAATGGCAGCAGCAGCAGCAGCCATAACAATGGCTAAATTAAAAGGCTGCGAGCCAACAAGCCAAGCAATTTCCCTTCCATTCTGTGGCACTCTTTACTCTTGACTCTTTGCTGCTGCTCTCCACTCGCTTAACTCCCATTTGTGGGAATGCATTTCACGTAAATTGTGTGTAATCCACGCAACAGACCAAAGACCAGAGCCACTGTGACCACAAAGTCACTAATTGCACATTTTTATCTCAATTATTGCAGCTTACTCCTTTGAGTCCTTGAAGTAAGAAGTGGTTTTTTCCTACAGTTGTTACACTTGTTAAGCTTGTGGATTCAATGACTGAAATCTCTTAATGCTTTGCATTGAAATTTGAGTTAGACAATTGAGCAATTGACAGTGCAATGTGAGGAAAAATGCTGAGAATACGAGAATTTTCTGTAAATTTGTGGTGAAACTTATAAAATCATTTGAATTCCGCCTTCATTTAGTGTTGAGAAATTAAGCCAAAGTCTAGTAAGTGTACACTTTAGACAACTAACGCCCTAATACTATAAATTAAGCTTCCTCAAAGCATTTAAATCATATAGATTAAACAAACTCCTAGAGTTCGCCACTCCGCACCCACTTAAATCGTTTTATTTGCCAGAATATAGCAACTTTTAAGTGCAATAAAACTCAAGCCGTATTTTCAGTTTGTTTCAGCATTTAAATTGCACTCTTAAGCAATCAACGGAGTTCTAAAACTTATACAATGCCTGGCAAACATTAATTAACTTTTAGTTGTGAAACAAGTAAAGTTTTTGCACGAATTGTGAGTATTGGAGTTTAGTTGAGAATTTGAAAGCCATTATCGTTAATCCTTAGATTGTCTGGCAACGCCGAAATGAGAGCAAACAGTGTTGGAAAATTTGTGCTGCCAAAGCAAAGTGTTGCCAATTACCCAACAAAGAGAAAAAAAATATAAAGTCAACAAACTGCGTCAGCAGATTGCCTGCGCCAAAAAGTATGCAAAGTTGAGCACGCACACAAACATAGATGCACACACACAAACACACAGACAGCGAAGGAAACATAATCACACTTATGCAGAGACAGTGGCAGCGATATTTAGAGGCTGAAGGCATGTTGTCAATGAGCTGAAGTGAGTTACTTGTAATTACCACAAAATTCAATATATATTATATACACATACCCCTAGTTGCGGCAACAGCTCGCAGTGCACCATGGGCATATTTGACGAAATTATGGGTTAACAAGTTTCAATGAACAGGAAGGGCATTAAACTTATATTTAATAAAGAAGAATAACAGTGTTGATAAGTTAAAATATGTTAAAAAATGTATCAAGATAACGAAAAAAAAATTATAAAATGCTTTAATTGTAATTGTAAAGCCTGGCCTGAAAAATACAACTACTTTAATGTATTTTTGTCTAAAAAAAATTTTACTCAATTAAAAAAGAAACATTAAGCTATCTAACTTTTAACAAGCAAACTTTTTCAATATTTACTAAGGAAGTTCATCATTAATTTACAAACAAAAAGTTCAAATGCTCCATAGTGCATCAACAGTGGCAGCTGGCACTACTGTTGGCAATGCCGATGCCAGAGCTGTTGCCTTTGCCGTAGACAAACATCATTTGGCAGACACTGTCTGACAGTCTATCTGACGTTTGCTTAACGACCGACAGTCGACTGCGTCATACGGAAAATATTCTTTGCTAGGAAAGATAGAGGGGAGTGAGAGAGGGACAGATGCAAACATCGCAAAAACCTCACGCACAGCTGGCAAAGAAAACCGCTAGCACCACCTACACAACTGTATATACAGCCAGCCATACAGCGCTCTGTACCCACTCCTTACTCCCACATCCACTCCAACCTACTTCTTCTTGTCGAAATGGCAGCTGTAAAAAATCACAGCATCAGCATAAAAGTGCTTAAAAGCAGCCGCCGTGTCCTTTGCATGCCTTTTACGCTCCACTTTGTCTCGAAATATTCAAAGATCTTCAATCTAAACATGCTCGGAAAATGGCATCTGATATCTATCTGTAGAAATTTGTGTTCTTATACGTTTTGCTTTTAAAGCGGCATTCAATTAGAGTATGAAGTTTGCGTAACTTGCTTTAAATCTTCTTTTTGCCTACCCATTTTTAATCCAATTATTGAAAAGAACAAATAATTAGCCACAGTGATTTCCACAAACCTGATAACGATTATACACACTCAAATACACACTCAGCTTCAGCTACAGCTACAGCTCTTGTTTCCGTTTCAGTTCCAAATTTTAATCTGATTTGAAGGTCTGCGGAGCAGTTGCCTCAATATTTTCGTGGGCAAAGGCAAAAGTTGCCGCTAATGCGGTAACTTAATTCAATTTTGCCTTTTAATCCAATCAGCAAATTGAAGAATAATTGGCAGAGGCAGACAAAAAAGCAACCAGCATTATATGCTTGATAATATAACCGTTTGCATTTTAATTGGGCTTTACTAATTTAAAACTTTGGCAACTTTTTTGAATAGCCAAAAAAACAATGCAAATTTAATCATGAATGATATGCCCAAAAATGTCCGACCCTCATCAGAGCCACCTCTAAATGAATGAAAACTTTCGTAAAAGTATTTAAGTCGCAAATAATCATATTTAATAAGCTCACGACTTACACTGACCTGACATTCACAAGACCTTGATCATTGTCCATCGATTGCAGCTACTTTGTGATGATTTATGAATGCATTGACTACTAGTACAACTGAAACTGAGAGTAGTAGTGTCGACTATTTGCTTAATCCATTTAAGAATCGAGTGTGCGTGACACAATAAAAATAGCGCGACGATATAAATCGACAATATTGCGCATAAATGTGTTTAAAATTACGCATTGCTCATACGCAGCGTATGACAATATTTCCGCTTCATGGCGTTTTATATGCAAGCGACAGGCAGTAAGGCAGGCAGAAAGAATAGAATTGGAATTCGAATTGAAGCTGACTTCGCAGGCTTACTTAGTATTCAGCGCAGAGACATAGAATAAACTGAGCAGAAAAGAAAGGGATAGGGGATGCACATGAGCGGAGGGGGAGAGCTAGTGAGAGAGAGAAAGAGAGAGAGAAGGAGACAGCAAATGCATTGCTATTGATTTTTCATTTTCAGTTTTATTGCCTGCCAAAGTCACAACAACAATAACAACTACAACAATGGCAATGAACCAACAAAATGCCAAATGAAAATTAGCCAAAGCACGCATCGGTCTTCTGCTTCTTCCTCCTTAATTTCTACTGCTTTTCTATATATTTTTGTCGGTCTGTTTTAATATTATTCGCTTTAATGCCTATTTTAGTCGATTGTCGTTGACTGGCCAACGCATAGTTGACTCTGACTTGGACATGGCCATGCCGTGCTAACGTGAACGATGAGCCAATACTCTACCAACACATATACACACCTAAACACACACACAAACACCCACACACATGCATAGTGTCTGTGGGCTAGCCATAATATTCAAAGGACAATGGCGACTCTCTAGCAAACATGAAATTTCAAGTCAAGCAATAAAAACGGCTGCCAGTTTCGGTCTCTGTGTGTGTGTGTGTGTGTGTGTGTGTGTGTGTCGCGACTTTTTGTGAGTGGGTTGCCAAACAAAGCCAGTAGCAACAATAACAACAACAAAGTAAAAGCCAAAAGTAAAAGCAAAAGCAAAGCCAAGCAAAACAAAATTAGTTTCATAAGTTTTTTATGAGTTCATCGCTTTTTTATATGTATGTGTGTGTGTGGGATTGCATGTGTATGTGTGTATTTGCGGGTCTCCTTTAACAACACCCACAATCGCCCAGCCCTGACTGACTAACCAGCTTTTGTGCCAAGGGTCGCACATCGAGGCAGTCGCGTGGGCGACGCCTTTCCCCCTTGGCTCCAACGCCCTTCCCTCTCGTTGTGTTGGCACTTCCGCTGCTCCTCACACTCACACACACATACAGTCACACATTCAGCACACAGCTGTGCACTATGGGCCAGGCAAATAATTCACAAATGAAATATATACATGTAGCAGGAAGCCAAGTAAAATACATATATTGCAAGTAAATTTCTTTTGTTGCCTGGCTAGACGTTTAGTCCTGTAATGTGCGTGTATGTGTGAGCAAAATTTCATAGCAAAAGAGAGCAAAACAGAGAGAGGGAGAGAGAGAGAGAGAGGGAGACAGCGAGTGAGAGTACGAGAGTTGGCGACAATTTGTTAAATTGTTATTGTTATTTCTATGTTAAATGCTCCACTGCCCACACAATGAGGCAACCCCCTGAGCACCCCCACCCACTCGGTACAGCTACCGCCCACTCCCTCTTTTGACTAGCCATCCAGTTCGTACTGAAAAGTTGTTTGCTGGCTGCACGTAGCGTCGATCTGCATAAATTATGTGAAATTTATAAGGACTACAAAAGGGACAAGCGGCAAACGGGCAAAAGGACTCATAACAAAAGGCCACAGACGGCAGCTAGAAAAACTTATTACGCAAAGCAAATATTGTACAACATTTTATGTAAGTGTCGAGCCTTTTATTTTTTATTCGAAACAACCGAAAGCACATCAAAACAAAGCATTGATATTTCATTTAAAAAACAAAAACAACAACGAAAAACATAGAAAAAGTGGGCAAACAAAAGCAAAGTTGAGCAAAGAGCACGACTAATGCGATTGGTTTGGAAACTTTTTGTCTGGCAGTGGAATAATTGTTGGTTTAAGAAAGCGAAGCAAATGAAGTCTTATACAGAGAAGGGCAGACTCCAAATGGAAGAACTTTAAGTTAAAATTGAAAAGTTTTGGAAAATTAATTCAAAATAAAACAAGTTGGAAAAAATCATTAAAACACCAAGGAAGAAAAAAAATATTACAAGAGATCAACAACAGGCTACAATAATTTATTTAATTAAAAAGAAAACAATCTTAGGATATAAACTAAATAAACGCTCCTTTAAAAAAAAGGCAATAGATTTAGCAGAAATGTTAAAACACAAATCCAAGTATTTAAACTAAAGCAATAAAAATATAAACTGAAAGCAAAGAATATAGAAAAGTCCACAAGTTAGAAGAAATTCAGAGCATAAATAAAATTAAGAAGACTAGACATAAATGGAAGACTTATAAAATAGAAGAGAGTGAACCCGAAAAAATTTAATTTAAAAAGGTAAAAGACTGAAAAGAAATTGATTAACTTAAGCAACAGTCGACTTAAGCTAAAATAAAGCAACAGAGAAAAGTAAGAACAGAAATCCCATGAAAGAAAAACTAAAAGACGGCAGTTAGAAACAGAGCCAGCAGCAGAGAGAAATTTAGTAATTAAAACTGCAAGTCAACTTCAAATTGTATTGAACTAAGCACTTCAATTTATTAACGAGTAACTACAGTAATAACTCAATAAAACGTACACGTGTTAAACAAAAAACTGTAAGTAAAAAAGTCAAGCACATGAAAGCATTAATCTGTGGCAAATAGAGGCGTGGTCGGTTGGGGGCGCGCAAACGAGTAGATGAAAAATTCGAGTCATATGGTGGTATCACGACATGTGTGAGAGTGTCACACAATTGTGAGGTGCTTGCATGTGACCAAAGTGAATTGAGTTCAGTTCAAGTGTGTGGAGGAGGTCAGCCATGACGGGTGTGTTACCTGTATCCACCGATTCATTAGGACAACAATGGGGCGGTTGGGAGTAAGTAACAACAATGGTAGTAAACGAGGCAAACCAAATCGTGTGAAGCTTTGCGATTTACTGCCCTAAAGTAGCTATATTGTAGCTACCAACCAAAAAACGAAGTCCAAGCCAAGTTAAGTGACTGAGTCCAAAAACGAACTGCCCACAATGTTTCTGAAATTGGCATTGAGGCCTTCTGATGTCGATGGGCCTAACAAATTGATTTTCTCACACCTACGCACACACAAATACACCCACAAACACACACACACACACACATGTACAGCAGAGTCCAAGTCAGGCGACAAGTTGATTTTCGATGTTTGAGCACATTTCATTAGCTTTCAGTTGATTTCGTTTGAGCAAACTTAAGTACAAGTATTCGTAATATTATCAGAAAGCAAAGGTTCACTACCAATATTTTATTTAGCTTTTATTTTTAGGCCCTGATGCCTAATGCTTAATGCCTGAAAGCAGGTGTCAATTATATAAGCTGAAAATGCTTTCGGCTTTGATTGTTTGATACGGCAAAAGCAACAAATTAATCCACGACTGATTGAAGCCTGACAGCAAAAAGGGTTTGAGTATTACATGGCTTTCTACTTGATTTGACTTCCAATTGGATTTCCGCGTTTGAGAACTTAATGTGAAATTTATTAGTATTTATTCTGCTTTAATATAATTACTAGTTTTGTAGCACTTAATAATTAAATCAAGTACTGTAATGGTCCCTTGTTTTTAACAATTTTTCTACAATTCACTTGGTTTTCATTTCCAGCCTGGCTAATAAATTATGAACGATTCGAGCTAAGAGCAGAAAAACTGACCAAATGCATTGCCAAAGCTACTTAGAGGCTTAGACGAGAATGAATCAACAACAACCAGAAGAGAAGACGACTGTGGAGTGCTGACAAACGTGAATTGTGAATTCATGTCGCTTTGACACGTGCCAGGCTGATGGAGACGACAGATTCCAGTGCAAATTGAAAAAAAGCAGCTGTCAAACAGTTTAGATATTCATAGACAGCCGGACAGATAGCCACAGATACCCAAAGATATCTCAACTCTGCACTTTGCAGTTGTCTAATTATGGATAAATCCACTTAAACAGCCTTGAATTGAATTTTATTTAATCATATGGTATGTAAACTTGGTCTCTTCCTCATTACAGCAATCGAAATGAGCCGGATTTTATAAATATTTCGCATTCACTTCAATTAATTGTGCACATGAAGAAGAGATTAAAAGTTCGACATGATTGGTTGGTTTCAGTTGTTGTCTCCTCTTCAGTCTGAATCGCTTCATTTGATTACGCTCAATTTGTATTGACTGTATTTTTTTTTATTTCCCTCCACACAGTTGTTGTTCTTGTCATGCGAAACTCGATGGCGCTTCAATTATAATTCAATGAGAAGACAACATAATCGATGTGTGGTTATCATATTTATGAATTCATCAATTGTGAAGGTTATAAGCTCGTTATTGTCTGTCGACTTATATTCAACTTTATCCACATTAAGCTCTCAATTTACATGATTTATAATAATTGCATTAACTCGTTAAAAATGAGTTGCACATCGTTAGCGTTTAAATCTAAATATGAATTTGATTTTGCATTTAAACACAATTAACATTCAATTGTTTATAGAGAAATGCACAAAAAATTAAGTGTTTTGATATTTTTGATTTTTTTGCATATTTAATATTGCGTATACGTAGTATTAAGTATACGCAGGGACTGCAAATTGTGCATAACAAATGATTTTATGCATTCAAGTCACTGAAGTGTGGAAATTCATTCAATTTTAATTAAAATTTGCCACTGACAACATTTAAATTATGCCACATTATGCATTTTAAAACAATGGCTCGCACATGATTGCATTGCATTTTGGGTCTCAATAAAAATAAGAGTTGTTAAAAATGAAATTAAATGCAAGCTACGTGCTGCCCGAGAGTTTCTTCAATTTAATAGGCAATTTGCCGTCGTTACCCCAAAAAAAAAACTGCTGAAAGTCGAGTGAGCCAAGAATCAGAACCGTGCACACGTCCGGCAAAAGACAATGAAATTATTTTACACATTGACTGCGTCGCCGAGAGGCGATAAACCCCAAAAGCCAAATGCTAAATGCAACTGGGTCGAAATATTAGAGGCAAATGTCTCGATTTAATGGCCAATAAATCGATTTGCTGCCTGACCACCCACCAATCCTCTGATAACTTCCCCTCTTCTCTTCTCTAATATCAACAGGCAGTGGCTTTGATACCCGTTATTTGTAGAGGGCATATTGGAATTGTTATTGAGTTAGTTTAGTTTGAAAAACTACGTACAGCACATTAAATTTATAGCGTTGTTGTAGTTATTGAAATACAAACCCCTAAAAGTTATGCAACATTTTTTTTGTCAACGCTTCATTGGAGCACGGGTGATTTGTAGTCGCACGTTCCCGTTAAAATTGCTACTTGTTGGGTCTTGTTTGGAGCTAAACTCGGATTCGTGGTCTTGTGGTTGCTGATCAGAATGTAGAGAGTGCAAGCAACGGGATGTGAGAAATGTAAATGGGAATGGGAAGTAGCAGCTGGAGTTTGAGCTTATCGGCACGCATGCACGCCAGCTGGCGGCAATTTGGATACGCAGATAAAGCATTTATTGGCCACATAAAACGGGTGAAATTACTTCCCAGTGCTCTGGATGGGGCCGCTGCCTACATTTGTAGCCCTCATCGGGGCTTTTGTGTCTACAGTTGTGTCGTACCCTGTCGAGTCGTGTCCTTTTGTGTCCCTAGCTGACCGCTGTTCATCTCGCCATTGTAATTTCCTTTTGTTGTCGCTCGCTCATTGAACTCAACAGAAAATCAATTTTAGGAGATAGCAAAAAGAAAATAAAAACATATTTTCACAATTTCTATTTTGCAGCATTTTGCCATTCAATTTTGCTAAACGAAATGGTTGGCAACAAATTAGACAAATTGCTCTAAACATTTGTCATAATCTTGAAAGGATATTGGTTTTCTTTAGTTGCTGCTGCCAACCATACTTAGCACACTTTGTGCTCTACTTTACCTGAGTGCAATGTGGAACAAGAAACGTACCTGAAACAGAAAGAGAAAAACAATTCAGTTAGATTTGAAGTGCAATTGTTTTATTTATGAGTAGACTTTAATTCCTTTTCTAAATTCAACCCGTTTTCTTTTTGCTTTTCTGTATTGTTTCTTGAATAAATGTAAACCTTTGAAATGCCTACTGATTGCCTAAATATTTGGCTTATTCATTAAGATGCTGCACAACTGGAGTTGAAAGATATTTGAACGGTTTATATACGATTTTTTTTTTCTATCCCTCGTCGGTGGCATTCATTTTGATTGTCCTTTACAATTTGTCATTTCAGTCAACTTCAAAAGAGCTCGTCGGAAACTTTTGTGTTGTAAAAAGCACAAAAAAAAAGTTAAATTAAATAAATTACAAAATGCTTTGCCAGCGACAACAATTCGTTTGTAAAGTAAGAGCAAAAAAACAGTGGATGAAGGTAAAGAGACCGGCGAAAAATAAACAAAAGTTCAGGCTGCCTGCCAGACGAGGTCGAGACGCGCTGCAAATGTTTAACAAGGATTCGGATTCGGATTCAGATTCAGTGGCAAATTAAAAGCCACCAACGTTGCCTCCATAAATCATGCGACTGGCCCAAGGGGCAGGGGCAGGGACTGAGACAGGGGCGGGGTCAGGGCTCGTGGAAAGTACGAGCAGAGCCTAGACAATGGCTATACTTGTATTTAAAAAAAAAAATTAGCAGCTACCCTGTACGCGCAGCAGCTGAAATTAATTGGATCTAAAGGTAAGAAGGCTTTGGTTGGAAAAAATAAAGCTCTAGCAGAACTTAATGAGTAGGGTTAAAGGTTAGTCATGCGGAAGCTTTTAAGATTATTTTTGAGTACTACATTTGAGTTGTGTAAGTTGTTGAAAACTTACAAAACTTGGAAAAAATAAAAATTTAAATATTTTAATTATTAAAAGCACATCAAAGTTTTTTATAGGGTACCATTAAATTAACTCTTATTTTCTTTTTATCATATTATTCCTTTGCCTTTCTCTAAACACTTATTACTAACTGGATTCATATTTTTCAAGCTTAATACTTGGCTAAGTACAACTACTGAGATGAACTCAGTAGCATGACAATTTCAGGCAAGTTTTCTTCTTCAAGTGTATACTTCAGCTAGTGTTTTGTTGTGTTTCTGGTGTCTTTTTCTTTGTTGTTGTCGTTGTTATTGCCACTGTAGATTTTTGAGTTTACGACGCGTTGCAGTTGGTTGGAGCACAAGGGATGACCAAACCACCAGCAACAAACAATTTAAATCGTGAGGGAGGCCAACAAAAGGAAAGAAAAAAAAAAAAAAAAGAGAAACCGGGCCATGGAATTGCGTTGAAAGGTCCCGAATGCCCCATTTGGAGTGCCGTGCGAAAATGGCCAGCAAAATACACACAACGACGACAACACAAACAACAACAACAAAGGCAAATAAAAATATGTGACACGAACAGCGACAACGACAACGACAACGTTCCGGAAAACAAACGGAAATTGTGAAATATACAAATGTTGTGCCTTCTATAGGTGAACTACATGAAAATGCCCCTCTATTTTTCACAATTTCCCCGCGTTTTTCCTCTGCTATACTGTGGAAAACAAGACAAGACACAACAAAGCAACACGAACAACAAAAGCGGCTTATATAATTGTAGTATTTTAATAAAAATATATTGCTTGACCCGAAAAATCACTACAACAAAACAAAAGGCGACTACAAAATGTATCAAATTGGTACATAAATTCAAACACAATTGACAAACACTTTGGGACACAAGCTTGTTTTAAACTAAAACTGAAATCATGTGAAATCTTTACCTGGGGCTACTTTCAGTTATTTGCTCAACTTTATCGTCGTGTTAGACAGAGTGGAAAGCTTTTAACAATAGACAAAAGCAACATTATTGTGCTTTTAATAAAACATGATTCTCTTGGCAATACCCTGTAAGATATAAGGCAGCTATAGGGTAAGTATTAGACTTAACTTAACTAACCACTTTAAATAACTTTCTTTCCAGTCATAAAATTTCTTTAAAATCAACTGAATACCCTCCAAACCAATTGAAGTGCATTTCTCCTTGAGCCAAACTTATATCACGTTGTATTTTGCTTTCTTAGTAATTAAATTGAAAATCTGTTGTGGATTTGTAATTACAAAAGGCAAACCACAAGTGCTGTCAAAATCATAGCAAAATATTGATAAATGAATGAAGGTTTCTGCTGCTTCAACTTGGCAAATGGCAGTGAGCCAAGAAAACATGAAAAAAAAGCAGAGGCAGCATCTGCTGGCAAAAAGGAATTGTAATTACGAAATTAAAACTGCGACAGCTGCATGATGGACTGTCGAAAATAAATGAATGGATGTGTGTGTGTGTGTGTGTGTGTGTGTGTGTGTGTGTCTGTGTGTTGGCATAGACGAATTGACAGTCTGTAGGCCTAGGCACAGACCGCCGATCAGCCTTGGGGCATTGGTGCTTTAAGTGAACAACTGGGGCAACAGGGTGTGGATCTACAATACCGAACATGCGGTCGTAATGCACTTGAGCTTGTACTGAACTCCTGCCGGCAAAACGACGCTCTCTTGCTCTGTCTCCTCCTCTCTCTCCGTCTCACACTCTGTGGTTGAGTGTGTGAGTGACGGATGCGGATGCGACTGCTGGCATTGGCAACGGTAACGGCAATGGCATCGGCATCGTGTCCTGACCGACTACGAACCACAGCCACCAAGCACCATTCAGCATTCACCATGGCAGCATGGCAGTCGGTTTGAGACTCTGCCACAAAACCGGGTGGCAGGTGATGCCTGATGTGTCTGATGGTCTCTTGGTCTCTTATTGAAATTTGTTGCATTATGCTGTGGGTAGCCCCATTTTATACAGGATGCTGGCAAATGTCCTTGCACACAATGCTCACTGCACTTGATTGTCAACAAAATTGTTTTGCAGTAAGCTCTGCACTTCTGCTTATTTTTCTTCTTTTCCGCTTCTTCTTCTACTTGCCCATCATCTTGTTTTTCTTCACCATCTTTTGCTATGTCTTGTCGTTTGTTAGTTGTTTTATTTTCCCATTTTTTTTTTTTTGTCGTTTCAGTTTTTTGGGCTGTGGCACTTCATTTTGAAGTGACTGCAGCTGTTGCCTATGTTGCAGGCTGGCTGGCTGGCAAAAGGACATGCGACAGTAATTAAATTTGTGTATCTAGGATAGTATCAAGCTCTTAAAGTTGAGCAAGGTCTTTTGCAAGGCAGCAAGCTTGAAATTCAATTTTTTCAAATTAGACACAAGCAATGTCACATTGTGTGAGTGTGCACACATACACACACAAACACACACGCACACACTTGTACGGAAAACACTTGAAGACGGTCATAAAGATAAATGTTTTATGTACGTGAATTGCTTTGAATAAAAGCTCTGTTTGCCTGCTTTATATGCACAAAGAAGCAAACAAACAAACAAAAACCAACCAACATACAGTCTCCCCTTCTCTGTCTCACACAATTTTTTGTTTCCCTCTCACTCTCTCTCTCGCTATCTGCGAGAGTTGTCATGCCCGCATTACTCATACGCCCCATGGCGCACGCGTTTCTGTTGCGCTTCATTTAAGCAAATTCACGTGCACATTTAAGCTTAATTGTTTTTAGAATTAAGCCAAAATACAAACAGGTAAAAGCGAAACGTGCTTTTAGCCATGTTCAACTGCTGTTAATTTGCAACTTGTATGTGAGCATATAAAGTTGAAATTTAAATGCATTATTTGCACATATGTAAGAAGCATAATTTGCAAAATGTTTAAGGAATTTCAATTTATATTGTCTCTTGGCCTTTGCTCACATGTCATTTGATATGCTTGTGAACTGTGGGGAATACTTGGAATATGTTCTACATTGCTTTGAATTAAATTCATTTTAAATTGATATGACTTAACTTTAGTTCTGTGCTTAAATATGCTATTTAAAATATAAACTCAGGCTTTAGTATCCTTTGATGCAATTTAAGCTCCTTTTATTACAAATCTCTTTTTAAAAGGAGGGAAGATAGGGCTTAGCCTTACTGCTAGCCTCTTTTAAGTTTGGTTTAAGTAATTTTGGATTCATTAAACTTTTATTTTGTGTTGGATTTTAGCTTATTAGTTTCTGATACGAATTTTGCCTGTGTATGCCAACATAATCCAATCTAATTTTTCTTTCTTTGCCCCATAATTCTTGTATGTATTTGCATAAGTCTGTACGCATATGAATATGCTCAGCAAAAGCATTCAAGCAAACGTGGTACTATTAAAACGACCATGCTCATGCTATTGCCTTAGGAATTACATTTGCCCCTCCATCTATCTCTCTCTCTCTCTCTCTGTCCCCTGTTGATTCTCTGTCTCGCTCTGTCTGTACGTTTATTTGTATTCCTTTAATTTATTATGGGATGCTTACACTTGACGCTGCCACAAACCCAAAAGCGCTAAAAGTATAAACCGACTTGGCTGTGCCATAAATTTGCTTTAATAACATACTCAAATTTAGATAATATCCATGTGCAATATACATACTCGTTTTTTGTACAGTTTGCATACACATATATTTATATATTTTTATTTTACAAGCATTTCTGTTTGGCAAACCAAGACCAAGGCGTGGCATAATCCCCAAACCTTTAGCATTCAACAGCCAATAGCAAACAGGCAACATAGAACGCTCAACACACGACTCTCAATGGAATTGCAATGTCTGATTGTCTGTCTTGGTTTCTCTGTGTGTTTTCTTGAGTTATGTATATTTTACTAAATTGTCTGGGGCGACACATTTCAGAACAGTTTTCATTCAAATGGCTCTTGGCTTTCCTCAAATCTGTTGTCTTATGATTTCTTTAAGTGTTTGGGGAATTTAAATCTTTTAAGTTTTATAATTAACTGCTAAAATGAAATGAAATAGTTGTGGGTTTTCTTAAATTAAATAGTTTAAAACAGCTCAGAGTTGAGGTAAAAAATTGTTAGCTTGAATCTTTGCAGTTTTTTAAAAGAGTAACATAAAATAAACTTCATTTATTTAAGACAGATTTAGTTAGATTTTTACAGCAAGAACATAAAGAGTTTTAGATTCTATGCACAGACTTTTAATCTATTTTAAGACCTTTGGGACATTTTCTGTAAAGCACAAATAGTCGATGCTTTTTAGCTTTATCTTTTTTTTAAATAAACACATTAATAATCCGTAGTTTTTACTCTGTCCATTCACTTCAATTTGATGTCTAAATCAAATATTAAATTGTATTATTTGTCTGATGTTTTTATAATATGTCAACACACATTGTAATATTTACTCAAGGATTGAAAAGTCATTACTGTGTGTGTTCATGAATATTTGTAAGCTGCAATCAGTATTTTTGTTATTTAAGTAAACAAATTTACTATGACCAAAACTAGTGGAAAAAGTGCACATGAATTGGCATCATTCATTGCAATTACGATTACCATAGTCACATACACAATGTGGATTACTTAGTCTACTATTTTGGAGTGAGAGTACTCAACTATACATACTCCATGATGGCGTTATTAATGTTATGTCTTCACTTATTGCGTCTTTGACTTTGACTGCCACTGCCACTGCGACAGCTGACTGACTTAGCCTGACTTTTTCAGCCAACTTGAAGGATTTTGTGGGGATTTACGCGCAGTTGTATGAAGTCATGGAAAATCATACATATATATTCGCAATTCGCTTTCAACACGTCGTTTTGCAGCATGATTTTGAATGTCGACTTATGGCAGTCACTGTATGCAGAGCAAAGGTGTCACGCCCATAATACAGCTTACTGGCAAATCATTTGGTATTTCTATGCCGATTGCATTTAGAATGGTAAAAGGAAGGATAAGGAAAACGAAAATTTATTGAACACCATTCATATGCTAAGCATTATTAATATCGATTAGGGGGCGTGACTGTGATGAAAACTAGACGTTGTCCTTCGCACACAATTGAGATGTGCCACAAGCACACACACACACACACACACACACTCTCACACACATACATTTATATACTCGGTAGTATATGGAACATTTCTCTTCTTGTCGCTGATAAAAAATAACAATAGCAGACACATCCTTTGCCAGCTTTTACTTTGCTTTTCTAACCCAAATGATAAAAGCGTGCCGCATTTTTATGTTTCTATTGTTTCCGTCGGAACAAGTAGAAGATAAAAAAAAATAAAGAAAATATTCCAAGAGAAAACATGCATGTGTATAAAACACAAATACGTGACACGGACTTAAATAAGTACAGCTGAAAATGCAGCTTGAATTTCTAAAATGCACTAAGCTAAACGACCATAATCAAGTGGGTTAGTTTAGCGACAGTTTCGAAAGAAGATCTAATTGTAATCACCATAAAGAATGAGGTTTTCGACCAACAACACTAACTAGTTTTATATAGGCCAGTAAAGTTGGTTGAGCCACTTGAAATTGTTTAAAGTTGAAGTGAGAAGTTTTGTGATGAGTTCAGAAAAAAGTTCTGGATTATCAGCCATCAGTTGAGGAATAAAATAAGAACGAGATCTGCATAAAATTCTGATATAAATTGGTGCATTTTTTTTTTTATATATTCAGGCTTAGGTACAGGCATTTGTTAAGAGATTAATTAAGAAGCAAGTAAGAGAATTTATTTAGTTATTAATGCAGCATATGGAATAATTAGTAGCATCTGGAATAAATTAAGAGATTGATGTAGGGATAAGTCCCAGAATGTGATGTGTTTAATACACAGGGAGATAAGATAAGTAATGAAATCTGAAATGTGATAAAGAATAAATTTAGACATAAGGTCCTGGAATAAATACAGTGAAGAATTCATGAATGACTTTAAACAAAAATTTCGTTAGAATTTTGGATGTTAATTCAGGGGCGATTTGAAGCTTAAATATAATTATAAGTTCCGTAATAAGTTTAATGATTAGTAGAGGAATAAAATTAGGAATAAATTCAGCCATGATTTAAGAAATAAATTTTAAAGATATTTATAAGAAATGAAGTCGGAAATGAGCATTGGGAAAAGTTCAGTGATCAATTATGTGAAAACAGAATGAAGTCAATTATATGTTAAAAAACTGACAAATTGTACGAAAATGTATGAAATGGACAGCAAGAAAAAACATTTACACATATGAAATACGTGACTTCAATAAATTCAGAGCAGTGCAATGTATTTTGGTGTGCTTCATAAAGTCAAGGGAATTGATTTTTTCTTCATTTTTGTATGAATGCAAAAGAAATACGCGTTGCATGAAAAAGTGGCACACACACAGCGAACACGGCGGGCGACAGCAGGGCAGCAGCTGCAGCATTGGTGGCAACAGCAGTTGGCCTGGGCTAAGTAGGCCACTTTTGGCAAGAGGAAGCTCTTCACCCATTTCTGCAACAGCTGCACTTGAAGACGCTTCTGTTGCCGCTTTGTTAAGAGTTTGAAGCAGCAAGCATAACGAGTGTAGGCAAGACTATGTGTGTAAGAGAGAGGGAGAGAGAGGGAGAGAGAAAGGGAGTCTGCCTCATTGGCTGATTGACTTGGCTCAACTTGAGGCTGCCTATTGAGATTGAGGTAATGTGTGCAGCGTGTTGAAGCACAACACTTGAAATTAGCAAAAGTCTAATCGACAGTTAGCTCTATGCATTCATTCATTCAGTCAGCCATTCATTCAATTACTCAATAAACGCAAACGACTGAGGGACACATGATATGCTACAAATCCTTAGCGAGAGTAAAACGAATTATTTTTCATATCCAGTTTTTGTTTTTTTATAAAAAAAAACAAAAGAAACGACTGTGACAAAAGGTAAGCAGATTATGTAACGTATACCCGTGTGAGTGTGTGTGTGTATGGGTGTGTGTGTAGGGCAGATAGCATTAACAAACGGCACAAGCTGACGCCATTTTGTTTTGCAACTTTTCAACAGCTCTTTTTCAACTGTTTTTATTAGTGATTTCCGTTGAAAACAAGCTAAATTATGCGTCCTTTTTTCTCTGTTCTCTGTTCCTTTCTTTTTTTTGCAGTGTGCACCTTTTTGTTGGTGTTTTTTTGTTGTTGTCGCTTATCCTACCTGACATAAACTTTACTTAAACATTGTCATGGCATTCATTTGCCACACTTTGGGCACACTTTCCCACTGCGCCCAGAGAAATGTCACAAACTTTACTCAATTGACACAGCAGCAAAAACCCAATATTTCTGTACTTTTTAAATAAAATTTAACAAAATATGAAGGGAATTTGTTTACTTAAGATTGCCATTAGTCTGGCTGTAGCAGGAAACAGTTTATATTCTTGTCTGAACGATGATTAATGCAACATCGATTATAGCCAAAATTTTGTGCTCGCAATCTGTTGTTTCTAGCTAATCACTCATCATCAAGTAGCAATTTTAAAGCGAAATAATTTGTGGAAATTTAATGATACACTAGCTACAGCTTGAACTGTGTTTGGGCCACATGTTTGCAGCTTTAGGCCAAACATGGTCCATTATTGCTATGCATAATCTGTATTGAAAGCAATTGGGAAACTCTCCGTCTCCTTAATCTCCTTCGCCTCCTTTCTGTTTCGGTTTCTGTTGCTGCTGACTGGACGTATCAATTGTGCAATGCATTCAGCTGGCTAACATACTAATTGATAAGACACGTGCCTGAGATACAATGGAATGGAATGCATTGTGTGAGAAGGTTTTGTGTTTGAACGTACTCTCGTACCTAAAATCGGTCACTTCAAATCGAAATTCGAGCACACACACAAAGGGGGAACATTGATTGGTCTGTGAAACTCACACTGGGCAGCAAACATCGGACCAATAGGCCAATTGAATAATGCAAATGCATGTGTCTATCAAAGGGGTTTCAGTGTAGGATTGCTAGGGCAAGAGGTTGACAGACCTATTCATTATCGATTGAGCCCCAAACTGTTGGAAAGTCGGAAAATCAGAAAACAAGCTCGTATTAAAAACAAGTAAGAAAGGCTACAGTCGATCGAGCCGACTGTAAAAGACCCCGTACTCCCATAGTATTGCATTTTATTTAAATTAATATTTTCAAATGAAATTTAAAAAATTAAGATTAAATATTTACATTTTGAATTAAAATTAAAAAATAAATAAATTAACAACTGTCATCGTCAGCACTCGAACCCGCGATCCATGCGAAGGTTCCACATTGCGCCGCAACTCTACCAGTTGCACCACGACCCTCTTCTATCATTCTTCCGATTATTTGCATATATGTATGTGCACACATACATATGTGTGTATGTATAGCATTGGTCGGCGCGGCCAGCGGCTCCGGGCAGCGCTGCCGCCAGCAGGTAGAGAAAACGTTCGAACATATGTTTGTATGTTTCTGTGTTTGTTTGTATGTGTTGCGCGCATGCAGTGATTTTGCTTTAAAATAACTTCAACTTTGAACCGTAATTTCTCTGTTGTTTGACATAGGATTTTGATGCCACTTTCAGGAAAGTTAGAAATAGTAATTCTCTAAGAGTATGTTAAATTACAACACTGTACTATTTGATTTAATGCCTGAAACAAGGCATTGAAGCTGGAGAGTCTTTTATTTCTGATGAGCAAAGGGGGCGTGGCAGCTCAAAATTTTGAATGGCGTTATATTAAGGCTGTCTCTAGGAACCTGTATACCAAAATTGGTGCTCCTAAGTGCTATAGTTACTGAGATATTCGCCTAAAACAAAAATTTTCTCGAGGTTTGTCTGGTTTTTTGCTCATTGCGGGGGCGGTAGGGGGCGTGGCAACAATTTGAAATAAACTTGATCTGCTTGACATAATAACGGACTTTCATTGTGAATTTCATGGTTCTAGCTTTTGTAGTTTAAAAGATCCAGGTGTTCATACGGACAGACGGACAGACGGACAGACGGACATGGCTATATCGACTCGGCTGTTGATGCTGATCAAGAATATATATACTTTATGGGGTCGGCCACGCCTCCTTCTGCCTGTTACGCACATCTCGCTTCTGACAAACTTAATAGACCCCCTTTACTCTTTTTTAAAGAGTACGGGGTCTAAAAATATAGCTCGACTAAGAAACACCCGTTATACAAATTGAGTTTTAGACCCTTTGATAAAAAACGTTGCATACTTTCAGGTACATTAAGTAGCTATAATTTTATGCTAATGTGAGTGGTTGACAAACGACGTGGCGGAGGCCTAGCAATCAACATACTTCTTTCCAACTTTCCTTTACACAAATTGCAACGCATATACCCATTAAGAGCCAGCACTGATGCACAATAATAACACAGTGAAAAAGTCCACCAAATAATAAATTCACAGACACATCAACAACAGCCAAGGACCAAAACTACGAGTACACACAAAAGGAAAATAATTGTGAATCAATGGCAATGCCGATTGGCATTTGTTGTTGGTTCTGCTGTTGTTGTTGTTGTTATTATTAAGCGCACATGATAAATGTAATTGTTATTGTCTCACTTGCGACGTCAAAGCAGTGGCCCAAACCACAGTGGCATGACTTCGATTATGGTTTCAACTATACAGAATAATGCGTACATTCCAAATATCAATCGAAAGCTCGCTTGTCGACAGCTCAACAAATCAATCATACGCTGCGTGGTGCGTGTTATACATACGTGCTCTGCCTTGCCTTGATGGCTTGGCTAATGCGTTATGTTTGAAGGCATATTATATATGTGTGGGTGTGCGTGTGTGTGTGTGTGTGTTTGTGTCTGTGTCTGTGATTTCCACACACTCACACACTCGACGCTCGACACCCGAAACTTATAAATAATCTAGCCCACTTAGAACTTCAAAATCACAATATTAATGATGGTTTTCTGCAATTTCAAAGCATGACATTATTAAATGATGACTGCTAGTACATCAAAAATTCAATTCTACCCAAAAAGAAAAAAAGAAAACATAACAACAAATGTAATGGACACTAAATCGACATTGTGACAGGTGCTGCAGCTGACGGCAGCTGATGGACAATGCTGTGTAAGTTGGCAAAGTTTTGTGAAACTTCATTAATTTAAATGAGCTTGCAATTTGTAGTCAACTAAAACTAAATCCGACCGTCCATGCAAATCAACTCAGGCAAACGACAAGTTCAGACATGTTTAATGCCAAGATGCTGAATTAATGCTTAAGTGAACTTTTGGGCAAATAAATTTATAACTTTACTGCTAATTATTATGCATGGTATACTTGTAAAGCTTCCGAAGCTAAGTCGACATAAGGCGCTCTACAATTACCAAGTCAAATTATTTGTAAGTTCTGATAAAATGGTTGTCTTAAAGGAGAAATTAATAGATGAAGTAGTTCTTTTAAAGGGAGTTGCTATCTATATAACTATATAAGGATATTTTTTCCATATCTAAATCATAAAAATCCCTCAAATTTCCACTCAACTCACCGACGCCACTCAAGACTACACTTTAACAGCGTATTTAATTAGTCTAGACTCACCTGAGATTTTCGATGCGCGGCCTGCGGCACTGAGGACGATTCCGTCGATGGCTGCGATCCTTTTTACACCGGCAATCACAGTGCATGATGCACAGGGCAATGGATGAGATGACCGTTATCACAAATGGCACCACAAAAAAATGTATGATCATGGACACTTGATCGTCATGATTGTAGGACGTTAGGACGACGGTCTTATTTTTACGTGAATAGAAACACGGATAAATGGCGCCCTCGACGCCATAATAGTTATTGAAATTTTTGCACGTCACTGTGGGCGGATAGCCGCAACCCTTAATGTTGACCAATAGGGTTGCCTCACCGGATTGCTCCCAGTCGGCGGTGTAATTGCTATAATCGGTCATATTCTCTGGTATGGTTATATTCTGTTCGATAAACGTCACATATATGTGGACACAACGATATAGATCTGATGTGCAGCCCTCGCGACACGAACTCCACGAGCAATTGAATATACCCACTAGATCCTCACGACGCGTTGTCGTACACAGCGTGGGATTCTCAACAAAATCGTGACTCAGTGTCGATATGGCCGGATCAACATAGAGCGGCACAAGGAACAGCAGTGATGCGCCGGCGGTCACCGAGAAGAAGGCGAGTGTTGAGGTGCCATAGAAACGCGCACGTTCCCGCCACGAACGAAAGCGCCGATTGCCATTTTTCTTTTTTGGAGCCAGTTCTCGGATTTTACGTAACCGTAGCTCTTGTTGTTGCTGCTCGAGTAGTAATTCCGAACTGCCACTCCTCATATTATTGTCGGTGCACACAGGGCGCTGATGTTGCTGCTGATTGTTGCTGCTGCTGCTACTGTTGTTGCTGTTACTTTCGTTGTGGTTGTATTTGTTGTGGTTCTTGTTGTTGTTGTTGTTAGTGCTATTGCTTGCGCTGACGTCGGCGTCGCAGCAGCAGCTGCAGCGACGTCACCACCCGCAACAGCCAGAAGCCTGCGGCTGGGCCTGAGAGCAGCTCCTGGCGTAGTCGTTGTTGCACTCGTCAAAATGGCAGCAGGAGGCAGCGTGAGAGCAACGCCAAACGCCAAAGAGAGAGAGAGAGAGGGAGCGAGAGAGTGCCAAGCAGCAGGAAAGCTGGACACTTGCAGCGTACGTCGACGTCGGCGTTGGCGTCAACGTCGGCAGACGCTGTCGCTGTCGCTGCCTACCGCAACATCCAAGAGCACCGCGAGGACTCAACACAGTTTTTGTTGTTTTTGTTTTTTCTTCTTCTCTTCTGTGCGATGATGATGATTGAGGTTAGGTACACACGCGTCGACGCAGAAAGAGACCGGATAAACAGCTGTTCGAACGCAGCTCACACTCAACAGAGACAGAGAGAAAGAGCGAGAGCGAGAGAGAAGAGCGCGCGCGTGAGTATTTAAAATGACAGCGAGCAAGCGAGCGAGAGATAGAGTTAGAGACAGCGCGCCGTAAATAGTGGGAGGATGAGAGACAGAGAGAGAGACAGAGTCAGTCAGATGGCGAGAGGAAGACGCTCGCCAGCGTCTTCATTTGTCTTCAATGAGGCGATTTTATATTTTTTATGTTTTTCGTTTCTCTTCTTTTAAAACACTTGCAATTAAACTATTCATAAACATTTGCATTATAATAGTAACACTTAAGTTTCCTTATTATTTATTTCGTTTAAATGTTCTGCTCATTGTTGGCTGTGTCACTGATGGAAACGAGGCAGGAACAACAACAAGAACAAGAACATTAACAACATGATAATGACTGCAATTAACAGAGTACCATTGTACCAGTGCTCTGGTACGGCTTGCGTGGGCGCCGCAATTTACAGCTGTTGATGTAGGTTAGTTTGACTAGCGAGTGAGAGCGAGAGGGAGCTGGTTAAAACGAGAGCGTAACGAACTGAAAACCGAGAGAGCAAAGCAGCGAGTAAGCTGCGAGTCGACGGCTACTGCGATGTTAACGCTAGCAGCGACGTCGATGTCAACGCCGGCGTTAGCGTCAGCGTTAGCGGCGACTTTCTTTAGTATGTCGCCCTAGTGACTGTGTAATCTTTTTTTGTGGGTGGAATTATTTATGCTACACATTTTGTGCGGCATGCTGTGTTGTTGTTGTTTTTGTTGTCGTTGCTTTTTGCCAAGGCATTTTATTATTTTTCAATTTATTTGCATTTTCCTAGACTCACAAAAGTTAAAAAAAAATATATATTTTTATGTATATGTACGAGAGTATGTAGAAAAGAAAACTAAAAAGATATGCATGATTTATTATGGCAACGCATTGATGTTGGTACTCCCTCAATCTGTTCACTGTCTGGCCACCCACCCGCGAGCCCTTCTAGATTCCTTCAACTACCCTGGGTTAAGGCGCAATCAACAACAAGGAGCTTAATAACAACTTGGAGTTACATGAACTGGCTTAAAGATGCGCAAATTTAAAGTTAATTTAGTTTTTTAAAATATATTTTAAATATTTACATAATTTCTTTTATGATTTTGTAATAATTTTAAAAGTATACAAATTTATATTGTGGTAATATATTAGTAGGTACGCATAGTCATAATAACTAAGTAATTAATAAGTTCATAATTGTATTTATATAATCGATAAGCATTAAGTTTATAAGTATCGATATATAGAATAAGAACACCTTGTAAATAGAATAATCGAATAGTTACGATAATTGAAGAATCTATCGAAACAAGAATAAAGACTCAGTTTGTGATATTTATTTATTAATTTAACAATTATATGCCAATTTTTAGCTCTTAACTAAACTCTTTCTTTTACTTTAAACTGAATGGAGTTCCTAGAAAATTCTAGCATTACTTTAGCCACCCTTAAACATATTTCAGGCAACTTAAATGATCGGTTTTTCTTGTTAATAAGCTCGGGGACACTGTGTTTGGTATGCTCATATGTGTTGTTGCTGTTGCCACGTTTGTTGTTATTGTTGCTGTTGCTGTTGAAGGTGCTGGAGTACTAGAGTGCTGTAGGTAGTGTAATGTTCGCATACGAAAGCAATCTGTCAATACTGTTTGGCTTTCGGGCTATTGAGAGACAGGCGGGGGGAATCCTCTGGTACCCTTAGCTCAGTTCGGGATGTGGGGGGTTGTTGCCATTACCCAATAGCTCTGCTATAAACTTTAAAATTTTAGGATTCCTATCTGAAACTAATTCACATTATATTAACGAACGGAATAATAGTATCACGAAAAGAAGCGAGGTCTAAGCTGGTAGTTGACACTCGCGTTCTTCACCCTTCCCAACCATAATCTTTAAGGTTTAATGTTTATAAAGATTCCCTAACAAAAGACAGTTACTCCTACTTAACTTCAAACACCATGTCCTCTAGGAACCAAAATAAAAATTTAGTAACTCATGTTAAACGTTATAATTATTTATATTTTCCGGCATTTTTGTGTTAATTTGTTGTTTTGTTTTTTTTTTTTTTTGTTTTGTTTTTTTTTTTTTTTTTTTTGTTTTTTTTTTTTTTTTTTTTATGGTTGGGAAGGGTTGCTACGATTGTTGTGCGCAGAAAGTCCAAATTGTATAATATGAACTTTCGTGTTTCGAACATTTTTGGCGATCCCGGCGAATCAAGAGCGACACGGTTGCCACCTAAATCTTGTGGCAGATTGCTTTCGTTTGCGAACATTACAGTAGCAGCAATTTGATTTGCCACAAGCCATGAAAAATTTCTGCTGTATTCTATGCTTTGTTTTTTCATATTCCAAGTATTCTAAGCTGGCGATGTCCATGTCCACATGACACCCATTATTTACCTATATAGTATTCTATTTGCGCTCGTGTTGTTGTTGTTTTTATTGCTCCTATTTTTGTTGTTGTAACTTCGCGTGACTCTAAACGTTGGTCACTTGGAACATTAGCAACACACACAATTTTGTTGTTTTTTTTCTCGCTTTTTTGCCATAGCAGGAGTTGAAAACAGTTCAGAATTTTTCAACGCACACACACACGCACACCTACGAATTCAGCACGTGTCTGTGTGTGTGTGTGTGTGGGGAGTTATCTGTGTGTGTAGTTTGGATGATTTCATTCATATAGCATTCATTTTGCGGCTTGTTTTACTTTTATTCCTGTGCTCCCCGCCAGATTGACCCACACGGCGTATGAGTAATTTCATGACAGCAGCAGCGTAACCTTCTTGTGTGCAACACAGTCATAGCTGAGAATTAAATAGATTATCTAGACAATTTCTAATGCATATGCAGGTGTGTGTATGGGTGTGTAGGTGTGTGTGTGCCTAGCAACAAACTAAATGAGCAAAAAACCTGTTCTGAAGTATATTTACTAAGCAAAACTCGTTTGATTTATATATAGGAAGCATTATATTTATATATATTTATTTTTTATATATAAGCTGCTCGACGCCTACGCCACGCCACGCCTTTTGGCACAACTGTGTCACTGCGAGTTGTCCCGCAGGCAAAAAGCAGCAGGACGAATCAAGGAACGGAGAAAAAAAGCACTCAGCACAAGTATCTAACTAACTTTTGACAGTTGAAATGGCTCTGTCCCGCACATCGTTGCCTCCTTTGTTGCTGTTGTTACTGTTGTTGTTACTGTTGTTGTTACTGTGTTTGTAATTGTTGTTCTTGTTGTCGCTTCAGTGGCGCACTTTCACTTGCTTTCTTTGCCTGTTATTTTTACTTGATTTTCTTCTTTTTTTTTTTGCACAATGTACCGCCGATTACAGCACAAATTTGCCACAGATCGGGAATTTGCTGCCTTTTGCTGGCTGGCTTTTACAGGCAAAACACACACACACTCGCATACACTCACGCACACACACACACATAGTCAGTGAGACGGACACGGACACAGGCACAGGCACAGGCTCAGGCACAGTCACAACAACACACACTGATTCGAGACGAGACGAGAAGCGCGCACGCTGTGGCCCTGACGTGCCTCTCGAAGTGTTTGTCCAAAACTGACAGGACGACACGACTCCGCACAGGACTCGCCACAGCTTATGGCCCAATATTGCGTGCATATGCGAGTGTGTGCGAAAATGTGTGTGTGCTTGCTTGTGGGGGTGGCGTCGTCGACTTGAACAGCGCTGGCGCTGCTTGCGTCGCTGTCAACGTCAACAGCACCAAATTCGCTCAGTTGCAGAGCAACGAAAGGATTCTCGCAGTTGCGCATTCGTTGAGTTTTTGGCCGAAAAGAGTGGAAACCAAAGCGATTCGTTTGTTTCTAGCCGTCAGTGCTGGCAGCCGTTTTTTTCCTCGCCGAAAAGTAGCTACTCTCTCGAGTAGAAGGTGACAGTTCTAAAATTTTAGAATTTCATTAAATTTATATGCTGTTTAACTAATTATTTTTGCTACCTTCAGTTGTTGTCTGCTTCATCTCAGTCCAGAAATCGATAACTGTAAATAAATAAATAAATATTACTGATATTTGTTAAATAATAATATAATTAAAACTCAAATAAATATTAAATAAATAAATATTATGTTAAATCAAAGTATACTAAATAAATAAGTTGAAATACCTTTTAAATTCAAGTCAGATTTAAAACCGCTACTAAGTGAATAAAAAACCATGATTTAATAAAAAGAATATTAATACTGCCAAAAAAAAAACAAACTTAATTAAAAAGTTAATAGTAATAAACTTTAATTTTACAAATGCTTTACCTTTAAGCATCGACAAGTGTTTAATGATGCTTTCTCGTCACACATTTCAAAAGTCGCGCGACCCAAAAAGCGCGCTAGCACCACTTTTAGCAAAGACAACAACCAAAGGGCCAAACTTGCCTTCCAAAGGAATTGTAATCCTAAGCACTTAATTGTACGATATTAAAACTAAAATTGTGGTACCAATTCCAATTGAGTTGGCTTTGTTAATCTTATAAATCAAGTATACGTAATTATTTAGAATTTTCGGATGAAAAATATCGTAAGCTTAAAATAATATTGCTGCCTATATGTTCGTTTAAAAAATCATTTCTACATTTTCTTTTTTTTTTTTCGTTTCAAAATCATGTTGCTTTCATAAAACATCTTTCAATTGCATCATTTAGATATTAAACATAAGAAAGGACGATCAAATATCGATAACTATAGAAGGATCACTATACACATTCAGCTCATTAGTTGCTGTTTTAAATATACATGTTTTAAATGAGGTATTCACACTGTTTTAAACTGTTTTATAAAGAAATTTTATTTGTCTTTAATTGTTTATTAATTTATTACACCGAATAGCAATAATGCATTTGTTATTATCGATATATCGATCGAATTAATTATTGATAATTTTATGGTTACATGTCTGCACTTGCTTACTTGCATTGTTCTGTGGATTTCTGGATTATCTGGTGCTTAAAAATTTCGGTAAATTAATTAATAGATTAACTAATTATGAAAAAAAAAATTATTACTGTGCAAATACAAAGTGATCTTCACACTAAAGCAGTTTTAATTGTTGTTAAAAACTGTTTTTATACTTTCTGCAAGAGTATTTTGGGTTTGTGCAATATGGGGGTCCGGCAGACCCCATAAAGTATACGGTATGTAAGTAAGTATGTAAAAAAATGCGAGAGGCCAAGAGCAGACATGCGGTAGATCAGCAGACAAGGAGTCGAAAAGCAGAACAGCAGAAGAGGAAAAGAAAAGAAAAAAGAGCAAAAGAATATTATACGTGTTTACACATATACACTCACTCATTTGCCGGTTCGCACTTTTGCCGGTTCGTCATTTCCACATTTTGTTGGAAATTATATTTGCTGCAAGCTCAATAAGTGCGACTATTTTATCTGTAAGACATTGGAGCTTCGAAACATTGAATACGGCAGACTCTAAAACGTCTTACCAAAGTGGCCAAGATCGTTTTTTTTATACTCTCTGCAAGAGTATATTGTGTTTGTGCACATGTCTGTCCGTCTGTCTGTCTGTCTGTCTGTCCGTATGAACAAACAGATTTCAGAGATGGTAAGAGCTACAAGGTCGAGCTTGGTCTCAATCGATCAGATATTTAGTCAGATATTTAGGCTATATCGACTCGGTTTGTGATGCTGATCAAGAATATATACACTTTATGGGGTCTGCTACGCCCTCTTCTGCCTGTCACATAAATTTGCACAAACCCAATACACTCTTGCAGAGAGTATAAAAATAATATTTTATCCTAAAAGACAACAAATCTAACTAACTAACTGCATGCATTCCTTTGACTTAAATAAAATCAAATGATTAATAGAATTGACCAAAAACATACCAAATTTACTATTAGAAAAGTCGAACAGTGGTTCAAAATAGGTTAAGTTACTCACTTGAATAAAAGGGCGTAGTCCCGTTGCTCCAGAATCTTCTCGAAAAGCAGCATATTTTGTATATATGCTTTTAAATTTTTTTAAAGACATGACTGCTGTCATTGAAACGCAAATTTCAACTTAAACGAGGACTGAATAAAGTAATATTATATATCAAGTATTGTATATAAGGCGTCCAAAACAAGTAAGGAAAGTACAGTCGAGCACGCCCGACCGTAAAATACTCTCTGCATTTTTTCGCGATTTAATTATTAAAATCGGTCTAGAGATATTACAATGTGTAGTACTTGCAATAAAACACGTTGAAACAAAAACAATCTAAGCATAATCAAACATACATCTGTTTGTCTGTATGCGAATACTCATACGAAAGGCAATATATGATGCATATATATGTATGAATGTATGTGTGTATTCAGCGCGGCCAGCGACTGCGGGCAGCGCTGCCACCACGCAAGCAACGAAAACATTCAAGCATGTGCTTGTATGTTTCTGTCTCGCTTGCACTCATACATTGATATGAATGCGGCAGCGCTGCCGTCACATGTGCTTGTATGTTTCTGTCTCACTTGTACTCATACATGATATTGCATTCGGTTATCAATATTGCAACGCTTCTAGTTTTCTTGTTTACAGTGCGATTTCAATGCGCCTTTCAGAATAGTTTGATATAGTTAGTCTTCACACGAATTATAAATTACAATACTGTACTATATTAACAAACGCCTAAAAACGGAACGAAAGTGGAGTTTTATTTTGATTAATTGTTGGGAAAAGGGGCGTGGCAGTCCAAAAGTTTAAATGTCAATGCATTTAGGATGTCGCTAGGAACCTCCATACCAAAATTGGTGATCCTAGGTGCCATAGTTACTGAGATATTCGCCGAAAACACTGATTTTTTCCGAGGTGTGTCTAGTTTTTTGCTCATTGTGGGCGAATGGGGCGTGGCATCGAAAAAAAAAAAGATTCTTGTATTGACTGACTAAATATGTGATCGATTGAGACCAATCTCGAACTTGTAGCTCTTACCATCTCTGAAATCTGTTTGTTCATACGGACGGACAGACGGACAGACAGACGGACAGACGGACATGGCTATATCGACTCGGCTTGTGATGCTGATCAAGAATATATATACTTTATGGGGTCTGCCACGCCTCCTTCTGCCTGTTACATACATTTTCACAAACCCAATATACTCTTGCAGAGAGTATAAAAAGATTGTGGTCAATCGAGCAAGTAGCACTGATAATGAGGTAAATAGCTGCTTTCTTAGATAGTCCAGTATGTATACAAATTGTATATAATCTCAATTACTGTTGAAAGCATGCCAAATTTTATAAAAATGAATAACTTTAGTAGTAGTCAGCTGACCATATTTGACATTTGAAAATAGTGATTAGTGTTACAATTGTGATAGACTTACAATGCTATCACAACTGTAACACTAATCACTCAATTGAGATTATATACAATTTGTATACATACTGGACTATCTAAGAAAGCAGCTATTTACCTCATAATCAGTGCTAATTGCTCGATTGATCACAATCTTTTTTTGGACGCCTTATATACAATACTTGATAAGATATCAATCACACTAAGGTAGTTAGTTTGTGTTGTTGGTAAAATATAGATTTGTAAACCCTTGCATAGGGTATTTTGTTTTAGCTGACCTAACTTCATTCAACATCATAGGAACAATTGGTGATTAAAACCAGACGAACGCAATGTGCATATCTTACAGGGTAAGCGCGCTGAGTCGAAGGAAAGCGTTAATTTCTTTTATCAGCTCAGCTGCGGCCGTTGCATTTCGAGTTGCATTTAGTTTGAATTTATAGGTGAGGTAACTACAACTATCAGCTAGATCTAAAGAAATCACAAAATTGATTCGCCGGCGCCATACGAGAAGATGAAATGAGTCTGTGCTTTTTGCAGAGTGTAGTTTTTTTCTGTGTCAAATACTCATTTGAAAAAGAAAGTCGCTCAAGTAAAATAAATAAAAATTAGTGTTACACATGTTCTACACTTGTAAAATGACTGTGAACGTGAGAGACTGCACGTTGTTTTTAAATTACACTGCGCACAGTTTGGTGTTAAATTGGTTCTTTATACGGTATGCAGTAGATCGCTGCAGTTGTCTGGTATGAATAGATGGCGTTTTAATACCCTTGCAGAGGGGATATTGTTTTTGTCACGAAGTTTGTAAGTTTGTAACGTTTCCGACCCCATAAAGTATATATATTCTTGATCAGCATCAACAGCCGAGTCGATATAGACATGTCCGTCTGTCCGTCTGTCCGCCTGTCTGTCCGTCTGTTTCTATGCGAACTAGTCTCTCAGTTTTAAAGCCATCTTAATGAAACTTGGCACTGATGTGTATTTCCTTTGCACGCAGATCATTTGTTAAAATCAGCTAGATCGGATGACTATATCATATATGTAGCTCCCATAGAAACAATCGGATGATTGAGCTATGTTAACCAAATTTGCTCCATATGCGTGTATTTAATTCGCAATGTTTACTACTTCTTTTTTTGTATTTCCGGTCGTGTATGCCAACTGCTTTTGTTTCTTACTTGTATGAGTAATGCAATATTTTGATATATGTATATATTATTATCTGGAAAGTTTTGAAGCTTATCTGCCCAATGTAAGGGAATAGATTAGGTTTAGTAGTTGACTGATCTGGCCAATTGAACTGTGTTAAGTTCCAACAATTTAGCAATAAAACAGAGAGGCAAGGGAGAGAGGATCAGGGATCGGTTAAAAACTTCGTAACCCAAGGGTATAAAATGGACTTATAACATAAATGAGAATGAAATGAAAATTGAACGAAAATAAAATCGGCTGAATACTATTATCTTTTCATTGATAAACTTAATAAACTTGCACTTTATTAAATTTTCTCTTTTCAGAAATGAAGATACCAATTGCTATGGTTGCTACCGTTCTGGTTGCGCATCTTTCATTTCAGAAATATACACCATTATATGAATGTGGATGCTTTATTAACAAAGATACGTCAGCAGACTGCTCAAATTCATCCAACACAGATTTTCCATGTCTATCTGAAAAAGAGCCAATCGCAATCAATATGAGTAATAATAATTTAACAAAATTTCCAATGGAGCTCTTGAAGCACAACTTTAATCGCACTCAAAATATGGACCTCTCTATGAACTCAATCGCACATGTGCCCAAAGGACTCCCGCATCATTTTGAAGACTTGAAGTTTGTCAATTTTAGTTACAACAATTTGACAAATTTGAATGAAATACGAGCCATCAAAAATGTAACTTTCCTGATTCAACACAATCCATTTATATGCAACTGTGATGATTCGGATATTTTTGAGCTGTATGACCACGCAAAGGTATTCGCATTTAATATGATTTTAAAACTGATTCTTAAAACCATTTTTTTCTTAAACTTTACAGAAGCTCGGTACAGATATTTGGTGCTACACTCCAAACACTAAACTCAAAAGTCTTTTACCACTGAAATCGTACTGTCATGAACAGTTTAATTCAAAGGCTGAATTGAAGGGGAATACAGGATGGATTCCGGTCCTTGTTGTGGTGGTTTTGTGCCTTATCATTTGGGGGATTGCATGGTGGTTGCAATCATGTCGACGCTAAATCAGAAACTCAGTACATCAGAAAATCAGACGGACGGACATGGCTATATCGACTCGGCTTGTGATGCTGACCAAGAATATATATACTTTATGGGGTCGGCCACGCCTCCTTCTGCCTGTTACGCACATCTCGCTTCTGACAAACTTAATAGACCCCTCAATATACTCTTTTAATAAGAAGAAGCTACGGGGTCTAACAATATTAATAATCTATAGAAACTAGGATATTTAACATAACATAAATAAAGAGTTAAAAGATTTACAAAAAGCAGATAAAGACAATCAGATAGTGGATGACTTATTCAGTTGCAAACTAACATACATATGTGACATACAATATGCGTAACGAGAAGGTGAGCTAAAAATGTTAAATGTCGATTATGTATCGATTTAACTTGGTAAAATGTTGAACTAACGGATAATACTGATCGTGCTGCCTCATAACGCTCAGACAGGGTAGTACCCGAACTGTCCAAAGCTGTCCAAAAATAAATTTGAGAAATAAATTCAAACAAAAACTGACTTTGTATCAGCATTTAGAAATCATGAAACTCTGGCAGCACTGGTCTGTCAGCACAGAATCTAGTGCCTAACTTAAAGTGCAGTTTGTTAGGTATAAAGTGTAGCATACTTTTGCGCGGCAGCAAAAAATGTTTTTACGTTTGCTATGGGCCACCCCAATGTTTAGTGACAAAGCTTAATGAACAGAGCAGAAAGCTGACCAAAAGCTGTCGTCGAAAGCACACAACTTTGTGCGCAGCAAGGCAGAAAAACTTTCCACCATTAGGGGAGTGAGTCTGAAAGCGCTGTCCCACTTTTCGGCACAACAAATACACGTACATATATATGGGTGTATATGTGTGAGTACCTATATATTGAGAAAGTGGGTCAAGTAACTCGATGCTGCCCTTGGCACGGTGAATTTGTCCTTGATGCCTGCCATCGGATTGAGATTGAATACATGGCACTGAGCTGCAGGCAAACACACAGACACATGCACACCCATTTAAGCCGTGTACATATGTGCTCTTTTTTTTATGCTTCAATTTGGTTAAACATTTTCATCAGACTTTACGCACATGCTGAAAATGTGAGGCAAAGTTTATCTGGAATTTTTATCATGGAATTTGCCACGAGATGCACATACAATAAATATACATGTGTCTGTATCTGTATGCATGTAAATATGTATGTAAATAGTACAAGCTGAATGTGGGTCAACATATTTCCACTGCTCATCTGTCCCATTTATGTTTGGTCACACAAAAGTTTTCATGTTGCCTTGGCACCTTGGCAAGCGACATAATTTAACTTTAACCTCAACTATTTATTAGATGTAGAATAAAGAAAATATGATGTTTAAATAAATGTATCACTTGGAAAATTGTCCATAATCGATTTGTTATAAATCTCAAATTTGTAGCTCAAATTATTCTTTGTGCGGAAGGTTCGATTTATTTCTAGGGGATAAAATATGCAAAGCCGGCGATTTTTCTGGTGCGAAAGAACTAATTCACTAAGATAGTGACTATGAAAGAAGCTTAAATAGAGAGGTAAAGGAATAGGAAGAGTGTTTAAAAAAATTGCAGAAAATAGAGGAAAATTAGAGAGAAATACGAAGAGATAGAATAAACAAAGTAAAGTAGCTAAGTTCACTAAAAATTCTTATAAAACAAAGCGAAAATTGGCAATAGCTTAGTAATGATTAAGGTAGATAGATAAACATACGCTTGTCAGCACAAAAATATATTTTATTGTTTATACAGTAGAGTCCGGTTATAGCGACTCCGCTTAAAGCGTCCGTCCGGTTATTGCGACGAAAATTCGATTACTTTTTGGTCCCCTTCTCCTTGATATCCGTTGATCTCCTTTTGGTTAAAGCGTCTACCGGGCATAACTACGTAAGATCGTCGGTCCCTTGAGTGTCATTATAACCGGATTCTACTGTATTTATTTTTATTTTAATTTAAATTTTAAAGATTAATCTTTATTATATTAACTATTATACTATTTAGCTTTACTACTTATTAACGTTTATTTAACTGATTGTTATGGGTTTCTTAAGGACTTTTGTTTTATCACAAACAATGACATTTAAGTCTGAAATGAAAAGTGAAGGTGAGGAAGATAGAGGATTATATTATACAAGTTTATACATGTTATAAAGGTTATTTGTAAACCAAAGTATTTGTTTGAACTGTTGAACACATTTCTATTTATATGATGGATTTGGAAATGTTTTCAGTTTCCCCTTTTTTTTTTAGTTTTATAATTTCAGTTGGTTCAAAGTTCATGTCGCTAACAAAATAATAATAACAAATTATGTTTGTCTACATGTTGACAGCTGGACACAGTTTGTCTTTCTCTTCTTCTTGTTGTTGTTGTCATTCTTCTTCTTTGTACTTCTTCGGGTGGGAGGTAATTCCAACAAACCATTTCGCTATTCGGTATTTGCTGCTTTGTGTACACAAAGACAGCGCAATGAAAACAATGAATATGTTTGTGTCTTCTCTCTCCCTCTCTTCTCTCTCCCTCCTGCTTCACTGCCTGCCTGTTTGTCACATTCGCTGTCTCTTTTCCCCGCCGCTTTTCACGAAAATTTATGACCAAATGTCAACATTGCCACGCACAAGGAAAACCTAAGAAAACAAGTAAGAAAAGTACAGTCGAGCGCGCCCGACCGTAAAATACTCTCTGCATTTTTCGCGATTTAATTATTAAAATCGGTCTAGAGATATTACAAGGTGTAGTACTTACATTAAAATACGTTGGAACAAAAACAATCTAAGCATAATCAAACATACATCTGTTTGTCTGTATGCGAATACCCATACGAATGACAATATATGATGCATATACATGTATGTATGTATGTGTGTATTCAGCGCGGCTAGCGACTGCGGGCAGCGCTGCCGCCACGCAAGCAACGAAAACATTCAAACATGTGCTTGTATGTTTCTGTCTCGCTTGCACGCTGCCGTCACATGTGCTTGTATGTTTCTGTCTCACTTGCACTCATACATGATATTGCATTCGGTTATCAATATTGCAACGCTTCTAATTTTCTTGTTTATAGTGCTATTTCAATGCGCCTTTCAGGATAGTTTGATATAGTTAGTCTTCACACGAATTATAAATTACAATACTGTACTATATTAAAGAATGCCTAAAAAGTTGAGAATTACTTTAATTAATTGTGGGTAAACGGGGCGTGGCAGTCCAAAAATTTAAATGTCAATGCATTTACGCTGTTGCTAGGAACCTCCATACCAAAATTGGTGATCCTAGGTGCAATAGTTATTGAGATATTCGCCCAAAACACCAATTTTTTCCGAGGTGTGTCTAGTTTTTTCATCATTGTGGGCGAATGGGGCGTGGCATCGAAAAAAAAAAAGATTCTTGTATTGACTGACTAAATATCTGATCGATTGAGACCAAGCTCGAACTTGTAGCTCTTACCATCTCTGAAATCTGTTTGTTCATACGGACGGACAGACGGACAGACAGACGGACAGACAGACGGACAGACGGACAGACGGACATGGCTATATCGACTCGGCTTGTGATGCTGATCAAGAATATATATACTTTATGGGGTCTGCCACGACTCCTTCTGCCTGTTACATACATTTTCACAAACCCAATATACTCTTGCAGAGAGTATAAAAACTAGTAGGCTTAGCTACAGTGGGGTGCACTGACACCAGAAGACCCTGCTGGCAATCTGATGAATAGTTTTTCATATGATGTACTGACACTAGAAAACCGAGTAGTCTTCATCATTGTTTTGCATATGCAGTAGAAACCGGTTATAACGACTCCGCTTAAAGCGTCCGTCCGGTTATTGCGACGAAAATTCGATGACTTGGTTAGTCTCTTTCTCCCTTGGTCTCCTTTGGTCTGCTTTTGAATTAAGCGTCTACCGTTTATAACGACGTATAATCGTCGTTCCCTTGAGTGTCGTTATAACCGGATTCTACGGTAGTTTTCTGTTCCACTTCCTCAAACCTCCTCACTGACTTGGACCTATACTTCCTATAGCATCTACAGAATATAAGCTCATATGTTCCCTGAGCCCCAGACTGTACAGACCACCCTGACATATTTTTGCTACAGGGTTTAAAGAAACGAAAGAAGCGACGCGATGCGAGGCAACCAAATGTGTGGCACTGGGAGCGGCAATTGAATTGCTGCATGCCACATGCTGCAAGCCGTATCCGTTGATCGGTGAAATTAGTTTGTTAGCCATGTCAAGCTTTTCTTTCAACTGACCATTTGACCCTCCCCACCGCTCCCCACACCCCACTGCCCAGCTCATTGGCTAAGGGGAGAAACCGGTTATCAAAATTGCTGGACTTGACATAAATTTGTATCTGCAACTTGCAGCTTGAAGAAGACTCCACTTCCCCTTCCCCCACTTCCACTCCTTCATCTCTTGCTCTGCTTGTCTTTCTGCTATTTTCTAGTATTGCCAACGCTCATCTTTCGTCTAGAATTAATGCTTCCTGGCACTGACATGTGCACATCAATCAGTCGACCTTTCTGGCCATTTCAGCAGTTTCGTTACCTGATTTTCATTATGATTTCAGTCTAACAAAATGCAAACAATGCCATCAGCTGAATACAAACATTCGCGTAGAGGGCACAGGTGTGGAGTGGGAGTGGCAGTGGCAGGGGCTGTGGTAGGGGAGGAGAGTGGAGGGGCATTCTAATGAGCCAACACGCAAACTGTTGCAACTGTTTCATCTAAATTTTCAGACCCTTTTCCACAATTTCCACACATGCTCAGCGCTCAGCTGTCCAGCTTTTCCAGCTGACAGACTTGATGGACAACTGAGCACATACATTCACACACACACACACCCACCCACCTGTCCGTGGCCAGCTTGATATGCATCTTTGACAGCTTTACCTGCGAAAGGGGTCAATTACAATCAAAGAACCTAATCGGAGGAAGTCACAAATATATCGAAAATATACACAAGTGATGCATAATTTAATTAAAAATACATAAATATTTATTTATAATAAATTAGACTTCAAATATGCTATAATAATAAATTTTAATTTATTAATATTCAAATGAGTAAACTAGTAACAAAAGCTGAAGCGTACGGCTAAGTTTTAGGTGAGTTGAAACTTTTAAATATAATGTATTGTTTAAAATTATATTTACAATAAATATAAATAATTTAAAGCTATTTATTTTCTTTCTTTCTTAATTATTTATTATGTTGTATTTAAACTAGAAACCCTTCAAACACTGAGAGCTTAAAAATGCAATCCCAAAAGTAAAACCAGAAAAACTAAATTTAATTTAAGGGCCTAAACTAAAAAACGACTTCGCGCATGCTCAGGGAAATTGGCCAAATTAAAAATTTGGCGAGGCTCAATGAGCTCTTTGTTGGTAATGGCGATAATGGAAAGTTGGTATCCCGTTGGTCAGAACAAACAGCAGCAAAAAAGCACCAAACGAAAGAAATGCCAAACAAATTGAATGGAAATGTAATGACGTACAAAACAATACATACATACATACACACATACGTACATCCCATCGTACATATGTATTTACACTTATGTATTTTTGAAAATCCGGTTTCGAAGTAAATCGAATCCAAATCACACACACCAGACAAGAAAAAAATAAAAGCCCTACCGAAAGCAACAACAACAACAATCACAAAGAAGTCGCGAGATAAAAATAAAAAACAAAAAGCAAACCATAAAAAACTTCAATTTTAACGAAAGAAATCAAGAAATCCGGTTTAAACTTTAAATAAAATTCAATAATATTACACAAAATGTGTCTACTCATGTCGCCAAAAGGCGTAGTTCGCTATAGCGCTCTAATTATATGAAAAACTTTGCTAACCACCCACTAAAAATACCCATTTGGCTCATTCCAATCAGACGAATTGAGGCCGCTGTTAGCTAACAGTAGTTCCCGTTCTAATTGACAACGCTCGCTCTTACAATGTTAAGCTTCGCTCTCGGGCGCTCACACACACACACTTGCGCAGATATATGCCACGATAAAAACTCTCTTTGCTTTGAGAGCAGCAGCGTTAGAGCGAGTTAGCAGATGACTGTTGATTTGCTCTCTCAGCTGGTTGACCTATTTTCCAGTTTAGTAATATGTCAATGCGTGTGAGCGTGCATGAGTGTATATGTGTGTTTTTGTGTGTGTGTGCTGCTTGCTGTCTTGCTCCAGCTAACGCTTTGTTTTGGTTTTGCTTTTTGCGTTTCTTTTCGTTTCGTTTGGTTTTGTAACTCACAGATTGCATTCAAAGGCAATGGGAGCACCGGCAGTCGCAGCGCTGCTTGCGTCGCTGTTGTTGTTGCCGTTGTTGTTATTATTATTATTGCTGCTTGCGTTTTTATACTCTCTGCAAGAGTATATTGGGTTTGTGAAAATGTATGTAACAGGCAGAAGGAGGCGTGGTTGACCCCATAAAGTATATATATTCTTGATCAGCATCACAAGCCAAGTCGATATAGCCATGTCCGTCTGTCCGTCTGTCCGTCTGTCTGTCTGTCTGTCTGTCTGTCTGTCTGTCTGTCCGTCTGTCCGTATGAACAAACAGATTTCAGAGATGGTAAGAGCTACAAGTTCGATCTTGGTCTCAATCGATCACAAATTTAGTCAGTCAATACAAGAATCTTTTTTTTTTTCGATGCCACGCCCCATTCGCCCACAATGAGCAAAAAACTAGACACACCTCGGAAAAAATTGGGGTTTTGGGCGAATATCTCAATAACTATAGCACCTAGAATCACCAATTTTGGTATGGAGGTTCCAAGTGACAGTGTAAATGCATTGACATTTAAATTTTTGGACTGCCACGCCCCTTTCTCCCACAATTAATAAAAGTAATTCTCAACTTTTTAGGCATTCTTTAATATAGTATAGTATTGTTATTTATAATTCGTGTGAAGACTAACTATATCAAACTATCCTGAAAGGTGCATTAAAATCGGACTATAAACAAGAAATCTAGAAGCGTTACAATATTGATAACTGAATGCAATATCATGTATGAGTGCAAGTGAGACAGAAACATACAAGCACATGTGACGGCAGCGCTGCCACATTCATATCAATGTATGAGTGCAAGCGAGACAGAAACATACAAGCACATGTTTGAATGTTTTCGTTGCTTGCGTGGCGGCAGCGCTGCCCGCAGTCGCTGGCCGCGCTGAATACACACATACATACATACATGTATATGCATCATATATTGGCTTTCGTATGTGTATTCCCATACAGACAAACAGATGTATGTTTGATTATGCTTAGATTGTTTTTGTTTCAACGTGTTTTAATGCAAGTACTACACATTGTAATATCTCTAGACCGATTTTAATAATTAAATCGCGAAAAAATGCAGAGAGTATTTTACGGTCGGGCGTGCTCGACTGTACTTTTCTTACTTGTTCGTAACTGCGTATTTGTTGTAGTGCCAGCAACGCTCTGTTGAATACAATTTGAGATTGTTGTTGTTGTTGCTGTTTGTCTATTTTGCGCTTTGGAATTTTCACTCAAGAAATGATTAATTGAATTTGTTGAGATAACGCATCTTTGCAGTCACTGCGCATTTCAATGAGCAACTTTTCACAATCTGGTCAAGATACTATGTGTGTTCATAAAAAACCGTACATTTTATGTGGATATTAAAGCATTGGCAGATCTTAAAGATTCATTGCCAATGCAAGTATGTTGGGCTGTGTGTGTTTGTGTGTATTTAACCTCCCCCGCCCCCATGACCCCCAGAAACTACGCAACGCATTTGGGCGTCTATCGCAAATGGCGTTCTCAAAACGAAATCCACCCCAGAAAACATATCAACGTTACAACAACAACAACAACAAGGAAAAACTATGCGCCCGTACATACCACATACAATAACTGTATGTATACAAAGGTATGTGTCTGTATGTATGTTTGTGTTTGTGTGTGTGTGTGTGTACCTATGCTGGCCCCTGTAGCGTTGATGGATATCAAGGCGGCGAACGCCCAAAAAAAAAAAATAATAATAAAGAAGAAGAAGCTAAAATACGCACACTCTCTTCACTTGCCTTCCCGCACCACTGGTAGCAGCGCGACGTCGCTGCGCTATGCCTACAGAGGTCATTCCAAAGGCAACAACAATGCCAATAACAGCCAGCTACATCCAACATAAAGCAACAACAGAGGCCTCCCCAAAAAAATTCAGAAAACAACAAAAACAGCGATAGCAGCAGCAGCAGAAACATCAACAACAGCAGCAACATAGAAATGATGCCGATGTAAACAAAAGCAGCTGTTACTTGGCTGAGAGAGTGAGAGCGAGTGACAACGTGAGCAAGATCATACATTCCACCAACTCAAGCACACACGCACACAAACACGACAGCGGGAGAGCACAGCACTCTCTTTAACTGTTAAATTCGTGACGTTGACAGAAAACCGGCCGGCGATTTTTACAGCAGCATGCCCTGCAAATATAACAATCAATAAAATTAGGCATACATTTGGAAAACATGCTGGCAATGATTTTGTTATAACTATTATGTAGTACGTTTTGAGTCTGAATTAATTATTTATATCAAACCCTTTTCCAAGCGCCAATCAAATAAATATTATAAATTAATATCACTAAATTATTTTACAGTCAAACAACACTTGGTTAGGGTATTTTAAGTGCCAAATGATGACAAACTTTCAGTCATTTATTATGTTGCTGTTTGCGCTGTGCTTTGCTTTGCTCTGCTCAACAGCTGTTTTCGCAACATTGTTGCTGCAATTCCAGCTGTTATTGTGTTGGCAGTGTCTCTCTCTCAGTCTCTTTGCTCTGTTGTTGATACCGTCACACATACACACACGCACACAGGCAGGCAGGCATACACAATCAGAGAGTTATGCGGCGCTCTGTTGACGTTGTGAAAAATGTTGACAAGTGTTTAACTTTTTGTTAACTGCGTAGTTTTTTTTGGGTTGGGGTTGGCAGCAGCAGTGAACGACGCGTCGTCGACGTCGACATTTGCTGTTATGCTGGCAAACAGACGATGGCGTCATAGACACCGATAGGGATGCCTGTGTCTCTTAGAGTGTGTGCGTGTGTGTGTGTATGTATGTATTTATGTTGTTGGCTGTAGTATACTGTTGTTAGGCGGACACTGCGTAGCTACAAATTGGCGATAATTACACACAACGACAAGGGAGAGAGAGTGTCAAATTTAATTAAGCTAAATTGCATGATTACTTAGATACAAACATATGTGGAGATAAATGTATATAAGCATAGATCTATGTATCTGTTGTTTGTTTGACACATCGACATGTCAAATTAACAGCACCGTTAGAAACTAACATTTTGCTGTTAACCCGATTCGAGGCCTATATGTATACATAGCTATGTGGCAAATGCATTTTCAACGATTTCAAGAGCATGTTTCTCAAGTATTATACATACACACATACATTCAAACAAATACACACACAAATTATGCTGGCAGTGCCAGTAGAGAAAAAACTCAAACACACACACGCACACAGTTGCATTAATGTAGTTTTTCCAAGCAGGTACGTGCGAGTGTGAGTATGTGTGTGTGAAAGCATAATATAAAACAAACGAAGCAACAGCAACAGAGAGCGCGCGCTATAAAGAGCGAGAGTGAGAGAGGGCAGAGGTAGAGAGCCAAAGGCAGCGCCAGTGCCAGTGCCAGCGTCAGAGTCAGAGCGAGAGAGCGAGAGTTTTGATTGTATGGCGAGTGTTGCTCGCTGCGCGTAACTGTAACTCGTTGCCGCTCGTTTAGTCTTTGATAGCCAACTCTCGTGTACAGACCGATAAGCGCTTATTGCGAGTCGCCAATGTCGTCAACGTAGACGCCAAAAAAAAATTGAACAATTCAAATCAAAACAACAAGCAGAAGTTCAAACAAAACAAAACTAGTGAATTACAGCAAAACAAACAATAATAACAACAGCATATGCTAAAGTTTAAGCAAAAGCAATCGCAGTGAGTGTATTTTTTTTTGTTATGCAAATAACATAACAAAAAGCAAAAGCCAAACAACAAAATAATAACACAACAACAGCAACTTAATCGTGCAGCATCAGCAGCAGCAGTAGAAGCAACAGCAACAGCAGCAGCAGCAGCAACAACAGCAACAGCGGCAGCAGATTGCATCCATTTTGCTCTCTGGCGCTTTTGTCCCTGTGTTCGTGTTTACATGTGTGTGCGTGCGTGTGTGTTAGTGCAAGCAGAAAAGAAAAGAAAAACTTGGAAGAAAAAGTGAAACGACCGGCAGCGAAAGCAGCGTGAAAGCAAACCAAGCAATAAATAGAATATAAAAAATATATATGTATTTGTGTATGTGTAGAAATACAGTTATACATATGTAAGTGTGGCATATAACGGCAATCAGCTCAATTTAATAACAACAACAACAACAACAAAAACATATCGATAACAATAAGAGAGAAAGATTGAGAGGATAGGAAGAGAGCAAAAAACATTGCCAACTTGTAACTAACAAATTGCATCTTTCGACCATTTTACCGCTGCACTGTTGCAAGTAGCTAGCAAACTGCCGTTACACAGGCCCCCAATTGGATTATGCTTAGGCACAAACGCAACAATAAAGGCAAAGCTAAAGCAAAGCATGTGAAGCCGATCGGTATAACAGATGCAGCACAGCATCTACAACAACAACAACAACAAGAGCAGCAAGTGCAATCAGTTAGGGCTTACGTTAGTCCCGTCCAAGCGCTACGACAACGTCTCGAGTTTAATCAGCAACTGAATCAGCGTCCCACACTCTGCCTGGAGCTGTATCACAAGAACATTATCATGAAATTGAGTGAGCTCAACAAAATCAACGTCTACAAATTGACCAAAAACGTTTGCCAGACTTAAAAAAAAAATAAACATTTGAAAACCCCCCTCGTTCTACCACCCACGCTGCTTCAGTGAGAACTGCGTGCAACAAGTGCAAAAGCTCAAAAAGTGTTCAAAAGTGCGCAAGTGTTTAATCAAAAAGGGTTAAGAAAAGAAGGTAAAGTAAAAACAAAAGTGCAATAGAAAGGAAAAGCTAAAGCTTAAAATGAAAAGTGCTAAAAATGTTGTTGGTGCCAAGCAAGAAAGCCAAGTTAAGTTACTGATATCGTAGTAAAACTCAAGTAGAACAACAACAACACAACAAGTGCATAAAGAAATTTTCTTTACACAGTTCAACAAAAATACAAAACAAAAACAAACGCTAAACACCCCCACCCCAAGCCGCCCCACCCCCATCTGAAATCAAGTTAATACCAATTAATTGATTCAAAATGTCAACCACACGCCGTTTGGCCAAACGCTCAATCATTGGCACCAAAGTCTGTGCCCCCGGTCCGGACGGACTCTGGTATTCCGGCGTAATACAGGACGTCAAGACGCCCACTTCCATGTCTGGCGCCCTGGCCGCACCCCCCGAGCCCATGCCGCCACCCAGCTTCCTTGCCCCTGGCGATGCCCAACTGAATGCGGACACTCGATACATGGTACGTTTCGATTTTAAAACCTCGTCTAACGGTGAAACATTCGCGAACGGTTGCGGTTCCGGGTCCGTTTCTTCGTCGCCATCCGAATCGGTTATTGTGGAGACACGTCGCGCTGCCGCTGCCGCCGCCGCTGCCGCCAGCGTGCATCACAGTCCGGCCCAGGCAATACGTCGTAATGCCATGACCAAGGAGTTTCGTGAATCCGATTTGATTGGACCCGGCTTTCGCACCATTATGAGCATCCAACTGCAGCCCGGACAACGCATCTTTCTCACCTACAATGGACGCGAGCAGAGCGGCGACGTCGTAATGCACGACGTCGAGAAGGACGAGGTCGTGGTCAAGATCACCACTGTTGGAAATGAGGTCAGTATGTCAACATGCAAAGAGCTATGCTCAAAACTATTTTTAGTCCTATAAAAAAACAGGGACACTTTTGAGACTTAAATATATATTTCTATGGAATGCTTTTAATATATCTGAACTTTATGCTTTGAAAATAAGCTAAATTTTATGACATAAACTATACTTAAAGACAAGAAAATTCAAAAATGTATGTCTAAACTTTGGTTTACAAACAACTTTAACAACTTTTTTGTGTGTAAGCAGAGAAAATTATGCTTAAAGTCTCACAAATTCTTATCAACATTTTTGTAAACATTTTTTGTAATTTTTATAAGTTATTTTTCCCAAATTCCTAAGCCACATTCTTTCAACTTTATCTTAAAATCCCAAAACTTAAAAATATTTCCTTTTAATCTAAAAAATTCCTATCCATAATTATTTTTAGTCACATTAACTAAAGCTATTACTTAAAAATCTCAGCAACTACGTTCAACCTAAAAAGGAAGAAAATTTTATAATATTTGTAGCCATTTATAAGTTCAGCAAAACTTGTCCAATCAGATCTATGCATAATTCTGCAAACTATCTAATTCCTGTCCTATTTGTCAAATTAGGAAACCATCAGCACAAGTTATTCATTTTAACCAAAATAGACTAAATGAAAACTGACAGTTTTGAAAACTGTATAGCTTCAAACATTAGGGAATTAATTCTACTCTACGCAGTGAAAATGTCATGCTGAATTCTGTACAGAAATAATTTATCTTTTCATGGCCTATTTCATAGAAATACACACATGTTTATGTATTTAGAAGCAAAGCTTTGGTATTAGCTTTTGATGCACGCATTTCCCCTCACCACGCCCTCTGCATTGGCTGCACTCTGTGTACGCCCACGACACGCCCACACGTCAGGCAGTGCAGCTGCGGCTGCGACTGCGACTGCGGCGCTGGCGGCATTTGCTGCAAACTGTGTCAAGGTCAGCGTCAGCCTCAGAGTCTCGGTCTCAGCGACAATCATGTTGGGGGCGCTGCACATATGTATCTATGATTTTATGTATCTGTATCTCTATCTGTATCTGTATATCTATAGCTCTGGCTGTATCTGTTTGCAGTTCATTGGGGGAGCAGCAAAATACATACATATACACTTATGTATCTATGTTTATGCTTATGTGCAACGCCTCGCATTGCATTCTATGTGTCTATGTGGCAAGCTGCTTTGGTCACTAGCAAATTGCTTTTGAGGGTCGCAATTCGCAATTCACAGTTCGCATTTTGCTGTTTGCTGTTTGCTGTTCGCGCTTTCAGAGTCACGTAACTAGGTTAACTCGGGCATAAGTGAGTGCTGGCCTTCTTCCGAGCTTACACCCTGGATGGCCTAAATCCAAATGGCCAACACAATAACTCTTTCTGTATCTCAAAGCAAATAAACGACAATCAACGTTAAATAAACTTGAGCCTTAATATTTAAAGTGATAAAGACGCTTTTGTGATGAGTTTTACTTGATCACTTTTGTGACTTTAATTCTTGAAGTACTTTTCTGAATTCCTTATCAAAACCTGAGTGGAAAAAGGCTGCATAAAGCTTAAGATATTTTATCTCTAGTATAGTCTCCTAATTCAATAGTTCTGTCTATTAAACTAGCTATACTCGTTCATAAGAAACTCATTTAATTTATAAATATTTTTTCACATTTCCTTCTTCGTTTCCAAGTCGTTTTAAATTTCATTGTTCAAGATATAAATATAGCTTTAAAATGTAGCTATTAATATTTGATATAATTATAATAATGGTCTGGAAATCGTTGCAAAATTTCCCCAACTCAATTGATTTAATCAAGAATTGTTTTTAAAATAGAATTTTTGTGCTATTTTTGGTTGCTAACCCACTGGTTGCATGTGATTTGGCTGCTGTTATTTTGTTCTGTTTTGTTTTTTTTTTTTGAGGAAACTCAAGTCATTATTGCTCACGTTTTGTTGTACGTGTAATGCTCTTATAATCATTCGTCTCTCTGTCTCCAACGACGTCTCCAGGCCACAGCCCCAGCGCAATTACGTCACTCGAGCAAAAGAGACGAGAGACCCGCACGATTTTGGAATGAAACATCGATCGGGCATTTATAGAATTGCTCGATTTCGATGCCGATACCAATAACGATGCTGATTTCGATGGCGATGCCGATGCCAATGCCGATACCGATTCCTATGCCGATGTCGATGGCAATGACGACGCTGCTGACGATGTCGTAATAGAAATGTTGTTTAGCATTAAATTCGTGAAAGAATTTGATAGATACATGTTCAGGGTTAAATAAACATACGTTTTAAAACGTAGATACAACGATATGTAGATACTTCTGTATATCTGTATCCGATCAAACGTATGTGTGTGTGTGTGACGCAGATCTATAACAAGTTTGTTCGTTCAATTTAAATTTCTCACAATTCTAATGCTTTATAGCTAATTATATAGATTATTTGCCAGACTGGCGCATAAAGTAGGAATTGTTTTCGTTTAATTACGTCATAATTGAGACAAAGAGATACACACACACACGCACACACCCGGACATACAAATAGCTGCCGCTTGTAGCGAGATGTCACAGATAGTTAGATAAACGACACTGCACGCTGCGACAGATACTATTGTACATATGTTTGTGTATCTGTGAGATACAAAACAACTACTAGCCGGTCCCTGACTGAGACCGGCATCAGCCTCAAACTGCGTTTTTCATTTGCCGCTGACTCTCCCTGCTTTAGATACATTTGTATCTAAATAAGTATCTTTCTCTCGTCTATCTCATTTACTTCCTACACTTGTATGTTTTTTTGTTTTTTTTTCTGTTTTCTGTTTTTGTTTTTCGCTTTTGTTTTTTGTTTGTTTATGCCCCTGTAGCTTTTCAACTAATAATCGCTAAATACTCGTACATATGCAATTGTTGCATTGCACTGGGGCGTGCTTTAACTACGAGATACACAAATGCACACAGCTACAGACGCGGGTACAACTAAAGATAGAGATACGATACAGATACACATCTGTATGTGAGAGATACTCAGTCTCAATGCCAACTCAGCTGCGCGTATCTGTTCCGTGTGGCTTGTCAATATATTTCAGTTAGTACTTACATAGCTCTGGGTGTGCTAGTGTGTGCGAGTGTGTGTGTGTGTGCGTTCGAACCTCAATGTATCTAACAGATGCGCAGCTATGTATCTCGCTCGAAACAAAAACAAAAAAAAAAGGTGGCCACACTTTTTATGTTGTAAGCAGTCGAAAAGATTGCTTAACTTGTATGATTTGACCCTGAGTTCACACATTTTTTAGAAGCACAGAGCACGCAAACAAGCAGAAACGTTTTAGAGAGCTTTAAAAGCATATTAAAGCTCCAAGCAAACGAAGTTTGATCAAATTAAATGCAAATAAAAGCTCTATTAATCAAAATCAGAACAATAAAAAAACTTTGAAAGCACCTGAAAGCTTTCAATTGACTGAGTAAGCTTCTAAAAGCTACTAAAGCACATTTAAGCCTTGAAGAAGCGTAAGAAGGACTAAAATATAAACATTAATGCTCTGAGAAATTAATTTATTAAAGTTTCTGAAAGTACATTAAAGTTTGCTACTTGTTTAAGAGCTTTAAAATAATTAGCTGTTTTTTATATGTTAGTTTTTTACTACTTACAAAACGCTAGTCGTTAATGACCTCATCATCGGTTAATAAATAATTTACACACCCAGAAACACAACACAACAAAAAATAGCAGAATAAAGCTAAAAATGTGACCTGATGTGCAGAGAGTAAAGCCAAATCGAAGCTTTATGTTTGTTTTGTAGCTCGTAAGTCAATCAACAATTGGTTTTTGTGCTCGGTTTCGTAATCATAATACAAACTTCCATGGAAACGAATAGAAATATAAAAACAAAATGTATCTGTAGATGTAAATGTAGATCTCTATAGATGTATCTGTATCTGTAGCTGTGAGTATTTTTTTTATGGTTGTCCTCGCTGGATGTTGGCATGTGATGCTCACGTGTATGTTTTATGGGTGACTGTAGCTGTGTGTGTGTGTGTGTTGACTGCTTCGAGCCAGTTTCATATTTTATACAATGATCCATTGTTGTTTTGCTTGTAAATGGGGGAAAAACGCAGTGTAAAAAAATATTTGAATTTGAATTTGAATTTTTTGTTCGACTTGAGCAACAGTCTTTTGTTTATGGCAGCGAGTAAACACAACACACACACACACAAACACACATACACACGTGGCAGAGAGCCGGCCAAACTAGTTGGGGAGTGTACCAATACGTGAATGTATGTGTTTGTGTGTGTGTAGCTGTGCGACGGAAACGTGAGGCAATTTATTCTAAGGTTATTTGTGCGAGAAACTTGTTGCTGCTCGCATTTTCATTTCAATTACGTACAATTTCGATGACGTATACGCCGCGTCAGCCGCCTAATTAACAGGCAATGAATCAGTTGACCACTGCCAGGAGCAAAGAGCTTCCCAAATTGTAATTGGCCCCCACTAACATAATTAAAGGGCCACAAAACTAAGCTCAACTGTCTGGCCAAATGTCAGGCGCCATTTATCAAGTTTTTTTTTGTTGCTTTTCTTGTTTTTCCCCCTCTTGAAGTTATTGTGTTTTAACTGTGATTACCGGTTACCGGTTACTGGTACTCAAGACGAGTAGTCAAAACTTAACTTAAGATTTGTTTACCTCGCACTTCCGCAGGCCATTTGGTGGCCCAAAACACTCGCTCGATTCCCTGCACTCACACACACTGTGTGTGTGTTGCTGTATTTAAAAGTAAATTTATTTTAATGACATTGAAAATGTTGCTCGTTTTTTATACGCACAACAACACGCAGAACTTGTAGTTTGAGCTTCAGTCTGACACAGTTTTGTGTGTTCCCAAAAACGTGAAACGGGTAGAAAGAAGAGAGAGCGAGAGAGAGAGGAGAGGGAGATGAAAAAACTCTGCGTTAAATGCCAATTTTGGTATGGTTTGCTTTCGTCTCGGTGTTGAATTCTTTACTTTCATTTGTCGCTCGTCTGCCAGCTCGTAATTTGTCTTGCAATTAGTTTTTCTTACTCTCTCGCTATCTCTCCTTCTCTCTCACTCATTTTGCGACCCATTTTGGTAGTAAATTAAAAGAATTTGTCGAGAGTAAATAATACAAAGTGCAACCGCGCACACTTGGAGCGTTTTAAATTAATGGCAGCACATTTAATTTGGTTTCATTTAAGTTTTTTTTTGCTTTTCTTCTTTTTATTTTTTATGAATTTAGTTTTTTGTTCCGTTGCAAAACTGTTGACCATGTCATTGGCAATGGCTTTGGCTTTGGCGTTGGCTTTGGCACTGACTGCTTGACAGACTTGGCCAACTGACAGTCCGTGGACTGCACAAAAACAACAATTTTTCATGTTGACCCAAAAGAAAGTGAAGAAAATACGAAATAAAAAAGAACCAGAAATGAAAATGCTTTTAACTGAAGTTGAACGAGTTCTCTGAGGTTTGTCAGTTTGTCAGCTGCAGGCGCAGAGCTCAAGGAAATTGTATTTATATTTATATAGTATTTATATACAAATATATTGTATTTCAAAGTGAAAGGGCTGTCAAGGATTTCGGAAGTGAGTGCAGCGCTTTTTTGAAAGTCGGAAGTATCTTTTCACTTTTTCTTGAGTTGCGCAAAGTATGCAAAGTGAGTTAACTAACGAAAATGACGGTATTTAATCGGACCGAGTAGTTAAGAAGGCGATGAAGTATATAAATTTATCAGAAAATGTGTCAGAAGTGGGCAAACAAGTGGTAAAAACGGTTTCTTTCATGCTTTGTTAGCTTTTCTTAGTACAGGGTCTTTTGCAGGCGACTTGCTCTAAGCTAGCCTTTTCTATAAGTTTTATCTGACTATGGAAATATGTTAAAAGCATCAATATATCAATATATATCTGAATATACAAATTTATCAGTCAATTCAAGCGGCTCTTTTGCGTTGTTGATCAAAAACCATTTCAAATTGACCCACATACCAAGGTGGCATGTACCCAAAACGCCACAACACACACACACACACACAGACTCACTCACAAACATATTGTCAGGTGTGCATTTGTGGTCTGTGCGTGTGTGTGTGTGTATGGGTGTTGTTGCTTTTAAGGCCGCTATAAAGCGTCTAAAGCTAAAACCATTAATGCCAACAACAAAAAAGCCAAATGCCCCTTCGAAAAACTGAAGAAAAAAAAAAAAATAAACTGAAACGAGCTGCCTGCATTTTATTTCTATTTTTTTGTAGTATTTTTGAAAGTCGTTTAGATTTTGGTTTTCGGACTCACCTTCAGTTTCAATCTGTGCGCTCCCTAGCAGCCCAGGCCCAGCTTAAGCTTAGAATAAAGCTTCAGTTCTCTTCACTCTCCTCTTCTCTTCTCATCTCTTCCCTCTTAACAAACGAGTTTTTTCTATTTGAGGAAGAAGCGTCATAGCTTTTTTTCCATATCTTCTTTTCAATCTTTTGTTGTAAAATTTTGACATTACAAACTGAGTCACAACTGAGTCAAAGCATTGATAACTATGATTTTTTATGTCTCATACTTTTCGTCACAAATTGTTCAACTCAAAGTCCATTTTAGATCCAAATAAGTCATTCAACCTGCTGCAGTGATAATAATTATAAAAAAAAAAGGTCAAATAAATGCCAAATTCCATACGATACCTGGCCTGTTTGCATTTTGAGAACTTTGTGCTTCATTATTTATGTTACCAAGTACTCGATGTCAGTAATTTATCGCCACCAATTAGAGCACGCGTTTTGTTTTATTTTTTCGATTTTGGTTTTTTGTTCTGAGTGTAAGACAATTGCCAAAGTCGAGACATTGAGACGAGACTGCTGCCTACCTGCTGCTCGGTATGGGCCACAAGGTTGATTAGTCATTAGAGTGCAGCAAATAGTATGAACGACCCGACGACCTGGTCGATTCAAGCCGATCCGATGTGACCTGGGCATAAACAGGGGTTCACTGCGGAGTTCAAGTGACCTGCCAGCCTGTCATTTTTTTTGAAGCTTCAAAGAAAAAAGGCAAACAGCACGCAGGCTAAAGAAAAAAAACCAAAAAAAAAAGCAGCCAAAAAATGTTTGCCGCTATCATAAAACCATAGCAATGCAGCAAGCGAAACAACCAAATTTCCGAGTACCCGAATCAACGAATATCCCCGAGACCCCGAAACCTCAAGACCTGGAGACCCTGTGGCAGGTCGTTAGCCACAGACAGAAAGACAGACACAGAGAGACAGGGCTGAGCAGGCCAAACAGCAGGCAGTCTCTAATATACTATATACAAACAGACACAGATACAGACAGACAGACAGACAGTCATATATCCCGATTTACCGAATAGGGGAATACAGACACAGACACAAGTAGAAGACAGACAGGATTGCCAAGCGCTTAAGTAAGGAGCGGCAATGGAAATGACAGTGGAAATGGTACGGAAAATGGGAATGGAAAACGGGCACGGACACGTTTCGGGTTGCCATTTAATATTGGTTTTTTTCTCCTTCTTTTCTTTATTTATGGAGAAGGGACTGTGTCACTGTCCCACTGTCCCAGGGACACTTTCACACACAAAGTGCTTGGCAAATGCCTCATAAACGCGCAGATTGAATAGATTATTGGCAGCAGGCGTAACTGCTGAATAGTCATCTGACTGAGGGCAGAAGATAGAAGATGTTGTAGCAAGACAAATAAACAAGAAGGTGAGATACGGCAAAGGACAGGCAAAAGATTCGAATACAATCCCTAAGTATCTTACACTTGAAGTACCTACAAAAGGCAAATAAAAATTAATATTTTATTTTAATTAAGCATTTTATTTGCTGGCAACTCTAATATTAATATTTATAATGTATCTTAAATTGGTTTATAGTAACATTATTTTATTTTAGATACTTTTGCTTACGCCCAACATTTTTCTACTTCAAATTCATACAAATTTATTTTAATAAATATTTAAAATTTAATTACAAAGGTTTTTTAATAGTTAAAACTATTTGTAAAATAATATATCAAATTAGTTAATGAAATTTCGTCGGGTAGAAATGAAATTGGCTAAACATTTTCCTTTTCCTGCTCATTCAAATTATATTTCATAACTTGATATTCTTGCAAAACTTCCTTATCAATACAGTAGTTGGTACACTTGTTATTTCCTGCCGGAAGTAAACTCCAAACAAAAACTCCCCCGAACGACTGGCAACTTTGCTATTTGCGTAGCGAAACTGTAAAAATTCCACAAAGATTCACTTGATAAAAAATAAAATACAAGTCTCAATCAAAATATTTTACGCTACAACCATATTTTTTTGTTGATCTTTTTATCACATCTGCGCAGCTTTTTTTTTTCGAATACGCTCAGACAAAATGTAGGTTAACTTGTTGTTTTGTTGTTGGCCTTTGTTTGAGTCTTCTTTTTGGCGTATAAAATTATGACTTAATTTAAAAGTGAAAGCGTTCGCGCTAAGCTTGATGCGTAGCTAAAACGTTATTAGGTAATGCGCAAGTTTCTATACCAGAAAGCTTTAAGCAGCTTCACCAAAGGCTTTAAGAAACTACACTCCAACTCCACTGCGCAATAAGAGAAAGGGAGGGTGATGCAGTGAAACGGGAGGGGAGGGAGAGAGCGAATCTGTGTCTTTGTGTTTAAAGTGCAAATGCACAGGACAAAATTATAGCCGAAAAAGTGCGCAGAGTTTACAAGTATATCAAAGTAATCAAGTTGCCAGGCGCAAATACACAGAAACAAACGCACACAGGGAGACACTCACACACACACACGTGAACAGTCACACAGACGCAAACATTCTGTCACGGGTTTTGGGTTAGAGGAAGGGGGAAGGAGAGTTTCGGTGGATGTGTTGCTATTGGGTCGCCTGCCTGCTCGTGGTCGTATGCGTGCCACAGAACGTAAACAAAAACACGAATGTAAAGAAGAAGCGGAAAGTGCGAGATAAACAGAAAACAGCTGTACATACCAAATGGGTGTGCGACAGAGATGCAGCAATGTGGAGGCGAGAGCGAGAGCGGGAGCGAGCTCTAGTTACTGTTGTTGTTGTTGCTGCTGTTTCTGAAACGGGTTTTTGCTCAAGAGAACAACAACAACACAACTAAAACGGAGCCACAGCGACAGTTACGCACTTTACGCACGCTCTGAGCTGATTGTCTGATATAGTGTGCGTGTGTGTAAGTGCGTGAGCGTCGGTGTGTGTGCGTCTTGTTGTTGTCGTTGATATTTTTGCCTTTGCTTTGAAGAAAAACCGGCTCTCTCTCTTTCTGGGCCGGGGAGTTTGGGCCTGTGTTCGACTTTGGGCGCTCTGGCGGAAATACGCAGCAACGTTGACCGCCCGCTGATACACACACACAGACGCACAAACACTTTAACACAGAAGAAGCCACGCATGAAAATTGCTTTTCATGTGGCAAAGGCAACAAACAGCTAGAAAAGAGTGTAAGAGTGAGTAGAGGGTGGCGGAGATAGGCAGAGGGAAGACGTCAACGTCAGCAACAACGCAACACAGCAACGTCATCGACATTGTTGAACAGTGCCAGTTATTGTTGTTGTTGTTGTCATCATTATCAGTGTTGTTTTTGTTATTTGTTGTGCTTTGTCTTGGTGTTGTTAGCTGTACGCACACACACTCATCGTTTGGGGCAACCCTCGCATAATCAAACACTCTCTTTTCCTCCTTTTCGACTGCCCCACCCTTAACTTGATTTTCCTGCTACTTTTTGTTCACTCTTTTCTGTTCTTTCTTTTTCTCTTGTGTTTTTTTGTTCATAATGTTGCGGCCATTGTCACTTTGGGGCAACCAAAAATAACTATTTCCGGTATTTGGGTCACATGAAATTTAATCAAATTAAAATGTTCGACAGCAAAAAAAAAAGGGGCCAAAGTTGGTGGAAAGAGGGCACAACAATTGTTTAATGTGCAGTTGTGCGTGTGTGCCAGTGTGTGTGAGTGTGTGAGTATGTGTGTGTGAGTGTGTGTATTTGCTGGCATTTCAACGTAAGGCAAATGCATTGCAACAGTTGCTGCGCCCCGAGGCAAGCATCCAATTTGATTATAATTTGAAGTGGAAATGGAACTGCAACAGTTTTCTGTGTGTGTGTTTATTTGTGTGTGTTTGTGACTGTGCTTGCTGTTGATTTCAACAGATTTGTGGGCCAACATTGTGCAGTTTGAAGTTGACAGCATGGCAAGTTACTCCATGATGTCCCCCGCCGTCTCCAACGGCTCCGTCCCAAGGGGAATCAACAGCAGCAACTTTGGCAACTTCAGCAGCAGCAGCAGCGGCAGCAGCAGCAGCTCAAGTATCTCAGACACATATCAAATCGTTGAAATCCCCAACGACGCAGTGCGATTGTAAATCTTCTATGCTTATCGTATATGGCTTATCACAGCTGGCCGAAAGAACGGGTTGGCAGTTGACGAATTGTGCTGAGAATTCGAGTGGAAAGCGATTTCACTACTCAGTCCCCAAACCCAAAACTCTGCAAGCAAATGTGTCGATAATTGAATTAAGTGCATTCGATAGCTTTGTGATAATGTCTTTATTATGTTTCCTTAAGCTGCAGATTAACTTTGCTTGCGACATGACTTATCAATAAATAAGTTTTTAGTTTCCCCCCCATGCAATTGGCAGTCAAAACTGTAGAAAAATAAATGGAATGGGATGTGGCACTTGAAAGATGTTTAAATATTTAAAGCGAACAGCAGGAAAGCAAAGTAAAGTAAAAATTATAGTATTTTCCTATTGGCTTTTAATAAATTTAATTTATTTTGCCAAACATTCAATATTTTCTGATTTAAAATTTTAATTTTCAAGTTTGAACTGAAGTTTGTTAACCGACAGTTAATCAGTTAAGACTGCTCTCAATATTGTTTGTCTGCTTTTGACTCCTTTTGAAATATTTACAAAAGTCTGAAAGAAAAGTTTTCGATAAATGCTGTTGCACTCGATTTCATGGAAGTTTCAGGAAGTATTTGAAAGTACTTTATCTAAAGTAAACACACATACTTTCTCCTGTCTGCCTGCCCTAGAAATAACTGTAAAAGCAAACACTTCTGTCAATCCGTCCATTAGTTAGTCGCTCGCATTGCCGGCCGGTCCAAAAGCCCCACACCAACAACAAAACGATGCCCCAAGTTCAGATGGGTCTCTTTCTCTCTGTGTGTGAGTGAAACAAATAAAAACAAAATGGCTGTTCATTGAACAAAAAAAAAAAAAAAATGAGACAGAAGAAGCGGCAGCGAAAAACTACAACGCAATATGGCCGCCATTTTGGTTTATTTGCTGTTGTTGCTTTTGGCCCGTTATGTTGAGTTTCGGCGTCTATTTTTCGATTTTGTTTTGTTTATTTCGCTTCTTCGCTTTCGTATCAATTTCGGGCCTCCTTTGGCGCGTTTTTCTGCTCGCTGCTTCTTCTTTTCTGCTTTGCCGCGTAGGCGTTGCCATCGGCAGCGGCATCGGCATCGGCATTGGCGTCGACGTCATCACACGCACCCAACGAATTCACCTCTCACGCAATTTTTACGCATCGCCTTTGCGTCTCTCACGAACGCTATTTTTGTCTCGTTACGTTTCGTTTCGTTTTTTATTTACATTTCGAAAGCTCCGAAAAAAAAACAAAAAATTCGCTTTCAAGACGTTGTCATCGACTGTGAAACGGTTTCGATGCCAATCATGCGTAAATTACGCGATTAAATTAAGTTTTACGGTTTTTCGTGCGGCATGCAAAACGCTTTCAGCCAAAAGGCAGTCATAGAGTTGAATGCTGTCTTAGCCTTGGCTTTACACCATTTCCACCTTCTCGTGAAACTCGCCTCGAATTTGTTTTGTTTCTCGCTTTTGGCCATATATCTTTAGACGCTGTACGCTGTTAGCTGTACGGCGGGGCGTGTCAGCGTGTGGGCGTTGGCATTGCTTCCGTTTTAATGGCATCTGGTACGCAATTTGCTGCTGCTGCTGTTGTCGTCATCGCACGCTGCGTATACGTAATGTCGGTAACGTTGCTTCAGTGCCCAAAGAGACAAAGATAAAAGCGAGAGAGAGAGAGAGAGTGTGAGGGCAAAAGTGTGATAGGGTGAGCAAGTCTGTCTGTCTGTCTGGCAGTTTATCTGTCTGGCCGTTTGTTTGTTTGTTTGCTTACGTAGCATTTCCTTTAGGCATTCAGCAGGAGGCAAAAATAAAATAAAATAAAAGAAAAACTTAGCTAAGCCGCCATCTACGCCTTCAACGTCACCCGGAAAAAGCAAGAAAAACCTTTTCAATTTTATTTGACTCAGTTTTTTCTATTTTTTTTTTTCGTTTTTCGCTACGCTTTTCATAGCATTTTCCCATGTAGTCTCATATTTATGGCTTCCCACTTATTTGCTTGCCGGCCTTCCATTGCCAAACAGCTGTGGGTTTCATTAGCACGCTGTCCATTATCACCTCCTTCTGCTTCAAAAGGGTCGTGGGCATTGGTATGGGCGTAGGCGTAGGGCCAAATGGTGGGCGGGGGTTGTGTGGGCGTTTGCTACGACGTCATAATGTAAATATACGCACTCACTCTGTTTAGTATTCATTTGCTGTGCTCTTACAGCTTCCCTTCATTGCTCTTCCCCTCTCACCATCTCTCTGCCACTCTCTTTCTGTCCATCTTGCTTACAACGATGACGTCGTAGCTGTTAAATTTTTGTAAATCAATGCAAATTCTTTAAATTCCTTTATCATATCTCAGTTTCCATTTGATTCTCTCGTCTTTTTTCTTGCTTTTTTTTAAGCTGTGACTTTCTTGAACTTTGGCAAACATTTTTGTAGTGCGCAACGCAATGAAAATTGCTTGACATTTTCATTGGCATTTTCTTGACATTTTTGTCGATTACAATGAACGCTCGTAAAATTTTATCGGCACTAATAAAATTTAATTGAAACAGGAAACTCTCGCATAAATTTCAGCAACGTATGGAGACAAAACACACACACACACACACACATTCACACACACTCAAACACACACTAACACACATAGAGGGTTTGTGGATATAAAAGATTTCCAATGCAGAAGGCAGAAAAAGAAAATGAAAAGAAATCCTTATGTCGAGGGGATTGCTCGGCATTTGCTCGGAGTTTTTACCCTCATTGATGATTGGGTAGTTTATGCGCATCGGAAATGCAATTGGATATGGTCAATATACTGACTACTTACTGTAATCTGACGCGTTCTTAAGTTGCTGATTTGACAGACATGGAATTGATTACATTGTTAGTGCGACGCTTGGAAAAAGCTGCTCGATAAAAAACTACTGCTCAGCTTCAGTTGGCTACGCCTGCGTCGTTGTAATTCAATTGATGACGTCGTCTGAAATTCATAGAATTGCGTATTAATCATGCTATGAGACAAGGTCCAAGGTAGTGTCCCGAATTCAAAGCCCCGCGGGGGAGCATTTAAACAAGCTGATGCGTCATTTTCCAGCTAATATTATGCAAAATTATCTTGAAATTCAAACAAGAATCAAACACACAGAGAGGCGGAGAGTGTAAGACTAAGAGAGAGCAAGTGTGAGAGAGACATTTAGCGGCGTCTCCCGGCGTTTGGCATTTTTTTCCCTCATTTTTTGTTTATACGCCCATTTGGGTTATTCAACTTTCGGGAACGACCGATTTCGTTGTCGAGCCGTTGATCCCGTTTGACTCTTCCAAACTGTTTGGGTTGTACACAAATTTGATTTTATTTTATACTTTTTTTTTTCTCTCAACTGTTTGTGTGTGTGTGTCGTTTATATTTTTGTTTTAACGGGGGAACAAACGCATTTAAATATTTTAGATTTGTTTGTGTGTGACTTTTTGTGTACATTTGGTGTGTGTGTGTGTGTGTGTGTATTTGGTGTGTGCCTTTTATTTTATCATATCAATTGGGTGTTTAAAACGCCAAGAATTTCAATTGCAGTCCAGTGTCCATCGACTGACCACTTGTCTCTGTTGTTTAGCTGTCTCTTTTACACTTCCCCAACCTCTCTGTCTGTTGAATTATATAATAATTTGTGCATCTGTCGGTAGAGTAGGCCAATTCCAGTTGACATTAAACAGAATTGAATATGACAGCATCATTAAAACTTTGTTTAATGACAAAAATATTAGTTTAATAACTTCAAAAATAAAATGATTTAATACTGTTGTATTTTCTGTAGTTTTCCATTGAATTTTAGTTAATTTAATACTTATTTAATCTGATACAAATCTAATTAAAATATTTCCACTACAATTTATTGCACAATCTTATGGTTAAATTGAAAAGGCAGCAACAAAATTTGTTGCATGCCATAATGAAATTGAAAAAGAATTTCAACAATGTTCGAAACGCGTATCTCTTGAATCAAGGCGGGGGTTTCTTTAGCCGGAATCTAGTTATTTTCTCTCTCTTTGCGCTCAGTTGCTCTCCCTCTCTTTCTCTCCCACTAAAGGTGTTGAAATTGTAGTCAGAGGCATTGAGGGTTCATTGTCTCGCTCTCAAATAACAAGAACAACAGCAACAACAACAAGAGCGGCAATTACAACAACATTGTCTCGTCAGAACGCAGCAGCTGCTGCAACAGGTGATCCTTTGCCATGGCCTGAGAGTGCCCTTATTGTTGTTGTTGTTGTTGTTGTCTACCTTTTGCCGGCTGAAGGTCAACAAACTTGGTGGTGGCAGCGGCAAATGTCGGTGGTGGAGGTGCCACCGTCAGTCAGCTAGAGGCAAACGAACTCCAAGACTCCGAGTGAGTGTGTGTATAAGTGTGTGTCTGGTGTGTGTGTGTGTGTGTATTTTATTCCTTTTTTGTAGCAGCGTCGTGCAGCGAAGCCTGAAAAAACCGTAATTTGAATCCAATCTTTTTGGGGATTCTCTTTTATACACACGAAAAATGCCAAGACGAAGAATAATCAGAAGTAGAAGAGGCAGAGGCAGAAGAAGCGCTGACGAAAATGCCGACAATCAAAACAGAAACCATACGAATACAAAACGAATTTCAGTCGAAAATTAACCATAAAATCAGACATGATAGAACCTTTGACATGGCGACAAACGACATATAGATACTCTTTAGTATCTTAAGCTGTAAAGTATTTTAAATTTGCTAGAACTAAGAGTAATAGATACTTTCTGTAAATATAGAAGAAATATATGCATTTACTCCACAACTTACAGATGTAGGGTTAAAGATAGTATGAGAAAAGAAACTCAATGCTAGTGACACAGAAATTAACTTTCGTTCGAAATTTGTGAACTTTTCAGAGCTTAGAACTAAAGAGTTAAACTGACACAGAAAAAGCTGGAAATTCAACTGTGTTTATAGCCAAGTTAAGCTGTAAAAACGTATAATTCTCTAAAATTTAAGTACTCACTTCAAAAGAGCATAATTTATTTGGTAATAACCGAAATACCAAATTCCCGCACAGGAGGTTTTAATAAGTGAATTAAATGTAGACTTTAATGCGTGTCTGACTTTAGTTTAATGTATAAATGAGCGTTAGAGAGGGAGAGTTAGAAGAAGACAGCGCTATTTAGTTGATTTCGTCATGAGTCCAAAAATATGCCGTTACCAGTTCGTAGTGCGAGTCAAGCAACCCAAAACCCATTACCAAAAAAATCCCAAACACAAAACCAAACAGAAAACTAAATCCAAATATGAGACAACGTTTGTTTAGACTTTTATTTTGTTTTGTTGGTCGATTGTTGTCGATTCTTTTTGTTGTTGTAGCGAAGCGGGCCAAGTTTATTGACCATCCCGTGCAGTGACGAAATTTATGCCAAAGGTAAATTACCAGTAGGCCTTAACAATTTGTTGGCCGTGTTTGTTTTGGCCCCCAGATTGTTGACTTCCCCGTTCAGCCATGGGAAGCTGTTGGCTTGACTAATTCCATCAAATGCTTCTGCTGCTGCCTATCATTACCAACAATGGAACTTTGCACATTCTCTGTTTGTTTTTTGTGGTCTTTTCTCTCTTTCTCTCTATCTCTACCTCTCTCTGTCTATTGGTTTTCTATTTATTTAGTTTTGCGTGCGCGTTTCTTTAATTGGTTACGTGACCGTCGAGCAGCCGCTTTCACCCAAATATTGAGCCCTTCAAATCAATTGATATGCCATTGCCCAGAGGGCCTAATCAAGCCAAATTGAGTGTATTTTCACATATGATTTTGTCTATACCCTGGACAGCAGTAGTAGCGGTTTGTAGAGGCAGAAACAAAACGAAAGACAACATAAATTTTGTAGCTTCATGCGTAGCTCACTTATATTTGCATGCAGGGTATAACACAGTCGTTCATTTGCTGTATTCTGTGCTTATTTGTTTGCCTGTTCACGAAACACTTTCGCTGTCGACACAACAATCTGGCAACGCTGGCCAGAAGCAGGCTTAAGAACTGTGAATTGACCCATTTTAGGCAAACTGCCAGCCAAAGTTGACTTGCTTTGTGCCATCCTGTCGACTCCTGTTCAGTGCCGTTCAGTCCTGTGCTGACCTGTTCTACTTATCCCACTGACTGCTGCCAATTGCAAATGGCGTCAAAGTTGCTTCCTGCTTTTTAGCCCGTTGCCATGTCTGGCAGGCCTCAAAATAGGTCAAACAGCTCACTGCTCGTTGAGTTCTGCTTCACTATTTATTTTTGTGTGTATACAGATTTTTTTTTGGCTTTATTTTTTTTGGAATTATATTTGAAACCTGCAACCGAGCAACGTTGCGCATAAGTTTGTTATGACTAAGCTTTGCCTTCGTGTGCTACATGCAAATGCAAATTGAAAACTAAACAAAACAAAGCAAAGCTACAGCTACAGCAACAGCACAATAATCATGGGAGCTACCCAACAGAATCAACATCGAAATAACAACAACAAAAAAGCAACAACTTTGTTGCCACAATGACAAAATGATGACACACATACGTTGCAAAGCACACTCCCAAAAAATATTATATTTCGTGATCTAAATAGAATTCCTTAATTATAAACAAATTTGAAAATGTAGCTCAAAAAATGTGCCAAAATGCTTACTAAAGATGATATTTAATTTAATAAGTTTTAAGGCGAATATTTAGCATTTTTTGGTAATTAGTGTCAAAAATGTTTAGTATGAATTTTAAATGTTAATTACTTCAATTAAATATTGCATATAACTTGAAAGGTATTTAGTGCTGCAGTTAAGAAGAAGAAGTTGTGTCTGGCATCAGTTTGATAGCTTCTTTATAGGCAGTTAACAGTGTACAAACACACACATACACCTACATATGCTCATGTTTGACTGTTGAAATATTTCGTAGCCGCCATGGGGGCCAAACTTTGAGTGTTGCTGTTGCTATTGCCGGCTTTTGGCGTTGCGGTTCATTTTGGTTTAGTTTTTTTTTTGTTGTTGTCTCTGTGCCGCAAAGTGTGTCACTCGTTGTGTGCTTGTTTTTTGCTCATATTTGAATGCAGTCTGTAAAATAAAATAAAATTACAGCAGCCGCACACACAGCAAACGATGCAAAGTGTAAAATGTATGCCAAACCGACTTCTTTATCCTCCCTCTAACGGGCAGCCACTGCTGCTCCAACAACGCCCCTTACAGCCCCGCCCCACGGGGCAGTTGGGAGTCATTGAGTCTGAGACTCGGCGTAAACAAATTTAGCGCGTCGCCTTGTCACAGAAATTAAATTCAAAGCAAGTCAAGCAACAACAACAATTTACTTTAGCAATGCCAATTGCCTCAGTGCTCAGTGATGTTGTTGCTGTTGTTGTTTTCGCTGTTTGCTTGTTAAAATTTCATAGTAAAATTTATTTGGTGTCACTGTTACAATGTTGCGTGTCATGTTTCGGAGTTGAGCGGCAGCAAACAAACAACAAAATGCTTTAAAATATTGCACGTTAATAATTCGGGGGCAAATGCGTAAAAAATAGCAACAAATGACGCCCCCACAACAACCTTGCCCCAAACACACACAGCAAATACAGAATTTGATATGCGATTATGGCATTTTAGTCGTTACATTTAATTACTTTTGTCTATACGATTTTTATTAAGATAACACAAAGTAATTAGACCAAGTTTAGAGCAACAAATCCATTGTAATAATTAATTTTCTTTTGGCGTTTACTTCATGGAAAATCTTCAATATAGAAATTGTTTCTCTACAAATTTCTCTCTTGTTTTACGCTTGACTTAGCCATCATCATAAATTTAGCAATTTAATTGCTTACATCAGACACATTTTTGATGGAAATTTATGACCTGTGTGTTTTGTCCTCAGTCGTTTAATCTAATGCTTAAAACTCAATCTTATTTTCAGTTTTCATCTTCAGCTTTTTGCTTTGCTTGCTTAATTTTTCATTTCAGTTTTCATTTATCATAGGCACAAACAGAATGTTGGTCAATGGCACAAAGAATTTGTAGGCAGACGGGCCGTGAGTTTAAATTTGGCACAGATATTGTGATAGATTTTTTATTTTATATAAAGATGCGGCAAATATTCTTAGATTAAAATTGTTTGTTTATAAATGAAACACACAAAATGTCATAATTAAAAAAAGACTGCGACAAGTCCAACGACTTGTGGGCAAATTTCAAAGTATCAGCAGTTGAAATTTACTATTTGCCAGTTTTGTTTACTTGTACAGTTTCAGAGCAGTATTTATAGCAGACTAAGCAAACCAAAACAATTTGAGTTTGTTCCTATTTACAAGCGTAATGGGCAATTGATTTTCTTCCTATTTACATAGCATGGCTGAAATATGTTTTTGGTCTTATCATTTGTGTAAATATTTATCCCGACGCTAATTGAAAGGCGAACAAAAGATACTTATTTGCATACAGGCAGCAGCTTGGTTGGCAGACTGCCGGCTAATGCCAGTGCCAGTGCCAGTGCCAGTAACAGATAATGTTTAGTTATATAGTAGTGCCTGCATTGATAAACTTTATACGAGTTGTTGCCACACAAAGCACAAAGAGTGGCCTAATTAGTGTCAAGTGTTGCCCCAGCGACGACAGCAACAGCAGCAACAACAACAACAACAACCGCAACTTTTATGAAAATGACAACATCGCAACAAAAAAAAAGACTAAAAGAGGGAAGTCAATTAGAAAGATACAAAGCGCAGAGACTGTGCATTTGAGCTCAACTCTGGGTTCAGGTTCGGAGTCTGCGCTGCAATGCTTAAATTGCAACATGACAAAAAATAACAACAGCAACTACTTACATGTATATGCAAGAAATATAGTATTGCATGCTTGAACAGTAGCTAAAACACAAGTATCTACAAGTACACACACAGCAAGCAAAACGAAATACAAATCGAGACGACAACGGCAACGACGGCGACGTCGACGCTGTTGCTTTTGTGTCGCAGTCGCAGTCGCTTTTGCTGGTCGAACTGAATCATGACCCAATAACCCAATTTTCCAAATGCCAGCCATCTCGCTCGCACTCGCCATGCAATTGGCCCCGGCAAAACGTGGGCAAAAATGTAGCGCACAGATACAAAAAAAAAAAGAAACAAAAACAAAACAGCAGCAACAGCAAACTACAGCACACATTACACATAAGCTTGGATACGTATTGAGCTGGCATTGAGTTAAGGCTGAGCGGCAACTGTTGCCCCATTTGGGAGTGACGCTGCAACATCTATAGTTTTGTATTTGTTTTTATTTTTTTTTCTAAATCGCCATTTGCAATGCATTCAATTCATTTTCATCAGCTACTGTTGCAACGGAAGACAAAGCAATACGGCAATAAATAAACTTATTTTTAGTTTCATTTCATTTCATTTATTTTTTTCTCTTCTCTCTGATGCATATCGAAATGTATTTCAAGTGTGCGATTGCCAAGTGTCGAGCTTTATCTTTGTATTTATTTATTTCAATTCTTTACCTACTTCCTAACAAGAGAGAGACCGATGCGAGAGCGTGTGTGACAATGAGAGTGCCTTGCGTTATTCAATCTTTTTTAATCTTGACAAATTGTAAGCGACTAATTAAATATTTTGAACTTGATTACTGCCTTGACAATTTACAGAACGCATCTAAATCAAATAAATTAATGCAAATAACTCTGTCAGTCATTTGCACTTGCAACCTGTTTCTGTGTTCCGAGCATATCAAATGTTTATTTGTCAAACTGGCTGTTGAACTGTCCCAATTGGAGAGGAGAGAGAGAGAGAGTGGGAAAGTGCAATGACACCCGAAAATGCGCTCCGTAAATATTTGCAAACAGTTTTATGAACTCATATTCAAATCTGTTGTTGTATTGCGCTCAATTTAGAAGTCAAACAAAGCCTAAGAATATGTTCGAAGTGACACAGTTAACAATAGAAATATATACAGCTCTATGTTTGAGACGTTTAAGCAGCTAATCACTTAAATTTAGTTACTTTAACGCAAGTTTCAAGCACCCACACTGCGTATACAGGATATGCTAACAAAATTACGCATACGCAATGCTGACTTAATTAAGTTATCGTATTCCCACTATAACATTATCACATACTCACTCAGCGCTGATCAGTGCTTTTTACTTCTGCATTAAGCTTGCGTTATTATGAGCAATTTATGATGTAGATAAAATAAAATGATCAAAGGCACGCCTTGAATTTTAATGCAAAGCCTTGGAATATTGTCTGATTAAGGCGCTACAACTTTTGTGGTTGCTGCTGTCGGTTTGTTTTTCTCTTTTGGACAAAAGCTAAAGGTAAACGTGAAGTGCTATACAGAAAAACTTGTCTATAAATAAATATGAAAACAACAAAAATATGTATATTTTTGGGCGATTGCATGTTGCCATCACGTGATGCCTTTTGAGCTCGAGTAAAAATTATGTTTCGTTTATGCTGATTTTATGTCTTCATAAATTGTCGATTAAAGCGTATGCCCAATTGTCTAGTAAATGTAGTTAATTTCTATTTAAATAGACACCAGAAGGTGTCAATTTGCTGTTAAGTGTTTAATAAGGGAAATAGGAAAGTTTTTCAATGTTTTTTTTTGACTAAATTGGGGAGTACTTAATAAAGCTTTATGATTCTTTAGCTGAAGTATTGAAGCGGAAAAATTTACTAAATTTTCCATTAAATTTGTTTAGTTTAACACGTTAACTTGTTAGTCTATATTGTTATACATTTTATGCTGAAATAGTTCGCGTTTAACGGGTTCTGTGCCTAAATTCTTTAGACGTTTTAGGCACAAAAAACTAAAGTATAGAAAAACAAGTAAGAAAGGCTACAGTCGATCGAGCCGACTGTAAAAGACCCCGTACTCCCATAGTATTCCATTTTATTTAAATTAAAATTTTTAAATGAAATTTAAAAAATTAAAATTAAATATTTACATTTTGAATTAAAATTAAAAAATAAATAAATTAACAACTGTCATAGTCAGCACTCGAACCCGCGATCCATGCGAAGGTTCCACATTGCGCCGCAACTCTACCAGTTGCACCACACTCCTCTTCTATAATTTTTCCGATTATTTGCAAATATGTATGTGTGCTCATACATATGTGTGTATGTATAGCATTGGTCGGCACGGCCAGCGGCTCCGGGCAGCGCTGCCGCCAGCAGGTAGAGAAAACGTTCGAACATATGTTTGTATGTTTCTGTGTTTGTTTGTATGTGTTGCGCGCATGCAGTGATTTTGCTTTAAAATAACTTCGACTTTGAACCGTAATTTCTCTGTTGTTTGACATAGGATTTTGATGCCACTTTCAGGAAAGTTAGAAATAGTAATTCCCTAAGCGTATGTTAAATTACAACACTGTACTATTTGATTTAATGCCTGAACAAAGGCGTTGAAGCTGGAGAGTCTTTTATTTCTGATGAGCAAAGGGGGCGTGGCAGCTCAAAATTTTGAATGGCGTTATATTAAGGCTGTCTCTAGGAACCTGTATACCAAAATTTGTGCTCCTAAGTGCTATAGTTACTGAGATATTCGCCTAAAACACAATTTTTTTCGAGGTGTGTCTGGTTTTTTGCTCATTGCGGGGGCGGTAAGGGGCGTGGCAACAATTTGAAATAAACTTGATCTGCTCGAGAAAATAACGGACTTACATTCCAAATTTGGTGTCTCTAGCTCTTGTAGTTTAAAAGATCCAGGTGTTCATACGGACGGACGGACAGACGGACAGACGGACAGACGGACAGACGGACATTGCTATATCAACTCGGCTGTTGATGCTGATCAAGAATATATATACTTTATGGGGTCGGCCACGCCTCCTTCTGCATGTTACGCACATCTCGCTTCTGACAAACTTAATAGACCCCCTTTACTCTTTTTTAAAGAGTACGGGGTCTAAAAAACATTTGTTTGGTCAGAGTGTGAGTGTGTGTGCGAGTGCGTGTTTGTGTGTGCTGTGTAAATAAACAAATTCAAGGTTGATTACCAACAACGGCCCTTTGTCTACCTCCTTCTCATCCACACTGCCGCTATCGTCCATCGAGTCAGCCCCAAACGCTATCACCTTCAATATTTTTTTTTTTTTTTTTTTTTTGAGCGCTTTGTTCGTTTTTTCCACATTTCATTTTTTTTCTAATTTCGGTGACATATGAAAAAATATTCTCGTGGGTTGTCGCCGTTAGCTTGTAAGGGCCGAGAGCGTAGCACAATATTTTCTGAATAAACTGCCGTTGTTTTTGTATAAATTATTGTAAGTTATTGTTTTTGTTGGCGAGAAAAATAATGTTTTTTATTTCTTGTTCGTTTGTTAATTTCATAAATTAAAGCTGCCATTTTCACAGCTGTATTTGTACATCTAAATGCATATGTACACAGGGTACATACGTAATACGTATATATGTATCTTCTATTCTATTGCGTGTAAAGTTATGTGCTTCCTCCATTGGCATGTTAGTTATAATGAATACCAGAGAAAAATGAAAGAAAAAATATTTTTTTTTTTGTTGTAGGCATCGCGCATATGTAAACAATATGTTGTATGTGCCGCAATGTTGAGGCAAATTTTTCATATTTTATTTCAATTTATTTATCAAGTGCCCAGCATTTCCTGCTGTCCCACCGCTCACCTCCTCCCTCGACCCAACGGTTTTTCATCGACGAACTTTTATCAGAGCGCTGTAATTTCAAATTTATGCTCGTGTTTCGTTTTTTTTTTTATGTGTGTATGCTTCATTTTCGTCGGTTGTTCAAGGTGAATTTGATTAAACAAGTTGCCATGTAAAAACTAAATGAGAAGACGAGCATATACCCTGTGTAACAGGGCGCCAAGTGATGCTATTAAAGAGAACAATAAATTTACATAGTATAAATGTGGAAATGTTGGTCTGTTGAAACCTATAAAACTCTTTAGTACAGGGTATTATAAACAATTTCATTTTTGCTTGTAATTTATTAGGAATTTGTTTATTTGAAGTTGTAAATCAACTGAAGTCGCACACATGTCATTCTCTAAAACTTAATTGTATTTTCTATTCGATCTTCTGAGCTTCGAGGGTATTGTGTCTTCCAACACCACTTCTCTATTATTCATTTTGATTACAAACATGAATTGGAAAATTTACATATCAAATTTATTGTACAAGGTGAACTAGTTTACAAAAACTTATTGTTTTAATGTGAATAAAAATATTGATTGCATTTATTTTCTATTTTCATTGCAGGTAAGCATCAATTACAAATGTTGGCCGAAAATTTGCAAGTGCCATTAGCAAGCCTAAAAGTTAACACTTTGGACAGAATTTCATTTTCAAATCGGAAAATGAGAAAATGTGCAAATTAATTGCTCTGAAAATTGCAATTTGTATGCGCATGTGAGTAAGATAAAAATTCTATTTTAGAAGTTTATTATTTACTAGTTTTATTGAGTGAGTTGAGGAATAAAACCAAAAATAACTGACATTTAAGTTGCGAATGGAAGCAGTGGCTATAACATGTTATACCCGGCTATAATTGAGGCAAGAGAGTGTATGTTGTTGCTGGCAAAGTAGTTAAATTTAATGATTAAATCAAAGTTTGGTTTCAGTAAAAGGAACCGAAATTTCAAGTCTTGGTTGAGGTGTTTTTTCTTCAGATAGGGTAACTTGTAGTCGTTTATATGAATTGAATATTCATTTTCGTTATTGCTTTTGTTTTGTCTGTAGCTGTAGGCATTGTAAACAACGTTAATAATTGCATAAAAGTTACGTTTTGTGCATTTCACTCTCTTTCTCTTAGTCTTTTTAACGCTATCAGTTAGTTGTTATAATAAAAATAAAAAGTTTACTAATAACAATACTTAAAGTTAACCGCCCATACCGGTATTTGTGGTGTTATATAAATGTTAAAGTGATAAAAACAATTTGTTATAAATACAGCAGCTGGAATTGCAGATACTCTCAGAGTTTTAAGTAAATAATTGTTAATTTGTGTCGACTTTAACACGTTGCAAAGGGCATTAAAAGTTGTGTGTTTATTTTGCATTGCAATTAACTTGTTTGGCTGATTTGTTTTTTAGTTTTTTCTACATGTTTCGCTAATTTGTTGTTTAAGCCGCAGTTGTTGAACAAATTGGTAACAATTGATAACAACTGAGGCTGTCTAATAAACAAATGAGACGACCTTACAAGCCGACAAGCGTCAGTTTAAGACCCTCATGGTCGGGTGTATATATAGTACACATTATGCATGCCCATAAAGCTATCAGTCTTTTGGGGTGTACTGGTGTACTGGTGTTCTCTGTCTGTGCAACAATGCGCCCTCATGGAATGCCACATGCAACCTTGGCCTCAGAACACCCGGCAATGCACATAAGCGAGTGGGCGTGCCAAATGGCATAATGTGCACATGTGAATGTCAGTCGAATGTCGATATAAATAAATAGTTTTTAGCTTTGTTTGGCTGCAGTAAAAACATTTTAAAAATAAAACAAGCAGATATCACAAGTGCTTTCAGTGCTGATTATGTTTTAATAATTAAAAGCCATCAATGTTTTTTTTTTAAAGACCCAGCCACGCAATGTTGTGATTGGCATTGCCATTGGCAACATTATTGGCCTTAACGTTTTTACTTGTTTTCGGTTTTTGCGAGTTTTCTACTTGTTTTTGCTTTATTTAGGCATTGCTCAAGGATCTGTCAAAACCATTTGACGTAACGCTCAACGGCAACTCAAAATCAACGGCAACGACAACAGCAATAGACATCGACAGCAGCAGCAATAGCAAGAGCAACAACAGCAACATAGCCGCAAGGTTTGCACTTTGGCTTTTGAGCCACCATGGCGCTAATCCGTTAGCCATTGTCAGCACAAATTCCTTTTAATGCCATTTTCACACACACACATACACCCACACACTAATACACCGAGTTTTCCTTGGCAGCTTAGGCTTCAGCTTTGCTGCTGCCGCTGCTGTGGTTGTGGCTGGTACTGGCTACTAGTACTATGACTGTGACGGCGACTGTAGCCCCGGGGCCATCAGTCTGACTGTCAAACGCTTGTCTAATTGTAAGTGGCATTGTCATTTCACTGCAGGCCGCTGTTACACACAGCCAGAAAGTGAGCTTGGCATTACCAAAAGCGGGGGAAATGAGTGAATGAATGAATTGTGGTGCGGCAAAGAATGCACTAATCTGAGTTGAAAAAAATGTCAGCTATTTTAAGGTATTTCCTATAGCTATGCCATTTTGCGCAATCATTATTTTCTGTAGAATACCCTGTACATATAACTCGTCTCAAATGAGTGGGTGTATGCATTTTAAAATTTTAATTGTGAAATAAGTAATTGTCAGTATTATTTATTTGTCTTATCTCTAATTACTTTAGTAGTTCTGGTTCACTTCCTTTTATCTACAGGATATGTCATAGTCTGTTCCGTTCTTAACTCACTTGATTTGTTATTCACTCAATTAATAGCTAGCTGCTGCTCTCTCTCATTCTCTTCGTCGTTCTCTTCTCTCATTTGTTTTATTGTCCGTTCCATTTAGCATTCCTAATACATTTCTAGCTTAAGTTCCCGTTCCAGTTCCAGTTCCAGCTGCAGCTATAGCTACGTTCATTTGAACATTGTTGCATGCCTAACCTTGCGCAAATATTGCAAATTGACCTTTACATAAATAAACGCTACCTCGTCAGCGTCACAGTGTGAAAATTCATGCAGTTTTCATTGCGCTGCCATTTCAGTCATTGTCTCTCTCACTCCCTCTCTCTCTGTCTCTCTGTCTCTCTTTATGTCACTTTAATGCTTGTTATGGGCACTTTTTTAATAATTGAATGCTTTTATTTTCCGTACGTGCTTTTATATTTTCGACTTACTTCATTGTTATTGCAATTTGTTTTTGTTTTTTATTGCATTTTATTTTTTTTATTACACGTTTAACATAGTTTACGTATTTCCTTTTATTTTGTTTTTGAATTTTCTTTTGTTCAGTTGTGTCAGTTTGTTTATGCAACATTTAGTTGTGTTTTAAGCTCTGCGTAATTATTCGAATTTTTCAAAGCTTTAAATTTACAATTTTACATACACACTTGTGTAATTACTGCTTTTGTATTCTGTGTAAACATGTAGATTTGTAGTTGTTGTTACTTTGTCTTAATTATCAATATGAATTCAAATAAAGGCAATAAAAAGTTGATAAAACTATAAACACAATACTTTTCGATAAACTGACAGCTGCCAGACTAAAACTGCTTAAAGTTGCGCAATTTCCATTAGATTTTCAGTTTTAATCTACCTTAAATAATCCCTGTAATTAAATTTGTTATAAACACACCTTATCAGGCTTAAATCTTAAAAGCTTAAAACTTTTGGCTTACTTCAAAATTTGCAGCCAAAAATTGGTAATTAACTGCGAAAAATGTGAAATTTAAGTCAAACTTTGTGTTCGTTTGGAAACTCAGTCTTTTAGCTAATTATCGAATTGAAAGTTTTAACAAAATTGGCTGCCAAAAATAGCACTCAATCTCTTTTAAATGTGAATCAATCAAAGTAAATCATTAACTCATAACAAATTATCAAGTTAGTAAATTGTTATAGTTGTGGTTAGAAGAAAACTATGCAACACAATGTTGACAGAAATTAGTGTCAGCGAAGCCAATTTTAATGGCATTTTAATGGGTTCGCCTTAAGCACGAAACAATGACAGATGATGGCACGACTGACTGACTGATGGACAGACTGACAGCTGGACGGACTTTTAGACAGTTTAAGCGAGGCCAGAGTGAAATTTATATGTGACAATCGCGAGAAATATGTAATTTGCATTTAATTTGACATTTGCAAATGCGTCGCGAGAGAATTTAACAACTCGGGCAATTATGGTAAACTTGTTAAGACAATTACAGGTAGTTTTATGCGGCACATTAGCCCAGTTAATTGACTTAAATCCGTTGGAAACAGCCTTTCTTGTCTCTGTGGCCTTCAAACTTGTCACTTTTGCACTAAGCTTAATTAAACATATTTTTTGAGTGGGTACTTTTTAGCATTTTTCTTCGTTTCACATTACAAAACGTTTTACTTGTATGTATTTATTTATTATTTTTAATTTTCTTTAGCTTGCTGTTATGACAAGCTATCAAGTGCCTCCTTCTCCGCCCTCCTCGCTCCTTCTGACATCTTCAGTTCCCTTCGTGTTGCAACGTCAGGTGCACTGACAGTGTCAGGACTGCGCGTTGCTTCCGCTTAGTGAACCATACATTGTCCCCTTTTTCACTACCCAATTCACTACCCCCTTCATTTACCTGTTCCCTCGCTGTAGTGCAGTCACCGGATACCATTTCTTTGGTCAGCTCGTTTGAAAATGTATTAAATTTCAAAAGAGTTTTTTTCTTTTTATACATTTTTTTGCTTATCCCATCGTAGACTACAAAGCATGCCGCTAATCAATAGCATCAAGCTGGCGGTCAGGAATCTATAAGATTATAAGTGTGCATAACATGCATATATACCCCAAATGGATACCCTAGCAAATTGCGGCAAGTCAACAAAGTTCGCTGTATCTTTGCTTTGTGTATCACTTCACTTTGTGGCCCCAAAGCCGGGAGGGAAACTGTCAGTTGGGCTAAAAGCTAATTAGTATTGTTTTAGTATTTGTGTGTGTGTGTGTGGGTAGGGAAAATGTTTAGAATGAAATTGTAAAATTCTTGGGCAACAACAAAATGGAATCTCTCTTACAAAACCAACTCTAATTAATTTTACTGCACAAAAGAAATAAACTGAAAAGCATTTGCAGTATAATTATTCGTGCATTGCCAAGATTTTATGCTGCACACAAAGTTGCTTATACTAAATACTTAATTATAATGTTATTAAATGGCGAATACCAACAAAAAAAGAGTGGTGATGGCATTTAAAGTGTCATAAGCATAAATGACTTAAAAAGTTGTTAATTTTTTGACTCTCTTTGTGTGCAGAAAAATTGCAAAATTACCAACTTTTTGTTGGCTTGGGGGGGAAATGTCTTTTTAGCACGTCGTTTCGAAGACATTTCCATTTTCATTTTAACTGCAATCGGCAGCATTAAAGGCATGTTGTAAGCTACAATAAAAAAAGAAGAAACAAAAACAAAAACAAAAAAAACAACAACTGAATTGCGTGTAAACTTACGGACAACAACAGCAACAAAATCTACAACAAAATGTACTTAAATTTGTATGTTTCTTGCGCTTGTTTTATTGCATTGCATTTTGGCATTACAATTCCAATTCCAGTTGGCAATTTCTCTATGAACTGCGTGCCGTGGTGTGGGTGTTTTTATTTTCTACTTAACTTTTTTCTCTCAGACTTTTTAATAGTTTACTTTTTTGCTTTTAACAACAAAATAACCGCTTGGCAACTTTGAGCTCTTTGGCGTAGTTATGAAACTTTTTTTCTGCTGTTTTTTAATTGGATTTTTATTGATTTTACGCACGTGATGACCGGTCACAAAAGATACTATCTCAAGCTGTATATTATGGATATGGCGTAAGCTAACGGTAACTGCCAGAAAAGCAGCTGCCATTGACTGTATCTGTACAAAGCCAAAGTCGGTTCCAGTTTTTGTTTCGGCTGCAGTCCCAGAGACAATGGACATACACAAAACTGCAGCATGCTAATAGGAAAACGTGATCTTCGCTATTGCTCATTATTTCAAATACAATTCGACTGCGTAAGGTATCCCTTTGTATTTGTAAAAACCTTATATATAATTTAATTTATTTTTTTTTCCTTCTTTTTTTTGTTTTTTTGTTGCGATGAAAATGTCGCTGATAAATTCCATGGCAGCTCGAGGCGCGTGATATGCATATTTGGATATCGTTCCATAGACGGAAATGCTAAACAGATTTGGAGTGCCCCTATGCGCGTGTGTATGTGTGTGTGTGTGTAAGGCCACGCCTCTGCCCCCTTCCTAAGTCTGTTGTGCAACCCAATCTTTCCCAATTATTTGTTCACTTTTCAACTTAATTGTTAGCACATTTGTGTGTTTATTTATTTAATTAAATTTCGATTGCCTCTTTTTATCATTTACTTTGATTGCAATTAATACATTATTTTTTTTTATTAATTTTTTATGTTTTTTTACGTTTGGTTTACATATTTGTATTTTTAATTAATGGCCAATTTATGTGTAGTTGACAACTCGACAACAATTTATGCATTTATTTATTTATTTATGACTTTCTTCACTTTTACATTGATTGATTGCGTGTGTGTGTGTAATTTGAAATTAAATTAAAGTGCAATTGATATTTGTTTATTTATTTATTTTATGAATAAATGCTTTTCGTTATATTTTCAAATATTTACCAGTTAAACATAAATATATTTTAATTAAATTTTAATGTCGAGTCATTTGTGTTTTTGTAGCAGCTCAAAAATTGACAATTCCATTAATTTAATGCTCTTTGTCAATGCATAAATTTGAGATTTATATACGAGCGACTCTAACGGTAAACGTGAGTCAAAGCCAATAATCCAAAAAGTTATGTCCCAAAACCTGTTAAGGTTAAGATCTTTGGGATGAATCGGCAACAAGAAAGTATGCAAACAGAATAAAATAAACGCTTTAAAATGTGTAATAAAAAATACTGAAGAACAATTTAGTTGACTACCGACTATGACATACCCGTTAGCAAAAGGTATTCTGTTTTTTTTAAGCTTAGATAATGTACAAAGCATTGCATACATTTAGGTGAAAACACTTATGTTGCTCTATCTTCGATCTCGTTGCATTAAAGTGGTATCGGATTTAAAATATATATATTTTTAAAATTTTAGAAATGACAGGAGTATAAACAACAAATCAAAACATTATTACTGCAACAATTCCCAGCAATTTAATGCATTCTTTTTCTCCGCTGATAAGTACAAAAGTAAATACCATCCAGAGACTAAGGGCAACCTTCACCTCGAACTGAACGTGCACTTGCTACAATAAGCCAACGTATGACCCAAAAAATACAATAAAAAATTTCGTAATTGGCAGAGAAACTTCAGAACTTGTAATGCAAGTTAAAAATTCGAAAGTTATTACGCTTAATTTGTGGGTCAAATGGCAACGCGAACCCGATTGCGGACAACGGGGCTTTTCCCTTTCGCAGCGAAGACGCCACACTGATTTGAAAGTAAAGATATCAGAGTTCCTGCCATCTGTTTCTCTCTTTTCCTCACTCTCTCTTTCATGCTCAGAGTTTGGGTTTTCTCTCAGGGGAGTTTCTCGTATATGAGAAATGCAACGGCCTTAATTTATATGATTAGCAGCTGCGGTGCAGGGTATGCAGATAAGCTCGTTGATTCATGGTCTCCCATAAACGGTATGCAACGAAATGAAATTTCAAACAAGTGGGTCAGAGGTATGGCAAAGCAGCCATACACACACACATACATACACAACAAACAACACACACACAATATGTTGAAACGTTGAACAATGCAAATTTCGATCTTGTAGTCGTTGCTGCTGTTGTCATTTTGAGCCAGGCGTTTCGAATTACAACAAAAAGAATAACAACAACAACCACAACAACAATAAAAACAGGCAAACAACTCCTTTTACAGTCAACAAGAAAAAACGATGTCTAAATTTCCAAATATGCAAAAAATGGCAAAATAGCGCATCGGCTATTTGAATAATTGAAGCCGCCAGTTCAGACTGAAACATCACGGGAGTGACATTCTAGCAGGACAAGCTACACACAAACAAACCGACTGTGGTAGACCCTATACTATAAGCATAAAACATTCCTTTGACAGCTTGTTTAATAAAGTAATCAAATTCTAACAAAAGATAATTCAGGAACTACTTTCATTGTGCTGTTTATGAAATTCCACAATTCATGAAACCATATCAAAAACTCAATGGACCCTTTGTGCTGTTTCGGAGTTTCAAAAAAAGTTGTCATGACATAAAAGGGAAATTTTTGTAGTTGGCAGTTACCATGACAGCCGCCAATGTACCACTTTTATCTGAAAGATATCTGACAAACAAACGAGCAACAAATACAATTGACAAACACACACACACACACACACTCATTGCACTTTTTGTCGAATTATGTAAATGTGAATACAAGGAGTGCATTCAACACTTCAGGTATTTTGCAGTTCGCATTAATTGAGTAATTTTTGCAATTATAGTCGCAATGTCGTCAAAGACAACTTAATGAAATCCAACTGTAAAGTATTTTTAATTAAGTTGTCAGCCTTTGGGCTGCTGTTTGCTGAGATTGACCACAGGCTTCATACACATTCTGACAGCTGAATGAATTAAAAAATAAAATTATGCGAACCGAAAATTAACTTTTGACAAGTAATTATCGTCAAATGAGACGGAATAGTATCACTACTCCCACTGAAATGCATAAATTGCCCAGTTTTAAACCAAATTCGTGCAAATTTTATGTTACCGGACAAACTGTTGCTATTTATTTGATAGCAAATAATCAGTACCTCCAGCAGTAAACAGTTAGCTGATTGGCTATAAGCTAACACGGTCAATTTATTTAAGAGCCATCATTAACAGATACAATCTGATGGATAAGCTGCAAAATGAATGCATTTTCAGATAAATCGTGTCGAACTCCCGCCATGAATCAATTGCTTTTCTTGGATCAGAATGGCAATAACAGTCTGTACTCTAAACATGTTGCAACTATCTTTAATCTCCAATCTTTAGCACTTGACCATAAATATGAGTTTTATGTGTATATTAAAGTAGAGTAGCGTAGAGTTTGCAAATTTCTACAGAGCACAATTTGATAGAGTTTCTATTGACCGGCAACTGACATAATTGTCAAAGCAATGGCAATGACTCAGCAGATGGCTTGGGGCTCTGATTTATTAAAGGAAAATGCATAGGCTGCACTGATCAAATAACTGTGAACTTTAGCTTTGAAAAAAAGGATATAAATCGTAAATTTAAAATAGAAATGTTCAAGAGAAATCCTTTTCTTCGTTTAAGCCTCAATAAAAGGGTTTAAGTGTGACTATTTTAAATTGTAAGCCTTCTGCCTTCCTTTATGAAGTGCTGATTTTTCTCTCAGTGTGTCGAAAAAAAAGAAACAAACATTCTTCAGTCTTCGTTATGCCACACGTGCCTCCCTTCAGTGCCACCGCACGTGCCTCTTTCCCTTCTTGCCTCACGCACTCTCGCACTGCTCGTGGTATTAACAACGCGAAGCTGCAGGCGGCACATAAATCACAGCGACAGCTACTGGGCTTTTTCATTTTGAGGCCAGGCATTTACTGCAGCTGAGCTCAAACACTGCTGCAGTTAAAACTGGTTCCCTTTATGAGCAAATTCATGTGCCAAATTTGATTGTGAGTGTGCGCGTGAGTGTGTGTGTGTGTGTGTGTGTGTGTACGGGTATGCGGACTATGAAATTCCAATCCTCAGACTGCATCCTGTCGTTCGTTGCTTCATTTGGCCACTCAAAAATGAAGCCAGCTGTGCCGAATATTTAACTTCAAAATTGAAGTCAATTCGTGACTCACAATTCTGCGAAAACTGATTGAAGATGTCCAGCGAGAAACGCAATTAATCAGCCCAATAAATATTTTTTAAATTTATTTTTTTTCATATGACAAACTATTTCTATTCCACGTGGTCTCTTTCTGGCACGTTACGCATACGCCGCGTTGCAGTTTATGTACATAACGCAGCAGAAGTAGATGTGGAAAAGAGCAATAAATGCAAGCGGAAAAGCAGAAAAAAGAATAAAAAATTGAAAGTTTCGCACGTTCGACTGTTTGACGTAAAATTACGTGACAAGATAAGCGCATCAAATCGACGTCAGCAGAAAAAAAGTGGCAAGAAAACAAGAAAAATAATAATAAAGCTGAACAAAAATTTGACACGTAACTAAGAAAAATAAAATATGGAGCGACAAAGTGCAAACTGTCAAGCAACAAATAAAAATAATAATAATAATCATAATGGTCGTAATGCTTTTTCATTGAAGTGGCGCTATTAAATCATGCATGGAAATCTGGCAAAAAAACTTAAAGTGTAAATAAATTAATACTGGTTTTAAAGTAGCGAATTTAAATAAAAAAGAATGCTTTTCATATAATATAATACTTTATAATACTTTAAATACATTTTTTCCCTTTTCCCTTTCTGGTTGTTGCTTTAGTTCCGGCAATTGAAATAATTTTTGGTTAACTCTTTGCAGCTTAACCAAGTGACAGGTTCAGTTGGCAACTCCCACGCCGTTTGCCATTTGGTTAAAGTCAAAGGCAGTGTTGACATTTCGCCAAGTTAATAAACGTTGTTAGTTTTACAATTTTGAGGTTAACGGCAATGTGAATAAAAAAAAGGAAAACGTACAAAGTTAATTATGCTAGATGGTCAACACGAAGTGCAGCTGTTAATTGCATTGGGTACACTAATAATAAAACCGCAAGCATTTAAAGCCACAGCCTTTGTTGGCCAACTCAGCTGGCGCCAGGGTTGATCAGCCCGGTCTGTTGGTTGGTCGGTCGGTTGGTTGGTTGGGTACAAACATAAGCTTAAACCTTGTCCGCGGCGGAGTGTTTGTAATTAATTGCCATCATATTAATGCTGAAAAAAAAACCTGCGTCAATGCATTGCCAGTGAGCAGGGTGGGCGAGAAGGGGACCGGGGGATTAATATGCGTTTGCAGTTGAGGTTTCACTTGTTGCCTTGTTGGTTTGGTTTTCATTTAATTACTCAAACTGCTCGTATGCAAATAGTTGCACAAACTGCAGACACAAACATTTTCATAATTAAAAACTTTGAGTTGATATTTTATTTTTCAACCAGTTGCATGTTTTCTGTTTTCTGAATGACGGGCTCAAATTGAAAGTACAAGCAAAGTTTACAAAAATTCAACAGTTCAACATTTGTTTCATGGTCAGCTTTTTGATTATGTTCTCCTTTGTTTGCCAAACTAATTTGCATAATTTGTATGTATGCACACAAATTTTACAGACATTACTCGAATTTCAAACTACAAACACAGAGAGTGGGAGAGAGAGCTTAACTGAACATTGCATTAATTAACAACATGTATTATTTTCTTATATTTTCAGGTAAGCTGAAACTTGATGAAAATCAATTTCGATTCGAATTACTTAAATGCCAGCATACAAATTAACAATCAGTTTGACTTCTGGATTTGGTGAGCTCGAACAACCTACACATAATTATAATTCGTATGCAATTTCATGTTAAATTTCGAATTCCAAACTATTGTCTATAATAACAACTTGTGGAGAGAGAAGAAACATTGCTTTGAGCATACATGACTTTAATTAACAATAGATACGAACTTTACCCTTTGCTGGCATTCTATTTGATCGGGTGTGTAATAAAAAATTGTACAATAGACCACTCGACACGCATAAAGTTGCATAATTTCATGCGCATAGAGCAAATAATCACAATTATTTCGTATTTCTCATATTCGCATTTCGCATACGCCCCGTTGGTCCGGTTAACTTTGCTTGGCTCAAGCCTGCACTCACGCTCTCTTTATCGCTTGACATTTCAATTTCTCACATATTTTATTCACTACTATTAATATTATTTTTATGTGGCTGTTCCGTATTGTTGTTGTGTACAAATTTGCGTGACATTTCTCAATAATTTCGCTTGATATCGTACACCGCTCGACTGGGGAACGCGTCTGTCTCATTACGTGTTTAGTTCAGGTTTGGGTTGCGGGACCAGCAGTGTGTGCGGGTCTCAAAAGTGTCATACATAGATTTCCGCATATTTTTCCCGAGCATTGCATTCTTATTCGGCGTATTTTTATGGTAATTTATTTGAACTCAACTGAACTGAACTGAACAACAAGTTCTCTTTTTGGTCAACATTTGTTGAAGGGTATTTAGGTTTTGGCAGGCAGTAGGTAATAAACTAGGCGTGACAGTTTCTTTATGTGTCTAAAAAACCAAGCGAAACTTTTGATAAAGTATGTGTTCCAATAAATGCAGTTTCAATTTGTCTGAACTCCAATTTTCTTAGAAATAATTAATTTAAAGTAGACAACAGGGCTTTGAAAGTGTATACAGTATTTGACGTGAAAAATAAATCTTTGGTTATTGTTTTTTTTTTACTAAGCAAGGAACGCCGACCTGGCACTTGCCACAAAATCGAAAACGGTACTTTTCACAGCAGCAGCAGCAGCAGCAACCACAATGACAACAAAACCACAGACTTAATGACTTGCCCCTGCTGGGCAACAGTCCCTTCTCAGCCTGGTTCACCCCTTTTCGGGTACTCGCTTGCATGCGGGTAACGCACTTCCCAAGCACTCATCCAGAACGAGAGGTGAGAAACGTACAAAAGGGCAGCGGGTAACGGGCAAGGGGAATGTGAACCCGTGTTGGCGGTAGCGGTAGCGGTGGCGGTGGCGGTGTTTGTGTTTGCTGTTGCCAGGAAAAACTGCACTGAGAAAACTTACACACACACACACACACACACGCACACTCAAGCCACAGCAACAGCAATGGTGGTAGCACAAGCCTGGGACAACAATAAACATCATAATTCAGGTATATTTATTGTGCTTCAGACTTCCGGTTAATATGTTCAGGAATTTTTCACTAATTTACATATGAGCTCCAGTTGCACTATGGGTTTTTGGCACTGCACAGCAATGCTTTTCACTTAACTGCACACACTTGCATGTTTGAGCAGGAAAAATGACATGAATTTCAACAAGAATATGTTTTTTCTCCATAAACGAACTGACTTCGGTTGAACTTTTGGGCACAATGCAAACCAAACAAAAAATAGAAACTCAATTCAAAAGGTAAACCGATACGGCAAGGAAAGAAAATATTTTTAAAGGAAAACTTTAAGCAGCTTTTGTAGAGATGAAATTAAAGGAAATTTGTTAAGCGAATTCATGCACTGCACTGTAATTTATGCAATTGAACTAATTATGCTTCGTGATTCATTTACATGGCTTCGATAATATACAGTGAAGTGCATTCATTTCACTTATACTTATACTTATACTTATACTTATAATGCAATTACAAAGCATTCAAATCATTCAAACATTCACATTTTACAACTTCCGCGGGCTTTGGATGAGGCAACGAACTTGAAATATTACACATAATGCCCATTAAATTTGTATGTTGATTATGCTTCCAACCACAGCCAATAATAAAAGCAACAAAATCAAAAAACAGAAAATCCCAGTATTTTTTTTTTTACTTTCACTTGCACGAAAAATCATAGAAACTGTAAAATCATACTTACAAATGAGTTAGTTATGTGTTGATACAAAAAGTATATATTGATGCGTTTTCTCAGTGTATGATTGTTGTTGATGTGGCCCGCCGGCAAGTTGTCGGCTCAAGAGCCAAGGTAAATTAAGCTAAATAAGTTGACATGAAAACAATAAAGCGGCTTAAAAGTATCAAAAAATAAGCAGCCAAAAATGAAAGTCGCAAGTTCACTTTCAATTTTTTTCTGTGTCTAGTTGTGTTGTTGTTGTTGTTATTGTTGTTGTGCAATTGCCGGCGCCACGAGGCCAACTACAAAATGTGCTGTAATCATTACGAAAAGGAATGGCAAGCGGGGGCGGCAACAACAGCAGCCACAACCACAGCTATAGCAACTGCGTTAGCGGCACATAATTCAATCACAAAAAAAATGTATATGTATAAAATTTACCGCATATTTTACAAGCGATGGTAGTAAAAGTTGAAAATTCACTTGCCGCATTGGCAATCAGAAAAGCGGCGTCGCTTTTCATTTTTGCTTGGATTATTCAATCTGGCAAATGTGCGAGTCCATTCACTTCACTTCAGCGAACGATACTTGTGCGAATATTAAGCATACGCCGCATGTTGTCATTGAGAATTTAGTTTTTCTTTATCGGTATATTCTGTATTTTTAGCTACTCATACAATAACCCACATATTAAAACAACTTTATAGTGGCTGCCTCATGTGCCACATATTCATATTCCTATTATTAATTTGAGCTGCCCAACTGGTTTGCCGCAGAAACAAAACAAAAAGTAAGAAAAAAAAAAAAAAAATCTCGGTGTAATTCATTTGTAACTTTGCAACGTGTTTGGCTGGTAACCAAAAACCAGTTCATCGATGGCCCAAAGGCCTCGTTGTCTTTTAGCCGCTTAAATGTTAAGCAGATTGATTTCGCCTGTCGTTTGCCATTTCAGCTCCGTTATAGAAGCCAAAATACCTACCTTTGTAACTAACATAAATCAGTGCATTTATATTTACAGCTCATGTAGTTTTAAGCTTTTAATTACTCGAACAATAAGCGTTCAATTCAATTGGCTATTAACTTATACGATCACAAATTTAATTAGTCTCAACCATGCTAAGTCCAGTGCTGGCAATGGCGAACCCATTGAAGCAGATTAATCCAGATTTACTTATCAGGAGACCACAACAACAACCATTCGCACCGAGAATGTTAATTAATTGATTATTTTGAACGTGCAAATTTTGGGCATCATTAAAATTGGGGTTGCTGGCATTCCAGAGATGTCTGTAGTACGCATAGTATATGTATTCAAACATCTCATTTAATCCAGGGATATTAAATGCATTCGTGCATTAATGCAGCGGTATTAAACACTCAGCACATATTTATATAGTTTCCATTATTATATTGTTTTTCTGCAACACAGAAACACACACAAAAACTCTCTCGGTCACTTTTATCGCCAGTTGCCTGAATTACAATTTTATTTTAATGCCAATGTTTACACTATTCGAAGCCGTACGCATTTATATGTATTTGTGTGCTGTACTTTTAATAAACTGTTATGTAAAGAGTTTTTAAAAAATAAAGCTGCTCTCTGTTGTCTCTTTTATTCAATTTGTGGATTGATCAGACATACAGCCACTGTATTTTATTTTAAATTTTGATTTTGTTGTTGTTTTTGAACAACTACTGCAAATAAATGTGGAAAATATATTAAATGCCGCACAACAAATTGAAAATCCATGCGTATTAAAAGCTCGTTTTTCTACCTGTTTAATTCATGGCATTAAATGACTTTAAATTTATCAAATTTATGTGCAGTAAATTTGCATTGCATGTAGATTGAAACTTAAAGATTTTTCGGCAGTTTTATTTAGGAATAGTCAACAAAAACCAGAGTAAATATAGCAATTATTTCAGTTGATGGAGTTTTCGTATTTTCTTGCGGAAATTGATTAGCTCGGACTCAGAATGCCGTCCAGGCCTTTAATTTCCTTATGGACAAGCAGGAAAATTGCACACCTTCAGCCTCAATTCCGTTAAGGCCAGAAGCTTGTGGTCAATTTGCTACCATAATGCGTTCAATGTGGCTTAAATCACAATAATTGATATGGCTTAGGTGTTTGTGTGATAGATTGTGTGTGTGTAGAAACTGCAAGTAGAATTTAATTCAATTTTATTTAAATTGCATGGAAAATTGGCTAGGAAACCATCGTACCATCGTTTCATCGTTCGTGTTCGTTAAAATAATATTTTACTCGCAATGCTTGAGCCGAGAGCGAGCCATGCAAAGTGTAATTTCATTCCATAAATTTCCACTTAATTAGCGGTGCCAAATAGCAGAGAGGGTGGGTGGGTGTGCGTCCTTGTAGTTCTCTTCCTGGTTCCCGGTCAGCAAAAATTACGCTTAAATTTCCGTTGTACATTTTTCAAGGCGATTGCGTACACGGTTTTCAACATCCACTTAGTATATAATTTATGTTAATTCACGCAATTTTCCAACGCAGTGTGGCATATGGACTTTTTAATGGGCGGCAACTGCAACTGACTTGAAACTCGTTGGGCTTGCGAGCAAATTATGAAAGTGCAATTGCTAATCGAGGAAAATTTGTGAAAAGCTCATTGTGGCGAGGCCAATGGCATTCAGACAGCTCGGAAAAAAAATGTATATCACACACACACCTTGGACTACTTTAAGGCGTCGCACAAACAAGTTTTTTTTTTGCTTTTGTTTTTGCGATTTTTTTTTTTATTGCGCACACGCACTTGCCAAGTCTCGAGACGCATGTCGGCGTCTCCTCCACCACCGACACCACCGCCGCCTCCAATGCAACCAACGCCACCGGCAGCAGTAGCAGCCGCAACGCAGCGATGTCAACACGCAGCTCGTTTCGATGCCGGCCGGCCAAAAGCGAAAAATTGCATTAAAAATCGAAAAGACAACGGGTAACCAAATAAAAAATAAATATAAAAAAAAAACCTCAACTTGTTTGAAGTGGCACAAGCAACGGTACAAACACACACACACACCCATGTACACACGCACACACACACACACACACAACACACTCGCAACGCATATGCAACAGCATTTCTATCACTCGCACTTAATTCATTTTGATTTCTGTGCAAAGTGGAAATTTATTTGCATAAATTAAAATAAAATACAAAAAAGTTGAAACATAGTTTTTTTTTTACATGTATGTATGAGTGTGTGAGAGTGCATATATGCATGAATATGTGTGTAAATAATCGTATTCGTATTCGTATTCATGACAAGTTGCTTGTCGGCCACTTTGGTCCGTTATGTTGCCACACAGCAACAACAAAAGCAACAGAAACAACAACAACAATACAGAGTACTCCGAGTTGACTGTTGCATAAATAGGAAATTTATTTATTGATTACGCTCTCTGAATTTGTATAAATCACTTAGCAACAAATGAGTTTAAATGCATTTATTATACATATTTATTTTTATACGCTAACAAATGGATTTTTTTAAGGTTTCGGGCGTTTGTGCATCGAATATGTTTAAATTTTTAACAAAAATTTAGAAAATTGTGCAATAAAAATGGTAGCAGTTAAGTTAGAGTCTTGCCTGACAATTAGATACCCTGCTATAAATTTTATAAAAAAATGTTGTTTATAACTAATAAACGGTATGTGTGTGTCATCTTTTAGCTCTGTTTGCTACTGGTTTTAAGCGAAGGTCGTTTTATAAATTTATTTTTAAATAAAGTGTGTATATTTTTATATCTGATAGAACCAAAGTGTTTGACATCTAAATGTGTATGTGTTGTTTAGATTTTCAATAACAAATTGCTTGGTTTTAAACCGCAATCGTAAATTAAACCCAATATGCAGCACAATGTCAGCGATTTTGAGTTATGTGGCTACTTCCTGAATAATATAGACAACAATGCGAATGGCCTTGGCTAATAGATGGAAGAAAAACAATCCAAGACAGAGAGAGAGGGAAGGGAAAGAGAGAGAGAGAGAGATCAGGCTACAATAATACAAAAGCAACAGTAGCAGAAAATAGAAAAAAAAAACATAACACAACACAGCGAGAAGACTAATTGTTAACACAAATAGCATTTTGCACATTGTTAGCAGGCAAAGAGGCATGCAACTAATGATTAGAAGCTTGTTTGCAATTTGTATGTCGTTGTTGTGGTCGTTTTTGTTGTTGTTGTTTTGATTTGCTGTTGTTGCGCCTCAATGTCAATTTTAATTAATTATTATTGAAACACATAGAACTCCAAAGAGGCGGCTGAAAAGCCAAACAAAAAGTACAAATCTAAAAAAAAAAAAAGGTTGCACGCAGCGAAGCGTTGCAGCATTGTATACAACCCACTTGAACCTCACCTTACCCAATCAAATCACCTACTTTACCCTCCTGCGGACCCCTTGAAGTTCACAATACTAAAATTATAATTCAGCTAACGATATCAACGCTCAATAGAGCGATAGCTGCATTGGCAGCAGCATCATCATCATCATCAGCAGCAGTTGTATTATTAATGATTTTCATAGAACTAACAACAATAAGAATGCTGAAAACTACATTGATATGCAGCTAAAGTTAGTTGTTGTTGTTATTGTGACTGCCACGCCCCCTGTTGTCATGCTATTCGTATCGTGTATACGACTTACTTCCTACTTCCACATTGTTGTGTGTCGTGCGTAAAAAAGCATGGAAAATATCATTTTAGAGCTATCAAGTTGTAAGCAGTCAATGCAAGAGAAACTCAACAATTTTGTTGATAATAGCATTAAATGGAGAATAGCGTATTTTTGATAAAAATAACATACTTACAGAGGTAAAATAGTAAAAAGTAAACTATTCAATATGTGAATTTAATCAGGGGATTTGAAAACATTCAGGACTTGAATTTGCTTGAAAATTAAACTGAAAACGTACTCAAATTTGATAAAAAAAAAATATGAGCTTAAGTTAAGCTATATATAACTTGCTCTGTTTTATGCTTTGTCTTGTCAATAATTTTTATTATTTTGGACTTTAAAAATTCCTTTGCTTCACTAATTTTAGTTCCACATTCTAATTCGACTGTTTGTAGTGTTAGCAATAAATGCATTTTATTCCTGCTGTTGCTATGACTCGGCACACAAAGGATTATTCAGCTCAATGGTAAAAACTAAACATTAAGATTTTGAAAACTCCGTGAGATTAGAATTTTCGCTTATAGACAAAAATAAACACATGCATGCCTGATGCCAACTGCAATGTAGTAGAACTCATAGTAGTATAGACAATGCCAAACTTTTGTACAGAATTCCCATTGTTTTTGCTTGTGATTTTGATTTGGAAAAAGTAGAGCTTCTTGCTCTTTGGTTGAACATTTATTCTCATGCGGGGATTACAGCTCATATTCACATAACTACAACTACAACGTGTAGTAGTTGTTGTTCTTATAAACAGCATAATAATTGGTTGCTCCAGCTGCAATTGTAGAGGCAACCAGTTCAGAGTTAGCCTCGGCAATAAAATGATGCACAAAAGATAACAGAAATTACTTGGGTACTCGACTTGGATTCATACTCGTACTAGTATACGTATTCATACTCATACTCTTGTATGGTTACGTTGGCCTAAAAACCTAACCGTGAAAAACACATTTGGATTTGCTTTGCTTGTTGTACTGTTGTGTTCAGTTGTGTTCTGTTCTACCTGTAGCTAGTTACTGTCTAACCATTGTTGTTGTGGCAACTCCACCTCTTTCTTCAGTTGTTGCACTTTGAAATGATTTTTGCAAAACTTTTGCAATGTCTACCAAATGCCACAAACAAAACCGAAGCGTTGAAAATTTCGCTGGAAATTACATTAACTGTCTGTCTATGTCCAAGTTGTTGCTGCTGCTGCTGATGATGTTCGTAATTCTTTGGGAAATTCAGACACAATCATCTTCTCAAATCAGAGTTAAATAGAACGTTCAGAAATTATATTTTACAACAAGCACTTTGTGTGCTAGTTTTTGGCTTCGGTTTCTTGGCAAACCTATCAATCTGCTTCACTGGATTAATCCAGGGAAAGTTAGTTAATTTATTATGTTTCTGTGTAATGAAGGTGCTTAACTAGCATTGCATTAGTTTTGGATTTTAAAATGAACTTAATGCCCATACTAATCGAATGATGTTTAACATTTTATTGGCAATCATTTAGTCAATGGAATAATCCGAAAATTGCACGAGAATCGTTAAAAAAACACATTACTATCATAAAATCTTTAACTATTTTATTTTATATGGTCTTTTACTATAAAAGTAATGCCAATTTCATTGTTTTTCTTGCTGTTGTTGTAGGTATTTTCCGGCTGTTTTGGTAAGCTTTCATTGCATTGCTGAACCAAGCCTAGACACGCCCCATACTTCACCTTGTTGCACCCGGTCTCACCTCCTCTCACCTGGCTGCAGTATTTGGTCAAGTCTGTGTTGTTGCTGCCTCTTCGATCAGAGGTTAGGCGTTGCGTTTGCTCGGCAGCAGCAGCAACAACAACTTGATAATAATGATGTTGCCGATCATCCCCAAGGCAGAGCCTCTTTATAATCCCCTTTGCCTAGTTGTGGCAACAACTAAAGTGCAGCTAACCTATATTTTAGGTCATAATATGCTGGCCAACGCTGTTGTTACTGGTCAGCATTTGAATGGCGTTGTGAAAAACATTATTAACCGATTTTATTGCGTTTTTCTAGCCATTGTTGTTGTTTCCACTGTTGTTGTAGCTTTTGCGGTTGCTGCCGTCGTCGTCGCAACATTTTAAGGCGGTTAACTACCCATTAAGGGGCGTTTCTAATGGCACAACCTGACTGACTGACTGGCTGGCTAGCTGGCTGGCTGGCTGGCAGGCACGGAGGCTGGCAGAGACTCCTTTGGGTCTTAACTTGGCCAACATCGTAGTCTTCGTCGTCGTGCTACATACTTAAAGATGATGATGATGAAGCTGAAGAAGAAAAAGAAGGAGAACCATTTTAATGCCATTTTAGCTGCTGGCTAAGTACAAATTTCAACTTACTTGGCTTGCCATTTTCCTAACCATAACCCAACCTCCCCCGGAACTAATATCCACAAGCTTCAGTGGGTTGTACCAAGTCGTAAAATCATAAAACAAATTAATCGACTCTTTTCTCTCTCTATGTATCCGGGTGGTAGTGTGTGTATGTGTGTGTATCTCTGGCCGTATGTTGACCAGGTCAACAGTATTGAGAAGCTCTTTGTCTCCCATAATTTTTGACTTGTCATTTGTCCTTGTCATAAAAAGCTTTAAACTCAGTTGTTTCGCAGTTTCCGCTTAGCCAATTTACCGTGCATTTAAGGCTAGTTTTGAATGCAGCTCAACGATCGTGGATTTATTTTGATTTTTTTGTTTGTCGCCATTTCAAATTCTGGTTTATTTAATGACTTTTGCAATTGTTTTCGTGAGCGGATTTTCAAAATTGACTACAGTAAACGCTTTGGTTTTGATTTCGTTTAGAGCTCGATTTGATTTGATTTTGATTTTTTTTCTTTTTGTTTTATTCAGTTTGCTTTTTATTCTGCAGCTCAAGGTTAAGCGGCTTTGACTGCGTTATAAATTTCGTTATTGCAAGAAATAAAAAACCAAAAAACTAAAAAAAAAAAAACTGCACTCAATGCCCGCCACAAAGTCAAACTGAAACTCATTGACGTCGTCGCCGTCGTCGTCAGCGTCGTTTGTTGTATGGTACAATTTCAATGAGTGGCAAATAATTGCGGCTTGTGTTCGTAATTTGTAACTGTTGCCTGCCTGGTTGTGGTTATTAAAGTGGCTGATTGGATATGAGTTTCAAATGTGGGTTGAGGCAAATTGCAAGGCAAAAAAGAATTAAATACAAAAAAAAAAAAAACTACAGAAATAAGCAAGCGAAAATTGCATGGCAAGGCCCACAAGTCGTATACTCAATAAGAAGTTGTTTGCTCTATTTTCAAGTTGTTTGATAGATCGATATTGATCCAACGATCAGCATTAAGTGTTATGAGTAGCACTCAGGCAGTAACACATAAACACACACACATTTAACTGATTAGAACAGGAATAGAACTGTAACGAGATGAGATTTAATTTTATGACGTCAGCTTTATTGAAAGTTTTTAATTTGTTTTGTCCAAAGTTGTTGAAGGGAGTGTTTTTGATCTAATCTCTAAAGTCTCATTTACAGCTTGAGTCAGTAGAGAGAAAGAGGGAGAGAGCGCTTCGACTGACCTGTTTTTCATTAAAGTTGTTAATTTATTGCCTGATTTTACGGGACACTTTAGTTTTCCGGACGTTGACGTTGATAAATCGCACTTTGACAAGCACTTTTGCGGCTACTTTGATTTAAATGGAAAGTAAAGCACAAAGACACAAGCCCTTATGTCAGTATAATCTGCTCATTCTCCCATTTAACTTTAACATCTTGAGAACAACTTTGAAAATAAGTGCACTTAATGACTCCACAAAGTCACTTTAAACAATGCCAACTTACGCAATTTTATTTGATTCGAAACTGCGTTTGTCATTTGGCAATCGACCTTCATTGTTACCAATGTGCTATGGTGAAATTAACAGCAATTAACTTGATTCACTTTATTTACAACTGGTCCCCTGTGATGACTCCTTCGGTGCATTTGCTGCGCTTTTATTGCCAGCGACATGAGGTAATAATTTACGAAATTGACAAGTGAATCACTGAAAGTCGCCTGGAGAAATGCGATTAAATGCGGGCCACAGAAAATAAAGACTGTGAGTTTGGAGGGCGTTGGGGGGGTCAGTGAAGTGGTGTGGAATGGAGTGGAAGGCGGGGTAAATAACCACAGCGACTAAGCAGAAAATTAACGCGTAATTAGTTGTTCCCTTTAAAAATGCAATGTTGTCATCTTTTCCTTGACAAGTTGACATGGTGGGAAAGACGGGTACAAGGGTGGAAATGTGTTGCACATGCGAAGGAAGTGTCGCCACTTGACTTGTTGCTTTCTTTGTCTTCTCCAGGCATTGATTAATGAGCTGTCTCTTTCGCCGACTTTGATATGTGGCAATGTTCGTGTATCAAATGCAGTTAACGTGGCTTTCTGATAAGTATACTAAGTAGTTAACAGGTTGTTCTATTTTTACGCTTTACATAAAAAGCACAAGGGGTTAACGGTTTGTTTAAAGATCCGAAGAGGGCGTTAATGACCTCAAGATACATCTAGTTACAATTTGGAAGGCATTTTCTGAGTAGTATGACATTAAAAGTGGAGTTACTACAACTAGAGTTGTCTGAAGTTAAGCTATTCTTTGCTTAGCTTTATAAATATTGAACAGAGTTAGCCTTATTTGGCCATTAGCAATTTAAGCTCCACCTGTTTTTGGCCTGAATGCGATTGCCGCTGTCTCAACTTAAATTGTTTGTGACTAATTTACACAATGAAAGGTCATTGTTTCCACTTCAATTAGCCTTTTACTCGCCAGCCAATTTTTGTGGTTCCAGTTGCTGTTTAAGCTGCTGTTGTTGTTGACCAAATTGGAGTGCCTGTCGTTGTCGTTTTGATGAACTGAACACGACTCTCACAAACACTCAAAAAAATCTGAGCTTTGCAGAGATTTTGACTGAGTCGTATGACAAAATGCCGCTGACAACAGTTTGTTGCATAAAATGCCAAATTGTCTGGCTGGCAAAACGAACCAAATTTGGTAACTAGCCGAGTTAAAAAATGCAGTTCGTTCATTGGGTATTGCCAACTTAATAGTTTTATGGCTTAGATCGGCCGGCCGGCATGTACAAAATTGGTAGTTGCATGCGACACAAAAAGCAAAGAAAAAATTTAAAATAAAACTACAAAAACTGTGTGTGATAAACAATTGTTCGTTGTGAGTGCGAATGACTTCAGAATGTCACAGTGTTGTGCAAATTAAACAGTTTTATTATGACAGGCAGCACACAGTCTCTAACACACACACACAGAGACTGGCACACACAACAACAACAGCAACATCAACAGCAGTTGTCGCGCAAGTGCAGCGCACTTTAGACAACAACAAAGTAAACGAAAGTCATAAAATTAAATTTAATCCGCTTGGAAGTTACTGGCCTGACTTTTACCGGTCCCCATGACACACCCACCTACCCTGCCCGCCACTCCAGCTCCTTGGCATGGCCCCCCCAGAGCGTTAACATTGTGTTTATCCGGAGAGTTCGTCCATGCCGTGTAAAACTTACATGTAATCCGCTTGTTGTATTGCCAACATGCATATTGCCAACTCATTTGAGCAAATGACCAGGCCACGAAAGATCGCGATAAGCACACACATGCACACACACAAAGCAGATGGCATTAAACTTTTTTAATAAATTTGTTGCCTTTCTTCTTATTCCTGACTCTCATCTTACTTTGCTGCTGCTTCTGCTTCTGCTGTTGCTGCTGCTGCTGTTTTTTAGCTGCTTATCGGCTTAATGTGTTAAAACATTTCTTTTTTGATGTTTTGTTATTTTTACTTATATTTTGCAAAATTCTTAAGCAGCTACTTGAGCGGCTTTCATGTGGCTTTTTTGTGTTTGCCGCACGAGTTTTTTGCTTTTTGTATTTTCAGCGCATAATTAATTTAACATGCACGTTAATTCCAAATCGGGCGCAACTTCAAGTGCCCCGCGCCACTTAAAGTGAGTCAATACTTGGGCAATCATCATCATCATCATCATCATACCTTTGAGTGAATCTTAAAATTTTGAGATACATATAAATTTCGTGTGAATTGTTGAGCGTCTAGAGTGGAGACTTGATTGCCTTTTGACTTAAGCAAAAGTGTCAACATTCACAAAATACTCAAGTATCTAAGAATCTGTAGCTATGAGTTGCTGAGAGTTTTAAGTAGTACTTAACTTAAATAACCACAGTTCTACAAATATTCTTCTTAATTTAATTCACTTTATCAAAAGAATCTTTTTGTATGTTCACGATGCAATATCGATGATATTAATCTGTTATTTCTCTTTTTGGCACTCTGTCCATCAAAAGCAATAACTGAATATTTTTATGTTTAATGCAACATAGCAATCAGATTTATCAGTAAATATTTGCATTGAACCAATCGCTATTACTATTAAATTGCTTTCCATTGAGCAAATATGTTGGGATTTTTTAATTAAAATCACAGCAGTTGCCACAATAAAAAGGAGAAGAAATTGCAAATGATGTGACAAAGGACTTTGAGCTTGTACTGTGTGTAGCTGAATAAAAAATTCTGTTCCTATCTGTGTCTATATATATAGATACACATACACATATAGAAATCTGTTCAGCTTTCAATAATAAAATGCAAATTCCAAGAGCTTCCCAAAAAAATAAAATTAAACAACAAAACTCATATACATAATGAAAATGGTCAGATCACGTATGTTGTTGTTGTTTTACTTTAATTTTAGGTGGATGAAGGGTATTACAAGACAGACGAGACTGGCAGTAATTTGGTCATTCAGTCATTCGTTCAGTCAGTCAGTCAATTCAAACAGTGCCTACCACTTGTAGGCCTTCATGGCTAATTAAGTCGCTTAAATTGACGCAGAAGAAGGTTAACATGTGGGTGTTGGCATTTATGAGGCAACACATAACACACACACACATATACTTATATAAGAGTTGTGTGTGTGTGTGTCTGCGTAGCTATTGCAGCTGCACTCGCCAGAAATATGTAAATTTCGGTTTTTGTATTTTGTTAATAGTTGTCATAAATGAAACACCCCCACGAAAAGCTAAAAATGTGAGGTGTGAATGTGTGTGCGTTGTGTGCGTGCATGTGTGACTGTGTTTGTTGCCAAGGCAAAAAGTGGGAGTTGCCTCTTTGCCACGATTATTGCAATAAAAATCATTCAAAATTCATTTCATGAATCCGATTTTTATGATGTAAGCAAAACACGAAGAATTTTAAATTCGTTTCTCTACAATTTGAGTTATATTGGTATCCTTATAAGCTGGATTGCCTCATTTGCAAGCTCGTAAATTAAAGACATTTATCTTAACGATTGTGTCAGAGATCAAAACACCTTTTAGCCCAGGTAAAAGCCATTTATGAGCTCATTGGGTGTCTATTAATAAAATGTGTTAGATTAAGATGCAAGAACAGAAAGTTTCTATTTGGAGCTCTATTGATTTACTTAAATTATATAGCTAAAGTAATTATTGGACTGGAGTACAATTTTGTTTCCCATGCTGCACTTTTGCGCTACAATAAAATTGACTAAATTTGAACATAAAAAATGAAGCAATTAAGTAAATTGGAAAATTGCATGTTACAAACAATGTTCCGCACACACTTTATCATGTTGTGTAGTGTTGTGTCTGTGTGCGTTAGTTGTTGCTAATGCAAAAAAGATAGTCATCTACAAAGGCGCGAACACAATGTCCATGTTTTATGTTGTTGTTGTTGTTGTTGCTTTTATTGTTGATGCGCTCGTCGCATAGTGTAAATTAAAATCCCGTTAAAACAAATTTACTTGTATTAATAAAAGAGCAACAACAGCAGCGACAACGTCAACGGAAACCGGGTCCAGTTTTCGGTATCGATTGGCCACTGGTTTTAAAGTCAATCACCAATACGCAGATACACAACCCATCAGATACATTCGCACACAGCTGCGAACGAAGTGCGATGCTTAAATGTCAGCGGGTACAAAGAGGCTGCTTGAAAATTAATCAGCATACTGTGTGAAATCCCCAGATAACTGTAGGACTGTGTCATACTCCTGGCACTTCGTACCCAAGCTAAGGCGTGCTTGTGTGTGTGTTTGTGTGTACTGCAAACATTTGGCAACAAATTTATGTGGCAAGCTCTAAAAAGCGGCCAAAACGGTAAAAACGGCCGCGCCTGCGCTTGAATTTTGGCCAGGTTCTGAAACTGAAATTGAGACAGACACAGCGACTGCGTCTGGGAGTGGCGCCCAATTTGACTTAACCCGGCCCAAACGCTACAGAACCCGGCCAACGGGGCTTTGCGGTTGGCTGCTTTAAGGCTAAGCGTAGCGTTTTGTAACCATTTTTTAAAGATTTTTCTTAAAAATTTTTGTTGCTTTTGTTATTGTTCTGTTGACAACCAAATGAATGACCGACCGACTGTCTGATGAAGTTAAATGCTCGTTTGTTGGGTTGCCAAAAGACCTTGGACTATGATTTCCAGCGCGATTTTGTTCTCTTTATTACATAATTTACCTGCGAGTGTGTGTATGTGTGTGCTGGGGCCAAAGTCGAAGGCAAATAGATTGTTAATTGAATTGGAAGTGTAGCAAAAAAAATAGAGACGTAAATATAATGAAGTTTTTAAAATTAAAGCGATCATGAAGTGCGGGTAGAGAAGAAGATTTGTAGACGATTTAAAGCTAATAAAGTAATTAGAATTATAAATTCAATTAGTAATAAAATGAATTAAATTTGTGGCTACTTAAAATTCAAATAGTTTCATAATATAATAACTGAAAAAGAAAGTGAGTATGAAAAGCACAAACTTAATTTCCTTTAAGTTTATCTGTTAAGATCGTTGAAACCTTCAACTTTTGTGTACCTACTTGAAGTCTATTGAATTCAACTCAGTTATTCATGAAAGTTAAGACTTCAACTCCGTTTTATTCAATTTTTTACATGCAAAGTTACAACAGTTTTCAATACAAATGCTGACAGCTAACAACTAACAACTAGAAAATGTCTATACAATTTTCTTTTTGGCTAGTTTTTCATTTCATTTCGTTTTGGCCATTTTTGGGGTGCGTGAGCTGCATAAACAAGGTCTAGTTTTTGTGGTTGGTTGACTTGCTGGGTATTCTATAGCTGTATTATTGCCCCACCTCCTGTTAAGGCAGACGCTTAACGCTTCGTCAATTTGTTTTCTTCTTTTGGGTCGTTGTTTGTTTGCCAGTTTGTTGTATTATTGCATTTGGTAGGCTTTTCACAATACAACTTCGAAGTGACCTCATTTTGTCCCCCTCTCCCCAAAAAAAGAGCCAACAAATTAGTGTAGAATTTCAGCTAATTAGTGTAGGCTAGTGTAGTGTAGTTTAGTGTTGACTGCTGTGTGTGTGCGTGTGTGCTTAGCTGCTGCAACAAATTTAAATACAATTTATAAAGCAGTCGGCTGACGTCAAAGAAATGCGAATGAGATGATGATGGAACGCTGTTCTCTGTCAAGTTTTTGCCTTTGACTTTGGCATTGCCTGATTTCTAAACCAATTAACATGACTTACAAATGTCACGTTTTATTTTTCTGTTGTTGTTGTTGTTGTCGCGACATTGGGCGTGGGAAAGGGGCCGTGAACCGAGAGGGGGGTAAAGTAAGTGGCATTCGGTTGTCATTGTTAATTTGAAACACTTGCTGTTGACCGCTGGTCCAAACACTTCCTGGTTGCTTTGACATTTGTTGACCACACACACACATAGACACACATACTGCCCCGCTTGCCCCTTGTTAGAGTCTTCCTCATTCACGTTACGCTATCGCAGTGCAAAGATCAAATAGTAAAGCAACGACAAGCGGCAACTGTTGCTGTTGCTGTAGCTGCTGCTGCTGCAGAGGCGCAACTGTCAACTGGTAGACGTAATTAATTGCCACAGCAGCAACATGAGTCGCAGCAACAACCACAAAAGCAAGCAGAACGGCAACAAGAGCTGACCATGGCCACATCTTTGACTGCTGCAACAGCACTTGCCCCAAAGAGCAGCGAAGTCGACTGCGATGTTGATGCCCGCAGTTTTGTTGGACACTTTATGTGCCAGATGTGCTCGTAAAGATTTCCTCATTGTTGAACGTGTGCATAAAAGCATTTTTAGCATTTTACCTAGCCAAACTCTGCATACGCTACAATATATGGCAAATCGCTTTTGCTTTTGCTTTTGCCCCCAGCCACGCCTCTTTACTCTATACTCCAGTCACAGCCCCACAGTCCCAGTCCCAGTCATAGCCCCAGCCTCGCCTTGCTTCAGTAATGTAAACAATTTCGAAAATAAAATCTATGGAAATGTGTGTCACTTGTCGCTCGACAGCAGCAGCAAAAAGAAACAACAACAACAGTAAAAGCAACGTTGCCATAGGGAAAAATCTTTTGAAATGTGTCTACATAATGAAGGAAAAGGCATTAAACTGGCAAGGCAACTCTATAACTTCAGTCTCTATTTATGTTCATAAGTCACATATAATATCTCCATGCTGGGCCAGAAGTATTTTGAAAATGCCTTTTTGGATATTTGGAAAATAGGTCAGGCCATTTACCACTTGAAATGTCTACAAATTAAGCATTAATTCTACAAAATATTTGCCTAAATATTTACCATAATTATGACATATTTAAGACGTCGCAACTCAGTTTATTAACTGCGCATTTAGTTGACAATGAGATGCTCATTCGATTGATTAAAACTATCCCAACGACAATGAACAATTAAATCGATTATAATGAGCTAATCTTAAAAACACATTACGTTGTCTATATAGGCAAATAACAATGCTTTTTAAACACATTAATTACATATAATATTTAGCTAAATGCGTCTTGTTTTGTCTTTGTTGTCAACACAATAAAAAGTGTCGTAAAAAATTCTGTTGAATTTTAAGCTATTAAATTTAAGCATGAATAATTTATATCCAAACTCCAAATAAAGATATTATTACTTGTGAGTAGGTTTAAATATTAAAACCACTTCTGTGGATACACAAAACAATTGTGACCTCATTAAGTATCTATAAATACGCGTATCTAGATACTTTTTATGCTATGGGTATTTACATACATTTTGATAATCAAAACGAGTTTTCGTTTCACTTGTCGCTCTATAAGTATTGTAGATTAAATAACCGATAGCCCATAGCCAATTACAATTGTCCCACTGACAATGAGTAATTAAATAGATTGTAATGAGCTAATCTATAAAAGATTTCGTTGTCTATTTGGCAGACTGACAGTGTAGATTTATTAATTGTTTATATTTTTTCTATAAAATAAAACTATTTTGCATGTTGTTGGCGACTTCAAGTGCACGCAGCTGTGCGACAAAAAATATGCTAAAAAGATTGAGATTAATGTCAGCAACGGCAGCGGCAAACGGCAATTGCAATTCAATCTAATCCAATGAAATGAAATGAAATGGATTGCAATTGAATTTAATGCAGCAAAGGCCGCGCTGAGCTAAAAGTGTCAACACCGAAAATGGGGACGTGACAAAGCTGCGATTTGTGTATGACACGTGTGCGCATTGATAGCTGTAGTCATTGTTTCAAGCCGAACAATGCAAATAGAAAGCGTAATTCGCAATTATGGCTTAAAATGTAAGATATGAAACGGGTTACGAGCTAATCAGGCCACAGCAGTAACAACAGTAACCGCACGTGAGAACTGATAACAAAAACGGAAGTGTTTCATGTGCTTTGTTGTAGTTCTTATTGTTATCGTACAGAAATATATAGAATATATATATGCATATGTATATATGTGTTGTCTGTTTAGCCTTTGTTGGCATACACTTGTGCAGTGCCAATGATAAGAGCAAAGAGCCAACATTACGAAACTTTTGGAATGATAACAGGCAAAAACAGCTGGCTGCCACTAAGTGCAAGGTGTACGGCGTACCAGTGTGTGTATGTGCGAGTGTATGTTTATCTCTACAGGTGCATGTGATGCAATTGCCCGATTACAAAACCAATGCCAACGAAGAGTTGGCAAAGGAAATGATTAAACAAGAACTTAAAGTGCAGTCTAAATATTAAATGGCGCAACAACAGAGAGTGTCTCTCTCCCTCTCTCTTTTAGACCCAGACCTCAAATTCAATTTTGAATAGTGTATTTAAATAAATGCACTTGGAATGCATACCTTAAACAGTTAAACAGGCTATATTTAATGCGTCCCAAGGCAAATGACTCCATTTATATTTTAATGCGCATAAAAAAAAACAGAAAGGAAACAAACACACAGATAGAAAATACACTCAAGTGTGTGTTGGAAAATTCTTTGTATTTGAATAAATTATTTGGGAAATGAATGACCCAGCGATCCAGCGATATCCCTCAACTTTATCATCTACCTTTAATTAGATGCGGTTGCTTGTTGGCTAGAACAAGACAACAACAAAAAGGCTGAAAAAACCTGTCTATGTCTGTGTCTAAAATTGGGCCACTCTGGAGCAGCTGAGACCATACAAAACTCAAAGATATTAGACAAAGACAAATAAATACTCTCAAAAGATAGCAAAGTGCCAGAAAATTGTATTTTAGGAAATTGGTGAACACAAAAAAAGCCGAAAAAAACAAAGCTAAGCGACCACAAGTGCGACTCTTACTCAGGTAAAGGTGTTGAAAATAGTTGGAACTGTTAATAGAAAAGGAAATATTCTCTGTTTGCGGTAGCTGGGTCAAAGGTCAATAGCACTGAGCCAAACAATAAGAACAACAATAAAAATTCTGGAACGAATTTCAACAAATTAAATGATTATTGCTCCAGACAGAGTTTTGAAAAAAGGTTTGGCTTTATTAATCGACCTTTACTAATACAACAAGTCGTCGAGAGATAATGATCAGCTAAAAAATTATCAGATGAAAAAAAGACAATGAAAATTATTGAGATTGATGAGCAAAGAGAATATAAATAGAAAAACACGTAAAATGCACATTAAACTAATAGTTTATCGAATAAGACTGCAGATGAAAAGTGAAACCAATTAATCTTAAGAACAGAAGATGTCATAGAAAAAAATAAATAATCATGAGATCAGAAAATCTGATTCAGAATGCACAAACAAAGAAAAAAACACGCAAATAAAATAAATGACAAGAGAATATAATAAAATGTGAGGAATGCAGGAGAAAACACGCATAAATTAAAAAAGAAATATTAAATAAAGAGTGTTAAAATACAAAGCAAATTCTTTTGGGAAAACAAAACAAAAAGACAATGAAAATTAAAAAAAGATAAAGCCAAACGAATAAAGTAGAAATGAGCATATACTAATGAATTCAATAACAAAAATTGAAAAATTATTATGATAACAAAATTGATTAAATAGTAGACTGGATAAAATAATAAGACAGTTGGTTGGTAAAATTTGAAGAGTTTAGTTCAAAAGTAACTAATTTGTATTGTTTAAAAAATAAGCACAAAATTGTTAGATATTGTAATAAATTTTACTGCATTTCCCTGTGACTTAAACACATGAATTTACCACACATTGAGCAAGTATTTATTTTTGTTGGGACGTTGTGGTTTGTTAGTTTGTTTAACATCACAGGCAAATATAATATTTAACCACATTTTAAGAAGCAATGTGAGAGTAAAGACATTGAGCTAACTTTGGGTTTCTTATTTATACCATAACATACATATATGTATATGTAGATACATATTTATTTTGTTTTCTCAATTTGGATACAAACATTTCCGTATTAGAGCTCCCTGCTGGTAACGTCAAATGCAAACTCAGCCTTCGTCATTATTTGTATTATTTTTGTTCATGTTTGTTGTTATTGTTGTTGTTGTTAATCTTGTTAATGTTTTTGACAACTTTTGTTTTGGCCATTTCCTTGTGAGGGAACCACATTGTGCGGTTAAGTCAATTGTAAGCTTTAAGGTGTCTACACATATGCATATCTCAATTATAAGTCGACTGTTTTGCATTTGTTAAAGTCTCAGTGTGTGTATGAGTGTGTGTATGTGTGTGTGAGGGTCTATCTGTATCTGTGTCCCAACAAGTTGCAAGTTGTTGTTAGTTGTTGCCGCCGCTTGTTGATAAATGCGGAATTTGTTGTTTGCGGTTGTCGTCTGCGGTTTTTTTTTGCGATCGTTGCCATGAGATTTGGCCAAAGCAGCTTGGCCAACAACAACAACAATTGCAACAATAAAAACAGGTGCGCGCGCTTGCATCTGAATACAAATAACAAGATGCAAGTTTTGTGAACTTTTAACTTTTAATTCCCCTCATCATCCTGCCGGCTGCCTCTGCTGTCCTCCTTCTTTTCCTCCCGTATCTCCCCCCTAGACTGACTCGCACTTGTGACTGGATTTTTCACTTGTTGTTTTCATCGTTTTGCAAATTTAATTTCATTCACCTGTGGAAATTTATATATATGTTTTTCTTTTCGCTGCTTTTGTTTGTTTTCCAGTTGTAGCTGTTATTGTTGTTGTTTATTGGCTACTGTTTTGTGTTGCAGCGTTACTTTCACTTTTTTTCTTTTTTATTTTTTTTTATTTCTGCACAATTCAGTTAAATCAAAGCAACGGTTTCTTCTATCCACTTAAGTGGCAGTCCCCTCACCTCCCCCTGCCCAGCTGCCACCAGGTAACTGTTGTTTGCATTTGCTTAAAGTGGCAGCAAAGACTTTGCTTTATGCAACACAACTTGAAACATATCAACTGTCTTTTATTGTTGTCGTTGTCGTTGCAGTTGTTGCTGGGCTTGAAAGAAGAAAAAATATAAAGAAAGAAGTCGACGCCAGCGATTTGTGGCTTACAGGTGTTGGCAACTCAAAAAACTTGCTCCATCTGTTGCTGCTACACATAATATACAAAATAATAATAGTTCAGTAAAATAGCTGAAAACTCTCAGTGGAAAACTTTAAGACAGTTTATGGCACACGCCTTGCACACAAAGCAACTACAATTGGTTTATTTGCTTATTTTCTTTACTTATTTTTATTGTTTGCACATAAAGTCTGTTAAATATAGATGCATTATGCTTTTAAACAATTAACTAAATTTAAACATTTTTGTTTTCTTTTGTCGTTCCAGGTGCGTATTCATGACATGTTGTGAACCCGAAATAAAGTCAGGTAAATGCACTGAAAAGTGCAATGAATTAAGAAGTGAGTGAATAAATATAAATAGTGTTTAGTGACGTCAATGAGAAAGGAAATTAAATATCTTCTACTAACTCACATAAAACGTTATTGAATTTTAAAGTTAAATCAAATATTTTCCCAATACGAAAATTGCTTCATGTTTGTCAGACTCCTTTGATCTGACTCCATCTTTAAACGTTAGATAACCAGACTTGAAATACTGAAAGTATAAATTGTTCAACAGATTCCTTAATTAAAGTTAAGTTGCTAATATGCCAGCTTCAAGTTATTTTACCCATTTCCACCCTCTTCAGTATTAACTACCACCCCAAACCCAAGGAGGTATCATAGCAAATGGGGAAATTATTTGAAAAGTTTTTCAAGCTGCCCGACTGGCGGCGTCTAAGCAATTTTAGCGAGTGCAAATACTTTGAAATGTCGGCAGCAGCAGCAGCCGCGGCAGCGGCAACAATAACAACAAACAGCACAAAAGCAACAATAACGATAACAACAAATGCCAATCATTGTTTGCGTAGCGCATCAGCAGCTGTTTGTCAGTCCGTCCGTCCGTCCGTCGCACAGTCAGTCCGCCATTCTGTCTATTGCCGCGTTGCAGCTTGGAACGCGCTTCACACATGCAAACAGCAGCGGCATCCATGAGATACTTTTAAGATACACTTTGCCGAGAGTCTTAACAATATCGAATATCAGCTCAACAGCAGCCACATCGCTGCACTTTAATTAAATCAAATAGAAATTGTCGCTTAAAATCGTGACTAAGTTTAAGATACATTTCTGTAACTTGAGATACTTTAAAGAGTATTTAAGCTTCGGCGTGCTAAAGATACTTTTCAATCTTGCGTTTGTTAGTCTTTGCTGCCGCCGTTGCTTACTCAAGCATAGCTCGTAGTACCACACACACACACACACACACACACACACACACACACACTTGAAAGTGTGAAACTAGTGTGAAGCTGAGACCAAAACGGACTCTGAACACTCTTTGTTGTTGTTGTTGTTGTTGAAATTGCGGCTTATGATTGCCGCCTTGCAGTCATTTTATCATGCGAAACTTGTTTACAGCCGGAATTTGTTTATGATTTTATATTAGTTTATTTGTTTATACAACTAAAGCTGCTCTTCGCTGCATATTAACTTAGGAAAATTTGTCTATTTTTAGCTTGTAAATTCAACATTTGCCTCATTGTAAACTCTATATTGGTGTTGCTGTAATTTTTCTGTAAACTGATATGAATATTTATCTAAATAAACGGGAAAAGTTTGAAATCACTTTGAAAAGAAATTCACTTGAATGAAAAATCAATCATTCAATCAAACTTTATCCATTAGAAGAAGAAGCTGACTCTAAGTTGGTTTTAGTTAACCTCAGTTTAGCACAATGTGTTTCTTGTGATTGTTTCATAATAGAGGAAAAGTTTCTAAACGAAATACTCGTATCTAAGCAATAAATTTAACTATTTTGTTTTTAGCAGTTTTGCAGTTTTCAGTTTTCAGTTGTCGCCATTGAACAAGTTTACAATGAAACTTAACAAAGTTGTTCCATTGACTTTGGCTTGTGGACTTTTGGCAACTTGTTTTCTGTTTAAATACTCGCAGTTTTAGTTTTTAGTATTTTTTTTTAAATAAAATTTGTGCCTGTATTTCTTCTTCTTCTTCATTTTGCGCAGTTCTTTGTGTGTGTGTGTGTGTGTTTTTATGCTAATTTCGAAGCGTGCAAAAATTCGCACTTTCCAACTCGTTTGGTATGCGAATATATTTCAGAAAAGGCAAAACAAACAACCAAATTGCAAAAGAGCTTCAAAGTTGTGTAGATTTTAATAAGTCGACGAATGCCATCAAAGCGAATAGCCAAAAGAAGCAGAAAAAAATGAATTAGGGTCAACAAGTTTTCACTTTCAGCTACCACCGCTACTGCTGCCGCTGGGCGAAGTGGGCCAAGAATGTCTTTGAAAAAATCAGTTAGTTTTCATTCGAATAATGGCCATAAAGTTACCGCCTCTAATTGTTGGGCAAATAGAGTTAAGTTCTCACAATAGATCCGTTGGGACCACACCTGCAATTGGCGGTCATGAGTCAGCAATGAAGTTGGCCAACAGCTGCGTGGCCATGCCCCGTTTTGGGGCAGCTGTCAGTACACAGGCCACAGTTTCCGGGTTAATGCTAATACAACATTATGCCACACTCATAGATACAATTGAGCAGATACAAATTTGCAAACTGCAATCGTGTCTGGCGAAATGTCAAAAGTGAAGTCAACATAATTAGAATAGTTTGAGCCAAGTTGGCTGAGTGTGACCCCCTTTTCTGTGTTGTTTTACTTTGTTTTGTTATCTTGAATCTGAGCATAATAGATAATCATATGGCTAAAGAGAGCATTTTTGTGTCGTGCTATCATTTAGTTGGCTAATTTGAAAATCATTAAGTTTTATGGCTCCATTCCAATGAAAGAAACTTTCGTGTCACCTTCCGTAGCCTCGAAAAAAGAGGAAGCGAAAACTAGTTGGAAGAGTTGGAGTCTAGAGTGTTGACTACAAAACACCCTGTAGTTTTGCTAAAGGGAGTTTAGAAAACTACAAAAGTTTACATAAGAGTTTCATACCAAATTTTGTATTTTTATGTATCTTAAAATTTGAATTAGAAGAGTCTATTTGAAATGTTTACTTTTCTAACTGTTACACACACTTTTCCTTTGGACAACATAAGTACAGGGTCTAGTAACAAAAACTATTCGCGTGCGCCGCACGTCAAACGCGGAAATTATGGCCACTAATCGCGACCAAAGCTGGCATCAACATTTGGCCGCAGGATAATGCGAGTTGGCTCAAATGCTGCCACTGCTGCTGCTGTTGGACAACTCGCTTCTAATTTGCCGTTTCCTGTGCCTGTCGCACGTAATTATACGGCTAACCCAAGCCAGCGCCCCTCCTGCGACTACTCTTGACTCTTTTGCTAGTTGGCAATATGAAAATGCAGTCGGCCAATTTTGAAATGCAACGCTGACAAGCGTATTTGGCCTGGCTGACTGAATAACTGACTAACTGAACTGCTGACTGACGGTTTGACGGATTGACGGACTGTCGAGTTGGCTGCGTGCTGGTAGCGAATAAAACGACTGCAGTTATAGTTAACGGCATCTAATAGATACTTTGGCACCTTGGCATTACCATTACCAACAGACGTGTGTGTGTGTGTGAGTGTGTGTGCTCCAAAAGCGAGAGAAATAAAGTGCAAAAAGTAATATACAAATTAACAGTAATCTGCATTTGATAGCAGCAATAATCAGAAATTTCTGCATATAAGTATTTATGCAAATAACTCATCACATTTTACGATTCCCAATAAGTCACTTGGGGGCTATAAAGGCACAGCTCATGGCGTATGAGTAATATATGCTGATTTTTGTGTACGAATTTACCAACGCAATTAATCAATAATTTAATTAACTTAATTTGTAGTATTTTTGACTCGAGATTGAGCACAATTCATCAATTGTTATTATCATTTACTTTCTAATTAAATCATGTCAGCTTTGAACTTTCGCCGCCCCGTTTTGGCCAAGGAAAAGCAAACATATGATTGTCATTATCCGGTAACAAGCAAAAGGCGCACTTGTAGCAGTAATTCGGCCAAAAAATTTGTGTGTTGTTAGCCATTAATTTTAAATCGCCTGGCAATCGCTTAATTAAAATCTTTATTGCCAAGCTCAGCAGAAGTTTCAAACGGAATCGAAATCCGAATCGAAATCGGAGTCGGAGTTAAAGTTTGGCTTAAAACGGCACCTGCTCTGGCCTTAGACATAACATCAACATACTGGAAAGGCAGCAAAGCGCACAAAATGCTTATCATTGTGTAAGTGCAGCATGCTTACGGCAACAACAACCAAACACACTCTAACACATATACACTCATTTGAGCCAAGTTGAAACTGCAAGCAGTCAATGGCTGCCACACATACTCAGAAATAACCCGGCCAACTGATTTCAAAAGCGCCTTCGGGCCAGTGGAGCTGCCTCTTCGCCTGCCCCCAGCCACTCTCCCCTCTACCGCTCTCTTCTACTCACTCTCTCACCTGCCAGTTTCGTATCGTTGTGAAATCTGCGAGGCGATGCCCCTCACTTCACCTGAGTTCACTTCGCTTCGCTTCACGCGTCGGAGTCGCAAACGGACCCGGAGACGAACTGTGGAGCGAGGCAGGCAGCGAAGCCACCCGCAAATCTTTCACCTGTTTTACGCCTCCCTACAACTCAACCTACCTGTGCTGGTTTGTGTCTGTGTGTATATATCTGTGTGTGTACAGTGACGGTAAAAATACTTGAGCTACAAATTGAGCGCAAACGCATAATTAATTTCAGTGCCAGCAGAAAAGAAGAAAAAAAACCAAAGAGAAGCAGCATGAAAAATGAAAAAAAATTAAGTTTATGTTTTGTAATCCACAAGTGCGGGAGCTGGCAGGTGCTCAGATCTAACGGTAATTATTTAAGTAGCTACTCAGCAGCCCCTAAGGGTAAACACAATTGTTCGACACTCATATAAGCCCGGCTCAGCAACAGTTGGTCGTATGACTATGTAATTTATTTTCTACAATAAATTATTAAACAATCAAAAAAATTAATTAGTGCAGCCAAGGTGTGTGCGTTTATAAGAAAAAGTATATTTATGTTAATCATAAAAGATAAATGCCTAAAGGCAGCAAATTTTTGATACTACTGCAGCAAAGTATCTTAACGATATGAAATGTATCTTTTGGTAATTTTTCTACAGCTAAAATGTTTAAGAACTTTCAGAGCTCTGAGAGAGAAAAACATTTTCTAAATGCTGTGATTCACTGGTAGTTTCACAATGTATCATTTGGCAACTTTATTAGCTGCGCTGCAAAGTATCTCAAATATATAAAATATATATTGCTAAACGGAAGTTTTTTAGTTAAACTAGAGAAAATGAGCGTATAGACTTTAGTTCTTCGGTAAGTTTTCGACTATCTTTTGTGGCTTTTGTTGCTTGCATAACTTTTAGTGCTGCTGGTAAACTGTACAAATAACTAGTCAGAAATCACACAACTCAACATTTTCTATTAGGTCATTTGCATGTTTTGAGCACTTCTCACGCTTCGAGACGAAAGTCAACTTTCCCAAAAAAATAAAGGCACTGCAAGAAAAAAGAAAATAGAAGAGGAAAAAAGAAATGTTTGTGGCGGGAAATACAGAAAAGCCAAAGCACAAAGTTTCTAAGCGCTACGCACGTAACACAAATAACAGTTAATTTCGTTGGGTTTTGCTTTTTTGGTTGTTGTTGTTGTAATTGTCGTCGTTGTTGTTGTTGTAGTGGAGTTGTGGGATTGTAGAGTTGTGGCATGAACATCAACATTGGCATCAGCATTAGCATTAGACTCAGATACGAGCAGAGTCAGCTACAGCTTCAGTTTCAGCAGCAGCGCCAGCATAAACATAACGGTAATTGCCCGGCAGCATAATTGCGGCGTAATTGCAGCCTGAAGAGCCAAAAAGAGCGGATAAAACGGAAAATGAAAGTGCATCAAATAGAAAAGCAAAAATGTATAATAAAAAATTGCTTTTTTCTTTTTCTTTTTGTAAAACTGAAACTCATTTTTGAAGGGGATTACCAGCGGATTGAAGTGGCTGGGGGTGGCTGAAAGGGTGAGGAGCAGGGGCAGTGGGGGCCAACAACAATTAGGCGTCGACAATTACGAGTGCAATTGCTGAGATTTTATTTTATGATTTTTTTTGGGGCCGCCTAGACGCGTTTCAATTTCAATCAAAGCAAAGCGAATCAAATTTGTCTTTAATTTAGAAAGCCAGACAGAGACGGGGACGTTAAAAGAGACGTACCAAAGAGGAAGAGGGATGCAGGGAAAACAATGAAATTGATTTTATTTTTCTTTTGTTGGCTGTTTCTGTGTGTTATTTTTGTGATTTACTGTGTGTGCGCGCGCGCGTGCTTTGCCAAAATCTGGAAAGCCGCACCACAGTGTAACACCGATAACAACAACAGCAACAACAATAACTACAACGGCAACAAGAGCAAACGCAGCCACTGAGTGAAAGTAAAAAACCAAACACAAATTTAAAAAGTGAAATAAAAAGCAACAACAAGCGACTACTTGGCTTTCATGGGTATTATGAAACGCAAGTCAGTCAACCGGCTGGACAGGCCAAGCGGGGCGCGGTAAGGGGCAGTGTGGAGTCAGAGTGGGAGGGTAACTGCGTGGCTAGAGAGAGAAGGGTACCGCCAGCAGTGGCAAGTCATGCAAACAGTGCGCCGGCGCCGCCATCAGGTAAGCCAGGTAAGCTCACGGGGTGCGAAAGAAGGCGGCCTGAAGCAGGCAGCAGAGGAGTGTCAAACAGGTGCGCGAAAACTTTCAACAGCCAACGGCATTGACTACACAAAAAACAAATCTTCAAAGCCGATGATGTTGTTCGCACATTTGCTACGATTTGGGCGTACGGACGTCTAGAGGCGTGTGTTCGCATTAACAATTCGCTGTCAAGTGCTTCGAGTAGGTCAAGTGGTCAACGAGCTGAGGCAGTGAGCAAAAGAAATAGACAATCCGCTCAAAAATCGTTCAGCAATTAAGATTTTTTAGGCAAACCGAAGACTGCCACAAATTAATTTATAAATGTGTTTTGATTTTGATTTAAAAATGTAGTTCGAAATCTGTTTGGAACCCAGTTAATTATGTCAATCATGTGTGAAGAAATCACCCTTTCAGCCCACCGAACTTACCTCTCTCTCTCGCTTGTCAACTGCAGCTGCTTTTAGCCATAAAAGAGTTGCATCATAGCACGTAAACAAACAAAATTGAGCTTCGCACCATTAAAATTCCCCCTCTTCATCGCTCCCCCCACCCATTGGGGTCTTGGCCAGGTCAGCATGGATCGTGGCAACCAGCTGGGCAACAAATGATTCCCATTGCGAAAGCAGAACTAATCGTTGAACCACTGTGCAAAACATGTGCTGCAAGTCGAACGAATGTTTGAATGATCGAAAGATCGCACCATCTTCGATCTCTGATCGCTGTTCCAGTTTTTCTCCCCACCTCAGCCCACTGCCCCACCTCCACCCCCTTCGCCTTATATAATGACCCAGAAAACGTTTCAGAGGCAGAGCGAATGAAAAACCTCTTGCTTTAATGACTTTTTGAAAACTTCATTAGGCTCACAACGTCGACAGGCAATTCTAAAAAAGCAACTTGAATCTCTGATCCACAATCCATATAAGATCGCCATAGTCATCTTCCCCCGCCCTTGACAGCAGTCGCTTGTCGCCCCGTTTCGAATGTTTCGCATTATGCGGCAAATGGGTTAAGTGGCTTTCAATTTAGACAAAAAGAAAACAAGCTAAACAAAAAAAAAAAATAAAGGAGGAAACTCAAAACAGAACAGAAATATGCGTAAAGAATTCAATTCCATTTTGTGTGCACTGCATTGACTGAGCGTATGAATCATTAGACGACCCACAATTGCCACGCCCTAAGATGTGTACAACAAATGTACAAAACTTCCGCAGCTATAAATTGACTCATTCTCTGGCTCTCTTCTAAAAATATGTAAACAAATAAATATATATAATAAATATATGCTAAAAGTTTGTCATAAATTTACAATTGAAATACAAAATCGCAGTTTGAGCACTTGCTAGGCGTATGTAATGGGATTCAATGATCGAGTAAGATACAAAACGTGCTCAGTGCATGGCAGATGACTGATTTGTGTATGAGGAAGTTGCCATAAGTGGACGATACTTAAAGCTGACTAAGCTGGAAAGTTAAAAATTTTATTAAAATAATGCATCAGAGAATAGAAAAAAAATAATCTACTCAAATAAAAATCACCTCAATGACACAGTATCACAATATATTAATGTTTAAAGTAAAGTTTAAAGCTTTTAATATTTTCGAGACAGATCATATATTTTTGTCAAATTACTTTGGATAAAAATATAAGTTTCGTGCTTCGTTATACCAACCCACTACTTTTAGATGTTTTGAGCTAACATTCATAGCTCTTATTCTAGACACATCTAAGATACAATATCCACTTCAAACATATGACAAAGCGTTCAACCAATTGGAAGCAATTGTCAAAGAGCTTAACGACGACATGCGACAAATATTACATAAAAAGCGATTATCATTCACTAAGCATTGCAGAGCAAACAATGAGCAATAACAGCAACAACAATAACAACAACAACAACAGCACTTTCAGTTTCTGAAAACGCGTCAAATGACGCCTAAAAAATAAATACATTATCGTGAACCTTGCAAAGTTCAATTCCGAAACTGCGGGCTGACTCAGTCAGTGTCGCGTCAAGCATAATACTATGGAAATATATATTTGTTTGAGCACATATTCCCCCAGCCTGAACACATCATGTGTTATCGTGACAGTTTTGTGTGGCTTAAACATGCGCCATATTTCACAAAATTGGCAGTGAGCGCGTGTCAGAATTCAAGGCGTTAAGCGGCTTTGTATTTATTTTATTTTTTGGTCAGGCACAATGGAGTCGCAATTGCAGTAGAAACCGCTGATCGTTGACTTGATCCATAGACAATTAAGTCGAAATTGTGTGCAACAACAACAGCAACAACAAGAAAAAACTTAAAAATAGCACGTGGGCAACAATCGCAAATTTTTCTCCTTGTCGCGTATTCTTGCAACAGACAAACAACAGTAACAACAATAACAATAATGCAACAGAGATCATTGCATAAGCTGCGTCATCTGGCAGCTGGCAAAAAGGCAACTACTACCAATTGGCAATTGGCAACAAGCTGCCTTTTGGCCATTTGAAAGGCAATGTGAAGTTGCGAAAATTGTGCGCTGGGCTAGGCAGGAAAATTAGGCATGCAACATGCAACAATTGACAATCACATTTGGTCAATAAGATGCTTAGCAAAAGATATCAGCTACCTTTAAAAAGAAGACAGCTTTCAGATATACTACAACAAATTTAAATGTATTTTAGACGTCAACGTTTGATCCCTTCAGATACAAGTCTGCTTAACTTAAATACTTAGCATAAATGCATCTTAATGACAACTGTCGCTTTGAGATATGAATCAAATTGAGCTGCCAAAGCTCGGTAGTCATGATTGCATTGCAATCAATATGCCAGCAGGTAGTGCACCCAAGTAAAATATAAAATAAAAGAAATAGAAATACATAATCATGTCGCATTTGTGAATTGTTTAAGTATTCAGCTCACGACTATTTTTTGGCACACGTTAACGCATTTCAAAAAGCGAGAGCTTCAAAAAAAAAGTAAATTGTATGAGTGACACGCGTCGCTCTGATCATCATGATGATGATCAATATCATAATGAAGATGCAAAGTGACAAGTAACAAATTTAGCGCATGCGCCAATGCAATTTATCGTTATTTGTATCTGATGGATACGTGTAGCGACTCGTTCGCTACACATAATCAGTGCGACACTTTAATTTTTTGTGCCATGTTTATTTTAGTTAAGCCTGTGTTTTTTTTAAATTCTGTAACCTTGTCCGAAACGAGCCCACGGCCACAAACGTATTGTGATTGTGGCTTTTTGGAAAACCTTATCGTTACTTTAGTTGTTGTTCTTGTTTTTGTTTTCATTGTCGTTGTTATCAGTAACGGTATTCCCATAATGCATTTGCGTACGGGGCGTGTACTACTCCGGTGTGGTTTTATTTTTGTCAGCCACATGTACATAAGTCAGCGTCCCTTCGTAATCGTGTGAATAGCCGCTAGGGCTGATAAGCCGTATCTCTCACCGCAAAACTTGCGCCTTATCAGCTCAGGCCGCAGCGGAGGCAGCAAGAACAACAGTGCTGCCAGCATATCAGCAGTCCGAACAAACCTCAGCATAATCAATTGCCAAGTGCTTTCTGAATTCCATGGAAAACCACAAGCAAAATGATAGCGAACATGTTTTGGCTGATTAAATTCAATTTGAAGCCTAGATTTCTATGCTTGACAAAGGCAAACCCAAAATAGAAAAGTTTGTTTACTAAACTGCTGATTAGCCACAACCAAGCTGAAATAATATTAATTTATAGCTACTAACTAGAGTAAACTATTTTGAAAGTCATAATCTAGTCAAAGACTCGCTTAACAAACCTCAAGCTGATCCCGATAGGGGTGTTCCGTTAAGCTAAGCTTAGTTATGACATAAACACTGCATTAATACGTTTAGCTTAAGTGGGGGGATACTAAAAATCCCCTAAGTCGAGCTAAAAATCCCCAGCATGAGATCAGCTTATAGGTGAGCGAGCACAAACGGATGCCATTCGTTTCGTCATCATTTCACTCGGGCTAAGCCACAACGTCATCATCGTTATGGCGATAATGGTGATGATGATCATTAGCATGAGCCGGCTCGTCATAAACAACAAAAATATTTCTCTTAAGTCAAAGTTAATTGCTCTTAAATCAAAGTGAACAACGCGATCAGTTGGCGGCCTTTGTCTGTTCCGCTGCCTGAACAGAGCAGAGCCTGGCTCGAGCACAACAAAAAAAGCCGGCCAAACAACAAAGCCGCTAAAAACAGGCAAACAGTCAACAGAAGACACACGACAGACAACAGGTAAACATTATATAAAGTGAGTTGAAATGCAGCTACTTGAAATGCAGCTAACACAAACGTACGCTCAGATACTTTTACAAAAAGACTTTGCTGCTTACGTAAAATAGCTCGAGTGAATTTTGGCCAAGTTGAGTTGCACTCAAAAAAGAGACAGCGAAAGAAACATAGGGAAAGAAGGAGAGAGAGAGGGGGAGAGAGAGAGAACAGAGCAGAGCTAGCGACGGCGCAGTGAGAGTGCGAATTTGTTGGCAACTGGAACAGCAAACAACACAAAAGTTGGAGTGAGAGTGCGAGTGCGAGTGCAATTGTTGCAGAGATACAGCTACGGCTACAGATACAGCTACAGGCACACATAAAGATACAGCTACAACTACAGATACAGCTACATCTCGCTGTGGATACATAAACAAAAAACGGCACGACAGAAGGCGGCTAAAAGCATGCGAAAGGCGAGCACAAAGCATAGAAACAAAAACAAACGTCACAAGTAACTCACGAACTGTAGCAGTGTGTGTGTATGAGAGAGAGTGCGTGTGTGTGTGTGAGTTGACCGGAAAAAATTGCAAAAAACGCCGAAGAGCGCAAACGCCGCTGAGAGCGTGTGTCAAAGCAAAAAGAGAGACAGAGCGAGACATACCGCGAGAGCGAGTGCAAGCCGAACTCAACACGAAGAGCCGACAACAATTTTTGCCGAACCGAAGGCAGCAGCAACGGACCCGGCAACAACCAACGAACCGACGCACAGAATCATTCTTGAATGCGCGCGCGAACGTTTCGCATCAGCCAAGAGCCCAAGAGCTAAGTGCCCAAAAGCCAAGAGCCAACTCAACAGACAACGGACAAACCAACAGTTTAAATCATAATAATAATAACCAAAAAAACAACAACAACTAAAAGCGCCAACAACAGTCGACAGTGTTAGAGCTGACAGACGCTGCTGTTACGAAGGCCAACTAATAAAAATTTTTAAAAAGCGTGCGAAACTTGAAACCAGCCAACAAATTAAAAAAAAAAGTGCAAGTGAATAAATTTTGGAGTGTGTGTGTAACGCTTTAGGCCAGCCCAAGCGAGAAAGTGTAAGCCAGTGCGTCGAGTTGCTAACGCAAAATATAAATAAAATTCAAACGAAAAGAAAGAAACTGAAAATTAAACGAAATTGTCTAAATAAAAAGCTCAAAGAGACGCAGCAGAGTTTCACGCATAAAATTAAGAACGAGGCCTAGTAGCCCCAATTTGGGAGGCATTGGCGAATAAGAAAAAAAAACAAGATAAAATATTAGAAAAACAAAATACGTAGCGAAAAAAAAATTCAAATATTTAAAAAATTATAAATAGACTCACGACGACGGCGACGACGTCAACAAATTCTTGACTAAAGCAGCGTTAGCCCTGTCTGCGTGTGCGTTGATATCTGAGTGTGTGTGTGTGTGCGTGTATTGTATCTGTAAGATACGCGCACGGCTGACGCATTTGCCCGGCTACCGCTGCCGCTGTCAAGTTGCTGCCGACGCTGACGTCGCCGGCCGGCGTTTTGTGCCCAATTAACGGAACAACAAAAATCGGCTAAAAGCAACTGATATTCGTGCTATTCCATTGCCATTCAAAACTCATTGCAAGCCAAAATAATATTTAATTATTTATTTGGAAATTATAAATTATTAGGGTCAATTAAATAGATACAAAAATAAACACATTAACAGATGAATGTATTCTAAACGTTTTTTTTTTTGACTATGCGTGAGACATCTGCTGCATTATAACCCATAAATATATTTAACTAAATTTCTAATATTTATAGTCAGCACTGCAGTTGCAAGAACCAAAGGCAAAAGTTTAAAAATACAGCTAAATAAAATATATATCCACATACGTACTACAAATAATAAAATTGAAATTGAAATAAAAATAAAATTTACAAATAATTTAATACAGATGTTTGGCATAATAGTTGTCATAATCAATTGCTAAAGTGTTTTTGTTTGCCAAAACGAATTGTGTAAAAATTCACATTTTGTGTATTTATTTTTTTTGAAGGTTGCCGCAACTTAAATCAAAAAGGTGATTACATAAAGATACAATTTGTAGATACTCATATATATTTTGCCAAATGCTTTAGATACCTATATACACATATATACCTATATATACTATTTGTACTATATTATACTATAAGGTGTGTACAGATGTGAAAATGTGAAAGGCAGCGAAGACAAAGTACATTGCGAGTTCATTCGCTGTAACAAAGAAAACACGCGCACTGAATTTTGTACGAATATGTGTACTGTTTTTCTGTTCTTCATTTTCGTTTTTGGCATTTTGGGCGTGCCCTGTAACCGAGTGACCCCATTAGCTCTGGCACCGTTTTGGCCAAGTTTCAAGGTCACCGCACATTCTTCAGCAAACGCCTAATAACTCGGGCTAATCCAATACCTGCGGCTTCTGTATAAATTTATTCATATTTACCTGTCTACTTAACGCCCCGAGGAAATACATTATACATTAAATCGCAAGCTTTGGGTTTCGGTTCAGTTGATTAAATTATTAGATAAATTAGCTAACCGTTTTTTGTTTGCTGTTGTTTCGCTTTTCTCGGAAAATTGAATTAGTATTTAAAGCAAAACAACACAAAAAAAGAACCTTTTGAATTACATTTATTTTACATCGACATGAGTTGTAATTATTTCTTGCGTGATTAGCATTTTCTGGGAAAATGCCGGCAATATATCGCATGGAATTGACCTATTGCAATTTTAGGGTTTTTTTTTGTTGCTGTGTTTCATATCATTTATTTAATTGCCAACAAATTGCTGATAGTTGTGCTTTGAATGCCCGACAATTAAAACAAATGATTCACAATTGTTTTTGCGACTATCTGTCGAGGGAAAATAAAAGCAAACAAAAAGTACGCAGCAGCCCCAGCGATAAGAAACTTTTCGTGGAATAGTGATAAACGAATTTGGGCTAAAAAAATACGATTTGCCGACATTACTAATATTCCACCAATTGTTGTTGATTACAGGAACCCATCGAGCTGAAGAAGCGTTTGGAGGAAGTGCGTTTACTGGAGTCACGTCGCTCCGCTCGACTCGCCGATCAGGATCGTGACACGGACTTTGCACGCCTGGCCGATATGGGAGGCGATCGTCGTCGTACCACACACAGTATTGAGGTGCCATTGCCGCTGACGCCGTCGCACAAGTGAGTAACACTTTTAATTATGACTTACCTGTTGAAATACCCTAGAAACCGACAGCAGACAGGTACAAAGTTTTACTCTACTTTACACAGCGTATATCAGTGTCTGTCATGCCCAGTTCTTTGCTTTGCTTTGGTTTGATTTTGTTGACCGCTTAGTGTTTGCATTAATATATAGTATGTATATATGCAGCGCTGGCGTCCATGGAGTCTAGGCTATATCAATAATTCATAAGCGGCGACAAATTAGCGGAACAAGCCGACAAGTCACGGACAGATACAATATGTTCTCTGATATTCATACTTTCAAGCACACACATACCAGTTCCCTATATACATTTGCGTATTGCTGTATTTGTCGCCGGGTTTTTGTTGGCCTTATCTAAGTCCGCAGCCCGGCTAGACAACACCCGGCTATTTAGCATAGACACCGTCGTCGATGTCGACGTCGTCATTTGTTGTCGTCGTTGTCGTAGCCGTTGTCGTTGTCATTGCAATTACACTTATATAAAATGGCCAGTGTACTATTTGTTCCCCTCATTCTCTACGCTTCTCTTGCTGCATAAAATATCAGACAGTGCCGGAGAGAGAGAGTGAGAATGATGTCGCTTTGCTTTCAAAATATTCCGGCGGGACAACGTTGACTGATTGCAAAAACAAATTTCGTATTTTCAATTACTGACCGCTCAGACGTCGCGACGTCGAAGAGACGACAACATTTTGATTACGACATTAAATTGACGCGTGATATCAGCGCTATTTAGTCGTATACCTAACTATAAAGCAATATATATTAAGCTACTTGCCAGACTTTGCTATGGACTTAGCACAACTACTAGTTATATTTACTTGCTGATTAAATAGAACAACTTGCCAGATTTGTGATTTCACTTATTTAACTAATCGATGGCAATTAAAATAATTAAACACTCGGTACAAATATTAATTTTCCTTTTTTTTTATGGGTTTTTACCAATTAATACGATAGTTTTTAATGCTGGAAATACACAGTTGCTCCAAATTATATCTCAAAGTTTTTCCCATTTCCTATTTTCCAATTGAATAGGGTATTCCCAATTCGTAGTCAGTACATCTAATTGTTCTGACTGATCATATGTGGCGTATTTCATTTCAATTTCAATTGATAAGCTTTGCGCGCCGCACGGCAAACTATTAGTCAAGTGTGCGAAAAACAACAACAATAACAAAAACAGCACAACAAGTGTGCCGGGCAAAAAACAAAAAGCAAAAAACAAAAGCAAAGAAAACAAGGAAAACAAAATGCCGGCCACGTTCTCAATTGATAATAAAAAGTAATAACAATAATAATCAAAGAAACGAAATAAAATGAAACAGAAAAGATAGAGTCAAAGTAAAGAAGCTGAAGATGAAGAGAGCAAATTAAAACGCGTCATGCTCTCGAAGTTCTCTTAAAAAAGAATTGGAACGGGGAGGCCATTCAATTGCGTCGCAATCTGAGAAAATGGAACAAAAACCAAACAAAATTAATACAAAATATCAATAGCAACAAAAGCACAAAACAAAAAGCTGTAACAGTAAGAACAATAACAAAACTAAACTGCAATACCGACAAAGTCTGTAATAAAATTCAAATAAAATTCAATTGAGTTCAACGCGAGGCAATGCGCCAGTTTAATTTAATTACAGCACCCACCCCTGAAATCAGGAACAGCGGGTGAACAGGGGAGGGATGTAGGAGAGGAAGGTACAGATGAGGGGCCACTCACTTTTTGCCGGTCGCATTTATCTTCTAGCCACTCGACGCACATGCCTTCGTCCAGTTGATATGATTGGTCTTGTTGTTGTTTCATTGAATTCGAACTCGAACGCGGAAGCGTTTATTTCGCGCACAGATACGCAAATCACACACACACGCACAACATACACACCAACAGACACACACACGTAGAGTTGGTTCTATGGATTCTATCTGTCGTCGCCATTTTGTCGCCCGTCGTCTTCCGTGGCATGCGGTGTTTTGATATGCGCAGCGCTCACTCTTCCTCTCTCTTTTGCTCTTGTGTGGGCACACGTGTAATGATAACAACACCTTTATACACTCACGCACACACACTGAGAGAAACCAGCTCACCTTGCACATACACGCACACACTTATACAGTCGCACAATCAAACGAATGCCACGCGTGTTTCCACACGTAATGCGACGTAATATTCTACCCCCTCTTTCGATCATCTCTGCTCCGCTCCTCTATTCCCCAGCCCCACCGCACGCTTCAGTCACCCTCCCTGCCATAGTTGCTAATCTAAAATGTGATTTTCTCGCTTACGTACGCGCTGTTGTGATTGTTATTGTTATTGTTGTATATAGAGTGTTTTTAAGCTTTTTATATTTTTATTAATTTACATAGTTTACGCCTCTATCGCGAGTTCTCCCTCTCTTTCATACTTGTCGTACCTCAGTGCGTATACTCAATTTGAAGTTGGCGTAAACAAACGTCTTGGAAACGAATTCGTTACGTTTTTCAATTGATAATTGAATGTGTAAACAAATCAACTATTAAACAATATTTGTTTTCGATTCACTTATAAGCCGACACGTGGCTTCCATTTGCCATAAAGATATAAAAAAAGAGATAGCTAGTGTGTTTGTTCAGTTATTTAAGCAAAACAAAAGTTATAATGAAATATTTATTATACGTATAGATAAACAAGTCTATCAAATCGGCATGCACTTTACCTTCCTCTCACTCTCTGCCCATTTCTCTTGGGGCTGCACTTATGCACTTTGGCTAACAGAAACACACTCCTCGATTAGTATACCAATGACGTTGTTATATTAGAAACATCTTTAGCCTGCTCTATAGCTGTTAATAGACTGCTCGACATCGCTGACAGCTTAACTTGCCTCTCTCAACTTCTCATTCCAAGGCTTTTCCCCTGTGATGTGCCACAGACAAAGACTGATGTAAAATAAGACAAAAGGGGGAATTAAATGAAATCCCATAAATATAAAAAAAAACACTGAAGAGAAAGAATTAAAAGCGCAGCAAAAAAAAGAAAAGAAGAAAAAACAAAACTGGTAATAAATATAATAAGCGCGTAATTATCGCGTAAATGTCAATTTACGCTGCGAACGCGTTGCGTCAGTGCTAATTTTCAACGCTAGACTGAATAGACCGGCCGGTCTGCAGATCCCCCACCCCCACGCACCACGCCACGCAGCAGTAGAGCACACCGTACGGTTGGCTCCTGCAACAACTAGAGCCCGGAGCTGTTGCTTAATGAAAGCGTGTAAGCGCCAATTGGCCAGGCATGTTGTTTGTTGCTGTAATTGCCATGATTAACAACAGCAACAACAAAAACGAGAACAACAACAGCTGCCATTGAAGTGCCCGGAATTGTTGTTGTTGTTCTTCTTTATTGCAAAAACAAACAACATGGGGAAAAATACTGCGCGCGAAGAAAAAATATTATAAAAATAATTCACAAACAAGTTAACCGTTGCAACCACAACAATAACAACCAAAAACAAATAAACAACAACAGTGACGAAAGCTATATTTCTTTGCAAATGCATTTAAGCGCTTTGAAAATTAACTACTTAGCCGAACAATTTAAACTTGGCAACTCTTCAAATAAAGTTTATCAACATTTTGCTCATGTTAATGAGTCAAAGATGAATAATTTTAATTGATTTAATTTAAATGATGTGCATGGCTGCGTTCTGCGCATAAATATTCATTAGAGACGACAGCTGTGGGGACACATTAAGTATACGCACAGTGTGCTAAGTTTAATATTGAACTAACAATTTTAATCTAGTATGAATAGTTATTATGTTTAAGCTAGTGTCATTTCAATTGTAACATTACAAACTTCCGCGGCGATACTTGAGTCATGTGAAAAGCGCTTGTGAAAACTGCATAAACAACAGCATACGTCGTGACGTCAACTAAAACCAGCACAGCAACAACAACAATAGCTTCAAATGATAATAATTACAATAAAAAAAAAAAAAATGAAAACAAAGTCTGAGGCCGCAGCAGAGGCAGCAGGCAAATTCAGACAACTGGCGACGCTGGCAGCGGCAATTAGCCGAGTCTTGAAAAATATTTGCCGTTGCTTTTGCCGCCAAGAATATACACAAATATTATACGGGGCGAGTGTTTGTCTTGCCCTCAAAACTTGCAGAGAGAAAAAAAAAATAAATATAAAGAAATAAGTACAACAAAAAATACTTAATTTCAGTACAATAAAAAGTCAAGTCGAGCGCAGAAGTGGGTCAAAATTATTATTGAAGCAGAACAAAAACAAAGCCAGCAACAACAACAGCAACAACAACGAGACTACGATAATGGCAAATGCAATGCTAAAAAAATATACACAAAGTGGGGGAAAAATAAATTTATAATCATTTTCTAAGCATTGCTTCATAAGCGTCGGCCCCTCGACGGCAAATTATTGAAATGGATTCCCATTCGCAGTCGCATTTGGATTTGGTTTTGGATTTTTATTTGAATTTCGTAGTCGTAGTCGCATTCGCATTTCAAACTAACCCAGAGATATTCGTTAGATACTCGCTGTGGTCTCTCTCTCTCTGAGTATCTTTCTCTGTCTCTCCCCATATTGGGTGTATAGCGTAGACCTACGGACTTTTGTGCATAAATACGATTGCATATTGTGCGAGAGTGCCCAATGTTCCGTTCCCTTTACCGTTCCAATGAACGTAAACACAATTTTCCGATGTTCTGCACGAATAGTTTGTTTGATCATAAAATTTTATTTTTGCATTCAAATCGCGGCGCAACAAATAAAAACTCGCCAAATGCCATTTGCAAGTTTACATCGTACTCTCTGCCTCTCTGACTCTCTTCCTCTTTCTCTGCTTCCCTCTCTCTCTCTCTCGCCGTCTCTTTGCATTTTATGCCTGCCACAAAGTCCACACAGAAGGAGGCACCTTGAATGAGTTTCGTGCCAGTTTTCCCCCCACCCAAAATATAAAAAGAAATAAAAGAAAAACCGATTCGTTTAGCAGGGTCATTTTTTGATTTTCTTTTTCAATTGCAGGCAGGCAAAGGTATCAAGCCATGAAATAGATTTGCATATGCTACAAATGTAGCAAACAGAAAAACTTTGAATTGCAGTGCACTGAAATTGAGTTAATTGCCGTCTGTCAAATGGTTTACGATTAGCAGAAGGAGCTTAAAGTTCTGTAAAGTCTAATTAATTTGCCTCGCTCGTTCTATAATTTCAATTGAATTTAGTTCTACTAGCTCATTAAATTTGTTTAAGTTCAATTCTAATAAGTACTTAAGACTTTTATGAACTAAGCAATTGGCAAGTGGTAAAAGTGCATTTAACTGATGGGCAATCAATTACAAAGCTCATAAATTTTCGTTGCAACTAACTCTCATTAAATGTATGTATACTTATAGCTATTTATAAGACTTGATGCTTGTAGCTGCTGCAAACTGCTCTTCAAACATGTACTTAGAATTTTATTTAACTGCATTTGGCTTTTGGCCGGACATTTCTATTATCGCTCCCCAAGGGAAGATACTTAATTCGTGAGTGTTTTTTAGTTTCATAGTCAGTTCTGTCTGGCTGCAACATGTTCTCGCTGACCACGCACAGCCAATGGGCCAGTGGCTATATTTAAAAGTGCATTTGGGCCCACTTTCAACAGCATGTTGGCCAAACTATAATACTTGAGATTATTTATGCACGAATATGCATTAATAAGCCTGCAGCCGAGATGTCGAAATATACATACAAACAATACATATACGTGTATGAAAAACGATGTGCTGTTGAGCAACACGTTAGCGAAATGAAAATGTTCAATTTTCCAACAACTTTTCCAACAGCTAGTAAAGTTTTACAACAGTACCTCGCAGCGATCCTCAATGGCTGAAATGGGCCAAAACGACAGCAACAATTGTTCATAACTTGAACTGTAGTTTGTGCTTTGTTTTTGGTTTGAGTTTTATTCTTTTTTTTGGTGTCGATTGCGATCGTTGGCAATAAAACTTAATGTGCACACTTATGAGTAGTGCCTGCAGCGGGAGGCAATAGAGATCGGTGGGCGTGGTTGTGGCATGCAACGCACGCAATGCTGTAAAAACTGGCAAAAAAAAAAACGCAGCGGCCAAAACGCAAATTCTAAGAACGGAAAAAAACTATTAGATTGAATTGTTGCTGGCGAGTGGCAAAATTGGCCAAAACGCTGGGGTGTTAGGGGGGAGGGAGCATGAGGCATGGACGCATAATTGCAGTTGCAAACAGCAACAGAATTGGACTGTGTCTTGTCTGGACTGTAACTCGGGCTAGAGAGACACAGAGAGAACTGCAGGACTGGACTAGCAATTTGATTGAGTCGTTTTCAATTGTAATGGCAAACGCTGCGGGTGTTGGCACTGACGAGCGACTGACTGACTGACTGATTGACTGACTGACGACTGGCCGAATGTCTAGAAACAAAAGTCATTTGGCAAAGTCGAAAAACGCAAGAAAAAAAAAAATAGGAGGAAAACCGCACACTATAATTTGCCAACTCGAAACAGCTAAGAAACTTACAGTTACACATTTCTAGCCTTTGGCTGGCAACATTACTCTAACCAGAGGGGACTTCAGATACATATAGATAGTTACTCAGTTACGGGATGGAAACAACAGCAAACCTACAAGATAAAAGTACAACAAACTGATTTCGCTTATTTTCAAGACTATTGTGGTCGCTGGAAATTGCTGCTTTCGGCCCGTTCTGTGACTGAGACACAAACTAAGACTATAACTGAGACTTGGACTGTGATAGAGACTGAGACTGAGACTGTTGTCAATTAAAGTTCAAGCCTGGTCGAAAAGTTCTGTTAATGCCTTTGGGCATTGTCATTGTGCACAGTAACAACAATGAGAGGCATTTACATGAAATTGTTGTATCACGTTTAATTTGGCAATTTGAATGCAAATACGTTTGCAGTTTGCTCGCGCGCGTGTATCTCAAAGATGCTTGAAGTGACTCCAGTCTAATGAAGGGATTTTCTTCTTCATCATCTAGCCACGTTTCAAACTTGACTCAATTCGACAGCCTTGAGCCCAAGTGCGAGCCCATGGCCAACAAAGCAAAGCTACAGCTTTCTGTCTCTCCCTCTCTATCCCCTCTTTATCTACACCTCTGTCTCGTTCTCTTGCCATTTTCTGCATTAAATCAAATTTTGAAAAACCACGACGGACTTGAACGTCCCATCGAGCTAAGTTGAAGTAATCAAAGCTATGAAGTGCACTGTGGTTAGTTAGGCCAAGTTCCAAGGGCACCCAGAGGAGGCGGGTGGGGCATTGGAAAATGGGGTTAAAAGGGGGAACACTGTCTTTCTATATAATTAAAGTGCCTGGCGCGTTTTTCTGCTATTGTTGTTGTTGCTGTTGTTGTTTGCCTGGGCTGTTGCTGTTGCGATTTGTTAATTGAATTAAATGTTGGCCATGCAGCGAGCAAGCGAGCGGGTCATCAAAATGCAGCTGGTAACATCGCCCCTACGGGTCTACGGATTGCACTATGTTCTTGTCCCACTGTCTGTCTGTCTGTCGGTCTGTCCGTGTGTCCCACTGTCTGTGCAACCCATTTAGCCAAAGTGTGCGGCAGCTCTCGAGGCTTAACTGTAAAAGCAAACGCACGTAGTCGAGGTACGTACGCGACGGGTCTCTGTTAGCCTGGCCAATAGCAGTGGTTGCGAGTGGGCCACATACATTTAAACAGCAAACACAATGGGACTGGACTTTCTAGTTAACTATTGGCATATCGATAGGAAACAGATAGACTGTCTAACTTGTTATTAAACTAGAGTTGAATTAAAAATAAATTTTATTTTTAAGTGTTGACAAAACAGTTTACAAAGTGTTATACAAAACTTAACGGACATGTATTTTATGTTGTTGTTATTGTGTTGTTACTGAGTCATCAAAACAGTCACAAAATGCGACGTTTTTTAAACGATTTGTTGTTGTTTACCAATTCGACGCATTAAACGCATTTAATTTTCCACTTTGTCACATAAAGTGCCCACTGTACGCCGCCAGCGCGTCGGCGACAACGCGTAATTCCCATGGTCGTGGTCGTGGTCGTGGACTTGGTTGCATGGCCGACCAAGTACCGCTAAATTGTTGCAGCCAATTGCAGCAACAACAGCAACGCTTCCTGACGCTTGCTGCGCTGCATGCTAAGCAGCTGGAGGCGTTGGCAATGGCGCTGACACATGAGTGACAACAACAGCAACAACAGCAGCAGTAAGAAGAACTGAAGCGGCAGCAACATATGCTGCCCACATGCCGTGTATTACCTGAGGCAGGTGTGTCCGTTCCAACTCCATGTCTATTTGTTCGCCGAGTTCTCAATTCGCATGTGACAACTGTCAGCTTGTTACGCCCTTTTTCTAACTGTCACACGCTTATTGCCGCTGTCGTTGACTGACTGTTGGTCTCTTGGCCCTGTGTGTCGAGTGGGCCAGGCCAAAAACAAATAAAAACGCGCAACGAAAAAAAATCAGCAGGAAATCCTTACTTTCCACGCAGATGTTAACTGATTTTTTTTCAAATTGAATTTCTGGTGATTTATCAACTGGCGAAAAGACAATAGAAAGTGGCAATGCCTGTGGGCCAGGCCAATAAACTCGGCCAGGTACAGTAGGCCCCATCATACTATTCCCCAATGCATTTTCTGTCTCTGTCACTGTCGCTGTCTCTGTCTCTGTTGCTGTCTCTATCTTTGCTGCTGGCAAGGTGCAGTTGTTGAACAGACGCCGTCTGGGGAAAAGCTGGCAAATGGTAGTCACAATACACCGCGCATTTCTAATGGCCAAGACACACACACACACTTACTAACTAAGCTGTCGGCCATGTCCATGCTGGGCTCAAGTTCAAGTCTCCTGCTCCTGTTGGCTGCCCTTGAGCAGCAAGAAGTACAAGTACAAAAAAACGAATCGACTCTACTTCAAATTAATACGATTTTTATTCATGACTGCTGGGCAGGGACCTAGGGGCGCCCATGGGTCGATTGCCAATCTGGCAGCACGTTGCCACAGCAGTTGCTGTTGCTGCTGCCGGTATTGCTGCTGCTGTTTTAGCCGCTGCTCGTTGCCGCCAGGTTGTGAGTGGCAATTGCAAAACATTGCCGCTGGCTTCCGTTGCCGGAATGTGGTGACAATGCCTCGTTCGGGTTTCTCCTTAGCTTCTTTTTTTCTCCGCTTTCTGCTAATGTCGCTGCGATGTTGTTTTAAACAATTGCAATTCTCCTGCCCATCGTTGTCGTCGTCATTGCTGTTGTTGTTGTTGCTGCCAATGTCTTTAGCCCCTGTCGCAATGTTAGTAATTTGTGCAAATGAGCCTCTAAATGGCATAGAGAGCTCTAGACGTGAGCAGCAACTGCAAAATGGGGAGAAAAAAACTATATAGACAAAATTTAAAAGCATTATTTGGACTTATCCCCTTTGGTAAAGAATGGAAAACAGTTAAGTGTTTTTCTCTTTTCACTAACGCTATGCAATATTTGTTTATCTTATTGTGGTCTCAATTGCTTTGAAATTAAATTTCTGTATTTCTATGTAGAGTGGGATTAAAGTAGCTAAACTAAATTATTTATCTAATAAAAATAATAAAAACTGTAATCATTTAGTTATTAGTTAAATTGTTGACCCAAAGAAAAATAAGTTCATTTCATTTTACTTTTTTTGCGGTTGAAAAGCTTCAGAATTTAGGCCAATAAGTGACGATTCAATACGTAATCAGCAAAATAGTGCGAAAGGCAAAGCACGTGCGCTACATTTTTCTGTTGGTGATAAGGCGACTGAAAGAGGAAGAAGTTTTGAACTACGCATCAAAAAAATACGAATGAAACTAGTATTTACTACACACTACTACAACTACTACTATTATACTAGGTGTTATCTATGCTTGTGACAGAGAAAAAAGAAAAAACTTAAAAAGAAAAAACAAAATACAAAACATATTAATGCAAAAGTAAACAACAAATTGTGGCGTGATAAAAAGAAACGAAAGCAAAACAAAGTTAACAACAAAAACCAAAAAGCAAATATGAGCAAAAAGCACGCATGTGCCATTGAGTTAAGTTTATCTCTCTCCCTCTTTCTCTCTGTATCTCTGTGTCTCGCACGCACTTTACGCTCTCGTTCTCAGATACTACATCAAAGTCACGACACACATTTTACAGTTACGCATTTAAAACACACACACACACGGATATAAATTAGCAACAAAAACAGCTTTGTATTTTGTTGTTTACCCTGCTCATTTTTTTTGTTACTATATGCAAAAATTTCCGCCTTCTGGCCAAGTTTGTCTGCGTGGCTCACCTGCCAATGAAGGCCGCAGTCAAATTTCAATATTTGTTTACCTTTTTGTTTTTTTTTTTGTTTTTTATTATTTTAACCACTGTTTTTGTTGTTGTTGTTTGGTCTGGCGCTACCTCGCTTTGGCCGTGCCTCAGACAATTCCCGAGCTGGAACCGGGCAGGCTTTTATTTGCTTTATTCGATTTTATTGCTGTTTTCATTTCAGTTTGCCAAAAATGTACGAAATGTGTGTCAGCGACGCACAGACGACAGAGAGACACACAAATTAACAACAACGAATATAATAAAGAGGTCGCCTTTTATTATTATTTTTGAGCAGCAAAACAAAAAAAAAACACAAACACAAATACAAATAACAACGGAACGAAATCAAATTCAAGCATGCGAAATTTTTGGAAATTACGCATAGGCTGTGAATATTTGGAATTAGCACACGCAACAACATTGACCAAAATAAAAATAAGAAACAAAAACAAAACACTCAAAAGTCCCCGAGCCTATGCTATGGTCAACAATAGTTGGCCGATACGATGAGCGGAAATAATTTATAGTTAGAAAGAGCAAAAAAGAAATCGGAATTTTTGTAGGCACTCAGATTTTTCATTGAGAAAAATTTGTTTTATATGGAATGAGTTTATTTTGCTCATAAAAACTAGTGTAATTTATGAATTTTCCTAGTAATATTACGTATACGCAGTGGCTGACATTCAATTCATTTTTCTTTAATTTTGTTTAGATATTCGCAGTTCTATTCTGGTCTTTACTTGTTGTTATTTCACAATGACTTTAGCATTTTCTTATCGTACAAACTGATAAGTGTTGCTGCAGCTAAAAAAAAAGCTTGAATGAACTTAACTTTGCCATTCAGGCAAAATGCTATCTAATTTTGCACCTTTGCACGCAGTTCCACTTAATCAAGCACTGACACTTTACTTGTTGTTCAGTTATTCTAGATTTAGCATTAAAGCTGCGCAATATTTCGATCAAAGTAATCGAATTTTTCGGGTTTAATGAACTTCAGTTTTGATTTCTGTCGGTTGATGCCATCCATCACTGCGAATCACTAAATAAATAAATTGTTAACTATTTTGGGAATTACGCTCGTTGTTTTCAACTTCAATGTTCACTTAAAGTTTTCACTTTTACTTTTGTTACGTTTATCTTGGGCAAACTTCTTACAAATTTCTGGTGAAAGTTTTACTCAAAAAATAACAAAAAAGTAACAACAAATTGCGGGTAGTTGTACAATTGTTTAATGTCTATTTGGTCCTGGCCCCCAAACAATTACTTGCTGTAATTTTCGAGCACGTGTCTAATTCAATAAACTCATTTCACAGAGCTGACTTTAATTGTATTTCAGTTTGCCTGGCACAAACCACAAATCAAACCAAAACGAATGCAGCTCAATTCAAAGGCGATTTGAGCAACAGAGCAACAACGTGAGCTATAAATTGCAGTTGCAACTAATTTTTATGCGGCATGCAAACGAATAGAGGCCCCTCCATGGCCACTTTTGCCGCCATGCCCCTTGCCTACTGCCTGCTGGCCTGCTTGCCTCCCTTGCCACTTTGTTAGGCATATCATATCGCATCTCTGGAGCGCGCGCATATTTCCGACAGCCGCCGTTGCACATTGCAATGTAATTTTGCTTTCAACACCTTTTTGTTGTTTTTGTTGTTGTTGTTAGTATTGTTGCTGTTGTTTTGCTAGCCGCATGCAGCATGCAACGCTGCTGCCAGCGTCGCCTGCTGATTGCAACCAGCGGCGTGGGCAAATAATTGCCAACAAAATAGCAAACAGCAAACGGACCAAATGTTGTTGTTGCTGTTGCTTTTGTTGCTGATGAGACTCGTCGCAACAACAACAACCAAGTGAAAATCACTGCGCATTTCCCAGGCTCAACTCAATGTTCGCTATGGCCCGAAATCGGCGCGAATATATCGCATTTCAATCACGCGCCAGAGCAGCGCCAATCCCCGAGCTCCTGGTCCGATCTCTGACTGGCGCAATTTACGTGCGGCCACGCAGTGAGAGACTCTCAGAGACTTGGCGACTCGGCCACCAATTTTCAAAACACCAACAACAACAACAATAATCGACAATAACAACAACTGCAGCTTGCAGTTTATTAAAGTTGCTGCGCAATCGAGCGGAAAGCAACGGCCTGTTTATTGTTGTATTCCGTTGCTGTTGTTGTTTTTGTTGTTGCTGCTGCTGCTGCTGAACCTAACGGTACCGATTGTGCGCACAAAATGGCCACATCGTGATGGCTAAAATATCCCCTGTCCGGAGACCAAAAGTTTTCCCAGCTGCCCGTCCCCTTTGGGCCACGGCACGCGCCTTGGCTAACCGAGCCCGGCCGGCCGGCAAATATGTACTGCCACTGACCGGCCTGACTGTTTGCCTGCCGCGCTTAACCTGGCCTAATGCAGAGATTTCAAAAGTCAATTTATGCGCAAATTTACTTTTATGCGATTAGCAACGAGCGGCAAAAATTTATCGTCAAGTTTAGTCAATTTAATTGGGGCGCAGAAAGTAGCAAATGAAGCAGAAGGTGCCAAATGGATAAAAGCCAACATCAACATCAGCAACAGCAGCAACTCTGGCAACATAAGCTGCAACTGCAGCTATGGAGCTTTACATGCATCTGCCTCGGGTTTGGCTTTGGTGTCCTAACACAAAGCGCGTGCATTAGACAAAGGCTAAAAAGCAAACCTGGTAGCTGGGCAATAAAATTTTATGGCAGCTATTCTGAGAAGGAGTTGCATTCACTTCACTGCAACAATTCGATTCGGTGCTTGCGGCCTCTGTTGTTGCACAATGGTCTCCAAAATGGCTGGAAAGGGTTTTCGCGGTACAGCAGCGGCAGCGGCAGCAGCAACAGCATTTTCACGTTTCTCGCTTAAAAACGTAGCTAAAGTGCTGATGGCAGCGATAATAAAATGACAACAACAACAACAACCACTGCGGAAATAGTCTTTAAGCTACATGATGCTGTCAGTTCGCTCTATAAATGAACATACATGTCGAAGCACAGCGAAGTTAGGGAAGCTTGAAGATCTTTTGTCATATTAATGATGTTTGCATGTCTGAGTAAAAAATCAATTAGGTTTTGCCAGAGCTTAAACTGCATCTAGATAATAAAATAGAAAGTAGTTGAAAGCTCTGCGATTTTAATTAATTTTTAGAAGTAAAGCAAAGCAAAGCTTGTGGTTTTCATTCTTTTAAAGAATTTTTGCTTTGAAATCTATCTAAAGCTCAGTGATTTAGGCAGAACTTGCCTAAAGCTAATACCTAGACTAACTAACTGCAATTTTTGCTGCTTCTGACCTACTTCAAGCCAACTTTACGGACTAACAAGTAAACAAAAGAACATTTCCTGCCTGCATTTGCAAAGTAAACTGGATTTTTGCATTTTTGATTAAAGCATTTCCATTACAAATACAACTTTTGCCACCGAGTTAAATGAAAACTCAACAGTTTTATTCCAGGCTGCATATGCCGAGTTTTTCAGACTTTCAGCTCATGGATTGTGCAACTGGTGCAACCAAAGGAAGTTGCATATAAGCCGCTTAGGTTCAATCATCAAACTATTGTTCATCACTGCACCAAATATAAGACCAAAGAAAATCTTTTTTTGTTGGACCGCTGTTGGAGCACTGATAGTACAGCACAGCGGGGTGTATTGCCATCAAAGGGGTGCTGTTCGGACCAAATATTAATCCGGGCACGCAACTGGCAAAGGGCTACTTGGCCCTGGCAATAACAAAGACGTCGCGACGTCTCAATTGTTGACTCAGTTATGTGTAAAAAGCGTACTATGATGTGATGCCATGGTAGCAGAATGAAATAGGAGTTTGAGAAGCATTTGTGATGCTTTCTTCTTTCATTCTTACTTTTCATTCTTTCTTTTCTTCCACTCAACTTGATTACGAGTATTTCAAATCAGTTTTGCCGTTTGCAGTTTGCAGTTTGCCGTTTTGAAAATGTTTTGAATTTATGACACGCCGCATCACAGTCGCGTCTTTATTATTCTATTCTCTGCTTTCGACTTAGTTCTCTCAGCACCCATTCTATTCTTTGAGAGGATGCAGTAGCATCCTCTGATGACTGCATTCCTTTGCCAACGCTTTTTTGCCTTTGTCCAAGTTATTCGAGCGTAAAAATGATGTTCATAAAGCTAACGCCAAAGGATATCTGAATTGGCTGCACCATTGTTTGCATCAGTTGTTGTTGTTCTGTGTTGCTTTAGTGGGTTCTTCAAGGTTGCTACAAGGTGAACTTAAAGCCAAAAGTCTCTCGCTAAATTTTCTAGGAATATTAACAACTTAAATTAGTTGGAAAATTAGCAATAAAACAAAATACCGAAATAAATATTTGTATGTTTATTGTTTGATGCTATCGTTGCTGTCAATTAATGACGAATGAACAACAATAAGAATTACAATAACAATAACAAAAACAATGCAGGGGCATTCAAAATCGCTAGCCACAAAATTAGTTAAATGGAAAAATAGTTTTGCGTTGTTTTTTTTTGTTTTTGATTGCATTGAAATGCCTGACGGTGCGATTATCGTAAAGAGAGACCTCGTCACATTGTTGTAGTTGTTGTTGTTGTTGTGCAAATTACATCGACTACAATGTGTGTGGCGGCTGCTTTGATGTGCTTAGCGTTTAGGCTTTTGCGAGGGCGTCTAATTAAAGCCGAGCCTCAGAACAACTGGGCCAATGTTGGCAGCTGAAATTCTTTGAATTTGAATTGCCCCCTCAACAACAACAGCATATGTGGCGTTTTTTATCTACGAGAGCGATGCAATAAGTATCCGACAAATTACCAACAATTTTGCCTCATCAAGCAAAATTAGTTTATTTTCGTATCACAGTTATCGTTATGCCAGAATGACACTAAATGCAGACAAATGGGATTCATTACAAAAGCTTCCGTTTTTAAATGTTGAACTTAACCTTATGTATTATCTGTTAAATTGTTCATACAAAGTTAGCTAATAATAAATTTTTTTTTTCTTACAGCTCACGAAAGCGTCCGCCAACCGACACTTGCGATTGCAGCTGCGATAAATGCACAAAAGAGTCAAGCAATGCAGCATTAATTTTATTATGTCTACACAACTCGGCGCAAAATGGTAAATACTGAGGCCTCTTAGGCATCATATGATTATATTTAATTTTAATAACTTTGTAGCGCCGGAAAAATGGCCAGGCTCCAGTCCAGGCAGCAGCTCATCGGCCTCATGGAGCTCCGGCTCGGCGTCACCGCCTTTAAGTGATGATGGAAATCTATTGCATGGTCTCACAAATCCACATGATGCGGCCACAACATCGGCAAATGCACGCATACGCACAACATCGGTGTCCACATCTGATGAGGGCATTGTCATCGACTTCAAGGAGGAGCGCAAGAAGAAGGTAGGTCACCTCACAGCATACAGCCCAGCACTGATTAGATCAAAGGAATGCGGCCAGACAAACAGGGCAAACAGAGCGCAACGCTACAGAAATTTGCATGCGCATTTTAATTGCAACTTTGTCAACAAATTTTAATTGCTATAATTATTCATACGAGCATATTTGTATTTATGTAAAATGGTAGTGCATAAATTTTTTTTTTTTGGGTTGTTTTGGCACGCCGACAGCGTAAGATGTGTATCTAACACACGACGTATACGTAATTCGCCTATTGGCTCATTACTCATACGCAGCGTGGGCAACGAACAAACCTTGCCAAGCGAACATTTATCAAGGGACAATTCAAAATGTTTTGCACATTTTTCAATGTGCTTAAAGTTCTCGCTCTCGACGTTTTACTTTGTAAGTTTTTCAAATATTCAATGTACTTAAGAGCCAAAACGAACTCCATGTAAAGAAGCTTACGCAACTTTTTAGTTACCTTCCTCACAGTTCTCTCTCTCTCTCTCTCTCTTCACTCGAATTTTGTTTGCCAGCTATCTATATACCCAACTATTTAGATATCTTTTTTATACATTTTGTTGAGTGTCTGTTTGTTTGTTTGTCCGCTTGTGCGTCACTTTGCCAGCTCGTCTTTCAGGTTGTATGGCTGTTGCTTTTAAGGGCTCTCAACAAACGACACACACACATGGCACACACAAGGCCACAACAACAACGGACACGATACATATCAAAAGTGAACAGCAACGGCAACGACAACGACAACAGCAACAGCAGCGGCATTTGTTAACCTTGAATATGTGATTAGATTTTATTTACATTATATGCCAACACCATCGCTACCTTCCCCTTCCTGTCCGCCACGCCCCAAACTCCCAGTCACACTTCCCCCCACACACACTCAAACACTTTATGTCGTAAAAGGGCTATTTGATCAAGTTAAGAATAGAGAGAATGATTATAATGCACACAAAAACGTTGAGGTGATAAAACTGCTTAGCAGCCGTGTTAAAGGTTGACAATGATGAATCAGTTGTACGACTATTAACTGATTATTAAATGTTTGCCCTTTTATCTTCAATTGACTTAACAATTAAGCAACGCTTCATCGACATTAGTCATTAGTTATTAACTCGGAATCATTACGAAAACCATTAAAGTGAATGGTCTTCTGCTAGATTTCTTGCAGTTCTCTTTATTGTCACTTTCTACTGCTTCAAATATCATTTTCAATGTGTATTCATTTCCCTTAAGTCAGACTTTCACTTCGATCAGTGTTCGTTTGATTACCTGTTGCACAATTCCCCGAAAGTTGCCAAAATATTGTCAGATTTCCGGTTGTCAGTGTCTGAGTTTATTTAAATTCATACACTCAGTTGTTATACGCCCAGTGGGCGTGTCAAATGCTACTGGAAGTTCGCAAACAATGCACAAATTGATTTGCGCCCAATTGCCTGTCGGTCAGTTTTGGAAAGACGTTTGCAACAACATTTCCGCATAATCTTGAGTGTGGCGCAAAGCAAACAAAAAACAGACGTCGACTGCCACAGATATGTGAATAGATAAACGAGTGTAGAGACAGACAGTCAGGCAGATAGATAGATAGATAAATAAGAGCTAGGGAAAATGATCTCAGCGCTGGCATTGAGCGATCTGTCGAGCTAAAAAGCTGCAAAGCTGCAATGAATGCAATTAATGTCTAATTGTGTGCAATTATTGGTTTGTTGGTAGCGAAGCAGAAGGGAGGCTTTTCAGCCACGAACACGTGGCGTACACGGAACGCGCACATTACTCATACGCACTGTTTAACGCAATGCGGTGGCTTTGTCTGCCAGCTGCTCTTTGAGCAACCGCAAAGTGTTCGGGACAACATGGCGCATGATTAACGTTCATTACTCAAACGAGCGGCGGACCGTTGAAAATTACTCATACGCCATGATGGCTTTGTTTTGTGTTCATTTGTGGTAAAATGATTTTAAATGCAGATTTATGTGCATTCAACGCAGCAGTGACAACTGCCGGCACAGTCACACTCACACTCACAATCACATCCATAGTCTACAGCTACAGCTATTGCTATAGCCATAGCTATATAGCTACAGTCATAGCCGTTGGCAGAGCGAGAGCGTGAGCCATGGACTTTTGCCTTTTAATCAAGGCTGCGATTGCAAGGCTGGCAAACCACTCAACTTCCAACCACCGGCAACCACAGTGGATTGTTAAAGTGTTGCTCGTAAATTGCCCTGCTGCACACTTGTGCATTACAGCCAGAGGGTGAACGGGGTAAAGGAAGTGGATGTGGTAGCGTTGGCGTTGGCGTTTGGCGTTTGACGTCCGTGGTAAAGGAAGACTACAAGGCTGCAGTTAAATGCATATGCTCAAAGGGGGCGATTAGAATTTTGTAAGATTAAAGGTTTGCCTGTCATTAGAGGGTAAATCAGTAAGATATTGTTTTAAAGTGTGTATAATTATTGAATAAATAATTTAGAAAGTAATCAAAGCAAAACTGGCTGCGGGAAGACTGTCTATATCAAATATATTAATATTTAAAATAACTAGCGCAATTTTAAATATTTTGCTAGAATTCTGTAAATATTTTCTATGCAGCTAATTGAAATTTAAATTGTTTAAAAGTGCATACACTCAAATTGGTAAATTTTCTTTTTGATGCAAATATTTTTTTGGTATCAGAAAAACTTGGCTAACTGCTAGAGCTTCTATGTGAGCCCGGCTAATTGCACAGTGCTCTATGCATTTGCAAATTACGTTTTTTTCATTTTGCGCTGCTCGTTTTTGTTGAACAGCACTATGAGTAGCAGTATGAGTTGTTCTTTTAGTTTTGTTTTCCAACTAATTTGTTTTATAACATCAGCGAACAAAAGCAAACACAAAATTATAGTGCAAAAATAAGGCAGACAGCGCGGCGTGTGCAAAGCAAAACTGACATTGGCGTAATTCCGCAATGAATCGCTGGCAACGGGAGCAGATGGCAAAAGGGGGTTGGCTTAGGCTAATGGCTGGGCAAAAGAGAAAGGCAAGGGAATGCAATTGCGGTTTAGCTTTTGCAATGCTGACAGTTCTAAGCAGCAGCAACAGTGACGACTAAAATGCCAAATGCAATCGTCGTTGCCAGCCAACATGGCGCGGCACACGTGTCGCTCTCAGTTTATTTATGTGTGTGTGCGGTGTGTGTGTGTGTGTGTGTGTGTGTGTGTGTGTGTGTGTGTGTGTGTGTGTGTGTGTGTGTGTGCGTTGGCAGCTTACCTGTAGTGCTGCCTGCTTTTTCGTCAAAGCAAAAGCAGCGACGATTGGCAAATGGCAAACGGCAGCCGTTGCCAAAGACATGAAAGATGGTCAATTACTTCTACTTATGATAGATGACAATTCTAAACAACAAATGTCAGTCAAAGCAACTTGAAAACTTGCTGCTGCTCTCTGCTATCTTTACAGGGTATTCAGTGTAGGAACTACCATAATACATAGCTATTTTTAGGCAAGCATTAAGTTGGTGCTGCTTCTGTTTGTTTGCTTTCACTCATAGTTTTTGTTTCGGTTGCAACGCTAAATAAGCTTAAAATTATATACAGTCGACGGCATAACTATTTTGACAAACCTCGTTGCTCTGTTTTCCGATTTGTTTTGATGAACTAGCAGACCTAATGGTTCTTAGTTTATTGTCAAAGCATAGATTACGAAAGCATAAAGCAGAATGCAAATTTTTTTTCTTAATTGCTCATTGCATTTTCTTAGTTTTCGCTTTACTGTCTTTCGCTAGCTGTTAATAGGTGGACAAAAGTATTTTGACATTCTCATTATTTGGTCTTTATTTGTCTGCTACTGACTTTGCATACATCCCACGGGATTATTAATGATTATAAATTTATTTGAAGAAATAAGAGTACAGTTTCGCTTGTTTTTTTTTGCTTAGTTATGGTGAAAACTAATGAATTAAGCGACATGGTGAAGTGTCAGATGGTGGAGAAGTATAACTCTTGTATTTCCGAAGAAAATATCAGTAAACTATACAAAGTTTCTCGCCAAACGGTTTATTATCAAATAAACAAATTTAAAAAACTTAATAGCATCAAAAATATGGCGCGATGTGGCAGACCTCGCAAGACAACCGAGGAGGCAGATCGGTTAAGTGTGCGCCAGTTTAAAATAAACCCATTAGTGACACCCAAAACAGTAGCTCGGGAGCTTTCTGATACTTCAAGCACAAACATCAGTGAAAGATCAGTTCGGAGTCGCCTCAAGGAAGCAGACTACGGACCATACATATGTAGCGAAAGTGCAAGGAATAAACTCAAAAGGCTTGAATTTGCCAAAAAATTTTGTTGACAAGCCTGTATCGTTTTGGCAGAATGTTTTATGGAGTGATGAAAGCTCATTTAATTTCCACTGCTCAAAAAAAAAAGTTTTTGTCAGAATGCGAAAAGTTACACATAAAAAAAGAGTCCCGACGTGTGAAAGAGTGCGCCACGGAGGTGGCTCAGTCATGTTTTGGGGATGCGTTGCCTATAACGGCGTAGGAGACTTTGTACCTGTCGATGGAATGATGACCAAACACAAATATTTGGAGGTCCTAAACAGTTTTGCATTTCCTTCAGGAGATAAATTGATTGGAGAGTCATTTTTTTCCAGCAGGACAATGAGGCCATAAGGCAAAAATGATAACAAATTTTTTTAATGAAACTAGAGTTAACATCCTAGATTGGCCACCGCAAAGCCCCGGTTTAAATATTATCGAAAATTTGTGGGCTTATATTAAACAAAAGCGGTGTGCTGATTTACAAAGGACACGCGAGGACACCATATCGGAGATTGAAGCGCTCTGAAGGAGTGTTCCGTTGGATTATATCCATAGCTTGGTTGAGTCAGTTCCCAGACGCTTACAAAAAGTTATAAGTGCTAAGGGAGGTTATATTTTTTACTAAAAATAAGAAACACTACATTAAAACTTAAGTTTTTTGTTATTTTAGTTCATATAAAACTATTGTAAAAATACTTTTGCCACCGTGCTTTTCGGAAAATTGGATTTTTTTGTATTGTTAATATTAATTTTAAAAAATTTCGTTGCTTTCAAAAAACATAAAATAATCTATATTTCTCACCACAATTTGTTTATTTTTTTGTGTGGTCATTTATAAAAGTTATGCACATATTTGCTTAACATTTATTTTGTCAAAATAGTTATGCCGTCGACTGTATATATTTAGCCAGAGACATGGGGGACCCACCCCCCACACTCATCTTATCGCTCTTTTGGATAGATGGATTTTTGTGCAGCATATATTTGTCTTTACTGTGTGTGCATTTATTTTTAAAACATTCTAACAAAAATAAAGCAAAAATTTAATTAAAAATTGTACAATTCAAATGTGTGTGAGTGTGTGCAGCAACCTTGAAACAACATTCACTTGACAGACAGGCAAACAAACAAACAAACACATACACAAAGAGCAACAGAGATTGGCAAACAGCTTCGACGATGCCTTTGGCACTTGATTCATAAGCCAACGTCGTATTAATTTCACTCATATGGCAAAATAACCTTGAATTCTGATTAGGAAGCAATTTCAATTTATCTATCAGTCATTTATTTTGCTTGTGCTGTGCTTACTTACTGCTTGCCGCTGCGTCAATTTTATTGAGTTATTCAGTTGGTATTATTAAAAGTTAATTGTGTGGCTAAAAAGCCATTTACCAACCGACATTCTTCCTCACCGCCACAAGCTGCTCGTTGATCTGTATGCCAGGTGCAATTTCAAAGGCATTAGCGCAGCAATTGTAAATGATTTGGTTCAAGTGTCGTCAGTGTACGAGTGTGTTGTGTGTTGGCTGTTCTGTGATTAGGCAACACGGGGCGTATGAGTAATGATCGAGCAAACAGCTGAGCTGAACACAAATGATTATCTGAGTGACAGTCGTCAGTCAGTCTGTCTACCTACGCTCCGTTAAGCTAGAAATATATGTGTTGTATAAGATTTCTTCGGGTTTATACCATATGCGTCTCCTTTGCAAATGGAATCAGCTATGAATTTAACCATTGTTCTCGCACCTTCTTGTGCACTTTTGACCAAAAAGGAGTAAAATAAAGTGCATTTTCATGCATGGAATCAAGTTTAGTGCTTGTTTAGCAGCCAAAATTTATGTGTTGTTAAAATTAAGCGTAAAGCTGTCAAATGCATTTGAAATAAAATAAAACTAACCATAGCCAAAGCCAAAGCCAAAGCCAAAATGCACAACAAATACGGGTAGACATGTAGTAACGTTGCAACGAATCACGTTAAAGGCAAAAATGCTTGCAGCAGCAACAATTCGTCTGCGTCACAACCAGGAGTGGCAGCAGCAACAAAAGTCAGTGAAGCACAGCCAGTTGCATTTGTCAGCATGTGTGTGTGTGTGTAGTCGTGTATATGTTTGGGAGAAACGAACTCATAAATTTATCATAATTGCAAAAGGCAGAAAAATGTGACTGAAATGTGTAAGAGCAACAATGGCAACAACAGCAACGACAACAACCGACAACAACTACAGCAAATGCGATGCAAATGAAAAAGTCGTAAAGAAAAAATGCAATAAAAATAATTTGCCATAACAGGCGGCAGCAAAAACATTCATTTCTCTGGTTTCCCATCATAACAATAAACATAAATAAAATTCCAGCTGCCATTGTTGCTACTGCATAATTTACAAATTGCAAAAATTTTCATTAAATATCACTATATTGGCATAACTGCATCGGTTAGTGCACAGTGTTTTCCAATAAGCAAAACACACACTAAAACACACACACACACACACAGATACTTAGAATAAGCTAAATATTCTGTGCCAAGTGCAAACAACAACGGCATCAAAGTTTTTCATGTTCAAGGTGACAAATATTGAACAGAAAGTCGGACACTTGGGCCAAATGCCTCAATTGTTTGTTCTCGTTTCGGTATTTGATTTTCCTCTTTTGATTTTCAGTCACTTTGTGGGTGCCAGCGGTTTTCGAATTTTAAAATGTACATTTGTTAGCTTTTCAATAACTTTTTACTCAATGTTGTCCCATTTCTGACTATTTTATTTCCTTTTTTGAATCGATAAATTTATAGATATTTGTGACTAACAATTTAAAAACTTTTATTCGCTGCCAGTCATCGTTGCCTTTGGCAATCAGCCCACCTGACACACATTGCCGAGCCCCTTGCTTGCTACAATTTGATTTTGTTTTAATTTTAGTTTTTGGGCATTGCAAATAAACAGTTGCCATCGTCCGTCCCATTTCTGCAGCATGCAAATTACAAATGTCACTCAAACTGTAATAAATTTGAATAGACTTGTGGCTGCTGTTGCAGCAATTTTATACTTTATATCGTACTTAGCCCACAGGCCAATGTCCAATGTCTTTTTACCCCTAGCTGTATAGTGAAAATGTTTGCGAAACATTTTAGTTTTCTGTTTTATTTCTCTTTTTGATTTTACTTCTTTTTTCTATACAAATAATTTATTTTTTTTGTCTGTTAGTTATGCCAAACGTTTGCGGCTTGTTGCCAACTATGCCACGAGCCGACTCTGACACACATTTGTTTTACAGAGTTGCACAAAGTTGCAAAAGTTGTTAAATGTGGCAATGTTGCAGATTTGATGTCAGCGCGCTGCATTTCGATTTCATTTGCATTTGGATTTGCTTTTGCATTTTGGATTTGCATTTGAATTTGCATGGAAATGAAAACTTTTCAAGCCAGACGCAAAACTTTGCAATCTGGCTGAGATGAGAGGCGCAATTATAGCTCAATGTTGTTGAGCTGTTGCTGCTGTCGCTGGCACGCACTCAGCAGCGTGTGTGGCACAAAACACACACAACTGTACCGGCGAATTGGCCCAGTTTCACTTTTTCCACAAACAAAATGGCGGCCAACTGCAACTGTTGTCGTGGCTGTACTTTTTCGCCAATGTATGCGGGCGCGCTGCCAATGCAACTGTGTCACACATTTGTAGGTTATACATTCACCAACACACACACACACACATTCACGTTACACACACTTACATACTGCACACTGTTGCAGGCTTTAGTTGCGCCGGCCGGCCGGCAAACGAATGTTGCGCAATGAAATTGCATTTCCCTCAAACACACACACACTCACACTCTTACACACGCATACATTGAAACATGCACTTGACTTGACTCTCTCAGTTGTTCGCTCTCTTTTTCGCTTACTCTCTCTCTCTTTCTCTGCCGCTGACGTCGCCATCTTTGCGGCCATGCGCAAAAGCATACTTCCGTTCAACTCGCCGCATTTCGGTTTATTCTCTGTTTCTTTTACTTTTTTTGCACTGTACTGCATGCGGGGGCTGCGACGTCGCAGGAATTACGGCACGTGTTTGCACACAGATGCAAAAATGTGTGCAATTTTTCGCTGCCAGCGTTGGCGTCAACTGCAACGACAACGTCGACGTCAGCGCTGACGTCGTCGAGGGAAAATTTTAGCGTTATTTTATAGTGTGAATCGCGTTCTGTTTTTCGCGTTAGTTGCTATTGTTTTTGTGTTTTGGTGATTGCTTCACAGACATTCTCAATAAGGTTTCAACATGAACACAAAGTGAATGGTTGCACTGTTAGGGAACCTTTTAAAGAACCTCAGCCATAATTTTAGCTCCACTCTCAAATGCCAAGTAGTAACTTTGTATAAATATATTGAATAAATAAAAGTCTTTTAAAATGTCGCGCATAAATCAAGTTTAATTAATAACGAGTTTGCTAAACATTTTAATTCTCAAAACATAAGAAAATAAATCGAATTCTCATTCAAATAAATGTTGGATTGTTGATAAATCAATGCTAATAGCGACACATGTATTTTCTAGCACATGATTAAAATTATATATGTTTATTTATTAATTGTTCAACAAACGCAACAAACATTTTCAGTGGGTGTGCATGAGTGTGTGAGTGTGAGTGTTTATGTGTTTGTTTAATTGCGAACATAGTAAACAATTTGCAATGCGGCGCAGTGGCGAAACTTGGAAATGTTTTGCGGTCGATTCACTTTTCATGGCTAATTAATTTTCGTATTGCGCAAAATTAATTAATACTAATGCGAATGCCATGAATATGCAAAGCAAACATTTAATCGCATAGCAGTGAGTGTGTTGTGTGTGTGTGTGATTTTATAAGTAGCTATATGCACATCAAAATTTATTGTTGGCGTCGACGCAGCGTGCCATAATTAAAATCCAAACAAGCTGCGTAGACTGGCAACAGCCAGGTGATTTCATTAGCAACTTAGCTGAGCTTTTGAGGTTTTCAACTTGCCGTTAATGTCGTAATTATAGGTTATACGATTTTAATTTCAAAGCAAACTAAAGAAAGGCCTGCACTCAAAGAGAGAAGAGAGGAGAGCGGGAGAACACAATAAATAGATACAAAGATACATTTAGTATTGCACGCTCACTTACATCACTCAATGCAATTGGGTTTGGCAAACAAATTGTTTGAGTATTGTTTTCCGCTCTGAAGTGCGACACGTGTCATGGAAAACTTTGGTCTCTAAATGCGCAACAAGCGCAGCAGCGTGGGATACAAACTGCAAACAGCAAACTGCAAACATCGTTTAACTCGTTGACATTTGCATTAGTGTGTTCTTGTTGTTGTTGGCTGATGGAAGTGGAAGGGGGTGGAAAGTGGGTGGGTCCAGTTTAATTAAAGCAGAGCACATCGTCGCTTTGGCACGCCTCCAAGCTTGACTTTTAGCGACATACTCTTGACGGTGCCATCTATAGAACGCGTTTCCATTACTTTTCAATGCCTCGCCTGCTGCCTGCAGCACTGCCTCTGCCACTGTCGACGCCTGCGCTGACAGCGTTGTGGGCGGGAAGCAGCAAAAATGCATTAAAATTCAAATGCCGGCAAAGTCAAGGCAGCGTTCGGTGAGGGTATGAATTTGGGACGCGAATGCATTTCGAAATGGAAACCTTAACCAAAAGCTGTTCTAGTTTAATAATAAACTAATTAAAAACAGTTGCAGGTGCAAAGATTAAAGCCATAATTTAATAGATCTGACCTTGATCCACACAAAGTTAATTTTATATGCATTGCTGACAAGTAAATTGTTTATAATTACAAATAAAAAGCTGTTCAGAAGAAATCCTTCAACTTAAAATTATCACTAAAAACTTTACTTATTTTTTATCTATCGATGTTTCGCATTTGCTAGAAAGCGTTTTTATATATTTTTTTATAAAAATTAATTATGTACCGTTTAGTTGTCTAACAAATTATTTTCAACGCGTTTGTTGCGCTCATTGCCAGAAGCTAAAACCAATTAATTTTCCACCTAAGCAAAAAACATGACAACGATAATTTACTTTTTGGCTAAAGCCAAAGAAATTATGAAATGTCAGCGGGCGTGTCAAAGCGGTATCTCGCCCCTTCTCCTGCCCATCTCATCCCACCTTTTTGCTGCTCCTCCCACCGCCCCCACTAAATCAACAATAAACAAGAACCGCTGTACTCTGAGGAAAGAGAAAAAAATACTAATAATGAGTGTTGCACATGACGTCAGCAGCAACAAATTAAAATAAATGTTATATATACTATATATAAGTATGAGCTCTTGCCAAGGGACTTGAAAAAAAAATAGAAACAACAATTTTGTGCATAAGCAAAACAAAGCGAATGATTAAAATCTCTGCTAAAGCAACAGCAGCAAAGTAAAAGATACACACACACACACACGCACGCACACACACACACACGCATACATTAGTTGGCAGTGCATAGAGAAAAGAAGCAAAAAAAAGAAGAAAAAAAATGAATTTGCAGATGTATTCAAGGTCAGGCAGCAAAGTCAGCGTTGGCGTCGACTTCAGCGTCAACGCCGGCGTAGACATCGCTGGCATTGTCGCTGTCGCTGTCGCCGTTGCCGTCGCCGTCGCCGTCACCGTTGCCTTCGTCTTCGCTGTCGTCTCCCACACACACGTCACCGCCGCATCGGGAGCGAAAATCAATATGGCAACACTTTTAAGGGTTGCGGCGAATTTGTGTGGCAACCCTTTACCCTTCTGACAACAAACATCTTCATTCGCTCAGTGGTTCAGTGGGTCGCATGCAATTTCCACAGTAACGTCAGCAACAACAACTGCAGTTAAGGTTTTTCCCGCGCAATTTATGCTCTCCGCTTTAACTGCGCAGGTCTCGCTCTCTACTTCTTTCCCCGGCCCTTTCTCCCGCTGTTGCTAGCCATGTCCTGCAATCGGCTTGCTGTGAGTTTTTTAATAGAGCCTGGATTTAATTATAGCCGTCCGCTCAACACTGAATTTGAGGCTTTTGGTGTTGGCTTTTTGGTTTGGTTTGGTTGGGTGTTGTGTGAGACTTGTCATTAAGTCCGGCCAATTACTAACACTTGGTAACGTCATTGGCAAAAATGAATAAACGCTATGGCAAGCAGAAAGCAGAAATCGATAATACTTCAAGGTTGCGCCCTGCGTTAAGGTTGCTTTAACAAAGGGAAAGTCCCGAAATTGATGGCTGTCAATTGAATTTGGAATTCACAAAGTTAATGGACTTAAAACTTTTGAGTCAAGGGAAAATATATACAAAAGAGCGTAAGGCGGGGATATTTACAGTGTGAGGATTGCGTGCACTGCGGCGTATGCGTAATAATTTATTGCGTATACCACATTATTTATTGATAACGCCTCGCTAGCAATTAATATGTTAATTAAATGCTATTAATTAATTCGCAATATATAATGACATCTCATTTAAAGTCCACTTTTCACTTTTTATCTTTTACAGGTGAGTAACTCAACTGACAAACTACGCGTCGTATACGTAATGCGTTTAATTGACCGCACCGCACACGGTTTACCTCTCCCTATCTCGATCTCTCACTCTGTCTCACTTTCTGTGTAAGTATTTCAGTACAAATGACGCAGTTTAATGCCATTTATCACAATTCGCAAGCATTGTATTGTGTATGACCATTTCCGTGTGGGCTTTAAAACCTTGAAATGTACGATCCGACACTTAACATACGCTTATAATATTGTACATACTCATAGAGGTACATATACTATGATTTGATCCATATGCAAATGTCAATGCAGCTCATGCAATTATCAGAAGTGTTGCAAATGTTGTTAACAACAACAAAAAAGGTTCAATTTATTTATTAGAATGCTGGAAAAAAATAAAGAAGGAAGTTTTTTTTTAGATATAACCATTCTACTTCCCTCTTCAATCTGAGTATTGCATAAATAATTATTATACACCTTTCAATTGGAAAGAAAAAACAGAAACTCATCCAAGTAATGTGAGAAACCGTCGGCAATTGATTTAATTATCGTAATGATACTTCAATTTGTCTAGACGACAATCATATACCATAAATTCACTTCTCTTCATTTTGACCTTCTTTTCTATTTCTCTCACTTTATGAATCAGCTTTTGTTAACAGCAAAAAAATCGTGTGTAAACACTTTTAAAGCAAATTCAAGTATCACTCAAAATATACATAATTTTAAGCAAATAACTTTTGATAAATTGTATAATCTTCTACATTTTATTGATGTAACACAGACATATCCATTAGCCTTTATTTGACACTCCCATCGCTGGTGTGATTAATGAATCCAAATAGAAAAAAACCGAGCAGCTCCCAAAGGTTTTAATACCTGCATATTTGTGTTTGTTTGCTGTCTCTGCAGGAATTCAATTCATAAATTAAAATTTAAAAACGCAAAACCTACAAAAATTCAGTGCAATTGCATAAATCAATGCGATTGTATTGAAAGAAATAACAAATAAAATTGAACAGAAGAAAAAGCAACAAAATTGACGTTGTTCCGATTCCGAATCCGATTCCGGTTTACCGAGTATATTTTTATGTTTGAATTTTTGCGCATTGACAGAAGCTTTTTGGCCAATTAATTGCAATGCATAAATCAAAATATTGTAGTTACTTGACATTTTTTACTTATGCAAGCGAAGCAAAAAATAAATTTATCCACACGAAGCGAGTAAAAGAAATGCAATAAAATGAGTTCTGCTTCAGTTTCATAAACTGACAACCTTATGCTTATCTCTATGCGTCACTTGATTTCCCTCATATTCCTCGTCATAAATATGTTCAAGATTTCCCAGTTTTAGATACAATAAATTATATTTATGCTATATATTGACAATTAGTCATATGAGACGTCTGGAACAAATTTGTTAACGCCTGACCCGTAGAAATTATCAGCAGCGCCCACAAAATGTTCTTATTGAAGCGCAATTTATTTGTTTAGGTATTTTTCTGTATATTTGCTTAATTTGCTATTTTCCTGACATTTTCATTATTATTTTGATACAAATTCGGCGGCATAACATTTGCGCTAATATGTCACAGATATAGTCACAGTCACAGAGATATATATGTGGCTGCGGCTACAGATACAGCTACGTTTTTATAGCCGCAAACATACACACCTACCTACAAAATATATAAAAAAAAAAGCCGGCCACTTGGCCTTGGAATAGGTTGATTGCATTCTAGCGGTCAATGCCGTTGCCGGCGTCGCAGTAGGCGTCGTCGTCGGCGTCACTGTTAGCGTCGCCGCTGACGAAGGTGGCGACGACTGCGACTAATAACAACGAAAATTGAAAACGATCGCTGCAATCTCTCACTCGCACATTAGCTCTAGCTAAAAACTGCTCACCTTCTCTCTCTATCACTCATACTCTCTCTCCCTCTCTCTTTTGAATGTTCTGCCTCTCTTTCTTGAGATCACATTGCGCTAGAGAACAAAAAAATTTGTCGAATTCACACACTCGTTTCTATTGGCATTAGTGTATGTATTTATTGCTGTTGTTCTTGTCACAACGTCACTCGCCTAGCGACGACTGGATCACCTGTGACCGAGCAACACACACACACACAAACACACACTAGCAGCAGAAAGGGGTCTTTAGCCAACGCCCGAACAACAGGGATACTTATTCACACACACACACACTCTCTACTTTGTATTTTATTTATTGTTTGTTTTTGCAATGACAAAACAAAAAAATCACAAAAAAAAATCAAAAACCAACAAACAACTTACTGTTGTTGTGGCTAAAACTCATACATTTTAAAAGCAAGCAGCAGCAACTATTTATAAAATGCGCTTTCAGCTACCGCACCAATATGTATCTGTATCTGTATCTACGTATCTGTAGTGGTATTTGTAGCTATAGCTGTTATTGCCCGTGCGCGACTTGCAATGCCGGAAAGCAATAACAACAAGTCCAACAACAACAACAACAGCAACACAAGCAACGCAAACGTCGTCAACTTCTGTATAACTTGTGACGCTGACTGCCAATGACGACAGTTCTGCTTGTTCTATTCTATAAGTATCTTTCAGATACGCGAATACTCAAAACGGTTTCGTTTCACTTGCAAATTTTTCATGCTGAAATTTGAATCGCATTTGCATAGCAAATGTCCGGTTAACACGCTTGGACCCATGAATGTATTCCTTTTTGGAAATCCTTTTTGGCTCCTAACGAATCTGCATTATGCAGTGGCATGAGGGGGAGTGGGTACCACCACTCCACTTCCCACTCCCCCCTGGCCACCCACTTGCCACTTACATAAATAATTCAATATATTTTCTTGCTGTTGTTGTTATTGTTTTAGAATTGTTTTTGTATCCAGGCGGGAGTGCATTCAACTGATCTCAACCCGAGCAAACGGTTCATTCGCATTTATATCTATATACTACATATATTTCGGCGTTCATTCGCTTTTGGCAATTATTTGCATTTCGAAATAACAATAACTACGTCCAAGTATTTGTATTATAAACCGCAGCGTTCTTTGCATGTAAATTGTTTTATTTATATACTTATCTATTTCTATTAATTTTTTGTATAATAATCTTTCAATCTTTTTATGATTTTGCTATTTTTTGCTGCAGTTGCTTCTGCTTTACTGTGCTAAGTTTATGCATTGTTTATATTTCCTGTTTTTCTTTTTTTGAGCTGTGCTTTTTGCCTTACGCATCATCATCGTATTTTGAGAGTGGCTTAACATATAAGCATCTAATGGATTAGCAATTCGACTTAATAACTTGCCATTGAAACTGACTTGGCATAAGCGTTAACTGTTTATCCCAAAATAATGACTCAGCGTTGGCAATAAATTAACTTAACTTGATTTGTGATAAAGCGTGTCTCAAGATCACGTCATCATACAATTCTAATGCCTTTTGTTAGCCGATTAATTAATTATGTTCCACTGCAATTCACTTTGATTGCTACCTGAAAAAAAATATATATACTATGTCTATTATGTAGATAAACGAAATTGTTATGGGGGAAATGGAAAGTCGCTTGTCGAATGCCTTTTTTTGTTAGCCATCTAACCTTGACGCCTCGACCAATCGGTCAAACTCAAGCAGCAGCAGTTTTGGCAAAAAAAACCGCTTTTGCTACACTTTGGCCTTGTATAATTTTCGCTTGAAATGTGGCACACTTAAGTTGTTATTTTTTCGCAACAATTATCAGGTACTTGGCAGTATAAATCTGAGCTGGAGTCCGTCTGGTCAACCTGTTCTTTTGGCCATTTCCTGCTCTGCATGTGGGCGACTTTTGGCTTATTAATTTTGCTGTTCACATGATGAATGACTGCAGCAGTTATAAATATAACAACACAACAATCATCATCATAATGAAATAAGCTGAGCATAACAAATGCGTCGAAATATTTGCGACAGGTTGCAACCAGCTAAAATATTGTTGAAAAGCAAAAAAAAAAATATAAATGAAACATTATATAAAAGCACAACGCGAAAAAATCGACAGCAACAAAAAAATACATACAGCAAAACTCGAGTCAGTCAATATACATGGCCTTGAAGATTTCACCGCAACAATAACAACAGCAACAAAACAATAAAAAAAAAAAATATACACACAAATTCACACCGAGTTTGAAAGCAAAACACAATCAAACAAAAAAAAGGAGAGACAGAAAAAAAATAATAATGAAACTAATTTGCCGAAAATAAAAAAAAAGTCAAGATAAAACAGCAGAAACAAAAAAAATGTGAATGCATAAAATATTGGCTGCTCATTATTATTATTATATGATTAGCTGGCAATTTGCATAATTCCAAAGTCACTACAAAGTGCACAAGATAAGCGCAATTATTGTTTATACATTTTGTTTATAACAATGTATTTAATTTGTCAACCAAATGAGGCTGTTGTCACAGTTATCTGAGAACATTTCTAAGCTGCATTTTGATTGCCAGTACAAACAATTGTTAACAAGTCTTTGCGTTAAGAAACAAGACTTTGTTTTTATTTATATTTTTAATTTAAGCAAACATTTATTAAAATATATTTTGTATGGACTTTGTAGCTGTTGGGTTAACTGTTTAATAGCAGACAAAAGGTTAACAAGATTACATCTGGGCACTTAGAGGGTTGCTGTTCTTCTGACTTCTGACTGCACGCTAGCTATCGTGTCGAGTTGAATTTTCATTTTATATTTTTAGTATTTTGACATTTCATTTGTTATTTAATCTTTTCGACAACTCAGCGTCCGCGACAGCCTGTCTGTCTTATTTGTTGGCCTTGCACCTAGCTGCTGGTGTTGCCCCATGTTGCAAGTTGACGTGCAACAGGCTGGCTGCTGCCACTGACAGCTGTTGCTCATTATAAACATTATTATTATTATTATTATAATTATTATGCTCTGTGCATATTATGTTGCTGCAATTTCTATGCGTAATGTGTTCTCGTTTCCATTTTCCCATTTTCCGTAACGAGCATTTTCTTGCCATGCACAACACAACAAAAATTCTACCTTTAGCTGTTACTATACTATACAAGTCAAGCATTTTAAATCATTATAGTTGTTAATACCCACTCAAATAGTCTTTCTCTTTCTATCTTTCATTCTCTTTCGCTATCAAAACCTTTCTCCCGCTGTGTGTCTGTCTCTCTTTCGCACTGTTAGTTTATGTCCATTTAGCTTTTGTTGAAACTTTGCACTGTATTTTGCGAACGTTTCATAAACTGCACAAATACAACGGGTATTTCCATTGCTTCGTAATTGCTATTATAGACATTGTTATACCCCGTTGGCTAGTTGACTGACTGAGTGACTGACTGACTGACTGTTGTTTTATAACAACAACACCAATAGCAAGCTTCATCATCATTACACGGAACTTTTCAGCGTTTGCTTTGGCGTCAAGCTGTCTGAGCCGAACGTTGAGTGGCTTTCCACTCGCATGTATCATGTTCAAATTCAGTTTTGCGCACTTGCATTTCAAGCAACAACAACAGCAGCAGAAACTACAACAACAACAAGAATAGCAGTACCAACTGACACCATATGTATGTAGAATACCTGTGTGTATGTGCATGTATGTGTGTGTGTGAGTTCTATACAGTTTGCCATAATTACGTTAACGATTTTCGTTATTCGCTTTTCGACGTTTTAACAACTTTTTTTGTGAGCAACTCGTAGCGTGCGCCTCCCTCTCCCGGTCTGACAGCCAGCTGAATAGGTATTATTACTTTATGATCCGCATCCAGTTTTCCGCTTTCCTCCTATTCCCCCTTCTCATCATTCATATTTAGCAGCGCTCACCTGAGCATTTCCCTTAATGAATGCAACTTTCATGTTGCAATGCACTCATAAATCAGTTTAATAAGTACGCAAATAATTGCAAAGTGACATATAGTGTGCAGTGTGTGTGCGTACGGGGTGTGTGTGTGTGTGTGTCTATTCGTATGTGGAATTCGCACGACAAAAGTGCAAATTGTTAAGTAAATTATTTATGCTTTGTGTGCCCTAATGAAAGTGCATACAAGACTTAAAAAAGACAGATTAGTTAAAACTCTTTAAGTTGAAATACAAAAAAATAAAGTTAAAAAAAAAAATTATTAAAATTATTATTAATATTCTTCTCCGCTCTTTGCCCACTTTGAATAATAGTGTAGCATATTTTTAGGCTTAAGAGAGTATCTAAAATTCGTTGCCTTTGACTGTAAGTAAGCTTTTATTATAATTATAGCTTAAACAAGTAAGTTGACACATGTTAAAGTGTTGGGTATATTAGTAAGACATGTCGCAATTGGGTCGTTGTATTGTAAACTGTATTTCATGTTCGATTATTGACAGTGCTGGGAAAGTGGCAGCTGAAATGGAAGTGAATGTGGAAATGGGAATGGAAATTGCTATGGAAGTGTGTTGGGGACAAGTTCTTTAACAACTTGGACTTGATCTAAAAGTTCACCTTTGTGTAGTCCATCTGCCTGGCTTATAAGCTCTATTTAACAGGATATCAGGCTCATGTTTTATGCCCTCAACTCTAACGAACTCAATTTCCGCAAAATGTGCTTGAATGTGGGGGAAATCACACAGTCAGTCCCTCGACTGGCAATTTCACAACGCTGAGTAATCTAAAAAAATGAGTATAAAAGAATAAAAAGTCAGTGCACTCTGCTTATCGCATGGCCCAAAGGCTCGCGTCAATGCGAAACTCGAACTGGTCGGCAAATTGCTCGCTTTGCAAATCAAAGTGAAAAGTTAGAAGGGAATACGAAACCAGTAAGCTCTTGACCAACATTTGAAGCAGCTGCCAGGCAAGAAATATATTTCACCAGCTTGTATTAAAAATTGTGCAAATTGTTAAACTGTGAGACACTATTAAACGAAATGCTAAAGGTGAGTCTCCAGTGGAAAGTGCACTTTTCACAGATATGCAATTACGATTTCGACAAGTATTAAAGTTCCTCAAAGCCAAACGAAAAGCGAGTAAAAGCGTTTCTTGGCTGCTGCTAAAAGGATGCCCAGAACGCTGACGTTGCAAAAGGACCACAACAAATATAGGTACAATTTCTTTAGCTTCTACTGCCTGTTGGTTCCTGGCAAATGCCGTTTATTTCTATACAGATAGTTCAACAAAGTTGCTCAAATCGAAAAGCAAAGGCAACGGCAAAGGCAAAGCCTAATGCAACAACCCACGCCCCCCAACAGCGCTTGGGCGTTGCCTTGAAAGGACATTTTGTCAAAGCGGCCGTCAGGTGGTTAAATTAAAAAAGGGAGCCGGAAAAAAAGCGAGTAGCAAAATAAACGAATTGCAAAAAGAAAAACCCTTGCTTACATTTGCCGCTGCTGCTGCGCTGCGTGGGCGTCATGGCGAGATGAAGATAAAAATATCAAGGGAGCAAAGAAAAAAATAAATAAATGATGGCATTGGTAGTGAAAATCAACCGAGCAGAGCCCAGCAGACTGAAAATAGCCAGTAAATTTTTGGGCGTGGTCAAAAGCCAAATGGCCTGGAAACATTGCGAAGGACAGTCACTTGTGGCTTTAAATCTAGCTGGAAATTCAAACGAGGAAAAACTCTCTGAACCAGTTAATGGGACAGCTGCTGCTGCTGCCGCTAAATTCATCAAGCATTTGTAATGGGAAATGACATTGATGTTGATTTGAATACTGCTGCCGTTGAGACTATGGAAAGCAACAGGCAAATATCATTTGTTATGTGTCATGATTATGCAAGATTCGTGCCACAATTATCGCTAGCATTTGCATAAATGGACGACCGCACCGACAGCTGAATGAGTAGCAATTTTCCGGCCAAATGAAAAACGCGGCCAAACGTCAATGGAAAATGCCAAGAAGAAATGCAAACAAACAAAGCGAATGAAGGAAGTTAAGAGCTTGCCAAAAGGCAAACAAAACAGTGAACCGACCAAGAGTTACGAGCCAAACAGGAAGCTGCGCTACAGGGTATGCCACAGCCTACCCCCGGCGCTCTACCCTCCTGCTGTTAGCTGCCATGAGAATTGGAATTGGCACTGACCAAAAACGTTGCGCATGCGCCGCGTCGACGAATGACAGACGCATAAAGGGACAGCGGCAACTGATTTAGAGTGGACCAAAGACACCAGATGAGCAGAGTGAGAGAAAGAGTGCGGAGAGATGTGCTATGAGAGCCGAGAACCGGTCGCATGTTGACTGTTGACTGCCGGCTGCCGGCGGCTTTGACAGCTGTTGATTGATGAATCCTACAGTAATGCCCCCGAGTGGCATCGGCTGCAGCCCGGGAGAAACCTCGGTCTGCTGTCAACTGGCAACTGCCAACTGGCAACGGGCAACTGGCAGCAGTCAACCACTGCTTCAGCTCCTCTGTTACCTCCCCTGACCCTCCTAAGCTTAGCCGCTCTTTGAGATGTGGCGAAAATTGTGGCTTGCTGTGATCGTTAAGTAAACTCTCTTCTTTGATGATGACGCAAAACCTATTGGAGTTTCAGGTTTATGGTTGCGCTTCGGCAATAAACACTTCTAATTGTAATTAATGAGGCGATTGTTTAGTTTTTATGTGTTGATTTTTGCTGATTTAGTGGCCAATGGCAACCCTTGCAGTCCGGGGCTAAATATCAACTCAATGTTGTTCTACTAAACCAAATGGAGCAATAAACTTTTCGCATCATATGGAGACTGCACTTTCTATTCCAAGTCAGCAACATGTTGTTGTTCTTGTTATTGTTTGGGCTGTTTGCTGTTTCTCTATTCGTATTCCTTTTGGGCCCAAAACAGATTGAAAGGTAAGACAAAGTTTTTAGCCACAAAACGAACTGGCCAAAGAAGTTACCAGTTGCCAGTGCTGTCCTTAGGCCACGGCCACGTTTTCTACCCAGTATTCTGTTGACTTGTTGCTGTGCATTGAACTTGATTGCCATTTCTGTTGCTTCTGCTGGTACACCCGCCTCGCCTGCCGTTGCATGCCCTTATACTTCATGCTCTATGCTCCGTGCCCCATGTTGCAATGTGGCTGTAAGCCTGTCTGGTCTGCTCTATGCTATCGTCGCAAATTTATCTTAAATGCTGCGTTTAGTTTGTGTTTTTCTTTTCTACTTCCTTGCTAAACCCCACTCCCGTTCGTCTTTAGTCTCGCCAATTGGCAAACACTTTTGGGGCTACAGAAATTAATGGCTCCAGGCGCACCTAATGATCCAGTTGAAGCCTCTACGTTGACTTCAAATGAAAATGTGAGCTCTGGCGTCTTTTATTTGCTTTAACCATGCCATTGCTTCCCAAAACTCAAACTCAGTTTAACAAAAAACTAAAAAAAATCAGAAATAATTGCAACGCTGACACGCCAATTCAACAAACAGTAAATGAGGAGAGGAGAGGAGAAAGAGACAGAGAGGGAGTGCAGAAGGTGTTAGTGTTGTTGTTGTTGCTGTTGACATGACGCTTTGCATGTTTAATGCTCATGTGTTGTGCTCATAAATTGAGCGTTGCAAAAAAAGGTCAAGCGCTGTACATGTTTCTAAATTGTTAACAGAAGCTTAAATTGTCTAGTATTTGTTTTGTTTGCGACCCGACTTCAAAAAAAATCAAACTAACACGAACAACAAATAAACAAAGTTATTTGTGGCTCACAATATCTGTAAGATTTGTTTAGCCCATAAATATATTTAAGTGCTTAAAGTTGTAGCAAAATAAGACACAGATTAAAAATGAATAACAGAGATTAAAGATAAATTTACATTCTTCATTACAAGAATAATACACTCATCTTTAATAAAAGTTTTGTATTGATTAGAATGAGTAATGAATTTCGTTATTTCACAACATATTTAAATGCCCAAGTCACAGTAAAAATTTCAAAATCCCTGGCATAAACTAGTTTGTTTTAAACTTTTGTCAAAAATCAGGCGCAAGATTGCGATCAGCAACCGTTGCTGTTGTTTTTGTTGCTGCTGCTTACTGCCTGCTTTGTTGTCTTGACTCTTTTGTCAACATTAACATACGTAAGTGTCACTGTCAGCCGCATGTTGCTACCGTGATTGGAGCAGCAGCTTGAGCAGGAGGTGGCAGCAACGCAGAACACAAGGGATCGCATCGGTCTCGTGAGTTGCCAGTCGAGAGTTGAGGCTGCCGTTGGGGCCACAATCGAAAGCCTGGCTTAAAGCGGAGGCCAAGAGTGCAATTGATTTATCGTGACAATGGGCGCACTGCAAGACCCCCGTCTCTCCGTCACCTCTTCTCTGTTCAATCTCTTTCTTTCTGTGCTATCGATGTGTAAATTTAAATTTCGTGTCTCATAAAATGGACAATGGGGCACAGGAGCAACATTGTGGAGCAATCGCATGTCAGAGCAATTGTAAATGGAACCAAAGTCGGTACATGAAAATAATTGATTGCCCATACGACAACAACTGTCAGCAACATGTTGCTGCAACAGTAAAGGCAACTGCAGTGCAAACACACCAAACATCAACAACAACAGCACAAACTGTAGCAGCAACTGCTTAAAGTGAATGCCCTCAGTGACGTCACGAGTGCACGAATCAAGTTTCTCGCCTCGCTGCAATTATCAGTCAAGTCCAGCGAGAGAGGCAGAGATAGAGAGCCAAAGAGTGAGTCAGAATGAGAAGGAGTATGGGAGAGAGAGACAGCGTCCGGGAATCGCGAGCAAAATACAAAATCCAGAAGAAATATGAATAGCAAAACAAAATGCATGAAATCAAAACAAAGCGCACAAGAAAAAAAGGAAAAAGAGGAGGAAAATAACATAAATAACAGAAAAAAGGCAAGCGCGAGTGGAACGAACTCTGCTGCACTCTGAGCAACAGCAACAACAACAACAGCAGCAGCAGCAACTGTGGGAAAGGCACTGCGACGGGTGTTGATGTGGAACGTGAAGAGAATGGACAGCAACAGCAACAATAAAGTGGATGATGATGATTATAATGTTGTTGTTGTTAATGATTATGTTGTTGTTATTGTTGTTGTTGATGATGATAGTGTAGAAGCGCAGAAGGAGGACGATGACTAAATGCAACAAGCTGCGACTTCAGACTTGCAATTCGCGCTCCTCTCTCACTCTCTCGCTCACTCCTTTTCTCTTTCTTTCTGCTTCTCTTATTGTCTGTACATCTCATGTGCTAGTAAATCCAGTTGATGAGCAAGTCCACGGCAAGTGGCAGCAACGGCAACTGCAGCAGCAACAACTTTGCCAGCACTATCAACAACAACATCGGTAAATGTGTGTCTTCGTGTGTGTTTGTGTGTGTGGAAGTGGCACAAAAAGCAGCTGGCAAGAGGCTTGGCCATCGCCGAGTGCCAAAGCACTCGGAAAGTCGTTGCTGTCGCCGCCTATTGTTGTTGCTGGCGCACAAACATGTTGCTCACTGGCTCCGCGACATGATTCTGAGGCGCAGATATAAAAACCAAAAAAACAAAACAGAAAAAACATGAGGATGAGGATGAGAATGAGCTTGGCAGAAAAATACACACACAAAAACAATGTTGGGCTAGGTTCTGTTTTTGGATTTGCAAGAACCTGAACAACGATCATCATTATTATCATCTTGTTTTGGTTATAGGATTTGGTTTTTGTTATGCTCAAACTCTCAGCAGACCATTGCAATAATAACAACTAAAACTGTCTGTTAGATAAAACTGGTAATAAAATAAACTAACTTATTTTTATTAAAAATTGTACTTTAAGAAATTCAGTTGCATTTTCTTGAATTAAATATCTAATCACTTAACTCGTTCTTTTCATTGCAGGTGAGTTTGTAAAACACACACACAAAGTGCCGTCTTATCGTAAAGAAAATGTCAGCAAAAGTCTTTTGGTTTGGTAAGTCAACGGCTTAGTGATGAAAAGTGATGAGAAATCCTTTAAAGGGCAACTTACCTCAGTTGCTAAGAAACAGGAATTAAACTTTGCTTTTAGCCAGATGGGGAAACAGCAAATGCTGCCAGCTGTTGTTGCCCAAGATCAAAGCAGCAGGCGGCCGACAACAGTAGCTGCAACAGCAGCAGCAGCAACAAAAACGACAGCAACAGTAACCACTGTAGGTTTTAACAAGAACAAAGACGATTTTCAGAAACCGCGTTACGCATTTTTAATTACCAGCTTCGATTGAAAGCGGCGACACAAACAACAACGGCAACAAAAAAAAGGAAACAGCAAAGAATACAGAAAAACCTGCAAGGCAATTAAAAAATTAAGCAAAAATTTTGCAACGACTTCAAGTGGAAAATGTGTTGCTGCTGCATATGGGCGTGGCATTGGGTTTGAGGCGTCAGTGTCTTTGGGGGTTTTTTTTATTTTTCCCGCTGCGTTGAGTCAATGCAAACGCTTTTTGCAATGTCAACGATGCGACAACGATGCAGTGGCAATGCATTTCCTGCCAACAACAATAATACAATAATAACAACAACAACAACAAAACGTAGAAAACAAAAACAAAAGCCGAGCCCCAACAAACTGCGCTGTAATTTATGCGCCTCTTGAACGCGCTTGCCAATTTCTTGTTCTGGCTTTTTTATACCCTGTGCTGTGAGTTAAATGGGTTTACTTAAAGTGTGGGAGACAGGAATGGATGAAGTAAAACTGCGTATTCCCAAATAGTTATTACATCTTAGAAGGCTTTTAGCATACCATTTATTTTCCTAGGGTACTTTGAGGTCGCGTATGCCTCATTGTAGCTTTGCTTTCTTATTTTTTCTGCCTCTCATTCCGAGAAGCAGTCAGAACAGTTCAGTTCTACCCTCAGCCTATGCCTCCCACTGCTCTTGCTGCTGCATCATAATCCATGCATCCGCATGAACGTGCACCCCCGCCAACAACAACAGCAGCAGCAGCAACAACAACATTGAAGATTTCTTTATTACTTGGGCACGTTCGTTGACGTTGATGTTGACGCTGCTTGTTTTCGCTTGGGGTCGAGGCCGGTCATTAATATCCACGCATGAAGTTCAGCGCATCGACCTCTGCTACCCTCACTTTACGCTCCTTTACTCTCCACCAAATTGCACTCTTGTTCTTTTTCTCTTTTTGAAAAAAACATACGCCCACAGTTGCCAATTTGAATCAGCTGTATGCATAATATTTGCTGATTCAGTCGGCAATGCGTTGTTGAGGATCCGCTTCGTCACTTCGTCACTTTGGCCACTTGTCCAGGTCAGTGTTGTGTGCCCTGCTCTCTCTTTCATGTGCTCTACAGTGCTGTCTGTCTGTCTCTTTTGCGCTCTGTCTCTTTGTCATACGTGAGTGGCTTGGGTAAGCAAAACTTTGTCAGAGGCTGGAAAAGCTTCTGTCGCCGCACGACTTATCAACGATAATCATCATGTTGTTGTTGTGTTTGTGCGGCAACAACAATCACGAATGCAGCAACGATAATAATGTGCCCCAAATGTTGATAATGATGTTTGTTGTTGATCGCAGTACATATGTGGTCTTTGGTAATTTGTAAACTGTTTTTAATACCACAAAGTTTAAATATGTTTTAATATTATTTGAGTGTCTTAGTTTTAAATTGTTGTATATAGAGTGTATTTTGTTTTTGATCAGCCCTCGCTGCACAACGCTCTTTGTGTTGTGGCAGCTCCAGAGTCGCTGCTCAGAGTACAAAGCTCCCATTCTATGCCAGGTCAGGTGCCCAAAGAAGCTGTTGTTGTTGCTGTCGTTGTTTTGGTTGTCTTGGGGCAGGCCGGCCGGCCGGCATTATATCTCATTACAGAGATCAGCATAAACAAGCACTGAGCATGCTGCAGCAATAACAGCAACAACAGCAAGAACAGCAACAAAGAGGCAAGCAACGATCAAGCGATACATATTGCCAGCATGCATGCCCCTTAGTAAAGAGAGTGAGCGATAGAGAAAGAGAGGTAATGGGCTAGAGGAAGATAGATAGAGCGCGTGGCATCTTGCGTACTCGAGGCAGTTGAACTCTGTGTTGTTTGCGCGTGAAGGTGGACATGACGATCCCAGTCTGAGTCTTAGTCCAAGACTCAGTTCAAGTCTCAGCTCAGTCACAATCCGAGTCCAAGTTCCATGCACTCGATCCGTGTCCAAGCGAATAAAATTGAATAAGTTGTTGTTGTTGTTTTGTTGTTGCTGCTGCTGCAGTTGTGGCAGGTCAGTGGCGTAGCTGCAACATCAACTCAAACGCAAAACTGGGCTGCCTCTCATGCAGCGCGATGCGTCATCATAATCAAGTTCGTTCTGTGCATGAATCGACAAAAGGATAGAATGAAATAGAGAGGCAAAAAGAAAGAGAGAGCGATGATGATGATGTTGATGATTCGCAACTGGACGTGAAACTGATCGATGTGCCTTGTCCAGGCGTTTTAATGATGCGTCAGAATATTGTTTACGCATCATTTTACATGGCTGTGAAGCCGACTGCAACAGCAACAGCGACGTCGACAGAAACTAAACTAAGCCCCAAAGGCAATTGTCAGTACTCATATTCATACTCATACCCATACTCGTACTCATAGCTAAATCGAGATACACATATATATGTATCTGGTGGATGTATCTTTAGCCTAGGCACTGCATTTGGCATACTCTGAAATTATGAAATATTCTGAAAAGAGGGTTGTTCCCTTTAGTCGCAACTCAATCGTGATGTGTGCATTAAACCACGAATTTGCCAGCGGTTAAATGAGAGTGTATGAGTGAGTATCTAACTAAAACTAAGCACTAGTACTAAAGAACACAATTTTTTGAAAGTCTGACAACAAAGAGAGACCCCATTGCATTTTTGCATAAAATATTAAATTTTACTACTACCGACGTATTTATCTCAAATTTGTTTGACTAAAGAATAGTTTTTCTATTTAACTTGAATAAATCACACATATTTTTATGGCTGTAACAAAATTAATCATTCAATTTGTGAAATCAACTGTAAAATTGAATTTAGTTCCAATTTAAATTGATGCAATTATGTTATGCCATTTTAAGCCTAAACCTATTTAGGCATTAACATTGCCAAATTGGAGTCTACATTTTTTATGCTTTAATTTATGCAATTTGAAATGAATTTTTGTGCTGCATATTACATATAGATTCATGTATTGAGTTCCCCACTGGGTTCATGTTCCTTCTGTCTGCTGAATTATTTACACATACTCAAAATTTATGGTATTGGCTGCCGAAAAAAAATACGAATTGCCAAAGTCCACGTTGCACATGAATGCTGAAATAAATTTCAATAGAGTTTTTATGCAAAAAAATATCAAAAAAAGAAATAATAAAATGTCCACCCCATTGGCAAACGGCGTGTGGCATAGTAGTAGTAGTAGCTGTAGTCGTAGTAGTAGTGTTGCCAGCAGCAGAAAAGGGTTGCCATGGCGCCTGGACAAACAAGAGCCTTTTGCTGTTGCATTTTGTTTTAGCTTGTTTACATTGCTTTAGTTCAGTTCGGTTCAGTTCAGCTCAGTTCAGTTGTGTTGTGTTTTGCTTATTCGACTTTTATGCTTAAGCTTATGGCCAGCGCCTTTTCAGGCTTCAGCTGGCGTGTTGTCGCAAAACTTTCAGTCCCAGTGTCCTGCCCCCAACGGCAGCAGCAGTAGCAAAGTCAAGTGCAGAGCGGTGGTGAGAGAGGGAAGGTCTTGATAGAGGCAAGAGAGAGAGGTGACTGGTGAGGCATCTCCTGTTGGGCGACATGCAACGAATAGAGCTAGAGGTATTGCTTCTATTCCTTTGCAGTGACTTTGAGTTCAACGACACACAGGATAAGCTACAGCAATAACAACAGCAACAATGGCAAGGCCTACCACAACAACAACAGCAACAACAACAACAACCGGCCTAAACATTGCAAGCAACACAAAACACACAAAATGTAAACGTTGCAAAAAAGCGGCAACGGCGAAGGCGAAGGCGAAGGCAGCAAAACGAAGCTCAAATCGAAAACAAAGCCATGGCTAAAAGCAACAACAGCAATAGGGGAGCGCAGGTGAAGCAGGAACAACAGGAGCGAAGCAACATGGTGTGGCGGGTGCAGGGGACATGCAACCATCTGCTGGGGGCTTACTCGCAGCACGTACATACAACAACGCCTGCACTTCAGGTTAAAGTCAGTGCAACAATCGAAACCCACAGCCCAAAACCAGTGTACGGCACTGGAGATGTGGTGGCATGTGGCATGAGCCTGGTCATGTGCCTGCTCCATGGGCTTTTCATTTCTTTTCGTATTGAGTTTTGTGCTCATGGATTTTGCTTCTTTTTTTGTTGTTGTTGTTGCTTGGCTTTTTATTTGGCATTGGCAAACAGCAGAAGCCCAGCACGCAGCAGAGAGACGCATCTCTGGCGTTGCAAGACTCCGCCCCAAAAAACCTGCAGCAACCTCCGTAGAACTCTCCCCAGATCCTGTTTGTCATCGCCCTCAGCTGCAGTTTGCTCCTGCCACACGTTTTTCACGCATATGTTTGGGTTTTTGAATACATTTGCATGAAAACTTCTCAATTTTTGTCCCTTTATTGTGGCACAATTTGTTGCAGATGCCACTATTTATTACGAATGCTTTGCTAGACCATTTCTGTATGCAGCTATTGCAAGTATATTACTTTGAAATTGAACACAAAAATATCATAAAATAAGTAGAATGAAAGGAATTGGAAATTTCTTATGCTTAGCTTTTGTAGCAAATATTTAAGCATGCTTTAAACGTAGCTTTGCCATGAAATTTTTGCAAGAAATTGGCAAAAGCAGCTTAGAATGGAGCATAAATAAGTAATATGTATTGACTCGGTCATTAGCTCAGTCGAAGACGTGGCATTTTCCATGTGCTTTGCATTTGCCTAGCAAAACAATTACAAAAGGTTACGCAGGGAGTGGAGTAGGCGATTGGGGTATGGTAGGGGGATGGTAGTGGGAGGAGTACGAGGAAGCGGGCGGTTGGCAAGCAACAGCATAAACCGGAAATCCTTTCGAACTCGCATATGGCACGCAAAAACCAAAGGCAGTTCTGCTCTAGGTTCCCTAACTTATTGTTGTTGTAGTTATTGTTGCTGTTGGTTGTTCGTTGTTGGTTGTTGGTTGTCGGTGCCATGGAAAATTGCCGCTTTTAATATTAGCTTTTATTTGCAATTGTTGCTGTTGGTGGCTTTTGTAATAATGCCGTGCGCATGTAATAGGAGCCAGGTGCCAGTGTGCTGAGACGCCTCCATGATATTTATATTCCCCCCAATGCGGCAATCATTTTGGCCCAGCTGCCCCGTACCGCCCACTTTTCGTTGTGGTTGTCATCTGCCACAGTTTTGTAGGCTGTTATTAACCGACATCGCTCGATACGGCTTTTCAAATTTTAATGGCATGACATAAAGCAATGTACAGTCAATTTTTATTTCTTTTTTTTTTGTTTCATTTTTCATTTTTCCTTTATTTTATTTCTCCCCGTTGATTTGTAAACTCGTATTTTCCCATTTATATAGCCCAACACACTCGGTACTTATTTAATAATAGAGTCGGGCCAAATAACACAATATGTTGCAACTATTTCCGCTAATGCATTTACTTCAAAGTAATCAAAATTGCATTTGTGTGTGCACCTAAACAATCGAAACATTTCAAAGCTTTTACGTTGGAAAACTTCATCAACTTTGTGTGCCTTGTCTGCTATTGAATTCTACGCAACTCCACTCTTAGATTTATTGCACTTCAGTATCTTGGAATTTGAAAATAGATATTTTGATACATTTTATTTCTGGTGCAATAAACTCTGGCCAAAAGCAAGATTGTCGTATCAGTGTTTTTGCCAAGAACTCAACAGACTTATTGGCAGCGACAGTCGACTGGAGTTGGTAAACAGTAAATAATTTCCACACTTTATTTGTACAGAGAGTCGAGTCGGTCGTTTAAATATATAATTTTATGATGCAAATTGTATCAGTGCCAACGCGTATCTTATCACTGCGATATGGCATAAAATAGATGTTTTTATATATAATATTCGAAGCACTTGACAATACAATTTTTGATACAGTCATGGGTGTAAGCGAGTTCATTGTCATCAAGGTCGCAGCGATTGCAACGGCGACAGTCGGTAAAGTGTTAAATTATAAGTAGGAAATGAAAATAAAAACAAAACAAAACAGAATAAAAAGTCGATTATAGATTGATATTTGGAAATGCAGTGCTGACCTTGAGCCTAGACACTACACGTTGACTGATAAGACACGAGCGCATAAATTTTGTTCGCATTTGATTAGCCACTGATATTAGCGATTAAACTGATTTATATACATTTGCCAGACAGATGAGAATTACAGCAATTTGTGAGTACATTGAACTTGGACTGCAGATTGCATTATAGTTAACAGCGTTAACATGCTAATTAAATTTAGTTTAATTTAATTAAAAACACTCAGTCGAGAAAAACAACTGAAAACGAGTTGTTATCGTTGTTTTTTATCGTTGCTGTTGTGGTCGATCGCCAAGTCAATGCACCAGCGGCTAAGGAAATAAAATTTTAGCAGAGTGGAGAGTGAAGAGCGGAGAGTGGAGAGCGGAGAGAGTTTAGCGCTGTAGAGTGGAGAATTAAATTGAACTGGAACGTAGTAGAAGTACAAAAAGTGCAGCGATCAATGTGCTCTCTCTTTTACACACTTCCAGTTACAGTTCCAATTCCAATTCCGATTTCATTTTCAAATCCCCTTTTTAATTGATCTATGAGCAATCGCCGGCAAACTTTTATTGTCTGGCTGTTGTAAATTGAATCGCGTAAATAAAAAACAAACTGCAATTGACATTTCAAGTTGAATACTCGAGCTTGAAGTCCAAATAATTTTATTACAACTCAATTGTTAGTCACTTTGCCAAAGAGACAAACAAATCAAATCAACTGACAGCCAAATATCCCAATTAGCAAGTCAAATATACATTGAAATCGAGAACTTAAAGGAATTTCCCTATAGAAAAGGTCACAAGTTGGGTACAATTGTGTGCCAGTTTCGTGTACCATGAAATATACGTGTACACGAGCACTAAACCGTTATCGAAAATGACCTTCAATGTCTAGACGGATTTGACAATTTTACATACCTAAATACATACATCAAACACAGACACACACATACAGTCATATATATCAATACACATATACTCTGCGAGTTTATTCAACTTGCCACACTGTGAACTGCGAACTGCGAACTGCGAAGAGTATCAGAAGGAGGCTAACTTTGTGTGGGCGACATTGGAAAACTCACACCCTTGGCCAATAGCCAGGACATTGGCACAGTCAACGCACCGATTGTATAGACAGAGACAGCAGCTGGGAGAGAGTAAGCGACAGAGCAACCCTAATGAAATTTACTGCTTTTTAACCAACACAAACAAAACAGCAGCCAGAAAAAAGACCTCAAAGTTTTAGCCAAGGTTTTATTTTATATTTAGGCGGCAATTAGTGTGGGCCAGATAAGCAAATGGTGTTAACAAAAAAAGGCTCAGTCAACACAGTGGATCAAAACCGCTTGAAAACTTGATGAAACAAAACAATCAGCTTAAAGCCATCAAAGGATTTCAGCTGCTTTTGATGCTATTAATCAATTCAAGGACCAAAATTCAATTCAATTAAGCAACACTTGAGCACAGGGAACACTTTTATCGAGTACTTCTCGCTTGCCGTGTGCTCTCTGCTTAATGTTTGTCTATCTAATATCTCTAGGTTTTTCTTTCGCTGCTTTGTTTTTTTTTTTTTATGACTAACCATTTAACTTTTTGTGCGCTCGATGCGTGCCAACGACACAATAAAATGCCAAAAGGCAGCCAAACAAGTCCAAACAAGTATCCTTGAAACGGGGCAATCGCACGCAAAAAGGCAGACGAGACGCCAACGCAGCTCCGCAGTTCGCAGTTCGCCTGTCTCAAAGCCATAAAATCCCCACGACGCTGACAGCAACAACCATTAAGCAAAAAAGAAAACAAAAACCAAAAAAAAAAAGGAAAAACAAAAACAAAACGTGGCTCGGGAAGAAGACGATGCTACTCCAAGAATGGGCAACAATAAGTGCGTGAGTCTCTCGAGCAATGACTTCTTGCAAGTGCGAGGAGAAACAGAGCACAAGAGCAAGAGGCGAAGAGCGAGAACAAGAGCGAGAGAGAGCCAAGTCTACGGCTAAATGAAAATGAGTATCTGTTTCAAGCCGACCGGCAAACTGAATGGGCGTTGGAATGGATCCAGTGTCAATGGCATTCGAAGCTGTGCGCAGAGCACACAAACCAGAGACTAGAGACCTGAGACGACAGACGAGTGTCCACAAAGGTTGTTGGACCAACAACAGCAGCAACATCATGTGCCATATTTTTAGCCTACTTTGCGGCGCGGGATACACGATTCGACTTTTGAGCTGTCTATCTGGCGCAAGTATATTTAGAGGTCAATTATCTCAGCGCACGCCGCGTCCATCCATCAAGTCTGACGGCAACACGCTGTGACGCCCGCAAGTATGCAATGCTTTTCTATTTGCGTGGGCTGCGTAATGAAGACTAATTTCGTGCAGTGCAATCGTTGTCAGTTTTGGAATCGATGGAAAACAAAAAACACTTTAATCAGCAAGTGAATGAGATGAAGCCTTTTGCATCATGTCGAGTCATTCAACTTTTGATTAATTGCACGTACATGACAAATTACTGGCTGCTGTTGCACGCGTACTTCTCGCACTAATTGTTGACTCTTTGTTTTTGGGTTTTTTAATTTGTCCCAGGCAACGTTTTTGCTAATTAACCAAATTTATGGTCGACTCATGACTCTGACTTTACGGTTGCTTTCTCACTCCCTCTCACTCCTTCTGTCTCGACCGCTTTCGTTGTGTCTATCTCCGTCTGTCTGTGTTTAACTTGGATTAAGATCATTAAAACAGTCAGTCAATTAAAAGGTATTTCCACGAATTGTAACCTCCTGAAATATTAAATTGAAATTAAAGAAGAAAACAAAAAGTGGGAATTGCAGCCTCGACATGCAATCGGCAACTGCAGTGCCTAATGGACCCGCTTGTCGGCCTTCCAGGGTGTTCTGTAATTGCTCACAATTAACATGGCAATTAGACGAAATGCAAAACAAGTCGAGTCGTCGAGTTTGCAAAGAAATCATGTCAATGCCTGGTATTTGTTGTAAACGAGCGGCGACATGAAATGCCAAAAGGACTATGCAAGCAACTAGATATGCGGTGAGACTGCTAGACCGCCAGTTACCCTGTAAAAGAGGTACAAGCAATAATACCAACTCTGAATATAAACTAACCCAGTTCTGAGTCTTAACACTCCACACTACAGGGTATTTGTGAGCAAACGAATCAGCGATATGAATCGCAGTGTAATGCATATTTATAGGCACAATTCCAATTGGTTTGGACACGAAAGTCGGCAAACTATTTGACCCCGACATGGTAAACTTGCAAATGGGCACACGAGGCTATCTCCCAGTCGAGACTTGCGCTACATGCAAGCACGGCAAGTGCAGGGTTGCTTCGCGATTCGATTTAGATTCGTATATTTTTGTTTTTTTCGCTCCTCTCTGTGCCAGTTTATGACATCGCTGAGCCGGCGACTCGACCAGACATCGCGTATATGTCAACCTGCTGAAATTGTCAATGCCAACGGCATGGGAACAACCCGCTTGGGGCGTGGCGGGGCCGCGTAAAATTCCTGAGTAACAGAAAAAACAAGAAATCGATTTTTATAGAAAGAGAATATATGATTACATGTTTGCTGTACAAATCCAAGAAACGTTTAAATTTAATGCAAATTGTGTAATGGTAAATGGTAAATGGTAAATGTTGCACACTAATTTTCTTACCTTCGTTGTCTTTACAGGTGAGTGCTTGCCACACCGCATTGCCACACTGCTCCACATCTACGTCCACATTCACATCCCGACTTTGCCAAATGTCCATTGCTGTAAGTAAACTTTTGAGACAACTAACAATACATACAAAAAAAAATATATATATATACGCACACTTAACGTGCAACTCCTCAACCGCCAATTGAGGCAAAAATCAAAATTGCAAATAACATTTTAAAGCCAGGCCGGCAACAGCAACAGCAACAACAACTGTAAACATTTAACGCCAAAGGCAGCAACACCACTGACAGAAAGTGGAAAAAAAAAACCTTTTCGCTTCAAGTGGGCGTGTCTTGAACGCCCTCCCGACTATGGCAACAACAAACAGCTAACAAAGTTAGCCATAAAATCCGTTGCTCGACTAACAAAAATCGCCCATTGAGCAAAAAGGCAATTTGATTTCGATGCTTTTCTTTCTTGTTGTTGTTGTTGTTATTTTTATTTCGTTTACGTTGAAATTTTTTGCTTGTTTCTATTTCGTCTATTGGTAGTTTCGCTACGAAACTCAGGTTGTTCATACGCCGCGTCTGCCGAGGTCCAGGCTATATATAAGAGTACGTTATGCGGATCGAGTCCGTTGATTACGAAGTTATTCAAATGAAATGTTTGCGCTGGCCATTACATCATTCGGGTCTGCGACTACTGCATTTTCTTTTTTGTTGCTTTTGTTTTTCCTTTCTTTCTTTCGACAGAGAGTCGATTCTCCTTGCTTGCTCTGATTGCGCACACAAAAAATGCGGAAATTTTGTTTTGCCGAAAAAACTGGAAAATTTATGAAAATTATTGTGGCAACGAGTCAGTTTTGGTTTTACTTCTTTTATACTATATATTTAGTATACACTTTCGCTTGTCGATGGAAATAGCTGAAATTCGCCTGAAGCAGCTGCTCCATTTCAATTTCTTGGTGCCCAGTGTGCTTAGCCATATTATTATTTATTTTTTTTTTTTTTTCGTATTGTTTTTTGCTATTCTCAGACCCTGAGGGTTGTGGCCACTTATTTGCATTTTGTCTGTTTTTCAAGTTTTTCAAATAACAATTGTCATTTCATCAATGCAAATGTTGTCTCGTTGTCAAATTGAATGGCATTTTAATTCGCTCAACTTTTCCAAATATTATACAATTGCAAATAGATGGGAAAGTAGATAAAAGCCATTTACAAAATGAAGCTTTAATCATTTCGGAATGGTGCACATTTATAGCTATCGCAACTCCATAACTTTCAATGATTAAACAAAGATCTGATTACATTTATAAATAATTGTATCCTAAATAAGTAGAAACTTAACAACTTATGTAACAAATATCTTCAGTTGACCCCCCTTAGTTACGAAATTATCATTTTGGTATCGTATTACGATTTATGATTTGAAAAGCAGCTGGAAAAACCGCAAAAGTAAAAGGAATTAATTAGGAAATGCTGTGTATTAAATTACAAAAGAAAGCAATAAGCGAAAACACGAAGATGGAAAACCAGCGGGTCGCAAATTGAACAATAAACTTGACAGAAGGGACAAGTAAAGGGACTAGTAACGACTTAAACCCAAACAAAAAGTCCTGGCCAAGTAATGTAAAAAATTATTAAAATGATTTAAGCTCTCTTCCTTTCGGGGTCGATGCATGCCAGCTTTCGAATCGCCCAAAATTTAGAGCATTGTTCATTGTTGTCTCAGTTGAACTCTTTTTCGTGGCTAAAGTTGTCAGAAGCGCTTCTCCCGTTTAGCAGCTGCCTTATTGTTTCGAGTCAATAATTGAGATGAGTTCTATACGGACAGGGGTGGCAAGAGCAGAAAAAAATAAAGAAATTTCTAATTAAAAATCTTCCGGTATTTGGCATTTTATCTAAACAAGAAAATTCCGCACACTCAAAGAGAACTTCAGCTGTAGATGAAGCCAAGCGAAAGCAAAGTAATCGAGACAGCGACTGTAGGAGAGGAAGACAGAAAGAGAGACTTAGCAAATAATGAAAAAGTAGGAACAGGAGTGGTAGTGGGAGCGAAAACTGGGCGACACTTTCGCTAGAATCCTGTGAGTCCTGTGCTGCTGCCGCATGCATAAAAATAATGAAAAAAAAATCTGCAAATTGGGTCAACAGAGTAGAAATTAAAAAGCCAAGGGAGAGCAAGGAGACAACTTTAAGCATGGTCTGTTATCATTTGCAATTAAACGCGTCGACACTTGGCCGGCTAAAACTTTTGGAAAAAAGCCAAAAAGTAAATGCAGAGAAAGCAACAAAAAATGAAAATAAGTGGAGGAAAAAGTTAAACCTTATTCTATATAACAAATTGGATGGTTAGTAGCATCTGTTGAGGGCTGGAAACTGCAGATTTGCCGAGCACTAAGTTACTGCCAGCTTATCGCATCAGAATTTCAAGAACCGTGGAATTTAAGAAATTGAATATTTAAATCCGAGCGTAAATCCAAAGAAGCGCCAAATTGAAAAGGGTTGCAGCCCTTCAGGCCACATGAAATATGCAAACGGAGACAACAGCAACATGGAAAGCAGCAACATGGAAAACAACAAAAGTACAAAATAGAAAAGCTTTATGAAAATTATGTATCATAATGCAAACGAAGCTGTTACGAAAATTCCATTTTTTTCTGTTTTTTTCAAAAATGAAATTGCTTTCAAATTTTGCCACATTTCTTGTTTTTTCTTCTGCTTCTTCTATGCTTTTTCTTTATTTTCCACTTCCAATTTTTGTGCTGTCTACGTGCGTGTGCAATTTGAAAGCGCAATTGAATTGAATTTCAAATGGTATTGGTATTGGTATTGCTTTCGGTCTTCTATGATGAAATTTGCTGAAGTCATAACGATATGGTTTATAGATTTCATATATGGATTCCTTCTTATGAAACTGCCACTAGACTTTTCTTTTGCAGTTTTCAATTGACATTTACTGACTCCAACTGGTCAGTTTATTTTGTGCAAACCAAAGAACTACAGCAGAAGTCATAAAAGGACGACAAAGTTATGAAAGAAATAACAGAATAATAGTCAATATTTCAACTGATCTTTTTGCTACAATTCCAACAAGTTTTCCATGCGTTGTGAGTCATCTATTTATTTATTATTTATTCGGTTTTCTAATTGGTTTGCATTCACAAATCATTGACTTGAATTTAATTTTAAAACCATTTTCTTAATTCTGCTAATCGATTAAATGACTCACAATTTACAAGCGAAGACTACTGAATTAGCTTATATAAGCAGTGCAGCAGAAATTTTTAAATAAAATTTTTGTTGAGCAAAGCTTTTGGTAGAATTTAGTTCGTACCATTTTTAAGCACTTTGAAAATGTCTAATTTGTTGGCCATAAGCGGCTTACAGTCGCCTTTGACAGCACATCAAATAGCATTTCAAATACACATAGACAGGCAGACAGTGAGACAGACGGACTGACTGGCAAGTGCAGTTTTTAAAGCCCTAGAGTGGTTAGGCACACCTGTACAGGTAGGTGGATGGATGGATGGATGGGTTCCAAGGTGCGCTATAAACCGCTTTTGGCTCCCTCTCGTGTAATCCCCGCCAGGCATCGAGACCTACCAATATTTGTCGTCCTTTCGTCCAATATGCGCTGCGAGTTCATCTAAAAATACCCCGACTTGATGTATGCCATTCCATTTTACTCTACTTTCCTTTTTTCTGTCCCTTCCACCCCCTACCAAACGGCAACAGAAAAACTGTTCCACAAGTTGATTATTTTTTGACCAATGGCAAGCAACATTTTTGTTATTTTTTTTTTTGCCATTTGGTGTGGCTTTTTGTCGACTGTTTCTTACCATTTTGCCATCAGTCCGTTGAGTTTTGGGAATTATTATGTGGCCATTTTGAACGTAACGTAACGTTCCGTAGTCGGAGACACGTGTCCCCTTTCCCCTGTCCCTTGTTGTGTCCCCAAATGCCGGCAAATGTCTCCTCGCACATCAGTTTGTTCTTGTGCTCGCTCTTGACTGAGCAGTTTATGCGTTTTGCTTTTGAGAGCTAAATTGAAATGTGTCCCATGGGCTGGGATAGCAAATTTACTCACCCGTCCATCCACCACAACTTTAATGACAGCCCTCGCCAAGACCTCACTCAAGTTGTGCCTCAATTTTGTAAAGAGTTTAAAGCATTTAAGGTTTTTGTGTGGCATCAGCAGCCACAGTAGCAGCTTAAAAATCTAATTTAAATACAAAATCATTTTTTTAGCCGATATTCGTTGCTATCGATGCCCCAAAAAGTATGCTATGGAAACGGCTTATCGGAATTGAGACACATTTGGGGCTTTGTGTGTGCATAAAGACAGTGAATATGAGCGCATGCACATTATGTACTGCTTGTGTTCCCTTCCTCCTCACACTCATGTGTGTATGTGTGTCCCCCAGTGTAGTTATATATATGTATATATAGTTGGCTTGACGCTTGACCTGGTTTACTTTTCGATGGTACAGTGTGCTTTCTCCCTCTTCCTTTTCCACAATATCTCTCTCTCTTTCTCTGTTACTGATAAGTAAACATAACTTTCCAATGTACAGTTACTGCAATATGTATGCGTTAGGCCTTGATGCAGTCAGCCACTGTCGCCGCTGCCGCTACTGCCTTTGGTACAGTCTGTGGCAAGGTCGTCCCAGGCGCCAAAGCCTTGTGCTATATCAATGTGCAGCACACAACACACAACAACATAAAAAAAAGGAAGCAAAATTGGCAAGTGGTATATGGAAAGAGTGTGCATATTTCGTCAATTGTGTTGCCAAAAGTGACCCAGTTACTATTTTACTGCCTCGCTTGCATTCTGGGTCAACATGCGGGTCAGGCACGAGCAACAACTACAGCAACAACTACAACAAAAGCCCCTATATTACTAGCCCCCAGTCAAAGCTTAATTGAAATAGATGAGCTGCCATCACAAATACACACACACCCAAACATAGACACAAGTATAGTTATATATATACTTTGGTACAGTTATGCTTCATAGTTCTTGTTGTGATGCCTCAACTAGCTGTTCTCCCCCAATGTGCCCAAAAGAAACTGTCGCTTCTGTCACAGTTTCATATTTTATTCTAAGCCAATTACTTGGGTCCGAAGGCCCAGTTGAGTCTTTAAAGCATCATCAAAACCGCAAACTGCTTGCAACCCACTGTGCGCATTGATTAACCCACGACAGGCACGACAACGGGATACATAGGACCAACCCATTCAAGCTCCATTTGGCAATTACCGCAGCAATAAAAGTCAACGGCAAATACACAAGGATATGGTGACAAAGATAGAGATAGAGGAGAGAACAAGACAAGTGCTCGGCATAGTACTATGCTCGTAATACAATTTTATTATCATCCCCCCTTTAAAATTTACGTGTGTCAAATAATAATTTGAGCTTGCTTATCTTTTGCGTTGCGAGTCCCTTTTTTAGTTGAAAGTGTTGACAAAAATTTACATTTCACAATTTACGCAAATTTTTATGTCATAATTGGATTCCATGCCATTGTTGCGGCTCCATCTCGTTGGAGATGTGACAATGGCGTTGATAATCAGACCTGTTTTTTGCCCTGCTCCATTAACTCGGTTGATTGCGGGTGGGTTCAGTCGGGGAGGGAGTGATGGAGATGTGCCGGGCAGATGTGTGTGGGCTGTGTGGGCCTAAAGGATGCCACGTTTGCCTGCTTGTAATTCGAGCCTTTTCACTGATAAGCCATTTTATGAGAGACCAGCAGAGTGTCTGCCTGTGTGCGATGTATGTATATGCCTGTCTCTGTATGTATTTGTGTGTGTGTGTTTGTGGCAAGAAGACAGCTCTCATATTGTGGTAGATTGTGTCTCTGCCGGATATTGTTGTCGCTTACTTTTGCATGTCACTGTGCTGGACACAAGAGAGACACACTTTTCAGCTCGCTCCTGTCAAGGAAATCAAGTCAATTAAATGCTGAAATGGAATTGAAATGAAATACTTATCAAATAATTAATCCAATTGCTAAAGTAGAACACCAACACGAACACAAACATGATTTTCACTTGCTGTCATTTATTTCCGTCAGTAAAGCAATAATAGAATTTAAATATAATTTATTGTCAGCTTTGGAATATTTATGTTATTGCAATATTACAAAATAGAAAATTTGTTTTATGGCAGTGGAAGTTTCGCAGCTGCTGAATTCGAGTTGATGTTGAATGCGTCACGTTGCAAAGTGTTGTCTACTTTCAGGCGGCGTCGACAAATTCCCAAGCTCCCTCACTCTCTCTCTCTCTCTCTCTCCCTCACTATATCGCGCTGTCTCTGTCATTCACTATAAACAATTGCATGCAAACAATTTTCATTTCAAATGTGTTTTCGGTAACAACTTCAAGCACTCACGAACTTTTCGCATAAATATTGTATATATGATTGCCAAACTTGTCCCGTTATACTCACACACACACACACACACACGCACATACACGATGTGTGGTTAGTAGTTAGTGTATGTGTGTGTTAGTGGCAACCCTTAAGCTGATTTTCAACCATTTTTGTCATGTCAACCCAGTCAGTTTTGTGCTTTTGTCTGTCCACTCAACTTAAACAAGTCCGCTTGTATTCATACATGTGAATATATGTGAATATGTTTGCAATTCGACGCCATTTTCATTGTCTTGCTTTCGCATACTCAAACACACACACACACACACATACACACACAGAGAGACACACTCAATCACACACACACGCACAGCTGTTACTGTTAAAATCAACAACATGAATGAACACTCAACTCACTCAGCTTCCATGTCGTTTTCGCGACATGCTCAATCATGTTACACCCCCTTCTCCACTCTTTCCACGTTTTTTACATTTTCTTCTTTTATTTTTACCCTGTCTACAACGCGTTGTCGCCAACGTTCAGAAATGACAATTTCGCGTGCGATTGTCACATCAGTTATGTATGCATATGATATCTACATACACATGACAACACACTCACACACACACACAGTCAGTTACAAACACCCACACACCCACACACACACACACACACACACACACATAAATGTGTACATTTCTGTCAGTTTGTCACTGTCGTGAGCGTCGCGTGTTTATTTATACGCAATCAAATTAAGTTTGAAGCGAGTTTCCAGACGAGGGCGACAAATTGAGGTAATCATGTTTTATACTCATGTGTGAGCTCAGCTGAAAATCAAATAATCAAACACACACAGGCACACGCACATCAAGTGAGTGTGTCAAAACTATTTAAGCAGCTAAATCTGAACCGCATTCGGGGGAAACCCAAAAGCATTTCAGCTGCCAGCAATTATGTTACCTGGCAAACCGAATGCCTCAAAGCTACCAAAATGTTGCTGAAAGCGGCAATCAATTGTCCCCTTCACACACCCCCTTCCACCCCTTATTCATTACTTTTTAGCCACCCCTTTTGGGACTGCTTCTCCTGCTGCTGCTGCTGCTAAGCTTCACTTGTCCGTTATCATTAGATGTGACCCAATTTGTTGTCGGCCTATTGGGCTGTTTGCTTGTTTGTCTGTTTGCCTGCTGGCATTGCGATAAGGTTCCCTTTACGCACTTAACCACATGCAAATAACTTATAAAATGTGGCTTAATCAATTGCATTTGCAGCTTTCAGCCTGTATCTCGATATATTTGCGTATTTGTATCTTTGTATCTACATGTAAATTGGGAGAATGAGACTTGAGATGGAGTCGTAGCGTTGCCCGGGGCTTTTGGTTGTCCCGGTAATGCAAACGATGGGAGTGTACTTCGCTTAAGCAGCTTTAATGGTGCGCATAAAATTTGCCAGCTGGCCCCAAGGATAATAAGGACAATAAAGATTTCTTGTTGCCTACTTTTGTGCGCAGCCCTGTGACTTTCACGCTGAAATATATGCGTATAAACGTCGCCGTGAGTGCAATTCGAGTGTTGCTCAAAAATTAAGCCGTATTTGACAGCCACAGGGGGTTTGTGGTGGGTGGAAAATGTAATCTAGTGGGAAAAAAGCCAAAAATATGGCATTGCAGACTCTACAGCCAAAAAACTGAAGCTGCTGCGAGTGTGCTATTTATAGACTGTTATTTTGCCCCGATTTGGATTTTAGTCAATAAATTATGCTACCACACGACGCCACATGGCTTAAACGGTGGCAGCGGCGGTAGCAGCAACGTCAGTTAATGCGCTTCCATTGACCCAATTTCGTGTGCTGCAAATCAAAACAAACATATTTCCAGTGCCTCTCTTTGCGACTCTCTTTTAACCTGATTGCGCTCTCTTATAGCCTAGTTATGGCTCTTTGTAGTGCGCGCGCAGTCTTGGCTTAAATGCTCTTGGACTGTTATTGGCCCGGCCGCTCTTTTTGGCCCAGTTTCGTGTATGTATATTTTTGCAAAGTTAACAGACGCTGCTGCTGCTGCTGCTGACGCTTTTCATGTGACAGGGACAGGGACAGGGGCAGGGCCAACCCCCAAAGACACACACATACATATTTATAAGCATGTAGATTGTTCATGGCGTTTGCATGGCTATATACAGTTGACCCAATTTCATGTTTGTCCTTCCCACAGCTGTTCTGGTTTCTGTTTCTGTTTGCCATTGCCTCGGCATTTTCGGATTTTCCCATTTTGTTCTTTATTTTTATATTTTTTTGGGTATTCCTCTTTCGCTGGGTAGTGTGGGCTTGTTTATGTTTGCGGGACCCAAAAAGTGGAAAGCGAAAAGCGAAAACCGAAAAAACTTGTTATTTATACAAGGCACGTAAATGTGTCTGTACCGCATACATATTTATAAGTGTGTGTTTGTGTGGGTGTAGGGCAGGGGGAAGTTTTGTTGGGCTGTCAAGTGAAATGTTCAGTGAACGTGAAGGCAATGTGGAAATTATAAAAGCAGCAATAGCGACAACAAAACGCTGATAACGCTGATTCCTTCAAGTATATTAATTTCAAGTAACAATGGAAGACCAATAATAATTTATAGCGTATATGTTTGTGGGTAGCTTTTAGCGCTGACATTGCGTATTAGAAAGCTTAGCTAGTAATCAAATAAAAGTAGTTTATGTTTTGACAGCTAAAGAAACAATTAAATAGCAGAGCAAGGTTAGCATTGATGGCATATTAGGTGAAAAGATATTTAAACTTGAGTTCACTTTAAGAAAATATAATTTTGCAGACATAATCAGATTTAAATTCCATTTTTAATCATTTTGTAATATTAAAATTCGCCTGCAAATGCGTTTAAGTATTCTTATTAAAGCCTGTTCACTGTACTCGCAATCTTATTATGTGCACATATTGACGAACTGAAACTGAAACTGAAATTGAAACAGAAAAAAAAGAAGAGGAAAATGAAACAGAAGCTGGCGCCAGTCGCATGGCAAACACGAATTGTTCAACAGCAGGATAAGAAGCAAGCCTAACGATGCCACTCAGTCCAGCAGGGCAACCATAAAGCACACACACACACATACAGTCATACACACACTATCACACACCAGCACACACTGAAAACGAAGCTGAAAACAGAAGCAAAGAAGTTATAGCCGCAGGCAAACCGGGAATGCCATGTCAATTTCCTCTTACTCTCTCGCTCACGCTACCTCACGCTCTCCCACTCTATTTCACTCTCTCTCTCTCCGGCTCCCTCTCTCTTTCTCTAACAAGATTTGTGTTATTCCTGTCATTTCCGCACACTCATTTTACCTATTTATGCGCATCGCCTGGTTCTCTGCTACAGCTCCAGCTTCAGGCTTCAAGCTTCGTCAAATCAGGACCGAGTGCGGTAGGAACACAGACCATTGTGTGCTGTTGTGGTGAGGGGTGGGTAGAGGAGGGAACATGGCAAATGCTAACTGGAGTTTCAGTTAGCTGTCTTTCGTTAGTAGGCAAGCGATTTACCCCGCCTATAGTTACTCATTAGACATGGCAGCATAATTAACAGCTCTCTCCAAGTCTCTCCAATATCATTAACTGACGCGGACTTTAGCTGGATTTATGCAGCTCGGCAGGTGGGCACGATGGGCCCAGTGAAAGAAAAAAAAACGAAAATAAGAAGATTGTTAGGCAAAGAAATTGATAAGCTAAAATGATTTCCAACTTGTTTGGCGCATTAATTAAAAATAATTGTAGGCAAACGATAGCAGCACATTGCGTATACGCAACGTTAGTAGCTTGATGAATTTAATCAAATTTCTCGTCGAATTTCGTTGTTGTTGTTATTTCGCTTAGCATAAATTTATTAAAATAAACGCTGTGGGAAGAGGTGAGAGGGGGGACAGCATGTTTATTAAAGTCGGGCTTGCATATTAATGTGCCAAACGCAAAACTGTCGAAAAACCTCACAAACTTCAACGGCAACGTCAACGCACACATCTGCCGCAAATGGCAACAATTGCTTAATACACAAGCGCATATACCTAAATATATACACAAATATGTATATGCATGAGTGTGAGTGTGAGTGTATGTGTATTTATGATCAGGATATGCGCCATATCCTGCGCTCTGTTCGCTGGCCGCAAACGAATTATGGCGCCCACTAATTGCACTGAGTTAAAACGAAAAATGTGTAGTAGACCTGCTGGCAGGCCCCAGGCAGTTAATGTTATCACACACACACACACACAGGCACACTCGCCCACACATGCGTCTAATAATATGTGTGTTTGTGTGTTTCAACCACGTGCGTTAACAATTTACGCCGCTTATGTAGACCAAGTTATTTATGTTTATGATTACGTTGCGGTTGGCAGCTTTCACTTTCCCCATTTCCACTGCCCTACCCTCCATTCCCCCTCTTGCTACCCAACTAAAGAGCAAACATTTCCCCTAAAATTGGCCATACGTCATTAAGTTCTTTAAGCTGAGTGCTTTTTGCCACAAAACAAATTCCTGCAAATCCACAACAGAGAATCCTTTTTAAGTGTTTTTACAAAATTTTATAAACTTGAATTTTGAAAATTGAAATGCTCGCTAAGTTTTTGAACTTGTCAACAAATCGTTAAGCGTTTGACGACTGTAATTAAATGCAAAATTCCTGCAACATTGCACACAAGGACGACAACACAATCACAACAGTCACAAGGACGCAAAACAAAAAGCCAAAAAAGAACAAAAATTAAAAAATAGTAGGAAAACAGTTGTCAAACTGGGTCAACAGCGCAGCCAGCATTGGCGTCGCTGCAGACGTCGCAGTCAACTGCGACTTTGTCGTCTAACCTTCAACATAAAGCGTAGCATAATTGCAGGCGCACGGCCGCTTAAAAATGCAGAGCACTCGCAGCGCGAAGCGTGTCAAGGCGAAGAGCGCATCGTGTCGGAGAATGGGACACCAAGGTGACCCAGTAAATAGGCAAATGGTAGCGGGGCGGGGCAGAAAAGGGCGCAAAAGACAAGGCTCCGTGTTATCAGTGCAGTGTGTGCAGCCGGAACCGGAGCTGCCTCGGCTCCGGTTCGGTTCGTATCCACTCGGTTTGTGGCCGAATCCTGGCCTGGCCAGGCCAAGCCACCGGGCGGGCAGTCAGCCAAATCACGCAGCCAGTTGCATTATTTTTCGCACCAACACAGTCGCATTTGGCACCGGCCCGGCACCGGTTCACAATCGCTCCACGCATTACACAGTCCGCAGTACGCACCACGCGCGAGATGCATGCAACCGCGTTGAACTACTACGTGGAGCGCAGCGACTACGAGTCCTACGGCGAGTGTGGCGCGAGCGAGAGTGAGGCCAGTCCGGGCTGCCTATCATCCTCCGCCGCCTCCTCACGCGCCGGCTCACCGCCTCCGCTCACCGCTTTTTATCGCAAAGTACGCCAATTAATTTAAGCCAATTAATTTTGTTGTTTCTCTTTTTACTGCTCAAATTCCTCGTTTAATCAAATTTTTTGTACCTTTCTTCTCTTTGCAGTCGAAAAAATTCCGCTGTACCTGGAAGGGATGCGGCATCGTGGAGCTCACACAGTTGAAAATTGAACGACATGTGAGGGACAAACATTTGGGGTAAGTCCTTAAGATAACAAATAACCAAATCGAGTGGGCCAAAAAGATTTGCAGTTGGTCAAAAGCCAACTACAACAATGTGCAGCAAGTGGCAGGGCCTTGACTTAGTGCAACAAAGCCAACCACAATAATATCCTTAATAGCGCAAGCACGTCACAGTTAAGGCACAGTGGGACAGGCGCGCATTTTACTCGTCAAACTTAACTAAAAATGATTTTGGGAATTAGTTTAAAGTTTTACCAGTCTAAATCATAGCACAACACAATGTTCAAGTAGTAGTAGTAGTAGTTGAAGTAGTGAATAGTGTGAATAAATTTAATTAAATAGTTTAAAAATTCAATTCAAATGTGTTTAGCCAATTGTGTATGCAGTCCACTGTGCAGACCGACTCGAGCGCTTTGAAAGTAGAACACTTGTATATACGCGTGCATACAAAAATCAGGTCACACATATACAGACACCCTCACGTACACACAGTCACAGTCTTTGGGCTTTACTTAGCATACCTGCATTTCGAGTGGAATAGAGGAGAAGGGCGGTGCAGGCGTGGCAGCAGAAATCGCGGCTTGTGCGGGCGGCGACTGCGCTGCACTCAACACTGAACAGTGAACACAGAACACTCTGCACTTTTGAGGCCAAGGTCCGAGCTGTGGGTCGCTTAAGCGTTGACATTTGCGAATGTTGAATGTTGAATGCTGTTTCCTATGTAAATGAGATGGGAGGGGTATGGAGGAGAGGCGTAGGAGGAGGGGAAAATAAAAAGTCAGTTTTTTGGTTTTGATTTTCTTCATTTTTTGTTGCATTAAAATTGTTGTTCTTTTTTGTCTGCATAAGTAGATGCATATTTGATGTATGACGTATGTATGTGTATAGGATTATAGTTTATGCTTGTATTGTATATAAGTGTAGGTGGTGTTGTTGTTATTGTTGTTGTTGGCAAACTAAGAGCTCTAGGGCTTTGCTAAAAAGTACAATGCACACACTCGACTGATTGGAAGTGTATATAGCTATATTTATAAGTATACATATAAACATATATTACTTTTATATAAATATGTGTTATGTATATTTAAGATTATGTCAACTATGCGCTTGGCAGGCTATTAGACTGTTCTTTCTTGATACTCTATGTCAAAAGTGGGAAATGATAAATTTAAATAATAACAAATCGGAGTTTCAATTGAAATATATAATCTCTCAGCACGACTATTATAATAATAATATATATATATATAGATATATGTATAAATAATTATTATCTTATTAGCTAATTACTATGAGCAATTCGTTATAATTTCATGAAAACTAAACATAAACCCTTTGATTATTGACTTTAAAATCGCACAAATTGAAACTGAAATCTTCAATTTTCGTTTTCGAGGTACATGAAATAATTGAAATACAATACAATGATGATTATAGTACTTAAAATAATATACATAGTTATAGAACATTGAAAAGTTTTTGAATTTGGTACTAAGTTGTTTGATTTTGTTCAAAGCTTTTGGGAAAACAGCAATTGGACATTAACTAATCATAAATTTCCTGAAGCTGCAGCTGTTGCTCTCTCTACATTGATTATTATGTTCAATATGATACTCGTATTATATAATAACATACATACGTTAAAAACTCTATATTCTATTGGAGGGGAAAAGTGGGAAGTGGGGTTAAAATTAGCTTATCGATTATATGCTGCTGTTCTAAACAACTACATATATTATTAGTCTGCCTTGATTGTTGGTTGATCTATGCGATTTCTCTTCGATTCTGATTATATAGACAATTCGTTTATCTTCTGATATATCCAAAATACATACAACATATAGCTGTGCCGTGGATTGAACTAATTTTAGTACATTATATTCGAAGTAATCGACTTCTGCGCTTAGCATAAAACAATTCACAATCTTTCTGAATATAAATAAATTACAAAATACATGTCTATATATCTAGAATCAAGTAAATAAAATTAAATAGAATATATGAACTTTAAGATAGATTCAATAACAAAATAATAATAATAATAATTTGTTATATATTAACTGTTCTAAATTAGTTTCAATCCATTTTTATTAGACGTGAACATTTCGCCAGCAAAGTTGTAGAATTATAGCAACACAACCATGATCTCATTGTGTTGTTTCTAGTGCGGATGCATTAATCCATGGGTGATATCCATGCCAGCATCTCCCATTCCGTTCACAGACAGAGTGCTATGGAGCATGCTAGTTGCTGCAATATAGAATACCAGATTAGACAGTCATTTAGAGAAAGGGTTCAGAGTTTACCTACAGTTACGATTGCCCGGAGTATCCATCTGCGACCAGTACTGCTCCGATGGGCTCTGAGTATTAGTCCCCGGCGGTGCCTGCACCGGCGCCCCCGTGTACCGAAAATACGGATTCTTAAGATCTAGTGTATTGCTGGAAGATATCAAAGTTCCCTCGATGTGTAGATCAATGGTCACATCGTACGACTGCCTTCTATTGGCCTCCAGCAGTACACGTCCCGTCAATGTCTGACCCTGCTTAATGAATATCGGCATGGGCAGCAGGCAGCGCACTTGATACCAGTGCGTCAATGGCGCTGTGGGCGATGTAGAAAGCCAGACGTGCTGACTGCTGCCACTAAACTCCACATCAAACCAGAAGGCAAGTCCATGGCAGATTCCAGTCTGCAGTATATGAAACTCGAGCGGGATATCTACACAACACAGAGATTGAGTTAGTCTTAGTTATTTGTATCAACTTAAAAATTGTCTACTCTTACCAATAACGTGCAAGTCGTCCTCCTTATCGTTGAGAAAGTCGCAGACATGTCGCACCGATTTGGCCATGCAGATACGTATGTCGAAGGTATCAACAATGGGCTGACGGAAGTATTCCTTCATGCCCTCCTTATGAAGCGTGGTTAGATCAACACCATGGAAGGCGGATTGATACCAAAAGTTCGCCTTGTTGTATTGCTCCGAATAGAGCGATTCATCCGAGAATGGCGCAATGTGTAGATCACCATGTGTGGGATACATTTTACCATGTGGCTTCAGCCATTTACGCGCATGCAGATAGGTTTCCAGCATACGTTCGTTGTATAACATATAGCCCATGGGCTCCGATATGATAACATCAACCTTCTCCGGCAATTCAATCTCCTCAATCTTGCCCGGTATTACTGAGATCTTGTGTTGCACATTATTGGATTCGACCAACTGTTGGGCATACTGTGCCATATTTGATGCCTCAATGGCGTAGACCTTGGCAGCTCCAGCCTGCACAGCAAAGAACGACAGAATACCCGAACCAGCACCCACATCTAGCACAATTTTATCCTAAACAGAGCAAAGAAATCGTTTAGCTAATGATACTTGTTAAATATTAATATTAGTATACCTGGAAGTCAATAGAGTTGCCAAGAATGGCACGCTGATAGGTGCTTGTCCGCACATAATCCTGCATCATGTTCTGTTGCTGACTGAGATAGCCATAGAACTGGAAGTATTGCGATGCGGACGACTCTTCAGTACGCTGAGAGAACACTGATTTTGGCCTCAGATGCTTAACATTTTCGACGACTTTGCGAAACAGCAGCTGATCCTGATCGCTGCTAAAACGTAGCACCAAATTGTCAGCGTCCAGGGAAATTGCATAGCAGCGTTTGCCCAACTGCGCCGCATCTGTGTCCGCAGATATCATGTACTCCTTCAGCACACGTCCCTGGTCGCTATCTGCAGAAAGAGACATATAATTATAAGTCGTGAAATAGTCTTTGTCGTGCATTTGCTTTGTTTGTCTGAGAGGTAACGCACCGAGCATGATGCGCAGCAGAACGCCTTGGGAATCATAGCTACAGCTGAGCGTACAGCTGCTCTTGTATATATTGGCAAATTCGAGCTTCTGCTCGTCGGCAATGGCGCTGATTACGACGCCCGTAAATTGGCAGTTGCTGAGGGGGCAGACGGCTGCGGCGGTGCCGTTAACACATTTACTGTTCTGCTCGAGAATGGCGCGATTGCTGCTGCTGCTGCTGCTACTGGTGGACATTTTGTGAGCTCTTTAGCTTGTTGTGGGATTAGGAATAGGTTAATAATCACAATTCTTTACGTTATAATTGACAATGTAGGCCGTGAAATGCACGCGGACGCAAACACACACAGACGCTGACACATAAACACACAGGCACACACACACACAAAGGGAGACACACACACAGACGCGCTTGTGAGACTTGTGCGACGCGCAAATTTTTTTTCTCGTTTTCTGTCGGCGGCGACAACGACGAAATCAGCAAATTTTCCTTAGCAAATGCAAAATGGAAAGGCGAGCGATGAGTTCGTACACGTTTCAAGACACAATTTATATGGTTGGCAAATGATATTAATTTCTAGCGCGTTCTGTCTCGCTTTTATAGCGAAAATCGATCGATTTTTGTTGATTTCGTATTGATTTGACACAGAACGTGCGTGTTTTTTGCAAACGTTGCTACAACCCTGCAGCTGTGTGTACGCGCAAGCTGGTGAATGGCAACAGAGCTGCCGGACAACAGTAATTAGGTGGCAACGCTGTGAATATAAAAATGGCAACGCTGAGCTATTTCTAATGCAACTCTGTTTTGAAAAACCCACTATTATTGTTTGGCGCTAGAATTTAATTTCCCAATAACAGGAACAGGCACTGTTATAATTGTTTGGAAAAATATCATAGCCTACGAAGATTTTTTTTTTGTTTATGCGCTTCAGTGACAAAACAAGCTAGGAGCAAAATGGTCGTTACTTTGAGTGGGTGGCGAATTTATGTGATAGGTTAAAATTTAATCATTTAAGTAATCCAATTAAACTGTTTTTTTTGCAATTGCAGCAAAAAGACCAGACGCGGTGGCGACTCAGATTCCTGCAGCGAAAATGAGCACGAAGAGGAATTCTATTACACGGAAGACGATGACGATGAAGAGATGGTCAAAACGCCTAGTCCAGCATCTCCGCCCACGCTCAGCCACCGGGACATGGCACGTCCGCCGCACGAGGATCCAGAATACCAAAGACAGATCGTTGGCAACTTCCAGTAAGTAAATGAAAATATTGAAATAAGTAAAGTTTATTAACTATTTACTTGTATTTAACAATAGACAAGGACGCGCTATGAACAACTATCACCACCCAACGCATCAGCAGCAGCAACAGCAGCTGCAGCATCATCAGCAACAGCAGCAACATCACAGCAATGGCCACATCACAAGCACCCAGCAACAGCAGCTGCAGAACAACAACACCAGCTGCATACCGACCTCACCGTTGGCACATCACAATTACACATGGACCGCATCGTCTGCATTCACAATGAGTCCATCCTCGACGTCCCACCAGTCGCAGCATCACAACGGCAATAGCTGCAGCAACAGCACACCGACACTCAGTAAACACGCACGTTCATCATCGTCGCGTCCGTCCCATTCGACAGCGCCATATCCATCGCCGACATTCGTCCATCATCAGAACAATCACAGTTATAGCGGCAGCAGTAACAGCAGCAATCACAGCCACAGCAGCAACAGCAGTTGCAATAGCAGTCCGGTCATACACAGCAATAACAGTGCCAACAATATGTTGCAGCAATTGTCACAGCAAAATGTCACAGTGACGGCACATCACACAGCTGGCCACACACAACAGCAGCAACATCAGCAGCAACAACACCACCTGTCTAGCGTTACCATAACGCCGAACTACCATCCGCCGCAGCAGCAACATCAACAGCAGCAGCAACATCACCATCAGCAGCAGCAGCAACATTTGCGCGGCCAGCAACAGACAACTGCCAGCAACAATATTGTTGCCAATTCCGGCCACAACAACATGCCACTGCAGCATGTGGCCGTGCAGCAAACAGTGAGTGCGTCCAAGCATACGCCAAACTCACCGAATCGCCGTACACGTGGCGAGAACAAAAAGTGCCGTAAAGTCTACGGAATGGAGAAGCGGGACCTTTGGTGCACTCAGTGCAAGTGGAAGAAGGCTTGCAGTCGCTTTGGGGACTGAAAGCGACAGAAATCGTCGGCCGAGGCGGCAGCCCAAGCGTCGGCGACACAGCGACAAGGCGATACATTTAAGGCAGGAGCAACAACAGCAGTAGCAGCAGGTACAGCAGCAGCAGTAGCAACAACAACAACAACAGGAGTTGCAGCTGCCAAAATGACAACAACTGTGGTGAGATTGGCAGCTGAAGTGGCTGCTGGCAAACAGTTGCCGGCATCACTAACAATCAAGACCAATCGACGCTATGGCGTACACCACATACAACCACACAAGTACAACAACAGCAACAATAACAACCACAACAGCAGCAGCAACAGCAACAACAGCAATATCAATAGAGTTACGCGTATTAAAAGTGTTGCAACTTCGGTGATTGTGTCACCAATGGGAGTTGCAAGCAGGCCAACGCCCACCCCCTCGCCCACCGTCAGCAGCAGCAACGAAGAAGCAGAAGCAGCAGTAGCAGCAACTGGTCTAAGAGTAGCACGTGAGGAGCAGGAAGAAGTTGCTGCTGCAAATGGATTGTTGGCCTGGAGTCGAGCTGCAGCTGCCGGTCAGCAGCAACACCAGCAGCAGCAGCAGCAGCAGCTGTTGCTGCAGTAGCCACAACAACAACAGCAGCAGCAGCAGCAACTGCCCAAGCTGCGCCCAATGAAAGTTGTTGTTGTTGTTGTGTAGACACAACACTGTTGTTGTTGTTGTTGTTTGTTGTCCCACAAAATGTTTGCCGTGTTTCTCGTGCCGCTGATGCAACGCAAAACAAACAAACAAACAAAAACAAAAAACAAATGAAATGAAAATGAAAATGAAAAATTCAAATTCAAATGAAAATGGTCTCTTCTTATTTACTCTGCGCAGAATTGTGCAACAAATAAACAAACCCTTAAACGTAACGGTATCTCTTTTTGTTGTTGTGCTGGTGTTGCCAACTGCCGTGCAAATGTTGCTAACATTTGCGCTGGGCAACATTTGCAATAAACAATAATAATAATTATTATTATACAATATAAATATATAAATATATATGCATACAAATATATCTTTATATAACATAAACATAAACATAAAATTAAAAACATAATGAACCTACACACATACAATACATATTTATTTTAAACAAACAACCTGACTTTGTTAATTCTTACGTTAAAAAAAAAACAAAAATTAAAAATTCATAACGAAATTGTGGCAAACATTTTTCAGCTGCAATTCGTTTGGCCAGCAATTTTTTATATACTACAAAAATACTAAAAAATAAAACATTTAAAAGTATAAAACTTAAAAAAAAGAGAAAAGAAAACAAGTGAGAAAGAGAAGGAAAGGAAAACAAACAAAACAAATCTTAAACAAATATACATCTGATTTTTTTTAGTTCGTAAGAATCTAGTAAATTTTTTCTTAGTATTAGTGCAATTTTTGTTCTTCTTCTTGCTCTAAAAAAACAAACAAACAAAAAACAAAAACAAAAACAAAACGAACTCAACAAGAAATCAAAAAATATTCTATTAACCAATACAATTATGAATAAATAAATACATATATACCATAAATATATATTCAAAGCATATTAATCAAGCATCAAATTCAGCAGAAAACACAAAGAGAAAAAAAATAGTGAAATTACTTGTGTAAAAATTAAAAAACAAAAAATAAGAACAGTTTAAACATATATTTCATATGTATGTGTGTGTTAAATAGCTAAGAATTAAGTATTAAGCAAGTTCATGCATACAAAATTGCAATAAATTCAAGTACTCATAAAGAAAAAACAACTAAAGTAAAGAAAAGAAAAGAAAAGCAGCAACAAAACTTAAGAATAAACTTAAGTTGGAAAATGCTTTGTAAATCGAACTATCGAAGAAATAACAAACAAACAAAAAACGCTGATTAATTATATGATTAAAGTAAAGTTAAGCACACAGCCACACACACACAGACATATATAAATATAAATATCATCTATAGAACAATTATCCCCCAAATCCAGCCCAAAAAGAAAAACAAAAGAACACACGCTAATGTAACATAAACCATATAAAGCAATTTTAATCTAAATGTAGTAAAATTTATTAAAAACAAAACAAAACAAAAAACGAAATGCAATAGGCGGCAGAGTTAAACAGACAGTAAAAAGATACAGATACAAATACAGTCAGATAAACAGATACAAAAATTGATTTTGGAGCCAAGAAGAATAAATTATTTTTTCAAAAAGAAAATGTTCAAATTTTATTTCGTTGTTAAGCTGATTATTTGATTCTTAAACAAAAAAAAACATAAAACAAATAAGAAAAGAAGTCTATTAATTAATTTGTAATGTAACTATGACTAAAAACTAATATTTAGGACTTTGAAAACTGTTCGCGTTGTGCGACTATTGTGAATTGTTCAAATTACGGTATCAACAATCGAGTCACAATCAACCCAAACGGGGATTGAGTGAACTGCAAAGAGAGGGAGAGAGAGGGAGAAAGCAAGAGTTGGATAGGTATTGAGAGAAAGAAAATACACAAGGAATTCTTAACCAAATTGGAAGTACAAACTACAATCTAGAATATGTATAAACTATAAACAACAAAAAAATAAAAAGAAAATACAAAAAAAAAGAAAATGAAATGAAAATGAAAAAGAGAAAAACACGAAATGAGAAATGAGAATATACATACATATATATTTTTCGAATTAAGCATAGAAGCTGATGAGAAAAAAAGTAGGAAGCAAGAAGAAAGCAACAAAAGGAAAACAAAGGGACGAAAAGGCAATGAAAGAACGGGCGATAAATTGAGCTTAAAAGCAGCAGCAGCTTTAAACAAAAGAAAACAGAAATGAAAGAAAGTAGAAAGTAGAAGAGAAAGAATCGACAAGAAGGGAAAGAAATGAAAACCGAAACGGAAACAGCAAAATTTTGATTGAAACCATTTGCACTGTGCAAGGTATAAAAAAAACAAAGAAAATACAAAAATGATTGAAGAAAATTTGAAAAATTGGACTAAATTGATATATTGACAAACTGATCAAGCGATTGTTGATCAGGTGAAAGGGAAAACACACGTAGGCGCATAAATTTCTTTGAAATTGTTTTGCCGTGATTTGAATGAAATTCATAATGGTGGCCATTGTTTATTTTGGAATGCGACAAAGTTTAACAATTTCTTTAAGCAAGCAACATTTTTACAATTGTATTTCGTTTTTATTAAGCTTAAGTTTACACAACAACAACAAGAAAAAGAAAAAGAAAAGAACAACAACGTTTCTAACACACACACACACCCACAAACACACACGCAAATGGCAATAATTTTGAAAAATATTTAAAAATATTTGCTGTGCAATACACACACACACTCACACACGCAAACACACTCTCGATCTTTTTCGTTGCGTTCTGGAAATTATTTAAATATAAGTGATATTTTTAAAAATTTATCCATTACTGTATAATTACTTCTAATTGCGTAAAAACATGCATACAAAAGAAACATACATACATATATCATATACAACTATTTTATGTTTATGATTATGATGATGATTAAATGCAAATTCTACTAAAAGGATCCTCAAACAATGTTGTCAAACTGTTCATCCAAGCAAAACAACAAATGGCACAATTATTGTTCAACAAATGACAAAAATGTTAAATGAAATGAACTAAAATTCAAGTGTATTGTGCAAAATGTCAGCGTTATATACCCATAGAGTTATATAACACATAATAATAACGAGGGCTCGAGATATCATTACTCAACTAATGATTCCAATTTAAGGCCGGAAAAGTAAAAGTAAAAAACGCATCTTTTAATTAGTTGAAAAACTATATACATATATACAAAACAAAATGACCACAAAATCACAACAACAACAACAAGAAAGAACACCCGTTTTATTAAAAATATACAATTGTTATTTATAATTAAAAAACCAAACCACAAACGTCTTTGTTTTTATTTCAATTCATTTACTTTCAGTTTTTCAGTTTTCAATTCTGTTTCCATTTACTTTGTCGTATCCACAACGGTTTCCAAACGGTTCCAAAAAAATACTTTGATTCTAAAGAAGCATTTCTCCAAATTTACACGGTTTCCTACCCAGCCCCCTCTAGACCCCGTTAACTGAACTATTTGCTAAACTATAGCAACATTTTTGGAAAACTTGTACAACCGTTTATTGGTATTACTCTATCAGTTTGATCTTTCTCTTTACTTTTCAGTTTCAGTTACCTATTTTGTTTCAGATTATAGTGTAGTAAAGATGTATGCTGGATAATATTGATATATGTATGTGTATAGTATTTAATCGGTCGATATTTGTGTATTACTTATAAGCAATGAAGATGAATTTCATTCAGCTGTTTCTTCAGATACTTAATATATAGCTATATATATACTGTATTGTCGTTATTGATGTGTTAACGTTTCAAACTTGACAAGTAAAAGTTGATCGATCCAGAATGTTCTATATAGTATATGTATATGTATGATGATACTCTATAAATCTCAGCTGGCGACCGATGGTCGCTGGTACAGCGCGGTATGTTGCATCCACTAAACGATAACTAAGTACTACAAATATATATATATGTCTGTATATAATCACATACTAACATATATGCTATATATATAGTGTCTGTCACGAGAGTGGGCGATTTTCAATTGGTGTTTGATAACTTTAAGTACTAAACGCATAAGTATAAGATTATATAAATATCTAAATGATGCTGAGACCTGGATATAAACATACATACACACACACACCTATGTGGGTGTATGTGTATATGTATGTGTGTGCGGGTGGATAGATTTTTTCGAATTGGAAACGCGAAATTAGTTTTAAAATGAAATTGAAATTGAAATTGCATTCAAAATAAGGCTGATTTATTTGACTTGTTCGTTTTTTTACTCGTATATAAATATACTTATTGTAGTGAGAGCAGCGCACCAACCACCCACACACCACACACACACAAACCACTCCAACACAGACACACACACTTACACACACCTATACACACTCTGTCATATCAAGATTTGATTAACCAGGTCCAGATACATTTGAGATGACTCCATTTAGCTAACTAAGTGCAAATTTTTACTGCAAAATGCATTCAATTGATTAGTTGATTAGTTTAGTTAAGTTTAGTTTAGTTAAGTGTATTATAATCGGCTGCATTCATAAACACTTCAACAACAATCACCCTCCCACTCCAATAATGGTTAAAAACTGCCAGCATGGCCCAAAAGATAAAAGATACAAGCCAACAGCATTGAAATCATTAACGAAATCAGTTCATTCATTAGCTAACAACTCTTTAAATCCATAATAAAAGACGCGTACTTAAATCTATTGAAGGAGAAGCAGAAGCAGAAGCAATAAGCTGTTTATACAATCACATGTATGTGCACATGCACGTGTGTGTGCGTGTACTGATGGCATACATACATCGCATCACAGTGCTACACAAAAACAAACGCACACACTCTTTTATAAACTGACTGACAACTTCAAAAACAAAAAAAAACTTAAAAAAAAGTAAATAAAAACTTAATGAATTAAATAATTAGAAAGACAGATCATTTTACAAAGGTTTTTCTGATTGAATGGATTAATCTTGAATTGAATGATGAGTAAGAATAATTTCAATAATAGTTTTTAAATAAGTTTTTCTACCCACGAGTTGTTGTAACTTTTTTACGATTCCAATTTTTATGCTAATTGGCGAATTGCATTTTTTATGTAACGGAAATTCAAATTGAACTGGAAACTGAAAGCAAAAAAAACTTGAATTGATTTGAGATTGGCATTATCATTCAGTTTTGATATCTAATAAATAGGGTATAAATTAAGTTGCATAAAAATAAAAGAAAAGAAAGAAAACAAAAAAACCACAAAATGTCTTCAAAATTGGCTAAAGATAATATACCTTACTTTCAAAAGACTTTTCGCTTGGGCAGTCGATTTAGCGCTGAGAACTCCCAGCAAATTTAAGGAAAAATTTAAAAATAAATACCAAACAAATTTATTAAATATGTAAAAATATTATTTGCACATTGCGATAAAAATTGTACTGAGCGTGCGTCAAAAAAGAAAAAAAAAAAGAAACTAAAAAAAAGGAGAAGTAATTATATATATATATGGTAATTAACGTATATAGTATATATACAATTATGAATAACATTTACAATGATGATCATTTGATTAAGTTTAAGTTTACAAACAATACTAAAATGTGCTACTTAAACTGTTTCTTAACGCTTAGAAATACTTTTCACTTTGTTATCACCTCTAAGGGCAGTAGAATAGCTGCCAGTTAAGCACAGATTCTAGAGACTATCTACACTTACTACTAAATATCAGCGTCCCTCTAATCGAATGCACATAAATCAATCATTCGCCGCATAAAACACACACACACACTCACTCACTCACTCACACATTTACATTGTAGTAGTTTTTAATGAAATATTATTAATAACCATATACATATATAAACATATAAATTGTTGTTGTGTCTTCATCCCAAAAGTCCTTAAGGATCATTCTATGTTTAAGCAGTGAATTATTTTGTTATGTTTATGGCTCATTAAAGTACAAGATGTTTTGTTTATAACTTTATATAACGTATGTTGAACATTTAACAATTAACAATTAACAGCTAACATTTAACAACAAAAAAAAAACAAATATTATATATTAAAAGGAAATTCAATCTGTTTGCTGCTTTGATTAACTAACTAAGTATTTAACTAGTCGAACTGGTTGTCAAAGTGAAAAAAAAAAGTTAAAAATAAATGAACACCACTTAAAAGGTACAAATAAAGCACACAGTGTGACAGCCCACAAAATGCTTAGATATATATGTATATACTATATATATGTATATATAAAAGTAGGGGCTGAGGTCTGACCCAAGGGCCAGAGGAGCAGGTGAAAAATCAGAAGAAAAACAGAAATAGAAAACGATTGAAACACACTCAATAAATTGCAAAACATACTTACAAAGTTGAATTTAGCATAACTAAGTTTTCATAAAATTAAAACAAAAACTTAAACTAAAACTTAAACTTAATATAACCGATTAACCAGCAAGAAACTTAAATGTCGTGTAAATTCATGTTAAATAGGTAAACAAGCAAAATACATATAAACATACATTAAAATATATACATATATATATATACATAATTATGATATACAATAAATATATATACAGTATATATAAACATACTTTACATATATATACGTACATACAGATATAAACCATATACATACACTTACTACCAACCTCTCAAACAATATAAGATAAAAAGGACAAACGACTTTGAGATACTTTCAGAAATTGCAGCAAGAACTTAACTTACGAAATATTAATATTGATAGATGTACTAGTGATTGAATGTGACATGCTTAATACAGATACTAGCAACTGCAGAAACAGATACAGATACAGATACATTTTACAGATACAAAACATTTGTGAACCGAACTAAATACCAAAAACATTTGCAGATTTTAAAAAGCAGTTTAAATGTTTAGAACAAAAACAAAAAATAAATATTTAATAAAAAGAAAAGAAACCGAAAAATAAAGATAAACATTTTACGTGAGAATCGTGTACCTACAAAGCAAGGAAACAAAAGTAAAGTAAATTAAAAAAAAAGACGAAAAAAAGAAGCTAAGGAAACCAGAGAAAAATTATATACATTCTATATTTTTTGCAAAGCAAACTTGTAAAAAACGAAACCTAAAATACAACTAACTAGAGCCAGAAGAAAACAATGTAATGCAGAAATTTTAATGGAACAAAACTACAGATACAGATACAGATAAAGATAAAGATTTTTAAATTGAGAATCCAGCTGAACAAAGGCGAAAATCAACTACAAAAAAGAAACTACCAAAAAAATATTTGCATATAAATAAAATGAAATCTTTTTATATGTACATACAGACATACAGACATAAGGATATATATTTTGCGTCTTTATATACAGCAAACACCCACACACATATATATATATATATTTACACGCGAATTCACACCACTAAACACACACTCTCACACACACACCTACAACTGGCATACAGGATACTTAATGCTTAACTCTGTAACAGATTTACCTGTCCACGAATCAATTTAAACGGAAACTATAAATACATGTGTAGTAAGTAATTCGGTTCGCTTTTTTGCTTCACACAACTAACTATGATTTCACAATGAGTTCCGGCTAAATACAAAAAAGATGAATAAGAAAAATAAGAAAAAAAACAATCATATTTGTGTATTAGATTCATATTCTAGCTATATAAATGTATGAATGTATCAAACCATAATCACACTAATCCAAAATCCAAAACGATCCAAATGATAATTCTCATTCTCACTTTCTCACATTCCATGAAACTTTTCATAATTGACTTCATGACATCAAACGCGAAATGAATACTAAAGTATTTTAAGCAGAAGAAATAGACGTATATTCTGTAATTCTACGAAATCATTTAAATGTTAAATGTATATGTTAATTTTAAACAATAAACCAATAAACAACAAAACAAAATGTGAAGAATTTGAAAAGAAAAATGAAAAAAGAAATGAAAACAAAACAATGCTAATTTAAAACAAGTACATAATAAGCAAACGAAATGGAAATTCTACAATATAATATAAATAAAAACAAGAGCAGAACGATTTTCTGAATATCAAGAAATGGCGTTTATTTATTGATCCCCCAGTATAAATTTCAGTTGGTACGCATTTGAACTTAACGTCTTTTGTAACAGCGACTTAACAGTGGATTAGCATGACAAAGTAGTCTGCTTTTTGTTAGTTGTGTAGCAGTCAGCTTCGCTTCGTAGTACATACCGACAGTACGGCAACGCCAAACACATGGCCACTGTTTTTTCATTGCAAAAACAAATATTTCGACGCACTTTGTGCGTTTCGTGTTTATTAAGACCACAATTGAGTTAATTGAATCAAATTACAGTAAGACTAAACAGTACAACAATGAGTGACAAAAAGGACAACGATAAAGATGTCAACGAAGCAAACGAACCAAAGGAGCTATCGAAATCAACGTCAACGGAGTCATACACTGACAGTAGCAGCGAGGAGGAAGAAGAAGGTTTAATTGAACAGATTCAAGTAATTGTTTAACATCGTTATTGAAAATATATGCACATGTATATTTTCAGACAATGGTACAATGGATATGATACGCCGATTCTTTTCACAGACATTCAATTTGGGATCTGGCACCTCACCAGACCAGGAGACGGACACTGTGGATCGGGTGAGCCTCAATTTGTTTAGGTGAAACGAACAGTCTTTCCAACTGTGTGTTTGTGTTTGTAGGTGATTCCTGAGCTGACCTTTGAGGGTCTGATGTCCCACTGGAGGGAGCATGGCTTCAAGAACATTGTAACCATGGTTGGCGCTGGCATATCCACCTGTAAGTTGGACTTTAATTCCTCGGAGCCACAGGCCCTAATAAATTGTGGACATTTCCAGCTGCTGGTATTCCAGATTTTCGTTCGCCTGGTTCGGGACTGTACAACAACCTGAAGAAGTACAAATTACCCCATCCAACGGCCATTTTTGACGTGGACTATTTCCAAAAAAATCCGACTCCGTTCTTTGCACTGGCCAAGGAGCTCTATCCGGGTTCGTTTGTGCCCACTCCAGCGCATTACTTTGTTCGCCTGCTGCACGAAAAGGGTCTGCTCCAGCGCCACTATACTCAGAACATCGATACCTTGGATCGCTTGGCTGGATTGCCCGATAACAAGATCATAGAGGCACATGGCAGCTTCTATACCAACCACTGTTTAGGTTGTAACCAGGAGTACGACATGGCTTGGATGAAGAAGAAGATCTTTGAGGATAAGTTACCCAAATGTGAGCAGTGCAAGAAATTAGTTAAACCGGACATTGTGTTCTTCGGCGAGAACTTGCCCGTTTCTTTCTACACCAGCCCCGACGAGGACTTCAAAGATTGCGATCTGCTCATCATAATGGGCACTTCATTGGAGGTACAGCCCTTCGCATCGTTAATTCAACGCGCTGGTCCGCGTTGCGTTCGTCTGCTCATCAATCGAGATGCCGTCGGACGATCTAGCTTTGCGCCATGGATGGATCCTAACGAGCGCTCCTTGCTTTATGGCAAGCCCAAGAATGTGCGTGATGTGGCCTACTTGGGAGACTGCGATGCCGGCGTCTTGGCTTTGGCTGAAGCCCTTGGTTGGCAGGATGAGCTGCAACAACTGATAGATGGTGGCAAGGACCAAAAGGCCAATTTCGAGGAGGCCATCGCTGCAGGAACAACTCCTAAAAAATAGACAACGACAGATTTTATGATAAGATTTGGCTAATGAATAGAATTTAATAGAAAATTGTTAAGAGGTGCAATATGTGATTACATGAGGTGAGTGTGCGTATGCATGTGCAAGTCTGAGTCTGGGTATGTGTGAGTTTTTACAGAAAGGATATTGAATGCTAACTGAGTATATATATATTTATATATACATATACATGTTTTAAAAAATATAGATGTTATGCATGTTTATCTTGAAACTGAACTCAAACATTTTGAATTATTCAGGCTCCATTAGTGCAAAATTGCCAGCGTTAACCGCAAAAACTGATTACTACTTGGCCGACTTTTCCGGTGTACGGGAAACAACGGATAACTTCTGTGCTCTGCCTGCTGCCTCCTGCATCCTGCCACTCTTCAATTGCCAATTGTGACCACACACATAGTCAATAACAACAACAACAACAACAGAGTGCAGTTGCTATGGGTGGAGGCGGCACTTTGTTGTTGGCCCGGTGTATCAAGTTAATGACACACAATCTGTCCTCCTACCTGCCCGGTTCTACTCCCTGCAATTCCGACAAATGTATTTGTATATAGTGGTGCTTACATGCACGGTTTCCGGCTACGGATTTTACCACTCTGGCTCCGGTTTGGTTTGCAGCACGTTGTTGACGCTTCTGCAATGAATTGGCCAATAGAAAACTGACTTTTAACCTTAAACGAGAGTCACTCGTGTGCACTAATTAAAACCAAGCAGAGATCCCAGAATAATCGAGTGCTCGGTGCAACGTGCAACGAGCAATGAGCATCGCTTGCCACAGATACTAAATCAGTCGGGAGTAATGTTGGTAACTGGAAACTGGTAACATGTCAACTTTGCCTTCGGTCTTCTGGTCGTCTGTCTGTCTGCGCTTTTGGCCAAAATGTGCAAATGCATTAAGTAATCAGATGCAGCAGATGACAACGGAAAACACATCGGAAATGTTGAGAGCTGCAATTTGTTGCAGTGGCAAGCGGCAACTTCATGGCTTTGGCATTGGTTTTGGTTCTGGCATTGGCAAATCTTCGACCCTCTGCCGGGTAATTAAACTAATGGATTCTCCCAACGGGCTTTCCAAGCCATTTTAGTGGGTTGATTGATAAAATCATCAGGTAAGATCCTTATGCTCGTTTGCCTACCAATTGACCTGAATGAGTTAACTTTCCTCAAGTGCTGTGAACTTGAATTACGCTCCAAATACAGTTTTGAAACACGATTAAATGCATTCCACACACGCAAATGTTTTCCTGTTGTTTGCACAGTTGTCCTTGCACAGTGGCGTCAAATCCATTTGCCACATAATAAAAAAATTATCAAGTATTTTTCAAACTTTGCTTGTTCATAGCTCAGCCAAATGAAGTGACTTATTCAAAAGTTATACCTTTTTGGACTCGGGATAAACTATATAATCGATCGTTTTCATAATTGGATTGATTTGTAAAATTTGAAAACTGACCAAATTTTGAAAATTTTTATGATTTTTGGCATTTTTGGCATTTTTGGCAAAATTTGACAAAATTTAAATATTCAATGTTTTGATGCAAATCGATAGTCCGGCTCCTTACGAGTAAAAATAAGTATACATATCGAATTTAGGACAACAGAGTCTGTATAAATTCAAATTCAAAGTTGCCTTGTTTTTGGTTATTCGATGTTTGGTAAAATAAAATTTTAAAATTTTATTTGTTTATAAGTTTTTTTTTTTTTTATTAAATCTCTTCACAAATTATTTTAAGCTTTTTTTTCTGGCTTTCCATGCCAACTTAAGCACACTGTGTGGTAATATTCTGCACTGTACCCATCATAATTGATTTGTGCCACAACAACTTGGAGTGAATTGCACCACAGTGCAATATTAGCTGCTGTGCGTGAGTGTTATAAACATGTTTCAAACATATATTTGTAATCAAACTTTTGCCCTCCGCTTTGAATTTCCCCCAACCACACTCAATGCCAGTAGTTCATCAATGGGGCACTTCAAATTCTGGTTTAGGGGCACAACTGGAGGGTTGTGGGGTTGTGCATTTGGAGGGCCGCTTGTTGTGTTTCTCGGATGTCATCAGTGACAGCTGTGCGCGCATTTTGATATTGAATTCTTGACATGATTGCGCGGTCACAGCTTGTCGTTGGTGGCATTTAAATGAACACATATCGTTGTTACACACACATTACACACACTCAGCGAATCATTTTAAAATCGGAGCCACAAATAACTCATGCAGATAGAGCTATGCGCTAATAAACTGCGATATATAGTGGTACATGGATGAGGGCGTAACATGCCGGAGGGTAGTGGCAAAAGGGGTTAATGCCAATACAACTTGAAAGTAAACAATATATATGTTTGTGTGTTCTACAACATGTAGTACTCTTATTTATAGGCATTATTGCAAAATAGGCAGTTGAGTGTTCTCGTCGTTGCGTAAACGAAATCTTTATGAATATTTCATTATTGCTTTAATAAAAAAATAAAGGGAAAACACAAGAAGAGTGTGAACGAAAGAGTGAAGGGGAGGAGGGAGTGAGCACAGAGCTCTAAAAAGCAATTTCTGCCAATAAATATATACATATGTGTGTGCATGTGTGAGTGTTTGTATGTGTATGTGACCGTTTTGCACTGCACATGTGTTGATGTTTCATCTTGGTCTTGCCAAAAACAACAACAACAACATAATCGTCATAATCATTTTATGCGCATGTTTTGTAGCATACTTTTGTGGTCATAAATTTTTATTTACGTCGCCGGCGATTGCTCCAAGTGGGATCAAGGGAGGGCTGGGGAAAGGAGGGGTGAAGGTTGTGTTTTTGGGGTCTCGTATAGAGAAATTAAAGTGCGATAAGCATGGTTTATTTTCATGTGTCGTGTTTTACAAGCACCTTAAAATGTCCTGTTGCAAATGCCAAAAAATATGCGAGTGTGTGTGTGAATGTTGCATAACCAAACGACATTTTTAGTGATGTTTTTTTGGTATTGATAATGATGGGTTCACACACATGTATCTGTGCTGTTCGCTATGTGTACATGCAATTGTGTGTGTGTGGATTTGCGGGCTTGTTTGGAGCATCAACCACACGGCCAAATTGGTGGTTTTGTTGGCTACAAATGAGCACTGCGGCTTATGCGGTGGTCTAAAATAAATTTCAGCCTGTGGCTATTTGATGAACAATTGAAAAATCCATGGAAATAGATATTAAATAAAACAATTAAAAGATCAGCTTCGGAGAGGCACAAATTTGGACCCCCTTCTACTGTTTTCCACCCCGCACCCTCCTGTATTCACCGCATAAAATATGTGTATGTGTGTGTTTGGTTGTTTGGGGAGAAAAAACGAGCGTTAATTAACTGAGCGCTGTACTGAAGTGTAACGAATTGGAAAACCAAATAATTCGCATTGATTTTGTTCATTTCAATCACGTTTGACACACACATATACACACACTGACGCACACATAGATGGCCACAGCAACCGCATGTGTGCATTGATTTGCTGCGGAAAATCTGTGACTGAGATGGAAAACCCAAACCGAACTGCATTGGACGACGATGTCCATTGATTGGTAAAGCCAATCCAATATGAATAAATGAAAGCCAGTTTTGTTTGCCGCCATTCTCTGATCCCCATAAAAGAGACTCTTCCTATCTCTCCCACTGTACTAGCCAGGCAGAGGTGAATGGGCATGCCACTGAAAAGGAGCATGCCACGCGTAGTGCAATTGCCTGCATTTAATTGTTGAACAACCTTGCCGCTGCGAAGCTGCAACAAAAGGATTTACGCTTTGCTTTCGACTATAAGCTGAAAATAGAAAAAAACAAAAAATTAGTAAACAAAACAAGCCAAATTAAAACTGGTCAAGAGGCAACCTGAACAAAAGCAGCACAAATTGTTTGAAACAGTTTGATAATTGAAAAAGTTTTTTTCTAAAATCTTATATTAAATTTTGATGGCAGCTAAATTTAAGTCCCCCGAGCAATGAGTTCAAACGTTAAAAGCTTGATTAATAAAATAAATAAAACTAAATAAATTTACGTGTTTAGCGCAAAGTGAATTCCACAAAAAAACATGCATTAAAATAAATAAATGCATATACAAAGTTGTGTGCTTATTACATATTTATGAGGAGGAACTGTCATGAAAAAGCGATTTGGAAAAAACAATTATCAATATTTAATTCATTTTTTGGTTGTGCGAATGCAATGTAATTGTTAATAATATATGAAAATGCGGTTTAGACGGATAATGCACACACATTTGCACAGATAGAAAAACATTTTGCAACTCTCAACTAATTTATTTAAATTTACACTGAATTTAATACATTTTAAATATTTAGTAACACAGAAATTTGTTCAATTTATTTTGTTTTAGCAGTTCTCCTCGACTGCTTTGCTTTTTTGCACGTGTCACTGATAAGTCAGGCATTTAATGCCGACTCGACAACATTAAAATTAACAGCATTTAATTAAAGAAATAATTTAGTAAAGGGAAAATCATTTAGAACAGCACAAGAAGTAGAGAACGAAACAGTAATGTTCAGGATGTAAGCCTCGTTTCGTTTCATTCGTTGGTAATTTGGCCAAAAGCAGCAGAGCAACCCCAGGTAACAGCAGGTAGGGAAAGGTGGAAGGGTTGGGGGTGGTGGCAAGACAGCATTACAAATGCCTGCCTGTTAGCACAAGTAGTATTTTGTATTGCATTTTCGATTTGCACTTTACACGCTTTCATTACACTTCGTTTCCGGCGCAGAACACTTGACCGTAGTGAGCTCTACGGCCGTAGTCGTAGCCGTAGCATTGTTACCATTTCAACTGTTTCTTGTTACGACACTTGCTCTTGTTGTTGTTGCTTTTCCGTTGGATTGCACACTTGAGCGAGAGGCGATTATCAAGAAAATTCAAACTGCATCAAATATTGCTGCCAAATAAACTGTCTAGCTTAACTTGGTCTGTTGTGTCATAATCATTGATGGCCATGCTGAAGTTGGCCCAAAAAAAACGAAGGAAGAAATGAACAGTATTTGTGGCCAAAATGACAGTTGCAAGCTGCGTTGACGCTTTAAGCTGCAATTTTGTTAATATATTTCCAATCGATTTCGCTGGTTTATCGCCAAGTTTATTTCCACTTTGTAGATTCTTTTGGCCAGCTGCCACATCTTGCTGCACGGCTGTGTGTGTGTGTGTGTTGTGCTGCACAGTGGTCAGCAACTATTACATTTAGCAGTGTTTTACAAAATTTAAAATTTTGCTCAGTTTTCTTTGTGAAACCACTGTGCAACTCAGGTCTGTGTGCGTCTGTGTGTGTGTTTGTGGCATTTCCCGTTGCTGCAACTTACGGAAATGAAATGTGTTTCTATTTTAGTTTTATTTCAGTGTGTACATTTACACGCTCGAGTGTTTGCGCCCAACCCACAAAAAAAGAAGTAACAAATACGAATACAAACACAAACACAAATACGACTACAAATACCCGTAATACTCAAGTCTATTTACAAATCATGGCAGAAATGCAATTTGCAATGCCCCAAAAAAAAGGGCACAGTAAATAAACAATCGCAGCTGCAGTTACGGACAGTCAAGCAAACATGACGTTCAGCTTCAGTTAGCAAATATTTGCGCATATTACGTATACGCTCCGATGGCACAGCAATTGCTTCGTCACAGTTTGTGTTGGTGTGTGTTAGTGTGTGTAGCCAATCTGCATAATTGTGCGAGAAATATTACACTGAATGCTTGCGTCCTTGCAATTTATTTTGTTATACTCGCATCTGCATAGGAAATTCATGTTGTCCTTTCAAGGACAAACTGCCGTTTGCTGCGGTACAATTTTGATGTGCCAGCTAATTAACATGTAAATACTGTCGCATTTCTATGCATTGCTTAGTGTGTGAGTGTGCGCGAGTGTGGGTGTGCCCTTTTGCATTATGATTCCTATTTACAACTGTCACATTGTATAAGCCGCGCGTTGAATGTGATGGATTGAAATGAAGTGTTAGTTACACGCATTAATTAAATTGATATTTATATACATCGTAGCATTATTTATGCATATGTTTATCAGACTTGTACTATGTATATTTTGATTACTTATTTCATTGCTGTCACGCCTCATAATATTTTAATGATCGAAATCGAAATTCAAATGAAATTCCAAACACAAATATTTATTGCACACATATTTTCCAATTTTCACCCATTTTATTATTGAATTGCATTCCATCCGGTATTAAAGTTACTTCCTTTTATTCCTGTATGATAACAGTTCAAGTTTGCGCTTTAAGCGAAGCGTGGCAACAATTTTCATTAACTCCCAGCTGTATTTAATGCATATACAGTTCGCTGCAGGCATTTGCTTTAAAAGACCGTACAAAAAAAAAAAAAACAAAAAAAAAAATAGCAACAGCGCAGCCTGAGACACGGCAACAGCAGTGGCTTTTGGCCATATGTTTCGGGCCGACATCTGAGAGCTCAGTCTCAGCTGGTGGTAGTGAAATGTGAGAACAAATGCGATTGCGAATACTGTTCGATGCTTGCGTGAGTAACCCGTGTAAATTCGCAATCTACCTGCACAAACATGCACGGACTTGTGCTTGCCTGCACATATTTTGTAGTAAAACGTTGCCTATTTATAGAAAGCCAACAAATTAAGTCAACTGACGCTAATTTGTACTCTAGAAATTACAACCAACTCTCACTCTCTATCTGGGCCGTGTTCGCCTGTTGGCCAACAAATTTTTGGCTAGCCAAATATGCCAGCTCTTGTCTGCCAAACACGGTCTACTCCATTTCAACAACTTTAATTGCCGAGGTCCATGAAAATCTAGCTTTCGCATAGTATAATAGCTGTGTGTGTTCACAGCAGCAATAATATCACCGCCTGCTGTGCATTCACAAATGGAGAGTGCATCTGTTAAGCTCACTCTCATTTTATCTATGTTTTTTTCGTTCTTTTCAAGCTCTCCGTGCAAATCCCTTAATCTGTCTTTGAAACACGGCAATGCTGTGGTTAAACACACGCAGATACTAACTCACACACTCGCACGCTTAGTGAGCAATTGAATTGTTTCAATTGCTACTTGGTCCCGTTTCAGTTACGAGTTCACGCTCTCTCTTTTCCTTTCTCTCTATCTCTCTCTGTCGTGTCCTCAGAACTGGTTTATTCAATGCGTTAACTGGTTGCCATGTTGCTGCTGTTGTTGTTATTGCTGTAGCTGTGGTTGAATTAGGGTTGTTTGTTTGGTTAGTTAATTGGCAAAGCACACATTGCACTGCCAGTAAATCGGTTCCATTCAATACTGCAGTTTGGCAATTGTTCTCCAACTGTAAATAACGGTTACACTAGCTTCAAATGCACTTGAAAGCTTTAATGTTCTTGTGTAAAGTCTTAAAGCTATTTGGTTAAGCAGCTTCACAATTTTGCGAAGAATGAATTACCGGTGAAGACAGCTTAAATTTGATCTTAAAACAAAGGACAAGGGACACATACTTTTGATACTAAATGATAGACTTCTCAATCTACCAGAAACTATTTGGCTTTAAATAATTTCGATTCATACTAATACATTTAATAAGACTGTTAATGCCCAAGAGCTTTGGGCTATAATGCTAACAACGTCTTATGTCCCAAGGCTTACAATTATCAATTTGCTCAATTTATGTAAATATATACTTTTCTGCCTATCATACTTATCTGCTTCCTTAGAGTGTTCAAACAATGGATCAGGACTTGAGTAACTCTCTGATGTGTTTGAACCCTTTATTTACCAAGTTGTTGGCATAAAGGCCTAACTAAACAATATTGATATGAGCCCAGTAGTAAATGTATGTGTGTGTGTATCTTTAATTAAGCTAATGCCAATGTAAACATTGCCTAAGGTAACTAAACAGCAGTTAAGCAGTTTAGTTTGGCTCGCATTAAATTCAATTTACCAGTCAATTTATGGTCAATAATTTGCTGGGAGCATGGCTATAAAAGAGCTCGTCTTCTTCTGCATATGGCCCAAAGCGATTCGATATGCTGCTGCCACTGAAACTTGCTCACTTGGGTCAGTTAATAAATATCATTGGTGAGTTTGGAAAACATTTAATTCGGTATTCTTTGGTAACCATTAACTGCTCTCAGTTGGTCAATACTTTTCCCCACTTTCATCTGTGCTGATCGTGCACAATGTTAGCCAAGATTCTAGCCAACTACAGCTGGAATATGTGGACGCTTTGCAGTTGGCCTTTAGTAATCTGAGTGAACCCCTTAAGCTGCAATGGATCAATGTAGCCAAAATACCCGATGACGATACACTAGAGTGGCAAATTCTGCGAACTGTCAACAACAGTGTTACCAAAGTGAGTGTCCATTCAAATTTAATCCCAATCGCATTTGATGAAATTACTGTATCTGGGCAGGGCTTTATTACGGTGCTGCCAGAGACACAGGATTTTCTACATGCTCGCTATTTTGCCACTCGCAACGCCAATGTGCGACTTAAGGACAAAATGTATCTTTTTCTGTGTGAGCATGAAAATCCCAAGGATTTGCTAAGCATGGAAATATTGCAATGTAAGTACTTAAACTATAAATGAAGTTAGAGCGAGTTGACCAGCAAATGGATGGCAATAACACTAAACAAACAAGTTGGAATAGCTACAGTCGAGTGATAACACAACAAAAGACCCTGTACTTAAAACTGCAGTAAAAATATTTTATTATGAGGAAGTTTATCAAAGTAATGACAGACTTTGAACAGAAAGGACAATATATATGCTTCAGCTGCCAGCTTCTCGGACCTTGACCACACTTATCACTTTACCACTACAGGGTTTTAAAAGTATAATTTCAACTTTAAAGAATTTTACAAACTGTTTGAAAAGTATAAGCTTCCGGCTTAGTTGGATTGTTTGTTAAAGATCTCAAAGGATAATTGTAATATTATGAGTCCTTCTTGTTTGTCCACTTGTTTGTTTTGTGGCAGTTTAATTCTCGAGTGATACATTTGAAATTGGTCAAGTATTATTTAAGTTAAGTTGAGTTTAGTTAGTAGCTGGCAATAAAATGCGAACTTGAGTGAGGCTCCCTTGGGTGCTGACTGACAGAACAAGTCAAACTCAAACTCAAAGCTCAAAACTTTCACACTCGAACTTGCCTCAGAATGTGGCAAAAAGTGCTGCGGGGGATGAGCTCCAGTTGATCAGTTGTTTTTTTGCTGTTTTTGTTGGCTTTAAACTTTGGCTCTGGCCAATAATTTCTACGCTCGATGGCGTCGTGTTCAATTGTGAACTTTAGTTTTTTCTCTGTGTTTATATATTGTTATTGTTATTGTTATTGGATGTTGGACTTAATTTGGCTGTTGTCTTTTCGACTTGTTCAACAATGAACCAGTTTTGTTGTATTTGTACTTTGTTCTTGTACTTGTAATGCGCCTTTAGTCTACCCACACCATCTGCTTGTGCGGCCACATAGAGAATATAGTGGCGAAGTCGTTGGAGTTGGAGAATTTGGAGATGCCAGAGGCACTTTACCGCACCGCGACATCAATTTCGAACTGTGGACACAAAAGTTTGTCGGCGCCAGTGGAAATTTGGATGCTATACTCTTGGACGCATTCTTGCCGAACGAAACTTTTGCCAAGCAAGTCGAACTTTATCCCAACAAGCTGCTCAATCTGGAGAGAAGAACGCTCCGCATGGGCTCCGTTACTTATGTGCCATACACAGTTACTAATTATGTGGTAAGTAATTGCCGGTTAAGTTTATATTTATCGTTATTCCTGCTGCTCGTGTTTGTTTTCCTTATTGCTCTTGTTTCCCCTCCTTCAATCACGTTGTCCCCTATTATTATTGTATTGTTGTTGTTGTTGGCACGCCCAAAGCACACACAAATGTCGGAGATTTGCACGCCGGCATTAAGCAAAGCCAATTGGTCGTCCTTTTCCATTCCATGTCCCTACCCCACGTATCTCCACGCTTCCCCCCTTTTATCCCCATTTGCCTGCCACACTGTCCACAATGTTATGTCCTCGTCGCATTAGAGCACTGTGCCAAGTGGTCATGAATAAATGGCCAGCGGTTGCTTCTCTACTTCCTCCCCGGATCTACCCACAATTGTCTCTCTTCTCTGATCTGAGCGTGTGCCCCATGTGGGTGGTTACTCGGTTGGTGGTTGGTGGTTGCTGCTCGTTGGTTCTTTGGCAGCACCCAGCTGTGTTTGTAGCTGTTGTTGTTATTGTTCGTGTGGGCTACGATTTCGGCAACTCGCATCCAAGTCGTTCTATTTTGGTCTAATTTCTGTAAAGCCCTTCAAATTGTATCATAATTCTCTTGATGGCGCTTAGAGGATAGAATTTCAAATACAATTAACAGACAGTGATAAAGTGGTCTAGTGTAAAATATAGTAAATATAAGTACTATACAATATTGTACCATTGTATCCCATTTTAATATTTTATTTTCCAATAAACCCAAAAATATTATTTTATTAAAATATTTTTAACACTTATATTTAACCCATGTTTATACTTTTATTTATGTAAAAATAACTTAAATATTCTATGCATACATTACACCATAAATTTATTATGCAATTCTAATCGTATTAGGGACACTGTGCACAATCGCTTGGTCGAAACACATGAACAAAAAACAGTTGACAAAAAATTCTTTGTTGTCACTTGTTGGAAGTTTTGTTCGCACTCAATTGTTTGCCTTAAGGACATTCGCACATTTGTAAACACACTTATGCCAATAACAACAACAAGTCCACACTCTCAAACACACACACACACAGATAGCCGCAAGCGTGTACATGTGGTTTTGTTTATGGCTCGGCTTTAGCACAACATTGATTTAAATTACGTGTTTCCATTTAATTGCCGCCGAGTGTCGATGTCCATGTGAGTGTGACTGTGTGCATGTGTTGGTGTGGGCGTGGCTCAGAGTGTCCCGACCATTACGAGGCCATTTAGTAAATTAGAACAGACACTCGAATGGCCAACAATGGACGCCAATTAAGCACTACCGCCCAAACTTAATAAACTCTATCGCCACTCTCTCTCTCTGTTTGTCTCTGTCTCACAGGCAGCTGGTACTGGAAATGAGGATCCAATTAACCCGCATAAAGCAAATCGCTCGATTGCCTACGACGGATCCGAAGCGAACATCATGAAAACCTTTTGTGAAGTGCACAATTGTCATTTGAGAGTGGAGGCTTGTAAGACAGGGTCTTAGTTTATTAAACTAAAGTCTCTTGACTTTAAGTTGGTTATAAGTTTAATTTACTTTACTTTAAACATTTAACAACTTTCTTAAACTAAGATTTTAGTCTGGAAAAGTTTCTCTTTCTACCACCCACAGATGGTGCTGATAACTGGGGCAGCATCTATGAAAATGAAAGTGCTGACGGCATGTTGGGAGACATATACAAGCAACGTGTGGAACTGGCCATTGGCTGCATCTACAACTGGTATGATGGCATCACAGAGACCTCGCATCCCATAGCTCGTTCGGCCGTCACGATACTCGGACCAGCTCCAGTGTGAGTTGAGCGCTTCCAGATCTAATAAAATGATTTTATAGTGATTGATCTTGACTCCTCAGACCACTCCCCGCCTGGTGCACTGACATACTGCCATTCAATCGCTATAGTTGGCTTCTCTTGATCTTTACAATATTTTTTTGTAGCTTTGTATTGTACCTTTTGAGATACTTTAACTATTTTCAAGGCAATCAGCGATTAGAAAAGGCTTTTAAACATGCTCAGAATCTGGAGAAGTCACTACTGGATATATTTGCGCTCTTCATTCAACAGCCATCGGCGCCTCTGTCGTGAGTAGTAGTCGGATAGATTGGGATTGAATTCAAAAATTAATAAAAGCCCTTGTCAGTTTTAATCGATTTGCGACCAGATTCTTTTTGGCCACGTTGTTGTGTGCTACCATTACGTTGGAGAACATCTACAGTGGGCAATTGAAGTCACTGCTCACTGTGCCATTTTATGGCTCACCTGTGGACACCATTGAGAAGTGGTCACACACAAACTGGAAATGGGCAGCTCCTTCAATTATTTGGGTGCATACAGTGGAACAATCTGATCTCTTGACCGATCAGATACTCGCTTCTAGCTTTGAAGTCAGAGACTATGAATTTCTCTATAACGCCAGTTTTCGTCCCAATTATGGATTGGGCATTGAGCGCATGGGTTCGGGCACTTTTAATTTCGGAAACTATGTGACATTGGAGGCACTCGAGGATCGAACTGTAGATATACAATCGGATACGTTTAAAAATTCTACTATTAATATATTATTTGTTCATCTTAAAGGTAATGCGCGATGATCTCTACTTTGACTGGACGCGTGCTGTGTCCATACGTGGCTGGACTTTGATGGATCAGCTAAACAGACACATACGCACCTGCCAGGAAACTGGTCTCTTTTTACACTGGGAACTGGAGGTAGTGCGTCATTAGGTAGTTGTTACTTATACAAATTTATTATTATATATTTTTCCTGCTGCAGTTTGTTGCCAAGTATCTGGATAAGAAAATTGTACAAATGCTAGAAAACCTTGTCAATGGTTTTGTGCCCAAGAAGGCACCGAAGCCACTTGTTCTGGACGACATTTCCGGTGCATTGTTTGTGCTGGCATTTGGCTTCACCATTGCTGGAGTTGCCCTGTTGTCGGAGCACCTATTCGAGAGGTTGACGCTCATACAACGCCGACGCCATACACGAAGCCATAGACGTAGCCGTAGCCGTAGCCGTAGCCAAAGCCAACGCTGACGCAACTAATTTGCGGTTTACAGGTGAAGCTGGTCAACTGATTGTTTGCCCAGCGGCAAACACGTGTCGCACGTACATCAAATCGCACGCACGCCATAGCAAAAGCCGCACCATGATGCAAGCACCCCATTTGCCAGACACACACAGGCAGACATGCCACACACACTGTCATACCTGAGAGACCAACAATTTTGATAGGCAGTCTGCAGGTCTATTTGGTCGCTAACTGCCAGTCCAAAGAGTTTCGACCACTTCACAGATAAGTGAGCAGACAGCCAGTCATTTTCAGCATGAGAGGAGGGGCGGCCGAGGAGAGTCCGTGGTGCCAACATGCGGGTGTGGCTCCTCCACAATCCGAAGGCAGGCCTAATCGGGTTGCTTATGCTGTTTCAGTGCGCCAGGTTTGCGGATATGCAAACTGAAAATGACTTTTGCCTGAGACTTAGCTACCTGGTAATTGGAATACCGTTTAGAGAGCGGCACACACACACACTCACATACACCTAAAGGCTACACACACTTCAACCTGGACTTCAATTTCGTTTGGCTGCATTGCTGAAGCTGCCTTACCGGCGATTAAGCACCTTTTAATGATGTACTTAATTACCGCTGGGGAAATTATTCATTATCATTAATTTGTAGCGGTTTAAGGCAGCACTTACTACACTTACATGAAGTGAAGCCCAGTCACCATCACCACTCTGCTGATAGTCCAGCTTGTTGCCACCTTAGCAATCAAAGTGAATTTCTTGCATCTCAAGCTGAAGTATGTAAGCGTCTCATCATAATTTAGCGGGCTTACTTCGCATTCGCTCGTTAGCAAACAGGTTAGCTAAGTGACAAACACGGCGGCAGGCAGTAGAAGGAGTGTAATAGAGCGACAACGCACTACCCTGTAAGAAAACGTAAGGCAGCCTAAAGGTTACAAATTGCTTATGTAAAATTGTTGACTATTATTATAATTATGTTTAATTATAAACATAGTTTTATATAGAAAGTATATATCCCATACGACGTCTGTAACGACTTATCTCCGCCGCTTTTATCCTGTAGTACTTGCAGCTACTGGGTATGCCAGATAGCAAACATGGCGGCTGCCTCATTTCCGCTGCTGACCCGAGCTTCTGCATATTTCCGTTGTGTGTTTCGAATTTTTAAGTGAGCAACTCTCAACAGCGGTTAACTTTTGCAGGCACTGTTCTGCTTCTACTTCTTCTTGTTTTTGTTGCTGCTCAGGTTGTTATTCTCGTTGTTGTTGTTGCTGCTGATTTGCGTCTGCTAATGCAGCTGTTTGTTTCCGTTTGTTAGCATTTACTTGTTTGGCGCTTGTTGCAAGAGTTTTGCCTCCTGATGTTTTGTGGCATGGCAACGTTTTACGGTTGCCACAACTGCTGCATAACTTTCTATGTTTTTTCCTGCTCCTTTTTTGACTCTCCAGTTTGACTGTTCTTTTTTTCTCGTTTTGGTTTTTTTGGGTTTAGTCTATCTACCATTTGTTGACAACAATATGCAATTCTTGTTCGCTTTGCTTTTTGCCAGTCAAAGTGCCCGTTGGAGTGTCAACAAAATTTGTGACCAGACTATGAGATTTGTACCTCGATTCAGCTCTGTGTGTTCACAGAGGCGTAATGCTTAGATATGTTTGTCCTGCAGCTGCTTAATAAACTCGAACCGTGCAGCGCTACTAGTTGCATGATTGTCTCTGCTTTCGGTGCTTAATTAAAAGTGTGTCGCAGGTGCAATCAGAATTTTACGTTAATTTATGACACGACCAACAGGCGATAATTGAAATTATATAAAGGATGGTAAAGCTTGGCTGCAAATGAAATAAATCTGTATAATGCTGTCCCCACGAACCAAGACAAAATTTACGCTCTCCGATAAGCCGGAGACAGCTTGCCGCCAAACTACCGGAGGGGTGTGGCAACGAGGCACGTGCAACTGCAGTTCCAGACGACAGGCGACAGAAGCCAGACGACAGCACCGATAAAATATGAGACCCGCTTTCATTGGGTTGGTTTTGGTTCATCGGGTCGATTGCAAGTGGATTTGCAGCCTCACTTAAGGCTTTCAATTGAATTAGCCAAGTTGGAGGATTGTCACCGGACAAAGTGAATATCTTATGAATATTTAATGGCGAGTAACTTTGAAAATGATTCGTCCAGCTTCCCATCGATCCAATTAGATGCTGTACATACTTTTGCCGGCATAATTGCTCCCTTCACTTCCCCTCTGTCACCCCTTCTCTCATCAGTCCTTCTGTCTGGGCCTGTTGGGTTGCCTACAACAACCTTTGGCCAACACTGGGCTCATTATCAACGTCAATGCCGTCGCTGTTGACGCCTTCGTCGCGACACTGATTTTTTTTTTATATTTCTTCTTACTTATTTTTAACGCGCCTGCAAATTTATTGCTCATAATTATTTTATTTTACAGTCTGCTGAAGTTCTCAGGCAACGACCTATCCGAGGCGACATCAACAGCTACATCGACATCGACTTTATTCTGCCTGATGTTGTTTAAGACCAAACAGTGAAAAAAGCTAATTCAAAGAATATTTTGCAATAAACGCGTCTTAATTTTGCTTTTCTCCTTGGCTTGAATACATTTAAGTATACGTTATTTTGCTGAAAATGTAGCACTCATTAGTTGAATAATTTTTATGTAATCCGAAGGCTTTAAAATAAATGAAGCGGCAAGCCAGAAAGTAAACATTACTAGCACTTAAACATTAATTTCAATTTAATCTTTACTGAAGGCTTTTTAAGGTTTAATAACCAGAAGCAGTAATAAATTTATGGAAACTTATTTAAACACTTTGTGAACAGCTTAAGCTGTGTAAACAATTTATTTTGGGGGTTTTTTTTTTTTTATAATAAAATGTTTTTGGTTATTTTTTTTTTTTTTTTTTTTTTTTTTTTTTTTTTTTTATATTTCGCACTTATGATTATCTCATCACATAAAAATTGTCGGAACTTCAATTTGTTTAAAACGGCTACTGTAAACTGTTTTTTGCATATGTCGAAAGAAACTTTGATGCACCGTAATGCTACTTAAAAAGTATAACAGAAATGCATTGCATTTACCAAAGCCGCTGACACAGTTTTCACCCTAGAAATTCACCTAGATTGCGCACGAGTCGTATGTGTGAAAATATAGTAACAACAAAAACAAAAAAGAAATCCAACAATCAACTTACACAACAATATGCTCGGTAGGGGAAATGGTAAAGGGGAGAAGGGGTTATCCTTGCATTAGCATAATAATATAGGTAAGAAAGAGCATGCATGACTAGCAGAAGTAGAGCTCTTAGTAGGAATAAGCATTCAGAGTAGCATAGGGAATTGAGATTTGCATAAGATAAGCAAATGCTGCTTCAAAGATGACTTTTGTATAGCAACTTTAGAGTTCTCCATGTCTTGATGATAGAGATGTATAGAACATCTAATATGCTCTGTTAATCCTGGGATTACAGGGTATTTAAAGCAACGCGAAATGGTGCAGAAATGGGCAAGTTTTTAGAAGCTTTTGCTGCTTTTACAAGCTTTGTGCAACAACAACAAAGATTTCCCTGTGCTGCGTCAGTGGCTCAAAGCGGCAATAGTCGGGGGAACAATTAAGTGACTATATATGTGTGTAAGCGAGTGTATGTATGTGTGTGTGCGCGCGTCTGTGTGTGAGTATTTGGGTAAATTGTTTTGCACTTAGCTAAAAGTTGGTTTCAAAATAAACAGAGTGCAAAAAGCGGTGTTTTTCCATGTTATCTCTCGTGTTGTTTCACTTAGTTGAGTTCCACTCTTTTGGTTTATTTTCCTTTTGTTTTGTTGTATTTTTTTCTCGTTGCTGATTTTATGGAATTGTCAGTGCATCAAATCGAAAGGAGCCATTAATCAAAAGGCATAGCAACTGAAGCCAGTATTAAACTGTCGTCAGGCAGCAAAAATATTTATAGGCATGACACTAGACACTCTTATAATTGAGGAATTACAATTTGAATGGCACTACATAGGCAGTTCAATCGAGCCGACTAAGCCAGTCGAATGACAGCAGCCGCAGACAAACGCACAGCATGCATAAACCCCAAAGAAAAGCAACAAAAACAAAAAGAACAGAAAAAGAAACAAAGAGAAAAACTTTCTAATACTCACTTGGAGAGGAAAGAGCGAAAGAAACGCCTGTGGCAATAAAGCGAATGTAAATGGGCTCAGCATTGACTATCGAGGCTGTTTGGCAGAAGACAAATTGCGCTTTGGTTGCTACTCGCATGGCAGCAGCATCACCATCAAAATGAAACAGATCCTTCCATTTCTTCTTTTTTGATTTTGGTTTCTCTTCCTTTCTCGCCGTCTTCAGAGCTGCTGCAAAGAGTTGAGCTATGGGAATATCAACTCGACTCGGATGAGCATAAAGCCCATGCCTTCGCCGGCATGTGACTGACATTTCACATTCAAATGCTGTTCTGACAAAAGCAGAAAACAAAAAAATAAGTAGGCAGATGGCACATAACGAATGTTGAATTATGTATACACTTACATAAACTATTGTTTCTCTGCATAGCTGCAGTCAAAGAACTTTACTACTTCTCTTTACAGACTTGTTTCAAAAATGATCACGAATCGGTTATGCTCTTTAAGAAATGCTGACAATATTGAATATGGATTTCAAGTAAAGACAAGCAGACAGATGCCACAGATGGCATCGAATCAGCAGGAAAGTCGACTCGCATCGCCACTTCTCCGATGCCATATAAATTTTGCGGTCTATGGCCATAAATCAGCGTTTGGCTGTCAGCCGTTTTGCTGTTGTAAATCGCAGTGAAGCCAAGTCTCACTCTCTGTCTTTCACTGGCTCTCAAGGTTGCTTTTTAACTGGTCATTAATTACAAATTATGTGCTACTGGCTCTGCTGTGCTTGTCTTTTGAGTGTCGCCAGAACAAATTAATGTTGATGTTGCCGACAAGCAGGACGTTGGCATCATCACAGCAGGTCGACGCCACCGACATTATCGCCATCGTCATCATAATGATGATTATTATAACGGTTTCTAGCTGAAGTGTGGCTTCATTAGACGATGTTGGACAAGTGGAAACCTTACAGCACTTGCAAGTCGCGCAAAAGACGCATTAATAATTAATAAAAACTGTAGAAAAATGCGCAACGAACAAAGTCCCAAGGGGCCAAGACTCAGGTTGTGTTAAATGACTTGCCACTTGCCAGTTGCCAGTTGCCAGGTTGCAAAAGGATCTGGCTATCAACTCAACCGCTTGGCTCTGACAAGTTTGCGTATGCAAATATTTGGCCTCATCATCAGCTTCAGCTTCAGCAGCAGCAGCAGAAGCATCATCATCATCCTCTATCGTCGTCTCACTACTTTCCTCCTCTGTGCCGCAACGCACTTACGTATTCCGTTTCAAATTCAGAAAAGTCATTAAATAATTTTCCACACTTGCACTTAACGTCCTTCCGTGTGTCTGTGTTCGTGGCTAACTCATAAACAGATATCATGTTTCTAAGTGAGTGTGAGACAGCAATTTGATAAATAAACAAAATTCTGTCGTGTTTTCACCTCTTTCCAACTAAAAGACGAGTATACTGTGTATGTATATATAAAATATGTTAATTTACTCGCAACTATTTGCAAACTACAACACTTCACTGCAAATGTTAAAATTGTGTGTGGCCAACGCAGCGTATGCGTAATGCGTCAAGCTTTCTACTTTATGCTGAATGGTCTTAATTGATTTCCAGCTCATTTCAATGGCATTTTCCATTTGTGTCAAGTATTTACCCAGCATAGGCGTAAATAATCTGAAAATGAGTCCACAATAGTCGACAAACTCCAAGTGGACAGAGTCGAGAAGCTGAGAAACAGACAGCAGCAAAGTGTATCATGATGAAGAGCCAAAGGCGGTGGGAATCCGACAACCGACAGCCGACAACCAACATTTCCGGCTGAATTGTGGCTTATTTGATTTTCATTAGGCATAACTCAATTTGAAACAAATAAAATGCGCTCAGCCGCAGATGAGCTACTTATTTAACAAACTCGAAGAACAATAACAACAACAACAAGTTGAATAACAAGAACTGAGCAGACTTCTTAGCAGCTTACAGTCATGACGAATGAAATGAACGGAAATATAGCTGCAAGATATGAGAAGAGCTGAGTGGGGAGAGTTGAGAGCAGCCAAAACCAAGCTAAGCAAGTGCAGATGATGAAGCTAAACTATAGGGCGCATGAACAATGAAGAGTCCTGCGGGGTACAACGGCTGTAAACCAGCACTCGGAATTGGGAAAATCAAGTAAAAGGCAACCTTTTGATTTCATTTCCTGTTAATATTGCCCGAGCTACATCCCGAACCAGAGCAAGAGCCGGAGTCATAGTCGGAGTCGGAGTTAGAGCCGGAATGGCAAGCATAAGTAACTTTGGCAGGCGATTAAGGTGATGCTGAGAAATGCCGCAGGAATTTCAATGCACTGCAACGAAGTCGGCCTGGAGGAGTCAGAGAGGGATGGAGGAGGGTTCAGTCTGGAGTGTGGTGCGTTGATACCCCAGGGGAGATCATTATATCGTCAGTTCGCCTATGCGTCCGCTCTTACCCGCAGCCAAAGGGAGCCGCAGTGTGAGGTGGATAAAAGGTAAAACTTTTCTACCTTGCGACTTCTTAGCCTTCTGTGGCTGATGAACTATTTATGAGCACGCATGTGAGAGTATTTGTGTGATTGTGTTGAGTCTACACCGTTATGTGAGTGTATAAGTAAGTCTGTGTATGCCTATGCAAATTGCGTCTAGTTAAAATAGACAGACGACTAAATTTCTAATAAGAATCTGAAAGATTTGATTTTAAAATAAATTATCATTGAACAAGGCAGCACAATAAAATGACTTATAGATAAGCAGATTTCCTTAATTATTTATTTAAGTATTCATCATAATAGTTTAAGTATTTTTATATTATAGGCGACTAAATTGAACCAAGTTTTATACTCTACTGATTAGCTCTTAAAACGTTTTAGTCACTTTTGTTGGTGGTGCTCACGCACACATGCACACACAAGCTAACACTCTTATTAAATATATTGAGAATTGTTTATAAACTTTGTGCTCATTGAGTCCCTGCAAATCCAATGGGAATCAGAGGTCTCTGCTGTTTAGTTTGTGAGCAGTTTTCTGTTTTCCTCGTGAAGCCCAACCCACTCGCTTCCCATATCCCAATTTCCCACACCACAGGCAGACGCACAAGAACTTTTGTTTGGAATTCACTTGAGTTTTTCTTTCTTTTACCTATCCAGCTACGTTTAGTCCTAAGTTCAGTTCAGCTCAGTTGAGTTTAGTTTTCAATTTCATTATATTTACCCATGCTGGTTATGCTTATTGTTACTTCCCATATTCCTTTGCTGCTTCATCTTCTCCTTTATTTTCTTTAACCTTATTGTTGTAGTTGTGGCTTGTGGTTGAGATTTATAATACATACAGCTTTGCGTACAAGTGTTATCTGATATTTGCCGTAAATATAATGTCTTTTCATAAAATTTAAATTTGAATTTGAATATCGTTTGGCATAATTCTTCGTTTGACTTTTGTGGCAGTCAAAGGTTTGTTTTTGTCTGCGTTTTTAATTAGCAACTGGAAAATTGATGGTAGTTAGAGGATAAAGTATCTTTAAGAAACATCTGTTAAGTGCCTCAATTAAATCAAAACTAAATGCCGCCTTTCAACGTTACATGCCATTTATAAAACAAAAGTACAACAACCACACTCCCTACACAACCAGTCAGGCATCCAACCAGTCACACACACACACACACACAGAGGAGACTTGTACCCGCAAAACCATAAAACAAAAGCTCGAACAAAAGCTAATTAAGTTTATGTCACCGGAAATTTGTTTCACCTCAAAAACCTCGAATTGTGTTGAGTTCAGAGCAGAGATAAAATGCACGTGGCCCCTCCACATCGAGTGTCACACAGATACGAGTGGGATAGGGAGACATAGGAGGGTAGTTGATAGCGGGAGCTGGAAAACTCTGAAAAACTTTTCCACTCACACTTGTACACACTCATTGGCAATTAATCTGTTTCTCCAGCAAAGACAAAGGTGATGCGGTGCGGGCTCTGCTTCAAAACTCTATCTCTTCTATCTCTGAGTGTGCGTGTATGAGTTTGTGTGTGTGTGAGTGTGGGCGGTGGGTGGGCGTGTGTCTACTGCAATTTGGCTTGCATTTGAGCGAAATTTGTTTGCCATTGTAGCCGACAATTTAATTTTCATGCGCCTCATCGCGACTGACACTCAAAGTTGCCACAGGCAGACAAAAAGAACGGGGCAGAAATGGATTCAAGAGGTAGAGAGTAAGAGAGAGTGTTAATGAATTGATTGGCTTAATTTGCAGCTGCTCAAGTTCAATGGCCATAACTTATTCGTGGTGTCAACAAGAATTATTAGTTAGATGCCGTGGCTAGTCCGAGATTTTCCGGCCAAGCTGCCTTCATTGATTAACGGCTCTTTGAGTGTCGAACAAGGCCAGTAGCACAGAGGTGATGGGAATAAGAGTCTTTAACAAGCTTTATGGTATATTTTTATGGCCATGCAACTTTGGCAAGTGCAACGCGAACGACAAGCTTATGGGCCATATAAAGGTAACGGCAATAGAAGCATTGTTGGACAACTTTTAGCACTCGGGATACCCAAACCTATCATTTGCCCAATTACAGCTGTCGGCTGGCATTGTGGGTTGCTAAAGTGGGCGTGGCATACAAGCACACTTCACGAACGCTCTATTGAGCGACAGATCCCAGTAACTGCTGTCAGCTCTCAAGTGTGTACTTATGACATTTTCTTCTTCCTTTTCTGTTGCTCAACCATTTCCGCTCCAACAAAATTTCTCCTCCATTTCTTTCATTCTTTCTATTTTTTGTTGGGGTCATAGTCGTTTTGTGACTTTACAAAACTTTTCGTGTAACGTGTGTTTGCACCTTGGCGGTTGTCGATGGGTTGTTGCCGATGCGTTGTCACCGCCTGTCAACAACTCAAAACGCTTCCGTGCAATCGCTTTTTACAGCTTCCGAACAATTTGATTTGATTCCATTAAAAAAGTTTCTCTAGTGATTTCCTGTTAACTTATCGTCCCGTACCGAATGAGAAGCTTGCAGCTGCAGTGAAAGCCACACCCACGAACACACACACACACACACACACACATACCATTGAAGAGGCTCCAAATAATTGTGACATTGCCGGCGCCGTCAAGTGTTGCATACTTTTATGCGACATCCTTTGCGTCATCGTCACCATGAGCACCATCGTGATCCTTCTGCTCGTCATTGCCGATGCATGTCATTTGTTGGCACATTGACAAACTTTCTCGTTTCTGCAAATATAAGAGTGTGTCTCTGTGTGTGTGTCTAGTACTGATGTATTAGTTGAGCACCATATTGAACGTCAGCGCGTAATGAAAACTTATAACTTTGGATATGATGCAATTTCATTTGATGGCACTCGATGACAACGCCAATTGCCGGCTTAATACGAACAAATGTGCACTAAGGGGAAAGAGAGCAATTTTTGAGAGAAAGAACAGAGAATGGAGTTTAAAGAATGTTGCCAATGGCAAATAATCATGATGAAACTTAAGAGCTCTCTGATTATCATCATAAAATTCAGAAAAGAAACTTGGTTATGGGGACAAGTCCAAAGAAAAGTCGTTATAAATACAGACAAGTGCTTGAACTGTCAGTTGATTTGTGCCTTCGACCTTAAAGGCATACACATCAGCTGTTGGCACTTAGAAAACAATACTAGTTACTCGGACTGTTGCGAGACATCTATGCAAATCTGCAAAACGAGTTAACAACAAATTTTGTGGCAGTCCAAATGCTTTTGGGTTTTTTGGGCCAGATCTGTAAGTTGTGCTCGTATTGTCGGCATTCGGTTATGCAATTCAAATGTGACAGCACTGCATATAACAGCAGTTCGATGGATTTCATGTAGAATGATGGACTTATAGGTTATCCTGTGCAGATTAACTATGGCAACACTTGAGTCAAAAAGTTTCACAATTTGTTTGTTACACTTAAATGTGTAAATATGACACTACCGATTATTTAATTTACTTGCAGGGTATGTAAAACCCTGGCATCAGTTGCTACACTTTTGAGTAGCATATGAAAAGTTTGCGTTTAGATTTGCCTACCATATTGTCGCATAAAATTTATGATGAATTTTCCCCTCGACGCATATTGCAGAACATTTTTGGGACCGTTACATGCCTATGCGTGCATGTGTGTAGAGTGTGTGGAGGCTGTGTGTGTGCGTTGTGGAATTTTCCCCTTTTCCCTGGAAAATTGTTGGCATGAAGTGCAACCACAGCTTAGCTGGGCAGCAGCTGTTTCATTGCGATGTCGCTCAACATTTTCCTATTTTTCGGTTTATGCGTGAAGTTCCCTGATGCTTGTCGTGTGTCTTTTGTCCTTTGTCCTCTATCCCAGTTGTTGTTGTTGTTGTTGTCGCCTGGTTGGTTGTTTGACCACATGACGGCCTCATTCTCAATGCTGCAACTTGTCCAATTCAATTCCTCGCCCCGTTTGATGAGTGAAAATTGTTTTAGTGAATTTTAGAATGTCAATTGTGATGACATCTGACGAACCTCATGTCAATTCTCCTTACATTTTTATGTCAAAACTAACACGGTTGTCAAATCTGATAGATTTTAGTTACCCTTGTCTGAAATATACTGTGAAATAGTCAAAAATATCAAACGTTTAGAATAAATTTGACTCCCTTTGGTCCCTTTGGGCCCCGTGACATTGCCGCTCAGTTTAACTGTTAACTGTTTTCCATACGGTTTGCAACTAATAAAAGTTTTGAGGCATAACTTTATATCGTTGTAATGAGAGTAATTTAAATGGCGGCTTTAACTGAGCGTGAGCATTTAATAAACAATAACTAATGACTTTTACTGTCTGCTATTTAAGTTTACGCAATATACATAAAGATTTAAATGTAGGTCTTCGTTTTGATAAGATGCCAAGCAATGAATGTTGCGCATTTGCAATTAGCCCAAAACAAAATGGCCAAGCAAATTGTCAAAGGGCAACTGAAATTGTTTACAAACCAATTACACAAGCAAATGCCAGACAATGGCAACAGATTTTAGATTTTCAACTGGCTGACCTTTGGCCCTTGTTCCGTTCTCAATCCCGTTCCAGTTCCCGTATCTCCCGTGCGCGTTTCCAGCTAAGACCCTGCAGCTGTGACGGTGGCAGCTGCGAAAGCAAAATTAAGCAGAGCGCCAAAAATTGCGTTATCTTAATGAGTTTAAACGTTAATCAGACTATGGCAGGGTTAGCTGACAACTGGACCATAGGACAGCCGAGCGGACGGATGGACGGAAGGACAGACGGACAGACAGGCGGACAAAACGGAAGTGGCCCTGCCGCAGCGGAAATGGTGCAAAGTTTGTGGCAACTGTGTCATAGGTTGGCTCGGGAGAAATGAGGCAGCGGGAGTCCGCTAACTTTTCATACAACAAATTTCAACTAGCAAAATAGGAAAATAGGAAAATAGCCGCGGCAACGAGTTGTAGCTGCTACAACGGAAGCTCAAGTCCGAGCAGTACGGATACATATTAAATTAATAATTTGACCTCCTTCAAATGGTGTAGAGCAGAGCGAGACAGCAAGTCTGCGAGTAGGTGAACGAGCGGGAGAGAAAAACTAAGTCTGTAGTCCACTCAAGGCATAAGCCAAATTACAAAGCATCCGCTCGGAAAGATTTTTGTTTTCTGATTGCGGCAAGGACAATGGCAAACCAAAGCAGAACTAAACCAAAACTGAAGCGACATGACATGACCATGTTGCACTAATGTTTTGGCAACAGAAACGGCAACGGCAACAGCAACGACAACAGCAACAACAACGGCAACGGCGTCTAGCGAGATAAACAATTAAAAACTTTCGCAATTTGCGGTAATTTCACTTCAACTACTTACTAAGCAGGCAACCAACGCGTATACTTAATTTTGGGTTGAGCAAACCAGTTGCAATTATGATTAGATCGTAATGAGCAGCAAGACACACCTTCGTATTTAGCAAACAACTGAGCTGACTGACAGTTCAATTGACTCATTCGAACGTTATCTTATCATTCCTATCTTCCGCTGAGCGATTTGTGTTAAGTTAAAAACGCTTTGCACACGTTGCTCTTGATTTTGCACACGTTGAATTTTCCTCTTTATAAGCTTATCGATTGTGAGTGCAAAACTGCGACTCACAAATGTTGCAAAAGGTATAAATACTCGTTGACACTGTTGATTTAATGAACTCTTAAAGTATTCAAAGCGTTTAATTTAAAACAACACTAACAAAATGGTTTGCAAAGGTTGTGCTACAAGTAAGTTAAATAGTTTTGCGTATTCCCCTCAATATTTAATTATATTTTTATTTAAAGACTGCAAGTGCACTGACAGCAAGTGCGGTGAAAACTGTTCCTGCTGTGACCACTGCAAGTGCGTCTGCAAAACTGGACCCAAGGACCAATGCTGTGCCACCAAGTCCACGGCCACCAAATAAAAAGAAAAACTCTGAAAAACTGTAATTAAACAAAGTATTATTAAAACATTTGCGGTGCATACAACTGCTGTTTATCCATTACCTATTAGTCAAAATACTTCCACTTAAAATACAGATGTTTTCAGTTGCAAGAATCTTCTAATTAAATTTTCATTCGTATGTGCAAATATTTGCTAAATGACAGGCAAATGAGTTGCGTTCAAATGTGCAGCATTTTGTTGTTCTTTTAATTGTTATTGTTGCAACTGTCAACTGAAAGATGCGGTCTCATTTAGCAAACAATGGGACAACACCACAACATAATTGTGACACTTGTAAGTGTGTGGAAATAATTTTCGGAACGCTAGAATAAACAGTAGTTTTTGTTGTCTGTGCTGGCATTAAGTATACGCAACTTTGTATGTGTATGTGGCCATTAGAGCGCAAGTGCTTAAGCAATTAATTAGCGCTACTTCAGCTAAACATTTATGCAGGAAACAATGAGGAATAGCTAGACAAAAACATGCCATAACAAAATGTGAAGTGCCTGCCTGTTAAAAACTTCACCCTCAAGTTGCAATGGAGCAGCAGCACTCCAGCACTCAGGTCGAGGAACGCAGAGGACGAAGGCTAGCAGGGATAGAGACTTGGCTCATAATGAGCTGCAGCGCGTTTAGCCATAACAAAGACCATTGAAAAAAACCAAAAGAAACATAGAGGAGGAGAGAGAGAGGGTAAGAGCAGGAAAGAGAAAAAAAGGGAGATGGGCTGAAAAAATAAACTGTCTGCGTAGTTTTCCGGGCTCGTATCCTTTTCAAATTGTCTACACATAATTTCGGAAAATATTTCTAATTAAGTTTCCACACTTTCCGCTTTCTCAGCCGCTACTTGTACATAAGTGGAGCACTTGTTGTCATTAAGTTCACAGTGTTTGCTCAGTTGATATGCCTGTAATTCTTAATCAATTGAGACTGAAGGCTTGTACGCATTAAAAAAGTTTTGACCTTAATTATCACACATTTTATTTATCAGGGTAGCCGAGCTGTTTGCATTGTTGAGCTAACAAAACAACCACAAATATTTGCAACACTTTCGCACCAAGTTTACTGTCCAACACTAACAGTTAGTTTGCAACACTTTTTAGGTTTTCCCAACCGACATTTTCCCTTCTAGCCACTTTCCACCTACCAGTTCCCACTTGCCATTTGCCATAGTTTAATGAGCACTCTCTGCTGGTTGTTGTTGTTCTTGCTTTCTGGTTTATTGTTGTGGCACAGCTTTATTTTCTTACTGATGCTGTTGTCTGTTGTCTGTTGTCTGCTGTCTGTTCAGCTGGTTGTTGTTGTCTGTGGAACTCGTAACTTTGCCGCAAAATTGCTTGTTTCCGTTTCCGCATTCTCGCTTCTTGACAACCCTCGGCCGACGCCCACTGATAGATGCCATTATGACCTACACTTGAGCACAAGATTTTCTTGTTGGCTGCCAGCAAAAGTGGGCACTGCCAACAATTAAAGCCAATTATGCTCAAATGTAATTGCCTTAAGCAGATTTCTTTTGCGGCCGCCCCAAAAACTTGGCCTTTTGACTTTTTACTGTTTATTTTGTTGCCTGGCAGAACACGCACATTCCTGCAAATGTATCTTTGTTGTCTTTCTGCCCTTGACGAGGGTGAGATTCATTTGGGGCATTGAGCATTAAGCATTGAGCATTGGGGTAACATTTAAATCAACTAAATGCCATGCTTAAACGCAATTTGCAATGAGATCGTTTAAATAAATTGTCACAGTTCAGTTTAATTAAAAAGTTGCAAGTTAAATGTACAATTACATATACATCTATATAGATATTTGTGTGTGCATGTGAGGCCATTAAGGGAATTTCTGTGTGTGCCTTTAAAAACAATTAACGCAGCTGCATTGTAAATACAAACATGTATCTATATATTTGTATATGTATCTCTGTAGTTTGGCAAGTTCAACAATTTCATTTTGGATAAACGAAAAAAATGTTACACACAAAAGTTCTCCACCAGCGAGACATATGAGTGTACAAACTGTGTGTGAGTGTGTGAACAATAAAATTTATTGTTGTAGTTGCAATTGTTGTGCTTAGCCTGTGTGTGAGTGTGTGGGTGTGAGTGTGTGTGTCACCCACAATGTCGGCCAGAGCTTTTATTGTTGAGCCACATAATTAATTGTCGTAGTTTTTGGGTGTTAAATAATTAGAAAACAAGTTTGCAAGCCATTAATCACATTGAAGGGATTTCAACGCCTAAGCCACCCGCTCACCGTTCACCATTCACCTCTGACCTCTACCCTTCCCTCTCCTTTGTTTAAAAAAAACAGACATGGGGAAGCGATTTTTCCATTTCCATTCTAAACGTTCATTCTATAGCTTCACAAAATGAGTTTTGTGTTGTGTTTATTGTTCCACTATTGCTGGTTAAACTATTTGGAAATACAAAAATTAAATAAAATACTCTATATATTAAATAGTTTACGCTCTTAAATAGTTTTAACATTGCAAGTTTTGAAGTGAACATCAAGAAATCAACAACATTAGTCCAAATATATGTTCAAGCCACAAATCAACACCTTTGAGTTAGCCACAAATTGACACAGTCTGTTGCCAAACCGAGGAGCACACTCCCTAGAATGCCTCATGTTCAGCTATAAGATGGTCCAAATCACAGAATAATCTTGTAATTTACATAATACATATCCAGAGGGCAAGGGCCAGGGCAAGGACATAAAAAGGTTCTCCACATTCACCAAAATACACACACCCACACATAACCACATTCTGTTGTCTATTTGGACACAGTCTACTCAGTCCCAGTTGTGTGTGTGTGTGTATTTTATTGGCTGTGGCCACAATTTGCCTCACTCAAACATCATTATGTGTCATAAATTGCTGTTGAATCCTCGATCATTTATGAAATTTGTCCACATTTAGTGTCTGAAGTCCGATTTGCTATGCGTTGCATGTGTTAAGCCTAATAACGATTTTTATGACTTGACCAAAACGAAAGACTCGTAAACTTTTTCATTATTAGCTGGCTCTCTTAATTATGAGTTTAACTTAAAAATTTATGAGTGTGTGTGTGGAAATTTGTCACTTTCTCTCTGTCTTTTTGGTTGGTTAGATACTTACTCGTATTTGCATGGTAATTCGCTTAAAAATGCCGCTAATGAAACGTCAATTATGTGCGCCTGTTAGGAACACGGCACGTGACCGACTTGTCAACGCAAGTGGCATATCCAATTTAACCCTCAAATGACTGCCATTATGACAGGACTTGCGGCAACAAAAACAAAAACAACAACAAGACCATCGTTGAGGGCAGCTCTCGTCGCTTTTGCCACTGAGTTATTAGCAAATCGTGATTGGCATAAATCAATGCAACTCAATAGAGACAATAGAGGATGGTAAAGTGGAGAAATGCACCTGCCCGAGACACAATTTCGAACTCCACGAGCTGGTACTTCTTTTGCAGTGAAATTTATGACCAACATTGTCACTGTATCTCTTTCTCTTTCTGCAGTTTGTGGTCCATCTTAACTCATTTGACATTGTTAGCTGGGAGAAATGCATAACTTAAGCACGCTTTTACATCTAGATAGATGTCGTTTATGTGGCATTTATGTTGAAAATGAAAGCATATTGATTTGCTTCTGGCATTTACATAATTCAAACGATTTTTGGAAGCCGCTTTTGCCGCATTGCAGACCCAAGACCAAATTCAACCATCGAACGATGAGAACGGGAGTGAGAGAGAGAACTTTGATTTACATACCATTAGCGGCAAATGCTGCAGAATTTCAAATTTTCGATCGTTATGCTAAGTATTTTTTGTGGCTGGATAGGATACTGAATAAGTATGAGGTAATGATACTAGCTTATCACCTGTTAAACCGCTTTCTATAATATGCCATATCAATTGTAATCATCTTATTGTTATGCTCGTGCTTTGCATTCATTTAACAGCAGCTTTGGGTATCTCTCGATTTTGTTGCACAAAGGATTTAATTAGTTTTTCTTTCATTTCTCTGGCGCTCAGTGTAATTGCTTTTCACACTTGGCAGTTGAAATAGCTTCGCTAACGCTATCCGAAAATAGCTCATACTAATTGAAGTGGGCAGTGGAAGCGTGTTAGTCAGGATCATGTCCATGTTCATGTCCTCCATTGCTGCCACGACTGCTTCTCTAATGAAATACTTGTGTCGTGCGCCTGTCCACATTATTAACAGCTTCCGAACTTTTGAATTTACGAATTAAAAGCGAGAAAAAACGGGTTAGAAACAGCAATGGCCACTGACGCCATTACCAACACCAACTGCAACACCCACACCAATACCAATAACAGAATCCATACAGACACTCTTGTACAAAGCACTGCAACGAATAAAGAACATAGAGGAGGGAAAAAAATTTGAAAAGTGTGCTAATTTTCATTTCGTTCTGAGCGAGCTACAGAACGATAGCAAGCACACAAAGGCAGCGCATGAAAAGTGTTTAATTTAAGTTGTGACTGAAAAGAAAATGTCTATTCTAGCCATGGCTAGAAACGTAACTATTTCACTGAAGAACGAGTGCATTCAGTGACCGACCGTCGCTCTGCAATATTGTTTATTTGTTTGCATTTTGTCAAAGAGGTCGTCAGGTCGCGATTCTTTTTGTCTTTCTCCCTTGCTCTCTCTTGGCCTCTCTTGGTATTCTTTAGACATTGCTGCAAATGTTGTCCTGGCAACATAATCGTAAAGTCAACTTACTCGTATGCGCTTTTACTGCTTGTTTGTCATATATATATTTTATTTTTTGAGACTGCAATATATTTTATTGGCATTTAAATTTATTTGTATTTGGAAGTTTGCACTCATATGTGCATAGAAGTTCATAACACTGTGAACTGGATTATTGTAATAACATTAGATTAGTCCGTAATTCAATTTAATTACGCGCAATTAAAATTGAAATTAAATTAACGGTTTATTTGTTCTTAACTGTTTTGTAATTGCTTTTTAATTGTTAATCGAAATATCATATTTAAGTACTGTAATCGAGTTATACAAAAATGTGCATTAAATAAATTATCTGTTGTTCTACTCTTTCATTTTAGATTTTAAAATTGGAATGTAGCTAAGAGGATTTTCGTGGCAAATAGTTTTATTAAGCGATTGGTGGAATTTATGTTTGTTAAGTGAGAAATCAGTCGATGTCTGATTTTATGTAAAACATTTTAGTAAATACAAATACATTTTATATAAAAATGATTGAAAACCTTTACATTTTAGGAAAATACTCCGGTAAATAAAAAGTGTTTTAGCCTGCGATGATATCGACACTAATTGACTCAAAATTATAATTGGATTGCTTAAAAGTATGCAAAGGATTTAGTGCGGAAACCGGAAATATGCAATATAAAGACAGATAGATATGAGTTACAACTTCCCTTATGGCAAGTCAGTTAAGTTTTTTCCTTTATTTCTTTTTATTATTTTGAGCTGCATTATTCGTTTGTGATGGCTTTTTGCTTTGTTGTGAGAAGCTTTTAAGAGTTAATAAATCCTTTTAACTTATTCCATATTTCAATGGGATTGCTGTAGTTGCAGCTGCTGGAATTCGCCGGCATTCTCTTGAAACGGGAAAAATAGCTGGCAACCATGTGAATATCCTGTTCCCTCTTCGTCGTACATCGCGTATATCGTGTCGCCCACAAAAAAAAAAAGAAGAAATTTATATAAAAAAGGTCGAGAACGACGGGAAGCCAGTTGAATGAAGGCAATTCCATTTATTGAACAGCATTATTCAAATATGCTCGGCCTTTTCCCGAAACGGATTCCTTGTCTGACAAACGGAAATATTATTAAGTTGTATTGTACATTTGATTTGTTGTGCAATGAAATTTGTTGAGCATTTGTCCGTCCGACTACGAGAACTTTTATAACGACCAAAAAGTTCAAACATTAGTCAGCCGGTTAATTTTAGTGCACGTATCATTCATTATAATTAGTTTGTAAGTCTATACGTGACTGTCCATTGTAGATTCTATTTATTTCAATTTCACAAACGTAACTTACCTCAGTTCTGGATCATATATTAACTGGCCTTTGTCATTGTCATCCATTTGAGGGCCTACAGTGTGAGTAAATACTCGTAAATACAAGTGAATGCGAGATTCTCGAACTTTTAGAATTGTTGTGGCTGGGCACATTTATATTCCTTTATATATATAGAATTTTGGCGTGTGGCCTTTTAACAATTCATTTTTTATGAAGCTCGCAGCTGACTTAGCTGAGTAAGCCCAGTCGCAGACCCAATTCCGCACACGGAGGCCCACTTTCTGTCTCTTCTCGCTGCCTTTGTTACTTTTCCTTGCTCATGTATTTTTATTATTTATTATCCGTTTTAAATCCCAGCTAAAGATCATTATACACATCAGTGCGTCCGATTGTGAGAATCGCAGTTACTCTGATTTCTGATTTCTTGTTTTCGACGTTTGTGCCTCCCACACAACAGCATCAGCCACAGCCACAGCCACTGCCCCATCTCCATCTTTGCCATCATTCCTGGTAACAAAATCCCGAGCACAAGGATTGCCAGAATCTGAACAACGGCATTTCGAAGACTGCCTGCAGATTTTTTTTTATATTTTGAATGGCTGGTGGAGGGGATACTGGGAGTGAGCACAAAACGGAGCCGGCATGGAAAACGATTTAACTGAAAATTGAGGTTGAACTTAATCATAAATCAATGCTAATGATGCTAAAATGCTAGAAAATTTCGCAGCCATGCCATTCCGAGTGGATATCACTTGGCGAAGGAGCCGAGTTGGAGGATTTGCAGTGCTGGCATTTGCCAAGCGGCTGCCCTTTGACCCCGCCAAACACAATTCTCATTCCACGCTACAACTTGCAGATGTCTGCTGTCATTTATTACAATAGCTTTGACTTTTGTTAGTATGTTGTCGTTGTTTGCTGCTCCAAGCGCCAAAGGACTTGACTATTGGATTTTTACTTGAATTCACTGGCTTAAATCTCTGGCTATCATTTCGAAGGCGGGCAGTTAGCGTTCAAATTATATATACATTAAATATATAATTTAAATGCTTGACGAAAATTGAAGACTGCGAGTTAGACAAACTATATTTAGAACAAGGCACTACTAAAAGTGTATTTAATATTTAAGCTTAGTCTAAAAATAATATAAAATTATGCTTATGCTTTATTATAATTTTTAATAAATTTATGTTGATTAAAAATATTTAAATAGAATTTAAACTATGCAAATTTAGTGAACATAATCGAAGTTCGGCAAAGAAGGCTTGAGTTTGGGAATTGAGCGTCATAGCTGTAAAAATTGAAATAAATGTGTAAAGGGACTGAAAGAAACGAGCACATACCTTGAAGTGTTGGTATTTTCGGGTATGGGTGTGTTATAGTGTGTGTGTGTTTTGTATCTATGGCATAAGTTATGCATTGCTGCTAGGCGCATGGACAGCAAGGGGCAACTGCTTACGAGCCTCAGCAGAGCGAACAAGGCGAAGAAGATTTAGCAATAGAAAATTGAGTTAGCCAGCAACAACAAAATCAACAACAAGAACAACAAAAGCATTAGCCAACAAAAGCCAACAAATATTTAAGGATGCCGAGGTGAGGCGAATTTGTGGAAATTGCCTTTTTACGAGCATATTAGCATGTGAGTGTATGTGTGTGAGTGTGTTTGTGTATGGATCTTATTTGCATTTGCACTCATGTGTGTTTGCCATGTGCGTGAGTGTGTGTTGGCCACAGCATTGGCGTCTGTCTTATGGCTAATGTGTCCCCAATGAATGCTCGCGGTACCAAGGACCAAGCACGACCCTGGAATGGCCGCCGACTCCGACTCCGACGCCTTCGTGTGTTCTGCTCTGCTCTGCGTTGTGTGTTGTGTTGTGCCGCAGATAAATCAATTTACTTTCATTTTATTTGTGTGCATAAATTTGTGCGTGTGCTAGTGTGGGTATGTGTGTGTGTATATGTACGTCTGTATGTGTATGTTGGTTTGTGCGGGTAAATAAGTAATAAACAAAGTGACGCTCACAATGTCGCGACGACGACGACGACGCTTTCAACAAAGGCGTTTGAAATGATTTCATAAAATGCGTGCTGCCCATAATTCGCACCCTCTCACTCCCTCTATCTACCGCACTTGATCGGCCTATTTCTTTCCCGCTCTCTCGCATTGTTTGTTTTTTAAAAGCTTGATGAGTCACCGCCCAGCAGATTTGATGAAATTTTCAATTTACACGAGCGCCCGCAGCTAAAATGCTATAAGCATAACATACATATAAACATTCTAAATATATTTAAAAGTACGAGTACTTTTTGGTTTTGTTTCGTAATTTGCATATGAGCGTATTTGCACATAATTATTCAATTTGCAAGTATTGAAACGAAGTGAGACAACACGGACAGCAGTTGGCTGAACGATTTTTTGTTTCATTTTTATGTGTCAGGCCAGATTTAGCTGACGATTTGTTGTGCGGCAGCTGTCCCCCACCCCCGTTTCCCCCACCCATCCACACACATACAGATAGAGAGTGGAAGAATGGGAGTCCTCAGTCCCATTGCCCTGAAAAGTGGGCAACGCTTTTGTGCCACCTGCATGTCTGCCACTGAATAATGACAACAGCTAACAAAACATTTTCCAATTCATTGAATTTTACAGTTGCCACCGCCGTTACTCATGTTGTTTCTATTGCTGTTGTTGTTGTTGTTGTTGTTGTTGCTATTGCCGTGTTGATTTAGCTTTGCATTCTATTTGGGTGCCCCGCTGCTCTTTGAAGCCTTGGCCCCAATTGTATAAGAATGCCAGCCCATCGTACTCGCACAGTGCCTCACATGCTACACATGTTACATGCGCACACAGTCACGTGCCAGTTTATACTCTTATTTGTGGGTGGTGTGTGTGTGTGTGTGTAAGCCGTCAGCAAATGTCTATACACGATTTGTCAAATTGTCAAAAAAACAAGAAAGAAAGTTTATCTTTTGGCACGCCAAAGATTTCATACACTTGCAGAGCAATGTATTCAATTTACAACTGATAATATCCAAGGCAGCTCCTTGGTAAGGTCAAACAAATAAGGTCAGTTTCTCTTAAGAAGCCTTCTAAAGTCTTTAAGGTGGTTAACCAATTGTATGCAAATATGATGAGGAAAAAATGGATGGAGCCCTTACAAAAAAACTTCCAATAACTAAAGCTCCATACAACTTATTTATTTGTAAGATACTTTAAAGTATTGCACATGGTATGAAATAATAGAAATATCCATTGCAAGAGTATCCAAATCTTAGAGCACTGTGGGCCTGTTGGCATTGAAGAAACTTTTCTGGCCATATGCTGTCATTGCCTCACTGTAGACCTCGATTCCGACTTGTTGGGGCGTATAAATGAAATTAGATTGACATGTGATATATGCACATATATCTCTTGGCGAGTCGTGAGAGATTCTTGCCGCCCTACACCCACCACTACACAAAACCTTGTCACTTACTAAAGTCGTATTTGTGTGTAGGTGTGGGTGTCTGTGTTTTTGCCTTCCAGCTGCCACTTCAAATCTTCAGCAGTCTGTCACTGTAGCACCTTCAGGGATTGCTCCATTGCGGCTTACTTACGAACGCGATGCTGTGCATCAATATCGTGACATTTTTCTGATTTCTAAGCAACAAAGAACAACAGAAGCACTAAAGTGATAAGTGTGCCAAAACACGGAAAACAATTTACAATTGACATGTATGTAAATAAGCCCAAAATTGAGGTAGCGATAGCTCTCGAGGTGGTTTACATGACAACTGCTAACTGCTAACTGTTTAGAACTTGAAGTGTTCTCGAGCTGTATATAAATACTCTGCACTAAAGTTAAAGTTAGTGCAACTAATTGAGCGTTGTCCGGGCAATCGTCCAGGCGACAGCTGCCCTGTAATGAGGTGCTTCGATGGCCATAAGATCGCAACACGTTTTGGCACTCAAAATGTTTATGCGCCTTATTTGAGGCATAAAATATTTAAACGCATCATCATGCACTTTGTCAACACTTTCTCGCCACCTCGGTGTACCCTGTAAGCTATCTGCCTTGCAGCTTTGACACTTTTCTCGCATAAATTTGACCTTTACACAGTTTTTGGCACATCAATCTTGAGACTGAAAAAAAATCCACTTACTCCCACTTCTGAAATTCCATCAGCAAAGTGATGTACTTGAGTTACGCTTACGTTGTTGTTATTTTGTGGTTTCGGTTTTGGTGGCACGACAAGGTCAGAGTTTTTTTGTTCCTCTACTTCACGCGCTAGCTATTGTTTATGGACGGGCAGCTGTTGGTGCAGTGATTGCTTCTCTTCGCTTCTTGCCTTTCTTTTGACTACTTAAACTACAACTTGCAGCATGGCAAGTTCCATTTTTCTTCATTTGAACGAGGCAACAACTCAGCTCAGTGCCTTCCGTCCGTGATTTATCTCCTCTCTGCCAGAATGTTGCACTTGCTACCTGCTAGCGGCAACTTTTCGCTGCTAGCAGCATCGCGCTGTACGCTGCACGCTGCTTCCTGCTGTAGCTTATAAATATTTTAAGTGCTTGCATTTTAGTGCACGTGTGCCGCATTATCATCATTGGCATCGTATGCTCCTCTAAGATGCAGCCAAATTTCACGGCGGCTGACTTCAACTTGGTTTTCTTATTCCCAGACCTTCTTTGTCATCTCCTGCTGTGATTTCGCTTCACTCCGTTACAGTTAAACGAATGACAGCTATTAAACGATGTGGGAGAGTGAGAGCAAAGCATGCATAGGAATCAGAAACGTGCATGAATATTTAGGGTATCGTCTTTTAGAGTAACCCACATTCCTTTTGATTCAAAATCTGTTAAATCGTTGCCTACTTTTTGGGGCAGCATCTAGGAATATTTTTAAATCTATTTTAAGTATATGCGAGCTTTCGACTGAGTTTAAAGTTAATTAAAATATTTGTATATTACACAATAAACGCAACACATTTAAAGCATCATCAAGAGCATATTGCTCACATATACACACATACGCACGCAAATTCACACATAAGTTTTCTTTATGGTTTAAGTAATTTAAAGGCAACAAAAATACGCACACACATACACGTACTCTTTAACATAGATACGTGTGGAATATTAACTAACGCATACACGTACAAACTAAATGAAATTCATGGCATATGTGCGTGCGAGTGTGTGAGTGTGTGTCTATCTGTGTGTGTGAGTGTTGTAAAGTGGCTTGCGTTGCATAGTGATAGTGTTTGGATGATGGTGGCCGTTACAGCCACAAGACTTAAATTATACTTTTTTTATTCCTCTCTTGCTCTCTGCCTTTTTCAAAATTCCTGAGCCGCTGCAGGCCAAATGAGATTTAAAGTACATGCACACATACACACGGACATATACCCACACAATCTCACACACATGGTTATATTTGTAGAAAAGTTTGGTGCACTTTGTGGGCCATACTTGGCCTTATTTTGGCATCCGGCTGTCTCCGTTGCGGAGCTCTTTAGCATATTCCCTTAGCATATTTTTATTTGTAGCATTTATAAGTGAATAAATGCGCGCATTTAAATGCCACTTCTTTTGCACACTCACATGATTCGGAAGTCATCGTCCAGCCGTCTACACAGGACTCCAGCATTGTGCTTCTGCTCCTGATTCCAGAATTCATTCTGTGTGAGTGTGTGTGTGTGTGTGTGTTTGGGTCTCTAGCCTCATTACGTATGCAGTAGAAATTTTTTGTGCTCAGCATTTTATGCACGTCGTGCCAATTTATAAATCATTTTTGTTTGTCTGTTTGCATTTGTTTGTGTTCAACGGCTGTCTCCACACGGCGTATACGTTATATTCTCTCTCCTTCTTGCACACATGTATGTCTGTCTAGCAGTCCTTGCTCGCTCTCCGTCCGTTTCACTAATATGATTTATTTTAATCATTATGCTAAATGATTTTTTTGTTTCTCATTTTTCATTTCACGACTTTTGCATTGAGCAACAAAATAATTTTCTGGTTTATATATATTTGAACATGTATGAGTTGATTAAGTCAATTATGAAGTTAAAACAGTCGGAAATTGGTTCACTCATATTCAATTATTTAGCTGATTCTGTGAGAGCCACAAATCATTTTCAATCTTAACAACTTTTGGTTATCGCATCGTTCGTCAAACATTTTCGATATTTAAAAGCATTTTCTTGTTTCCTGTTATAAATACGTCCATGTTGTTCTCATATTGGATTGCAGTGTTCGTTAGTTATTTTATTAAACAAAAAGTAAAGCACAAGAAAATGATCCAGAGAGATTTCAACAGCAAACCCAGACGGATGTCTGTATCGTCGAATCAAATGACCCGCATATGAATGGACGAATGGACGGACAAGGAAACATATGTGGAAGAAACTATTCAAGGACATGCAATAATACTCTTAGGCAACACTTGTGTCGACACATCTGAATAGATTTCAATCTTGTCTTAATATTTTGCAGTCTGTCTTTCTGTCTGCTTTGGTCAGTGGGCCCAGGATTGTTGGACAGCAAGGACATGCCGCAAGTGAGCTTGTTGTCCGCTTGTTGCGCCCTGAATTATTTATTAGGCATGTGTTCATGCTTCTACACTAGGTGTCATCTTCGTGTCCAACATGGCTGCTCATTTTTCGCATTTTTCCCTCTACCAGTTTTCCTTCATTTTTCTCTACCAATTCACCCACTTCACATTTTGTCCGCTGGGCAACAAAGTGCGACAAAGTGTTTGCATATTTCATGAACTCTCTCTGTCTTTCAAATGATGCACAAAACATGCGAAATCATTCGAGTTGCTTCGCTATACACTTGAAATTCACTTAAAGATATCTCATCTCTCGCTTTCACTCCATTAATTGATTTTGAGATTTGCATAATATGATTGACAGAGAGGAAGAGCTCTCATTCGGCATTAATTTAATATGCTTGCACTTTAGATATGTCGAATACTTATTGGGAGGCCTTTGGCCTTTTCTTTTCTTTTCATTTTTTGTTGATTTATCTTTGGAAATTCCCAAAGTTACTGGCAAAAATGTGCAAAATTTGCACTCGAGAAGATTTCATATCTCTCTGTGGATGTTTGGCTGCTGCCTCAGTTGCAGCTCCTTTGCTACTCACTCCGTTTTCTCAACTCTTGTCTCAACTGCAGCGGCTTCTGCTTGGCACTGGAATGCAATCAATTTGCAAATTTTCGCTACTTTGCCGCGTTTGCAAATGTTCAAGTATTTGGCTCCTTAGCATTTTTCCGTTGCTGTTACCGGTTATATTCCGATTCCCGTTTGCCATCATCGACTGAGAGAGTACGAGTATTTTGTGTTATTTCTACACTTGAGCGCATCGAACGTTCCCAGCTCCTCTGTCCCTCTATCTGTCTGTTTTTGGTAGCAGAAACCTGACTTTCCCTGCCTTGTCTTGGCTTGGCTTTGCTCCCATTGGACTATGCAAATGATGCATGGCTGCCTCTTGGCTCTAAGACCTAGAGGTTTCTGCTTTACGTTGCTTTGTTTGTTGCACTAGCTTTTGTTTCGGCTCAAAAAAAAAAAAAAAAGCCAGAGGATAGAAAAGGTGCTGAGTTTGGCAAATGGCGTTGTAATATTCGTTGAAATTGAATTGCACAACGCACAACGCAATCGCAATCGGAGTCTCACCCAAAATAAGCCAGAGCCAAGTTATCTGAAAATGGCCTATTGTAACATGCATTGGCCAACAGTTGCATCTCTAATGAATAGTAATAGGCATACCATCGTGTTGCCAACTTCTCTTTCCAGCCATATTTCTAGCCAGATTTTTATCTGCTTTCCTTTGGCATTGCATTTATTTCCTGGTTTTTTCTCTCACTTGCCATGTGTAAAATCGACAAATAATGGATGCCGATGTCTTGGCGTGTTCGCAATGCGCATTTGAATATCAATTGAATTGAATTCTTTGTGCTGCAGCGCATATTTCGCAGAGCCAATGTGGTTGAATGGCAATATAGATTCCTTCTGTGTGATGCAAAGGAATGCGAAATGGTTAAAACTTTTTCTCTCTCTGCAAAAAAAACTATGCTGTACTTTTCCAGCAAAATACTAAAATCTAATAAAACTCAGAACTGGACTTTATCGTTAAGCCATAAAAGGTTAACTTATTAAGCTGATTCCGTTTCAAATACCTGGCACGAATATTGCCAATTATTGCCTCAACTCAACTCAACTTAACTCTCCACACACACTCGCATTTATATTTGTTTTTGTCTAGCATTTAATTTTGTATATATTTGAAATAAATTATTCTGCTCACTCATCAGCATTTTGCGCTGTTATAAACACGTTTTTAATTAAAATTGCAAAAACAGGCAAACGTAGAGCCGCCAATAAAAGGAAAAAACTCACACACATACAGAGCTTACTGCGTTTCCCCCTGCGAGTGTGTGTAGCAGAGGAAAACAGAAGAGAGAAGAAGAAAAATGTGATGGCAGCAACTTCAATTAACAGAAAATAAAAGGCAATTCCAAGCAGAACAAAGCAGCAAAGAACAGCAACAACCAAACAAAGCAAACAGACAGACAAAGTCGCCTTAGAGTGGCAACAGCAAAGAACAGAGAGGGGGTAAGAAGGTGAAGGAGAAATGAAAAGGGGAAGGGGGCAACATAGGGTACTGTAAGCACATGCAGAGAAGGCGCAACAGTTTTAGTGATAAAATGGCAAACACGTAATCATGGCAGACAGCGAAATGTGCGTGCGACACGGCCTTGTCGAGCTCGATCTTAGCATCATCATATAGTCACAGCAGCCACAACAATCACACAACCACCCTCACACACACACACACACGCGCACACGCACTCATATGTTGTTTGTGGCATAAAGAGCACATTGACGCAATAATAAACTGATAGCGGCAAAAATAAAATACGTATACGACCCGCATTCATTGCGATTCATTAATTTCACATTCACGTACCACAGGGGGCAAAGCACACACACACACATACAACATGACAAATGCGTTGCCACTTAGCAGCAGCTTTTGCACAGCCATGAAACATTTTATTCACATCCAAAATTTGTTTACAATTTTAACAGCTTTTGTTGTTGATTCAAATAATTTTCTAAGTAGACTCAATGCTTAAATTCCAATGCACCGCAAAGAAGTATATCATTATCTGTATGTACACGAGTGTGTGTGTGTGTGTGCGTGTTCATCGGTGTGCTTGTGTGCATGTGACTGCTCATATTTGTAACACTTTAGCCCCTCACGTGCCAAATGAATTGGCTGCTCGTCAAGTTCGCTCGGTTCACTTGGCGTCTTCGGAGCCATCGGAATTGTCCTCACGTCTAGACATAATTTCTTCAATCATTTATTACCTAATTAAGTGGAAGTATAAATGCCAAGCTCAGCCACCCATTGGTGTTGGGCGTGGCTATGCCCATTCAGGGTCGCATTCGCCACTGTTTTTACTGTACTCCTTCACTTCTGGGCCATCGCCTTTTGTGTATGTGAATTAACTGGCAACATTCCAATGATTGACCTTCCCTCTTTGCGCTGCCCCACATCAGTGAGTATATGTATGTTTGAGTGTATTTGTGGTTATGCGAGAGTGTGTTTGCTTGGTTTCTGTGGCTCCTCAAGTAGAGGCCACTTGAGTTTAAGGCTTGCCTTGAGCATAGCAACTGCCTTTGTCTTCGGTTCATCTTTTGTTCCATGTAAGCAAAGTCGTCTCAGGGCATTGTGTGAATTTTGTTCTTTTCTTTTTCACTCGACATTCTCTTCTTCGTACTACGTTCTCCATCTTGCTCTTGGGTTCTTTGCCAGTCTATTCGTGGTACCGCTGTATATTTTCTTTCCTTTGCAGTGAGCAAAATGCCGCTTCAATATTGTCTTTTTTCGTTTTTTATTTTTTTTTTGGTGCTATTCATTGTTGTTTCCATTGTTGTTCGGCTCAATTATGTCCCAGTTTTGATCGGTGTATACGTTTTTGAGGGTCAATAATGAAGAACACAGCGTAGAGTGTGGACAACTTATGGTAGAGACAACACAACAACAATAAGACACTCTGAGTTGTATATAGGGTATCTGCTAGAAAGGCTTTCAGTCAAAACTATTAAAGCATGACATGGAAATTGAAATATTTGTTATTTCAGTGCAAATATTAAAAGCAGTTGCTTTTCAATCTTTCTGGAATTAAAAGACTTTATATTTTTGATGTTTCATACATTTTATTATTTTTCTGTTTGTATTTATTTTTGTTTTCCTTTTACAATGTTTCATTATAAATGTGCCAGGCGACTCACACTTTTGCTTGGCTTTCTGTTCTGTTCTCTGCTCCTCTATTCTTTTCTGTTCTATCTGTTTCATGGACAAACCTAAAGCCCTTGACATAGTAATACATACAAACGTATCGTCTCGTATTGTATCTATCTCTTACTTAAGTACAATATTTTGTTCATATTTTTCATTCATGTTTTTATTCTATACTCTATATTGTGTTCTTTTTAGTTTGCTGTCTTGAATTCCTCAACTTAATTGAAACTTACAAGTATAATTATTCCTCATGCATATTTTAACTTTTCATTATTATTTAACATAGATTTGTGCTACATTTTCTATTTGTAGCTAGCTTTTTTCCCTTAACAATATTTATCTAGTTGTAGTTTTGCTTTTCAATTTTCATTACTTTTCTTTTATTTAAACGGTACTTTACATTGTAGCCACGCCTCGTGCTGTGCTGACCTTAGAGCACAATGACAAAGTAAACGGGGATATATAAACAATAATCATAATAATAATAGTATTAAATCTGATAGATATACATATCGTACATGCAGATATTCGATATCAGTTAATCTGTTTATTTGTTATTGACATAGTTGTGTATCCTGTAACCTCTTTTTAACAATCGAATTAAATTGGAATTTTTCTCTCAGTTGTAGGCAAAAAGAGATTGCAGGTACTTACATTTGCAATACTTTTCTACGAGTACAATTTAATCGCATTGATTAGCTGTAAATTCGTCTAATATTAAGTAGCTACTAGCTGGCATAAGCGGGTTCTCTCTTTTGGGGAACTATGTGAGTGCCGAATGCTCAAACACATTAATGATTATGTAATTTGTTAAAGTACATTTTGCTCAATTTGTTTGGGGCATATTTGCTCATATTTATTTATTTATTTTAATGTATATTTTTGTTCATATTTAAGATATTTTCGTTATTTCCTATAATAGTGTCAACAGTGGTATAATTCGAATCAATGCGAATCGAAATTGCATACGTATTGACTATGTTGTATTTTCTAACTGAAGCATAGGCTAGGGTGCACCAATAGCAATTTAACATATATATATATATTTTTTAATAGCTATATGAGTATATATATGTTTAGGTATATCAAGTTAGCATGTATAAATATGAATATATAACACATATCGTCATGTATATGCATTAAGGAAGACATTTTTTCATGATTGTGACCATTTCTATTCAGCGCACTTTACACTTTTCTCTCTTTCTCATTTTTTGTATCATATTGGAATGCATGAGATTGTGATGCCTTTGTCAAATGGTCAAGCTTAGGCTTAGAGTGTGATGTATGTATGTGTTTGTGTGTGTGTGTGTGTGTGTGTCTGTTTATCTGTTCTTTTTTTGTTTGGAGTGACACTCAATTTATATTCATTGAATTTTTGAATTTCGCCTGGACATATTTACAAAATCTAATAGTTTTTACATACTTTATTTTTAAGGCGCAACTAAAGTTGGTTTCAATTTACAATAAATAATTGTATTGTTGTTGCTGTTTGAGTTAAATTTATTTTTATTCATTGTTTATAGTTAAATCTTTTTTTTGTGTGTATATCATTGTGTATATATTTGCATGTACATATGTATATAGAGGTATGTACAAAGGGTTAGTTCATACGACATTTCGTGTATATTTAGGTGTTCATTTTGATATGTACTGTTAGTATCTTATTAAATCATTTTTTTATTCAATTTATTTACAGCAATCAATGAAAATAGAAAATCAAGGGATTGTATGAAACCTGCTTAAAAAATAAAGTAGAAAATGCGCAGAAAATGAAACCGTTTGCGTTGAAATTATAGATAGCGAATTGAAGGTATGAAAATAATTAAAATATGGAATGTAAAAATATATTAAAACTATTGAAAAGAGTAGAACATTTGTGAATTAAGTAAAGTTAGTAGTATTTTTCATACCTTTATCGTATAAAACACTAGCTATGTGTATTCTCTCCATATACATATGTAAGACTATAGATGTAAACCTTATAGCGATACCAAGTCTATATACACGTTTCACTCTCATTTAACGATATCAATATAAATATAGTTACTTTTATTGCTAGTCACTAAATTAAATCATTTTTCATTGATATTATTGTTGGTTGATATTTTCAAATATTATTAAGATAATTATTATTTAGACAGCAGTTTTATTTGGTTTCAGTTTGAGTATGTATAAAGTTAATCGTAATCATTATCATTAGTTGAATGGTGTTTCAATTACTTTATGTCCCGCACAAAAGCGAGTACGTATCAAAAAGTAAGAGCACATTCTTTAAATTAACAACAAAGCGCCCGAATGCATGTTAACACCAGGCTAGCCCCTAAAAGTATACAACACATTTTGCTAATTAATTGTATGCACTTTTCTAACTCTAGAAAACTCACATTTAACTCTGCTGAATATATCGAGCACTATGCTCGATCTAGGTTTATTTAATTTTCTCTTTATTTCGTAGCTAATTGCACACATCTCTTAATTTCGCACTCACACACCTCTTGTCCATTTTCCATTTTTCCTAAGTATACATACAGATACATATATTTATTTATAGATATAATTAAGTAAGTGTATCGCTATCGTATTGAGTGAGAGCAATGCTCATAGCGCCCAAAATTGCCCGCCCTTTTTGACTGACCCGCCCGAAATCCCCATGTCATCTTTGTTGCTTACACTACATACTACATACTCGTACATACATTTATACCACTGAGCTGACTCCTTCAGCTGCTGTGTCATGTTGCAAGCACATTGCTCATACGCAGCGTGCCACGGACGGTAACTGCCAGCGAGAGCAGAAGAAGGGAGAGAAGGCGACTGGCTGCTGTCTGTTGGCCATGGCCATAGCCACTTCGAGCTGCGCTCGTGCTTTCCGGCCAGACAACATCGACTTCAGACATTTTAAAAATGCTCAGCAGTCGGTGGGATTGTAGCTCATTGTGCTCGGTGTTGATGTGATGACTGATGGTCTTCAGTATCGCGGTGCACTCGTCCTGCGAGCAGACAGAAAACCAATAATACGTATATGTTGTCATTAATACAATTTGTTACCTGATCTCGTTATTATCATTGCTAAATAAAGTAATACAACTAAAGTACAAACCTTCTCTTTGCGCAACAGCTCAATGTCCTTTTGCTTGCCATCGTGTGGCAGACGGGCGGCAATAATAATATTTTCCTCAGTCATATTGAATAGCGTCAATGTGCATTGTGTCTGTTTGAGTGAGTGTGAGAGGAAAAGAGGAGGGATAGCACCAGGGAATTGCAATTAATATTCGAGTAAGTCACAAATGAGAGACTGCGAGAATCTGTGACATTTCCTGCCAGCTTACCTGATTATTGATATAGGTTGTCACGTATTGTTGCAAGGCGCGAACGGCATCCTGTACCCCAAGGTTCGTGTGAGGACGCAGCAATGCCTCATCGGCGGCACTGTAGCCCAGGAGTAGAAAGACACCACCTGCCAAAGCATAAAGCAAATAGTATGCCATAAATCTCAGAAATACTGTATATATGATTTACTCGACCAACTGAGAACTGAGACAGAAACTCAGCTGTGCACCCAGGGAGTAGAAAAACATGTAAGTGCTGGTGGAACAAGACAAAAATAATGACAAAAGGAAAAAGAGTTCGAGAGGAAAGAGAGAGTGAGAGGGGTAGGGGAAGAGCATCACAACCTTGGATAGCTTTTGTGAGTCTGAGTCAAAGAAGCGACAAAGTGCACCTGGCAAGTGTAGCATCAGCTAAAGCTCTTTCCTTCTTTTATTCTACATCTATTTCTTCTTCATCTACTCCACAATGAGATGCGCTTTAAAAAATGCAGAATTACTTGTATATGCAGCAACACTTGATGGTTTTGCCCCAAAGCAAGTAGTAACTGCAAAATGGAGCGTACTTGGCAGCTACGCTTCGTCATTGCCTGTCGCTGGTGATAATCGTAAAGTGCTCAACAGAAAACAGACTACACTAGACTAACTCACACACAGAGAGCAATGAAATTTATACACAAGCATAATGGAAGTGACGACGCATCAAACGGATGAAAACTGCATTTGAACAAAAAAAAAGGGTCGAAGGGGGCCGGGAAAAGACAGGGGCAGAGGGAAACTAACCTGGTAAAATGTAATCCCCGAGCGGCGGCTTCATGCAGATGAAACGTCCCGAGTAGCAAAGGCAACGTCCACGGAACGCCTGATAAGCTGGCGAGGCGTGACTGTAGAATGCGAGGGCGGTGCGACAGGGTGCAAATGGCACGCAGAGGGCGTGGCAGGTGAGTGTTAGTGAGTCGCCGCAACTGCACAGTTCGCTGCACTCGGCATCGTCCAAGGAGTAGATCTGCAAGTAAAGTTGATGACTTGAAACAGCGTAGACTTAACAGACTGTGGCTACAGTCTGTATACCAATTTGGTAAGCATTATATTACGCATACGCCCTGTTGCTGCTGCTCTGCTTCGCGCTGCAACAACTCTGCACTAATTGCATTGCACTTGCTGCAAATTGTTGCTGGCAGCACGTAGCACAAGCAACACAACAAAATGGTAACACGGCAAGTGAAAAGAAAAGTGGCCAAAGTGCATTGTTGCTGCTGCTGATGTTTTTGCTTATGTTTTCTGTATTCAGTTCCCCGTTTTCTGTTCTCGGTTTTCATTTCCTTTATTTTCCATGTTGTATGCGTTCCATTTCCCTGGCCATTTTCATCCGTGGTGTTGTTAAATGTGGTAATATCTTTTCGTTTGGGCACGTGCCGACACGTAAGCCAAACACAAACACACTCTCACACACACACACCCATGCACACGCACACAAACACACGCTCGCATACAGTTTGCAACTTAAAGTTGTTCGTTTGCTTTCCCTGCAGTCGCTCTGCGCACTTTTTAGTTATGTAAATGTATTTTAATAGTACTTTTTGAACTTCGTTGCCAACAACAGAAAACAATAAGAAAAATTTTAAATAAATTTCGCGGGCGTGCTACGAAAACTTTTGACCCGTTTTATACAAATGAAAGCATTTTAATTGTCGCAAACTGCTGACAATTTATAGTAGTTGCATTTATTGCTGTTATGCAGCTATCACATATAGTTCTATATATTTTGGAGATGACTTAAAGACTGTAGTGACTTACCCGCTTGCTGCTGCCCTCGCGTATCAGTTGATCACTTTGATGAGGTCGCTGAACCACGCAGTTTCCTGTAGAGGAGTAAAGAGAAGAGAACACATATTAGCACTTTGTTAACGCAATAAATTGAGCTTCATAAACTACACGCTGACACAGCTGTAGTGAATGCAAAAGCCGCCTAATATCTAAGGATTTTTTTGTTGACAACCAAAAAAATATGTGACAATTTATAAACATTTCACATTGCTGACTACCTGACAAGGCAGCCTGCAGACATACACCCATGTCCACCAATTATGCCATAAGTCCTCTTTTCCACTCTTCTAGTTGGCCATCAGGCTTGTGTGTTAGTGAGTGTAAATTGTTTGCTAGCTCGTATGTGCGTTGACTGTTGACGAGGTGGCTTAACTGTTTGGCTGTAAAGTGTGTTAATTGTTGGCCTGTAGGCAAATGCAAAGTGTTGACCAACAATAGTAGAGCTAACGAACCTTATCCTAAGTCTTTTTACAAGTCCCCTAAGGCGCATGAGTTCGTTTCATAAAATCTTTTTTTGGCAAAACTTTGGCAATAAATCATTGCAAATCTTATTTACATTTTTAATTAATAACAAACTTTACGGTTCTGGGTCACATGTTTGCATTAAATAAATAATTGAACAATGTGTGTTAGACAAACAAAATTATTTATTTTGCAAAATACTTAAACGTAGCCCTCTCCAAATTGTTATTGCTCCCTTACCCGCACTGAACACAAACTAAATCAATTATAGATGAGACATGCAAACTGTTAAACTCGATGCTGTTCACCAACTAAAACGACAACAACAACAGAAATTTGAGGCAAAATATGCACACGCGATGGTCCCAGTGCACTATGGGTCAAATGCCCGATTTTCAGGAATTAATTAATATCTTAAGAACCAAACAAGATATTTTAATTTGGTTTTTTGTATTTGACCTTGGATGTCAAAACAGGTTTATTACAAAAAAATGGGCGTGGCACCGCCCCTCCTTCATATTGTTAGTTGCCATAACTTTTTTGTTCATCAAGCTATGAACACCGAATCAACATATTAGGTGAGTTTTTGTGTACTGAAGACCCTGTGAAAAAATGGTCAAAATCGGTTGACTCTATCAAAAGTTATTCAAAGAAGAGTTGCTCAAATCACCTATTTGGCCAAACACGCCGTGTTTTTTACGATTTTAGCTCAAATTTTTGTTAAAGGAAGATAAATATGTTGTTTTCTTTTTCAATGCTTCTATAAAACTTAATATTTGGCCATTGGAAGCTTCGAAAACATTAAAAACGGTGTATTGCTTGCTTTGCTAGCTCACGTGACCCCGCTTAACTTCAAAGAAAATTACATTGCATACACCGAGGTTAGTTGCTAAAAAATTTAATTCTGCAAAAAGTGCGCAAAAGTGCACATTGAGCTTATAGGTCTTAACTCGTAATTGAACACACTATACAATGCATATAGTTGCATTGCTACAAAATGTAACAAACATAACTTTTCTCTAATCAAAGACAAATTTTTTTTCAAAAAAATTTTGTCAGAGGCAGCTTTTTGACTTACACAAAACATTACATAACATAAAGATTTTGGACAACACAAACACATAAACATGAAGTACAAACCCGATTCCATGTTTTCCATAAAAAATTTTAATCAAATTGCATTTATTTTAATTTCAATTGGCGATTCAAATTCACATAAACTTTGTTTACAAAATTTAACATGTGCGCGTCTTGTAGAACAACCCTGTTTAGCAGCTGTTTTAATAACAGAGGGCGACTCTGTTAAAATTCTGGGTATGTAACATTTACATTTGGGGTATTCCTAATGGATTGTGATCAAAATTATGTTAATTTAAACAACTTGAAAATATGACTTAATTCCTAAAAATCGGGCGTTTGACCCATAGTGCAGTGGTCAAAATAATTACAGCCCAAAAACATATATGTATATGTAGTATATATTTGAATCTATATGTATATTCATTGACAGACGACGCGTGGCAAACAAACAAACTTATTTGCATTTTTAATGAAATTTCTAAATAGTTTTGCCCTGTGAAATGCACAATAATCGTCTGTCGGAAGTATTTATTAAATGAAAATAAAATTTATCATATGATTATTAAAGAGGCTTCGTAAAATTGCTTGCCCTTTCTATGATTTTCAACTTTAAGCATAATGGTTACTTACGATTAATTGCCACATGAGCCAAAAAACAAACTCATTTCCGGTTAATGGTCACACACACACTCGCACACGAATGCACACATACCGTTAATGCATGCAGAGTCCAGAATTTTAAATGTAACAGTACGTTCAAATATGTACAATTGATGGGACGTTGAGTTGTTGTTTCAATTAGCCACAGAACCGCATCAACCACATCAATTATGTTGAACATTTCAAAACGGAAACGTGATGAATGGACCAAGCAAATAAGGATACTGATATCCTTAGTCCCCTGACACCCACGCACACTCGCTAATTGTGATAAAATGCAAAACTTTGAAATGACAAACCTTATTAACCTAATCAGTCAAAAGTGACCAACGTGGCACGTGGACACAACTCAAAATTTCAACCGGAAATGCGGTAATACACCGAGTACTTTTGGTAAAAGCTTACTCGAGTAGACACTCAACTGTGGTTTGTGTTCCCATCAACGAAAAAAAAAGGAACAAATGCATTTACTTACTCGGCGGCTGTGTTGTTGTTGTGGTTGCCATTGTTGTTGTCGTTGTGGTGGTTGGCTCTGTGATGCTGATGCGGTGCACATATTCTGTTGTTTCCATTTGGTCAACTAAAATTACCGGATCATCGAAATCTACGCCTTGTCGGCCAAGGCCAACATTTTGTCCATTCGCATTTCCATTCCCAGTTTTCTTGCCTTGTCGCCGTTGGTCACCTTTTCCATTACCATTGCCATTTGCATTCCCCTTGCCAGAATGACTGTGTCCATTGGCATGCCCATTGCTGTGTCCATTGCCATGTATATTGTCGTGTTCGTTGCCGCCATGATAATCGTCATTTCCGCCATTTCCGCTTGCATCGTTTCCGCTGTGCAACGGCACCGAATCGGGCGGATCGAGATAATTGTGTTCCACCGATGCTGGCTCTGATTTCTCCTTTGTCTGTTATCGGTTATCGGTATCAGAGTACGTTGTGTGGTTTTTTCAATTTTATACAACATTCATTCATTTTTATTTATTTATTTGCATTTCAGTTTTTTGCGGTTTACGATGAATAAGTTGTTGTTGTTGTGATTGTTGTTAGCACGTTTGAAAGAGAAAAAATAAGATGTTAAAGCTTGCGTATATTTCTCTGTATTGCGTTTAATCTTTCTGCTGCAGCAGCAACAGAAGCGTACAAAAAGGAAAAAAGAAAAATATAAGAGTAAAAAATAAAAGGGCAAATGTAGCTGCAGTTGGAGTCGCAGAAGGGAACAAAAAATTGATTGCTTTGTCGGTTTGAATACATAGTCGGACATTGGGTCATATTGTTCGCTTAGCTTTTGAACTCTCGGCAGCCACTGATTGAGTGCTGATTGGAAAACAGACGGATTGAAGGATAAATGAAACGATGGATGAATATGTGGGTAAGCAGAGACAAAACTGAACCCAGCGCATTGGCACAGGCGTAGGTTAATCGGCTGAAACTGACCCAACTGGGACTAACTGTGGTTTTAAATTAGTCACTCAGACATTGCTTACCTTAAAGATATGCGTAGCTGGTTTTCTAACCGTGTGTTTTGGCTGCAAACTAGTGGTTGTTGTTGTTGTTGTCGGTGGCGGTGGCGGTGGTGGCGGTGCACGTGTAGTTGTTGTCGTGGTTGTACTAGTCGTCGTCGTCGTTGTCGTTGTAGTTGTCGTCAGGAAACCCAATTCAGCCAGCCGCTTCATATGAAAGTCCTTCTGGGCCTCAACTAAAACATACGGTTTAGTAAGTATTCTGTCTTGTTGTCTGTAACTTTGTAAATGAACTCACCGACACACGGATTCATCCAGAGCAGACGACGCCAACCGACGCACTGGTAGGCGTGCTGTGGATCTGTGCCTTGGCACGCGCAGGTGGTGCGCAACATGGTGCCCAGTATGCCAATCATGGCGGTGCGACAACCACTGGGACGTCCAGCACACTTCTTTGTCACACTGTCTACGGCACAGGCCTGCTCGTAATACTCTAGCTTCAGTCTGCAACGATTAACCATAAAAAGGAGACAGAGAGAGTGTTAAAGTTTAAGTTGGTGCTGAGGTAGAAAATCAGAGTGTTAACATGTGTTCCCTTTGCTGCTTGTCAGTTAGCTGCATTGTTGCGTGTCCTCCTGTCTATCTGTCTCACTGTCTGCCTGTGAATAAGAGTCTCGTTACCTGCAGTTCACGGCACTAGCATCTCGGAGTCACAGTCTGAGATTGATGCCTTGCAATTTGTGCTGGAATTACTCTTGCTACAATATTCTACTGCATTTTATGGTACTGCAGATGCTTCTTCTACCACAAAACGGCTACAAAATTTATGGGATCAGGTTTACGACTCGCACACACTCTATCTGCCTCTCTCTACCTTACATTCCCCTCCGTTACTATCTTTGCTGCTGCATTATTGGCATTATGGCGTATGCGTAATATGCTGACACGGATCGAATTCATTACAAAGACTTTGACATTACAATCATGTTAAGTTTGTAATTCGGTCAGCTAATTAGGCAACTGTTTGTGCCAAGCTGTCAAATCAAAGTTTGCGGTTACAACATAATTTCAGCTTATATATTAAACTCTACAGTCAATAATTGCATAATCAAAGCTTATATAAATTATATGCAGCTTTTGCAAGTCCAGTTCGGACTTGTGCGCTCAACTGTTATATAAAGCAAGTTTCAGCAATTGAAGAGTTTCGGCACGTGGCAAAATGTTTGGGAAGCCTTCGGTAAAACCTCCCAACACCCACAGGAAGCCCTCAAACAATGCCAGCTGCACGTGCAGGCAACGCGTCGTTTTCGTAATAAGTCAACGCTGTGAAGGAGACTGCAGTTGACTTCCTCTAGACGTACATAGTGTAAGACATAGCTATAAGGATGTATGTTTTATAGGCTGCAGAGCATAGAAAATGAGCGTCATTAGTGCAATTTAGTTGTTTACTAAGGCAAGTGAGATTCACTTAAAAGGCAATTAATTTTCACAGCCGCAGCCACAAGCAGAGTAGGAGCCACGTACGCTGCGGTTGTTCAGGCGTAACATGACAACAAACACACCTCCCCCACACACACACAAACACTCGCATAGACACACTCCAGCCAGCCATGGCTGCATCGTATTTATCACTTAAGTTTGTGTTTGACACATTCGCGGCCTGAGTTCAAGTTTGGCTAGCAACTGAAGTGCCAAAAGTGCAGTTTCATCCCAGTTGGCTAGAATGAAAAGTCTGTTGTGTGTTTGTATCTTGTCGTGTTGTGTCATGTTTAATGAAAAGCCAGGCACAAAGTGGTAATTTAACGCCTTGTTTGACTATGACACGGATTTGTGGTTGATAACCACCGAAAATGTTAAAACAACTTGAGCTCTCTTGCCTCTTGTCAGTTTAATGAGTTTTGTGCCAAAAAATATACAACAACATCAACTCAAAGTTGCTGTGGCTCTAGCCTGTCTGTGGCTCTGGCTTAAAAGGGTAACTTAATCTACACATGGAATTTAATTTTTGTTTAATTCAATTGTTGGCTCCGTTTAACACGAGCAACGCATTTACATGCGTTTCACATATTTCCGCTTCCGTTTAGCGAACATTTGAATTATGGACTGTACACGGTGTTGACTTTGGAGTCTGAGTCCGAGTTTAACAATTTAACCCTTACCTGCACTCGCGATCCTCTTTGCAGTTATCGGCAACCACATGGCAGGCGGGTGGTGGATGGTAGTAAATGCCATTGGAGCTGGCTGCATTATTGTTATCTGGAGGACGCTGTGCGCAGACGGGATGCAGTTTTTCCTGTGCAATCATGCACATGTCGTGCCGATTGCCACTCTGTTGGCTCGGACTGTTATTGTTATTGTTGTTGTTGCTGTTTGTGGTTTTTCTGCCAATGAACAAAGGCACATAAAGATTATTCCGTTGGAGAATTGCTGCTGTTGCTGCTTTTACAGCATTTACTGCTGCTGCTGCCACTTACTTGCATAGACAAAAGGCAATGTCCAGGCTCAGGTCCTCATGCTGCCCTTTGTAGAAGGACTGCAATGATGTCATGCACGCATTGCGATTGCAACGATGCAGTTCGCAATGCGACAGCATTGGTTGCAGTGATGATGAGCAGGCTGGATCATCTCGGCAAGAATCCAAAGCTGTATGGCAGGTACTCTGTCAAAGGCATAGTGGAATGAATTTGTGAATTTTTGTTGTGTTTTGTACTCTTTGGTTCTGCTCAGTTGTATACAAAATGTTAAAAGGCATTGCAATATATTCACTGCATTGTCTGCACCCTGGAGACAGAGGGCAAGGGGCAGTGAGGGCACGCCCACTTGTGCTTACTCAACTTACCTGAAAGTGTTGCTTGATTATTTCCGTTGAGAGGTCAACTTCGACATCCTGACCACCTGCAGAAGGCATCAGACGTGCCCAAGTGAGTTTGTTGAGTCAAAGTTGAATTTGGCAAAAACCGAAATGAGAAACGAGTAATCGCCAGAGATTTCAACATCGTTTGCCACAATTGTAACCGCAGTAAGTGTAGAAAAGTGTTTAAAGAGTTCCATTAGTTATCGTCTAATAAACACATATGCATACTTTTCGTAAATACTATTCTATTTTATGCACTTGAAAAGCTTCCCAGAGTGCCTCCAACAACATGTACGAGTGAATGGAAATATGGAATGAGTACTCGCTCTCGTACTCAAACTCGTTATTCGTATTCATATTCAAACTAATTAAAATGTTTTATTCATCTGATGATTGCTATTTGTTATTGTTTTCATGCCAATTGCCAACATTGGAATTTATTTATCAGCATGATATTAATTAATATATCCTTCTGTTGAATGACACATTAATTTATTATTACTATTGCATTAATTACTAACTAATTAAGATATTAACGTGCATATTTAATGCGAATTTTTCAAATTTTCAAGGCGAACCAAACATGACAATTATGTTTTTGAAGTTTATGTTTGGTTAATCGTATGCCTAATTAGAAATGATTTTAAAGATGGAGGGGAGAAGTGTCTGGATATTTCACATCATGTTGGGAGGCAACAGCTGGTGCCATTCATCGATTATGTTTTAATTAACCAACTTGTTTGTCGGTTGTTCTACTCAATTCCATGACCCATTCCAAAGCCTCAGTCCCAAGAACCCAACCCAATAACAGTTCCACCCATAACTTATCGAAAAAATCTCATAAAATGAACCGAATAAAATTATAATTAACAAAATTAAAAGCAAATACATCTATAAATATATATATTTATATTTTATTTATTCCAAATTCATTGCCAACGACTTGCTGGGACTTTCAATGGGGTAATCAATTTTATACTTTCAACTTTGAAACGGAGTGGGGAGAAGATGGAAGGAGCGCAGATTATTTTATATTTGATTGGTGAGCAGCAAGGCTACAGGTGCAGCGGGGGGCTGCCGGGGTTATCTGATCAAACACAACTAAATACTAGAGTAATACGCATTATTCATATTGTATTTCAATAGATTTGTCGGTCTTTAAGACTACGACCTACTCATTAGATTAAGAATATTATTATAATAATAAGGGGAATACGCCAGGAGTGGCGACAACTAACGAATCAAGTATTGTTTTCAGTGTGTTCTGTGAATGTATTTGTGTGAATGACACTCTGCTGCCTGAGCAGGTCTATGGATCAATGGAAATGTTGTTTGAGTGGGAACTGACTGTGGTTTTGTTTTGGCTACTAAATTCAATTAACTGTTGTCTTGTTTATACTTTCGTGTGGAATTCAAATAAAGAACAAATTTCTGTCAATGCACGCAAAGCCAGGAAATATTCAAAATAAGAGCGCAAAAAACCAGATGAAACCAAATCAATGAAGCGAAAATCATATAAAAACAATGCTGCGACGCAAACTAAGAAATAAACAAATAATACATGAACATAAAAGATTTAAATTTTTTTTTTGGGGACCTGTGAGTCGAATTCGGTTTCAAAATATCAAAAATAGTTATTGAATAGAGCTAATCTGGCTCTGTTGAGTATTTTGTATTGAATGTGTTGTTATTGTCTTTGACAAATGTTTACTTATCTTATTGAGAATCAAATTGTTTAAATCTCTCTGTTTTATGTAATTTCTATGCGACAGTTTTTATTTTTATTGATTTTGTATGAATTTATGAAGTTTTTGTTCATTGTGTTGTAGTTTTGTTGTTATTAAGTTGAACACGCAACATATGAAACGTATGGAAAAATTTGCATTTTAACAAAATTGTTGATTTGAAAAAAGAAATGTTTGTAACGTATGTTGTTGTACTTAGTAGTTGAATTAGTTGTGATTTGTAACTGTAACTGTAACTGTAAATGTAATTGTTTTTATATTTTTTTTTTGGTTTTGTTTCAAAAAACGGGTGCATTGAAAAATTTTTGTTTATTAAAAATGTGCATTAATTAAATGTAACAAAAATTATTTGTCAGCTTTAAGTTTTGGGTTTTTTTAATGAATTTTGTTTTTAGAATCAACGGGCTTCTCATTTTAATTAGTCAAGAGAATGTACAACTTTTGTTTACATTTTAATATTTATAATTTACAGTCTGTTTAGTTTATGATTGGATTAGAAAAATGGCAAAACAAAATTCATTGTTAGAAATTCTCTTAACGAAGTTGAAGCAATCTTATTAATTTTTGTTTTTTTTTTTGGTTTTAAATTTTAGAAAAACTTCCAAAATATTTGAAAAACAAGTGGCAAGCTACATACGGAAAAAATTGAACTTAAAATATTTATATATGTATATATAGGCAGTTCATGTTAAAGTAAAGTAATAATTGATTTTGAATAATATTATATTTATAAGAGTATATAAAGGAATGTATATACGAGTATATAGGCAGTTTTGTTTGTTACTGTTTGATATATTTATAAAAGTTTAGCAATTGCCAAAAATTATGCACAAAGCCATGACGAGCTTGGAGCGCGCCTGTCTCATTATTTTTTGCTAATTGTTTTTGTTTTTTGTTAATATTCAAATAAAAATGGAACAGTAAGAATTTTGTACTTAAAAATTTACCTGCAACGGGGTGTGTTAGTTACAGGGGGACGACACAATACGCGCAAAAAAGTCAAAAATTTAATAATTCAAATAAAAGAATTCGTTATCAAAATAATTACATAAATTCTACCTGTCGGGTGATGTTTGAAAAATAACGACACAACAAACCGTTTTCCCTATGAATTTATTATTGTAAGCATTATTATTTTTTGCTGCTGTTTTATTTTCTGTTTAGATTATTTTATTGTTATTGTACTCTTTCTGTCTTTTTTGGTATTTTTGCCTAGATTTGTGGTCATTTATTTATTGATTACGTTCATGCTAATACATGTACACATACTTTGGTAGTAAACACCGGTATTTCCGTTTCCGTTGCCATTGCCATTGCCATTGGCGTAGCCATAGCCCGTATCAACGATATCGAATGGCGACTCATTTCCGGCGGCTGCCGATGCTCCCGCCGCCATGTGGCGCTGATGGAAGCCGCTTATATTGAACGGATAGCTGAGCACACCGTGCAGCGAGTTTGACACCGAGCCCGGATAATTATAGCTGTTTGCCCCGCCTCCCATCGCTATTAATGGCGTATCAATAAGCGCCAAATTATCATCGAAGATTCTCTGATGCAATTTCTCGTCCATGCCCAATATTCTTACTGGAAATTTTTATAAAGTAGCAAGAAGAGAGAGATGGTTGAATTGATGTTGTAGTTGTACAATTGGCTTATTTTTTGTTGTAGTAGTAGTAGTAGTTGTTGTTTTATTGTAGATACGAGTAGTTGTTGTTGTTGTAGATTATATTTTGTTGTAATTGTTGTAGAAGCTAGACAGCAGTGAATTGGAACACAGCAACTTTTTTTTTGGTCATCCAATCAATTTGCATAATTTTCAAATATTTTTTTTTGCATTTTTTGTAATTTATTGGCGTTTCTTCTTTTTTTTTATTAATTAAAAGAAAAACAGGTAAAGGTATTTGTGTATGTCCACCAAATAGCATGGACTTTAATAAACTTTATAATAAAACTGAAGTAAGACAGATTTTAAAGAAAATTAACAGTTTAAAGTGTTCAAAGTAAGTAAAACAGAGCCGGAAAATTCATAGACAGATCAGGAAAATGGTGCTCTTCTTGTGCGTTTAGGAAAAGTATTGTGCGAGTGCAAAGACATACCTTTATGTACATTTTACAATTGCAAGTATTTAAAAAGTGATGGAAAATAATAATAAAAATAGCATTTCATAGTGTTAAATGGCATCAAACTTTTGTGATTGCAATGGCAAATATTTTGTTGTGTGTTGTATAAATAGCACAAGCTGGAAATGATACATGATTCCAGTACTAGTCTAGCTTTAAAGCAGGTATAAGCATTGCATAATTTATTTAAAGCTGTTTATCTGAACGTTCTTATAATTAATTTATATGTATTGGTTGAGTTTGAAAATTACAAGCATCAAGTATCATTGGTGTATTAAAAGTATGGCTTTTAGCTCGATTTTGCCAATTGCTTATTGTGTGGCTTGTCACGGATCAATTGCTGTTGCGGGTGCTGTTTCCGCTATCAATGTCAGTGACAGGGCCAAAGCACACACAGAGACACGTGCGTGTGTGTGAGTGGTTGTGTAGGTGTGTGTTTGTGTTTGTATGTATGGTGTGCCATTCAAATGTCATGCGCTGTTAGAGCGTTCAAATGCCAAACGCTTTGAATGAAGACGTTTTGCAACCACAGCAGCATTTGCTTATCTCACCAGGCGCACGCCAAAGCTCGCTTCATTTGAGTCCTGTTGCCTGGCAAAGTGCTGCAAATGCTCAAAGGATACCAGGACACCCCGCAATGCTTAAAGCTATGGGTTGGGAGCAGGCGGTCAATGCGAATACGCTTAATGGCAGGGATTTGCCAAGCAAAGTGAGTGCGGGCGAGTGAGAGACTGACAGTCTGCGATTCGTATTTATGTTTGTCGCTTATTTTGTCGAGAGCAAATATTTGCAAAACAAACTGTTTGAAGGGAATTTCTAGAAATAGCGATATCTGAATCCAAATACGAACCCTTACTTGAAGAAAGGGAAGGAGGGAAATGGGAATCAGCAGGAAATAAGATTAGCGCAGTTTGTTGAGTGTTATCGCCCTTGTAAGCAGTTGTCGTCGAGTGGATCTATCAGCTTGAACATCGTGCAATTGTTGCGTATACGGCGTGTGGGCTCTCTAATAAATGGTAATATTTAAAGTGAACTAGTATGTGTGTGTAGTGCAGTCGCTTGCACATTTAATGCTTAGAACGAAAGTCATTCATTTGATTATTTCATTAAGCAGCGACACATTCGAGACGATTTATTGTCATGATTGTTGTGAATTGTCCGCAGATAGCGAAATAAAAATTTATACAAACACACATTTGGAAAATGGCGCGAAATTGTTGTAGCTAAAACTCATAAACAACTGAAATAAATTTCAGAATGTGCTGTAATTTCAAAATGAAGCGTGTCTACTGTACATTTGTGTGTGTGAGGGTGTGAAGCATCTGGACAAGTGAGCCTGGGCTAGAAACAGTGGTTACCATGCTCTAATTTCCATCCCACACACACTCGCACACTCACTGCGGAAAGTTTCATGAATGGGATGCTTTGGCAACATTGTTGATTGTGCTGCATTATGAAAATATTTATGCCAGGCAAACATACGCCATGCTAAATAGATGTCCATATAATTCTCGCAGTTAGTGTATCTCTGCTGTATTTTTATTTGTTGTTGTTGAACAAATCGCTTTAATTGTTTTCACTAGTGCTTAATTAAATTTTCAAATTGTGCGCTTAGCATTATGTAATTTACTTTGTTGTTTTTGTTGTAGTTTTAGTTGTTGTTTTGTTGGCGATTTGTTTATTTATTTTGGTTGCGAATTTAAAAGTTTAATGCAGCTATTGAAACGATTGAAATTGTGGAATCAGCTAACATAACAATTAAATCCAAATTGCTATCCACTTTCATATTGTTTGGCACTTTTAATTTTAGCCATCATTAATTACTGGAATCAGTTAGTAATAGTAACTATTCTAGTTGTTTGTTCTAGCTGTCTTGCAACAGCGTGTGTGTGTGTGATTATAATTTGTGATTGCTGTTGTCGTTCTCTTGTGAATAAACGCAAATAAGTCGAGTGCATATAAATTTCTATGAAGCAATGCTTTTGCATTGCATGTGACATGCATAAATATTTGCCAATATTTGCATTCATTCACAATAGTTCAATGCGAGTGTATGTGGTGTGTGTGTGTGTGAGTCCCACAGCTGTGTTAGCAAATGAAGTAACACAATGCAAGCAGCACTAAATTTATAACCCTTGTCAGCAGATGGCCAAGAGAGTGTCGCATTGCATGCAAAAACAAAAGGGTCAGCATCAATGATCATGATGATGACGGTATCGTTGGTGATGATGATGATGGATAGCCAATGACAATGGCTAGTGAAATTTGTGGCAATAAATACGAGTGAAATGCACAATCAAAATGCCAAACACTGCGAGGGCCAATCGATGCGTATTAACATAATGCGACATGCAGAGCAACCAGACTCAGATAAAGATAAATGCGCTTCAATGCATCTACTGTCTGACAGTGTGTACAAGTGTGTATGTGTGTATTAGAGTATATGCATATGTGTGTTTGTATTTGTGTGAATGACTGAGAGTGTAGTAAATAAGCAGCAACTGAATAAAATACACATAATAGATGCCAATAGCAAACGAAAAGAGCCAACGTCGGAGTGTGAGAAGTGCAGAGTTCATATCGGATATTGTATGAGTACTTAGTTAACTTTTTTGGTGAGCACTCTTCTTTGGCGCTGGGGCAAAACACCAAAAGCACAAACAAAATGCTTATTTATGGCACTTGCGAGAGATCTCTTTGTATATATGCGTGTGTGTTTAAGTGTATGTGCATTATTTTAACTGCAAGTGATTGTAGTGGCAGATAGCCATAACTATGCGCCAATAGCTATGGCAAATGCCAAGAACAAGACAGCGAGCGGTAAACAACAGGCAGTTGCAGGTTGCAGGTTTGGTGGCTTGGAGGTTACGATGCTGTAGCAATAGTGTTACTTGGTTGCAGGATCAGGATACTAGCCGCCATTTGCCGCTTCGTTTGTTCGTTGTTCTCCTGTTTGTCTAAATGGTGCCATGAAAGGAAGTGTGCAAGTGTGTGCATGTGAGTGTGTACAATTGTGCATAGAGCGAGACTCAGATACTGTGACTGAGTGCCTCTGGTGCAGTGCTCCAATGTGCAATGTGCTCAAATTGTCTAATGTGCAACCCTCTCTCCTACCCTTTATAAACCTTGCTTCTATAGAAATCACAGAACCACAAGCCAAAGTTCTGCTATTTATTACCCTCAGTGTCAGTTATGGTGAATTATATCGAGTACACGTGTTCCATTCAACTGACTGACTATTCCAATTGTTATCAAACTTTAATTAAAGCTGCTAAAAGCTCATTAAAATAATTCCGATTTGGTTACTATTAAATATCGTACAAATTGTCATTTAAACAATAGCTTTTTTATTGAAACAAATACCATTCTAATCAGTATATTGTTTATAATCAATTGAAAATTGTTAAATTGGAAATTATTTGATAAATTGGTTATGTATATAACTCAAATAATTTATATTTTCTTGCATTAAATTATTAGCTCTTTAACCCACACATAAAAATATTCAAGTTTCCAAAAAAAATTCAACAAAAACAGTGTTTTATCCCATCATACAAATAATTCATAATTCTTCAATTAATATTAACCTTTGATATGATTTGCAGCTATCAGAATCATTAGCAATCACACTTAATAAACTATCGATATTAAAGAAATAATTCAATAAATGATAAACAATAAATGATAAGCCTCAACAGTTCATTTTCTGTCTAAAGTCTCTTACACATTCATAAAATATTCATCCACTGAGAAGATTAAAAACTTGTACAGGAATTCTCAAGCTAATCCCCAATCAACTATTGTAGCTTAGCTGAAGTGCATTAAAGTGCAAGATTAAAAGCTTGAAAATTAAAGATTTTCACTTACCTCTCTCCTCCATGGTGCTACCGGAGTAGTTGCGGTGGGTAATATCACTTCCGGCGACTAAATCGACGGGATGTGCATTTGTTTTGTGCATGTTGGTGCCAGTGCTAAATTGAAGGGTTTTCAGTTGAGGAAATTGCAAAATTACTTAAGTGCACAATAGAATAAAAGCCAATTGGCGTGATACAAGTGAAAAGGTGAGGGCAGATACATCGTGAGTTATAAGCTAATTAAATAGTATAAAATATGCTTAAAAGGTGGAGTGAAGGTGGAGTGCAAGTGCATGTGCAAGTGCATTATAAAATTTATAATTGTTATTAAGTAAGTATTGTTGTTATTCATAAGGCCATATTGCTGTTTACTCAGACATGAAATGAATTAATACCAGCACAAATCGGCTTAAAGTATTACCAACATTTACCCAAACTGCTGGCCTGGTCAGAAGTTGATGAACCGTTGAGAATTAGTTATCTCTGGTTGACTGCCGTTGACTTTTCACTTCCGTTGCCAAATGACAATGTCAATGCTGCAGGCATTATTAATTAATTGCAACTGCCTCACGGGGCATGCTACGGTCAGAATCAGTATGTCGTTTGTGGAGTAGTTTAACGGAGAACACACTGAGTAATGTGGCCCTGAAAACCGCTTAACGGCCATATATGTTCATTCTACAAAACTCATTTAAATATTTATTAAGATGGAATGCATTAGGCAGAGATTAAGTATTTAAATGCTCGGACAAGTGCTCATGGAACCAAAAGGGCAAAACAGTGAGGGATTTGTTTTGTTTGCTGTTTGTTGGTTGCTGTTTGCTGTTTGTGCCTATTCATTAGTTGCCTGTTAACCGGAAATTGTGGTATACCCAAGTGAGTCAATTATTTTAAAAGCTTTTCTGCATGAAGTTTTCAACTGCAGCCAGTGTTGCTCTTGCTGTGGCTCAAATAGTTTTTGCTTCAATTAATAAAGAGCGAGAATGAGAAACATTGGGATTTCTCTGCCATAATAATATGTGAATGAAACTTTTCAACAAAGTTATCGACTTAAGTTCGGTCTAACCGAATCATATATACACATATAGTATGTATGTACATATATCGACCGACAGCTTACTTAGGGAGAAACGAGGCTGTTGTTGCCATTGTCGGTGATCCAAATGTTGTCGATGGTTCGGTGCCATGTGCATAGTAGGTGTGTGTGTGCGTACTGTGCGTGTGTGTGTGCTGATGTGAGCCAGGACCAGCATCAACCACAACCACAACATCGTCCACAACACTGCGTTCCAGTTCGTCCAATTTCTGCTTCTTGTGGCCATGACGCGTTGTTGTGGTGGGCACCTCAACAACCACATCATCGTCCTCGGAGGTGTGTGGACTGTGCGAGGCGAGCACCAACGGATTGTTGATGCCCCACGAAGGTGGATGCAAATAATGCGGGTAGTTTGAATAAATTTCAGCGCGTATGCGATCATCATAGTCATCATCATCCGATTCCTCATCCTCATTCTCGTCCTCATCATCACCAGTTTCATCGCCATCATCGTCCTCAGCATTTGCTTGACCATGATTTGAACCCATATTAGGCTCATCATGATATTGGTACTCGATGTTGTTCGACAGGAGTTCGGTGCCATTGTAAACGTGGCTTATACGCTGTCCATGTTTCTGTTTCGGTTTCTGTTTGTGCGTCGACTTAGGCTTCGCTTTCGTTTTGGGCTTTGGCTTTAGCTTGGGCAAACCGTTTGGGAAAAATATTAGTCTATCTGCAAAGAGTCGTAAGAAAGAACGTGGGGCACAGGGGAACATGCATGCGAGGGGTGCAATAACAATTTAGTGCCAAAGTGGTGCAAATATTCGTATCAAAGTGGTGGTGTGAGTAAAGTATTATGTGAGTGGTGCAAGTGGTGTGCGAACAAGTATTCAAAAGGTGCTCTTGATCCCTAAGGTGCATTCAGCTCCTAGGTGCGGGTGACATAAAGGGGTTAGGGAGTGTGTGTGATTACAGCAGTTATTGTGGAGTTGTTTTCTTGCCCAACAGCGCCAACTGAATTCGTGTTGAAACTAAGCATAGATGAAGCTTAAGTTTCGAGCTTGAGACCGACAGATCAGCCTCTTGTCAGGTGTATTTAAAATAATAAATATTATTTTCGGTTTGTTGTGAAGAAGCATTGAAACTGAGCAGAGTAATGAAAATTCGGTGATAACCTAAAAGATAGCCCCACTAAGCCTGCCCAGATTTACAGAGTATAGATAGAGCGATATAGAGACATATATATTAAGAATATATATAGCGAGAGTTAGTATAGCAACAGTTAACTTTATTATAAAACTAAATTAGCGGCAATATTTGATAGTTCTAGAGGTGTTTGTGATTTCAAGTGCAATCAATCAATGTCATTTATACTATATCAATATCAATACGAGTATCAATCTATTTAAAGCACAGTAATATAATCATTTAGCGAGTGATATATCAAGTTCAATGGGCTGGCAGTTTGGTGAGGATTTTGGGTAACGCTTACTGCTAAATTTATATTTATACTTTAATACTTGATTAGTGATGGAAAAGGATAGAGAGATATATTTATATAGTAGTTATAGAGAGAGAGATAGACAGAGTTAGATAGAGAGAGAGAGAGAGAGAGAGCGGTGACAGTTAACACGGCAGCTTGGATTTACATAGAAGTTTGTACGTATACGTGATATTTACGATATAACTGAGCATTGCTAATACAAGTACGTATATCCATATATTGATGTACTGATAAAGGCATATTGATTTCAAATATTTTACTGATCGCATATCACGCAAATGTGGATTTCAGTTTTCTCTAAAATTAGTATATTTTACTTTGTTTGATGCAAAAGCGTGCGATTTTAGTTTCAGGTTATTTTAATTATTTTTTGTTTTTGGTTTTTTTTTGGGTTACTTAAATTGTTAGGCTAGTTTCAGTTTTGAGCGGTTCACATAGTACCAAAAAAAGAGTAAAATCATATTTAAAATCTAAGTCGAACGTGAAAGTAAAAGGAAAAGTAGACAGAACTGAAGGGAAACTCACATGTGATAGAGAATAACTTAAAATCAGTTAATTAGATAGGTACTCAGATACATGATCATATTAATTTAATTATTTGATTCGTTAACCATACGAATGCATACATAAGAAATAAATCAAATTTACGGTTTTCAATAAATTATAATTCATTTACTTTGGTTTACGACGAATTTTTTCATGTATTTATTTTTTTAACGCGTTATACTGAGGTTTTTGTGTTGTTGTTATTGTTGTTTGGAGTTTGTTGAAGTTGTTGTTGTTTATTTCAATTGTTTTTTGTTCTGCAGTTGCAGTAACATTTGCTGGCTGAAAACTTACCCACACACGGATTGTGATTAACAATATTAAATATACGATCACAGCGCTTTTTCATATGATTATTTGGACAGATGCATCCGAACATTGGAGACAAACGCAGATTAGTCCATGAATCATGACAGGCATCTCTGTAAATAGAATTAAAATGGCTAGTTTAGTAAATCGATATGGATGCCACAACCGCAGGAGTTAACCCAAGCTAATTGAATTCATATCGAGTTAAAGCTTCCCCAGTTAGCTACTATCATATTCGAAACTAAACTTTAACCCACAGCCCACAACCCGTTAACCTTTCAACTTCCGCTCGACGCAAAAGTAAAACTTTAAAATTGGCAATTGCATCAAAAATGCATACATACGGCAGTGCAATTAATATTTTATCGCATTGGTGCCGGCTGCCACAATATAGAGTGCCGAAGTGGTTTGGGGTGGTTATGGGTGGTGGGGTTGGTGTCAACCCTTTCCGGCTGCACACGCCATGCGTGCTGAAAACTTTAGAAAACTTTAAGCCAGCCCCCAAAAGACCGAACCGATGCGAACCGTTCAGAGGCCGCCGCAAAAAGTCATTTCGAGTTATTAAAACATTCAGAACGTTTGTATCCGATAGAGTATTGAGCCAGACGGAAGACAGCACTCGAAGGAGTCGAGCGGAGGGTTAGAACTTGCTTCAATAAGGATATGTGAAGGCTGCAGGAAGCAGTAAGAAGTCAACCCGCAGGAAATTTCATTTCGTTGCTTTTAGCTAAAGTTTGCCAACAAGTTTGAACGAGAGAGAAGGTATGTGTGCGTGTTTTGCCAATAAAATCGAATATCGAAATTAAATGTTGCTTCTGTTTCTACTGTTGCCGCGTGGCGACAAGTAAATACACTCATCAGTGCACTGATAAAGAAAAAGTGAACTGAAGCTTAACATTTTATCTAAAGCGAAGTTCTTAAAAAATTATTTTCCCTTTCTCATTCAAAGTTCTTTTAATTTAAGGGTATAACTCTTAGCTCGCATGCTTCGTTTTTTTTAAACCAATATTTTGATCAAATCAATTTTCTCATTAAGCCAAACTGTTTAATTGAATGTTGGCCTTCCTCTTTGGCAGTTTACATTTTGCAGACGTTGTTCTAATTAGCGTTTTTGGCCTTTCTCAGTCTCATTTTCGTAGTCTAAAGAGAAAAGGTGTACAAGGGAGTTAGCGCAGAGAGGTGCTTGCCTATAAAGTACATGAAGCGAGCATGTTGTTCGTTATGTGAACTGAATTATAAATGATTACAAGCTCAACTGTTTTTGGGTTCAAGTTTCTCGAACGTTGACCGCAGTTCAGTCTTTACTTATGCATATTTAATTAACTTCTTTCTTCCTTTCTCACGCTGTTGCCTTTGTTTATTTGCTGTGCCTACTCACCTGTTCTCCATTTTGCATTTATTGTCGCGCACTTTGCAATGCGTTTTGAAATCCTCGAAGAGCTTCAGGCATTTGCGTTCCTGCTGGCAAACGGAGAGCGCATGATTACACGTGGGCAGAGCATCAATGGGATAGGGATCCTTTTCAGCTGCATGGGGAAGGTTTCATGTTAGCAAAGCTCAAGTCAAATAATCAATTAAAAAGTTTTGCAACTCTGCAGTGTCTGCGATAAGCCAAAAGTTCTTGCGGCGATTATGCCGCAGTAGTTGCAATTGTTGGAGAGTGTCACGTGTCGGATATGCTTGCCACTTACCTTTTTTGAGCACAAATCCACACGGATGGTCGAACAGGAAATCCCGAAAATGATTGCAATCGGGATCCATGCCAGGCTCCTTGCAGAGGCAGGTGGGCCGAAAGAATTGAAAGGCCTGCAGTGTACGTAATGCTGCCTGGCATTTTGTCACCGTCACCGTGCTACAGGACACTGCAAGGACATTGAATAATAGTCGAGTGAGTGTGAGCTAGTTGCTGCTATATATTTAATGATCTATAAATGGCAGCAACGCTTAAACTTTGACATTTCTGAATATGTGTGTGTTTTGGGGAAAAGGAGAATGATGCTCGCATCGATTACCAAGTTGTTTGCCAGTTGACAGTTGTTATAAATGGCAGACAAGCGCAACGAACAGACAACTACAAACCAAAAACATGTCATAATAACACCAACAACAATGACAACTACAACGACAACAACTACCATGACAACAACTACAACAACAGCAACAGCAACAATATGAATAATTGAGTCTACGAACAAAATGGTCGATTTAAGCGGCCAATGAAGCGTAGCAGGCAATGTGGCCATTTGTGCCGTTATGAGAGATCCGATAATATTTTATAACATAATAAATTATGTTTCATATATGACAGCTTATTCGAGCATATGACAACTAGTGCTACTATATATACATTTTCACATTCAAACACTCGTATTCACTCACATTCACTGAGTGCGAATGAATAGGGGCGAGACAAACAAAAGGCAAACAAACATCTGTTGGCCATCCATTGTCCTTTTTGGCCATAAAACATAAGCCCTACTAATAAACTCGACTACGGCAACACTTTAACACACAAGCACACACACTATGTACACACAGGTCCCTTCTCCTCCCCTGGCCTCTACTCGGACTGTGGCTCGTCATAAGCCGTAAAATCGCCAAAAAGCAAAGCTACGTTCGGATCAATGGTCAATGGTCAGCATATGAGCCGGACAAGCCCATGGCCCATTGCTCATGTCACTCATACGACCCGTTGGCCCTGTCCCCACCATCGTCCGGACATGATTATTTGCTACTCGAACATAAAGTTGCCTCCAACTCACATCCACTGACTCATCTCTTCACTTTTCCCTCTGACAATGTGTTCGAACTACGCAACAAGTGACATTTTTTTGTTGTTGTTGGAGGCATTCATCATATTTACGACATGGCCGACACTTGGGCGACATTTGTTGGCCACGTTGCGCTCTCGGGCCACAGCATTCGGTTCGTGGCCTCAATTAGAAGTCATTGGCACTTAAATAGCTGAAGCTGAAGCGGATGCTGATACTGAGCTGATGTTGAGGTTGAGGTTGCAGGTGAGCATACACCTTGAGTTAAGCTAACTGCACTAGTTGTTCACTTTGCTGCTCTCTGTTGTTGTTGTGGCCAGTTTGATTTGGCCATCACATGCTGTGTGGCCATAAAAGCAAGCAAGTGGTTTTTATGCTTCGTCGCCATCATCAACTGGCGCCATTTGCAGTAACTGTTCGACTGTTTGACTTGAATCTTTAGCCATTGTTTTTTTTCCGCTTCCTTTTCTCCAGCTTTTTGCTTTTACTGTTACGGTTAAGTCCTCAATTCGTTTTTATTCGAAACGCGTTTCCGGTTGTTGAGTTGGTCGCTGAATTGGTTCAATGATTTCTTTGTTGTTCCCAATATGACCAAGGTATTTGGCTGCATGTTTGTTGTTTGTGTGTGTGTGAATGTTTGCCTCTATTTTATTCGATTTTAGTTTGTTGTTTGTTTTTCTCGTTTTTACGACATTTTATTGCTTTTTGTTATTGCCATAAATTTGTGCAATAGCCGAAATTTATACGGCATTTATTTAGTTAGCCATCAAACGAAAAACCGTAAAGTTATTTGCTTCCGTACTATATATGTATACAAAATAAAATAGCTTTTATTTTCACAGCTTCTGCAAGCAATTAATTAAATTAAGTAAACTTTTGTCTTCTTTTCGCCTTTGTGTATGAAATATTTTACAAGTTGGTTTCTCTGCCAGCAGCAGCAGAACAGCAAAAAACACATGTCCTTTTTGGTCATATCAAACAGGGGACATACATGTGGGTTGGGTGGGTCAACTGTGTGGGCGATGGTGCAGTGGTTATTTGAACTGTGCGCAGCTGGGTGCGTGCTGATTTCATTGAACCATCGCCAAATGCACAAAGTGAACTGAAAATGCCAGTGCAGCCCAACGGCAGCAGCGACTCGAGACTCCAATCGAGTGAGTTCGGTTCGACTCAACTTCACTCCACATCACTGTTCTTGCCGTAAAAGAAAAATGCCGAAAAGTATGCAATGCAGAATTTTCTGGCTTCCTTTCGCTGCTATTCAAAATATTTATTGTGAGGTTGGAGGTGCAGCATACGATATGCTTTTAAAGGATTCCACGCGGACATGTGCTCGCATAAAGGCGACGAGAGAGAAAAGTCAACAGAAACGCTGCATAAAATGCAATTATCATAAATATTCAGGCCGCCTTTAAGTTTCGTAAGTGCATGTGTGTTTGTGTAAGTGTGTGCGTGTGTATTATAATTTGAGGACATCTAAAGGACAATATGAGAGCCATTAAACAAGTCCCTGCAGCATGCTGGGTGCCTCTCTTTCACCTTAGCTTCAGCAACAGCCAAAAAAGTAATTTCAGTTTTTAAATGAAAAAGTTCAAAGTGCGTTTTACGTTTCTTTTGGGGATGTCAGCCACCATTTTGTTGACTCCAAACACAGCACAACACAAACACATACACAGAGAGATGCGAGTGCTCGTATGAGACGTTTGCCATAAAAACAAATGCGAAACAATATTTGTTTGTTTCTTGTTTCTGATACAAATTAGACGTTGTCCATTGATTGTAATCGTAATTTTTTATTGCAACTGCCGATTGTTCGACTGACTGTCTGACTGAGTGACTTTCCGACTGCCACTCCTACTCAATGATGCCAAGTGTACGAGCCTTGCTCAGAAAGTCTGTACGTTGTACATACGCTCCCGACATTGTACGACGCCCTTTGTACGCATTTCGGCCATGAAGAACTCGCCAATTATCAAAGAGTACTATGCTGCCGGGTTGCAGCTTTAGATGCCACTGCTGTTGCTCATCCCGCACAAGCTGCATTAATTTTCTCAGGCTGTCATAGAACTCCCCCATCTCTCGTTGTGGCAGCGTATCGAACACAGCCCGATCGTAGATATTTAGGCGAAGTTGCAGCAGTTCGCCAGTAATGGAATCTACTCGAATAATGGGTGCCGTGTAACGATGATGCTCGCCCTGCTCAATGTACTCGGCAGGCACTGGCACCCGACACAACAACTCATAGGCAGCAGGGTATTGTCTTCTGAGTTCATGCACTACATGCAAACCGTCTACAAAGAAATTCTCCCCCCCGGCTACGTCTCCGCTATGCTCGATGCAGTGCAGAGCCTGCAAGCCGGCAGCATCACAGAAGTACGTGTTGTCCGTGTGGGAGCCAATATAAAGTTGCGTATACGCGGTATCAGCGTGATCTTGCTTATCGCTAAAAGTCCACATCTCACCGAAGAAGGTTTTCATTAGTGGAAAACAGCGACGTAGAGCTAGCTCAGTCATTGTGGGCGTTGGAGCCACGTCATCAATAAAGATTATACCATATCGCACTAAGGCTGTAATCAGCAATTTAACCTGCTCGTCGCTTGCCACCAACTGAGGTAGGGAGAAGCGTAAATGTCTCTCGTTCTGTAGCACAATACTACGATTCCATGGGGTGAGCAATGTAGACTTTGATCTGCGACTTATCAGTGCCTCCAGCTGCGAGTCAAAGACGAAGTTCGAGGTGTAAATCGAATGATGGCCATCACTCCCTTGTTGATATGAAGATAAATACTTTAGGGGCATTTAACCAAATATTTATCTACTCACATTGCACTACAAGTTGTTCATCACTCTCAATTCCCTTTTCCCAGTTGTGCTCCAAAGCTGACACATCGTGTGGTAATTCAAACAAATCAAGTCGCCTCTGATTTGTCTCTGTGTTGAGACATTTATCACAGCGACAATGATCACGTAGCCAAAATTGATTTATTTCTAGGCTTTTGCCTGTTTTGGGATGCTTTAAGTGCAGCATTTAACTATATGTCTTTTAACAGCTGAGCTCTGAATCTAGACTGTGTATAAGCTGGTGTTGAAAGTAAGCAGAGAGCCGGACACATGATTATCAGCCGACTCGTGGAAATAAACAATCTTATGCTCTTATCAGCTAGAAATGCTAGAATCAGTCTACACTGGCAAGCAAAATATAGTTCATACTTTCAAAACAGCAAAAATTTTAAGACTTAAAAGTTTAGTAGAAAATTATTTTTCTTTTCACACATAGTAGCTCTGGAAGCAATTGTTTCATTTACGAGCTGTGCTTAGTGTAATAAAACTTTATAATTTATAATAAATTTTAAGGTGAGAGGCAACAAATTTATTAAGTTTCTTTGTGTTCTTGTTTTTCTTCCCTTTAGAGCAGAATGAAAGCCGCCATAACTTCGTGGGCCGATGAGGTAGAAGCTGATTATGTGGATGGATTGCCGCCGTCGAAGGAGTACGTCGATGGTGACTACAAACATGTCACCGAATACAAATACAACGAAGATGGTAAAAAGGTTAAAGTTGTGCGCAGTTTTAAGATCGAGAAAAAGATAGTCTCGAGAGCTGTGGCAAAGCGTCGCAACTGGGTTAAGTTCGGCGACTCGAAGCTGGATAAACCAGGTCCCAATTCTTATACCACAAAGGCGGCGGATGAGATTCTAATGAATTTTATAGGGTCTAAGGACTTTGAGCAGTCGCAGGACCCGCTGTTGGAAGCGGGCAAGCCCATGGCCAAATGTCGCATTTGCAACGGTGAGCATTGGTCGGTGAAGTGCCCATATAAAGGCACCTCGCTCGACATGGAAAGCAAGGCCATTGCGGTAGCTACTTCTACAGTAAGTGAAGCTCCCAAGCCAGGCAGATATGTGCCACCCTATCTCAAGGAGAGTGGCAAAGGAAGGGAGAGAGACGACTCATCAGCTGTACGCATTTCCAATTTGTCCGAGTCAATGACTGAGGATGATCTGGAGGAGTTGGTTAAGAAGATTGGGCCTCATACAAAGATGTATCTGGCAAGGGAGAAAAACTCTGGCTTATGCAAGGGATTTGCCTATGTGCACTTCAAGTATCGCAAGGACGCAGCTGAGGCTATTGAAATCCTTAACGGTCATGGCTATGATCATTTGATTCTGAGTGTGGAATGGTCAAAGCCACAAAACTAAATCCCTTCGAAAATCTGCCAATGTTTCAAAATGACAAAAAAAAAAAAAGATTTCGAAAAGTTGAACTTAAGCTCTTAATGCCAAGTTTGTAATGTGAGTTCTTCACATGTGACAACACAAAGAAATTCCCACACTAACACAGAAACACTAAGAAGGGGAAACTTAAATGAAAAGCAAAGCAGAAGTCAAGAGGAGAACGGAAAAGCTGGCGAAACACCCGCAACAAAAAAAGCAAGAACAGTAGCAGACTTGAACATTAATAATTAAATTGAGGAAAAGAAAAGTCTTATGCACGTGCACACACACTGAAACACACACACTAACCAGCGGAAAAGCCAACAGCCCTAAACTTTCCCCACTTTTCACAGTTTTCCAGTCACCTAACCTCAAGCTCAGACTGTTGTGGCCCTTGGATAGCGGAGGACTCAGTTTACGTTGTTGCCAATGGAATAGTGCGCGGTGTAAAGTGAACTTAAATACACATTTGAATGCCCCGATGTTTGCCTTTATATGGTGGGTGGGAAAGGGAGTAGGGGCGTGGGAGTGGGAGTCGGATCAAAGCGGAGCATACATAAGAAATTTATACCTGCAGCTACAAGCTTTGTTGTTCTTATTGTTGTTGTTTGGGGTGTGGGTCAGGCAGCGAGACGGCGACGAAAGCAAAGTCTAAAACAAATTACTGAATAATTTATAAATTAACTTTTTCTTTTGGCTCTTTCGCTCATTCGCTCATTCGTTCTTTACGTTCGCCTTTGTGCGCGACGACAATGGCCGAGGTGGCAAGCAGAATTGGGGGTGAGATTTGGTAGGGAGTAGTGGAAGTGGGTGTAGTTGAAGAGGTGCAGGCTGTGGTACTGACGACCCGCTTACAATTCGTTTCTTTTTGATTACCCTGTAGTTAAGGTAGTATAAAATGCTGAGAGTGTTGAAGAAATATGAAGAGGTGATCAGTATAATCATAAAGAGATGACGAGTGATTGGGACATTCAGTCTCCTTACGCACACAGGCATACCCCACTGACATTTTGATGACTGATCGCTTTCAGTCTTAAAAGTCGTAGTGTATATAAAAGTCGCGTGTATTTGTATTTTTTCCTATTTTTTTGGCGCCACCACCCACTTATGGTAAACTATATGTACGCGATATAATTGTACATACGTTCGGACATATACATAAGTATACGCCGCGTGGTCCGCGTGGCACGCACATGGGGCACCACTGAGCGAGTGGAGCAACCACAATAGCATTTGTCCGAACCGAGTGGGTCAGTTCTCAGGGGCATTTGAATATTCAAATGGCATTTTGTGGCCGTTGTTTGTTGCGCTTTAAGCATATATGAAACGTTATTTACTGTTTTATTGCACGCAGGCGCACACAAAAATTGCTAAAATAATTACACAGTTGTGGCAAAGCATACGCTCTGTGGCCAAGACGAAACAAAATAACCACCAAACCAAGCAGCAGTAGTAGTGGCAGCAGCGGCGAAAATAAACAAAATTAATCCTCGAATGGCCTCAAACCCATGAAAAACGCGTGGAAAACAAGCGTTCCCCAAGCGCAGCACCTGCAAAACCACACGCCATTCGTCTGTATTTTGCCTGCAGTGCATTACAAATTACGGCTAAGCTTGGTTAAAAAACTAAAAAATAACAAAAAAAAACGTTGGCTAACAGAGAAAGTTAACGCACTGATTCATTTTTATGGTACTCACCAGGTATGGGACCGCAAACGCGGGGTATTATCTCCAGTATTGCCGAACATGAAGGATCCTCAAAGCATAATTGACGGGCCAAAATGCAATTCAGAATTGCAACCACGCCTTTAATGGTAGAACCTGCAAAAAAAATATTTGGATAACATTTAATAATTGAATTATACTCTTGAAATAGTTAAAATATTTTTATATACCTGCAGATTTAAATTAATTTCTTTGTTACTTAATAGTTCAGTTCACCTAGCTACAAACTTCATTAAAAATACTCTTTATAACAGAGAAGACAGTAACTCGAAGAATCAACTCTTTTGAAAGGTTTTCGTAATGGAATTGGATCCAGAATTTGTTGAGGAATTCGCCAATTTAAAGGTGTCTAAGCGAAAGCTCACTCTTGAAGATTTGTCCAAGTTCAATGAGAAGCGACCGCTACGGGAACGTGCTCAATCAAGGCATTCCTCCTACAATCACATACCACAATTCTTTTATGTGCCTCCACCGCCTGCAGACAGACTGCGTCAGTTGCTGCGAAAGGAGGCACACTCAATGTTTCTGCAACGGCAAGCCGAGGAGCAGCTGGACAACGATGAGCTGAACAAACTTTGGGACATGTTGAGGGACCATGTCACCGAGACAACAACGAAGAAGCAGCAGCTCATTAGCTATGATGATTACTGTAAACTGCAGTTGGTAATCGGTGAAAAGTGTCGCAAATATCTGACAGCTCGACTGTTTGCTTACCTGCTGAGTGACTCTCCCTACCTGGGCTTAGTGGAAATCGCCAGCATTTACAACTATACTATTCGAAAGGTGTGGCTGACACAGTGTCGCATTGGACTCTCGTTCTACGATGAGGTTGGTCAGGGCTATTTACGGGAATTCGATTTGGAGAACTATTTGGTTGATCTGATACCAACGTTGCCGCAGATCTGTGATTGTATGCAACCCTCGTTTCAGAAATTTTATGTCTGCACAGCGGTTAAGAGGTTTTTCTTTTTCCTCGATCGTTTGCGCACGGGGCGTATACGTATACGTGATATACTTGCCTCGGGCATGATTAACGAACTGATGGAGCTGCGTACGGAGCCCAAGGAAACGGAAGCAGCTACCGATACAGAGAATTCAACGGACATTAATTGGTTCTGTTTGCCGTCTGTGCTGGCTATATATGAGAAGTATCTGAGTCTCGATCAGGATCGCAATGGTCTGCTGAGCAAACAGGAATTGTCCTATTACGGTTCGGGCACACTGAGTTCTGTGTTTTTGGATCGCGTATTCGAAGAGTCGCACACCTACGATGGTGAAATGGACTACAAATCGTTTCTAGATTTTGTGCTTGCGCTAGACAATCGACAGGTGAGATTCAAAGAAAGTAAAAAACTAATTAATTAATTTATTAAATAAATATTATAATATGCCTTATTTCAGACACCACAAGGACTTCACTATTTATTTCGCATATTAGACTTTCAACAGACTGGCTTTCTAACGGATCAGACCCTGCAGTATTTCTACAAGGGTATACAGGAACAGATGCCACCATTTAGCGAAGAACCTGTTAATTTCGAGGACATTAGCAATGAGATTTTCGACATGGTGAAACCAAAGGAACCGAATAAAATTACCCTACAGGATCTGAACAATTGGTTTGTCCACATTTTTTATTCACATTTTATTTGCAATTGTCAGTTTAATGGTCAACACATTCCATTTCTTTGTTTGTTATTATTGTTATTTCATTGTGCAGCGGACAGGGGGAGACTGTGGTATCCATATTAATTGAATTTCATAAATTCTGGGCTTACGAGAACCACAACAACAGTCCACAGAATATTTAATGGGTGCATGCCACAGAGCCAACAGCAGTAAGCAGGGAAATGCCGCGACACCATTAAGCGCAATTTAATTAAAATCCAAGAGAAGAGCTGGATAAAACACCGTCGGAATACTTTTACGTACATAAGACTCGACTCACGTCCTGATGCATCCTGGAAAAGGCGAATTGCACTTATGAAAGTGTAAGTATGCAAGCAGTATTAACTATAATTATTTTATATTCATACACCTTTGTCAACAAATTGTTTGTGCATTGATTTCTATTGGATTTTCAATGATTTTGTGGCTATTAAATTGTTAAATTTATGGTACGAATTGCCAGCAAAATGTTAACAATTATTTATGTTAATTTATAAATTAAGTTAAATGTTGGAAAATTTGTGACATTTGGTTTACTGTCTACGTCTCTGAGTATTCAGTTAAGTTACAAGTAATGCCGGTTGGCAACATGCTGCGGTTGCGGTTGCCACCACCGAGATTATAATCATTTTATGAGACTGCCAGTTGTAGAGACTCCTAACTCGGCAACGGTTTATAAAACATTCATTTCAATTTCATTTCATTACGTTGAAATAAACCAAGTCATTCGGGCTGCCAGCCAAACAGATAGACAGACTTGGCCAACAGCAGAGTCTGCTTTTGGGGGCAAAAATGGCTGCTGTGCTCATCTCTCTATCTTACTCGCTCCCTCTATCTCTCTGCATCTCTGCCACTGACCATCCGGCGGATGCCCAGCAAAAGTTGTAGCTCCCTTTCTTGTTATTCCTCTGCTGCAGCTGGTTTTTTTCGCCTGCTCCCCGCGCTCATTAACGAAATGACCGTTTGCATATTGCAAGCCGGAAGAGAAGAATGGGAAGAAGGCCGCTAAGGAAAGCAAAAGAAATGCCTTGAAAAATTCACGAATGCATGCAACTCGAGCAAAAGTTACCCCATTGCACAGGAAGTGGCCTACTGCCAGACAAGCAGCAAGCAGAGCTGTGTTGCAACAACAATGGCTGTGGCAGCAGCGAATTCCGGGCAGTCAAAAGTTTTGTGGCAGCCACGGCACTCGAATCGTTTGCGGAAATACAAATAAATAAAATGCCTCACGAAAATTGCAGCAAGTTGCACGTTTGCTCGTTGCAAGTGGCAAGAAGTAACCGAATGCAGAAGGCACACGTGGGTGGAACCCATTCTCGTTTTGGCCATGCGAATCCCAAAGTGTTTTATGGTTATTGGACGCTTAGTAGCAGAAGTTGGCTTCGTAGTTTAGCACAGAGTCTGCTCTGCTCTGCGCTGCTTAGCTTAGCTCTACTGTGCTCTGTTTGGGTCTGAAACTGATGACAGGCTAGAAATTATCAAAGGCAGCTGGACGGACTGAAATGGTCGTACCACAGTCCCGATTAACAGAGCCCCTTGCGACCCATTTGAAATCACTTAAAAACACAAATCAAGCAAAAGTTGAAAACACAATAACAATTGTTTCGGGACACACCATAAATTTGCATGCCAAGAAGAATGAGTGGGGCGGTGGGAATGCCACTTGGGTGGAAAGGGAAAAAAAACACTCGAATGGTTACATATAAAAAATAGGCACATAAATATGCGCAAGTCCCAAAACAGCGACCTGACCAGCTAACAGAAGAAGCAATTGTGGGGTGTACTGAAAGGGGAACAGGAACAGGGATCGAGAATGGTAAGGGGAACGGGAAATGGTAACGGCGACAACCAGAACAATTCGTTTGTGTCACAATCAGATTCGGATTGGGCACAAAAATTTTCCAGTTCGCATTCGCGTTCTCGTTCGCTTTTCGCGTTCGCATGTTGCCGCCATGTTCTATGAATTATTTTCCAGCCAAAAAGTTGTCCGTGTCGCCGACCAAAACTTTGACTGCAAAAAAATAAAGCAGCGCTAAGAAAAGAGCAAAGAAAAATAAATATTTGTGTGTGAAAAAAAGAAGAAAAAGCGGCAAGACATTTCCCATAGTGCTGTGGGCTCCTTGCTGGTGCTTCTTATTCTGCTGCTGCTTTTCTCTTGGTGCACTGAAGTCGGCGCATTTTTCGATTACCATTTTGCCGATCGAACTGTTGGAGTTAGAGTGAGAGAGTGAAGCAGAGTCAATGTTTCGAATTTTCTGCAACTTAACTTTGCCTCAGCTGCTGCTCTTATTGCAACTACCGCTCCTAGTGCAACTGCTGCTTAAGCGAATCCTTGTGCGACCACTGTTGCTGTTGCTGCTGCTTCTGCTGAGTTTGCTGCTTAAATTTCAATTGTGTGCCGAGGGCGGCAGCTCGACTGGAGAGCACTCTGGTGCAGGCTTTAATAAATTATGGACACATGGGCCAGGGAAATGATGGAGCCAAAGAGGGAGAGAGAGACAGAAAGATAGAGAGAAAAAAGTCGAGTGCGGGGTTTGTGTTACAGCTTTGCTCGGAATGGCCGATGCCATTCACGTCACTTGGTATAAAGTTAATACAACAAATGCGCTGCTCAACAACAACAATAACACTCAACGAGGCCAATAACAAGAATAACAGCAATAGCAACAACAACAACTACAATCGCGCCAACAATAATAACAGGAACAACAACAATGCTGTAAAACGACCGCATTACGAGCTCGCGAATTGTTGGCGCTTTCCAGTGCCCGTAAGCCAAAGGAGTCGGACCCGGTGCCTAGGTCTGTCGACCGCTGGCAACAGCAGCAACAACAACAACAAGAGCAACGACAACAATAGCAATGGCAACAGCAAAAACATGGCCGAGAAATGGCAGCTTTACAACTTCCGCCAAGAGACTGTGGCTAGAAGACAACCAGCACAAGAGAGAGAGAGAGAGAGAGCGGAAAGAGGACTTGGAATTGGATGAGTTCCGGGACTAAGACGTAGATGAGGAGTAGTAACTGTGAAATGTTTGCTGTTCTACGCTTTGTCCGTGTGTTTGGGAGTGTGGAGTCATCTTATGTCATTTGGGATTATTTTGTGGGTTAAAAACTAATTTTCGGTCATGAAGTGGATTTGGTTGTTCGTTCGTTCGTGCGCGCCCTTTTTAGCTATTTTTGCCGGCTGCCTGTTGTTGACATTGCTTCGCTCCATAAATATGCAGAGTGTGGCCACCAAACTGGCAACAACATTGGCAACAGCAATGGCTATACCAACAGCAACAGCTATGGCAACGGTCGCTAACTAGCCTCGCCTCATGTTTTTGGCCAAACGCCGACCATTGGCCACATTGCCATGCACTTCATTAGCATACCAAAGCTGGTTCTACTTTTGAACTTATGCTATTTATTTAACAGTTGCCATAGCTGTTCGCATTCTGGTTCAAGTTCAGGTCTTAACAACCATAAGTTGCCAGAAATTACCCTCCTTAAAATACCTTTTATTCAACATTCATCATTGTGTTATAATAATAAATATAAAGCTTTAATTTAAAAATAGCATAAGAAGGAAATGATGTGTTTCGAGAAGTAAAGTTCTGAGAAATGTATTGAATCTAGCTCTGTTATCCTAACTTAGAATAATAATAGGCATTTCGAAACATGCTTAAAGGAAAGTTTAAGGTTAGGCAAAATTTTATTATATTTCAACGAGGGAGAAGAATATTAATTCACAGCATTGTCTTTAACAATTTACTATATATGCAAACTAAAAGTCTTAAATTATTCTTCTTTTAATTTTCGGTTACAATTTTACATACTGATTACCTTAGATGTGATCTAATGAAGACTTCTGTCAACAGTTGAAAGTTCACGACAAAATTATTGCATTTTATTTAATTTATTGTTGAAAACATCACGACAGAAATACTCTGCCGGCATTTAAATTAAAATACTTGTACATAAAATACGAACTTCTCTACACTGAAGCAATTGTGACTGAGAAGCCTTGGAAAACTCCCGAGAGCATTTACAGCGACAGTAACAACAATGACAACGGTAACAACATTAACAACAACAACAACAACATCATTGACAACAACGACAACAATGATGTTGTAAAATATCACCAAGGGCTTTTTAATGGTTTCGATTCAATGCATTGGCTGCTGAAGTTGGCAAAAATCTGTTTATTTTGCCTTCGTGTTATGGTGTGAATAAAAGAAGGTCAGTATGCTGTTCGTTGCTGCGTATTATGGTCAATTAAGTGAAAATACCATTATGGTTATTGTCATCGCAAGTGTCCAAGTTGTTATTGTGCTTGTCTCTCCAATTATTCGCCTTATTTTTTATTGTCGTTAATAAATTTTGTAATAAATCTGAACTGAAATAAATATACGAGTTTCAAAGTTGCCAAGTTATTGTATGGTTTTCAGTCAGATTTTAATCTGCCTTTTAAGTAATTTCTAAGCATAACTTTGACTGCGAGTGTTTTATTATTGACGGACAATTGCCTGTACTGAAAAATATTTGCTATTTGCTTTGGATTCATTTTAAATTTGCTTGTTGTGGAAATGAAAGTAACAAGTAAAAGTTATGAAAGGTAGACGGTAAAATCTGTAAAACAAAAAAGTATATTTAATGTCTAGAGAGTTATAAGAACGGAGATGAAAATATGAGCATGAAATTGAAGTACTTAAAATTCAATTTGGGAGAAAGTAAAAGCATTATAGTTAAAGTAAATTATTTACATGAATGCCAACTAAGTAATCAATAATCATGAACTGCTAATTAAATTGATTTATTCGTATTAGTGATTTGATTTGTTGTTGTTCATTTCAATTATCGAAGGCAACAACAAAGAATAAACACATTAATAAACAGACTTGATAAAGATTCGATTACATTATTACAAAACAATTTTCATTCGATAAAAGCCAAAAACAACAGCGGCAGACAAAGTCATAAAAGTCGTGCAATGAAATTTTCAGCACACGCTGCCACTCGCCCCTCCCCTTATCCAAGTTTCATCTGCCACGCCTCTGGCTTCGACACAACTTGACTTGCCTTGACTTGACTTGATGGGCCATTTTTGTTGGCTTTGAATGGAGGCACAAAGAAAATATGCAAAATGCGCATAAATCTCACAGCTCGATGGATCGGCGGTGCTGAGACTGGAGGCGGCATACCCGGAGTCGGAGTCAGATCCGGAAATCACAGAGTCGGGTGAAATCTAAACGCGTTAGGGAGGAAACAATTTTGAGCGCGCGCGAAGCGTTGGAGTGGGAAAGCTGTCAGGGACGAAACTGCGTATGCAGAATAAATGATTTTCTATTTGTTAAGTCAAAGCGAAATTCTCATCGCAAGTGAGTGAATGCGTGTGTGTCTATGTGGGAGCGGGTGAGTGTGCGTATTTGTGAATGCGTGTGCGTGTGTGTAGGCTTTTCGTGTTGACATTCCTTTGAGCCGCCATCACTCACTGTAAACACAAACGAATACGCCTGTATTCAGAGCCAAAGACAACAAACAGTTGAGCATTTACATTTCCTCAGTCGTCTGCCAAATGTTTTGGGTTCGTCTCCTCATTTACGAGCCGCACATATCATAGGCGTGTCACTCGTACACCCACTTCCCCTTACCTTCCCGCATGTGATCGCATTTCTTGTACCTCACACAAAAGAGGTCAAAAGCCGGCACATATGTCAAGTGTCGGCAGAGAAACGAAAAATTTAAAAAGAGGACAACATTTTCCGATGCGACCGTTTCGACCCTGTGACATGTTCCATTCCCACTGTTTCAGCTTCCCATTAACGTTTCAGTTCCCGCTCGTTTGCTGAACAACTGTGTTTAGAAAATATATATTTTTATTCTTATCTTTTGCATTCTTGCTCTCACTTTTGTGCCGACTTTTTTGCGACTCTGCTTTATCCCTTTTTTTCCAACGTGTGCTTCGCTCATTGTTGTAAATTATTTATGCCTGCGTAAAATATTCAAAGCTTTAGCTCGGGAAGAGAAAAAGCTGAGAGAGAACGCACTACAACAGCTCTGAGTAAAGCAGAAGCAGCAGGAAAAGCAGAAACAAAAAGCAGTCGCAAGTTATTATTCATAACACAGCAGCATTAAAGTGTAAGGGAGTATGCGACAATTCCCACAGCCATTTGTCCAGCCTTCAGCATTCAGCCTTCAGCCTATCGGTGGGCGGGGCACTGACTGCCTGGCTGGCATGTTGGCATAAATCATTTACAGTAAGGAAAGAACGACAAAAATAAAAGGGAAAGATGAAAATAAAAAGTGAAATTTAACAATAATATTCATTCTCCGTCTAATTCAGGGCTTTGTTTGCCGTTTCGATTTTCAACGACACAACGTTCGTGGGAAAGTATAAAAGGAATCCTTTCCCAACGTTTGCCATTTACTTTTGTCAACTTTTCAGTGAGTTTTTAATTAATTAAAGTGCTTTTCTCGGCTTATTTTTAGGCACTTTGCACACCTCTGCAATTAGTATTGCGTCAGCGAATATTGAATTTGGCTCTCGACAATCAGACGTTATCAGCCAGGTAGCAGCAATCTGACCTTCGCCTTTTCGGGTTTAAATTTTCAACTGTCACTGGACTTAAAGTTCACTGAAGTCTTAAACAACTTAGTCGAGTTGTCGTACTAGCGATGGGCGGACTTGTTCTCTTACCGTAATGCTGTCTTAATGTCACACGAAAGAGGTCATTAGATCATAGCACAGAAGTCCTAACAAAAAACAAACATTACAAATTGAAAAATTCTACACGTTCTGGTAAGGAAAAATCGCTGGAAAAAAGGAAAAATAAAATGGCAACTGTTGAAAGTTAAAAGTCGACACCAAAGTCAGGTCTTTGTATTAACTTAACATTTTGACACCTGGAAAGCAGCGCACAGAGGCTCACACACACCTAAACCAGTTTTGTAACCTGAACTCTTACTGATACAGGCACACGTACTGGCACACATACAGACGCCCACATGACCCCAAGTGGTGCATGGTTCAAGAGTGTGGCTATAAGGTTTTAAGTGGCAATCGGTTTCGGCTTGGGTTATCAAGCAATCCTCGAAAGAAAGAGCATAGGCGAGAGACGTAGAAGATAAAAGAGAGAGGGAAGCTACATGCAACATTCACGAGTGGCAGTCGGAGTTGAGAAAACCGTTGCTTGTAGCATTTCCCGTTTTTGTTCTACAACAATGGCGTTCGCTTTTCTTTCACCGCTGCCAAAGGTGCTCATGTTGAATCCGACACTGCGGCAATTCCTCCCACGACCGACACTGACTCGACAGTCGGCATCATTATACTCTAAAATAAAATTCAGTTAGGGGTATGCTGACTAGTCTTCTTGATCTAAGACTTTAAAAAAATGAAATTTAATAAATATTTGAAACAAAATGTATCAAAATTGCATACATATAATTTAATTAAAGATAGTAGCTACTTATTAAATGGTTTATCAATTGGTTTTCAAGGCAAACTTTCGTTCTATTCAATTCAAGTCTCAGTTTACAGAGCATTTCAGCAGCTGTTACTGCCGATGTCATCAAACTTGGACGCATTGGCTGCCACAAGCGCCTCGCCGCGACGTGGAGCCGAGTGGAAGTGGCAAGTGGCAGCAAAAATATTGTCGCGCATTTGTTCGCAGCTTACGAAAACATTTTTCTTAACACGCTCAGCCATTTTTTGCACGCTTCTTGTAGTTTTTCGTAACTTTTGTTTGCCGCTCTCTCGCTCTGTCTTTAGCTTTAAGCGACTTGCGTTTTTTATTCGAGCTCAACTTGAAATTTGAAGAACGAAAAGTTTACAATTTAAAGCATTTACGAGCGCAATTTGTCTGCAGCTCCAAAGTCGCAGAGACCACAGACATAGTCAACTCAAGTTGCATTTCAGTTCGGCACAGTTCAGTTTCTATATGTATTTATATAAATATATCAAAGTTTTTTTGTTCTTTTTTAAGTTACAGGATGCAAGTTGTAGGTTGCAGGTTGCAGCTTTCCGTTTGCTTCATCCTGGTTAGCATTTTTCTTGGCGTAAATCTGGCAACAGGAACTTTAGCTGCTTTTTGCAGCTCATTGAATTTCGTGTGCTTTTGTCTGCCATTGCCATAAAAGCTGACATTCCCCTGAACACTTCCACTCTCCCACCCATCGTTGCCATAAGTTTAGGCAACTTCAAAGAAACTAAGTGCCAAACAGAACCTATATTCCAGCATTTACTACCATTTCTTTCTCTCTTTTTCTCTCTATGACCTGCGGGCTTTATCACTGAGTGAAGTACTGTGCATATGCCTGACTCTATTCAGAAAACAGTGAGAAACACTTTGAATATCCCTCTCCAGACCCCTACGAATCCCCTGCTCCTGCTGCCATCCTCTTGAGTGCTTTAGCACTTGCAGTTGCAGCTTGCTGGCATTTATTGTCAATTCGAAAGTTTTATACTTACATTTACCAACTTTTTTCTACCCCCAGCTTGTGCGTTAAATTGTATAAACGGATTTCTGAAGCATAAACGGGGAATAGGTTAGAGGTTAAGTCAACTGCAGCACACACGTGTGTGTTTGTATTGAAAGTTCACTCATATAGATTTGAACAAGTTAACAAAACGCTTAAACGTTTTAGTTGAGTTGTTCAACTCGAACATGCAAATGTTGTCGATACGTAGCCACGCCCACATTAGTCTCCCATGGTCGTGGCGTGTAATTTATGGGACGTTACCACATCGCTTTGTATGCAGCGATAATCGCGGGTCAATTTCATAAACAAATAACACACAAGCTATCTGAACACAAGTGCCCCTCTCTCCACTATTGACTCTCTTCACACACGAGTAATGGCCATAATGAAGGCTTGGTGCACACATACAAATAGCCAAGGCTTATCTTAATTATAGATCGATACACAGAGCTACAACCATATGTCCACTGTTAGTACTACAGCCAGACGTGTCCGCCTCTGCCTATCCCCCTTTGACCGCTGTCTGCCCCTATTGTCTTCCTGCTGCGTGTCAAAACTAATTCATGCCGCTAAGCTTGATGGCGGGAGTAGAGTACAGAGTCAAAAGGGTAGTGGACTGAGGGGAACGCAGAGGGTCAGCTTGGGTCCAGCTGGCAGTTGTCTGTTCTGTCATGAGTTGACATAATAATTTATACCGATTGCAGCCCACTTTCGACTTACCTCCACTCATTGGCTGACTGACTGACTGCTTGTCTGTCTGTCTCTTTTCTTGTATATCTATCTCTCTTGTCTATCTGTCCGTCTGTCAGTCAGTACACAAAGTATGACTCAATTTAAGCACGGCAAGACATTAGGCAAATGTCAATGTCAGGAAGTGTGTGCGAGTGTGTGTCAGTCTTTGTGTGTGTGTGCGAGTGTGTTTAGAAATGAATCCGCTTTGAGCTCTGTCAGCTGTCGCTGTCGCACTGGGATGTCACAGATTTTTACCTCACTCTGCTATTTTTAATTGAGTGTAATTCCATGTTAGTCAGACCAAATATCTATACGATACTTAAATGAGCCACAAATTCGCTTAATTCTGCTCTCATGCACAAGATTTTCCCACTTGTCGTCCATTCAATGATGATGAATGGAATTCAAGCACTTTGCATTTTATTACTGCTCTAATTAAGCTGTGGCAACTGCTCGGGTGCAGCACGAACTAGTCCACTCTCATACTATGGATATGCTCAAGGTGAAGTTGTTCTCATTTGCCGCTTAACAAGTATGAGGAGGAGTGAAGGAGGAAAAGAGAAAGAGAAACACTACATGGCACCGGAAACAAGGTGAATCCAAAATATATGCAACAACAGATGGCAAACCAAGTGGAACATGAAACACAAACGGCAACAACCGAGGCGGCAGGCAACAGTAAACAACAGTTTTATAGTCACTGACAACGCAATGGCTGCGACTATACACTGAGAGAATAAGCAGTACACTGAACAGTAAGTGGTATTTATTATAATGACTATAATTCTCTACTTTAAATGTAGGATGATAAGGAGAATACGAGTCAAATATAATAATAATTAGTTGTACATTGTTAATTTGATTTCTTTCTCTCAGTGGAAGATTAGATGGCATGAATTGCCTAGAAACAAATCCAGCACTGAGACCTCTGTATCCCCAAGCGTATGTGTGTTTGTAGCTTAACTGTGCCTGTGCATATGTGTGCGTGTTAAGCATTCTTTCCTAACCAAAAGCCGCAAAAAACAATGATGTTGTGGTGCAAAGAGTTTATGTAAGACTGACTGTAGTTGTCTCTACTTTCGCACTCTTTTTCTCTTTAATACGCTTACAGTATGTTCTCCTATCTCGTCACACTGCCTGTACTCATGATGTGTTGGCCTATTGACCAAAGGTCGTCGCTAACGTCATCATGCTGACTGTGGCAGTTCCCAAGCTCTTGACACACATCTAATGACATTGACTTCCCCTTTTAGAGTTTATAAACACGCAGCTTTAGCACTTTATAATTACTTACAACACGTGAATTTATGTTTACAATTTTTTTTTCTAAAACATCTAAATCAAGTTGAGTTGGGAGATATACAATCAAAATCAACAGACAATAAATCATAATTTTCTGCTGGTCGTTCTAGGGGGAAGAATCAACACTCACCCACAAGGCAAACAATTACCACAAAATAAACAATTAAATGAAGCCTAGTCGAAAGAAGGCCGGCAAAGGACAGTGGGCACTCAGCAATATCCTCAACGCGTCTCAATATTGACATTAAAAGCTTCGTAAGCAGTTTTCGCTTATAACAAGGCGCGCGCCCAGAAGTAGGCAATGAATTTTTTCTTTTCGTACTCAATAAGCGACGACGACGACGAGAACGTCGAAGCTAAAATGGCAATAAAAACGGCAATTGATAAGCGTTTTGGGCCCCACCAAAATAAGCAAACAATCAAGTGAACGGCGAACCAAAAAACCCGAAACCAGAAACCAGAAACCGAAGCCAAAAACCGATACCAAAGTGAGTGAGTGAGAGCGTAAGTGAGTGAACGATGAAGAGGCGAAGCAAAGGGGGAGAAAACAAGCAAACTGGCAAACAAACAATCAAACGATAAACGGATGCCAAGTGGCAAGGGGAAGGCCGAAAGCATTTCAACCTCAATTTGGCAAATTCTATTACGATAATAAGAGAACGACGCGGGCCGGAGGGGGCATGAAATCGCCACCAATTGACAGCAAAGGAGGGAAGAGAGAGAGAGGGAGATGGAGAGTAAGAAGAAAAAGCAGCCGCAGCAGCAGCAAATAGCCGGAAAATGTTTTATGTGCTGGTAACAATAACAACGAGGAAAGGCAGTTAAAACCAAAACAATGCAACGCTCACCAATCGAAGTGTATACAAAAATGAGTGAGATCCAATTTCATTTCGATTGTTATCCAATTTCGTAGCAAATAAGTGAAAATGTTTTCATACTCATGCCTCGAAGGCGTAAGCCAGAGAATCTATTGTGTCTCGGTCTACCATTCGGTCTGCTTTTGTGTGTGCCTGGGTGTGTGTGTATTAAGCGTGTTCATAATTTGTCTATAAGGGTTTTTTGTCGCCTGACTGTTCTGAGTAGAGTGTAAATAACAGCCATGTAAGTAAAAGAATCCAAAGCAAATATGACAAAATCAAATAAATGAAGGCGACACTGAAATACCAGTTCAAAGGATTGAGCTGCACAGCAGACCAGCAGACAACAACTGGCATCTTATACTCGCCTTTCAATCTGTATCTTTTCGTCGCTCCGACTCTCTATCGTTTAAGATAATTGATGAAATCTCTTGGTTTCCTTTTTGTGTAGTTGTGTTGTTGGTATTAGAAACATTTTGGCTTTTCAGTGTTAAGCGTCTTTTGATTCTAAGCCCGATTAGTAGCATTAAAGCCAGCGCTTATCCAAGCGAGAAAAAAGCCAGCAACAAATAAACAGCAAACAGTTGGGGCCATAAAACTGGCAGCGTCTGATTTTCTCAGCCAAGAGGAAAGCATAAAATGCAAATCTGCGATTTGGTTTGTTAAACATTTGCTTAACCACAAAAATGAAAGCAAAACAGAAGACAAAAAAAAAAACGGAAAAAAAACAAGAAAAGAAGAAAAATAAACCAAAATGTTGTTCAAGCTAAAGTCACTTGCTGTTGTCACACAAGGGGAGTGACAGAGTCACGACAGCAGCAGCAGCAGCAACAGCAACAACTGAAAAATCAGTGACAGCAAGAAAAACAAAAGAGGGAGAGGAAAAAAAAGAGCACATGGCACGGGAATATGCCAGATTATGAGACAAGAGCAACATATGCCAAGCTGCGAGTATCTCAAGAGATGAGAAGAGGCGGAAAAGCTGGCCAGTCAACAAGAGAGTCCATAGACTGGAACAGGCAAGGGCGGGTTGTGGGGAAGGTGGCGCAAATGAAGGCAAATTACGTTAAATAGAAAAGAAAACTTTTCCACTTTTTAACTTTGGCATACGACTCCAGAGTTGTTGGCGAACCGGCAAAGCGGCAACGTTGCGCGGTTGTTGAACATTTTACAAACAATTTAAGCGTCGCATTAAATTATTGTTACGCTTGCAGCTTAAACTTTAAGGCAGCTGCCAGTTGCAGAGCGAGAGCGCGAGCAAGAGAAACAGAATCAGTATCAGGTCCAAGTGCTTGCCGTATTTGCCTGCTGCCTTGACTTTTATGGTCGCCCAACAATCGTTCTTTTCCCTGGCAATCCCCTTCACAGTTTCCCCTCTCCTGCTGATTGCGCTACACGCACTCTATCTCAGAATGTTGCAAGGAAAGCGGGACACGATAAGAGTGAAAAATGGTAAATTAAGCTAAGGAAAAGCGGCTGCGTCTTAAAAATAAAACCAAAGTCTGTGTTATTGTTGTTGTTACCAACGTGGCGTGCGTCAGACTAAATTAGAGCAAAAACTTAATTTGCCTTTTGGCTGCGCCCAAAAAAGTCGGCAACAACGAACAATGAACAACGAAAGCAACTGCGAATGCCGAATCAAAAGGGAAAATGGCGCAAAATAACAATTATGTTTTAAGGCAATTGTATTGCTTTGTTTTCCTCTTGTTTTACCAACTTATTTTCCCTCAACGTTGTTATTTTTCCTTTCCATTCTTTTGTTTGTTTTTTTTGTTTTTGTTTTTCTGTGTGTGTTCTTCTGCTTTGTTTGTATTTTTTACACTTGTAATTGAGAATGAAATAAGGTTAATTAGAGTAATGGCCACTTTAGGCTCCACTGCCTTCCCTCTTGGCCTTTTTGGCTGCCTCCTTTGAATCTTTGCCCGTCAGTGAAGACATTTCAATTTGGAGTCAAAGCTGTTGGAATGTTTGACTGGACTCTTCACAGCGGTCAAGGCTGTTCAAGGCATAGTTTATGCAAAAGGTAAACGAAACAGAAGGTGACTTTTCAATTGGCTCCTGATTGTTTCACAAGAATGTTAAGTAGAGCAGCAGTTACAACTTTTTGGGCCAAAACTCATTTACTGAGTCTGTCAGTGAAGCCACAGGCTCAAACCCAGCACGTTTCTCTGTCAGCCTCTGAACTGTGGTAACACTTGAACCCATTTACTCAATTCGACCAGGCCAAAATGTGGAGCTGGCCAGAGGAGTTTGTGGACACGTGCCTGCTGATGTAAAGCTGAATGTTAAATGAGTTTTAATTGGTGTTAGTGCACGATATCGTCACACTATTTACAGATCTCGTGTTTGTTGTTCTTGTCATCAACGTGCAAGTTTGTTCCAAAATAGTTTGCTTCAGAAACTTTGTGTGCAATAAGTTTTCAGATTTTGTTTATTTGGCTATTACATATGTAACCACAGCAGAGAACCATACTACACACACACAGCTAAGAGTTGAGTCTCCTTTTTATGACCATGCCCCCAAAAAACGAAAAAAAAAAACTTTTCATACAATAATAATCACTTTGTAAAAGTTTTGCCTAAGCCGTCATAGCAACCAATTCAGTGACGCCGAAACTTTGACTCTAAGCTTCGAATTACAACGCACAAAACTGAGGGTAAACTTTTTACTGACTATCATCTGTCGACCAGCAGCTAGTTAACACCATTCCCTATCATTTCCCTTCCTCAATGCCCTGCTCCATCACATCATTGGCAGACCAATTAATGCATATGTCGTAAAGTTAACTGAGATTTTGGCCAGTGTATATGTGTCAAAGGTTTACTTTATTATGTCATTGAATGGCATGAGATTGTCACACCGCATAAATGGCTCTATGAATGATTAAACCATGCAATTTTTATACCTTTTGCTTTTTAAATAAATAACAAGTGTATTTTTTTTTTTGTCCGCAAATTTACATACACACGAGCTCTACTCGTAATGTATGCGATTTTTTTTCTCGATTTGCGCATGTTTAAAAATTTATGTTCAAATTTGATGTACAAATTTAAATTAAATTTTTGCTGTGTGTTTGTCACACACACTACTCACACTCTCACTCACAGATGCTCTGCATGACTTTGCGACAATTGAAAGGCACAAACACAAACACAAAAGCAAACATAAATATAAATATAAATACAAATACATTTTCATGCAAACACACATATATATAGACTACATGTAGTACAGTTAAAGCCATGCGTGGGTCCATGTGGTAAAAAACAAAGCTACATATTTCATGGATGCCGGAAGTTCAAAACAAAAGCAACAAATTCAGTCAAAAAAGGGTTGCCAACTACTCGCACAACACATATATTCGTATGATGTGCAGATCTATTCAAAAAAGGCTCAAGCTCCAGGTTTTTAGTGGCACGAAGTCCTCTTACCCTGTAATTTTATTTTATTGCTTACTTTTTGAAATTTTACTCAGAATTATGAAAAAATTTGATAATAATTTCTTCAATTCATTAATATCTTTCACCACTCTTCGAATCACTCTCTTTGAATCGTCACCCTAATCAAGTTGCTCTAATTTAATCGTATACGCCTTTTTTAGTTGGCTTAATAGAGTATAAAAACAGCAACACGCAAATTGTTGTTAGTGTTATTTTAGTTGTTTATGGCATTTTAATTTTGTATATGTGTGGGAGCAAATGTGTGTGGTTTATTTTTGCCTGTTTTTATGCGTAAGCACACATGCGATTCCGCTCATTATCATCACACACATACACAAACACACAGACGCGCGTAATGAATACACCACTACAGAAATGAGCACTCAATCATAAATATAAATGCACACAAACACACACAGCGCACACACATGTCAATAGCTGGACGAGTGGCATGTGACCAAGCACCGAACATTTACACAAAAGGAAGTTGTTATTTCGGCTTCCGGTTTAGCTGAGTTGTTATTAAGCTTATACGACATACATCTATATATACCATACATATATGTTGTTCTACTGAACGAATTGAGTATACTTTTTTCTGACAAACCACGACATGATTCAACCGATTCATTTCATGATAGTTTCCTGTTGTGAAAATATATTTGAAATTTGTAGATATAGCAAATATAAAAGCCACGAATTAAGTTGATTTAAAAATAAATGTCATATCTACTGTGAGTAAATATTTCTAGTTTATATCTTTAAAGAAAACATTTTAAATTTAATACGCTTTTAAGTTAGTAGTACTGTTACTTTTCATTCAACAGAGTATCTGGCCATCGCTGTCATTGCTTCTTGCTGTGCTTTCCTAACGACTTAATCCCAAACCAATTTAATATTAACTGAATTTGAGTAATATAAGTCGAGACGAATCATTAAACAATTTGCACCTTCCAACTGTATTAATGTAACTGATTGTTGGAATTTGGCAACAATTAAACATCTCTTACTAACCACTGTTCTTTTGGCCAGCTGCTCAGTTGACCAAAATTAACCACATTCCAAATGCAGCAGTTTAATTTGTCTGTGTATTTTGTGTCTTGTCAGCAATTTGTGGCAGTTACAGTTGCACTTTCAGTTGGTGTTGACATTTATTAGCTTGTAAACATTATGGGACTCAATAGAGTTTAAGGAAGAAAGGAATTTTGCAGTCTTTCAGCTGTTTAAGTGACCGAATTGTCTGATTTGTGATTTAGTTGTTGTTATCTTCACCGCTGCAGAATAATAGAATAATTGTCAAGCACTTCAAATATTTATTTATCAATTTGGCAATTAAGTTGGTCGACATAAAATTGCTTAATAGGCTTTCGTTTATTATATGTATATTTTTCAATAAAAGCTTCTCTCTTTGTTTTGCCTGTGACACTTTTTCGCCTTTTTGTTTGAGTTTTAATGAATTAAATTAAACATAATTTGTCAATAATTGCACCCCGAACTCGAAAGTGCGCTTCAATTAACAGCAGGCTTAAAATTGGCCACAGCAAAATATATACAAATGATGCACATTTTATCATTTACTATTATTGGCATTGCATTTCATTGTTTCAATTTATTTAAATATTTTTTAATGTGTTTTTATGTGTACTCATCTGAGATTATTATGCAAAGTTCGAAACATATACAGACTATGTTCGAGCTGAGAAGAACAGATAATTTCAATGTGTCAATAAACAGCATACATGGAAAATGGGAAAATCTCAAGCGGAAAACGAGTTAAAAAGACGACAATGATGGCAGTAGCAAACAAAAAGATGGAAAAAGCAAAACAAGCAAAGTAAAAAATAAAAATAAACATAACATTGCAAAATGCTTTTCAATCTGCAGAGACACGCGACTCCAGTAAAAATATGCAAAGCAGCTGCGCTGATTGCGCCACACGACGAGGCATGCAGCTGTTGGTGTTAAGAAGAAAAGCGGAATAGGGGAAAAGCGCAAAGCGGAAGGCGGATGCAGCCCCAACAAGATGTCAACAAAAATCATCGACTAGCATAGCGCGGAAATGAAGCTGGAAACTAGCTGGAAGAGGTTGCACCTTTTACTCCAACAACGAGCCCAGCGAGAATGCCAAAATGAAGCAATGGCAAACTATCAGCTAACTCAGCAGATTCGCCATTAAAGGGCAGCATACACCGTGCTAAACTGTCTTCACTGAGAGGAGTGCTTGGCCACCTGGCTGCACTGTGGGTCAAAAGCAAAGGGAAGTATATAAAAATATATTTTTGAAGTATGTTTTATGAAAGAGATGCTAATTTAAAACACTAATGGCTAATAAATAATAAATAGTCCTACGCTTGTGTTATTAATAATAATTTTATATATTATACATTATCTCATTTCTATGACATGCTTTTGTCAAATTAAATGTATAATCCTAGATACTATATCTTTGTCTCGCAGTGGTACATGAAAATGTGTGCAGTAAAATAGGCAGATGCTCCACTGTCCACCTGCTTGTGCACGGTTCGTTAGTAGCTCAGGCAATAAAAATGTGCTCAAGTGTCGCATGCTTAAACGAATTGTGCTCTCTTGCTGTTGCTCTTGTTATTGTTGTTGTTGTTCTATGGTTGTTGCTGCTTTGTCATTACAAGAAACCGTGCAATATTCACCATCGAGAATGCAACACAACAAACACCAACTGCACAACAACAGCAACAGCAAGAACAACCACAGCAAAAACAACTTATGTATATAAAGTTGCGCGCACGAAACACTTCCGCAGGCGAAGAGCTTTCCGCTTCCGTTTGTGTGTAGGTGTGTGTGTGTGTAAGAGCGTGTGTGTGTGGCCCAGCATGGTAGCTGCTGTTGCTTCCTCTTCCTACTGCAACTTTAAATATTAACAGCTAAGTGGCGTGTGTCGTGACTCACGAGTGTGAGTGTAAGTGCTGCTTCGATTTTTCTTGCGCTTATCGCTGCCAGGCATCGACTGCGTGCAACCAAAAAAAAAAATAAATATATATAAAATATAGAAGGAGAGTAGCACAACCCGAAACCAAGCTGGCAGGTAACGTCCTGACTTTGCTACTCCCAACTCTCATACACCTTTACCAGCACTCCTCTTGCCGTGCTCCTGTCAAAGTGTCATTTAGATCGTAATGGTTTGATAGCAGAACGCGCAAACACATTAAAACTCTTGTGTTACACCAACAGCAACAACAAACTGAGTATCGATGTTTGGCATCGGTTCGCATAAGCCACTCATAAGCTGATTGCGAGTCATTTGTCCTGTGCCTTTAATTCACTTACATCCGCATTGTTGTGCCAGTTGAGCACTATCGAGCATGGGTATGAGTACTAAATCGTTAACAATTAATTGTAATCAATAAAAGGCTCATTGGAATCCAGTTACGTATACGCCAGGTGCCACTTAATCAATATGATTCAGCAATTACATAAAACAACTTACAAAAACGTGTATTATTGGCAATTGGCCAGCTTGAAATTGGTCAGAAATGCGATGGCTTACCTGCAAAAAAAAGAACAAAAGGGGACAAAAATTAGATAATTAATTGGATTAGAAATATTCGGTTGTTGCTCAAGTATAAATAAATTTTGTTTTATCATTTCAAACAGCTCATCAAAATGAAAACACGAAAATGACATACCAAGAGTTGACAGCAAAACAATTTTTTAATTTTATGCCCAACGATTTTGCAGCCAAGGGACATGGCAGGGTGTTAGGTGGTTAGGAGGGAGGGTTTTGGGAGGTGTAAGCAAAGCGCATGAAACGACAACCAAAGTGACTTTCTAATTAGTTTGGTTTGTCAAGCGAAGGACGCAGAGCGAACACACGACGCACTTGACTCAATTTACGCGAATTACCCATACAGACACATACACATGAAATCGCACACATATACAAACACACTCAGTGGGACTGAAATACAGATACGCACACATATTATATGGTATCAGAACTCATATTTGCTTTTGCTTTTGAATTCCAAGAATGTTTTTGGCGAAGCGCCACGCGAAGAGATTGAAACAGCAAAAGGAGAAAGAGAGTTAGGTTGCGAGAAAGATAGGAAAAGAGAACGAGAGACAGAGACTGAGAGACACGAAAATGTACAAAAGCAGAAAAATGTGAGGCCATAAAAATATGTTACAATGCTTCGTTGCCTTATGAAAGAAATTATGAAGGAAAATTCGCCCTCAATGACTGTCTGACTGTCTCAATCTCCACACTCACACATACTCTCAATATCACTGTGCTTGTGACTGTGTGCGTGTGTGAGTGTGTGTAGTCAACGCGATGCCGCAATTTCCGCAATTAAATAAAAACGCAAACTTAAGGGCGACATGAATGTCGAGTGTGTGTCGCGTTGCGTCGAAATATTTGCATATGTTGTTGCTGGCTGCGGTTGCTGCTTGATGCCAAAGTTGCTCACACACTCCCATACACGCAAGCACACACACATATACCTGCTTAAACACACCCACGCAGTGGCACGCAATGCGTTAATGTTTTTTGATTTGAACATCAGCACCTGCCGTCAATGTTGCCAAGGTGCCAGTGCGTGTGTCCGTGTGTGCGACTGCTCATACACTGATCAAAAGTAAGCTCAGTTTCTGTAATCAGGCTTTTGTCTGTGTACTTTCAGTTCAAGCACATTTAAAAGTATTTTGTTTAGTGTCCGAAACTCAAACACCTCATAAATAAATTTAAATACTTAACTATCATTCTATTAGAACTCCTAAGTGTTTTAAACTATTTAAAAATAGTACATGCAACTTAAAATACCTAAATCATTTTAAATATTCAACTACTTAGATTTCAAATCAAATTACTTTCAGCAGTGTATTTGAATTCAATAATAAACACTCGCCAACATATACACACACACGCACACACACTGACACGCTCTCATGTATAGTCATGGGGACACACGCATGTTAATAGCTATCAACACCATTGGCCTTTCTACTACACTTGGTCTATTTCCCATTTCTTGGCGTTTGTTTTTCATATGGCAACAACAGCAGGCAAACAGCTAAGAAATGGATTTTTTTTGACAGTCTGTAAAGTCTGCGGGGCAAAGTAAACGGTACGAAAAATCAAATACGAGTACAAGAACAAAAAACTTTACTCATTTGGTTGATAGCACACATCTCAGAGGTACGAGAGCACTTTTTGATACGGTGTATCTTCGTATCTTTTTGAAGCTGCTACTTTCACTGCTGCTGCTGGCAGTTAAAAGGAGTACAAATTACAAATATCAACAGCCAAAAAGTAAAGGCAGCACATTTTAAAAGTAAACTTCTTGCTTGAACCTCTGTCTCTCAAAATATGCTTTTAATTTTATATGCATAACAAATTTATGCAAAGTGCGCGATGCGATCGCCAGGTGTCCTCTACTTGTGTGGGTGTATGTGTGTGTGAGTGCTTGTGTGTGTTGACAGCCTCATGAAATTATATAAAGATGCCTTAGTAGGTCGTCGGCCTACGCTTAGCTTGCCATTATATTAAAATTGCGACTACGTGTGGCTTAAAAATGTATGCCAGTTAAACTGTCAGACTGCCAGACAGCCAGACAGTCTGCCTTATAAAAGTGAATTTTGATATATATTTTATACACTTATACGTTGCGCTTTAAGTCGTTTATTTTGCAGGCAGAGAAAAAAGAACTTGTGATTTATTTAGTGTAAAATAATTTCTTTAAATAAAATGGTTGCCCTTTTTTGCTTTTAATTAAACGAAATGTGCAGCGAGTTGAAGTTCCCGCAAAATGTAATGCTAACGAATTGTTGAGCTTACAGCGATGGGTGAGGCGAAGTGTGAAGGGGCGTGTGGGAATGTCTAGGAAGCGGAAAGCATGCTGATTTTAGATGTTGCCACAGAAGAACGCCACAAGGTTGCTCTGGTGTTTGGTGGCAAAATAAAAACCATAAATCCCTCAAAAATTGATGCTAAGCTCACGACTTAAAACATGAGCTGTGCGACACACACACACACGCACTCAGCGAAAGAGAGAGTGAGTAAAGGGGGAGTGTAGGTAGCGAGAGGAACGGCCAGACAGACAGAGGCACCGACACGTACGCATAAAGCACTTTTAAACCCGCTTAATGTGACGCACAGCAGACAAAATCTGTGCCAAGCTTTTTCCTTATGCCACTGTATGTGTTTAACCCAAAAATATATATTTATATATATATGAAAATAACAAAACATAACACAAAAAACTTTGCAGGCCAACGTATGCAAATGGCAAGAAAAAAAGGCACTTAATTAGCAACCTTGACTTTAAGCGTTGACACGTCGAAGCCAAGTTAAATTTAAAGCAGTCTCGAATGTCAGTGTGACTTTAAAGGACTCTCAAGGAGAAGGCAGCCATCACCTGCTGTGAGGTGGTAGCTTTCCACTTTGTGTATACACTTTTTGCTGGAATTTTGTGAAAATAAACACAAACACACACACACATATTTTTAATTTACTTTTTGCGCGCTTTGCTTTGCGCATTTTTTCTCATTTGAAATGAAATCGAGACAGCTAGAGACCCATAAGCAGCGGTTGCCCCACAATTCACGTGGTGCTGTGGCATCCACTAGCCGTAGTAGCTGTGGTTCCCTCCGGTCTCCGTCTCCGAGACCGTCTACGACTGTGGCTCTGTGGCTCTGTGGCTCTATGGCGCCGTGGCTCGATGGCTCTGTGGCTAAGGCAATGGCTGTTCTTGGCAGTCATTGCCATTCCTACAGCTTTTTGTCTTGTGCTGAATTTTTAATTTGCCCGGCAAACATTGCAAGAAAGCCAGCTACGAGTTACGGTTGGGTTACGAGTCTCACACCTCACATCTCACATACTTGAAGCTCTTCTTCCACCTGTTTTTTTTTTTTTTTGTTCTTCCACTTTGATGATGAAGGTCATACCCAGGTGATTCAACAGCTTCTCAACAGCATCCGCAGCAGTCGAAGGTTAAGTGCATAACATTTCTACTTGCATGCCTTGAAAAGAGCGTGTCTGTATGTGTGCCAAGCAAATTGAAATATTACGTTGCATTTTATTTTTTGTAGATAAATGCGACAGATTTGCATTGCCAGTGTGAATTGTGTATTGAATTTAATTACAATTTGAACAGGCATAAGCGTAGAATGTGCGCTTGCGGATTTAATGCGTGGCTAACATCACGTATACGCAATAACATGAGACTGGCCCACATACACACACACACATACACTGTCAATGGTGCACTAACTGTGGCAGTGGCAGTAATGCAGGGGACATGCAGCACGAAACGTTGACCCAGTTTGACTTTGGCTTCATAACTAATTCACAGACACACACACCCACACATACACTCCAACACTCACATGGCTACTCACCGTGAGTGGGTGTAGAGGGATGGGTGAAGTCGAGGGCGGGGAGCGAGCTGAACGCGGACAAGGGGCAGTACATAAAACATCATTGTTACACGGACCTTCTGGCACCTGTGCTATGTTGTGTTGTGTACACACACACACACTTATGCAGCCAAAAACACACCCAGACGCACCGGGTCGGAGTGTAGGTTTTTGGGGTCGTGCCCAGATCGGGTGTTGCAATATAATTAAGGTGGAATAACTTAAGAGCGTTGTGTGCGTGTCGCTGTGCATATGTGAGTGTATGCGTGTGTGTGTGTGTGTGTGTGTGTGTGTTACGTGCAACTTGTGTTAAGTTTAAAATTGATGCAATTTAAGCGTTTGCACTTGAATTCGAATTGAATGAATCAAACTAAATCATGCTTAGTTTATTAGCAAAAGGAATGAAAATCGATGGAATAAATTAAAAATTGGTTGAACAAATTTCAGATTGATCAAATTGGCATACCGAAAAATGAAAGATGAAAATTTTATTGTGATTAAAATCATACAAGAGCATATAACCAAATATTCGTCTCAAGCTGTAGCTGTGACAAGACGATGTCCATGTACATGACGATGGAAAAGTTTCGAGATGCGGAGATCAAAGGGCATTCTTTCCCTTTCGGCTATGGCCACGGCCACTTAAAGAAATTCCAATTCAAATGCGAATACGAATACGAAGACGTAGACGAGTGAAAGACGAATTCGATTGCGAATTCAAGCAACTTGTGTGTGGATGTGTGCAAACTTAATCTAAATGCTATAAACTGCAAGACGTACTCTAGGTCAGTGTTGACACTTTAGCTGTTTTATAGCAGTGCTAGCAACCTTATGAATTGCAGCTACTCTGCTAGACGATTGCTGTTGTAGACAGTCATATTTTGACACAATATTTTCTATGATTTTGAAGTAGAATCTTTGTTTGTTGTAAGCTTTTCACACTCAGTAGAATGTGTAAACTATTTTGAATACAATTTCAGTTATTTCTGTAAATTTTCTCTCATTTATCGACTGAAAAGTGTGACAACACTGCTCAACCAAGACGTCGTTGTAGTTTTCGTTGTCGTTGTCGTGTGACAGGACCAAGTACTAAACCGGACCACGTTGTCGTAGACTTTGCCATATGTCGATAAAAAGGCATACGGAAATTTTTATGTCCCTCAACGTCAACCTCATTGCAAATTGTTATGTATGTCCTACTCGATGTGTACAGTTGTATGTGTGTGTATATAATGTAATTGGTATGGTGGTGGTGTGCGTGTGTGTACTTTGTACTTTTGTAGTTTTACGATTTTTTAGTTTCTTACCGACAAACCAATCGATTTTGTAGTGCAATTGACCAAAGTTCTTAGCCACATCTTAAGCTGGTTTCTTTTGTGCCATTTAATGACTAATTTGGTCAGTCAATCTAATTGGCTATCTATATGTCTGGCTGTCTGACTGTCTGTCTGTTCTCTGACCCAATCAGTCAATCAATCGGTCGCTCAATCAATCATTCTAACTTTTAACGTACTTGTCTGGAAAAAGTTTACAAGCATTTTGCATTTCTGATGCTCTGAAGAGTAGCAACAAATCGCAACGAAGTCACAACGAATCGAAAGCAATCACATCGTAACGATACGAAACGAATTGACTCGAAATGAATCGATATTTATGATTATTTAATAAACTCAATTATAAGGTAAGCCACAGTGATTGCTTCGGTGTGTGAGTGTGCGTGTGCGTGAGCGTGTATAGGTGTGTGTGTGCGTGTATTCGAGGGGTTATTGCTCTCGCATTTTCTTTTCAAGTGACCGCATTATACTAAAAGCTAAAGATAGGAGGTTCGATTGAATTTACATTCTGGCTGGCATTTTTAATTTGTTGCTAATTTGACATTTAACATTTGTACGAGAATTCTATGAAAATACCATTAGTGGCACTCAACTCATTTTTGCCAAAGTTTTCGGCACTCAGGCCAACAAAATAAACTTTTCACAATTTGCCATTTAAATTGGATAGAGCATTTCCAATACGGGCAGCAAGAGACGGCTGAAAATATTAATTTAATTGCAAATGCAATGCAATTGACTGAAAGAGCCGGTAGTAAAGGGAGAGGGCTGTAAAAAGTAACCGTCATCCAGTTATTATCGGTAATTCTTTTATTTGGCAGGAATTTTTAATTTGTGCTTGAAGAGAGTGAAGTTTGTAGCCGGAAAAGCTCAATAACTGGTGGATATAGAAAGAAGAAGCATTTCGATTGTACACACACAAATTTCACAACAAGTGCAGCAAACTCAATGGAGTGGCATGTTTATTTACTTTGTCCTCGTGGCCAATTGGAAAAATGTGCTTGTCTATTCCTTTATTCTTATATCTATTCCTGTTTACGGCACGTAGCAACGCTCAGCAAACATTTAAAACAAGTCGACTTGCCGTGCAGGATAACAAACTTATTCCACACACACACAAACACACCTTTCTGATTGTCTGTTGCCACACAATAAAATACGAAACAAAACCTCAATTCAAAGTGAATATAAATTGTTTTACAGCTGACGTTTGCTTTGCATTTCAAATAGTTCAGCGTCTCCGTTGCAGACAGACATGCAGACAGTTTTCCCAAACTATAGCAGGGGAAAGGTCACAGCAGCGCAACAAAGGGGGGATTTATTGTCATTTTGCCCACCCCTCAGTCTTGACTTAAAGTGGGTGGTGCCTTCACCAGTCTCACATAAAGAGAGTCGCGCCGATGGCTCGAAAGGTCATCGTGTTAATTGGAGCATAAGTGATGGCAGCTGCCGCTATCTGCCTTCCAGCAGATACATAAGTATACTAAATGTATATTACTATATAGTTTGCTCACGTGGGTGGAGTATTTGTGTAGCCAGCGAAGCGTTAAATATTGTTTGCCAATACTGTATCGACTTCACTTAACAGCACGGCTATATTTAGTAGCACAAGTTGCACTAGAAAACTTTAATCAGCAGAGTAGACTTGAGTATTCTAAAAAGCTTTTAGGTATTGGTTGAGCTTCGTTATATTAAACAAGCTATAGTTTTGTTAAGAAATTAAATTTGCAAATTTTAATTCTTAGCCACAAATTCATAAAAATGTTTAGCTATTTTTATAAAATTATTCAACGTTTTCCATCGTGGCTTCAAATCACGTCACACATTACTTACCAGATCTTCCAAATGTTAGATTCAAATCTGTCTCCAGTGCCGTTGTGGCTGACGATAATGATTTATCGGTGGGCAGAGCCGGCGGCGGGAGGGGTAAAGGACCCACCGTAGATGTGGTGGTCAAATCGCAGCATTCGCGTTCGGGAAACTCACTGCATCGTGCCAAGTGCAGGGCACCGGCAAAGAGCGTAACCCAAACGCTGAGACAACATGAAAGGATTTTTAAATTTTTGATACGAAAGCGGGTCATGTTCGCTGTTGGGGTGTTCTTGGGATGCCCTTTGTTCTCCTGCTCGATGGTGCTGGAGACGCTGGAGGGTTGAGCGGTGTGCTCGTCAGGTTGATGATTTTAATAATTCTACAGTTTGTTGTCAACACTTTCACTTTGCTTTGTGTACTTTTAATTTTGTTGCTCGTAAAATCCTTTCACACTTTATAGTTGAGTGCATTTAATGCTCTTCTCTGTTGCTATCAGCGTTGCCATTCTTGCTATTATTATTACTATTATAATTGTTGTTTATTTTTTTTTACTTTTGTTAGTAAAGCTTATGCTGCTGCTGCTGCTTTAGTTTTCTTTGACTTGCCATTAACAAAGTTGACTCTAATCTAAATCCAAGCTTTGTTTTTCGGTTACATTTACATTGCTTTACATAAAAGCACTTTGTATTACATATTCTCTGCCTGCCTGCATTTTTAGCTGCATAATTGAGAATTTTATGTTATATATTTTTGTGAGATGACAAAAATATAAAACTACAAAATAAATTTATTCATGACGAATATTTTAAGTTTTTGCTTATGCCAGAGTCTTAAAGTTCACTCTAAAACTGGACTAATTTGTGGAAAATGAAAAGCACAATTCAAAAATTGACAGAAAGAGAAATAGCAACAGACAGATGGACAGTAAGACAGAGAGAGAGGGAGTGAAACCGTCAGCTAGTCAGTGCAACTACGAACAGTATTTACAATTACTTTCGACAAAACTTATATAGACAACAATAGACATAATGCAGCAATAACGACAACAACTCGAATACTCGTATCCATAGGCGGTCTGAGCGACAGGAAAAGCTTCACCGATGGAGCAGGAACGTAGGAAGAGGGTAAAGGGAAGGGGGCGTGTACAGGGAATTGACGGCAGAGCCGCCCACAGCAAACACTGAATAACATAAAAAAGTTTTTTTCATTTACAATTTGCTCAGTGAGTCTATGGCAATGCAGCTAGCACAGCGGCAACAACAAACAGTTACAACAACAATGACTAACAAGAAAATGTTGAAAAGTTTTAGTGAATGCGAAAAGTTGTTGGCATTGCCGTTGTTGCTGTGGTTGTTGCTGTCGCGACTTGCTGCGGTTTTTGCGTTGTGCCAAGCTTTTTAAATTGTTGCTCTTCCTTCTCTATCCGTTTGTTGTTTGGCCAGGCTAACTGGGCACAAGGAGACGAAAGCTAAAAGCAACGCGGCGTATGCGCAATATACAACTGTGTCCTTAGCACACTGAAATTAATTCACTTTGCTGCGCTTTTTCTATCGAACAAATCGCTCACATATGTTGACAGAATCAATAAAAATATAATTTGCTGTGATTTGGCTCAAAAGGAAATTGCAAACTCCTTTTCTTCCTCTACTACTACTCCGTTCCCCTGAAACTCATGAAGCGCTAATGCACTCGCAAAGCAGAAATCGTTAGGCGACAAACACTTCTGTGCACAATCATGTAAACAAACAGGCGACTGACAACAGGCAAATGCCTCATGCGTCTGCTGAAGCGTTAAAAAATTATTGCCAAACAACAACAACAACAGTAATCACAAGTACAACAACAGGGCCGGGGACAGGACAGACATGTTGCAGTCAATCACAAGGGGATGGCAAGTGCACAGGCGACGAAAGTTGCCAGTCAACGAAGCGAAATGTAGGCAAACACAGTGACATAAACACACACACACGCCGACACCCATACACACGCGCGATTTTGCTGTAAGGAAGGAAACTGCAAGGCGCGAAGGCGTTTTGTGCATTTCCCTTGTTGTTTCTGCTTGAAATGATTTTTTCGCTGCTCGTCTCCTCAGTCGTCTCCTCAGTCGTCTCCTTGTCGTGCCCCTTGGTATTGCCTCTGCCCCTCTGTCTCTTACACTCACTGTGTGTTGCCTCTGTGTGTTGGAACATAACGAGCCGCACACGACGCAAAACCATATTTTTTTTTTAGTTCTGTGTTTTTTTGCATATTTTTCTACATATTTTTTCATCTTTTTTTGCTGTTTTTTGTGGCGCGTCGGCCGTTTGAGTCGTGCACGTTGTCAGCATCGTTTGCTTTTGAGCCAAAGTGTTGCCATAACGAGCGTAAAATGGCGGCAAAAGGACGTTGAGCACGACGAAGCTGCCAAAGACAACAAGCACAGCGCGCTCTAAAACAAACACGGCCCACTGCCTCTCTGTCTCTTCCTATCTCTATCCATCTCTCTCGCCATCTCTGTACATACATGAAAAAATAACGAAGTAAAAATTGAAACTAAAATAAAGCCATATTTGCCCACACAAATTGTTACGTGCTGTGGCTCCAACCTGAGTTTCAGTCTCAGTCTGAGTCTCAAGCTCAGAATTGCAGTGGAAAATTTATTTATTTAAAGTTGAAAGTTGTTGCATAAGTTAACATTACGTTTGCAACTGCAAACTGTGAAGAAAGTCATTGGCAGAACAGCTGCCGTCATGCGTGATCAAATCCTTGTGTCTGGCTTTTGTGGTAAAATTGTTACAAATTTAAATTTAACATATTAAAACAGAAACCGAAATGTACTAGACAGAGGCAGAGAGAAGCAGAAAGAGAGATGATGGAGAAATGCTGAGAACTCGACAGATGTGCAAATATCTATGTCAATGGTCAAACTTTAAGCCTGGTCAGCTTAGCAGGCCAACAATTTGGCTTGCAACTGTGCTACCACTTCACTCACTCTGTCCCTCTGTCTTTCTATAGCTCAGAGTGTGGCCAAACAAGCCAATAAATATACCACAAATTGTATGCAGCCAGTGTTAGTCGGAGAATTAGCACTGCATTGACGTTGTATTGACTTGGCCAAGTTCTATGGTGCAGAGACTAAATGCCAAACCGCATGCCTTTCACATACCGGCCCAAATTCGATTTAAATTGGAATTCTTGGGCCAACTTAGCTCGACACCAAGAAAGCATGCAGCAAGAAAGCCAGACAAAGCAGCTCTCGAATGCCACACAAGAGCATTTTGCATGTCGGCCATGCCACATGCCACAAGCTCAACGCTTCATGCAGCACGCCGTATGCTACTGTTCTACTAAGTGCATTTGTGAGATAATTTCGAAAGACGACTACATCTTGGAGAAAGTGTATAATTTACTCGTATCTGTGGATGCGGTAGATCTAATTAGGCGCCTGTCAGCGTCTCATAAAACTTGCACTCACGTTGACTGACAGACCACAAGTTACGTATACGACTACGAGAACAACAAAGTTTAACCTCTCAGTTTGCACTGACATTGATGTGATTAAGTGTGGTCTACTAAGAGGTATCATAAGACTTTGTTGCATCTTCTTCATCATAATTTGTCCCCTGTGGATGCCAGCACTTGACACGCCCCCAACTCACCAACTCCGCCGGGCTGCGGATCGACTCAGGTGACAGTTGTCGTCTCCGCATGACAAATGCAATTGCAGGCACTTAGCTGACAGCAAGACAATGCCTTCAAATTAAGAACAAAAAGCAGCACAATAAAGTAATTTTGTATAATTTAACATATTAGGATCATTGGAATAAAGAGCAGGTTGGAACAATACTTTCATCTTCAACTCTCGCACTCTTTAATTAATGACCTTGCTGTTCACTTTAATTGGAAAATTAATCAATTATTGTGCACAAATCGTATCTTTCATGTTATTTCAATTATGTTTTGATCTTTTACTTTGCTCTGCAGCTAATCATGCATTTTATTACAGACTATTCTGTCCCCGCATAATAACTCATGAACTTGGATTATTATGCTCATTGGACTCTGACAAATCAGTTTAATTTTTTGTAGAAAAGTTTTATACGAGTTTAATGCATAGCCGTTTTATGCGCAAAGTTTCAACAGCAGCTGCGAATGGAATTTGTTCGTCTGTCTCAGGGCTTGAGAGGATATACTGCTTGAGTGCCTTGCTTGTGTTTGTTGACTTTAGTCTAGTTAGAAAACACTCTTCAAAAGCGCATAATTACATTTGCAAACTCTAATGAATTTGTAATAATCTCACAGCGGCAAAAACAAACCTTGGTTAATGCTACCAGCTGACAATGTGGCCGGTAATGAGTTGAAGTTGATGCTGCCTGTCTGTCTATCAGTCAGTCAGCCAGTCCGTCAGTCAGTCAGACAGACAGTCTCCGCTTAAATTACACACTTTTGACAACAACAATAACATTCAGCGGAAAATCAGTAACTGGCACATATTTTCTGGCTGTCTGTCAAGGGTTCGCATAAACCCTGTCTCATACATTATGAAAACGGAGTTATATTGTATCTGAAAATTTGAAATGAGACAGCTCATCTGATCAATGCTGCTGCTGTTATTGTTCTGCGGTTATTCTGGCCATCGGCATGGCCAACTGCTGCCAAGGTTTGCCTTACACGTGCCAGTCTGAGTCTTTTCACCTGAAATCAGCTTATTCCATCGTTTTAATGGAAACGAATATGAAAACGCTAGCATATTGTATGACAATTATAAAGCACACAGACAGACAGATACATATAATACACAGAATACAATGTCTGCGGGTATTGAGAATACACGTCGTATACGTGACGTGGTATTTCAGTTTATATTTGTGGTTTAAATCAATTCTCTGCGTGGGCAGGAAAGTCAAAAATAACTGCCAAGACATTCAGCTAACGGTGTAACGAATTCCAGAATTACCAGACAGAAATTTCAGCCCCCGCATAGTGCTTCGAAAGCTATTTTAAAAGCGTGTTGCCATTTTATAACCTAAATTTATGAGTATCGATTGCCGAGCGTATGTGAAACACTTCAGCTGACTAAGTCAAACTTGTGACGTACACACATCGATCGATTGTTGAACTAAATAAATACTTTTAATTGCATCTTGTGGGGGAGTACAGTCAGAACTCTAAGAATTCCACTGTGCACCGTATTGAAATGTTTTAAAGGCCAGAGGGCATTAGTGGCCAATTATTATGATTACGCAAATCGGGTTTTTCGGCTCCCACTGAAAATATGCAACGACTTTTGGTCGCATCATTAATAAATGTCGCAAAAGGGCGACCAGCAAAGGACAGGTCAGAACACAGGTCACAAGCTCCAGCTCCAGCTCCAGCTTCAACTTTAGCTCCGTTCCCAACCTGTATTCGTTGGTTAAAGCATAATCCAATCGACCAGACACACACAAACACACATAAACACACACATACACACCGACACACTTATGGTCGTTCTCTGGAGACTTTTGTTGTACTGTCCATGCACATGGCCGGCATTAGGATAATGGATGATTACTGGAAAACGTGTGGCATGCGGCGTGGCGTCCATTTACATGCAGCAGCAACGTTAGTCAAAGTCATGTGTTTGGGGTAAGAGTTGCACCCAGCCCAAATACACACACATACACTCCTGCAGTGTAAAAGTCAATTTCGTGTACAATTTTATTTGTATACAAGAGCAACACACACACACACAAAGACATTGGGACAGACGGTACTTAGACACACATTTGGCTCGTCTTATTGCATGCCTTGCAATTTATTTGTCTGACTACCCCTCCCTCTGTTTGCCCAGTTAAGAAAAATCGTTGCAAACCCAACCGAGTAAATTTTATACATTGACATTCATACGCCCCGTTGTCCCGTTGTCCCACCCATTGCCAAATATTGTCGGGGTACGTTGAGACGTCAGGAGTTGCTGCGACAACAACATGTCAAATTGACCTAGTTATGCATTTATATACACTACATTTACCCCTCACAAAACCAACTCTTTAGTCACCAGCCGACAATTGTCTGCTCTTGTACTCATTTCTGCGGTATGTCTGCATGAAAATTTGGTCAATAATTTGTATCACAATGCAATGGCACAAAACTTCCACTACCTTCACCCAGCACCGAGCGTCAATCATGTTTTACATTGTAGTAGTAGTTGTTGTTGCAGATTCTGTTATTTTTGTATATTTGCGATTGCATTGATTTTCAATTTTTTGCCATTTATTATTTGTATTTACAATTGGTTAACAGCATTTACAGGCACACAATTGTTGTTTGTTTTCGCGCCACTGTTGCAATAATTGCATATTAAAACTGAATGCGCTTTAATATGCCAAATACGAAATGCAAATGAATTCAGAAAAGTAATTGCTTAAATGCTGCACTGTAAGCTGTAAATAGCAAACTGAGACCTTAACCTTACTTCAACAATTAGCAGTGCCAACTATATATCAGTTAGCAAACACAAGCACACAATCACATAAACACATACTCACACACGCACAAAGTCGTAAATTGTTGATTATGTGAATAGGTGTGGATGTGGCTTGAGGGTTTGATGGCCTATAAATGCTAATAAATAAGCCGAAACATCAACTGCAACTGGAACTCGAACTGAAGTTTCGACAACGATTCCATTTCAGCACTGGCCCCACATTAATAATGCAAATTGTGCACAGATATGTAAGTAGATAGTCCTGTTCATCTATTGCAGCTTAGCATGGACACAACAGGACAACAACAGGATGGCTACGACCGAGGCTCGTCTGTGTTTAAGGCATTTGCCATTTGTCAGCTAATTGGGTCAGCAAACTACAGTAGTTTGCAATGGCATCACTTCGTTTATAATTAAGGCAACTCACATACAGGACAACAATGGCAACTGCTGTTTAATATTGTAGACAACAGACTATGCTTTTAAAGTTATTAAAATAAAAGAAAGGGAATATGGGCAACAGAGTGAGAAACCCCAAACAACCGCGAAGAGCACACTGTCTGACCAGTCTGACCGCATCAAAGCATTGCAATCGGCACAACAGAGCGTATGAGCGATGTGCGCTATACGACATACGATATACGAAATGCCAGTTAACAGCTTTTCCAAATACCAAGTTCTCTTTTTTCTTGTTTTTTGTAATTGTTGTGGAAGTTGTTCGTGACACGAGTTGCTGCGAACTTCATGTTGCACGAGAAAACACTCACATGCTATACAAATACACATGCGTTTGTGTATGTATATGTGTGTGTGAGTGTGTGTGCATGCATATAGTATATGTATAAAGTAATTCGGTGTTGTTCCAATAAAGTGCTTCATAAATATTTATTGGATTATTGAACGTATCGGACGCATGCTCATACAAAAGCAGTCAAGAGCAGTTTCCTGCTTTCTTCTCCCTCTCTGCTCACAATTCAGCAACTCCTGTTCCTGCTTCTGCTACTGCTCCTGTCTGTGTCCGTCCTGTTGTCCTGTCCTGCTTGGAACGCACCGAGTGCCATTGCCATAATGAATATAAACCAATGAACATTGCAATAAGCGCACGTATGAATAAATGAGTGCAGTATTGAATGGAGCTGCCCAAGAAGTCTGAATGAATGGATGAATAGATAAATGGATGGTTGGATGGCTGGATAGCTGGATGGATGCTTCACTTGGCCTGGGGCTTGCAAGTTATGCTCATGTCTAAGCGTTTGTCTGTCCAACCGAATGGCAGACAGCTTCATGAATGCATTTAGTATGTAAATTAATAATTAAAGCAGTCAGGACAGCATACTTTCAATGGCTGAAGCTGACTTAATCCAACAAAATGCGACAAAAATGTTAATGATCAATTAATTAAGTGACTAACTGTAGATCAACAGCTAATTGGACTATCAATTAACACGCTTGAGCCCCAATAATGCTGAATACCAATAGCATATATAGAGAATTAAGCCAATGCATTGGGCTTTGCTCTCATTATGTGAGTATTAAATGGATATTCAATTACATTATAGACATATTAAAGCACATAAAGAGACACAAACACAGTCAGACAGACACAAGCTGTCTCCCACTCTACGCTCTTCAGACTGTTGCTCTCCCTTTCCCTGTTTATAGCTGTGTGGCAGCGGCAGCAGCAGCAGCAGCTAATGCGAAATTGTATTTATTATTTATTTTGACATTTACATCAACAATCAGAGAATCTGTTAAGCAAATAAGGCGCAGTTGAAGCCAAAGTGTGGCAACCACGTCGAGACTGTGCAGGCATTTTGGGAGTGTCCACATACATATTTTATGGCCTGTCATTGTTCATATGCATTGGGTGTATTGTAAGTTCATTTACACATTTTACAAAAACATTGAAGCGTGTAATACGAAACGGAATGAAGGAGCTTACGCTCTCCTTCAGCTGCTTTAGCTGCTGCGGCAAAAGTCAAATAAAACTGATGGCAGCGTTGCAACTCAAGCTGAAACACACTCCATCCCACATTCACCTATTTTTGAAGTATGTAATGTATTCATAGAAAATGACAACTGACAAGAGAATCACACAAATGGAAAAAAAAATCTGACTTGCTGAGCATTCGAATTTTCTATTTTGATTTCCTTTATTTTTTCCCTTTTTCCCCATTTATTTGATTTGATATTGTTCTTTGGGAGCAGTGAGACAACCACGAGACTAGTCAAAACATAACCGTCAGCTAGACAGCTGATGGCGGGAAAATGGTGGCAAGCACTAATCACATGAAAATCGGAAAATCGAATAAACGACATTGAGTGCAACTGTCAAAATATCATGAACTCAGAAAAACACAACGTCAATACACGAAACAAAATTGAACTTTGAATTTGCCAACTAAAATCACTGTAAGGTTAAATAAGTTTTCTGGGACTTTGTAAACTACTTTATCTGCAGATACTTTTAAAAGGTAGAACCATATAATTTTAGTTGTTATCTTCAATAAAAACTTTGATTTCATCACACTATTTTATAGTTATAACTTGCTTACTTAAACAAAGTCTGGATTTATATCTCAACTTTCTTGTTCATTCTAAGCACTCACTGTGATCATAATTTTCTTTTCTAATTTCATAATTATTTATGACTCGTAACTACGCCATATGGAGCACATTATAATATCGAACAACTAGGAAACTCATTGTCTGCAGCTCATAACGTATTCAAGGGAAAGGCACTTGGATACACACATTCAATATGATGCATAGTCATCGACTTTTCAGCAAAGTTTGCACTGCAAACAGTTAGCTACCGCATCTAGGTTCTAACCGATTCCCTCTTGCCGCCTTAAACTGATGCAAGCGACGATAAAATGAAAAAAACTGGAGAAAGGCAAAGAGTATCCAACACAATGTGCTTAGTGGCGCCAATATGGCCGCACAATTCATACATTGTAATATCGATTACGAAGCACTCGAACTCGAAACACGTAACACACTCGCACACACTTGTACACTCGCACACCCACACACTCGCACACACTTATACTTGCACAACACTTGTGTGAAGAGGGAGTATCGAGGTAACTTCTACCTAACGAATAGGAGTATTTAAACCTCAACCACTTGAGCCCAAATGCCGTGTGGCATGTATAAGTAGTTGCTCCACGCTGCGTATACCTATTAATAAAGTGCGGTGGGGAAGTCGTATATAATTGCAGTCATGAAACGCATTATAGTACATATATACTCTGTCCACACTAATACTCTTGCAGTGTATATGTGTAGCTTTATGAGGACATCGTGTCGAGACTGATTGAGCTCATTTGGTAAACCACAGTCTGGCCAACGGCATTGATTGATTATATCATTGCCAATTGATCGCTTGAGTAATTGTTGTTGATTTAATAATTTATTGTGGTTACAATTATTTAAACTGTTAACTGTTTAACATTAAACTACTGCTGTCTGTTTAAGAGGGATTCCAAATGACATCATACACATGGAAATGGCCATCGATCGGAGCAGCTCACGGGGGTATAATGGAATTCATTGCAATGGCAAATCAGCTTAGCAGACGTAAAGCAAAGAAAAAGCAAACGAGTCACAAAGCTGCATTAAAACCGAAACCAACACTCACATGCGAGTGGAGTGTAGGTGCAGCAGAAATGATTCATGATTTCAATGCAACCCGACGAAGGATTGTAAAATGCAAAGTGAAAGGACCTAGGAGCTAGAAGCTACTACCTTTGTGCAGACCTGAGCTGAGTTGAGCTGAGCGGAGTGCTCGAGCAGAAAAACAAATATTGTTAGAGTTGTTGTAAAACAAAAAAAAATTCAAAACAAGAAAACCCAGACTGAGAGAGAGTGAGAGAAAATAAGCAAAACATAGCACCTAACAAAGCTGTTGAGCAAAAAATAAAACGCGCAGGTAACTAAGCAAAAACTGCAACAACAACAACAAAACAAGAGCACAACAACAGAGTCAGAGAACAGCATAAAAAAATGTCAAGGTAAAACTAACAAACTGGCGGCTGCCAAAGCGTAGCACCGGAAACGGAAATGGCAACGCAAGCGAACATTTAAATCTACCAAAGCGAGTGACTTCATTCGCTTCGCGAACTCGCAATGCAATAGTTTTCATTGATAAGCAACTTCAGCTGAGATGAAGAAGTTAAAGGGTGAAAAAAAACAACGAATTAAATATAAAACAGGTCGACAATAAATTGGTTTGTAATTAGAGTGTAAGCGAGAGGGAAGGCGCAAGAGAATGGAACGCCAAGTAAAAGAGACAGCGACAGGCGCAAAGTTCGAATTGTCGTTCAAAAGTAATTAAAAAGTTCACAGCAAAAGCGAAAAGAATGAGGCGACATTTTGCGATTACAAGAAGCAAAAAAAAAATATACCTAAAAAAATAGGGAAAACTTTTGTTACAGGTTTCCTAAATAAGAGAGTCAACTGCTAGAGTTGAATGCATTTAAATCGTTTTTCAATTTATTGGAGCAAAGCAATGTAAATTGCACAAAATACACTCTCAGAATTGGGATTCGAGTTCGAACTTAGCCGCAAATTTTCTGTTAAACCAAATGAGAATTTCGCTGTTAACCGAAAAGCAAACGAGGCTCGCAAATTTAGTTAAATGCAATGCGATTGCTTTGCCAGTTATCTCGCTCCCACACTCACTCTCCTCCCCTCTCCCTCTTTGACCATGTGTGTGTATTGAAGTAGTTTATGCCTAAATTCCGCAAATAACAACTAAGCGGCTCACTAAATGAGTTCAGTACAGGAAAGTTGACAGCGACACAGACAGGACAGAGACAAGTGTGGAGAGGGGCAAGTGACGACCTTATATGCAATGGAACGCAATATTTAGTGGCGCTATTTACCCAAAAAACTGCCAGCCTATATGTGTGTGTGTGTATGTGTGTAGTGTAAGCCGACCCACTTTGCCCACTTTTGGTGAGCGCGTCTTTTTTGGGGCTTGTGTGCCAGGTAATCACGTCATTATCACGTGAAATTTCGGCATTAACGTAAATTTACGATTTGCACATGAGCACGAGCCCAACAGCAAAAAAAAAATAAAGAAGAGCCACAAAAAGGCAGCAAAATAAGAAGAAGAAGCAGAAGCGTAGAATGAAAATGAAAATAAAAATATATGTATATAAAACTACTACTAACACAACTACTAACGTGAAGTCTCACAAGCCATGGCCTGAAACGACTGAAAGCCTGGCTGCCTGCGACGCACATAAACTCACATTAAATGCGATTGCCAATTTATTTACTAAGTGAACGGTAACGTGGCTAAAGCGCTGCCAGGTGCTAGACTTGGCCAAAAAACAACAGCAATGGAGACGAGTCGAAACGAGACGAGCAGCACGCAGCTGGCTCAAAAACTTGGCTCAAATTTTAGAGCGGAAATAGTGTTATTGTTGCCATTGTTGTTGTTGTTGTGGCTCCGGTGGCTGTTGGTAATTGAAGCAGCAACCAAAAAGTTGTTGCAAAGGCTGTGCCACAAAAGCAGCTAAAAACACACACACACACCAACACGCACACACACACACATACATTCGCAGTCACACTCAGTTCGAGCTAACAGCGATTGTTGGCAAGTTTTTTGCATACAATTAACGAGAGTGGCACGCCTAGGTAAATAACAAGATATACTATGTAAAGACGATAGTTCTTCCCGAAAGACTAAGAGCGAAAGACAAAGAAAACAATAAAGTCAGAGGGAGAGAAGGATATGGAAGCCGTACTGAACCACATTAACCCATTAGCATTTAACTGAAAGTAGTCGCAACAATTGAAGGAGTGAAGTGGCTGCTGCCTTTCTCCATTCTCCTTTCTCCGGTCTCCGCTTTCTACACTCTACTTTCTCTGCTTGACTGACTGCCGCCTCCTGACAACGCAGTCTTCTCTTGACTGACTTTAGTACTCTTTGTCTCAGTGCGCTTTTCGCTTTTCACTTTTCGCTTTGCTGTACAATTTTCCAACACATTTGCCAAATTAAATTATATGGCATATGCAGCAGCAGCAAAACACAAATCTCTGCCAGTGTTTGCCCTTTTTTCCTTTCTTTTTTATATTTTGTTTTTTTGTTTGCTTTGGTTTGGTTTTGGTTCTGATTCTGGTTCTGGCTTTGGTTTTGTTTCTGGCTTAAATCATATGAAAATCACACTTGACTGACTCTGCTGACACTCAATGATTTACACGCTCTCAGCTCGTTTGTTATTTTATATTTTTTTGGTTTGGTTGTTTTGTGATTTTCACTTTGGCCACGATCGTTTGCCTTTTATTACGAGTGTCTTGGGAGTTTTGGTAGCACAAACACACAAACACACTCGCTTCAGACGGTTTTTGACTTGACGGTCAACATTAACTGCCGCTTCGAAGTACGAACATGTTTGCATTATTCATTTGCATTCAATTTGCGAGCCAAAGGGACACTCACATATGGCTATCGAGTTCATTCGTAATTCGCAATTCGCAACTCGCAACACGCAGTTCGCAATTCGCCTTTTGCCCGTTTGCCATTGGCCGCGTGTCCGTTCCTTACGAGTCTTAGTCGCAAACTGTTTTGTCCCTTTGACTGCTAAGCTTCGTATCCTTGCCACACGATGTGCAAGTCACTTCGGCAATCGGTCGTTGGGATTCGTGCTTCGTACTTCGTGCCTCATTTCGCACGACAAGCCAAAGCGAGAGAGTGAGAGAGAGCGCTTAGAGTGTTGCCGCATTTGGCGCCAAATTTGTTGTGTGGAGAGTTGCGTACAGTGACTCCCAAACTGTATGCCACAAAGAGCACAAGCCAGTGTGGAATTACGCCAAAAGTTTGCTACAATTATCGCTGTTTTTATATAGTTTATTAATACATATAATTGACTTTTTTCTGCTGCTTTGTGCACTTGATTGCATTGCAGCAAATGCAGAGGGGGTAAAGTGCAGTAGGGATTGTGGAGTGAGCTGAAAGTGCGGTAATATGCTTTGCTGATGAATCAATTACAATTACGAGTCGCTGCTCTCGAATGTGTGTCAAGTGGCGCAATCAACGAGTCCCCAACCTGCCCCATCAGGTAGCAGCAGGTAATCCAATCCCTCACCCCTCTTACTACTACTAGAGCCACACCACTCTACACCCGCTCAGGTGGCTCAGTGTAGAGTATGCAGCAAGAGAGAGCATTGAACAGAGAATCCCTCTACCTATCTCATTCTCTTATGCTTTCCCGCGCGCTCTGTGTCGCGGCAGTGCAATTATTCGTTTTGTTTTGATAGCGTATTCGCAACGCGCCGCAACGCCGATGTTTGGCGAAGCTTTTCATGTTGGCCTAGGACTTGCTTGCTGTCTTGCGTACGAGAAAAGCTCACGCTGGCAATGTCCAATAAAAATTACGTATACGCGGCGAGTGCCCGAAGCATCGACTGCCACACGAGCCTTGCGGTAATTGGCAAAATGAAGAAAGGAAAAAAAACTATACGAGTATTGCCACCTGCCCAACGGCCAGGTACTTCAACTTTTTTTCGAGCACCCGGCGACCCATAAAACAATGAGCACGAATTTGCCGTTGGGTGGTTGCGGGTGTGTTGGAGTAGTGGCAAGGGAAGTGGAAGCTCTTCGACTTGGACTTTAACTCAAAGTCGGACTCGGGCTTGGGACTCTGGCATGCGGCATATCAACGTGTCGCCAACGCAATAAATCCATAATGCCGGCCCGCCAAACGCACGAGTGAATCGCTATAGAGTTGACCCATCAGGCGCACTACTCAGACCACTTGAACCGCCCGCACCACCCGCGCCACCCACTTAACAATGCTGATGATGACGCATAGCTGCACGTAGTAAGAAAATTTGCGTTCGGTGCGGCGCATGAGAGCACGTTATAATTATCGCACGAAATCAAAGCATTTCCATGACACCCCGCAACACCTTACTACTCATATGCTTGTCAAAGATTTCAACGAGTCCTTTATTATTGTACGTATATGTAATTTTAAGCGCAATTGGCGACTATAATTATTTTAATACAATTAAGATATAATTTGTCGATCAACTTAATTTATACTCACACACATATAGGGTGAAACAGGTATGCCCCACAGGTATTCAAACTTACCTGCAAGTAAAGAGGTAAATATAAATTAATAAAATGTTATAAAGTAATAAATGTTGTGTATCTTTTTAGTCCATTACCAAGAGAAACAAGCTCAAACGTTGCATATAATTTAAGTTTATAGAATTGGCCAGAAATGCTTTTTAATGCTAAGCGGAAACGGAAGTGGCATGTGAATTGATATGAAACCGGATGTGTTAGTGAAAAGTACCTGCCGGATAATGCCCAGAAGAACACTTACAATTGGTGGCCAACATCAAAGCAACGCTAACAAAATAAAAAGCACACACAGTTAAACACACACACACATACAATCATGCATACCTACAGCTACAAGATGAAACAGGAGGAAATAAAAAAAATAAAACGAACTAAACTTCAATCGATTGTAAGCGAAAATAAAACAAATTTTTGTAATAAACAAAGTGAATGCAGAGACACAATGTGAAGTAGCAAAGGAACAAAACAAGAAGACATGAAAAAGTGAAAAGAAAGAGAAGAATCACAACACACACACACACACATCAGAGTGAGAACTACAGACAGTAGAGTGCAAATTTGGCTGGCTTTGAAGAAGTACAAAGCGTTTTTCCAAGTTGTGTGGTGCAGGTGGCACTGTAGCCCGTTGGCAAAACAACAGAGCTACAGTTAGAGCCACAATTGAAGGAACTGGCAAAACAGTTTGTGGAATTGAATTTATGGCCAGGCTGGGCATAAAACACGAAACTCACCGCAAGACGACATGCAGAGATGAATACGTGAGAATTGCTTATTTCGCGAAATTAAAAAAACATCACAAGCAAAAACGCACGCACACACACACCTTCACATTCTTATACATTTGTACAGCCAGGCAATACACTGAAACAAACAAGCACATATACAAAATAGTCGAGCTGCTTCATCTTCTTCTTTTGAAATGGTGCTTGAAGCAAAAAATCTTAACAGAACTGTGACAGTTGCAGCCACTTGAGTGCCCGCTTACACCACCGCAGAGCACAGGGCGCCACCATGGTTTGTTGCCCTGCAGAAGGCGCATAATTAGAAGCAGTAACAACAACAGACACTTGGAGAGGCACCAAACAGCAGAAGGCAACAAGACAAGCGGCCACAACAAGAGGCAAGAGGCATGTGGCATGAGGATTGAGATGAGTGGCAAAAGCAACCAGGAAGCTGCAACAACAATGCGTATCCATGTCAGCGTCAGTCAAAACAATTGCATTCAGTCAGCCAGTCAACTAGTCACTCAGTCATTCAGTCACTTAGTCAAGTGAAGTAAAACTTTAAGTTGGCGAGGAAAACTCATCCGGTCTGCAGCTAATTGACGTGTCTCTAACTTGTAAGCCAATTCCCAAGCCATGATCCCAAATCTCCGAAGCTGAAACCCAAGCTCATTCAAGCGACTTTTCCCTTTGTCCAAAGTAATGCATCAAATGGTGTGTGTGTGTGTGTGAGTGTATGGATGAGTGTGTGTGTGAAAATGTTAATTTCCAGCCATAACACGCACCATGAAAAGGACATACAAAGCATATTGTGTGCATTAGGCCCAGTCTATTGGCCAAGCTACAAGACGAGTGACTCAAATGAACACTTTTCAATAAAGGCAACTCAACACGACAACGAACACGAAAACGAGACTCAGTCAGAAAGGTAACATTGGCCAATTTCATTGGGACTTTCATTGGAAACTATGGAACGAATGGTTACGGTCACAGGATACGTATAATAGATTGCCAGCTACTTGGCTCACCCAAAAAAAGGGACTCAGAAATAAGCCATACATAGCGTATACGCCGTATTACACACACACACACCTGTGCTCCTGTTAGCGGAAGAACTCTGAGCACAAAATTCATTTAAATAAAACTTTAATCGCATTGTTCGAGAAGCAAAAGGCGGACAAGTTAAGTTGTTTGCGAAAAGGGTTCGACTTCTAGCAAGGGGAAATGGGACTATTGAATAATTTCGAACATTTTAATGAGGTGCCATGGCACTCAAGTGTAAACACACGTTCGCAATTAGCCCAAAAAGGTGTTGCCATTCATAGTCTAATGGCCCGGCCTGCGATTGGCACTTAAATATAAGTTGATTTATAGTAAAAGGTAAAATTACTTGCAACTTGTATAGAGACTAATTTAAGCAATTTTATGACAACTATTTGGCAGATAACTTGCTTTTGAATTGAGTGCTTATATACTAGAACTGTAAGGCAGTTAATACAATATGCTATAAACTAAACATTCTTTAGATAAATAATTTAATTAAAGTCCAAAATAAATGCTCTTAATACACTTTAATAATTTGGTAATTTAACTATTGAGAGAACGGCTTTCTTTTATGCGGCAATCTAATACATTTCACTAAATAAACTTGGCTTTTACCTTAAAATGTTCTTTAATTTTCATAGCTTATTAAAGCTTTAAGCTGGTATTTTCGAACAGCTTATTTGCTTGACTTATTTACACCCTGTAATGCCTAGACTCTTTTATAGTTCGCTACCAGGAAATGTAACATAAATGCTTAAAGAAAACTTTAAAATAACCCCCACTTTATAAATACCTGTACAGCACTTCACACACACATACACATACAAACACACTCAAACACACGAACAGCCACTTGGGCTGGTTGACTGTGGATCGCGCTTGGGGTAAATTACTTGACAGAACGCATGAATTCCAAACATTTTCCCAACACCAGCAAGCCGTCATTCTCAGGCCAGGATGAGGCCCAGTCCATGACAGAGCAACTCTACGCACACACACAGTATATGCATATATTTATGTGTGTGTGTGAGGTGATAGTAAGGCAAACGTTAGGTGTCTGAGTTGTCTAGTCGCATTGTCTGTGTCTCTGACTGTGACGAAGTGTTGTCTGTTGCTATTCAGCTGTGTGTGCGAGAGTGTGTGTGTTTGGCGTGTGTGTGTGTGTGTACTTCCGTTCAAAACTCAACTCGACTCGGCTCGACTTGACTCGACTCTTGTCGCCTCAAGTTGACTTGACGGACGTGGCTTATTGTTTCATTTTGGGCTGCCGCCTACGCTTATGACTGCAAACGCATACAATAGCAATTTATCATGACTTAATTGTGTGTGTGCATGCAACTGTATGCGTGTCAATGTGTGTGTGTGTGTGTGTGTGTGTAGTGTACTTGTCAGTGGCGTGTCAAGACAACTTAGTTGTACTTAGACTAGGTTCAATTTTGGTGCCATTTTGACTTTACCTTTGCCATTTCCCCCCTTTCGTTTGACAACTGGCAAACAGGCGTTTTTGGTTGGGATTTAAGCTACGTCTCGTTCCTGTGGCTTTGACAATTGACAAAAACTTGGATTGACACTTTCCCATATTCTCTGGGCTCTATTTGCCATTTTCGCGGCATATTTCATGCAGTCGGATAAAAAGCTATTAGAGCTCAGAAAAAGAGACAGTGCCAGCAAACGACAGCTGTCTTCAACTGCAGCCACAGTGCATAAATCTTGCCTCATGCCTCAAATGTCAGCCGACTCGGTTCGCTTCGCAAAAAGGACCAACCCACAGAAAAAAAAAATGAAAATATAAAAAAATAAAGAGTGTAGAAAAACAGGCGTTGTGATAAAATGTCGCGGCGTGCAGCTTTTATGTGGCAACTGTAAATGTAACTGTGTTACACTCTGACTCTGCCACAGTGCTACAGTGGAAGCCGTCTGGCATTTCTTAAGCCCACAGATTAACTTAGGTCTTGTCCGGGCTCAGTTGGAGTAGCAGCGCAGCAGCAGCGCAGCGACAGCGCGGTTTTTGGCCTCGTCAAGTCAAATTGCAAATTGCATATTCAAATGTGCGCGGCTTTTTCTAGTCTGCGGCTGTCTCTTTGTACAAATAGCAAAGATTTGCGCATATAGCGCAAAAATAAATGCAAATGCAAATGAAAATGGAAAATGCTTGACAGGCGCAGCGCGAAATGTTTTGGTCCTAAATTGAAATTAAATTCGCCCAGCTCGACAATTCCCCTCCCGGCAGAGCGACGGGAACGGGACCGGAGAACACATACGAGTGTATGTCTCATATCTTTCAGATCTGACCCCAAAAACTAGTACAAAATGCAAATGTCTAGCTCACCAAAAAGAAAATGAAAATTGTAAGAAAAGACAGGAAAGCCGACAGGCCAACATTGCCAAGAGCGTTTAACAGACAGAAGACACTAATGCTGATATGACTTCATCTTCAAAAGACGACATGCCAGCAGCAACCAAAGGAGGCAGCTGCGGAGCTTGCAACTGCAGCTGCAACGACAACGGCAACAGCAACTGCAGCTGCATCTGGAGCTGCGGGGCATGCAGCATTAGCGATTGCGCAATATGTGGGCGCAATTTGTGTGCACTGCCTCTATGCAGCATACTCGTGGAGTGTACGCTAATGATTCTACTCATTTTGTTGCTCCCAGTCAATTTAATATGCTCAGCGGCAACCACGACAACGACAACAACAACGATGGCCACAAGGATAACAGCAAGGCAGAAGGTAGATGCCACTGAAGTAAAAGGTACTGACAGTTTCATTTCCAGTTCTAGTTCCAGTTTCGTATTCAGTTCCAGCTACAGTTTTGAGTTCCAGTTTGCATTGCAGCTAGAGTCAAGTCTAGTTGAGTCAACTAGAGTCGAGTCTATGCCACTGATGACAACTTAAGAATGTCATTAAATTCTCATACAGCACACAAAAGCTGCATGTGCTTCATGGCAAAAGAATTGCCACGAGGATTTTAGGGACAATTTAAGTAGCACGGATTTAGAGACAGCATCAGCACAGCGCCCACAAAAACTGCAACAACAACAAATTACAGGGACAACAACAGCAGTCAGGACAACGTTGACAACATGAAGAAACATGAAGACGAAGCCCACCAACAACGACAACCATAAGTAGGAGAAGTAGAAGATGTAGGAGAAAAAGAAGAAGCAGAACAACCGCAGGGACAGGATGCAGCCTCCTGCATGTGGAATAGCAAGCAGTTCCACCAGTTCCTCCTCTTTTCACTCTTGCTCTTTCTGCTCTTCCTGCTCTCCCTTCTCCCTTTGCTTTCGGTTTGCCCCGCTGGATTCATGTTTCGGCTCGAAAGGAAAAAACTAACTTGCAACTGCAAACTAAAAGCAAATAAAAATAAGAAAAATAAAGCAGAACGAAAAACAAGAAATTTCTTGCATCAAGCTGAGAAAGAAAGTAGCAAAAGCATGAGGAAAAAATAGAAAGTATCCCCTATTGCTGGAGGATTCTCTAATTTTAATACCCGTTATCTAATGGGTAAGAGTATGCTGTTGTCCTGCTAATGTAGAGGAGTTTTGAGATTTCTCTTCCCTTCAGACCTCATAAAAGGAAGTTTTTGTTAAAGATTTGTATGGACACTGTTGATCAAAATGCAATTGTAATGCCTTTTTGGACTCATAATGGCCAGGACTACCATTTGGCATCAAAATATTGAAGGATATTGAAAAAAAAATGTTGTCCAATTTTTGACAAAAATGTAAAGGGGTAACATCATAAAAATTTGCAAAAATTGTCAAATTTTATAAGTTTCCAAATCAATCCAATTTTGATTACGATCGAATATGCAAGTTGTCCTGAGTCTTAAATGGTATACGTTTTCAGGATATCACTTCATTTGGCTGAGCTATGCTCATTCTAAATGCGAAAACAGCGGAAAATTTTAGAAAAATAAAACCAATTGTGAATTTCCTATAAAAAGCAATTTTGATAAACATTTCCCACGTGCGCAGAGTCTAAAACAGGGCAGTGCTTCTATTAGTAAGAAATAAAACCTGTCTACTGCAGCTAAGTGCCAGAGCTACATAGTAGCCAGTTATTTGAATAGGTCTTTGCTCTTTGCTGGAAATTATATTGTTTGTTTATTTTTCTTAACTGCCTTGAAACATACAGAAAAATTCAACTAACGGGTATTACCAAAGCGGGTGATGTAAAGCCCATTCTTAGTTGTTTTTTTGCTGCTTTCAGTTGTGCTGCAAGTTTTTTCTAAACGTATTCCTTACGACATGTGCAACGCATTCGCATTCAAAAAGTCTATTTCCCGTGCAATTGCAACAATGCTGTGCGGTTGTAATTGCGTGTGTTGGTGTTAGTGTATGTGTAGGAGTGGGTGAGTGTGTGTGTATAGAGGGTGTTAGTGAACATGTAGCAAGCAACAGCAACTCCCCCTTTGTGGCATGCCTTTGGGCGCCAAAAGAAAACAAATGAGTGGCTGGTCTGAAGACTACAAATGCGGAATGGATGAGGTGCCATCAGAGCTGTGGCTTATTTAGTATGCAGGTTTGTAAGCGACATCAACTAACCAAAATTACACACACTTACACAACGTATCTAAACATACACACACACATACTCGCAGCTACATTTTTACGAACTTTGAAGGTTGTAAATGCCAAAAAAAATATGTTTGACTTATACCTAAAATTGTCAATTTAAATTTATGCATATTAAAGTTTATAAATTTGCACAATTTTAATTATAAATATCTGGGTTGAAGTGTCTTGAAAAGAGTTGTATCTAATCTAAAATCTAAAAAGAGTTTAATATATAAATATTATTACGTATACACCAAATTTCATCAAAGAGAGAAGTGTTAATTATATAATAGTCAATCGGGAAATATTTTAATTGGTCAATGAAAATGTCTATCATAATAAAATCTATATGAACGCTGTCCAAAACATTAAAATAAGTTCACAACTCCACAGAAGCCAATAAAAATAAATAAATAACTAAGAATTTAGTCGCTTGCAATACAAATAAAATCAAATTCATTCCGGACATAAATGATATGTGAGGAAATGGAAAGCATAGAAAATTTCTATTATTCGCATCAAGGAAAATGTAAAATTCATAAGGATAAGGTAAATGCTGACAGCAACTTGCGGAATAAACAAACACATTTTGTAATGGGAAATGGTCAGGACGGATCAAAGGATGTGACTGTTACCACAGCAGCTCATGCTGTTGTTGTTGTTGTTATGGCGATGACTGTTGTTGTTGTTGCTCCAGTGGAGCGACAGTGCTATTTGCTTATGCGATAAGCATAAGTCGGCAATTGCAATCGCCCACAACGCATGTCAAACGCATTGCAGGAGCAGGTCCTGTCACAGGACTGCCACATAACGAACGCATATTGACGACAGCCAACAAAGTAAATGCGAGACATCGGGCATTTATATTAGACATTAAAAGGAAACGCATTCGGCATTCGAAATGCCCAACATGTCGCACACCAGTATCGCCAGTAACGGCAGTTTCCCCGTTGGAAACTGAAGCTCAGCTAGGAGCTATAACTGAATCTGAAGTTAAGGCTAAAGCGGACATCGAAGCAAAAACTAAAGCTGTATAACCAAGCAACTGGCTGGCATTGTTGATTGCATATAAGCATATTTATATAAAATGCAGATTGCAAATACAAACTACAGCTTCCTGTTCCTCCTTTGAGTCGTCTTCTTCTTTCTGGGTATTTGTAAACGATTATTTATTCATTCGTATTGATTAGTTGTGGACGAGGCATTGAATTGTTTAACCACGCCCAGAACCAACGACACTTTCCGGTGTTGTTACCGCAGCAATTGCCAATGTAATTGAAAGCACACAGACACACACCTACACACAGACGACTTAACACTGGTAAAAAATGTGTATTTATTTTAAATTCAAGAGTTTTAGCAGAAAGAGGGAAAGTTTAGTTAATAGTATGAAAATGTTGATAAAAATGTGCCTTTAGTTAAGCAAATTCAAGTTTATAATTTAAGCACTCTGTTTTTATCAGTGTACAGGTGAAATCTTTCTGTGAGACAGAGACAGAGAGGCTAAGAAAGAGAGACAAGCACAAGCACTTGAAGATAAATGCCTGTAGATGTCCTCAGGCAACGGTAATGGCCTTGTTTTTGTGTTTTTTTTTTCTGCTGTTCGCACCGCGATTTTCATTTTATTTCGTAAAGAAATTTCTTACTTTTTTTTTCTTCATTTCACACATGATTTCTGATTGCCAGCCTAATGCGGCAAACAACGGCAAAGACGTAGACGAAGGCGATGAAAACGAGGTTCAATGAAACCGAAATGCGAGCAGCCAGATAAACGAAAGTGAAAGCAGCAAAAAAATGAAAAAATTGCATGTAATGAATAAATTTGGAGTCAAGCAGATGTGGGAGTGGGATTCGGGGTCAGGGGCCAAGCATGAGCTAAGAGTGCGAAGGGAATATGGGAGAGTGGTAAGGACGCAGCAAACGCGGTGAAAATGAGCCTGGAAAAACGTGTAATGGAATTGCTGTTGCGTTGAATTTTTCAATTTCATTCAATTTAGAGTCAACGACGACGATGATGCCACCGCAGCGCACGTTGTACATACTACTATATATTTATTTTAAAGTGGTTGTGGTCGAAGAGAGTATGGGGGAAGGGGTAGGGGGACGAGCAGGGCGTTGGTGTGGGGGCTTGACGGCTCAAAGTTTTAGCGGAAATGTAGCAATTTGTATGCTGCGCCTAAACGAATTTTAACGATATGTGAAATGATATTCGACTTGGGCACTGATCAAAAATGTTTTCGTATTGTCGGTAAAGGTGCACTCCCCCCACCCCCCGTTCAAAATAGCACACTCACAGACATGTGTGTAGCTTGGTGTGTGAGTGGTTGTGTCTGTGGTTCTTTACGTAATTTTACCTTTCGGCAAATTGCCGACAGAAAGCTCATTAAAAAGTCAACGTATGACGTCGAGGCTCTTAAACTTGTAATGCCATAAAGGCGGGGGAGTGTGGGCGTGACAGGGGGACCAAATATAGAATGCCATTGGCTGAATATGGCTGGCCAATTCACACAAACACACACTTACACCCCTCACACTCACAGACACTGTGCCATGACAGCCACAAACAAGCTGGCAGCTCAAATGGGCTTAAGACGAACACAAGGACGAGAGCAGCTGTGGAACAAATGCTGTGGCATGGTCGCAGCAGGAGGTGCAGCAACAGCAGGTGGAGGGTGTGCATTTGTGGAAACTGCGGCAATTGAAGGGACAGCAGCGGCGTCAAGTTTGTTTTTGCTTTGAGTTCTCGCCACAAACTGCAAAGTGTCAACAACTTGTAATCACCCATAGAGACAGCGAGATTGAGACGGGGGCGTAGATGAGGTGTCGTGTCTAGAGCAGCAGCCTACACTTGGTTACATTTTAACACCTGCTCGTTATCAACTTTTGCTGGTTGCACCCCAAACAAAACAAAAAACAAAATCCAAAAATATGAAAAACAAAAAACTACTTCAAGCACCAAAAACTTTCCCCTTTCCCCTTTTCACATTTCTATATATACGCTTTGTACATATTTAATTTCTATATATTATTTTTCGTAGTTGTTGGCTTTGGCCCAACGCCTGTCAGTCGAGTCCAGAATTATGTCAAAGTTGTGCCACACGAAAAATGAGCAGAAAACGGAAGCTAAGGCAAACCTGTCGCCAGCTAAAAAATAGAAAGAAAAACCATAAAATAAAAGCAGCACAAAACAAGTGCCATAAACTTGCAACTTGCAGCAGCGGGGGGCGTGACAGGGAGTGTCAACATCGGTTGCTGGCTCATTAGAGTTGTGCTGAAAGCAAAACGTTCCAACTCTGTCATCGGCCTGTGGTTGCACCTTAACTCATGTTGTTGACACTTCCCACCAAAATAACTCAGTTGAAATGGGCTCAAATGGCTGTCAATACAGTTATGAATGATTAATTTTAAATAAAATAATTTAATAATTATCCAAAGTCTTGAAGATAAATATTAAATACTAATAAATTAGTCAACATCGTTTCAAATACAATTATTTCCCAAATAAGTTAATTAAACCGCATGAAAGGAATAAATCAACTTCTTCAGTCGGCTGCTCTTTAAAAATACAATTTAATATCAAAGCACTGTCTGCAGAATTACTTTAATTTGTTGTCAAAAGAAATTGTAAATTTCCGCCTAAAGTATTTGCAAAAGAGAAGAGATAAATTAAGTTTTCCCAGCCTACTTTCAATGCTCTAAACTCTAAACAGAAAACTGTAAACTGAAATGCGTAAAAAAATAAAACAGAAAAGCGAAAAAAAATAAGAAAACGAAATCGAATCGAATTTTATCTGTTTAGCATATTTGGCGGTTGGCGTAAAACGAGTGCCAAGGGGATGCCCAAGTGAAAGGCATAAAACAATTTAGATTCAATGCAAAGGATATGCGTTGAATGTGCCGAAGGATGTTGTACAAAGAATATACAATATACACTCGTTACGATATGCATACGAGTGCGATATACACAAAATTGGAGGCCGAACCAATGCGATAAATGTGCAAATTTCCTCAAGGCTCGCTTGATTAAATGCCACTGAAAACATAAATTGCCACTGAAAACAACATTAGCCAAGGGACATTGAGCGAGGCAACCACCCAGCCAACCAGCCACCCAACCACTCAACACACACAGAACCAGCAAGTAACCCACTTACCCGCTCACTTCCACACAACCCGCCATAAACAAAAGTCGCCTTTGACCTTAATTTGAATAAATACTCCAACTCTAGCACACACGCAGAGATTAGGCGACTGCCAAAGTCATGAATCGTCGGATGGCGATTCGTGAATCGTAAATGTTGAATGGAATGAACGGAATGAATGTTAGTTCTTGCCGCAGCAGGAAGCTACTTCAAATCAAATATTATTACCATATTGCCCGTTGCCTGGCCCACTAATTACTTGGCACACAAAAACGCACAACGAAATAAAATAAAATATAAACCGAAGTTACGCATACGCCGTGTGTTCGACTCGGCTGCAGGCATCGACACGAAATGTCTTCATAATAATAAACAAAAATAGAAAATGCAAACGAAATTGACGTGAAGAAGAAAAAATAAAAGAAACACGCCCAACTTAAGCTAAAGTCACCTCCTCCGTTGCGTCCTTAAACACAACTCTTGTCTGCTTTGATTAATGAACTGTTCAGTATATATGGCCTTAGGTCAGGACCTGGCTCAGACAGACGTCAAACGTCGAACGCCTTCGTTGCCCCCGAAAATTCAGCAACAACCGATGAAAGGTGTCGAAAACTGAGCAATCACTGCGAATGTAATGCGTTCGGCACGACAAGCACGCAATTTACTTATTACCCATTAATGGTCAAAACGGGGCCGGCAATCGTGTAGGCCAATCGATCAAAGCCATAGCCAGAGCGGCAAGCCGATGATTTCAAGTAGCCCAAAACCAAAGCGGTCGCTTCATTAAACGTGTCTGAGCATGACAAATCATGTCGTTGACAATAACGTCAACAGTCAGCACTGAAACGTTGACGGTAGACAAGTCAAACAATGACGAAAGGACATTGAAAGAAACGATATCAATACCTACAATTACTTGTCTCTTTTGTCTGGCTGACTAGCTGCCAGAGCGCCAGCCAGTCATACTGACTGTGAGTGGCAAAAGAACTGCCCTGAATCGCAGTTAATAACTTTTTAAATGCGTCAGCAACCAGAGCACTGCCAAGACAAATTTCTAGCCACAATCTCATGCATAGCCAAGTCAACCAGCAATGTTTCCAGCTCACGCAAATATAATTTAGCTCTGGTCAAACGCACGACAAAAGGGAATAAAGAGTGAGCATGTATGTCAAAGAAGATACCCTGTAGAATAGAACAAAGTTTACTTTCTTTGGTAGTAAATAGTTAAAGTCAACTTATTGGCATTTAAACTATCCCATTTACACAGACTTTACATGCACAGGGTATATTAAAACATAGCACGCCAACTCCTTTCCTTGGCAGCCCGTAAACATCCGGCGACCTCTGACGACAACGCCGTCGACACAACTGCCATTGTTTCAGTCTAATGATATTAGCTGAAAAATTATATTTAATGTACAACTAATAAATACAATTTCCTGATAAACTGACACAGTTTTGCTAATGCATTCAATAAAACACAGAAATGCAATCAAGTGGCCTTTATGTAAGAGTGAAATCTCTTGAGACACTGTTGAATTTTGTATTATTTAAAGCCAGTGTCATTATGTTTAGTAGAAACCGGAGTTAGTTGCGGGTGATTTGATGTGCATTTCTTAAGGGTGAAAAACTATTGTGGTTCTAGTCGATTTTTCAAAGTGAACAGCTCTTAAGTGCATTTTCAAATAGTTTTGTGGGCCATTTAGATTTGGCCTACAATCATTGAAGGCGGCTTGAAATATGCAATTAAAAATATTGTGGACCTGCTCAAGTGATGTCATAAATATCAATGGGTAAACATAACTACAGCCAAAGCATTTGGCTGTTGCAAAGCAAAAAACAGTCACGAAACTCTAAGAAATCAACCACCAACTGAGACCTTAAAGAAATATTAAAATATGGCGACATTGTGCACACACGAACCTTAAGTTTGAAGGAAAACTATGAAAGTGGACTTTGGAGTGCAGTGAACTGTGTTGAACTGCAGTGTGTGTGTGTGTTAGTGTGTGTAGAAAGGTATGGAACACTTTAAAAAGTATGGAATCTTAATCATTTTACAGGGGGGAAACAAATGCTGCTTATCATTATATTTTATGAACTTTAGCTGGCGCAATGTGTTTGAAATGGCCATGGAAAACCATTCGAGCAAATAGCAAAAGGCACCAGAAAATGAAGAAGACGAAAAAACAGTCCGCAAAATTTGTGGCGCGTTTTTTCATTGCGTAGGCTTTAAAAAGGCGAAAGATACCACAAGCAAAATAAAAAGAAAGAAAAAATATACTAGGAAGAAGACACAAACTTGAAGTTGCCACAGCTCCTTTGCTGGTCCCCGCAGCCCCTTATCATTGGGCACACGAGTTTAAGCAAATTGCCATAATGAACCCTTTTTTTCGTGCCTCTCGATGGCTTGACGCCTTGCCAATTTGATGTAGGCATGCCAGCAATGCGCTTGCCAAGGAAACGTAACCAGAGAGAACACACAAACATAAAGTGATGGGCGTGGCATGGTTTGGGGCACTGTTCTGGGGCTGTGGGGGTTTGAAGATAAGGGGAAGACAGAGGGTTTTCAGCCTTGATGCGTTTGCCTTTTCGGCGTTAAAATGAAATCTATAAAAATAAGTGTGGCATGTTCTACGCTACTTTTTTTCTTCTTCCTTTCTTTTTTTCTTTTTTTGGCTTACATGCTCTTCATTTCTCTGCTAGGCTCAAGCTGTTGTGGGTCTGCCTGTGTCTATGTTTGTGTCTTTGTGTGTGTTTGTTTGGGGGAGCAGGATTGAATGTTTTTAGGGCCAACAGACTGGCATACTGGCAGTCTGGCTGCCTCGGCATTTAACCAGCTCACTTTTGGGTTATTAAATGATGAAGCAGTTTGCCGTTAATGACTGCCAAAATGGCAAATGGCGACGCTTCCCTGGCAGCCTTTGTGTCGAGACAAGTTGAGTCGATGGGTCGAGTTTGTGCTCGTTTTTGGGGTTTCAGTGTGGGAATGAGTATGAGTTTGAGTTTGGGTTTATTGAGCCTCTAAAACGTTACCAGCTTCGACAGTTAAGTGAACTCAACTCGTAGCTGTCCTCGTCGTCTTCGACCACGACGGTCCTCGTCTCAAACTTTGCTTGCTTTGCCATGTCAGTTTGTTTAATGAGGGTAAAATTAGCGCTGTCTCAAGCTTATTAGCCCCACTTGAGACTTTGGTTAATGCTAGTCACTTTATGGCTTGGCTTCACTTTGCTCTTGACTCGCTCTCAATTTAAAGCGACTTAATTGTTTTGATTTATCATTTGCCATTGCCCAACTGATTATGCTGCTCTTCAACTATCGATGGTCGCATAATGCAAAGAAATTGATTTCATTTTTAATGCTACTCGCCTTTTGATTAGCATAAATCAAACGGATCAAAAGAGAGACGCCTCAAGGGACTTAAGGAGTATCAACTAAGAAGTTTCAAGTGTACAGTCATTTGCATTCGATAAGCGTTTGCAATCAATTTTCTGGCACTCGAAGCGATGTTTGTTATGGTAACGAATAAAATTGCATAGCCAAAGAATAAAGAATAAGCTCTGTATAATAATTTAAAAGGAGTTACAGGTAGTAGCAAATCAAGGTAATGACGTGCACTTTTATTTGCGTGTGTCATAAGGGTCGAAAATTTGCTTTGCATTGCGCATACGCCCGAGTAGCCGAGACCAGGCACGCAAATAACGAATGTGCTTAATTTCTTAGCATACTTTTTGGCAGAGTGAGATCGAGAAATCAAAAGCAAACCGAGTTTTAGTTTTGGTGCCACCACACGCTTTATATGCAAATAAAGTTAAGGACCAAGGCGCCACTTGACCATGCGGTGGCGACTTGCGACTTTCCAGCGCGTGCTGTGATTCCTCACGCGACTCTAACTCCTCAGTAATAACATTCGACCCTCCACACTTGATTCCGATTTCGTCTCCCGGAGGTGTGTTTGTAAATCTGAAAATGGGTGAATGCCTGACCTGATGAATAGAAGACTGAGCTAGTGGCTGAATAGATGAGTGGGGGGTATTCGCATGTAATAATAATTCCGCAAGGGCTTCTCGTATATACAACACGGTGGTTGATTGTTGTGGCAGGTGACTTTGTGACTTTGTTGCCTTTGCTGCTTAATAAGAAACTTACGTCACGCAATATAATTAAGATAAACATAATTATAGTTTGCTGTTAGTGGTTTTTTTTTCCTTATTTTTCTTTTGTTCTCCTCCACCTTTTGTGATTTTCTTTTCTAATTTTTAATGGAAGCGTTGTAAAAGTTATGTTGGTCACAATAATAACGTATTCCGATGGAATTGCTGATTTCCCTCAAGTGACATTTAATGTTTTCATATAAAAACATACATATATTTATGGCATTCATTAATTCGAGTTGGTTGTTTTAAATCACATCAGCGCTTGTTACAAGGGAACATTGATTGCCCTTATTTATGTATGTCACCAATATAATTAACTACATCTCATAAATTCTACATTATTTAACTGAAAAGCAAAGTTTTCAAAAATTTGAACTTGCCGCCAACAATGAAGTATCAATTGTTTCGATACTTTGTAAATGTGGAGCAGATTCGTTAAGCGTGGAGTATCAAATTTCCTTTTGAGTTAGTCAAGACACAAACGGAATAAAATATCCTGTTTCATTAAATGAATACATTCGTTAATTGCAACCCTGCATATAACAGGGAATTTGAACAAACTTTGTCAAGCGATGTTTGCAACCTTTACCTTAGTGGCAACTCCAAGAGCTCAGCCAGTGTGGTGTGTGCACTCGATAAACAGGGTGCAGCACACGAGTTCAGCTCGTATTGTCACCATTCGATGTTTTGGTGCATGTACAATCTTTGGCAGCCATTATGGGTTATTGTCTATGCTAAACAATAGTTTGCACAGATTTCTCAGTGCATTCTAAACTGCGGAGGACAGTCAAATTTAAAACTACCACTTGCAATTGTTATAGTAAAATTATAAAAAATTGCTTGTAAGGGGCGTAAAATACAATCAAAATCCCATTTATCAAAAATATCATTTTATTTAATTAGCAACAAATACGAAAAGTGCTCCCGGAACAAATCGTTTAACGACATATATGATTAATTAATGGCTTTCTTTCGGTTTCGTATATTTCGCATGCCGAATTTCAATTAATGATACGTCATTAATAATACGTATGGACAAAAAATACAACTCACCTAAATAAAGAATTCCAATAATCACGGTTAACGGTTTCAGCATGTTGTCATCAGTTGTTTAACAAATGAAACCCAAAAAACTTCCAGTCTGCCCTTCAACTAAAAAAATCAAAAGAAAAGGGAAAAAAAAATTATTCATGAATTCCATTAACTAAATTGATATAAAAATAACACCATCGATTGTTTTATATATGTCGATAGGAATATATTTAAAATTTTTGCATTTATTTGAAAATACGTAATAAAGTAATGGATCCTAGTCAAATGAAATAATTTCTTTAAAAATGAGAAATGTATATTTATTTGTAGTCAGTAAAAATGTTTTTTTTTTTTTCATGTTAAAATAAAATGTATTTTTTAGGATTAAATAAGGCTTAGGCATATCATAAATTAGTTTATTCTGATTATTTAATTAAAATTTACAGTAGCATAAATTATAAACAGTAAATTTGTCAATTAACAAATGATATTCGGTGCAGAAAACTTTTTCTATGTATGTAAATCCACAACATTAACATGTTTTTTATGAGCTTATTGAAATGTGTACGCTGTTTTATTTGTTTGCTTTGGAATTACATAAAAAAATAGCATAGCACATAGTACATATATGTTATAAATTATGCATCGATTTATTAGCATTATTGTTGCAATTATTAATGGTCTGTTTAATTGATTTAAAATCTTTAAATCCCGCTAACCATGCAAATGTTATTAATGTTTGCAAAAGAAATGTGCAAATTAAAACAGAAAAAAAACGAAAGCAAAAACTGAATTCGAAATTGTCGATAACAGCTAACGAAATATTCAATGAACATATCCATTAGGGCTATGATTAATGCACATTTACGAGTTCCGCCCTAATTGCAATTATCGTAATGTTTTTTCCAACACACGCGGTGCAGCCATGATGAGGTGAATTTCATTAGCGTGCCTGTATACCCTGTAAATACAAATGTGTTCGAGGAAAGTATTAAGTATGCAGTATTATAAATACTCCTATTGAGGCATATACATTCCCAGTTGCTTTCACAGCAAAGTTTACTTGTGTGTGTGTTTGTGTGTAGTTCCAAACAGCTTCATTAATTTTGCAGCTTCTTTGCCTAGTTAAGCATACCCTCACTCAAACCCGACTGCATACCCAATGAGGTTTGTTATAATAACAAGCCATTTATCTTGCCTTTTAGCACATTTACAAGCAGCTCAACTCTTTCCATTCACTTTCCTTTTGCCAAAAACTTATTGTTGTTGCACAATAGAATCCGACAACAACATTTCAGTGATTAAGAGCATAACATTGTCGTCTTATAAATTTGCATTAAAAACTCAAACTCCAACTCGTGCTCGAGAACAAGAATTCGCTTTAGGCACTTGCAAGAATTCCTAACAAATGCTGACCACAACCTTATTAAGCAGCTAGTTTTTGTTGTATTTTTTTGTGGTGACTGTCAGAGACAGTAATAAATAAGTTTTACATAAATCAACACAAAAATAACAACAAGTATACGCACTGTTTGCCACATGCCACAAGTGGACCAAAAAGTCAAGCAGCGAGGCCAACAACAACAAAAAAAAACAAAGGAAGAAGGACAAACAGCAGGATCAAGAGGAACATAGGGGAAGAGGCCACTTTGGGGCGTGTGCAGACAAGCGAGACAATTGAATTGGTCTGCAGGTAAAAAATTATAGCAGCTACTGTGCACAGTGGTAACGAATTAGAAAAGTCAAAGAAATTAACCAAAAGGAAGCTAGTAAAATTAAATATAGTTTTATACTTAAAGCTACATCAAACTGTTCAAGTTTGTAATATTTAGATAAAGAAATTTAAAGTAGTTTAGACCACTGTGCGGCAATCAAAGGTGTCTGTGCTTAAATGGCCTAAAAGGCATAAATTGTTACTTAAGCATACAGAACGAGTCGACAGCTCAATGCGCATATATGTCTATAAATAGCTGTCTATATAAATACAGACACACAAAAATACACACATGCTATTACACAGATGTTAAACACTGCGATGTGCGCTCGACCTTATTGAATTATCACGCTCGGTTTGCATTTCGGTTTTTGGCAAAATTCAAATGAGCACAAATTGATTTAAATCGTTCTTGCATGAATGCCATCTGAGTGTATGAATCTATATACAAACCTTTTTACATGTATACATATTTATGTATTGCATATTTACATATGTGTGACTGTGCTAGTTCAATCAGCGCGAAATGCATTTATTTATGAAATCAACCCAATTGAAATTAGTCATAAACGGTCTTAACTCTATTAACTGGGATTTTGGAAATAAAAACTGTTTCAAGTTGTGGTTGCCGAGAGTGTCAGCCGCTCTGAATGATAGATAGGGCAAGCATTTCCATCCAACAGAATCCAGTGCACACACACAAAAACACACACACACATGATGGGCAGCTAACTATTTCGGTTCAATTTGCGGTTCGATTACGAAACCCATTTTCACATGCTCTGTCCTCAACAATACTTTGCCTTTGCCGACAAGTTTAGTTGGCAGAGCCAGCAAGGGGACAACAGGGGGAAGGTAGAGACTTGATGAAGGAACAGGAAGAGGGACTGGAGCTGCAGAGGGTCAGAAGCTGATGGTAGAGTCACGCATTGACCACACATCCTGATATCCAGATGTATATGTGTCCGCTGTGACCAAAGGCATCATTGGCTCACTCACGTTGCTGGCGTTGTCCAAAAATACGCCCCTCGATCTCTTTCCCAAATGGCAATTTCGAATGGCAACAGAATTGGTTAGCAGTGGGAGGGATTGAAAGAGGGTTGTAGTGAAGGGGCGGCGCTTGGGGGGTTCGTGATAAACTTGAAACAGAGAACACATTACTTCCAATGTCACACAGTCGCTACGTGCAAAGTGTAAATGCAAAAGCCGTTGACAGCAAAAAGAAAGAAAAGAAACAGCAAAATAACTATCCACATACCCCCAGAAAATGTTTCATTTTTCCCACAGTACACACAGTACCCAGTACACTCTTCTCTTTGAGCTAAACTCAAAACGAGTGTGAGCTGTAGGACTACGAGTGTCAGATCGAGTACTCCAAGTAGTTGTGGGTGTGTTGAGTACGTGCCAAAGCACTCATCGACTGTCTGATTTGGTTTGGTTAAAGTAAATTATATTAAGCATTTAAATTCGACATTAATTGGATTAAGTCTGCAACTGGCAGTGGGCGAAGCGAAAACAAGAAACGAGTCCTTGCATTTATTCATATAACATAATTGTCATAGTTGACTATTAAATTATGAAAATAACTAAAAAGTCTCAAGGGAAATGTAATTTATGTGCAATTTACATAAATTTCTAATAAACTAAATGTGTTTTTAAACAAATTCTTGAGAGTGGGTAGATTATTTGTATGCCTACTCAATAGCGCAGCTGAAATCATATATAGATTTAAATTAAATAAATCTAGTTTATAATTTAATAAAATTCAAAGTGCATCAACAGTAACTTGTATCTTTACATGTTGTGGTTTTTCAACTATGCAAATCGAATGCCTTTTTTTTTATTTATCCAAAAGCATTTTGAACTCACATTTGGCTTGTGCATGGGTTTTGGTTTCAGTTAAAGTTTTTGTAACAGTTTTAGTTTTGGTTTGTATCAGCAGAATCAGGATACAGTGAAGACGTAAAATAATCAGACTAACGTCTTTTCTGTTGTGACGAAAATTAGGTTGCTACTGACAGTCATATTCGATGTATTTGGGTGTGTGTGTGTGTGTGTGATGTGTGTATTGTTGAAATAGCATCACGTAAACAACAGGGCGTATGATGAGCTGAATCACCTTCTACAGCTCCCTCACCTCTCTTGGTTACCACAGTTCCTTTTGCTGTCTGAACAACTGTCAGAAAGTTTACAACTTCCTTTCTTGTTGTTTTTTGTTGTTGATTTTTTTGTGCTGTTCTGTTTTTCGACACGCTTCTTTGCTGGGTTGATTCGATTAAAACGTCAACAGTGGCAATAGCAAAAGTGGCAGCAGCAACAACAATCACTACAACAACAAGTGACAACAACATCAGTAGCTACAACAACAACAATTTGCCAGGGAAAACAATTCACAGACGCCCCCAATTCGACTTTATTATCACAGAATGAATATGAGCGAGCACTGGAGTGAGTGTGTGTAGGTTCTGATGTGTGCAAGTGTGTGCTCGTTACGCTGTTGGCCTTGTCATATCCATCTCGATGCCTCGCAAAGTTGTCACACCACATTTTATTTTACATGTATTCTGCTATCATTTGTTGCAATGTTTTCGTCTCTGCCTTTTTTCAACGCACTGTTAGGCAGCTTCCCCGCCGCTCTTCGGCCCGCCCACGCAGGCATTTATGTATATGACAGCCTTTTTGACATTTTGTCAGAGGCCGCAGGGCAAAGGTTGTCGAAAAGTAGCGGCAGGCCGGGCGGGAGGCAAGAGTCAGAAGGCAGGAAAGGGCAGGACAATGTCCTTTTGCTCTGTCATGTCGTTTGATCTTTTATTGCGTTTGTTTTACGAGCCGCAGTAAATCCCCTTAAAATTGCAAATTCTTTATGTTCGAATTTTCGGCTTCCTCTCTATCGCACCTCCATACACTTTATTTGCACAGCCCCACACACGCACATAGACTGCGTGTGTGTATGTGTGTGTGTGTGTGAGTGTGAGCGTGTTACACTTGCTTGACTTTTTCCCTTCGTATTTGTATTTATTTGTGCATTTCTCTTGAATTTTTTATTACATTTCCGTTTTGTTTCTGTGTGCTGAAAGTGAAAGCATTTCACTTTTCAGCATTTTCTCACCCTATCAGAGGATATTTTACACCAGCCACGCCCACATTATGTGCCGAGACATGCGCCCTTATGGGCATGTGTTTGTCACACTGACGAATGCGTGATAAAAATTTATTGAATCGAAAACAATAAATATTTGATTTGATTCATTTCACTCGCCAACAAACCAATGTGCACAACTCTGCGTAGGTGTGTAGGTGTATGTGAGCATGTATTTGATTGTATGTGTGCTTTACTGTGTGCTCATCATTGATTTCAATTGATTTCGTGCTGTGTCCACAAAAGTTAATTGAAAGGCAACAATTTTGATCAATTGTTGCCTTTGCTTAGACCATTTCATGCTAGTAATAACAAATACTGTTTATAAACATATTTATTAATTAATTTAGACCCATCAAACATTTGCGATCATATTCGAGTCTTTTTTGAGTCTTTCTAATTAAATAGTCATAAATGAGCTCATTTTCTGATCAAATATGACCAACATTTTTGCGTTTCCCGTTTTGCAATACTTCACAATTGTTTGGCTGACATTTTAATTTATTTTATTTATTATACCCGTTCCTCGTAGAGTACAAGGGTATATTGTATTCGTTGAAATGTATGTTACAGGCAGAAGGAGGCGTGGCAGACCCCATAAAGTATATATATTCTTGATTAGCATCTATAGCCGAGTCGATATAGCCATGTCCGTCTGTCTGTCTGTCTGTCCGTCCGTCCGTCCGTCTGTATGAACAAAAGGATCTCGGCAACTATAACGAACTAAGTTCACATAGGATGTGCACATCTATGGCGTACATATACTGACCAAGTTTAATCCAAATCGGACTACTATATCGTATAGCTTGCATAGGGACAATCAGTCAAAAATTTGCTTTTAGTATGCATTTGTATAAAAATTTTCTGTATTTACCAAGCTTTCTTATTGAAACTGACACAGAACAGACCGTGAAGGAATGTCTCGCGAGATCAAAACGCGGTCCTAGGATACCTTGGCGGCCGCTGTTGTTCTCAGCTTTCAGGAGAGGGATGTTTCACGAGATCAATACGCGGCTCCAGGATACCTTGGAAGGCCGGCGTTGTTCTCTAGCGAAAGGTGTGGGATGTTGAGTCCCTATTAGCGCACTACTGTCGCCCACTTAATACGCAAATTCGGTAATCGTTTACTCTTTCGCTTTATTTTGTTTCTTTTCGCTCACGAGCCCTGCTACACTGGTTTCCTTTCCACATCACTGCCCTAACGGTTCTACTCACTTGCTTTGTACTCGTCGGTCGATCGCTAATTGAATTCAATTCATGCTCTCTGTCGAGCAGCGCGGAAGCCGTCTCGATACAATTCCAATACGAAACCTCTCTCTTCACCACGGAGTGTTTCATGCAGAGTTGCACCCGACCGCTCCGCGAACCGTCGACAGAGGGCGCTGCCTACCTTGTCTAACTCTTATCGATATTTCCTATCGGTAACTATAGAACTAAAGAACAATTCACGGACTTCTCTTAAATATAATCTTATGAACTATTAACTTGTTACTACAAAGTCTTCATTATTCTCTTATAACTAACGCTTACTAACTACAAACATGTAAGGTGGGTGTTATGGGCCCGCCTTACACTGTTATATATTATTCAATACATACAGCAGAAATTTATTAAAATATTTCCCACTTTTTGTTTGCTTTGTGTTCTTTGTTTTTGTAATTTTTTGGGTTGGCCATTTTTGTAAATTAATCCTTGTCGTTAGCTTCATTTACAGCTCATAAAGAAAGTACTGGCAAAGTAAAAGAAAAGGATGTGAAAATACCGAAAATCCCTGACATTTTGACGTCCATTACAACTGCAAATGAACCCGTAAACCCATTTAAGCAATGCCCGCAACACCAAAACTCTCGCGACAACTCCAAAGCGAGCGACCGTCCGGCCTTACTGATTATTGCTCAACACTTGAAAACTTTTTTTGCTGCCGGCACGAAGGGGGCTGATAGCTAAGAGGGGGAAGGAAGGCTAACCGTTGGGGGAGGGTATAGGCCAAAGGCATGGAGACGTGAGTTTAATTTGGCACGGCTTACTTACTACTTACTTTAACATGGCAAGGATAACAGCAAAAGGCTGGAGGGGGCGTGGTCATGGGCAGTGGTGGGGTTTAGAAGGGCGTAACTTTGAATAACAGATAAAAATGTTACGTGCTTGGGCTGGTTCGCTTTCTGTTACGCTTTCAGTGCCAAGTTGAATGAAGAAATAAAATATTTCTGTTATCGCAGTAAAAAGATGTTTCGTGCTCTGCGTGTTTTGTGTTTACCTTGTCCCATTGTTGTTCTTCTTGTTGTTGTTGCTGTTCTTGTTGTTGTTGCCCGCTGACAGGCGATGTCAAAAGAGCGATAGCAGAAACAAACTCTTAAACAAAGCAACAACCTTGGCAAAACTCGTCTTTACTTTAAAAGCAACAGAAATTCCTTTTATGCACATAGTTGAAATAAAAGCGTATGCTGCTACAAAGCGAAAGCTGGATAATGTATAAGTACGCACAAAAAAGGGAAAGAGAGAGAGAGAGAGATGAAAAGAGAGATAAAGACAGAGACAGAGACAAGGAAATGCTTAAGTTGTGTCCGGCATCTCCCACTCAAGCTACAAACAATGGCTTTCACCTTCCTTTTCTTACTACTGCCACTGCTCCTATCCTTGCTCATCTTGCTCCACCTTTACCTATCTCCCTCTTACTCACCGTGTACGTGGTCCTTGCCTGATTTCCATGCGCATACCTTTTATAGCGTTTGCCCTTTGTCTGGTAGTTTTTGGCCCCGTTTATGCAGCAACCTTTTGTGCCAACATCATCAACAAATCGTCAATAACACTTGACACTTGTTTCGTTTGGCGTTTTCGCTACGCTTTCGCTTCGTTTCGTTACGTTTTTTGGGTTTCTTACGAACAGCTGCCACTACTTCCCTGGCTGCTGCTGGAAACTTTTTAAGAAATTACTTTTTCAGCCGCAGATAAACGTTCGGATACCAAGAACAGTCTGTCAGTGGTCCCACAGCAGTGCTGTCTTTCGGTCTGCCCAACTGTCGGTTTGTCTGTGGTCCTGTTGCTGCTCCTTACAGTTGCCTGTCAACTTGCCACACGCATTGAGCGCAACCAACCGAGCAACCATTGAGGCTGCTGTCAGTAGCATAGAGATGGCGATAGAGATGTGGATGAGGGTGGCGATGACGATGACGATGACGATGGTGAAGCTGGAGGCGGCAGTCATGGTTATCCGTAACCTGACCTAACAGCCACCCTCGTGACGAGTCCAAGAAGTGTCAACATTATTGGCCTTGATCAAATTTTGGGTCATGCCCCCTTTAAAATTGATAAGTTTTTCAGGCCACTCGAAATCGACAAAACTCGACGTGCAATGAATCAAATGAATATTGTATATAGTATATAGCATAAAGCATAGGGCAAACGGTATCAAATGTAACAAGAAATCAAAATCACAAATACTGCTTAAGCAAAAGTTTTCTTAGCATTTCGTTTGTTATTTTATTTTTTTGGGTGTTTTATTTTGTTTTGTTTTCACTTTAATTATTTGTTGCCATGTTGAGCTTTTCTGTTTTTTGGTTTTGTCTGTTGCTTTAGCTTGTCAGGCTTTTGTTTGCTTTCCTGATTTTCCTGTTTGCTTATTTTGTTCTGTCGTCAACAGCATTTCCATTCTTAACATTTTCACTGATTGTCAGGATATACACGACGTACAACAAGTTAAGCATGTTTGAAATTCTCCAAGCGTTTTACATGTATTTTTCACTTTTATTATAGTGTGCGTTTGTGTGTGTTGCTGGTGGCTAAAATGAATGACTTGCTTGACTGCTTTCTGTATTTGTGTTTGAAGTTAAAGTTGTGGATTGGGCACTTATTATCCTGCCATTGGCAAAGCAACACCAAGCCACGTATGTATGTTAATTTCAATTCCCCGCCCTCTCTCCCTCTCGCCACCTAATGGGCCCAAAAACCTCATTCGATAGTGACACTCATATCCGTGCAAAATGCAAATGTATGCGTGCCTCTTGAACATTATGAATAATTCCGGTAAAGATTCCGTTTCTGCCATTTGCCATTTATTTCCATTCTCATTTCCATTGTCTGTTCCTCTGTCTTTCTTTCTTTTCACCTGCGCATAAGTAGTTCTTGCTTGTTATGCGACTTGTTTTGTTCTTTTTCTTTAACTCCCCTTCTCGCTTTCCTCTTCCCACTACTGCTGCCATTTCTCCGTCGTTCCCCCTTCATTTTCCACTTTCATTGCCATTGTAGTTGAAGTTGTAGTCGTTTCTTCTCCATGAACACCAACATTTATTATGCAAAACGTGAAATAACAGAATCAGAACAGAGCACAGAACAAACAACACTGACAAAGTACATTGACAGGAGTGTCTCGCTCATTTGCCATCACTGTCGCTCCCCCTTTAACCTGTGTCTTTACTTATCAACGGGAGATCGGAAAACTATGCATTTTCCCCCATTTCCGCGACCAGTGAATGTCGATGAACAGATGCTGATAAAAAGCTATTTATGCACTTCATCGAGCTAAACTCCCCGTATTGACCCAGTTGTCAGTGTTGAACTCGATTTGAGGGCTTTGTGTCTAACACAAACTTCATGGCGTCAAATTAATGGAGAGTCATTAAATCACATACATACACACACACACCCACCCACACACTTAAGCACCCACACTTCAGCACAACATAGACAATATCGAATAGCGTGACCAATGCTCAATCACCTGCTTTCCAAGGTTGCCGCACAACAGCAGACACTGATGACATATGTTCGAGAATCTTTTCCCTTTCCCACTTACCGTTACTGCTTTTAAGCCACTCTCTACTACCAAAATGATGATGATGACATGTGATTGGTCACACACTGGTACAACACCAGGCAACAGCAACTTGAATGCCTAATGAATTACATGAAGTGCGTATACTTGATATACTTTGCTTTATAATATACACGGACTTTCTATTTTAGTTTCTTTTCTGTTTGCAGATGTTTGTTTGCTCAGTAATCAAAATTATTAATAGCATTGTCCAATAAAGCCTACAATTATTGTATCAATTATGATTTATTTTGATTTCAGTTCCATAAACCTGATTATTGAGCTGATTTAATGACTTTGTTATGGACGTAATTAAACAGTCATTACCTGCCTCGGGAAACAGACATCTATTCTTATTTTAATTTTTCATTTCATTATTTAAAACATAATTTCTTTTTGTCGAGCCGACATTTATTTGTTTAGCTTAAGGCTTATAGTCAAAACTTAATTAATGTTGGCATTAAACTATTTTATTTCTGTGTACCCAGACATAATTAGGTATACGTACCAAGTCGTACCTTGAATAATTTTTCTTTGTTTTGTTAGCTAGTGTCAGCTATAGAAATATACTTGAAGAATTAACTAGACATGAAAAATTAACGTAGTCTAATGAATATTCGTTTGATTAATTTATCAGCATCATTACTATCATCAAAAAACAGTTTTCCTTAGTCGACGGACAAATGGATTGTGAATTATTTTCCATCAAATAGCACTCAATTACATTAAGTGGCGGCTGGGCGACGACGAGGACGCTGATGGTCAACAGGACTACAATTAATAATAATACTATAGACCTGCACAATTGTTTGTCCATGTGTGTCTGTGTGTGAGTGAGTGTGTGTCAAATGTCGCATGGATAATTGAAAATTAATTATGTTGACATATTTGGAAAGTGATTGTTAAGATGGCGGTGCTTTGATGATGCCCCAACGTATAATTTTCACAGTCCAGGGTCCCACAGGAACATGACCTAGAAGCAAGCCAGGACAAATGGCAAATTGCCCGGCTCAGTGGCACTTTAATAGACGCCTGTCATGTGACCCTATTAAAAGGAAAGGAGTCACGACTTTTGCCATTCAACCTTTTTGGCGCAATTTTATTTAAGCAGCACGCAATAGCAAACATTTTGCTATAATTACCAGGCATTAAAGACTTGTGTTGATCTACGCCTATAAATGTATATATATATATATTCAGATTTGTTTGTAAATGGTACTTCATTCGATGGACAAAGCTTCGGTTGAGTTAATACTAACTTGTGCCTTACAGTTCAGCAATTTAATACAAAGGATGCAGTTTGCAAATGCTAAATTGCACAACAACACTAAACGGAAGGATGCTAACCAAATGCTACGACCGCTTATTATGCTCCATGTGTGTGTAAATGCGTGCATGAATGTGTAAGCGAGTGTGTGCGAATGTGTGAGTAAGCAAACATAAAGACGGAAATGTAAACGCACCAACTGCCAACTGGCAACAGCAAGAGTTACAACCATCACCAACAGCAGCCCAAACAACAACAGCAGCAACAACAACAGTCAGAACAACAAGGACAACAACAACTAGAAAATACATTAAGACAAATGGCGGCAGCAGCCGTTGAAAAAGAATAAAAAGCTGGCAAGAAACATGGAATAGGCAAGTGCAAAAAGGCAAAAATAATAATTTCTAAAGAGCTGAAGTAACGTTTGCATAAATAACGCCAGTTTTGTTCCCCATTCTGTGTGCATACTTAATGCATTTTTCGCTTTTTAAGACAAAACGCATTAAAGTCCAAACCGCACAAAGCCACAGTCTACAGAACTGGAGCACTCTGTAATGAAAAGGTAAAACTTAAAGCACGAAAACTACGAAAATAACGAATGTCAAATGTAGAACGAGTAAAAAGTGTTGCCTACATTTCAGCGCACAGCTGCAGGTAGAAACACAACTTTACTCGGTTTGCTTGCTTGCTTGGCTTGCCTGCAGTCAGCAAAATGTGCATTTAAAAATTCAACAAAATTTTTATAAATTATACAAATTGCTGTGCAAAGCACTGAGTGCTCTAACCCAAACATGACCTGTACTTAGAAAGCAGACAAACAACTAATCAACGCGTGACAGCAAAATATACAAGTCTTAATAACCCGTTTCATTTGTCTCGACTCTTAAAGCATCGCATTTGGTCTGCAAACGCGCAAATGTCACGCAAAGTTGATTTTATTCTCGAGCTGTGTAGAATTTAAGCCACAAACACATAGATAACGAACACAAATTCACATGCCTAGGTATACAGGCGACGATACCCACTCGATCCGGATACGGATCCATGACGGTGACGCTATCAGGCGGAAGTGGCACATGTCACGCTCCATGCTGCCTGCCTGCTCATTCAATTGCGAGTGTGTTGTGAATACGAATAAAAACTAAAAGAAAAATAAATGGAAAAGGAAAAGGAAAGGAAAAAATAAATTCACATCCGTTGGGGCATAACGCGGCAATTATGGTTGAATAGTTTTCAGTTTCAGTCGATGCTGTGTGTACATTTGTGTGTATGTGTGTAAAATGCAAGTGCAATTAACTTTTATGATTACACATTCTATAAATATTTAACAATAATTTACTACGAAGACCCAACACAAACGATAGAGACGCCGCAATTATCGACTTGCAACTTTACGCATTATTTTCTGGGTGCGTTGGCACAGTAATAATTATGTGGGTTAAACGGTTCCCCAATGGCAAAAGGGGTAGTGTGTGCGCTACAACACCCATTCACGTACACATACACATACACACACACATACCCACTCATAAAATAGCTGGGACACTGTGCTTCAATGTTAGTGGCATGTTTTTAAAGTGTAATTCCATTTCAGACTAGCCTGTGGCCCTCCTGTGACCCTTCAGTGGCTACCTCTTTGCCATCGTTGCCTTGTCCATTATGTAGGCGCTGGTGCTGTCAGTCAACTAGTCACTGACTATCTGGCTATCTGACGTCATCAGCAGATTGCGTGTAAAAGGGTTAAGTGTCTGCTGTCGCTTCTACTATTTTATGTTCACTTTTCATTAGTAAACAAAAATCAATAAGCTAACGACGAACGACCAAAGTGTAAGACAATACAAAAAATTGGAAATAATGAAACCACTTAGCCTAAGTTGTTTTTTTAAAGAAATTATTTCAAACATTCATGTCACCAATTTAGTTGTGAAAACATTGCGAATAAATTAATATAATTAATCAAATATCTTGGGGATACTTTGAGTAAGGTTCTTCGGGTTGTGCTCATTAATTACAATTCGCAATTGCCACATTTAGTTGTCTGTTGCCTCAGGCTCACATTCGGCCTTGTTGATTGTTTCTGTATGCCTGAGATTATTATCCGCTTGCCGTGATGTAATCTTGTGTGTTTACATTTTCGTGGCCTCTGGTAAATTAATTGTACACAGGAGAGAAGAAAAAAGCACATTTCAATCGAAGCTTGACTGCAATTTGAAATTTAATTTGTTGCCTGACCACACAGCGTATGCGTAATATCATACGGCAGGAGCAAAATAAACATTTACATTTGACGAAACGGCAATGTCAACAGCAGTGGCAACGGCAAATACTTGCCTGCATTTCAATACACAAAAACATTAATTAATTATGGTTCTTTCGCGCTGCGTATACGTAACGAGTTTTGCAACAAAAACAAAATGGCATCACGATGTTTATTAACTGTACAAGGGCAATGCCAACTACGGAAGTTTGCCAGCCGAACTGCGTGCTCAGCATATACTCCGCTATGCCACGCCCACAGAAGCCGCCTTCTAAGTAGAGTGCAAACATTTCGCATTTCTTTTGCGGTTGCGTTTTCCCTTTTCGCCCTAGCTGTCTTTTGGGTATTGCTTGAAGCCGGGAATTTCAGCGCGCATAATATGCCGCAATGCGGTTTTTCCCAACAACACCGCCAGAAGTCTCGCTGAAGACGACGCCGCACACCACAGGACAACACACAAGCACACTCAGACAGAGACTCAAGTGAAGTTTTCAGTTTGGTGTAGAAGCAACAAACACATGCATGAATGTTGAGCTGAATTTTGAGCATAAACGGCATAAAATATGTGCGCAATAAAACACACGATTGAAATGCTCAAGTCAAAAACTTTGCGAAATGCCTTTAAGCGTCATTGGCAGCGGCGTCTGTATTTGTGGTTAATGTGTGTGTATGTGTGTGTGTGTGTGGTTGTTTGCCTCCTTTGGCTTGATTTATGCCACATATTCGCATATGCTGCCTTACTTAGTGTGTGTATTTAAGCCTCTCAATGGCTGCCAACGCCATTGAATCAACCTGACTGCCTGCCTTTGCCTATGAATTGCCTTTTTTAGCAAGCTTAGCTAGGCTTCTTTTCCACATTTATTTCACTGACTTTTCAAAGCTAGTAACGTTCAGTTTTAGTGTGTGTGTGTGTGTGTGCATATTTTGGTTTTAGCAAAAGTGTGTGAATTGAGAGAGAATTAGATGACTTTCACAGGCTTGTCTAGCATAGATTTTCCTTTCAAGTTATTTGTTTTGGCTGTCCAATTTTTGGTAAACAACATGACAGGCCTCAAATGCATAGAAAGGACGAGCAAAAATTTTAGACCTTGGCATCTTCTACTCGCCTTTGCCTTTGCTTTTGGCTTTCCTATTGCTTTTCGTAAGATAAATGCCAAGTCTTTTCGCCATTTTCAATTCTCGTTATAGAAATATTTTCTTCTATTTTTAGTACAGGAAAAAAAAGCAATAAAAATACTTGCTTTTCATCCGAAAAGATTAGCCTTTAAATTTCACGGCTCTTTCCTGAGGGATATTATTTCAATTCAATTTCAAATGAAATTACATGCATATATGTATAAACGTAAATAATTTTGCATAAAACTGATCGATTAATCAGCTACATTTTTAAGGCGAAGTAATGTATATTTCATGTTGCTCAAATTTAAATTATTCTTGAAATTCCAAGCAATAAATAAATTTCAAGTGAATTTTGAAATCGTCGTATAATTAAAAAGAATTTTTGGCTTGAAACGCTTAAAACAGGGACTTAATTAGAAAAGTAAGTTAATGCTGTATTAAACTGTTTAAAGCACACAAAGATATTTATCACATTCATGCATTTCAATTGATATCGATTAATTATTTGATTTCAATTTACTTAAATAAATAAATTGCTAATAAAACTATAAATGCTATGACATCAGATATAACTGAAGTAAAGCAAAAAGTAGATTCAAATTTAAACATATTTTTATATATTCTCTCTTTTAATATTTGTTAATTTACAGTTGAGCATAAGAGTAAATGAAATCACTTTGTATATCAAAGTAGTTAAAAAAACTTTGATTTTATTTAAAATATTAAAAATTCTCTGTCATAAATGACTCTGCCGGTTGGCAGCTCAATATTATAGTAAATTATGCAAACGAGATGAGTGTTTCTGACTTGAACAAATTTATTTTTTTATACAAATTTTATGGCAACTCGAATTTAAGTAATAAATGAAATAAATTAAATTGAAGTCAAACAAAATGTAGTTGCTTGCACATAGCAAAAACGAAAGCAATCACACTGTTCTTATATAAAAGAAAAGTCAAGCGTCTGAAAGGTGTTCCTAAGAAAGAAGTATTAAAATAGAAGACTCATCAACTTACTTGAAATTAATCAGCAACATTGGACACAACAGAGCAGGAAGGATTTTCCATAGGAGTTTTTATGCACGTTGTCAGAGTATCTGTATCTGTCGCTGTCGCTTTGGCTGTCACTGTATCTGTATCTGTGTTTGTGTGAGCGGCTCTTAAGTACGCGTACATCGTTAACAGCTTAATTGCTTGGCCGTTTCCACGGCGTTGATGTCATGGCAGGTGCCAGAGCGTGCACGAGGCTAAGTTTCAGCCAGGAGGCTGACTGCCCTATGTCTTGCTGTTTTTTTTTTTTGGCTGTTTTATTTTTTTGTGCTCAGCTTCTTTTACTTGTTCTTTTTTTTGTCTCGGGTTTGAATGTTTAATATATGTGAATGTGTTTTTCTTTATGTTTTTTGTATTTTTTTGTTTCTTTTGTTGTTATTTTTTTATGTTTCAGCTAATCCGTTGCGTGTACGCGGCTAAAACTTCTTCGGCTTCTATGTCGCCTCGCATGCGTGTATATATTTTTCTTTATGCATATAAATCCAAGGGAGGCTTTTGCTTAGCGTTTAAGCACTTGATCCGTTGTGCGACATAAAGACATTACATGACAAAGCGATTTTCCGCTAAGTATATGGCAACACATACACAAAAACACACTCACGCACACACATGCAGTCACTCGCGACAATCAGAATATGCTGAAGATAACTTTTCGCGTGTTTCGTTTCTCGAACTAAATTAAACTCTACGCTCTATAATAATTATTCAATTTGTAGATTTACTAATTATTTGTTTAGTTAATTTTTTAGTTAAAATGCATATAAAGTGTTGGATTAAATTTGAATAAAAAGACACACAAAACGATTTGTTGATATGTTTATTGATATTTGCTTACGGAATTAATTGTTGTTATATTAGATTAAATCAGACTAAAATTGATATGTTTCGTTATAAGTTATGCTTAAATTGTTAAATTTTGTTCATATTAAAGTTTTATTTGTTGATTATGCTCTCACAGTATACTTTTGTCAATATGCTCTAGTAATTATTTATTGTTCGCCTGTAAAGAAAGAGAGTAAATAGAATTGAATGTCTTAATAAATATAATTAAATTTCATAACTGTTTGCTTTAGCTGCTACTGAGCATTTACTGCCTCGCTGAAATGTCATTTGCAGTTTGCCAGTTGCAAGTTGCAAATTGCAATTTGAATGAGTTGCCATTATCTGGCGGCGTCTGCAAACTTTTTTGCCATTCTCCCCGTTGCACAACTTAAATTAAAGCCTTTTGGTTGCCCTTACCACCGCAAGTACTCTATCCCTTGCCACCTTGAGTTGTAATTACATCAGCGTCGAGATTTTTATTGCCACATACACAAACACGTGCACACACCTGAGTGTGTATGTGTGTGTGTGTGTGTTTGTGGTAGAGAGGGAGAGGGCATATAATTAGAGCATAATTACGGCTCGGCTAATTCTCGAGTACGAGTTTCAAGCAAAAGCAGCAGAAAAAGAATTAGCTGTCAGAAGGGAGCTTCAGTCGGTCATCTATTAACTATAATCAACGCCAGGGCAAGCGGAAATAGACAGATTTCCGGCTATTAAACACTCAGCAGCGCGGCAAAAGCCGACGGGTGGAGTCTGAGTCGAAGTACACTTGAACAAAAAGTCTATCCAAAATGTCGCAGGATGAAAAATTATTCAAACTCACGACACAAACATATCAAGTGATTAATTAAAGATTTTTATGTATTTAATGTATGCACTTAAGTTTTTGAGCTGCCAATAAATTCTGCTCAGTGTAGTGCTCCCTCACATACAATGTGCTGCGGTACAAATTGAAAAAAATGTTAATTAGCCGTAATTTGCCTGTAGAGCATAGATGCGGGGTAACAGCTTGCGATGGCCTCTCATGACATTGACACACACACATACCCAAACACACACACACACTCACAGTCGCAGCAGGTGTTGCCAGTATGCTTAATGAAGTAATGAGGACATTCCCCTTGATTGGCACACCCCCCAGTTGGGCATCTGACAGTGAACTCATATATTAGCATAAACAGTTCATTTATATCAAACGGTATATCATGTGGCATGGGGCAGAGTCCTGGGCGTGGCATATATTAAGTGCGTGGGGAGGCAAAAGTTCGATTAGCAGAAGGTACACAATACATGTGCCTAATGGCACTATGTTGCGACTATCAAATATGGCAATAGCAAAAATAAACAATAACAATACCCCCGAAAGCTAAACTCTTGGTGAGTATCGCACAAAAAGCTATCAAATTTCTTGTTAGCAACAATTTACACATTTCGAACGCCCAACTGCCTTTCAAAATATGAAAGAACAATAGATTGTTCGATTCAGTATACTTCCACTTGCCACAATTTCAGTTATTGTTGTATCGTTCATTTTTGGAATATTTGGCGCGACTGAGCACGCGATACAGCAATTGATAAAACGCCGGGTATTCGATACTTCCCGTTTTCCACACAAAGACCCTCAGCATTGGCTGTGTCCTCGGCACCGGCATCGTCACCGACCCCCAGCATAGGGACTGGCACGGGCACGGGCACGGGCACCAGCACTGGCACCGGCACGAGCAATAATAAGCAATGTTCATCAGGAACTGGAGGGGAAAGCAAAGTAGACATAGTTAAAAAAGTCGCTTGTTTTGCCTTGTACCTCGTTTTTTTTTTTATTATATGTACAGACGTATGTTTGTGCTCGTATTATGAATGTGTTTGCTTTTGTTTTTTGTTTTTATACTCGCATTACTGTTTCTTTCCTGGTAAAATCATTAGCAACAACATGTTATTTGCATTTTGCTAATTTAGAGCAACAGCAAAAAAAGAACATTGATTTATTACGAGCAGCGTAAAACCCAAAATAATGGTCGCCATTTACTTCCTTATTATGCCTGAAAGTATGCAATAGAAAGTGAACAAACCCAATGGCTCTTCCTAATGCTCCTGCTGGTAATGAACTGATAATGTCAAGCCATTGCAACTGTCGAAAGAAAAGTTATGGGGACAGTTTATTTACTCAGTTTGCTTAAATGTCTGCAAATGCATTCGGAAAACCGAAAGTTGCCTTGCTGCCCAGACGATTTTACCTCAAAATTTCACTTGAACTTCCAAGTAATAACAGCATTTCTTAATTATGCAGAAACTATGACAATGAATTTCAATCTACTGAGTAAGACGCTTAAGTTAGCTTTCCATTTCAAAATTTAATGGCTATTAATGCGAAAGCAGTTCAATCGAAGACATTTATGGCAATTAATTTGTGGTTAGAGGTAAAATCTTTGCTTGTTTAGTGAAGGCCAAAACAATATCCAAAAGTAGCTGCAACTGATTTTAAAATACTAAAGAACCTTGATTATTTTGTTATCACTGAGACATTAAAATTCTTTCTTGCTGTCAAATGAATTTAATATCTTGATGAGCTGAACATTTTCAGACTGTTGGCAACTAATTATATCGATTGTAATCAAAATTAAATTGAATTGTAAATAATAATAGTGAACCTTTTTTGGGCCAAGTTAATGAAACCAATTATCGAAATCGGAGTTATTCGGAAACTGTCAAATTTTATGATTTAATTTCGATATTAAATTTTTCTCGAAAATCGTCAATAAAGTTTGTTTTTAAATTCTGTCAATATTTTGAGGCGAATTCCATCACCATTTCATCAAATTGTCTACCTTTTCCGTTTAAAAAATGCTAGAACATCTTTCAAAAAAAGCCAAACTGGCAGCACTGGCCAAAATTTTTATATTACAACTGAAACTACTTATCACTGTAGCTGTATATTTTATTTTGCTTTTATTTATTTTTTCGCGCTTAAATACAGTTGATTTATAACGTGACCTTTAAATTTTCAACTTGAACAATGTATTGAGTATTTCAAATACATAGTACTCATTCCGCACAGCCTTTCATGCAGCAGCGAAAACCTTGAGGAAAAAAAATAAACGAGAAATACAACCAACAACAACACAATCACATGTGTGTGTGAGTGTGAGTGTGGAAAAATATGATGCATGGCTCCACATACATAAATCATGTTGCCTTTTGTACGTTCTAATGGAGCTTGACTTAGTTTTGCCAATTTTTCAACGAGAAAACCGAGAAAAAGGCCCGCGGCTCAATACGATATGGCAAGAGAGCGAATATATATGTATAGCTTTGTTATTATTGAACACAAATGCTGTAAAGCATTATTATTGAACTGATGAGAACCTCTATGAAACATATATATCTCTATATATGTGTGAGATGCTGCAGCAAAAATATCATCAGCAGCTGCGACTGAAATAGTGCACACAGACAGACAGAGGCCAGTACGCCGTAAATTGTGATAAAATATCTGAAATTTAATTAAGGTTGGTCTGCCCACCGACCACTGCAGCTGAGCTTCAATTGGCAACGACATGAAGTCAAATCCCTGACCATATAGCTGAACCAAAAAGGACACTCGCTGCTCGCTAGCTGTCGTGTGTCAGGTAATTTATATTGTGGGCAGGAGTTACAGAAGATACAGAGGAGATACAGTGCAGATACAGGGCAACTACTGAAGTGCAATGCGTTGGCCAACGTCATGACCAGAGATTTCAGCAGCAGCAGCAGCAGAAGCAGAAGCAGCAGCAGAGCAGCAGCAAACTAAAAAAATCTATATAAATGTACATGGATATCACTTACACGGCCTGCAATGGTGACTCGTGGTTGCATTTTGGTTAGCGACACGTACCGACGAGTTTGACAAGGACGAGGGGCGATCACGGGGCACATGCGAGCACATATCCACATTGATATACATGTATGTACGCACAGATAATGGCGTAACTAAACCGACATATTTTGGGCGACGAGGGGGTGGTAGGTTAGGAAGTTGGGTGTGTTGCCCGTTCACCGAAATGCAACTCAACGCAACGCGACGCGAACGCGAGTGTATGACACAACGTATGCTTCTATATAGGTGTCAGGATTTTATTTGCGGCTGCTGTGGCACGTTGCAAGTGGCACGTTAGGAATTCTGCAGCTGGACGTGGAACGCGGTGCGTGGAACATGAAACGTGGGACGTCAGACGTAGAACGTTGGTCGTTTGGATTTGCGGTTTTAACACCAACTTCAGTCGCACTGAATTTTCAACACTGCCATCGAGTTGCAAAATGATGCTGAATTGCCGCTGTGGCGAAATTATCGCCTGACAGCGGCTAAAATTGGGCTTGTCATTGTTTGGTCAGAGTGTAAAGCACAATAAATACACCCCACAGCACAATTGAAAATATATTTATGCCATATATACTATGTAAACACATATAATTCTTAAATAATTCACTTGCAATTTGCTGTTTGCCTTTGGCGGCAATTTGTCAACATTACGCGTTCTATCGCGTTGACTTTTTGGCTATTTTTGTATTGAACTCACTGCCAATAATAGTAAACGTTATTGCTATGCTTAATATCCGCGTGTTGCGCGTTCATTGCTTGACTGCGGCAAACTGAAACCGATGGCCAGAATGCCCTTTGCGTTTGCTCAGCTCGTGCTGTGGCACGAACACGAAGCGGCACACGCAGAACGGATAAAACTGCCACAAGCAAAGAGAAACTTGGTTAAGAGCGAGAGAGACTGACAGTAGCTGAGAGTTATCGCATGAGAGTTATACTACCGACTGTGGAGAAGAGTGAACTGTGTGCGGTTTACTCGGTTTTACTCTTTGTTTGAGTTTGGCTTTAGCAACATGATTAAATCCTTCTCGCACTCAAGTTTGGCAAGCTGTTTTAAGCCCTGTTCGTGGGCATGAGATTGGCCTTGTATTCTATTTACAGTGTGCTTAAGATTCAATTTGGCAACCAGGCAACCAAATAACTGGGCAGGCATCTACTTCACCCACGCAAAGGCCCTTGCTTCCAGGCACAGTCAGTTGCAGCCACCCACTTGAAATCAACTCAGCGTATGCAAAGTTTTGGTTATTTTTAGACCCCGTACTCTTTAAAAAAGAGTAAAGGGGGTCTATTAAGTTTGTCAGAAGCGAGATGTGCGTAACAGGCAGAAGGAGGCGTGGCCGACCCCATAAAGTATATATATTCTTGATCAGCATCAACAGCCGAGTCGATATAGCCATGTCCGTCTGTCCGTCTGTCCGTCTGTCTGTCTGTCCGTCTGTCCGTCTGTCCGTCTGTCCGTATGAACACCTGGATCTTTTAAACTACAAAAGCTAGAACCATGAAATTCACAATGAAAGTCCGTTATTATGTCAAGCAGATCAAGTTTATTTCAAATTATTGCCACGCCCCCTACCGCCCCCGCAATGAGCAAAAAACCAGACAAACCTCGAGAAAACTTTTGTTTTAGGCGAATATCTCAGTAACTATAGCACTTAGGAGCACCAATTTTGGTATACAGGTTCCTAGAGACAGCCTTAATATAACGCCATTCAAAATTTTGAGCTGCCACGCCCCCTTTGCACGTCAGAATTAAAAATCTCTCCAGCTTCAATGCATTATTGAAGGCATTAAATCAAATAGTACAGTGTTTTAATTTAACATACGCTTAGAGAATTACTATTTCTAACTTTCCTGAAAGTGGCATCAAAATCCTATGTCAAACAACAGAGAAATTACGGTTCAAAGTCGAAGTTATTTTAAAGCAAAATCACTGCATGCGCGCAACACATACAAACAAACACAGAAACATACAAACATATGTTCGAAAGTTTTCTCTACCTGCTGGCGGCAGCGCTGCCCGGAGCCGCTGGCCGCGCCGACCAATGCTATACATACACACATATGTATGTGTGCACATACATATATGCAAATAATCGAAAGAATGATAGAAGAGGGTCGTGGTGCAACTGGTAGAGTTGCGGCGCAATGTGGAACCAACCTTCGCATGGATCGCGGGTTCGAGTGCTGACGTTGACAGTTGTTAATATATTTATTTTTTAATTTTAATTCAAAATGTAAATATTTAATTTTAATTTTTTAAATTTCATTTGAAAATTTTAATTTAAATAAAATGCAATACTATGGGAGTACGGGGTCTTTTACAGTCGGCTCGATCGACTGTAGCCTTTCTTACTTGTTTTTGTTGTTTTTGGCCCACAATTGGGTCAATTGGTCAGGGCTACCAAGGTCCTAAGCCATGGTATTTATGGCACGCCATGTATTGTGGAATTTTTTTAAAATTTTTTTTTATAATTTGTTAAAATTTCAGTGGATTCAACAACATGGTAAGCTTCATTCCACAGCTTGCCTTTGGGGCAAGTGCGTGTGTTGCATGTGCCGACAATTTCCGTCAGAGTCGCGTGTTTCCGTTTACAAGCCACATACACACACTCACATGCTCACACGCAGACCTCTCGCCCGGCAGCACTTAAGTATCTGTTGGTTGTGCCAATGCTAGTGACACCCTACTGATAATATCCGCAATTTGACTGGCATCCCACGGTATTCATTATAACCAACTGAAAGGCTTCTGGGCTCAACAGACAGTTACCAGTTTGTCACAGTATCGGAAGCGGAAAACTGGAACAACACTACTTAAATACAGCTGTATACTATGGACTAGTATTTAATTGCTCTGCTAGAAATTAATGAAAATCAATATTTACTTTAATTAGCTATACATAAAAGCAGTATAAAATAGTTAGAGATCGTTCTTAATCATTTATTTATCAATATGTTTTATTATAACAAGAGCATACAACTTTTACAATTTCCTGCTTAAATACGTTGTTAAAACTCCGTCAACTTACTGTTCGCTTAAAGTACACTTTTCCATCCATTTTACATCCGGTTTACAGTGTGCTTACATTTTACTCATCAATCTGTCATCTATAATATTTTATGAAACTATTATTATTCGATCATGTTATGGCCAAAAAGTAAACAAAAAAGCGAGCAGACAACTTTGTAATGCAACCAAAAAAAGAAGCTGAAAATGTTGCCACATATTCCGTGTGTGGATCATAAATCCAGCTTAAAGTTTCGTTGGAAGCCCGAAAACGATGGGATGAGCAATTAGGATGCGTCTCTGCTGTGTTGTGCTAAATGTTATTTATTATTTAACTTTTAGCCGCCACAACTTTTTTCGCTCTTGTTGTTTTTGTTGCTGTTGTTGTTCAGCTGTCAATAAAGCGACCAACTCGCTTTATTCACTTTTATTGTTGTTGTTGTTGGCTTGGACCATAAATGGCTGACAGTAAATTAATTTACGTGCGTCACAAGTGCGCTTAATGGCCCAACGCTGGGCGTCAAGTGGGCGTGGTCGCACTATTCATTCGACATAAGGCTTGGCAAAACAGTTTTACAAATCTAACTCAACCATACGCGTATGTTGTCCAGCTTTGGCCATCCTTTGGGCATACGAAATGCGTATTTGCTTTCAGTTGCAGATCCCAACAACCAGATCCCGTCCACAGCGTTAGCTTTAGCCACTATTTGTACTCACACAACCACTCCATCCTCCACCCTCCTTATTCTACAATCATGCTGACATTTTAATTGCATACGGAGAACGACAACGACAACGCGTCGCGACAAGAACTGACTACTGACAGACAACATGGTCAACAGAACCAAAAACTGTTAAAAAGGACTTCAATATGGTTGGCGAGACCCAGAGTGCAGCGTCAGAGTCAGAGTTCAGAGTCTGCAGCCACTTGCTTAATCTGGAACACTTTAGAGTGCAGCTGCAAAAATAAGAGAGTGAACCCTTTAATATTTCAATGGTTGCACCATTCAGCAAATGGTCCAGACTCCATCTCAATCCCAATTTTAGTTCACCTACCGTTCCCTGGCTCAAGCAATGGCCATTAGGCATATCCTTTTTGAGCCATTTTGTTTCATATTTTTGGTCTAAGCTATTGCCCGTAGTGCATTCGAATTCCCAGCTCTATACTCCTTATATACCCTTTGACCTCTTTGAACCCAGCAGGCAGCAGTTGGCTTAGTCAGACAATGCAGTTAATCTTTAATAAGCACAAGTGCAGCCACGATTCCATGAGCTTAAGGCAACCAAAATGAGCACAACCGAATCGAAAGACAACATTTGGCCATATAAATAAATTAAGCAATGCACAGTCTAAGAAACGAAATTGAAAAACAATGGTGTCAGGCATCAAGCTCATAAGAAACTAAACAGAAAGTGCCCTTCGCTGGGCATTTAATATCCTGGTGTAGTTTAAGAGTACACAAAATATATAGACAACGTAGCAGAAGTTCTATTTTTTACTACCCAACATATTTCAACACAATTTATTAATTCTTAAAGCGTTCTAATTTTCAGCCAACAAACCATAAAACCTTTGACTCCAAGCTTCTATTATTCTTTCTTTAGCAAACACCTGCCATGGTATCCTAAATAAATATCAGTATATTAAAGAATCAATATTGGTTTGTTTGGTAATATATATTCTGAATTTTGTGCTATATTCCGCTACATAAATAATAGAAAACGGATGCTGAGTTGAATGAACTGTCCACAGGTCAATTACTTAGACATGTGTTCCTTGGGCAGAAAACATCTGCCACAATGTTTCCCTCATAGTTGGCACCAAAATTTTGTCACGTAGTATTTTGTTTCGACACACACATGTCAAAAAGGCAATGTGGCAAAGCGACGACAATGTCCAAACGATGTCCAGCATTGAGAAAGTTTGATAACTGCTCGTCTGAAGGCAGACTCGAGTTTCTAATTTAATTGTATGGCACGGAAGTTGCACAACACAGCAGAGTACAACACAAAGTGTATACTTTTGGTATTCGAGTTGTTGCCACACCTTAACAAGCTGCCTAAGTGGAAAACCACTGCAGTTAAGTACATACCTCTGTTTGGTTTTGACCTTTTAATTTGGCCACCTAAAAATAAAATACAAAATACCATATACGAAATATAAGCTGAAAATTAAGCTCGTTCATGCATGGCCACATCGATTTCGTCTCCTATTTTTAGCTCATTACCAAAGTTTAACGAAATTAAGCTGAGCTAGTGAACCACAACAGCCTCAGCAGCACAAACATGGAGACAGATTGGGAGTGTGATTAGTGACTATTTTTGAGGTCAACGGCCAAATTTAATTTGACCTACAATTATCACATTAAGCACATAATAAGCTAAACAAAATAAAGATAACAAAGTGCTGGACAGAATACAGGAAAAAATTGATTGTTTTTGCCTTTGTCTAACTTTTAATGCTTGTAAAAAATACAATTTATTTTAATTATTTTAAAATGCTTGTGGGAAAGTTTGATAATGTTCTAATTAAACGAAAGCCATTTAGTTTTATTCATTATTTATTAATTATTTAATTAACCTAAAATATTTCTTATAAGCCCTGTGCCTTGTTAATTTGCCTATAGTACGTTGAAGGGTATTTGCTAGTCAAGCCCTTTTCACATTTCAATCCTCTTTGTTGTCACAATTTTAAAACGCGTAAGGCATTTAATTTGAGTGCAAAAGCTGTCTTCGTAATGAAGATATACTTACCTTTATGACCATTGTTCCGGCACGGCATTGAAACCAAAATTAGTATACAATGGGTTTACAGATTCTGGAGTGAGACAACTTCTCGTGATGGTTATGGTAATGTTAACTGGCAATGTCCCTACTGCTGTGCCCTGTTGGTCCCCAAAGTGAGCTCATTGAGTGAAATGAAATTGGAATGCTTTAACCGTGTTGGCCACGTTGGCAACTGGACTGAATCGGTGTTTAGCATTTCCATTACCGACTATGCTGCTTTGTCATCCTTTTGAAACTGTCTCAATTGACGTTTTAATTACTATTTTTGAGTCCCAAGGGTCGAAAACAACGTACCTAACAGAATACTATTTGTTGATAGCAACATACTTATTAGGAAACCAAAAATCCAATCTCAAAGTCTTTGTCAGGCTTCAAGCAAAAAGTAATAATATTTACCTTACCAATTACCTAGCTCAATTAATAAAACAACTTTTGGCATAAATTATCTACAGCAAAATCAACTTAGAATGCAAAACATTGAGTTGCATTAATCAGTAGCCCTTCAGGAATTGCTTATGCAAAACAACGTTCAACCCAGACAAGTGTGTGGATAACTTTAATCCCATAAAAGCTAATGAGTATGCAAAATAATTGTTGAGATACTTGAACTTTAATCTCTTTAAATATGCTCATATTGAAGCTTATGCAAACGCTTATGATGAGCTCTATTATCAGTCGATTAATTGCTGACGAGGCGTATGCGCAACGTCAACACATCAATAGCAAATTAAACACCTGCGCCCAAGCTTTGAAATAATCGTTTAATTGCCAGCTAAAAGTTGAATGCCCAAGGCTTATTCTCAGATATTGGCAATGTGCCATGGGACCAAAAAACGAATAGGAAAAAATACGTCGACTTCACCAACAAATTGGCTCGAGCTTCAGCTGCAGTTTGAGTGGCACTTTAAGCGTCAGCTCTGCATAACTGCCAACGAAATCAGTGTAAGCGCTCTGTCTCTCTTTATGTTGCTGTCTCTGTCTAGAGTTTGTGCCTTATATTTGTATACCCTGTGTTGGGGGTGTGGTAATATTGTTCAATTTATTTGGCCAACTAAAGCAATCATTGTGTATTGGAAACTATGTGATTTTGAATAAGTAAGTGTGTTATTTATCTGTTCGGACCTATTTTGTGAGCAGCACAAGTTTAACTTTAATTTATTTAAGCACAGGGTACACAACAGTCGGGTGAGCACAACTGTACCTGCCACACTTGTTGTATTTTACTTTTTGCAATTTAAATAGAAGCTCTCCATTGTGGAGTGAGTGTGCCATTTTTCTCCAGCGGAATATGAAATTTGAATACTACGAGCGACTGCCGACCGACTGTGGACTGTCGACAGCCGACAACCGTTGCTATCTCCTGCGGGAAAGCAGCTCGCTGTGTTTGTCCAACGATTTCAGTTTCGCATTTGATGCGCGTAAAAACTTTAATTAAAATGGAAACCTTACAATTGCATTGTGACCATGACGACGCCTTCCGACGAGACTTTTTAATTAAATTAACAAACGGCAAGCTCGGGAGACGCTTCATCAGGCCAGACTTTAAGCCGTTGGGCAGGTATTTTCTTTTTCTCTCTCTGTCTAGCCTCCGTCTCTCTCCCTATATTTTCTATATCTCTTTATTTAACTTTTAGTTTACTACGAAATTATCTTTTGCAATTGCGCAACTTTAAAAGCACATCAATAGTAAGAAAATAAGCTCAAACTGTTGCTGGACTTTGAATGTAATCGGAGACACTAATGAAAATCAATAATTCAGAAACACACAAACAAGCACACGATACTGCTGTAGGGCTCTTAAAGTGACTTTCATGACAGTAACAACAGCAACAGCAACAAAAACAACTACAACAATGGCAATAACTAAGTCTCTGCGAACCATAAATAAAGTATGGTATGAGGCAATGAGCCGAGGCACCTTCTGTTTCTTGAGCTGCAGCCCAGCTTGTTATCGTTTTGCCTTTGTGGCTGCCACAACAATGGCCAATAGATAGTATAGTAGGAAGGGGCATGGAAGAGAAGGAGGTGGGGGTTTCGACAAAGGTTACATAGGCCAATAAATGGTACAAAAACATTAAACACATAAAGCGACTGCAGTCGACGGCGTGTCTTTAACAGAAAAACAGCCAGTTCAAAGACTATGCCAATGCCAGCATTTTAATTGGTACGCCTGCTTTCCCACATTTTCCAGCAATTTGTTTGGCTTTGTCCGCTCTTGGCTTAAAGCCATTCAAGCGGACACGGAGCTACGTTAAGGCGCTGTAGCTGAAGTTTGGTAACTCGTCTGGTGTATTAAATAATTGAACATATGAAAATGTAGTTGAGCTGAGTATTCCTCAGTGTCTTAGCACAAAGCACAGCAACAACATAAAAACACTCTCATACACCCTCCAACAAACAGACACACACAAACACACACCCACTGCAGTTGCTGGCAGAATTTGTAGCATACTTTTAAGCGCGCTGCTTGAACTTTTCAGCAAGTTATAAACAACATTAAATGTTTGATAACAAAATAAATCAGACCAGAGACATACACATGCACCGTGCCCACAGCAGTGCATTAAAATTGCTCAGCAACAACAACAACAACACCGCAGAGCACAACAACAACAATTGCCATAATAACTGACAACACTTTGCAGCTACTCGTTGCATCGTCCTGCAGCGCATATAATTTAACTTTTCTTTACTCCTCACCGCTTTGTTTCACACCTTTAGCCATGGAAAAATTTAAGCAACATGAGAAATGTTAGTGGGAAAAAAGGTGGCGTTAAAATGAAGCAGCTCGAATGACATGCAAACTTTTTGGCCCAAAACACACAATTTACCCAAACACTTTTTGCCCATTCCACACTTGGCAAGTCATATAGACAGCACTTGGCACACACTCACACACACACATGTCTTACTAAGTGTGTGTCGATGTGTATCTATGGGTGTGGGTATGAGTGTTAGCCATTAGCATTTGTCAAGTTGCCAATAAAATGCCTTTGAACGGAGTAAATTGACTTTGGCATGACAAACAATTCTATGAACGTTGTCCTCTTGCTTCAGACTCGACTCAGGTATTAAAAACCTTTTCGTCGCATGACTGGCACTATCATATGTATGGTATCAGTTCAAATATATACAATATATGCGAGTGTGCACACACACGTTGTGTGTGCGTTGCCAGTGAGTTACTCACTTACTTATGGGCAATTTATGAGCACACAGCCATTCGAAACGCTTCTGGGAGTGGCTTGTTACCATATCTACACTTCGCGGAGTATCTCTAGTTTAACATAATATTTGTGGATCCACAGAGAGCTCACTGATGTATACATTGAACAAAGAGCTTTTACAAATATGAAGCCAGAACACTTGACATGAATTAATAAAGAAAATGACTATGAATAAGAGGCAATGAGCTGTCAAAGTTATTTAAAGTGTCAAAATGCTTCGCAATAATTAAAATAAATTATGTAAGTTAAGTCTGGCATTCAAAGGTATTACAAATTATTTAAACATGGCTTAGAAAAGAACATTTGATTATAGAGTACTCCGAGTTCGTAAGTAAGAAAGTTAGAAGCTCCTTCATTTAGTGCCTAGATTTGTATAATCATTCAAGGCACACAAAAAATTCATTACTTATTTACTATTGTGTAAATGAATTGAATATTATTAGGTCGAAAGAGCTGTTAGCCATGTTTAATGACAGCTAGAACAAATGAGAAGTGCAGAGATCAATTGTTATTTCGAAATTGTACAAATAAGTATTATCGTTATTGTTTACACGAACATCGACAATAAATCCATACAGAAATCCAATTAAATGTGCGGCGATTCAACTGCTCCACCCATGCCTTTTCTAAGGAGTACCCTTACCATTTTGCACTGCCCTGTGGCAGCGTGTGGCAGTGTCTGTGATTAATGGCTGGCCATATTTTTACACTGCCAACAATTAGTGCAAACGAAATCAAATTTAAGCAGAGCTCCATTCAAGTAACTTGAACAAATCATTGTGTAATTCACTCGAAATATAGACGACAGCGTCCGAGTTGTAAGAATACATAATAATGATGTTGTTGAGGCCGTCAGGCAGGCAGAAGACCCTTACATAGTTGCCATTTTATTTATGACACTTGCACGTAACGCCTACCAGCAAAGATAATAACATACTGCCACACACACCACGCACACACTCAGCTGCTTCTTTACACACGCAAAAAATTACACTCGCACAACTAGTCTCCAGGGCACAACTTGCCAACAGGCGCAAGGAGCATAAAGCGCTGAGACATGAAAGTGAAAGCGAAAGTGGAAATGAGTGTGGAAATGGAAGTGGTTGTGGGTAAATGTAAATGGAAATGGTTGTGAAAATGGTTAGGCAACGGACACTTCAGAGTCTGCTAGGCCAAATAATTATCTTGGCGCATAATCTCGATCTATCTCTCTCCTTGTTTTTTGGTCCAACCGAAAAAAAGAAACAAAGCAAGAGACCAAATGTGCCCTCAGATCTTGTCTTGGACATGCTGGCTTTTGTCTTTATATTCCGACCTCGGCATGAAATCACAGCATGCCTATTCACACACACACAATGTCTCTGACTGTGCGTGTGTGTGTGTGTTTTGGAGGGATGTATGGGCGTGTATATGTTGTGGCTGCATATTTACTTTGCCTTTACTTCTATTTACATGAAAATTATACTGATTATGAGATTGGCCTTTGACGCGCACCCCAGAGCTTCCTGCCACGCCTACTGGGCGTACATCCTGTAGCTGTTGCCTTAGCTAAATACAAATGTCGCAACTTTCGCGCTGAACATGGCGTGTGTGTGTAAAGTGTCAAGCCCCCTGCGAAACGAGTAGCTAGAAGCTTAATGTCCTTAATAGATTAATTAAAAGCGCACATTTGGCCACACATAAGTGAACCCTAGTAAGCCTCATAAATAGCACACAGATGACTAATTCAACTGGCAATGCACTCTGTCTCACAGCTGAGTGTTGTAATGAGCATACCCGACGACAACAAGTACTAGCATAAGTAGCTAAAACTCACGCTGCTGCCCTCGAATGAAGACCACTTTTGAGGTGCTAAATTAGCGAATGCATTAAAAGCGCATTACTCATACGCACCGTTAGCAGCAGCCACTTCAATGCCATAAGCACTAACACTAATCCAACCACCCACATACCACCCAAGCAGCTCTAAAAAGGCTTTAAAGAGCCATCAATAAATGTATGCAAGTATATACAGACATTTTTGTGGCCAAAATCATACACAAATGTCCATAAATCCAAAACGTAAACTACATAAATTAGAAATTTGTATTTATACGAACGTTTTTCGCATATTAAATGCGAGTCACGTCCATGGCTTTATAACCGCAACTAGGCGAACCTTTTGCTGATTACGACGTGACCAGCAAGCGACCCATTCAAGATACTATACACAAGTACGATTCTAAATTTCCAACACATTAGTGTCCGCATGTATATGTGCGCAGGGTGTGTGTGTGTCTGTATACTATGTCTGTGTTGTGCACATGAAATTATTTTAAATTATTTTTGATAATTGAATAAAACACACGAGCATGGGAAAATGATTTACTGCCGTGTTTCATATATTATTTTTTGAAATCAACAGCCAGGATAACGGATTGTTGACACGCTCTTACCCATCTTATCCGCGCATGCGTCAAAGTCACACGACAGAGAATCAGATAAAGTAGGGAGAGCGAGAGAGAAGGGATAGGGACAGTTGCCCAATTGACACGTGCCTTTGTTTACACAAAGTAATGAAATTTCAACAGTAAATAGCATCAAAATTTGTTGCCACACTAGTCGAAACGCATGTGTGTGTCTGTGTGTTTGTGTGTGTGTGAGTTCGGAAATTGCGCATAAATGCGACTAATTTCATTAAGCAACAATGCGTCCAATAAACATTTCGTAGGCATCAACTTTTGACAACGACAACATTTGCCAAAATTCAATGCATATTAATGAGTTTCACTCCCATACAAAACTTTGTGCGTTCATCGAATTATTGCAAATTTTAGATAATTGCCTTGATAATTTAAATCATAATCTAATCTCCGCTCTGCTCCATAACGTGTCCCTCTACTCCCACTTTTATCAGTCCATGGCCAGCAGCTGTCATCTTTATGTGTTTCGCTTTAGCCAAATCTTTTGCCCTTGGGCATTTGCATACCTTAAATCTGAATATATATTTTTGGCCGCTTTTCATGAGCATTTCACTTTATTTCGTTACGTGGCAGCATAAATAACAGTATCACATGCATTTACTTAGTTTATATTTCTTTTTTCTCGACCAACCTTGAATGTGGTAAAATGCAAAATACGTTTTAGCCAAAAGATGCAGCAAAGCGTAGCGCATATCCTTCGAGGCAAATGCGAAAGGCTATCGCTCTGGCCATTTGGGCCAAGGCAAGGTCAACGCTGTAGCAAGCCAACAAAAGTTATTTTAAAGCAGTTGAAACTTAAGCTTTAAACCAATTAAATGGTAATTTGAGAGGCATCGCCCCCGCGTTTTTGTGTTATTTCTAAACTAACTGCTAAAGTTTTTGACTGTCTTGAATAGAAATTCGCGTATACAAAATACTCTTAATCCCAATTTACATAAATATTTATGCTGATGGTGCTGAAATTTTTGGTGGCCCTCACACCATTGGCGTTAATGTGCCTTAATCTTTAATGAGCCAAGTTTTCGCTAGTCGCGGCTGTGTTTCGTTTACGTTAACAGATTCGGTTTGGTTTTCGGTTTTCGGTTTTGGTTTTTGCTCATGTCTGTACGTGCTGACATTGGCTATGACTAGAACTAGTTGCCAACGCGACTAACAGCGATACCATTCTTGAGATCTAATTATAAAGATACACGGTTATCGCCTATGTCTATGTGTATGGCATTTAAATGTACAAATTCACCAAAAAAGAATAAATATATATTACAAACAGATGCTGAAAAGATATTGAAAAGAACTTTCAGTATATAGAAAGCAAAGCAGTTTCAACTACATCTATTCAATTTACAAAATGAATGCAATGTAAAGGAGACTGCTAATGACATTGGCTGTAATTTGAAGATGAAAATGAGAGGAATATTTTCAGTTAATCAAAGGACAAACCATTGGATTCGTTAAAACGTTAAGTTTATGTGGGTATCAGACTCTTACGCCGCTTTATTTCTAATATGCGATACATGTACAACTGGCATCATTGATACTAAACTCAAAACAATCGGGGTAAACTTTTCGCCACTATTTTCTTTCAAGTTTTTATTAAAACAAATCTCTGTTTAGTTTATGCTGTTTGTTAGTGACATTGGTAAAAGTTTTTAGTGTAGTTGAAGTAGTTTTTTATGTGAAACTTAATTTTCATTGGCACTAAACTATCGACACTTAAAATATACATTTCAGTTGAAACTTTCAGCTGGTGTCATTGCCACTCAACTATTGACACTTAAAGTCGACTTTGCAGTCTATTCCCGCATTCTGTGTGTCCATCTTTCTCTTTTTCTGTCTTTCTCTCTCTGGTTCTGACTCTTTTCTTTTCTTGGCTTTCATTAGAGGCGCTCGCTAAATGCACTTTGCAGACAGCAGAGTCCACACGGAGATAACACGCGCTGTCTACTCCCACTTCCATTTGATATGCTCGCTACTTATTTTAATTGCTCAACATTTTTCACAACTTTTGTTCCGACTGTCTGTGTTTGTATTAGCAGCCTGTGTTTGTCAGTGTCTGCGTGTGGGGGTGTGCGTGTGCACGATTAGTCTAAGCATGCTTTTAGGAGTATTCGCATTGTTCGCAACTCTCAACTCGCAGCTTAATCGACTGATTTAGAAGTTTATTGCATTTCCCATGCTCTGACTGGCAAAGGGAAATGGCACCGGACACGAAGGTATTTAAACGTTCTGCGAGTTCCGAGCTGCAATTTGGTCTCCAGTCAGCCACTTTATTGTCTCTCGGCCCCCTGTGTCTCCCCGTCTCGACAAACACTTTGTCGGCAACTCTTTTTGCCGGGACTTTTCCGGGACTCCAATATAAATGGACTTCCGTGCATAAAGCGGATAATGTTGGCTTGCAAAAATGAGCGTCAAGACATAAAAGCACCAGTTAAAAATGTGCTTCAATTTATTGGCCTGCATTTAAATTACCAGCAATTGCAGAAGCTTTCGCATTTTCCACGTTTTGTCGCGTTAAGGGCTCAATTTAATCATAAATATTGAAGTAATTCTTAAAGTGTCAACCGCTGGGCGCATCCTTCCATCAATATTATTGCTGCTTGCCGGTTTGGTATGTCCGCTGTCTGTTTGTCAGTTTGTCAGTTTGTCTGCCCACATTGTCCTTGACCGTTGTGTAAATTATAATGTGGCCATTTGAAACGTCCTTTATGCCCTTTGTTCCTTTTGTCCTCTATTAAGCGGCCTTGCAGCAAACAATGCGTACAATTAAGTGAACCACACACACACACAGACACACAGCCACAGGCAAACAGATTCTACGATTTATGTGTCAGACTCTCACTGCATTTTAATATCAACTTATTGCATAATACATAAGTAAGTGGACTGCAGGGGCACATCATACACGATTAATCCGCATCCATTATGCGCATCCTAATGACGCTTTACATAATCACTTTATTGACAATTCGTGTGCGTTCACTGTGAGCGCATTTAAATTAAATGTTAATTTAAATCAGCGTCAAGGATTTAATATTCTCTCAGAACGATTTAAAGCAATGCAGCAACAATAATCATAAATTATGAATTTATGCTTATGAAAGATTCATTTATTTCTTTACAACGAAAAACAAATTCTAAGAATAAATTTTACGAATTAAAATATTTTGAATTTATGTAATGAATTTGCTGTTAGTCATTTAACTGTCAGTCAATTTCGATGCGGTAGCACACAGGGCGTATGATTGTTTTCAGCAAAAAATCAATGGAAATTAAAACCCAATTTATTTATAGTAAACATAATAAATATTTTATTTTTCTTCACATGAAGTACAATTTTTAAACGGTATATTTTCTTACAGTTCATACAATTTAGAAAATACCTCAATTAATAATAGATTCGTAGACATTTTCTTACGTTAAAAATTTTGAAGACTACGACATACATCTAAACGTTAAAATGGTATACTCAAGGTTCGGGCAGCCAACCAAAACGGGTGCGTAGAAACTCTAGGGAAACAAAGAGCAATACTGTATGTGGACCAAGGCGAGTAATAGCTGGAATCGAGCCCTTGTAGAAGGCCATGGGCCCTTCCAATAAAGTCTTGTAGAAGACATCGGAAATCCCTTTGTATTCACCCTGGTGTGAATTCATTTGACGCGTCTTAATCACATCGATGGGTTGGGTTAAAGCCGTTGCAGCAATTGCCGATATAACGGATGCCACAATATATGTGTCCATGCGCGGAGGACAACCTTGAGCTATGAGAATGTCCTTGCTCTGCTCGTAGAATGCAATTTGGCCAACGGTCATAAATGCGCCACGCAAAGCACACATAGAGGCACCATTAAAAAGACTCGTCCAACCCTCCTCGCGAACAACTCTTACCAATCCATCGATTGCATGAGCATAGCTTAAGAGCATGCAGTAAAATAAACATACAAAAAGAAATTTGAGAATGATTAAACAATATTTACTTTCTTCTTTGATCCATTGGTAATTTCACATCGTTTTGTAATCGCACGTTGATCAAATCCGCTGGAGCACCCACTAACCCACCGACATAACCACTCGCTCCGGCTAAACCCACTTTTGTGAGCATCGACTTGGTGTCCATGAGTCCGGAACCCACCGAATAAAATCCAAAGCGAGACAAAGTATATGTGTACTGTCTCAATATTGATGCCGAGATGCCATTATAGAAGGCTAAAGCACCTTGTTCCCTTAGAATCTTGCGAGTGGTTTCCATTACTGGCAGTTTCTCCTTATTCGTTTGTATCATGACCTTCAAAAGATCCAAAGGATGCGTCACCATTGCAGCCATTGAGCTGGCCACGCCTCCAAAATACCATCGAGCAATACGTCTCTGATCGACCGACATATTCAATTGCATACCACACTAACAATTTCGCTATAAACAAAGTTACTATTCACTAATAAGATACTTTAGATACACTACAAAAAGAAAAGATACTAATTATACGAAATAACAAGAGATATGTGTGTTTAATCCATCAAAAGATTAAAACAAATAATATGAAAGATGACAAAGATAGCTAAGAGTACTAAATGTATTAAATATATAATATTAAAAATGACGCAAATCGAAAAGCGCTCTGACGTCATCGACCTGAGGCACGATTTGCAACATGGTTTGGGGTACAAGTTTGTGGCGTTGCCTTGCGTGACTCCAACCACTTGAGATGTAGTCGCATGCAAGCAGCAGGAGCTGCATAGCTTAGCGTGACAGACCAGCAGTTACCCTGCAATTTTATTTTAGCAAAATTTTTACTTCATAATTATTAAAAGTTTGTCAAATTAAAAACTTAAACAGCCTTCGTAGGAGCAAATTTATTAACAGGTATTAATTTGACAGAGTGTTCACTTTACACTACAGGCATACCTCTACTTGAACTTTATCCCACCGAAATGCCAACAGAATTCACATCTTGAATAATTTTATATGTAGTAAAAGTTTGGATTATTTCTAGACATATCCTATAAATAAAATTATAGAAAAATACGTTTGCATAAAGTTTAAAATAAGCTACATACATCGAGATTAAGCAATGCAATGCATAATAAAATTCCGCCTGAGCTGCAGACCGCTGTGATTGCTTTGTCACGTTGTTTGTCCGTCAAAGTGTTCACAAAAGTATAGAAAAAATAAGCGAAACCGGCCAAACAAATATTAAAGAGAAGTATGATCACAAAGCCACGCACAAAGGCTGGAGTAGAGACGCATTGTTGTCGGTTATCTGTGGTGAGAAAAAACAGAAGTAAATATATCAATCGATTTGAAAAATTTAGGAGGTAACTAACCTGCACATTGAGCTTCCGTCGAGGCAATGTATCCAAGTTCACAGCTTTCGAGCGAATTTACAGACAATTTATTCATTTTTTTGCAGTTATTTTTCAACATTAATTGAAAGTTAACATTTGCTTAAACTCGATATTATTGTTTGATACTAATGTCAAGGCATGCAATAATTCGATTAGCTTGCCCACAATACTGTCAAATCATTTACACCTGATTTAGCCAAAATGAGGGTCACAAATTCAATTCCAAGCCAAAACAAAATGCTTGCAAAATGCTCGAGACACGCAACTGACGCAAGTGAGCCACGCAAAACACGCACATTTTGATTATGCTAATGATTCATTTGTTGTTGGTCAGCCTTGTTTGAAAATATGATGAAGAGCAGGGAAGTTGAAACGGAAACGGAAGTGGAAAGTAAGCTTTGCATGTCCTTCAGACGCTGCGGGCAGTCAAGGTGTCCTTATTTTGATTTCTCGTTAATTTTTGATTTTCTGAAGCAAAATAAAACTTTGCATTTTATTATTCAGTGAATGCTAAAAAAATAAAACAGAAAATCACGTTCTTTTTAATGGTCTATCAAGAAACTATTGCAAACTGGTCATAAAATTGCTTTTTCGGTTCGTAAACTGCTGCAAATGTCATAATACGATTTGGCTTTAAATGCAATTGCTTCGACGAAATGAGAAATATGAAATTTGACAGCTTTTTGGCATAAAGCAAAGCCCTCGAGACGAATTTATCCATCAGCCATGAGACAAAGCAACAACATTTGAATACTTTTTGTTAGTTTATTTTCAAATGCAAATATTAAAATCATACTTTTAAGTATTTTTCGTTGCAGAAAATCTTAAAAAGGATTAGAAAAAAAATGCTTTTATTCATTTGAAACATCAGAATTTGGCAGTTGCTGACTATTTTCCACTGCAGCATTGCTCCTTTGGTCCATTCTTGCACACGCACTTGCAATCCGAGTTGCAAGCACAATTGCTGCCACACTTCTGTGCCGAGCACTGGCAATCTACAATGAAAAATTCAAGTTATTTTTCCTCATTGCTAATTTATTCAAACTTAGCAATTTAACTCACTATTTCCGCATCCTTTGCAACCCATTTTGTGGAGTTCACTCTTTTGAAATTGTCAGAAAAAACTGAAAATGTTTAATTAATGCAAAGCTTTTCACTTGATGCAATCAACTGATTGTTGCTTTCCAACTGTACACAACTTATGTATTTATATTCTTATTTCTAAAAGAAAGACGAGTGCAAAAACTGAAATAACAAAGGGCTAGACTCAAATCGGTTCGTGTGCAAAATGCGTAACTGCAAACGCCAATCAACTTTCCGCACAACACAAACAAATTTTGCGCCCAACGTGTCTGGTCTGGTGTTGCACACGTCGCTCTTATCAGCTTATCAGTTATCAGTTTGTGTACGCTTCGTATATGGCACGCAAACAAACACACAGACACATACGCACACCCAAACAAACACATATCCACTAAGCCATGGCTCAAATATTCATGAATAGCTAGCAACGTGGAAGCGGCAAGTTCCGTTCAACGGATGTGGTCATGGCAAAATCAATGCAAATGGCCTAAAGCAAATAAAACTGCAATCGTTTTAATGGGATTCGATCGCATGCTTACTGCTAGTTTCTAATAAAAATTTCAACTAAGCTAATAATGTTATTATTTTGTATGGCAAATAAATTATGTTTAAAACATTATCATTTAATACTGTAGCATACTTTCGGGCTGAAGCTTAAAATTTATTTGCATAAATGGTGTTGCTTACTTTTCGGAGTTACACTGCCAAAAGTTGAACATTGAGCGTATGAATAAAAAATACAAAATACATAGAACGAGTGCAGTTTGAATAAAAAAAACTTTGTTTATTCGGAACAGCACTCGAATGCACTGCGAGTGCACTGGCAAAAAAGGCTCTAAAAATAGTCAATGGGCTAACATGAATAAAATCCACTTGCTAACATCACATAACATGGAAGAAATACTAAGGCGCAACTTTGAGCTGACAATATGGTACTAGAAATGTGTACACGAGTATACGAGTATAAACTAAACTAAAATGTGTCTCTATGGTATTTTGCGGTTACAGTTTTCTGTTGAACACTTTCAATTGTCCTGTATATGTATATGTATTTATATGTAACTATATCCATCCCGGTTATTTAGTCCTTTAGGTCGGCAGCTGTATTTACGAAACCAGCTCTTTGTGTCAACTGCAGTTGCTTCTGTTCAGCTTCCAATGCCTTTTGTTCCGGTGTCTTGGCCCATTCTTGCAGCTCACCCGAGGCATAGAACCAATAAATGACACAACCAACTAGATATATACCAGCCGATATAAAGAAGACCAATCGCCATTCATCGCGATCCCCGTCATCCCCAACAATATAACCAGTCAGCAGGGGACTGACAATGCCAGGAATGGTGGCAAAAGTGTTACCAATACCCATAAGCACACTGGCGTGCTGTGGTGCAATATCCAAGTGATTGACACTGCAATTGTTGTTCGAGCAGAGTTAAACCATAAGTGTTCAATGAGTATGGCATGTAGGAACTTACGCGAATCCAGACCAAGCGAATGCGCCCAGACCCACAGCAATTGTGATGAAAATAACCGACCACGTGGGATCCATAATGTACGCGGTGAGCATCATGAAAACGGTTTGAGCCAAGAATGCGCCACAATTGAAATTACGACGCACTTGTGTGGTTGTCCAAATACCCTTCACTTGCAACCAATCAGCCAAGTAACCAGACACAGCCAACAGTATGCCCATGGCCAAGTAAGGTATGGCCGAAATGAAGCCAGTTTTACCCAAATCGAAGTTGAGTGTATCTGCAATCAGAATAATGATTTATTACTGCATTTCCCATTAAAGTTGAAGTTAATTTCGACTTACCCTTCAGGAAGCTGGGCAGCTGTGTGAGCAGAGTGTAGAAGCCCCAGTTTTCGGAGAAATGTGATGCAATAATCGCATAGAAAGCCATTGAGGTAAAGAATGCCTTCCATGGATGCTTGATCTTCTTGACGCCCACATATCCAATTGTCTTTTGTATATACTCGCATTCCTCTTTCGAACAGAATCTATCCAATTCGGGTCCCGCACGAACAAACAGCATCCAAAGTGCGAACCAAATGACACCAATGGTGCCAAAAACATAGAACACACTTTCCCAGCCATAACGTGCTGCCAACATGCCAGACGATGGCATTGCCACCACTGTTCCCGCATAGTTACCGGCAAAAGCAATCGATGCCATGCGAGAGCGTTCTAATGGCGGTGACCAACGAGACCACACGGCATGAATACCCGGGAAGGTCACACCTTCAAAGACACCCTCAATAATACGCACTGCTAGAAACATTTCCAGGCTGTGATTAGCCGCCAGCGGTGTTAATAGAGTCAGAATGGCAGTTGTGCCAATGCCCACACCAAAAACCTGTGAAGCGAAACAGAAGTAAATTTAGAAAATATGTAACTAGTTAAACAGCCTACAGGGGATACCACTGTACAGTAAAACACCCAATATTTAATCTATGCTAAACTCACAATATTGCCGCCAATCTTTGAGCCAATGTAGCCGCCCAGGAACTGTGTGAAAATGTAGCCATAGAAGAAGGAGCTGAGAATCAAACCCCTCTGCTTGGAGTCCCAGGGAAAGTCCTGTTCGTAGGAGATGTTGCCATCACTGTCCACCACAGTGCGGTTCTCAGTCATAGCCACAATGCCCACTGAGAGATTCACACGCAGCGAGTAGACATTGAAGAAACCAAAGAAGGCCAAAAGCACGACAATATAACGCTGCTTGCGCCAGAATCTCCAGGTAAGTGGCTCACTCTCCGTCAGCTCATTGCTGTGGGGGAAATTGGAAATTTATTAATAAACTACACAATAATACAAGGTCGTTGCAGCAAACGAATCAACTTTCGCTAGATTATTAATGATAAAATATTTTATTATCATAATTTGTTTTTTGCCGTCTGCAGTTGCCAATGGGTCAGAACCAGTTTTGTAAGCTAACTGCAACTGGTTTTGGCTTTGGAGTAGACAGTTGGTAGTTTCATAGACAAGACCAAGCAGTGCTTAGAAAGCCAAAACCAATTCTCTAATTAATCGGCTAGTGTTAGCTGATATTTGATTAATGCGGAATCCATTAGCTGGTTCGAGTTTGGCCAGTTTTTATTGATAGCCAATTGAATTTACATCACTTACTTGTTGTGATGCTGCTGGTGATGGCCATTATGTTTATCCAATTTCGATGACTCCAGGTCAGTCATTTTGTATATTTGTACTTATATTTGTAGGCGTCCAAGCAATCTATTCATGCCTGAAAAGAAAACAAACAATTGATAAACAAGCTTATAAAAAAATGCTGATCAATGTGCGTGTCGGCGTTTCATTAAAATCGAATTAAATTCAAGAACTCCTAACAATTTCAATAGGGCAAATTGCACACTCAATGCGATTGTGAATCGTGTTATAATTTTGTTGCAATTTTGTTGTTATTTCTTTGTTCGCACCACAGCCGCTATTTTTAAATAAATCTACAGCAATTTATTGTGTCGCATTGCGTGCTGCTTTCACAATTGGCTTTGACATAGAACTCTACTGCTGTGTCCAGGTCAGGCCATCGGGCACAATTATTTATACAAGCATCTTAATCCGGATATAAGTAAGCATGTCTATACAAATTTCTCAAATTTCTTTCTTCCATTTTTTTCTTTTGAGCATTTGTCTCGCATTAGCGAGAACCTGCTCCTTGGCGCTTCATGACAAACGCCTCTTAACTCAATTATCCATTTAACTTATTAAGCAAATAGTTTTGCAAATTGTTTCCATTTGAAGCACGCGAAATTTGGTAGAGAACTAAAACTCAGCACACAATATAAACTCATAAACAAATACGTAATTGTACCGCAAAGTGAGCCAACGAGTACTCTTATGCATTGCAACGACCGGTTGTATATGATTTTGGCGTTTTTTATTTATTTTTTGCGATTTAAAAATTCGGTTTCAGCTTCTGTTTTGTTTTTGAGTGTTTTTTTTTTTTATCCGAGGGAGACTTTCACTTTATTTGCTTTGCACGAAATTCAACTGCTTTCAGTTTGCAGTTTTCAGAGTTCAGATATGTGCGTTAGCTGTGCTCAATTATTTGCACGTGTCAGAGACAAAATTTATATTTAGACTCTCTATTAGATAATAGCAATACGATAACACAGTTTGCTCTTACTCTGCACTCGCCACTAATTTGACATGTTCTAACGTGCCACTTAATTAATAAAAAGAGCATAGTAGCAAGACCTAATAGCTATCTTTGCCGGCACAAAGATGGAACACTGTAAGAGAAATTGTGTGCCTCAATTGGAAAGACGTTCTGAATTCTAAGGGAAATCAATTAATTAATCAGAATTACAATAAATTTAAATACATTTTTATTTCAATTAAGAAACTTTATCCATTTAAATCTAGTTGTATCTACATTCATAAATTTAAATCGAAGCAGTTTAGTAGGAACACTTATAGCAATTTTGCCTGACTATTTCGCTTGACTGCTTGTCATTCTGATCTAGACAGTTTTCTTGGACACTGATAAGTCTACTCATATGTAAAACACGTTCTTCAACTTAGTAACTAATTGTTGCTATCAAAACAGACTGGAAAAGCCAAGAACTCTAAAACAAACTAAGTAGATATTATCACAATTTTGCAGCTGCCAAAGCAAACAATTTATGTTTATCTATATGGCAACAATTATAATTAAATAATTCCAATAATTCCGCTGCAATGTTTGATTTATGACTAAAAGTGGAAATTCGTTAGGATTTATGGTTAATTGACTTATCAGCAAAAGTATGCTTCTATATCTGTACATTATATACAACTGTGTGTATTGAAACTCCTGTGATATATGACCAACAAGCTATTAAGTTTCTATTAGCGACTGCTTATCTAAATTAGTTTTAGATTAGCATGGCCGTTAAATAATATAAAAGCTAAGCAAAACAATAACACGAGATACTCAACAGATTAAGCATCAAGCGTGTAATATATAGTACGACTTATTGTTATGTCAACTACTACAGATCTCTTATATAAAAAGAAAATTAACATATATTTAAGGGACAATAAATTATAAAGTGTTACAAAAAGTTAATATTTTATCGACAAGTGTTTTAAACAAAGATAAATATTTTATTAACTCAATTGTTTTGCCGCTTTTACAGTTGGTTGATTTGTTGCGACATTCAAGTAAAATTCGTTTAAAATGCAACTGTCAGATGCAAATACAATTGATTGGGTTGAATAACTCGAAAGTCAAAGCACATGCAAATTTGACTAAACAAATTTACTGAACTAATTAGGGCACACTGCTGTCATGAAAATTTCAGTTGATTAAAATGAGTAGATGATGGCAAAAGGGTGCAATTCGGGCATGCAAAATAACAATCTCTTTAATCAAAAACATCAAAGTGACAGTTGTGCAAACAGTCAAGCCACACAAAGTACAACAGCTTAACAGAAAGCCAAACAAAAGCCACACACAACTTGTACAAGAACTTTCAAAATAGTTAAAGTTAACACACACTACTGAACACACTCAAACACACACGAATTTTAAGTGAATAAAAACCACAAAACTTAAACGCACAATGAAAGTTTGAAGGGTCTTCAGTGGCAGCTCCTCAACTGGGCGTCTTTGGTTGTTATAAATTTTTGTTGAAATTTATTTTGTTGAATGCGTTGCTCAGGTGTGAAGCCGCCGGTTGCTCGCAGCGCACTGAATCTGCAGCTTTCTGCCGGCTTTCCAGCTGAACACGAGCGATCATATAAATTTTGTTAGGCTTACGAGACTAATATTACGCTCTGAGAATCTATACCGCTCAGCTGGTCAGTTAACTTCAATTAAGGCAAATCGCCAAACTGGACAATCGGACAGACAACCGAACTGAGCTGAGAGTTGAGTTGAGCTGAGCTGGTACAGAGCTAACTAACTAAACCTTGACTAAAGACTAATCACACTCTAGCAGCAATTGGTCTTTGACTGAGGTAATCGTGTAGGTAATCGACATAAAGCTTATCATTTGATTAGGCACGAAAAAAAAAGTTTAGCTGCCCATAAAGATAAATTCACGCGGAATTCACGCGTCTTGTGAGTTCTTAAATTAAATTTTGCCAAGATCCACAACTTTTATTTGCTTCAATGTATGAATTAATTCTAAGAAGTGTACAAACAACTAAAAATATCTCAACGTGTACATAATGAAAAGCCTCTTATATAAGCCCAATTAATAATTATAGTACTAAAGTCAAGCAAAAATCCAATTTGATTTATGAATACATAAATCATGGCGTTTACTATAAAACTGCAAATTTATTGCGTTCGGCTTGACTTTAAAAAAAAAGTTCATTTGTAGGGATTTTTAGAGCTTAAAGTTTAATTTAGATTTATTTCAACTACACACATAAAATATAAAAAGCCCTGTATAATCCGAATTAGTAAACAGCTTCTTTAAAGTGCATAAAGTATGCCAACATTGAGTGGAAACCTTAAATTGTGCTTAACTAACGGGTGAACTTTAGTCGAATATTGTGAATTTAATCATTTATAACTCTTTTTAACCTACGTAAGGTCAATTTTATTAAGCAAATCTTTTTCAGCTCGTGCTAAAAATAATCACACTTTCCCTATGCGTGATATCCGTATGATCGATGTGGTTTAAACAATGCAACTAAGTATAACCAAAAAGAAGAGACACAAGCTCAAAAACTGTTAAAAACGCGAACGCAATCCAAAAATTTAGATAATTTGCATTGGCAAGTGCAAATTGATCAGCAATGAATGATTGGAAACTCAAATAAACAGTGGCAGAAGTGAAACCAGTTTAAAGCGGTTCAAAAATCACAACTTTTATTCAACTGATTACTATAAGTTAATTATTTGGAACGAATGCTTTATTTAGATTTAATAGAAAGCACGATTGTGTTGTTCACATTAGCATGCTAAATCAAATGTTGCTCTAACAGCGACAAGCAGTTAAAAATGTGTTTAACAAGCAGTTCAGTTTATTACTAAATTGCGTATACGCCATGTTAGCATAGAAGTTTATTAATAATATTTTTAAAATGTAGAACAACATGTTGGCAATTAAAATTAAAAAAAATAAACAAAGAGTAATGAGAATACACATACATTGGTATACATTTTTAGCGTCACAATTGTTGCAGTTGCACGTGCTGGCAAATAAATAAACAAAGTGTTGCACACAGGGCCACAGTATAAGGCAACTCAATTTGCATTGGCAGCTGCAGCACGTGAGAAAACAGAGCACACACAGACTCTCACACGCACACATGGCGACACAACAAATGGAAATGAAAACAAACAAGGACAAAACAGCAGTGAAAACAATAACAAATTCGAGTGTAAAAAAGAAATTGATTGATAATATGCCGTTGTCATCAAATTTGTTCGTAAATTGCAAACGAGCCTCCAGGTAAATGACATACGGTCGCTACAGCTAATTGTTTTGTGCCGCAACATGTGGCAAGCTGTATGATCCAGTCGACTACACAAAGTGAATTGAGAACAATACTTAAATTAAAGGCACATTGTACACCTATGGCCAAATGGTTAAATTGGTAATTATACAATGCTTAAAATAGACAATTTGCCAACTCAAATTTCACTTTGTTGCCAAATAGAACTGTTTGTGGGTTTATCAAATAGTTGCTGCCAATTGGCTGAACTAATGAACTTTTTCTATGTAAGTAGTAAATGCACTATTTGCTGCAATCCCTTTAACAGTTCGAGGTGTCAGAGTTCCGCTTTTTAGCTCTAAATTACTCGCATTTCTTTCTTTCATTCGGTTTGTGCCCATTGTTTTTATGGCCTTTATTTGGCTTAACTTTCCAAAAGACTGGCGTCCTCGACCGCGCATTTGCTGTTGCTTTGGCAACGTGGTCCTTGGCATTATTCTCGACAAATTGCATTTTAATTGCGCACCGTTGGTGCGACTCAAAGCGAACGCAACTGAGTGCAAATAATTTCACCTGAATGCACAACAAATAATGTCGGAAAAGAAAGCGAAAATCCTTTAAACAGATATTTGAGTAGAATCATTTTGGAAACACTACTAAATTCTCAACTTCTTCGCATTTGCAATCTTAGTGTACTATTATTTTTTTCTCCTTCTGTTGTACAATTGTAATTGTATACAATTTTAGACGCAATGCGAATTTGTCGTTTGACTTTGACTACGTGAGCCTTTAATGGTATTTTATGCAGAACTTTTGGCTAAACTTGAAACGTCTGCAGGTCCTTTGATTTCAACTTGACAAAAGTTGCGCCAAGTTGAGTACGAACAAAGCTTCAGACTCTAAGGGAAACTTTCGCAATGTGCGCGTTTTGGGCGTTTCTTGTGGGCTTCAGCTTCAGCTTGAGCTTCTGCTTCAGCTACAGCTGCTGGCTCGTCTTTGCTCATTTTACGACCCATTTTGTTGGCCAACTACTTGAAATGCAGCAACGACCCCAGCTGGACATTTGCATTGCATTTGGACACACGTAAATCCCCCGAGGAGCGAACGAAGGCAGCTTAAAATGCAGCAACTCAACTCCTCGTGCTGCTTAAATATTTAAGCTGCTCAAATGCACAAAAACTGTCAAATGGCAAATGCCAAATGGCGTTGGGGAAATGGCTAAAGTTTGCCTAATCGCAATGCTCATAAGTATGCCACAAGTCAAAACTAAAAGCTGACCATTGAAATTAGTAATAGTTCTCGACGAATTGAAGAACATTTTAATTAACTAATTAGTGCCATTAAAAGCGTCACACGCGGCCTCCTTTTTTTTTGTGGCGCCTCGGGGAATTGGAATAGCAAGTAAAATGGGGAAAACTAAGCATTGCATACCAAAAGGAAAATGTTAATACAATTAGCGATAAAAGCCTTCTGTTGTACCATCAAATGAAAGCATATATACGCGCATAACCAAGTATATGATATTCTTTTTTTGGGGGTCAAGGATGCGACGGGCGCTGCGTATTAAAGGCTTGCATCTTCATTACGCGCAAAACACGCAACGCAACCACAGCACGACGACTTCTGCATGGTTAATCATACGCCATGTTGGCAGTCGGCAGTCTATAAGAAATTCAACGGTATCCAGGAAAGCCTTTCAGCGCTAACAAGCAGGCAACAAGACACGAAACAATGGCAAATATTGTGACAAAAGCAATGCACACACAGCGAGAATGAGACACAAAGAGAGAGGGAGAGAGTGACATAGACAGTGAGAGCGAAAGCGTAGCATAGTGAGAACGAAACCCTCGCAGTGTAAATATAAAATTTTATAATAACAAAGCACGTCACAGGTGCAATTAGTGTGCAAATAAGCGTTTATTTGCTTACAGCAAACAACGAGAGAGAAAGAGAGAAAGAGAGAGAGAGAGAGAGAAAGAGAGGGACACAGAGTGTATCTTCTCATACGACGATATCTGACCTCGTTTATGTCAAGGTGTTTCAACTTTGCTCATGCATGATACTCCACTCCTGCCTGCCTGCCTGTCTTTAATTAAAATTCAATTTAAACTTACATCAATTTTGGTCAAATGCCAATGGGATCAAGTCTTACATTGTTTTGTTTGGGCCCATCAATCAGTTTTATGTCTGCTCTGTGCCTGATAACATTGATAAAGATGCTGATCGTTGCCGGCACTTAGGCAAATCACATTCAACATGCGACTTGCACATATTGTATTGCTCTACTGCTCAAAAGCTCAAGTGCTCAGTCATTGAAATACTAGCAGAGCATGTGTAAAGCAACACCGTGCGAGGTAGTAATAGAGGAGCTAAGGAATGAGAGAGGGTGAGCAGAGCATAAAGCAAACTCCAAAAGCACCGCTGGGAACTGCTATTTGCTTACATGTAAAGTACACTGACATGGCCTGCAGGCGAACAGCAGCAACAACAACAGCAACTACAGCTGCAACTGCAATAACAACGACTACAACTACGGCAGTGGCAACAACAACAAATAAAGCAAATCCTAAAGCAACAACAACTGTCACAGCTCAAATTCAGCTGCAGCACTCAATTGACTAAGCAAGAAAGGAAGCAAGCAACAATCCAACTGGAGACATTTCACATCTCGCATTCCACATTTCACATCCCACACAGCTGCCCAGGGGCACAACCTGCTTTATGTCTGAGTCCTCATACTCTCCTACCGTCCACCCCGACAATTTGCTTACTACTTTGTCCACTCTGACAGTTGGCAGCTGCCTAAAAATTTGTCCAGCTCTGGGATTTCGATGGCAATCGGTGCAATTGGCTCAACCAGACATTGTGCTAAATGAAAATTAAGACGAAAATCATATACTTGGCATGGAAATACTCCTTAAAGAGCATAGAGCAGCATTCTCTTCCCGCAAAGTTGTAGAGAATAGATTGTCCAGGCATGTAAATTTGTTTTCCGCTCATCCGCTTATCAGTTGCTCTTGCGGTTCATCATCATTTGCATGGCTGATGAAACGCTCGAGGACAGGTAAAGTTTTTGGTTTCTCCTGTAAACTGAACTAAAATGTTATTAGCGCTTAATTAGAACACAACTTTTGTTTTTGCCCAGACAAGGAATAAAAACTGTATAAAACCCAGAGCTATATAGGATAAGGTGGGTCGACCTAGAAGAACTTTTTGCTGCAGCTTTGTGCTAAACTTTTAATAATGTTGAGCTAAAATGAAATAATGCGTTTGTGCCAAGCACCAAACGGAAAGTCACAGAAGTGGAATGAAGAGTAAATTACTTTAAAAGTGCAAGAAGCAGCAGGAAGTACTACATGGGATTGAAGCGGTCAAAAGTCGACATGAGAGCAGTTGGCAAGCTAAAACTTGCAATGAACCAATTCATTAAACATTCACCGAGTTGTCTCTGGCGTCAAAATGGGCCACACAATGCAATGCCGAAGAGCAGAGCCAGACAAAAGGAGGCTAGAAAGGGATATGTAAGGCTTTTATATGTGAAAGAGGCCAGCAATTGTCATATGTCTGTGTGTCGGTTACTCTGTTGGTCCTCCGGTGTCTGTGTCTCTTTCTGGCTCTTTCTACCTCTTACTGCTTCTTTTGTTGGCCTGATAGGGTCAACAAACTGTCGACCATTTCATGCTGGACGAGGACATTCCATTGCTAAAATGCTTTCGTGGACAGCTGCAGCTAAAGTAGATGTCACTCAATACATTTAACAAGCTTTCAGACTTCCACTACGTTGCCAACAACAAACCCCTTTTATTCATTGGAAAGTTGTACCGAAGGATTGGAGAAAATATAAATTTCTGTTGCTAAAAGAGTTGCGCACAATCTGTAGCACATAATCAAGTATCAATCATACGCACTGTTGCCGCTGGCATGCGTTAAATTAATATTAATACGAAGCATCAGCTTTGGCAGCAACTTCAACACAGACATTATTAATAATATAATATTGTGGGGGTTAAACCAGCTCGTAAATGTTGAATGACAGCATCCGAATACTAAATTCACAACGACAGCCATATAATATACTCAACCATGCAATACCCTATAACAGAAAAAAATAAGATTATTAAAAGAGTTTTGAAAACTTTTAATTTTAATGAAGATAAAATTAGTTTCTCAAGTTTTGTGCGAAGTAGACAAGTAGTTAAGTAGAGTTTCATAATAATGTTTCTATTAAGTAAAATTTTAGAAAGTATTTGACAGTCGTGAGCATAGTAGAAGTGGCAAGTTATATTTTTGTGCCTTCCGTCAAGCTAATTAAATTGCCGAAATATAAAGCGAGGCATATTAAATATGTACTTTTGAACATAAGTATGTATATATACGGTTACAGGCCGCACATGCGATAGGCTATCAAAAATTTAATAGACTGTCAGCACAAACAAGAACTACAACAGCAGCAACAAGAGCAATTGGGTGCATGAGCCGCATTTGATGAGCATTAACGAGAAACTTTACAAGGGCTGCAAGCCAAATAAATATATCAAATGTCAGCTCACTGTCATTGCTGCCATAAAGTTTTGCGAAAATAATGCCATTTTACTATATCCCATTGCGTCGTTCCATTAAATAATATGCATACCAAAAGGGAATTGCAATCAATGCCTAATTAAATTGCCTCGTTTTGGACACAAAAATTGAAAATCGCATAGCTGCACAAGAACTGACAGTGCGCATTAATTCAATATGTTGGAATGCGATATAATGTTATACACTCAAAGCTATCCGATTATTATAGTTTAATACGACTAGCTTTCATAAATTTATTAGACTGCTACACAAGAGAATATTCCACAATTTCTCCATGTGCATGTGTGTGTGCCTCAATTACTGATTTAGAATCCTCTTTGCAAGCTGCTCTACATCGTTGCCATGCGGCTCTCAATCGAGCTATAAATGCCAGCAGCGTTTGGCGTGTGGGAGAGTGTGTGTGCTTGTGTGTTTGTCTACGGGGGCGGAAGTGGGCTGTGTATGCAAACACATACACAAAGTAAGAAAGTAAAAAAGATAGAAAGGGAGAGAGTGTGGCGCGTGTGGTGTTTAAAATTAATACGAGTATCTCGTCTGCCATTACACTTCAATAAGTTTTCAATGAACACTTTGAAACTATTTTTATACACCGTTTACACCTATGTTAAACAAAATTTACGTGAATGTAGGCATGTCTCTGTCTGTTTAGTGTATAAGTGTCGTTCAGTGTGTTTGTGTATGTTCTCAATGACAGCAATTTATCTTATAATACTCCATGATTTATTGATGTCGATTGGTTAAAGCTACAAAAAAATATTTTGTTTGATAAAATACACATAACTCAACCACATGCCAGCAAACATTCATATTTTGATGATGTCTACACATATTTGTTGACATAAAATATTCAGATATTTATTTTTATTGAATTCATTTATTTCCAAATGCTTTTAGAGCCAAATTTTCCGAATTCGAAATAGCTCAAGGTTGGAATTTGATTCGGCTGAGATCAGCATTTTCTAAGCAGCTCAAAAGTATGCTATGGTATTTGTAAAATTTTAGCTGCCCTTTAAAGAGAATATATTAAACTTCACGAATACGCCATACAATCAGCTCTAGAGCCTTAACAGTATTTTTTGATATGAATATAAATATTCATATAAGTAAAAACATAAAATGCACATTTCAAATAAGTCAAGGTTTGCATTTTGTTTCAAGATCAAAATAACTCAAAAATTATGCAGTCAGCCCAAAAGTATGCCATGATATTTGTTAAAGATAAACATAAGTTAAGAGATATTAAGTATACGCCGCATTGCCAGCTCTCATGCTTTATCCGTGCTCTTTAGACTCAATGTCGACGCTCTTTATTATCCACAACTGCGCAGTGTAGTGCGACGATTTGAAGCGGCTACGTTAGCTGCGGATAATTTGGAACACACGTGTTTTTGTTTACCTTTGTCATTGTTGTTTTTAGCATCAGGCAACGGAAGCAGCCTCCGAGTAACCCAGTTCAGTGCGTACAACGCTGCAGCCATCGCCACTAATTGTGCGTGTGTGCGTGTAAGCGTTTTCACAGCTGCTACTATTACTTTTACTTCAACTACTACTGCTACTGCTACTACTACTACATCTGCTACTGCTACTACTACTACATCTGCTACTGCTACTACTGCTATTACCACAATTGAAGTACCTCTTTCGTTTTGTTGCTGTTATTTTGGATTCTTGCGGTGGGTTTGAAGTATGCACTCCTCTTACCTGACGACTGTGAAGTTCCCTTTGCACATTTGTGCTGAGTGCCCACTCGAGCAGTGCCAACTGCTGACAAAACAGTCGAAAAGAAGGAGAAAAAAATGAAAAGGGGACACACTGCCACGTAACTTGAGTGAATAATGTGACCAGCAATATAAAGTCATGAAAAACGTACCTGTGAAGTTTGCTTAATGCGACTTTGATTACTCTCAACAGCCAACTCTCAGCTGTCTGTCTGTCTGCCAGTCTGTCTCTCTCTGTCTGGCCAAACAAAAGCAGTTGCGAATTATGATCGACCATGACAACTTCATGGCTTACACATAAGTGTTTTATCTCGCAACTCACAACAAACTTACCACATCAATTCTGGGCTGTTAACTTTTTAAGAAGAACGTACTCGTTTATTTGTGCATTTTAATTTAACTCACTCAACAACCTAAGTAAGACTCTGACAAAAGACTCTAACTTAGTTACGAGTGTGAGCAGAGTATTAAACTGGGTACGAGTGTGAGTATGAAACCTCGCATCTACAAAGGCCCACTAAAGCATGATTATTTTTGTTAAAGACTCCAAAGCACTGTGATGCAGCTGCTGGCGTTTTTCCAGACGATATTTTTTTGCTGCTTCTGTTTTACTGAAATACATAAAATTTATTGGCTGTAAAATTTGGTGAAAATTTTCGCAAAGCTACGGAAAATTATTACAAGTTTGCATGCATTATGGTCGGCTGTCTTGTTCAAGTGGAACAGCTGCAACTTGAATTACAGTGCTTGGACTTTGCTGTTGTTGTTCTGCTTGTTATCCAGTTTGTTGTTGTCTTTCTGTGTCTGGCATACGACAGCATAGGACAACAGCAAGCCGCAGGCTCGTGCTTTAACTCACACATGAACAATATACAAATACACAAATAAATATTTAGAAGTAAATACTATAATCCCCAACTGCTGACAACTGACACAGATATGTACATTTTTATATATAGAACATTAGCTATATAATTTCATTTTCTTATGATATTGTTGACACTAATTTTGGTTCAGCAGACATAAAACTTATGACCTATTAATATTGGTCTTAAAGGTATGTTTATGTTGCAGGCATCGAGGCGGGCAAAAGTATGCTATTGGCCAAACAGAAATGAATTGGCCAGATACGGGATAAAAGCGCGGGCCTTTGAATTTATATTTAACTTGTGCTTGTGCAAATTTAATGAACGAGCAGAGCAGAGCAGAGCCGGCTGTTTAATTATTCCATTTCAGGCAAGTTTATTTTCTACACGCGCGTTTTTATGCCGCAATTGAAATTTTTAATTGGCAAATGCGTGGGCGCGTCCACAATCCACTCGCAGTCGGCAAGTTGCCAGTGAAGAGGGGACCGAAAGGAGGTGAGTGGAAACTGAAGTGCAGAGAACGGGAAGCGGTGAGGCTATTCTACTCTTGTCCCAGTGCGTCGCGGTGCGTCGCATCGTCTGGCGGCGCTTTGTGGCATTTTAATTACAAGCCCCGAACGCAAACGCAGACCGCTAATGAAATTAAAAAGTCCCTCAAATGGAATTATAATAAAATAGAGTTGCTTGGCATCGACAACAAAAGCCAAAGCCGGTGCCAAAGATTAAACGTGGCCAACAGCAACGATCTTACAGCAACCTAATCCTAATCTTGACAACCACCAAAATTTTGCTGCCCTTTGCTCTTGCTTAATACTCGGAAAATTCAAGCCACATACGTGTTTGAAGGCACGTGCTTTGTATGTGGCTGTAACTGCCAATCGTGCCTAATTAATACGAATTTGCGGTTTGGCTTTAACGCAATTAGTTGGCCACAATTATAATTAGTAATATTTCACACTTGTCTATTTATCTGTGTTGTCTAACGCTAATAATTGAATAATCACTCATTAATGTGACCTCTAACTTCATTAATAGTAACAGATAAATGTTTTTATAAACACACTGCGTATACGAAACATTTCTTTTTAGAGGAAACCTATTCAAAACATTTTCGAATTGCACAAAATGTCGAAACATTTTGAAATTGCTAACGAATTTCATTTCAATTTATGAACAGTCATATAAATTTAGATGGACATTTACCTACACAACTGTCGAAATGTTAGAATTTATCACGCAACATCTAATCCCTTTGGAGGTAACATTTATACGAGGGTTGGCCAAAGAGTTAACAATGTAAAAAGTATATATTCACTGAAATATTACTTAAATTTATTTAATTAAGAAAATTATTCCTAAACCAGAGTTAGATGCGTGTTCCACTAACTTTAATAGTCTAGAACTAACTTGATTAAGTTCATGGTTGACCCTCTGAGAACTAAACAAGCAGCATCAAATATGCAAACATTTCAGATTTATTTTGTGTATAGCGATTATAATGCAAATGCAAAATACTTTTGACAGCAGTCCAAACATGTTAGCCGAATGAAATTCGTTTCGTTTTCCTTTCTTTTTAGTGGGTGTGTGTGTGTGTTGGCCTCAACACGGCAACAAAACAAAATATTTATATGTTAAATCTTTTTGCTATTAGGACAACGCAATCACAATGCTTTGCCACAAAAGGCCATAAATAATAAAATCACAACGACCAAGCCAAGAGGAGACGCAGTGGGAGATTCAAGTTTTTTGTCATCGACAACGACAACAACGACGATGACGACGACTTTGGGACGAATGGACATGGATGCTGCTTCCCTGGGCGCTTACCTAAATCATAACCCGACCAAAGTGCGCAATAAACCCAAACAAATTGACACTCTCGATGCTTGGGGAAATCAGTGTTAGCGACAAAGTGAAATGTCCATTCTAATAACTAACTGATGGAGATACAGACCGGTCAAATATTGAGCTGACTCGCAGCTGATTTTCAAAACAAATTCTAGTACACAACGATAAGAAAACTGAAATTCCGGAAAGCAATCACAAACCAATTAACTCTGATTCTCTGACAGAAAATATTTGAAGTTGGACTAATCAAATTTTGCCCTCGTAGCTGCGAAATCAAATTGCTACCAAAAATGTGCCACCGTTTTTGTAATTTGCGCACCCTGTATATGTGAGTGAGTGTTAGGGTGTGAGTATGGAAACTATAAAATCGATTCGTGAAAGTGGCGAAAGTTTTTTTTTGCAGTACAGTTCAACAGGCGAATGCAATTGCCGTTGCTATAGGCACATAACGTATACGTAGCGTACGCCAGGTACGCTGAAGGTGAATTTCAATCCGTTCACTTCATTAGCGATTGGGCAAGAGTAAAAGAATTCCAGTCATGCCATGATTGTAGAGCACACGTACTAACGCTCCCTCTCCTCTACAGACCTCGACCTGGTAAAAGTAAACCGTTAAGAATTCATGCAGTCAAATGACAAGCACAAAAAGCACACAAAGTGTAAAACTATGAAAATTAAAACAGGCGAAAGTTGTAGCAAAGCCAAGTGACTATCTATATGTAAATACTGAAAGAGTTTTCCACCTTAAAGAACTTATAGAATAATCATTGCTTTAATCGTATGAAGCTATCCATATTTATCGTATACTTTCTTTATTGAGATAACAAAGTTGTGCTCTTTGCAAAGACTTTCAGTTTATTGCAACAAGAAGAGAATTGAGAAAAACTTGTTTGTCGAACTTATACGTAGAGTCATTTATTTAGAATCCAATTGTTTCTGCCAGAGTTAAACTGCTATTGTGGTGTCGGTGGTGGTGAAGACATTAGCCAGTGGGTCAGTGGTGCCAGTGGATCATAAAGTTGCCAATGCAATGCAAACAAATTGAAAATTGCTCGTTGCCAATTGCCAGTTGCCAGTTGCAATTATAAACGCGGCCATTTGCCAATAGATACCAACTTGTTGTTGGTATTGTTCTAACTGTTGTTGTTGTTGCTGTAGCTGCGTTAAAGTTTTTGCTTTCGCTTTGCTTTGGGTTAAGCTATGGGGGAAATTTGCTTCTAAAGCAAAGCATACAAAACTTTGCTAATAGCAGCGCTACCGTAACGACTGTATCGGAATCTAAGCAATATGTGTACGCGTGTGTCTGTATACACGTGTGTTAGAGTGTGTGTGTGTGTGTGCTGCCACAGTCAACTGAATGAAGCCAAAACAAATATAGGAAAAAGTTTTCCAATTTTCGATTGCCAATTGTGCAAAAATTTTCGTGCAACTTGCTAGGGGAATACGAGAATACGAGAAACTTTTATGCCATTTCAATGTATGCTCTCTCTCCGTTCTCCTCTTGCTGTCTTTCGCCACGCCCCCTGTCCCCCAGGGCGCCCCGGATTCCCATACGCTCAGCTGTATCTTTGCCTGACAGCATGTCAGTCAACGTTGCATACAGAAAAATAAAAATTAAAACTAATTATTGTTAAATTATTTCAATTGCCAACGGGCAAAAAACTGGGGAAAAGCGCAAAATGTTGGCTAAAGTATTTAGTCGCAACTTAACGCTGGCAAACTGTGCAAACCTTAATTCACATAAATAAATATATGTACATAAGTTTATATATATATATATTTAATTTTTACACATTTTTTTATCATTTATTATATTGTTGCTTTTGCTGCTGGCATTAACTTTCGCTTTGACGGCAAACTTTTGCTTTTCATGGTAGAACTATCAGGCAAAAGTTTTGCCTGCAAAGTTTTTAGCACTTCAAGAGCAAGCGCGAACCGATGGCGTAAGGCGGGACTTAAAGAGAGTAGTTGAAGGGGCGAGGGGAATTGTTTTACTCTCCCACACAATGGTTGTGTGTGTAAAAGCCAGGGCAAGTTTTCACTTGATGCACATTTGACTTACTTGCTGTCCATTTTATTTTGCGACTGATTCTGCAATTATATACGAATATATACATACATATGTTGGCATTTGCCAAGTTTCCAGTTTCCAGTTGCAAGTTCCAAGTTGTCAGCTGCAAGTTGGCAAAGTGCTGATACTTATGTTGCAGATGAGGCAAGTGAAACAAGCAGTTATACTTTATGGTTATAGAATTGTTAGTCTATATTGTGCACGGCCACTTTAAACTTGCCATACATAAGTGTTTGTAATGCGCTCGTTACATTTATTATTGAGTGGCTGTATAACAATGGAGTTTTTATTTTCCCACACCTCTGCCACACTCCGCCACTATAACTTACCCCTTTACAGCTGTCTGACTTGGCAAATATAAGTCTCACGGTATTTTCTTATCCTCTTTTTTTTTGTGCTCCGTAGCAAAACCTTGCCATTTGAATGCGGGACGCGCCTGACATTCGACACAATTCCCCAGCGCGGAGCACGTTGCCCATAGCATACTTATCCGGGAAGCAGCAAAAGCAGAAGCAGCAGCATCAAAAGGCAGCAGCGAAAAGCGGCAGCAGCCGGCAACTATCAGTAGCTGGAGGCGGATTGCAGTAAATGCATATTTTATATTTTCATTTCATTGAAACCGACACGTAGCCACATTTCCAGAGTGCACATACATAAACATATATACACATATAAACCATATAATACATGTATATGGTTATAAGAGTCTGTAGTTAAGGTTGTTGCTCCGCCCAGTTGGCCAAACAGAGTAAAGTGTAAATTCGTATTGAAGTTGCCCGTCGGCTAATAAGATCCAATATATCGTATGTACTTTGATTGCTGTACTCGCAGTCGCTTTCTCTCATATGCTCTTCAATTTTAATTAACTTAACTTGTTTTCTCTCTCAACCCTGTGATTGTACAAAAGGTTTAAGCAGTGACATATTTTGATTTAATTTTTTTTTTTTTTTTGGCATATTTAAACTTTTTAAAAGCACTTTCATGTCGCAAGTTCGCCACAGCTCAACAGATACAAACTGTCTGCTGAATTCGAAATAAATTGTGTGCTCCTGTTTATTTTGTTTCGTTTTTTTTTTATTTCACTGAGTTGCGGAATAATTTAGCTGCATGCATATGAATGACTTTCTCGTTTTATTTATATATATTTTTTTTATTTATATAGTAAGGTTTTTTTTTAGTATGCCCACACGCGGTTTTTGCCATAAAATGCTGTCCAAGTCGCAGCTTATCAAAACGAGCAGTACCGCAGTCCCTTATGATGCCCCAGAGGAGGCGGAAAAAGCCAACTAAAGAATATACGTGGATATGAATTTACGCTTCAGTGACATTCACTGAAATAGTAGTGCACTTTATGTATCATCGGGGGACAGCTAAAGCAACCAAACTATCGAATTTAAGTTATACTATAAACAGTTCGTATAGCTCTGACTTTAATGTACTGACAACAAGGCATTAAGTGGGGTTCCAAAATTTGGGTTGATTTTTTTAGCGTTTCTTTATTTCTGGACACTGTTACACATAAGCTGGATGTATAAAGGGCAATGAGTGGACTATATTAATCCTAAGCTTACCTAGCGAAGAACAAGTCAATCTAAATATAGCAAAAGAATACTTTTACGCATCTTTGACCGATTTAGATACGATCACACGACTAAAATATTTAATTCCCCTTATCAACCCTTTCCTTGTCCAATCCCTTCCATAACCCCATTTCTATACCACTGTTCTTATCTCACAATATTCTTCCTATCACATTTCTCCCAACCACTATCCTGTGCATTCTACCTTCAGCTCTTCTCCTATCCCCTGTATTTCATAATATTTACCTAGCCCACTCCTTACCAGTTACCCCTTACTTCTACGCCTCTCTCATATACTGTTGTCTTACTCCATCCCATTATTTGAGTTCAATTTCCCTTTCTCCCATCTTCGACTTTAAGTATTCAGTGTATTCAGTGTATTCAGTGTATTTGGTTTTTTTTTGTTTTGATGACAAATTGGAAGGGCTCGACATTCTTTCGCTGCGCTGCATCCGTGTACGTGTTCTGCTCGACCAAAAGTGCCTGATTAAACGTTAAAAGCTGAAGTTCGACAGTTGACATACTCGATTTGCCAATACACTTGACATTTTTTTAACATTTGCACGATATCGAAAGCAAGGCATGCAAATGGCGAATCTAAGCCAAGTAAGCCATGTTACCTGATTCAGTTAGTTTGCTGAACGTGAACTGCATTGGCATATAATTAAAGAAATTTCTATTGTTTTGCAGTCGCTTCATTTAAAAGAAGTTACATTAGCTCAATAAACCTTTATATATAATGCTGTTTGGCTACATCGGCTTGAGGAATAGTATATGAGACTGGATAGATAAGCTTGTACTGTATTTATTTGCAAAAGTGTACTTATGTATGTTTATAACTTGGCTAAGAAGTCGATTAATGTCTTCATTGAACATTATGTCAAGATTTATTAACAAAGTACAGCACTCTGATTAAATTTATTTGATTAAAATAATTACATTTTTAATAAGTAAGGAAATTATCATCCAATGCCCAAGAGCCGAAATAGCTCAGTTGGGAGAGCGTTAGACTGAAGATCTAAATGTCCCCGGTTCAATCCCGGGTTTCGGCAGTGACAATTTTTTTGCTTTTTGATAATTAAATACACATTTTAAAATTGTCTAAATATAGACATTGATAATTATTGTGTTGTTTTAAGCTGCCATTAATAAAAAAAATATATAATAGTATTAACTAAAAGAAATCCTCAAATTCTAGATATTTTGTACCCAAATTCAAACCTCTTTAAATTCAGTAAATATTCTTACTTTCTGAGCACTTAATCAACAGCTGGCCAGCATTGAACACCTTTTTATTTGCCTAGCTTTGAAAATCCAGTCACGTTATTGCTTCCAAGAACATTAGTGGGTTTTCTACTCAATTTAATTTGAACGATCCGCAGTCCACACCCGACAGTCAATGCTAGTTTGGCACTGTCAAAGGTCTTCATAACATAAACTGTCGTTTACTTCAATATTAAAATCATAAAGCTTAAAAATTTAGTCAAATTTTGAATGTATTTAAGTAATTAATCAGCGTACAAGAAGTACAAATAAAATAGCTAAACTCTTCCGCCTGATGGGAGTGGGAAATGTGATGAGTTTTTGACGCGTAATTTGCATAAAATTTTTGAATGCATTCAGTTAGTTAAGTGCAAACATCTACTTGCATGTATGAGTGTAAGTGTGAGTAACTGGGTGAGTGTGTGTGTGACTGAGCCCACATGCGATGCACAAACAGTTGCCACATTTGCGCTGCATTAAAAACGCATTTTCATCTCCTTCGTCAGCAGGTTTAATAGCGAGTGCAACAATGTGCGATGCACTTGTTTCTATAAGTGTGTATGAGTGTGTCAGTTCAGGGGCGGACTCACAACGCAAGCGCCAAGCTTTTAATCATATAAATAACTTTTAAAAATAAAGTTTTAAACATTAATTTGTGGGAAACCTTTCAACTATAATATTAATTAAAGGTAAAAATACAATTACTTTATTCAGTCCTAATACGTTCATACGTAATTCACATAAGTTGTGTATTTTATCAGTTAGTTGGTAACCTAAGACATAAGAAACCTTAGAACTCTTTTGCCAAGTTTTTTTCTGAACCGTTCCTGAGACTGTGCACGTGTGTGTGAGTGCCTGTATATGTGTGAAATGCTGATGGAGCTCGTTTGCTTTGCTGGCAAGTGAAACCATATAATTTGAGCATCATGTTGATGCACTTATCAGTGCGCTTGGCAAGCACTGCAGTAGATAAACATCAGCCAAGAAAACTGCATTATACTTAGTTTTGTAACAGTCGGTCGGTATATGTATATGTAGTAGGGCCACTGACTCGGAGAATCGTAGCGAGTGTGTGGCACTTGCATAGTTATGACATCATCTCAGAGATTCCGGCTGCATTGCTTATTAAAACATGCAGTTGGGTTTCCACATATCCTTTGTGGCCTGTGTGTGGTTGCATATATGGCTTTAAGTATGTGATTTTTTGCACTAAAGTCATTCGCTTTGATTGCTTTTGGACAACGCGTCGTATGATTGTTTTTTCAGCACTGCACTTGTTGCCTGGGGGAATAGAAAGCTGCACTCAAGTGGAGCGTGTGACGCGAACTGGACGTTGCAAAATTGATTTGTGCACGTGTGCTGTTAGCTAATGAGTCGAAAGGGCCATTGCCCCAAGGAATGAGTGTGGCACACAGCCACCCACACCACCACAACACGCCTACTCGTACACCTACACTCACCCACTCACCCACACATGACTTTACGCTGAGTGCGTCAGATGACATTGCAGAATTGTCAGTGCAGTGAGAATATTGTAGCTGACAGTACAGCGAACAAAATGGCCATAATGTCCAACTGTCCAGCTGTCCAACTGGTCAACCGGTCAACTGTCCAAGTGTCCAACTGTCCTCATGACTGGAAGGCCACAGTTGTTCATTCTGTTCGCTTAATTAACAACATTACAACATTAACACAGATGTGTGCTGTAATACGAACTTTGCCAATGGGCAAACAGTTGCGACTGTGTTAAAGTCTAGCAATAAATTTAATGGCAAGCATGGAAACTATAAATCTCTGTACCGAGAAAGTTGATGAACAATTAATTATAGTTTTAGTTTGGTTTATTTCAAACTTTAGCTGGGAACTTATCCACAGAATCAGCACAAGTTTATCTATTAAAACATAAATTGCTTTACCAATAAAATAAAATAACAAAAAGCTTTAAAATAGTTTCTCATATTTAATTTTCAGAACTTACAGCAGCACATTATTAAATATATATGGTTTTAATAATTTAAGTACTTGACCTATTGTCTGCTTAAAAATACTCTCAATCTAAGTTATTCAAAAGCTGTTAAAACTGTGCTAAACTTATTATAATGATTAAACTTTTAGCGAAGTGAACTGTAGTTTTTCCATTAGACAGCTTTTATTACTGTGCTGTCATTAGAAGTTTAAGGACAGGAAAAGCCATGCCTTAGACAATGTGTGACACCATCAAATGTTGGTGCAGTCGTGCATTCCAAATTGCTGTCAACAGTGTTTTAAGTCACTCTAAAGGCCATTCAATACTGAGGTTGGGCATAGACTCCTACCCGCTCCCGCACTAGCTTCAGCTACCGGCCAGGACATCCGTTCGCCAGTTGATAACACGCCCAGGATGTGGCGCTTAATGTGTTTGCTAAAACCCAAAGACATTCACGCAGTCAGTTGCAATCATCAGACAGAACGCGTCATGTGTATTCGTGTCATGGCCTGAGAGTGTTTTGGGAAATCAGCGACAAATCGAAAACGAAATGAGTTTTTCCTAAATATAAGTGTATATATGTATCCACTACGAGTAGAAGTAGAAGCAGCGCAGCTCTGATTACTCATTTGGGAGCGTTGAATCACAACAAATCGACAATATTTCGATAATAGTTGAAAAACAAATACAAATAAAAATAAAAAAGTTTAACAACAACAACCAAAACTGCTCTCACTCAGTTTAAGATACTTTTCCAAAGATTTTCAACTGTGCAGTGAGCTATCTAAATCGAATAATGTGAATTACAAATTAAATCTTTAAATATTTAATATGAAATGTGTGGAACTTTACAGGTCACGTTGCCGGCAAACATGCAAAATGCCATTGCTGAGTTATCCAGCAAAGGAAAAAGATTTACAAATTGCCAAAATAGCCAAGATTTATGGTTGGACCAAAACCGTTCTGCTGAACTGGTAGGAGGCGGCGTGGGCGGGGTGCCACTCAGCGTTTAGAGTGCGTGCTGCTCGAAAACTTTTTACCCCAAAAGCATTTGTACTCTATTTTGCTTTTATTTTGCCATTTACCATTTACCATTTACCATTTGAAACAGTCGAAATTAGCAGCTGTTGTGTCAGACAGAAAGCAACTCGACACATTCCTAGTTGTTGGTCTAAACGCAGAGCACCTGCTGAAAAGTTTTTTAGGTTTTGTTTTCGCTTTTTGTTGCCAACTAATCTGTTAATTTATGTTGAAAAGTTCAGCAAGTTTTTGAGAAGCTTAACAAACAAAATGCAATAAATTATTAAGAATATTTTCACACCGCAAAACAGCGCTCAGAGCCCAGCAAATTACGATTACAGTTTTTGGATGTTTTGTGTATTAATATATTGTTATATACTAGGTGTATATAATATATATATAAACGAAAAGTTAGTGCAAAATCAGTGATTTGATTTTCAACACTAGAAAAACTTTAGTCAGCCAAAAGGCAAAAGTCACACGCAAAAGATAAACAAACTCAACGGAGTTTCAGTACTCTGCGAATTTCATGTTGTGCGGTCCTTGTCCTCGGCTCTGCTTCTGGGTTCGAGGTCCTTATACCAAACTCCAGCTCCCACCCCCATGCGCCTCCTCCTGCGCTGCTTCAGCTCTGCGTCTGTGGAACGTGCCCAAGTCTAAAGTGGCTAACGGAAAGTTAAAATGTTCTTATGCATAAGTGATGCGCCGTCACATTCTTTCCATAGACTCGAATACTTTGGCTTTTGCTGCGTTGCTGTTGCTGTTGCTGCTGGTGTTACTGCTGCTGCTGCTGCTGCTGCTTCTGCTGGCGGCAAAGTGTTCACGAAGTGCCCGCATTGCAGTTGTTTCGCTTTTGCCGTTTTTTTTTGTGTGTCCCGTCCCCGTCCCCATCCCCGTACTTTGACTGCGACATGAAAACTTAATGCCGTAATTAACTGTTTGCGTTTGCGCTTAAAGGCCGCGACAGCGAAATTAAATGGCGCGCACATCGCGTATACGCAGCGTGCGACTTAAGCCACAACTTGCACGACTTAACGACCAACGCCAGCGGCATGACCCACTTGCGGCTGCATCTTCTGTCGACTTCAGCCCTGTCATTTTCAGTTTGCAGTTTGCAGCTTTCACTTTGGGCCAAAATCAACAGTAGCAAGTTAAGTGTTCTCTCTTTCTTTAGTTTCTTTCAAATTTATCAACATTTAAATCAAAATGCCGTGACATCAACTATCGTGCCCATGTAAAAGTCAAAACAATTCAACGAATAAGCGCATTAGTACACAGCTTATACAAAGAACTTTAAGTAGGAGCACTAACCAGAGAATACATAGATGCGTCAAACTCAAGATTTTTTGAAAGCAAACGCTTGCGTACTCATAGACCCCCAGAGAGCTTCGGCAAAAAGCCGAACGTCGTAGCGCCCCGGAGAGCCGATCGCCTCTCAGCAAATTCAATGCAGACGAAAATAAATTTAGTCTGCCACAGTCAGCGAAACGATGAGCACGGCTATGTCGCTTGTGCTCTCGTTTTATGTTTATATGTTTGTCTCTTTCTAGCATGCCAGATACACACATTTTGCGAAGTCTCGCAACAGCACATTTCAGCAACCGGCTCGCTGCAAAAATTTGTGTTTTTGACAAAACAACGATCGAGCTAGGAAGTCATAAATCTATTTTAGGGATATGTAGGGTTTTAGGCTGACCAAGAACAAGTGTTGCCGTGGCACTGCTGGTTGGGTGCTCGACCGAAGTGCGGTGATCATGGGTTCGAGTCCCACTTCTGCCGATTTGGAAACTGTTGAAAATTGTTATTATAATTGATAATAATTATTTTTAATGTTTTTTATTTAAAATTTATAAAATAATTATTTTTTTTGTAAAACATAGAATTTTAGAGCAATTTATTTAAATGCAAGAATTCCATTTGAACAGACCCGATTGTGATTTGATAACATGGGCAGAAGTGGGACTCGAACCCATGATCACCGCACTTCGGTCGAGCACCCAACCAGCAGTGCCACGGCAACACTTGTTCTTGGTCAGCCTAAAACCCTACATATCCCTAAAATAGATTTATGACTTCCTAGCTCGATCGTTGTTTTGTCAAAAACACAAATTTTTGCAGCGAGCCGGTTGCTGAAATGTGCTGTTGCGAGACTTCGCAAAATGTGTGTATCTGGCATGCTAGAAAGAGACAAACATATAAACATAAAACGAGAGCACAAGCGACATAGCCGTGCTCATCGTTTCGCTGACTGTGGCAGACTAAATTTATTTTCGTCTGCATTGAATTTGCTGAGAGGCGATCGGCTCTCCGGGGCGCTACGACGTTCGGCTTTTTGCCGAAGCTCTCTGGGGGTCTATGAGTACGCAAGCGTTTGCTTTCAAAAAATCTTGAGTTTGACGCATCTATGTATTCTCTGGTTAGTGGTAGGAGCATATGGTATACATGACGGCACAAAAGAAATACCCTTTAAAGCTATATATATACTATACTATACTATATACTATACCTCAAAACAGCTGCTTTAAAATAACTTTAACCAGTTCTTATTCAACCTAAATATACACTATAATCATAAAGTTCCTTAGCACAAATTGAACCAATAAATTCAAGTTTATAATCATAGTTTACCCTCTGATTGCAGTTACGATTTGGGCGAACAAAACAATAGTTTATAACCATAAATCCAACTCCTAGTGAGCAAAGCCGTCATTTCAACGGATATGGGCCATAACGAGGCCATTTCGACTAACTGTACAGGAAATAGCTGTAAAAACATTTGAACTCGAATTTCCCTCATACAAATTAACTTTGATGACTTGGCGCTAAAAGCAAAAAGCAGTTCCAGGTGCGATTTCATTTCCGCCGCTTAACGCCATTAAAATGCCTCGAAATTGAAATTTGGCCAACTCGCCAACACTGTGCTACGTCAGAAGGCCTTGACGCCATTCTGAAACGTAATTGTCAACTGCAATTAGCGGGACTAATGCACTTTTTGGATACCAATTTATAGCCATTTCGTGTCTCTCTGTGTTTCTGCATGTCTATCAAACTGACAGCCACTCTACTTTCCAAGTACCCCATGACTATAGCCCACATTCATGTGAGCCAAAAAAAAACTCGTCAAACTCCTTACTTGGCCACTCACAACATGGTCCACTCATTTCCATACCCATTTCACCAGGAATTTGCATTCGCATTTGCACTGCGTTGCGAATTTTAAAGCCTGCGGTGACTCAAGTGTCCTTTACTTGAACGATGACCCTTCAAAATGGTGCAGTGCAAACAAACATGTTCAAGTGTTTTGCTTGGCTACACATCAAATCAAATTAAGAGAAAGTATGCTTAAGTTTTAAAGAAAATATTAAATTTATTCTGCTTTCAGTCGGAGATTTGTGCACATAATTATATGGAGTACTTAGAACTATAAAGTCTACTCAGCGCAGCAACTACTTGTTCTGACAGCACTTTGAGTTCGGTTTGCTCGCACATTGGCACTGCTCTTTTCCGGCACAGTTACCGCCACATTTGCCGGAAGTACACTGGCAATCTATTGAATAATTGGAATACCATTTATTATTTAATCACAACTTTGATTAAAGTTCACTTCACTTACTGTTTCCACATCCTTTGCAAGGCATTTTGTAGCTGGTTTAATATAACTTTACTCAACTCGATACTTTAAAGTTCTTAACGCAAACTTTGCTTTGGTTTTCTGAATGTGTTCTCTAGCCGGCACCTCTTTATATACCCCTTAAACTGGCTGATAAGATAAGAAATATCGTGTGCAGTTGCGCTCGGTCTGAGACTGCGCGAGAGAACAACAATTAAGATAACGCGTCGGCTACGCAATTTTGCGCACGCCTTGATAAGCCCAAATGCCTATGCTGAATGTTCGATAATTGGAGACTCGCCTTAATACTGGTGTGCAAAATTGCATAAGCTCGATAAATATATAAAGGGGATGCAGCTCAGTCAGAATCAAAGTCAGTACGAAGACATCGTGATAAACAGTTCTTATTTATACTACAAAATTAACTAAACCAAACACAAAATGGGTTGCAAAGGCTGTGGAAATAGTAAGTGGATCTGGATATCCGAAGACGTTCATTACCTAACTGAAATTCCATTTACTACAGACTGCCAGTGCTCGGCTACCAAGTGTGGAGACAACTGCGCCTGCAGTCAACAGTGCAATTGCGTCTGCAAAAATGGACCCAAGGACAAATGCTGCTCCAACAAGAATTAAATAAATATTAAACTAGTGCTATATCGTGAACTGAATAAAAAAGTCTTAACAATAAAATCAATTTATGTAAACAAAATCAGAATTATTTGAAATAACCTTATGATAACCCTATGGTAACAATTTAACAATTTGTTTATGAAGCTACCATGAAAGTTTAACAATACCCTAGATCAAAAATGTACATTATCGGGATGAAAAATTATGGTTTAAGTAAAACTTGTTGTAATGAAAGTGATGGCTACCATCAACTTAAATAATACTTATTGTATTTAGTTATAAATGCACGTTTTTCGGTCAAAGCTAGAGTTCTTTTAAAAAAATAACCTTATTAGATATAAGGACATAAAGCATTTGCTTGTCGAGTATACCCTGTAAATTAAAGCCTATGAAGCAAATGTAGCCACTTAGCTGACAATATAATCGAAAGGCTGGAGCACTTTTAGCTGTATCAAGAAAAGGAAAATTTTTTACGAATGTAATAACCGTCCACTTTAAAAAATCGACAACAAAATTAGTTTACGAATTAAATATTAAATTTATTAAGCATCATATTATAAGGATCAGTCAGAGATTTTAGTAAATAATCAAATAGCCTAGCCAGAGCAGCACCTATTTATTCTGGCAGCACTTGGAAGCTGGTTTGCTGGCACATTGGCACTGCTCCTTGCCAGGACAGTTTCCTCCGCATTGGCCGGCGGTGCATTGGCAATCTATTGAATAATCATAATTCAATTAATTAGCTTAAGCAATAGAAATTAAAGTTCGTTGAACTTACTGTTTCCGCATCCTTTGCAAGGCATCTCGTGGTTGGTTTTTTAATTAATTCTTCTTACTTAAAACTTTTGAATTGTTGAAGCAGACTTTGCTTTTTGTTTTATGAATTTGTGCTTCAGCAAGCAGCGCTTTATATACCCCAGAAACTAGATGATAAGATAAGAAAACCGTGTGCAGTTGCGCTCGGTCTGAGACTGCTCGGGCAAAAAACAATTAAGATAACGCGTCGGCTACGCAATTTTGCGCACGACGTGATAAGACCAAATGCCTATGTTAAATGCTTTATAATTGATGACTCGCATTTAACACTGGTGTGCAAAATTGCATTAACTCGATAAATATATAAAGGGGATGCAGCTCAGTCAGAATCAAAGTCAGCAAGAAGACCTCGTTATAAACAGTTCTTAATTTTACCACAAAATAACTAAATCAAACACAAAATGGGTTGCAAAGGCTGTGGAAATAGTAAGTAAATAAATAATATAACGATTATATAATTCTTAACTAATTTTTCCTCTGTAGACTGCCAGTGCTCGGCTACTAAGTGTGGAGACAACTGCGCCTGCAGCCAACAATGCAATTGCGTCTGCAAGAATGGACCCAAGGACAAATGCTGCTCTAACAAGAATTAAATAAATAAATATTAAATTTATCCCGCTATAATCTGAAGAAAATAAAAATGTCTTAACAATTAAATCTAATTTGGTTTATCAATGTAATTTGTTTCATAGATCAGTTGAATTGAACGTAGATATTTCAGTTCAAGTAACTAGCTTATATCTGCTTTTTGTATTAAAAAATTTAACCTAACTTAACTGACAATGTATTTTTAAGTAAACAGTTAATTAACGAAACATCTGAAAATCGATTTATAATATAGATTTCAAATCTAAAGCCAATCTCGGTATAAATTCTTTAGAATAAATACTTTAAAGATTACAGTATCCAAAATTTATGGTTTTAAATAAGCCTCCAGTAACTGATTATTGCCAATTTTTTAAATAAAAATTACGGCTGCCTTTAAATTATATTATATAAATCCATCCGAGATCTATATTTTTTTTTAACTATTTATAGCTACAATTTATTATGCAAATATGAAGCGTTTGATTATTAAGACTAATCCGGTATTAAAAAAACATGAATAAATGAAGTCAACCAAGTCATCTTGTTAAAAGTTGAAAGTATAAAACATTTATATTCGAACGAATAAGTCGAATAATCTTACTTGTTTTCTTCCCTTGAGACAAAAGCCAATAAATATATAAACAGCAACAAAATTAGTTTACGAGTTAAATATTATATTTATAAAGCTTCATATTATAACGATCAGTCAGAGATTTTAGTAAATAATCAAATAGCCTAGTCAGAGCAGCACCTATTTATTCTGGCAGCACTTGGAAGCTGGTTTGCTGGCACATTGGCACTGCTCCTTGCCAGGACAGTTTCCTCCGCATTGGCCGGCGGTGCATTGGCAATCTATTGAATAATCAAATCAGTTAGCAATAGCAAAAGTAATTAAAACTCGCTAAACTTACTGTTTCCGCATCCTTTGCAAGGCATCTTGTGGTTGGTTTTTGATTTTATGTTTGGCACTAAACACTTTTGAACAGTTGAAGCAAACTTTGCTTTTTGTTTTATGAATTTTTGCTTCAGCCAACAGCTCTTTATATACCCTTCAAACTAGTTGATAAGATAAGAAAACCGTGTGCAGTTGCGCTCGGTCTGAGACTGCGCGGGAGAAAAACAGCTGAGATAACGCGTTGGCTAAGCAATTTTGCACACGTTTTGATAAGCCCAAAGGCGGTGCCAAATGTTGAATAATTGATGACTCGCACTGAATGAGCTTCCCCAAATGTGGTGTGCAAAATTGCATACAATTCATATCTATAAAACGCAGACTGAGCACAGTCAGACTCAAAGTCAGCAAGAAGACATCGTGTGAAACAGTTGTAAATTAATCAACAAAACTCAAATCAATCACAAAATGGGTTGCAAAGGCTGTGGAAATAGTAAGTTAGTAAATAATATAGCAACAGTACAATTCATAACTTATTTTTCCTCTGTAGACTGCCAGTGCTCGGCTACCAAGTGTGGAGACAACTGTGCCTGCAGTCAACAATGCAATTGCGTCTGCAAGAATGGACCAAAGGACAAATGCTGCTCCAACAAGAATTTAATAACTTAACAAAATGTAAACAATTCAAAAACCTGTTCGAATTCTTACAATATTAAACATAACAATGGAACTGTGTTTAAAATCAAATCTTTATTGGCCATTTTGACAAGAATAGTTCATTAGTTCTTTTAATTGTATATTGCTTACACTAATAAAACTCCATTTAAATCATTTAATGTGCACATTTAAAAATACTTTCCAATCACATACGTAGTTTCGTTGGAAATGTGTGCAATAGTTTTACATTAAAACATTTAAAAAATCGAAAACTTTACGCTCAACAAGAACACACATACATCATTAAATTGTCGTTGATCAAATTGAATTTGCTTGGACAGCTGCACAAAAAATGTGTAATTAACTTTATTATATACTTGAGTTTATTTTTGTAAATATGTATATTTATGTATGTATATAGTAATTGATTAATTGTGGGTACTTAAGTATTATAAAATTCTTACAGTTCACATTCAAAGCTTAGGCGTTTACACAAAAATAATTCTATTTCTGATTGAATTTTGTTTTTTTTTATAAATTTCAAATATAATTTTCTTAGTTTTTTCTTCTGCACCCTGCCAGATAACAAAAGTAAACATTTTTAACGCATTTGTAATGCAATGCACACGTTGTCCTATCTCAAAACAAAATAAAATATAGTAAATTAATAAATTTCTTTTTTTTTTTTGCATTTACAGCATGGAAGCCAATGAAACGGTTTTTACATAAAGCATTTGATATAAAAATATTATAATTAATACGTACATACGTAAAGTAAAAACTAAAATGAGCACAGTTGTAGTACGACTCGCTTAACTTGCTTGTGTCTCATCTAAACTAAAAGTAAATTAATCGTTTTAAATTAAAATTAAACTCACAAATTTAGATTCAACAAATTTAGGTTTAAAACTAAACTAAATCCACGTATTACTTTTAATCCATAAAATTTTCATATAGTTTTTTCTTTTCATACAGACACCGACCAATTAACGCAGTGTCTAAGATCAAATTATGCACATGCAACGAGGCATGCGTCTTGTTTTTTTATACAAAGCTCAAATCATAATACAATTTAGAATAAAAAAGTTTTGATTTAGGAAACATAACATCATGTTCTGGGAGTGTCTGTGTGTGTTTTTGTAGGTGTATGTGTAGGTGTTGAAGTACTGCAATTTGCATGCATTGCTCTTGTCGTTTGAGTTGTTTTGGCGTTTCACAAATGCTGCAAGAATAAATAAAATAAAGTTTTAGTAAAGAACATAAAAATTTTCCAATCTATTCATAGATATTTAAACAGTTAAACCACATTTAACATTTATATAGTGTACTTTGTATACAAGTATTTAACTAGCATAAACATACATATAAATAAAGCTGAACTCTCTGTGTAAATTCGTATACATTCCATAATTTCACATCTTCTCTAGTCCTTTAATAGATCCTGTCGTTGTTGACATTGAAACCACCACTGATCACTCTGAAATACGCATCCTTTTATGTCTGTAAATTTGTACTTACATATCATGGATTGACATTCAAAATGTTCTCAACTTGTTTTAACAATAAATTCGATAATATATGTAACATTTAATAAACTGTTTGAGTAAATTTCATAAAATACACATTTAATTTACATACGAGTACATATTAATGCATTTTGTATGTTTTACCAATAAATATTGATAGTTTCAAGACATTTCCATTTAATGTTCTACTACTTTAAAGATCACAACCAGATATAAGTACTATAGACTCTTGATAATATCTGCAAACTACCCCCACAAGTTTATATAGTGTACATAAATTCACTTTTACAATAGTACATAATAGTAAAACAAAAGACGATGGAGAATCAACTTAAATACATACCAAAAATATAAAACGCATGCCACAACGATGTAAATTCCAAATATATAAAATAACTTTTGATATTGTATATGTTTTGTGTGTACGGGTAAATCTTTTGATGTGCCCGATCGTTGTATATCGATGAGGTTACAGAGTAAACATCTAATGGACGTCGATAATAGCGGCAATTTATGTAACATTTGACGTGTTTTAATTATACATTTAGATATATATTTATATATATTTCTAATATATCTTTAGATTATTCTATTATATACATCAAAGTTCTGCATCGTATCAAAGTCCGCCATTGCAAAATCACTACCACTAAAAAAAAGGAGAGCGAAATTTAAAATAGTAAACAATAAATTAATTGAGGAATATAAATGTACAAAATAAATTAAACACTATTTTATTGAATGAGTCAAATGTTATTAGTCAGGAATCATGTGAAAACTGATAAATGCGCTTGAACTAATGATTTGCGTGAAACTTGTGAACAATTATGGATAAATTGTCGCCAACAACAAAAGTTTACAAATTATCAAGTCTTGTATTTTTCGATATATCCTGTTTATAAGTCATATCGCACTAGTGGTACGAATTTGAATGTACATTGAAGAGTAACCATTGAAATTGTAAGTTGACTATTCAATTCTGGCAATATAACAACAATTAGGAACAAACATCAACACGAATATTTAAAAGAGAAGCGCATGCAAGTAACTGGGATATTTTATATAAATAAATAACATTTCAATTAATCTAATCGAATTGTGTTAATGCTGTTGTTGTTGTTGTTGTTCTTTTGCATTTTCTTTTCATTTTCATTTACAGATGCATGATGGTGCTATTCTGCAAGCTGCGATCAAAATTTAGATATAAAAGAACAAAGTACAAATGTTAATAGCTAGAAATAGATATGTATAAAAATAATACATAATATACGTAGTATATTTTGTGTAATTTGCAGCCTCTGAAAAGCATAAAAAGATGGCAATACTTTGAAACTTGGGAAATATAGAAAAATTAAGTCATATAAACTGTAGCTGAGCGAGCGACCTTGAGTTAAAATCGGGTTAGTAAAATTAGCGATTCTGATGTGGGTATCGAGTGACGAGTTACAAGTGACGAGTGACGAGTGAGGCAAGTGACGAGTGAGGCAAGTGACAAGTGGCGAGTTGCAAGTGAAGTGTATTTATAATGCAATCCAATTTCCATTTCGTTTGATTTGTAATTTTTTGCTTGATGATTTTGATGCATTTGCGATAGGTACATAAATATTTATATATAGTTATATACCTTTCGGTAAGTGGTACAATATAATAGGTCCGATAAAACTAATTAGTTTTGGACCATTTGATTATAGGACGATGGCACCGAATATGTTAGCATATTCCGCTGGACTTGTGGCGCAAACGCGCACTCATTAAGTATTTCAGATATCTGACACACAACTGGATCATCGGGACGCGTATTGATGACATAATTCTCAAGCTCACTGGCCACTATGCCATCATCGGAATCAGAATCTTCCATAGTATAGAATGTGGTTGCGACGCTCGGTACATTTTCATTCATGAATCCACTATATGGAGAACAACTGGACGGCACCAAAACATCAAGTGATTTGCACAACAAATTAAATAACGCATAAAAGTAGAAAATGAAAATAAAACAGAGTACAGATAAGTAATAGTTTTCTTTTGTAAACCACTGCCTTATAGTAGTTGATAAAATTAAATGTTTTTTTTATTATTACTACTGTTATTGTTGTTGTTATTTTGAACTTAATGCAGAAAAGAAAATAAAAACACAAACGAAACAACGGAAATACAAAGCTTTGTCATTTATTTCAACTGGGACACGAAACACGTTTTGTTATCGCTTTGGTATCGACTTTTTAACGTATATTTCAATTTCAAAGTATTGCAATCTAATTAAACTTTTAAAAAGCGGTTGTAAATCAATTAAAGCCAAGACATGGAAAAATATTAAAAACACTTTGCAGCTTCACCGAAGCTGGAAGCAACTCGTCCTGCGAGTTGTTTTCTTTTCATTATCAATTTTTAATATGTATGCATTCTTTTTTTGTTAAAATTTTTAACACAATTGAGCAAAACACACAGGAGTAGAAAATTAAAAACAAACAATAGAAATTGTTGCTTGCCAGAAGCGGACCATGTTAAACTTACTTTCCCATCGACATGCTATCCTGCGGCGGTGACTGCATTGGATGATGAGGAGTGCCACTGATGGAACCCGTATCCCCACTGGTACGCACCTGAACACGTATCGTGCTGGGCACATAACCATCGACGCGGGGCGTTGGCTCTGCCGAAAATAAAATATAATTGTTAATGTGTTTGTAAAAGAAACAAATATGAAATGATCACCTAGCTGATTTCTTTCTAGATAAAAAGCATTAGTTAAAAATTGTCAAAAAAAAAAAAAAACAACTTTCTCAAATAGTTAGTTCTAAAAGGTTTCCATACTACAAACCCATTTACAGCTAGTTCCATTAATATACATTTCTATAAATAGAAAAAACTATTCATAAAAACGGCCCTCATAATGCAAAATTTAGTCATGTTTCCGGACTAATTAAAAATAATTTCATCATTTGTTATGCAAGCATCAACTATACTATATGCGTTTTTGATAAAGTGTTCAGAGAAAAATCAGCTTTGTAAACATTTTCGATAAATTTGTTGCAACACTTTTAATCTTGCATCCGTACCAGGGCGCTGTGTATAAAAATCGCTAAAAGCGCTATCGCGATCCAATGGTTGGACATTGACGTCAGTTGGGTGCAGGCAACGCAGCATATCCAGATCACGTATACGATCCGCCAGATTGAGTATTTGGAAATCGCGTGCGGTCCATGGCGAGAGCATTGTAACCGAACCACCCTCATTTACATAAGCAATAGTAACGCCACCTGAGGATGGAAAACAAATCATTAAGCAAATGATGTTGATCGATGAAAAGAGTCAACTCACCCAACTCGCTGTCGGAGAAGCGCAACAAAAAGGTGCCAATGCCGGTGACAGCTCGCATGAGATCATCGTGGGCCTTTGCCTTATTGATGAAGCCCGTAATACGTCCCGCTTTCCACATGGACAATAAATGGTCTTTGGTCAGTTTCATGATGGCAAAGAACCATTCCCAGAAAGTGAAAGTACGATCCGGCAGGGGTTCCTTACAGAACTGATTCCAAGATATATACTCATTACGTTCTCCGCTTGTGCTATCACGCTGTAGCTTCTCAACTAAAGAATATTGAATAAAATTAGATAACATTCAACATAATTAGAACTTTTCAACATACATAAGAAATCCAAATTCTCCACGGTTAACTGTCGCTGGGTACATGAGCCAAATTTGGTGTTTAGGGCAACAGATAACTGACACCAGGTAACACGATCTGTGACCACAAATGGGTCACGCACAATATCGGCGAAAGCATTGTCCCAGGTAATTGTGGCCCACGATTGTGGCTCTTGATTGCCATGAACAATGACCACAACGGGCAGCGAAAGTGTCCAAACGCGAATCTGATAATCATTCACTGTTGTTGTTGCATTGAAGAACAGTGCAAACTTCTCGTCCATAACGCTCTCTGTGCCCTTCTTTTCGGCACGTTTGATCTTCTTTAGCTGCATATTTCGAAAACTGGCAGAGAAAACATTGCTGCTCGATTGAAACTCCATTGTGCTGGTACAATTCTGTATTTCACCCGATGATTGGCCGGCTAAGCTGGAATTGGTAACATCCATATGTGTGCCACGTGTCACATATCGCTGTGCTTGCAATTCTGTACAAAAAAAACAAATTTAAAATCACATAATATATATTTCTATGGATTCGCTTACCTGACATTATAATGCACTCAACTGTGGGCGGATTCAAATGAATACCCAAAGAGGAGCCCAATAGCCAACGCACTGAAGCAGCAAATCGTGTATTTGTCTTCATCACCTGCGGCGGCTGTTTGTCCACAATAAAGGCGGAGCACACAAGATTCTTTTGTGCCACCTGAATCTGTTCGTACAACGAGGTCAAATCTTGATCATCTTTCATTAGACGCACCATACTCGCGTCCTTTACAGCCGCAAGCAGATGGGTTACAAAGGTTTCCAGCAACTCAAAGCAACGCTGTATATTATCCAACATATTCTCACAGAATGATGCTCCATTGCCGGCCAATGCCTGTTGGCGGCGCCAGTTCTTTAACTCCGTTATGGCCATATCCTGCATCCGATCGTAGTACATATAGCTGCGACGCAATCCCGCCACAATCTGAGCCTTCTCCTCAATTAAACGCTTAAAAATTGCCTCAGTATCGGGTGTGGTACCAGCATTAAGCATATAATTATAGGTTTGAAATAACATTTTTACCGCCTCGGAGATTTTACTAAACTCCGAAAACGATTGTATAATCTGCTGATGAATGTCGAACAATTCAACCTTTGGCGGTACCATTGCCATTGTTGCAGGTGTCACGTTTCCAGGTGCATTATGCATAAGGCCCGATGACATGCCCATGGAGACAGGTGATGTGCCAGGTACAGCAACGCCAAACATGTCATTGGTATCCATATAGCCACCGTTCATGCCAACAGCAGCGGCTACTGCTGCCGGATTATTCATATTGTAATGATTGAGGGGCATTGATTGGCCCGCAGCGGCAACGGCAACACTCTTTTCGGCGGCTAACTGCAATTCCTTTTGCAGGCCACTGCGTAAATGCGTGTAGAGCTCAAGGGCTGGTATGCGTTGGATTAACGCACAGAGCTCAACAAGACGGTACTTTAGCACCTGATCACTGGCACGTGTCGATAATAATTTCTGTTGCAAATCCTCGTTAAATCGGAGCGCCACTTGCTCGAATTGATCGCTGGAATTGGGTGTGATTTGCTCGGACCTGTGCAAATAATAAATGAGGGCATATTTAAGTAAATTCTTAGTAATATAAAAAAAATTAATTTTATAAATTTATCTAGAACAGTTCCACGCACATAATTTTCTCGCACAAAAAGCCAAAAAGGAAACTGAACGTCACAAACTAAACGTTAAGTTAACAAGCCACGAATTATAACCCATCAAAAGGATCCTATTTTCAACGTTGTCAATGTCCTAGTAGGTCCCATAAGCTACTCACATTATTCTGTCTTCGATCCAGGGCGCCAAGCAGACGCGCAGGTCGTAGAGACCCTTCTTATTGTAGTAAGCAGCCATGCGCTGCTCGCAATCGGCATGGCTCGAGATGCGCTTCCACAGACTCATGATCATATATGAATATATATGTAATTATGGTTTTATTTGTAGATGACTTATTTGTTGGAATGGGATGTTTTTTTGTTTAGCGAGATCGAAAACAGGATGCAATGACAGGGACACAGTTGACAATTATTTGTGTTTGTGTGTGTTTTGATTTTGTTTAGTGTATGTTTTATATTTTATATTTTGGTTTTGTTTTGTTTATTTGTTTGGTTATTGTTTTGTTTGATTGTGATTTGTGAGACTCTCTGGCTGCTTGATGGTGGCGTCGGCGTTGACCTGGCCAAGGTCCAGCTGCTGACTTCCACAAGCGAATCGCAAGTTTGATTCGTCCATAAAATGCACTCGCACAAAACGGAATGTTAGGTATGAATGTTTAACTGATAGGCAACTATAAAAAAAATATATATACATATACATAAGCATATCAGTTGCAAGGATTACATGAATACAGTGAGGGAGAGGGATATGAGTATGGTTTGGTTTTATGAGTGTGTGGGTGTGGCTGTATGAGTGTGAGTTGTAAATGTTTAATAACTTTACTAGCATGGTCTGTTTTAGCTATGGCAGCAGCAAACGAACTGAGTTCAATTGCAAAAAAATTTATTTTCATTCAGTTTTACATTTTTAACCCAATTTTTATTTAATTCTTTTAATAGCATGGGCGTGCTCTTTTACTATTCTATACATAATACGCGCATACTCAATTCCATGAAATAAAATTCGAGTTATATCGGTACTTTCCATTCAAAATATATTGCATACAGAAATCAATAGAAGTATCTGACACAGTTCCAGTGAATTTTAATTATTCGCACAAATGTATTTATTATTTAATTGAACACATTTCATTCACATGAAATTGTATCATTTAAAAAAAAATCAATACGGGATGTTACCTAAAAACATTTTGAATTATTTGAGTTATGACTTTTGGTTCATTAAGCTGCAGGTACAATCAAATAATTGAATACCACTCACAAGGGAGATTTCAATATACAACTTGTGGGCCAACAGTAGCCCACAATAAAGATAAACAATGATGTCGCTTTTCATGTACATGAATTATACAATTTGCCACAAGAGGCGACCATTGTGCACACACACACACACATATAAACATGGTGTGTAAATACGGTATGGTCTCCACTCCGATAGAGCGTGTGTTAACAAAACAATAACTTTAATTACCATAACAAAAATAATGGCGAATGACAAACAACAACACGGCAACAACTCGCACAACAGTGAGAAAATAAACAGAGCACATTCGTTTAACAATTAAGGCAAATTTAAGACGATCCCTCATTTGACGACAGGTGTGAAAAATAATTGCACTCATAGTACGACAAATTAATAGCAATGTTTAAACAGCGTTGAGTTTTAGCTGATCAGGTTTTTGTTTCTGGGCGGTCAAAACGTGATCGCTAAAGAAACAAACAAATAACGACCCGAGAGAACTCGAACTCAGGCTTGAAAAAAAAAACACGAGCTCAAAAGTCAAGACCCCCGACAGTCCCCGTTCAGAAAACAAAAGCGACCCATGGGCCAGACATTTGTTTGCTTTCGCGGTCGATACGCTAATTTTCGTAGTTCCCGAGAAAAAGGGACAACAAGAACGAGAGAGAACGTAGCGCACGTAGCAAATATGAATGGTTCGAGAAATGTTTAAACAAGCCAAACCAGTCAGACCAGGCTCAAAAAGAGACCAGCAGCAACAGCAAAAAAAAAAACAACATAAATTAGATAAAAATCGTTAAACAAACATATTCCAAGCTGCAGTCGAGTAACACACAAAAAGTAGAGATGTTTTCTCAGTCGTGTCACGATGTTACGACATCAAGATTATCCAACCAAATTAAACTGTAGATCAAACGTGTAATTAATTACAATCTGATATCGAATTTATAATAAATAGCAGGTTGAAAATTCTTAATCTGGCATTTAAATATATTAAAGGGAAGGTATTATTAGAGGGTATCAAGTTGTGAGCTTCGGCAACCAAGCGCTCATCTCTAACGAGAGATGCTGAATCAAAAAGGGACAACAGCAAAACAGGTCAAACCCGTGGCGGTGTGTTACCTGCTGTTGGGCAAGCCATTAAACTAATAGTAGTAGCAATGGCTATAGACTTGCAGAGACCCTGTACTTGCACTAGGAACTATATGAGACTTGACTTCAACTAAAATGTTATAGATATCAAACAGTCATTTACGAATAGTTCCTTGATTGCAACAAAATTTGCTCAAGACATGAATTGTAATACCAATCCCGTCGAAAAGCCCTCTTATCTTCTTACGAGTCTCAACATACACCTGTCTATTATTTAAGTACCGGGTCTAAAACAACTTAAAACGATTCCAATTCGATCGGATGTGCGGTTCACTAACAACAACGAGATCTCACGTAGTAAGTAGGTAAAAGGAAAGAAAAAAACGTTTCTTTTGTGCCGGTTTTCTTCTACTACTACTTCATAACTTCTTTTCTGTTTTCACGCTGCTCTTCCTCTAACAAATAAATAAAAAAAAAATCTAACTAGTTCAAGGCTGAACAAACGCTTAGTCAGTGGAAATTGTGCAGTTGCACTGAGTTCTTTTTTGTTATGCTAAGAAGTTTGAAGAAAACTTTAAATATTTGCATTTGTTCAATAAAACGACCTTTGAAAACAAAAAAAATATTCTTTATACAATAGAACGGAAATCTTAGAAGTAAGATAACTTTGTTTATTTTTTGTATCAATACGTCACCTGAAAAAAGTCTGCCAGTTTTGATTGATAAACAAACTGCAAGCCAGACTATTTATAAGAATTAAGATCTGTGTTTACCTGAATCGGTTATCAGAATCTTAGTATCAAATTTATATATAACAAAGGAGGTGTGCAAACTTCTGAAGTAAAATATGAAACGCGACTAAGCTGCTTAGGAAATTGAGGCGTTTCTTTTATACAATTTCCACCAGACGATAAGGATTCTACTTGCAATTCACATAACATACTACACCCAAAAGTAAATTTTGTAGTATTTACTGTGAATTGCAAATTAGTTGGAATAGTCGTGATAATATAAAATTTTAGTTTTTCATTTCTGCAAACGATTTTAGCATTGATGAATCAATTGCTACGAAAGATTAAATCGATTGATAACAGCAAATCAACAGCTGACTGTTTAAAAAAAAAGTTCAGTATATAGAAAGGTATATTGAGACTTATCAACTGAATAGTCAGAAATGATTTAGATAAGTTAACAATGCGCGAAACACTCGAAATTCATAGCAACCAAGTGAATACTTCCCTTTTGAGTGTTTTCCATGAAACTGTCTAAATGTGAAAATTATGTAAATTTAGATTCACTTAAAGTGGGTTAATCAAAAGAGAATTCTGCATAACCGAAATAGGAGGTTGGTAATGCTATTATTAAATCTAACATTGAGTTGCAAATTATAATTAAATCTGCATATTATTATTCTATTTACATTATTTTTTCTAATTTTCGGGCATCCTTGACAAAGCAACAACAGCTTTTGCCATTTGGCCTAAAATGTACGAAAACTAAGCCAAGCGTGAGTCTCTCAAAAATCAACACACCAAAATGAGCGAACTTACGGCGGGCTTTTTTGTTGTTTGCTTTAAGCTATAAAAAAAACTGAGCGAAACGAAGAAGAAACAAAATTGCGAGAGGGCGTTTAGGGCGGGTTGAAGGGGCGAACGCAGTTCGGGAGAGGCATAACATATTGCCGATAAAACTAAGCTAATAATAAAAGTGCTATATAATCAACTCACCAGGCAAAACAACGAATATAAAATACTCTTATCAATAGGGCAATAGATCATGAACTCCGCGGCAATTGTTGAGCTGCACTGTTAGTGTTAACACAAAAAAATGTTAGTGTTTCACTGTTAATGATTATACTTTAATACTGTTAAAATGGCACTTCTAATTCTGAAAATTTACCTTATCAATCGGTTGCTTCTTTGATTGAACTCACACTATAAAGGGTCTAACCTTTAGGAAAGTGTATTAAAAATGAAATTTTTTCGATAACCGGTAAAGTGAGGCAATGGCGAATCAAAGACTTTTGAACACAGCAATGAGTACAGTAAATAATTTGTAATTTTATATAAGTAAAGGGCCATGACTAGGAAAGATTACTAAGATTTCTCATTTTGAAAGAAACCAGACGATTAGGAAGCACAATACACATAAAATACCATTCAAAGTATTCCCCGCAGAAGACAAATAAGAAACAACAAATGCTGTCGTCAATTAGTTAAAATGTGCCAATACTTCCAAAGTCAAAGCAGCAACTTTTATGAATTCAAATGACTACATTGGAAGAGTAAAACTTGAATCTGTTTAATGCGTTAAGAGTTGAGCATTGACGTCGGTTTCCAGTGAATTTTGCAAATTCACTCTTTTATGCAAATCCAATATCAACAATAACAAACAAATTATTGCATATAATTTCAAGCTTTGTAAGCTGCACTGTTGCACATACTTAAAAGCGATAATTAAATGCAAGTGCATCGCTTTAATTAGTGGACAAACGAGCCTATGTAAAATTGAAATGATTGCACGTAGATACTCTGCATCCAGTCATAATCACAGGCATATGGTAAATTTTAGCTTTACTAAGATAAAACATAAATTAGGGGATATAAAGAAAGCGAGTACAAGTCTTCTGTGGATTTCTATTATAAAATTCCCTGAATTTGATAAGCTAATAAACCAAATGCATATCAAGACAAAATAGTTTGTATTTAAACCAAAAAAAGAGGAAAATAACCAGCTAATTAGTATCTTCCTGGAAACCACTGTATAACCACTTTAAGAAAGGGTTGAGAAAATATAATTGGTGGTACGTTGCGATAAGGTACGCACAAAAATGTCGTTAAAGCGATAAGAATATGACGTATTTGAATATAAAGCAAATCTCGTGTTCAAATATGGGACAAGAGGGAGCTTTATGTTATGACGTTAGTCCAAAATAAGCAAAATCATTGTTAACATACCAATCTTACGTTAAAATAAAATACTACTCGTTAACGTCGACATCCCTATTCTATGCATCTCTCTCAATGTATTGATTTCTCGCTCTCTGTTACTGACTCTCTCCCATTAACTGACGTAAAACGACCTTGAAACGTTAATTTTGCAGCACAGGAAAAACTAGTGCAGTGTTTAGCCTTGAAGTACGTACTCCATACCAAAGAAAGTTATTGTTGTTATTGTAGTTGTTTGTTACAGTGAAAACTGAAAAACTGGTTTGGTAACTATTCGGTATGAACTTGTATTCATTTTGAAAACATGCTTTGCATTCAATTGACGTTGTGACGATCTATGAAAAACCCAAAGAGCAATTTAAATAATATTCAATTAAAAATGCTGACCACATCGACTCGTTTATGTGTTCCAATATGTGTTTATTTGTATAAGTCGTACTCAGTATTTGTATCTGTATCTTTGGCGTCAGCAACAAACAGCAACCGAACGAGCAAACATATTAAAAACCGTGAGACGAACAGTTGACTTTTTAGATTTCGAATCATGTCAGGGAGATGCTGATAAGGAATTGTGACCATTAAACCTTAGGCAAATTAGGTGCGAAAATAATATATTAAATATATATATTGCTTCTGAGAAGCAATTGCAATTATTTTACGAGATAGATTAATTAAAAATAATTGATAAAACACGCGAATTTTGCAAACTATTCAAACTGCAAAATGAAAGAGCAGAAAAAATCCCTGTCTTATGATTTGTATAGGTCCGAAGCAAGAATTCCAGATGTGGATTTGGCTAAGCAAACAGATTCGTTTGCTAAACAAATATCGCCAGCGATATGGAAGCAGCGACGCCATAAGGCAACAGATAAACAAAGTTTTTTTTTCGAGATATAACAAGATCTATGCACATAGACACACACACATGTATACGTGTTTACGAGTCTATAGAACTAGGTATATAGACATCATATACACAAGCTCTATACAAATAGAGATAAAGGGGAATTTAGAAAACGCGCAGAGGAGCAAAGTTATTGCACATTTTTTTATCTGAAATAAAATAATTTAGGGTCGCGCATAAATGAACATTTATTGTCAAACAATTTATCTGATTGCAATGTGCATACAAATTTAATCGAGTGCTATAACAGACATCGTAAAACGTTTGTAAGCACACTTCTGAGAGAGACGGAGAGCGAAAGAGCGAGAGTGGCACAAATACATACTAAACTAAACATGTACATGTAAATGTGTTTGTAAGTATTTGTATACAAATGTCAGTATTGTGTATATGCAGCAAGTATCTGCTCTTTTATTGTGTTGTTCTTGTTGCGCTTTTCTTACTTTTTTTTCGCTGTTTCGACATTTGTGTTTAGCTTTCCTGTCTGCCCTCAAATTGCTTTGTGTTTCAGTTGCTCACTTCAAATGTCGTTACTATCGACTAGTGCTGCAATTAGTAACAGGCATTTTGATTATGTTAACTTAACCGAGTTATGTTAGTAACATAACACAACTATTTTTATCATTCTCTAAGTTTAGTGTAAAGCAAATAAACTCTAAAACAAAATTTAAAGTGTATTTAGGTCTTCGTAGTCAGCCAAGTTTTATTTTCTTACGTTTTTAATTTTTTATAAGCAATTCGAATACACACTCACACACACACTTACGTAGCCTCTCTGCTGCTGCTTTTGTTATTGTGCTTTTAAAAGTTTAATAAGCACTTGTACTTGTGTGAGTGATTTGTGCTGTGCGAAGCCTCCCAACATCAAATGTCAAACCCTCACAACAGACCGACTTCTACCTCCCTCCATCCCCAGTTACAGTGGGCATAAGTATACATAAACGTTGCTATATTGAATAATCAATCACTTGTTAACTTATATTTTCTTTTGTACAACTCTGGCAGAAACCCTTTCTCAACTTGAGAATTTTCTAAATGCAGCCAATTAAAATATCAATACTTGTATTAAAATTTTGTACTTTTTTTTTATCAGTCCGTCACACTCACGCGCTTTGACACCCACACAAACAAACCGTCGTCATACATCTGGTGATTGTTTTTTTTCAAGTGTTTTTATTTTCTGCACTGATTGATTAGAGTTCACTGTATGCGTGTGTAAGTAAACAAACTTGATAAGCTTACCCTACCAGTTTAGTAAGTGTAAATTGCGTTGCAATTTAGTAACTGTGAAGGTGTAAAATTCAAATGGAAAGGGAGAGCGAGATAGAAAGTGAAGAACGGAAAAGGTAAGCATACCTTATCAGGGCTTATCTTGAGGGAGCTTCAATAGACGCGATTAAAGCGTCAACTGTCAAAGAGTTGCTGGCCAGCCAAAGGCAATGGTAACGGCAACGGCGACGGAGACATAGACAGCGACGTCGACAGTGACAGCGGCTGCGACGTCATTGACACAACGGACGAGAAATGTAATTTGTCCAAAATGGTAAAAAGGCAACCACGGCCAATGAGAACGTGTGCGCAACACATTGAACGAAAGAAACGAACCAAGAACACAGAACCAGAACCAGAAGAAAACACAGAAGAAGACAAAGTGTTGAGCGGACAAAATGCGCGACGGAGGCGACGTTGCTGTTGCTATTGCTGTCGGTGTCGCTGCTGCTGCCTCGGCAAGAAAGCAAGAGTAGCAAATGTGCTTGTAAGAAAGATTGAAAGGGATAGATATATATAGAGATATAGTTAGTGGAATAGGGAGAGACGGTGTATAAGGGGAGCTAATATATTCGCTGTTGTTGCTCCTCTTTCTTTTACTCGTGCTGCCTGCTATTGCACTCGAAAATTCTTTTGCTTTTGTTTTTATGATTTTTCCAGGAATTAACAACAACGAATAACGATGGCCACAACGACTGCAACTGCGACGACGACGACGACGGCGGCGACTGCAACTGCGACATGCGCAGCCAGCAAGAAAAACAATAAGAAACAGGAGCGCAACAACAGCAAAAACAACAACAAAATGAAGTATAAGAACAACAACCGAAAGTATTATAGTCTTTGCCCAAGTGGCAACACATGATTTTGCATGGTCAGGCACACACACACTGCTCACACGTGTGTTCAATACATATTTTTATGTTCCTATATGTGTGTGTGTGGGCGTAATGTGAATTTTTAATTTCATTTTAAAATGTATAGAATAACTCAATTAAAATAAAATCGTAGGCTCCTATAAAAGTCAAAACAATACAACCTAATTCTCAGAATTTGCCACAACAAATCCCAAATAGACAAAGAGAGAAAAAGAGTGAAGAAAAGAAAAGTGCAGCGGCAGCGGCGTCGCCGGGCCCGCCCACGCATAGTCGGCTAACCCCTCCGCACCTACCATTCGTTTGGCAAGGGGCCGACGATAACATTTGCTTGTTGGTTTTGTGCACAGAGAACGACGTGTGCCCGTGTTTTGCTCTTTTTTCTATATATTCTATTTACCTTTAATACACAAACAGCTCAGAAAGGTGTAAACACGTACGGAAACGTATGTTCATATGTTGGTATTGGTTGCGATGGTCGAACAACGCACAGACATCTACATATACAGGCGTACAAACACACACAAACAAACACACGCGCACAAGTGCTCCGTGAACAGCACACACCAGAGCTAAAGAGACTTTTTCCGTCTGTTTCTTTTGCTTTTAATATTTTGATATGTATTTGCCGTTTTATTTTTAAATCGAACACACACACGCGCCACACAAATGCATACACACTATCACTGAAACTTCACTATACTTGTTCTCTTCTTCAGTTTTCTGTTTCGTATTTGCGTTTTGGCGACAAAAACAAAACAGTGCAAAAATCGGCTCAAATATCAATTTGATTTGAAACAAGTTTTGAATTTTTGAAAAACTTTTATCAAGCGCTATAGTATTTAAAGTTAATTTTGTAGAATTTTTGCTTTAGCCGCGAAGGCAACACTACCAACGCGATTGAGCGCACGAACATAAATGTAAGACTGAACTGTTGATTGGCGCACTACTGATTTACTCAAAATGGCACTGTTAATGCTCATTGGCCAGACTTTCGGAATGCTATTAACAGATCTTAATTATTCAGAATTAATGCATTTGACCAGGATTGCTCTTGGATGGTAAAGTAGTAAGAAAATTTCTAAAATATTCACATTTGCAAATTAATAGTAATTTTAGCGTACATTACTACAACAAATTGAAAGAGTTATTGCTGTAAATCAATATTTGCTATACTCCTTGGATAATCTTGTGAAAAAGGGGACTTACAAATATTAATAGAGACTTTAATATAACTTCTGATTTTCATATTCTTATCGGTGTTTGATTTCAGGGTGTGTAATTAAAATCAAATAAATTGATTTTTCGCAAATCAAATTGCCAAAAGGCTTAAATAAAACGTGTGGCAACTCTGTTCACCTGTTGTACGCCAACAAGAGCGCAACAGCTCCTACCGACCGCCCACAAGGGAGCGGCCATGACTACAACAAATCAATATTCTCCTAAATTTGCATAATTGCGGTATAACAACCACTCGTTTACCATCAACCCACACTCACCTGTAGCTTATTAAAGTTTTCACAAGCTTTGCATTTGTTTAATTACATATCTAAGTACTCAGGTGTGGAAGTCTTTGTAAAAATATGTAAGTCAATAACTTCGGTAATGTAAAAGAAAATATCACTGTGTCTAAGTACACAACTCACGGGGGAAAAATTAGACAAATATGACTTGAGTTCACACTAACAAATATAAAATAAATAAAAAAATTTGTTTTTGCGCACTTTGTACAACTGAACGCGACTAGAGATGACAAATTAATCAAAAATGCGAAGATGATGACTATCGAGACGAGCGATAACGTTAGCGTTGCCACATTAGCAGAAAGTGTAACCAGCACGCAAAGACAATGGCCCGAATTTAAAATTTTACAATCAGTAGGGAAAAGATTTTGAACAACATTGTAAATTTATTTTCACTAATAAAAAAACACATTCATATACAATATATCCATAATAAGTCGCTGCTGAACACAAATAAATTCATGGCATTTATCTTTTTTATACAATATCAGCTTACGTAGTGTTTATGCAAGGGCGATTTTTCAATAGTCAAGGAGTAACTAAAAATCCAATTATACAATAATTTCATAGTTTTATACATAAAATAGTATAGTGAATAAGTGGAGTTATTGTCAAAGTAGTGCCACTGGATACAAATTAAGCACCAAATCAAGCGGACAGCAGTAGGATCATTACATTTGAAACTTTATGTAGACAATTTTATTGTTATTTTCTTTACTTTTAGCTTAGAGAAAACACTAAATCATTTACAGTGAATAACAAAACTGATTGTTACTCTTCCACAATTAACAACTAAAAAATATCAATGTAACAATGCTGATGCCGCACTAATTCCCTACTAAATTCACGCTCTTCAAACATTCAATTCATTTTTGGTGTGTTTCTGTGTTTTGGGTGTGTGGTGTGTGTTGTGTGTGCTGGATGTGCGCTGTGGCCGTGCATGAGTATGTGTGTATATGCTGTTGGCCAGTTGCTAGTCGTCGACCCGACCACGCTTTAAGTGAGACAACTCTCTGAGCCAAGCCTTGATCAGATCATAGGTAGAGAAACTAATTCCCACGGCAATTGGACCTTTGATCCAGTTCATGCTGAGTCCCTTATAGAAGCCATTCTTGATGCCTTCCTCACTGTAAGCAACGAAAACTCGATTTTAAATCACATACCAAGGGTATTACTGCGTTCACCTACCGATAGATCTGTATTAAGGTATCCAGTATGCTCGGACAGCGTTCAAGTGTCGCAGGATTGATTCTCAAGGTCTGCATTCTCCGGCGCACAATATCCAGCGGATAACTGGCCGTTTGTCCCGCCGCACCAGCCGCAGCTCCAAAGCCCAAAGAAACTAAAGCACTTAGTTTCGTAGTGCCAGCAATTTCTGTAACAAGCAATAAGCACATATGATTAAAATAGTTATTAAATAGTTGAATGATTTGTAAATTACCGTGATACTCGCGCTTGAGTGTTTCGTAGGTGAAGAACGAGGTGCCCGCATAGGGAATGACACCCAACACGGTGGCCCAGTAGCCACGGAAGAGTGTTCTAGGTCCCTCCTCCACCCAAATCTTGGCAAACACCTGTCGCAGCGTTCGATAGCCGGTGTACCTGTCAGTCACCGCCATTCGAGCTCTGGCCAAGTCCAGTGGATACGTCAACGACTGTGACGTAATTCCCGCCAGCGAACCGGCCACAAAGCGGCGTCCCTTTGTGCTAAAACAGATAAAATGAATTAATATACTGGTAATAAGCACAATAGTCGAGCAAACCGACCATAAAGACCGCGTAATTAATACGAAGTCTGATAAAATATATAAAATAACAAAATTCCACGTAGGAGTCTTTTCCTGGTACTAATACACTTACTAATCCATCTTCATTTATATGTACAGGGTCGAATAACCTATCCACTTACTTGGTGCCATTCCGATCCACCTGCAGGATGCGTCGCCACTGTTCGTGTGACGTAAACTGAATCGCTGCGTAGGGCACAATTCGGGCCATGGTAGCAGAGTTGCCACGCCAGAGGGCCAGAACGCCCTCCTTTTCGTAGGTGTGACGCAGATAGTTGAGTGAGGCCCGAAACGAGAATGGCACATCTTTGCGTATTTGGAAATTGATTTTCGTTCGATCCAGTGGAGCAATTGTGGTTTTAGCCAAGGCACCAGCTGCGGCACCCGATATCAGACTGATGATCACCTCGTCGAGATTGTTGTGCACTGCAAAGTGAATGCAATTGAAACGTTTTAAATAAAAAATGTTTTAATATATTCAATTTGTTTGACAAAAGAAATCTGTTTACTATATAGTATCAGTTATCATATACTATATGTAATCTATTAGTCTGTAAATGCATTTTAGCTTACTTGTTGCTGTTGCACTCAAAATTTAAAAAACACGCTAAAATTTTGTTATTTAATAATTATTATAAATATTTAAATAAATACAACTATTGATTATGCATTTACTTTACAAATTCACGTGATAATTTGTGTTGTTTCTAAATAAAAATCATTTTATTTGATTTAATCTTTAAAACATGTGTAACTTTGCGCTACAGTGGGTGTGTTTGAACTTTTTGTGAAATTTATTTAATAATTTTAATTTGGTACTTAGTACTTTCTTTACTTTTTCAGCTAATTTAGTTTTAAGATTTAACTTAAAGCTAATTACCTCAAAGCTAATTATTACTTACATTTAGCAGGATTTGCGCTTTGATTTTGACTACCGTCCGTGGAGGCATTCGAACTGATTCTGTGTCCATCCTCATCCTCCGCGGCCTGTGACGTGTCATCCGTTGGTGCCGCATTACTGGATGAGCTTGGTGCCGGATGAGCTGTGTTGGCTAATTGACTACCTGTTGTGGTTGTGGCTATGGACATGGCAATGTTGGGCTTTTCTATAAGGCGGCTCATGGTAGACTGTAAATGATAAATCACTTTATAAAATTTCCATTTTAAATCCCTCGATTGACAACAATCAATTCTCAAAGTAAGTTTCTTATCAGCTGTGGGGTGTGTCAGCAAAACAATAACAACACAGATAAGACAAATTGGGAAAACATTTCCTTCACAAATCGGAAAAGCATCAACTGAATGATTTTTCGCAATTGTTTCATAATTGAAAGCAGAGAAAATATTTAGTATTTTTTCCAATTTCACACATTTTGGCAGCGAGTCAAGAACTTTTTGATTGCATAATTAAAAATCTTAAAGGAAATATAAACAAATGGCTGTAATTCCAATTATTCCAGAAGATAGGGAAATTGTACTTTGTTTGGACCTTTCCCGGTGCGAAAGCCAATTGCTGATTAAGACATAGATAAGTTACTGTGCAGGTTATAGGCCCATATGGGGTTTAGGCCTTGTTAGCACATGTTGGGCAAACAGCATAGACAAGCCAAAAAAAAATAAACACACAACCTTTATATAGTATACATATGTATATATAGACAAGAGTATATAGTATTATCGGAGAGACACACATGAAACCGGTCGCGGCTCATGAAATGAGCAAACAACAAATTATCAACAAATAAAATTAAGTATAACAAGCGTGCTTGGAACCGTATTGATTAATATTGACTTGAGAATTTTTATGTAGTATATAAAATATTTAATCTTTACGCTAATTAATTCAAATTTCGGTTTAATTTTAAGTAGTTAGGGTAATGGTAAAAAGAGTTAAGTAAACTTAGCATACAATTGTCATATATTGAATTTCATTAGTTGCGTATACGGCACGTGGGCTCGCATCAAATTATCTTCCGCATTTGTCATACTGTGCGCACTCCAATTCATATCTACAAAATAATATTTTTACCTTGGCCAGATTAAACTATAAACCATGGTAAAAAGTAAACTTTAAAGATAAGATAAATGTGTGCCCAGCTGCCTTGCAGATACGTAGATCAGCTGTAAAATTTTCCTTATGTCTGGCATGAAATTTATGCTGACTTTCATTATAAATTCCACTGTTGAATAAAAAAATAGTTAAGCACTTGTTTTCAAAAGAATTAATAAAATTGTTTTCGATTTTCTTAGAAATTTGATGCCATTTAACGATTATAAGTTTTTACACCACTGTGCACACACACAACACAGTTGCACTGCGAATGCAAATCGCTGGCGTTCCACTGTCAAATGGATGCTGCCTTGCATGTTCGTACAGTGGGCACAGGTGGCCGTAATGTTGGGAGAGGGGAGGCTCGTTTGTAGCCGGCGAAACGAATGTAAACAAGTTCGTTAAGCGTTTGTTTGTTATTTTGCACTCAGTCAAGGTTGCTGCTTATCCATAAATACACTGAAACACGCACACACATACATGCACTGATACACATACACTTACGCATATTCTAACACTCTCGATTAAGAGTGTTATAAATAGATTCTCTTACATTTAGTTTAGTCTACTTTGGTTTTCTGATTGGAATGGACTTTGCACCCAATTTAAAATCGCTGCGACCAATATTCAGCAGCTCATGTAAATCAATTAAATACTTTAATATATGCAATTAATTTATATATTATATATGCAAATATATCAAACAATATGGCGTTGTCTTTCCGTATTTATTCTTTGTTGTTTACGCGATTTTCCACGACTGTCGTCAGTTCAATGTGACGACATTCTGATTGGAACTGCCAGAGCGAACAGCTGTTGCTGCAATTTTCGTACTCAGTTCCCTGGTTTGTTGTTCTTGCCTTTGTTATGAAGTCCAAAAATATATTGCTATCCCCTTCTATCCATCCACACCCCCTCCACTAACTTATTCTTAATGCAACTGTAACTGAGTTATAATTCTTTACGCTTTGGCCTCAAACAGACACACAATGGCACACAAATATTATATAATTTGCCAAATTTAGACAACATTAAATTATGCTGCTAAGGCCACACGATAACAACGCACCATTTGTTTTTGTTAACACAGATTTTTTTGCGTATTCCAATTGGTCACGCAGCGTAAATATACAAACAAACTGTTTGCCAAATTACAGCAAACACACTTGCACTTTTTAGCGCCTGCCAATAATTCTATTCGTTGCTCACATTTATTTTCATTTATTTCACAACAATTGAATTGTTATTATTTAATACATAATAAGCGTTTACCGCGCGTCTTTGCCTTTTCGCCTTTTCTGAGCATTTGAGGAAAACATCGAGAACTGTGTGTTGTGCCAGGGCTGCAGCGTTAGTCAAACAACCACTGTGATGCCATATCGCTAATATACTTGCTGCATTTAATGTCTGGCAGCACAGTGTCTGCAGCAGCCAACTTCATGTAAGACGCACTTGGAGCAAAACAGCAAAACTATCTAAGAATAAAAATATCAATAAAAATGAATATGTCAAATTTAAACGACTTGCGTTCCTATTCGCGTCACTGGCTAACCGAATTTATAGAGCAATACCAGGAGGAGGAATGCCTGTGGCAACCAAAGCATCATGACTACAGCAATCATGCATCCAGAAACAAAGCGTACGACAAACTAGTCGAAAAATTAAAAGAAGTCGAACCAAATCCAGATCGCGCCATGGTCGTCCGCAAGATCAATTCATTGCGATCCGCCTTTCGTCGCGAGTATCGCAAGTCGAGCAGCAAAAGTGACTACGAGACGCGTCTCTGGTATTACGACAAACTGCTTTTCATAGCCGACCACAAGCCCAAGCGACACTCAAACGAATTGTCCGGCAAACCGAAGCGGGAGCTGCACATTAACTTCGATGACGAGGACTCCATGGATTTTGAAGAGGAATCACATCATACACCACAGTCCCAGACCCAGCAGCACATTGAGACCATTGTGCCCGCCTCAAGTGACGAAGTGGAGCCCGAAGTACCCCCCACAAACAATGTGGTGGTGAGCAGTCAGGGAGCCACATTGAGCACGATTTCCGTGACCCCAGCGGACTGTGTCACCCTAGTTAAGGATGAGTCACATCAGCCACACCACGAAGACGCTACTGAGGCACATCAGCGCCTGGTAGCACAAGCCACCGCTGCTCAGACATCGCTGGCAGCGGCTGCCGCTGGCGGACATGCGGTTAAAGTTTTAGAAATCACATCGCTGGACTCGAATTCGCAGCGCGAGATACAACAGGTGAGTTAGAGTGTGTAAGCAGCGCAGTGTGAACATTAAGTGTGTTTTCCATTGCAGGCCGTCAATTCGCTGGAGCATCATCAGCAGCAGCTGCAGCATCTACATCATCAGGCCAACGGGCATGCCCAGCCGGTGCCCACAATTCAAATAGGACGCGAACACTACCAGCCACTGTTTGGGAATGCAGCCACCACTGCGTACACCACCACGACGGCTCCAAGCACCTCGCATCGCCATGAGGACGAATACGATGCGATCGGAGTGAATGTGGCCAGTAAACTGCGGTCCATTAACCACACACAGCGGATTATAGCCGAGAAGCTGATCAGCGATGTCCTCTTCAATGCCCAGCTGGACAATCTCACAGTCAACTCTTCGCTGACGCAATAATTTCTACATTTATTTTATAGATTATACATATAAATATTTTTTTGTTTTGTGCTCAGTGTCCAACAAGTGAAAAGTGTAATTTTAAACATAATTCTTGTATGTTTGTTTATCGTCCAATCTTCAGTTAGATTGTAATTGTAATTGTAATATTAAACAATTTTTCAATAGCTGTAATTACTGCATCACTTTAATGCAATAAATAATATTATTAATAGTTTTTAACTAGCAACTAAAAAGAATTTTTTAAAAATTGTTTTTATTTTGCGCTCTCCGTTGATTCTTTCACAGCCCGCGTGTCGGAGCCATTTGTCAGTCTGTTCCACACGTATTTAGCCAACTGCAATGAACCACCTTTATATAAGCACTTCATTTGTTATTAACAATATGCGAACTCACCGTAATTGGTGGCAGGTCAATTTGTTCCTCGACTGTGACAAGTTTGCGGTTCTCTTGCAGCACTTTCCAGCCAATGTGTATACCAATTAGGCTGGGTATCATCACGATGGCGACTAGATTTCGCGATACGAACGATGGTTTTTTTGGCGCCGACATTTCTTTTTGTTTAATTAACTAACTTTTGACAGGATCACAAATAACTAATGTTGTTATTATTTAACAACTACATATCGATAACCGGCAAAAGTTTTCGATAACTTTCAAAGTGTGCATTAAAATACCGCATGTGAGCTGTGCGCACTCTGGGAACCCTGTTGTGGTCTCATGCGTTTGGGCGCCGCAAGTATTAGATTTTAAATATAATTATGTTTGTAATTGCTTGCAATTTATACGACTCAAGCTCATAATTAATAATAATTACGTATGTTTTTCTTTTGCAAAGCTTTTTAATGACCAGTAATTTAGCCATCTTACATCACCCTGAGTTTCCCACACTTGTTCACTACTCTTCTTCCCGCGCCCTGTCGCTCTGTCTCTATCGATCATTCTACATTGTTTGTAGGCAAATAAAGTAATTTCCATGAGCAAAGTACAATGCACCACGGCCTGACATTGTGAACAGCTTAGTTCTGGTGTAGGTGTGAAAGGGAGCGGGAGACCTAGTGGTTTTATAGAATCTGACTCTCAGCTGCGGTTTGTGAACTTTGTACACCGTCGAAAATCAAAGTCGTCAGAAACAAATACCAAAACCAAAAAAAATGTCTATGCCTTTGACTGCTGCATGTCAGTTTGTTAGTGTCTGAGCTGAGAGCTAGTGTGAGCAGCACTTGCAGTCCATCAACAACGCCGAAAGCGGGCGACGAATAGTGCAACTTATTAGTGAATATAACAAAAAAGAAAATTTAAATAAAAACTACGCAAATTGCGCTAATATAAAAGTGAGTTGAAAGCACTAATTAAAAATCGGCTTAAAAGTGTGCTATTCCCTTCACATTCTTTGTTTTGTTTTTGTCTTGTTATTGTTTTTACTCTTTTTTTTATTCTCTGTTACTTTCCTTTTATTTTGAATTCGTTTCGGTGCCCTGGAATACGTGTGCATGTGTGTGTGTGTGTTTGCATGCAGTGAGGAGTTTGCTAAAATCGATAACTGACTTGACACGCCTGCCACGGGACGTTCTCATAACTCGGTAAGTTGCGTTTGTTTACTTTAAGTGATTGTAAACTTTGATGTAGTTATTGACGTTGTTGTTGTTGCTGTTTGTTTTTGTTTTTTGCTACCAATTTCGTTGAGGAAGTCCTGTATAAAAGCTGAGACACTGCCGCAGTTTTTCGCTGCTTCAAGGCACCTGTTGATTCTGCTATGGTGTTAGAGCGAGATGACGCAATGCGCCACTGCTGCTTCACATTTACTGTTACGTTACGTTACGTCCTTACACTGCAGTCGAGTATGTTGTACCATTTTCAAAGTGTACCCAAAGAGTGCTGTACCAATTGTGAACTGTACCTTTGATTGATTTATGCAAATCACTTTTTTTAAAGAAACTAAAAACTAATCAGTTCTTAATATTCATTGCTGATTTTAATGACTTCTAGAAATGCACTCAAGTTTAAAGTTCATTAGAGCTAATACTAAATCAAATTAATGTCGGTCTTAAGGTTTGTTAAAGGTCACTTGACTAATGATCTTTTCTTTGGAGACTAATTAATATTGACATAGTCCCCAATTACTGGATAATTCCTTGATCCCGTAACTCCGCAATCCGATCGTCTGAATAACCTAAAACTCTGCTCAGCACCTCGTCCGTGTGTTCGCCGAGCATTGGCGGCGCTGTGCGAGCGTCATTGCGGGCTTCACTGTAGACGACCGGCGGACCAACGACCTTGACTCTTTCGTCCTTTGCATGTGGCAGCGTTTTGACCAGGCCAATAGCCTTAATGTGCTCATCCTCGAACACTTCCTGAATGCTGTTCACAGGACCGACCACAAAGGAGGCGCCCTCAAATAGTTGCATCCACTTTTTTGAGGTATTCTGGGCTAAAATCCCAGACAAAATGCTAATAAGTTCCCCGCGATGCTGCACACGATCCTTGTTCGTCTTGAACTTGTCAGACTGAGGCAGTTCCTCTACCTTCAAACGCTTACAGAGTTCCACAAACTGGGCATCACTGCCAGCGCCGAGGGTCAAGTAGCCGTCGGTGGTCTTGAAGCTCTGGTAGGGCACAATGCTGGAGTGGGCGGTGCCCCAGCGCTTGGCCTCCAAGCCGGCGTTCAGGTAGTTGCTGGCCACGTTAATGAGCAGCGAACAGCAGGTGGACAGCAGATCCACATCGATCTTCTGGCCACAATTTGTGCGATGTCGCTGCAGCAAAGCAGCCAAAATCGCTCCATGGGCATAAAGACCTGTGGCTATATCAGTGACAGCCACGCCCACTTTGCTGGGCGGTCCCTCGCGTTCTCCTGTGATGTGCAATAGTCCACCCATCGAGGAGGCAATCACATCGTAGCCGGGCCGCTTGGCATAGGGTCCCACAGAGCCGTATCCGCTGATAGTGCAGTAAATCAGGCGAGGATTCACTTGACGCGCCTGCTCATACCCCAAGCCATAGCGGTCCAGTGTACCCGGCACATAGTTCTCAACGAGCACATCACAACGCTCGATCAGTTCGTGCATGAGTTTCTTACCGCGTTTCATGTCGATGCACACGCTTTGCTTGTTTCTATTGGAGGCCAGGAAATAGGCGGCATCTCCGCTCTGCTCCAGAAACGGAGGTCCCCACTTGCGGGACTCGTCTCCGAACTGCGGACGCTCCACTTTGATTACCTCCGCACCCAGATCGGCCAGCACCATGGTGCAATAGGGTCCAGCCACAATGCGGGTCAGGTCCAGAATTCGTATGCCCTGCAGTGGATGTCGATTGTCCACGGTGGTTGTCTCTTGTTTATCGATAAGAGCATTGTTGTTGTTATCGCTGGCAGCTGTAAAGCTTCTGTAGCTTTGACGCGCCGCCGCCGTCGTTGCTGCTGGAAAGCAGCGCAGTCTACGCAGCAACATTGAGCACTTTTATCAACAGTTTATTTGTGTTTTATTAACATATAGATTTATATATGTATGTTTTTATTGATGTTTACTATCTCTTTTTATCAAATATTTCGCTGTCTGTCTATGTTCGTACTTGGGAAAGTTTTGCAGCCCACTGAACGTTGTGAGCTTTCTCAGAACAACATATGCGCCTCCGCTCGCACACGCTGTGCTTCCCACGCTCCCACTCTCCCTCGCTCTCTTAACGAGTGTTCTCTTCGTTGAGTTCGTTGCGTTCGTTTCGTTTTTCTCTTCGACTACGATAACCGCTTGTTGAGTGTTATCTTAAGCTCTGTTTACAATCGCATATCTTTATCTCTTTGAAAAGCTCTCTTAACTTTTGTGCTTTAATGCGATGGAAAGTTACTGGATTTCTGCAATTTTGAACTCTTAGTTTTATTACATCCGCTCTATTTGTAATCACCTTGGTGTTTTCCACCGTTTCTTGTTCTTCCCAAGAAAACCGGCTCCGTGTTTTTCCCCACAAAAATGAAAGAAGCGCGAAATGAGTTGAACTTTTATGGTACTTTAGTAAGGCGTACCAACTAAATTTAGTTTATTTACTAAATTGCCTGATCTCAAGCTCAGTCTGGCTACCATTAAGTGTTAGTACAACGTCTATAAGTGCGCCCATCTAGTAATTTAAACGGACTGTAGTGTCCGACTTCAGTGTCATTAGACGCTAATGTTAACGCCATTAAAAAACAATTTGAAGGCTCTGGCAAAAATAAGTTAAAGTAGAATTTTTGCCAAATTTTAATGTAAACAAAAAAATATTTTAATGTTTGCCCAAATTGCGGTTTAAAATGCCGTCAAGCTTCAGTGCTAGAGTTATCCATAATGTTTCTATAGCAGATATTTAGACGAGACAACATCAAATTCAAATTTCTGGAACTGTTTGTTTATTTAATGCCTTGTGATTAAGAGCGAAAAGGGTGTTATAGGTTTATAAAAAGTGACTAGAGTTCAATATTTATTTTAGTAGTTTAAATTAAACTTCAACTAACTGTAAGCTTTTGACTCGTGTGGGTAAATATTTTCGCAAAAATATTAATTTTCCCAAGTTCAACATGAAAAGTGGCGCTTTATTTGTGCCGTGTCAATATTTTCCTTTTAATTTTTACTTAAATGTTTAAACAATGCTGACATTGCAGTTCTGCAAAATCCGATGATCTCACTAAAGATAGTAGCTGCTGCTAACGTCACAGTAATTAGCTGCGTTCGATATTAATTTTGCCATGCTTTTATAATTAAGTTAATTACACTAAAGGAGTGCAGAGAACTCTGTAATAAACAATAAACAAATCAAGTGTAAACACATCCAAGTTCAGAAGGTTGTTGTAATTGCAATTTTAGTCGGAAATACAATATAATATGCCATTAGTGGCACTGACGCAACGACAGCTTAAAAGATACAGCTAAAGCTACATCTACAGATACAATTAAAGAAACTGCTTAAACATTACGGCCCTGTTTACATGTGTTACTATTGTTATTTCCGTAGAACAAATGGGATTCACAAGTCATGCTTAAGCTAAGAGTAATTACACGAGCTCTCTTTCTTACTCCCTCTCTCGCTGAGCTGCCGCTCTCCAAGAGAGCTTTGAACCGGTTGCAGCTTTCGTCAAGCGGCGCTTTAAATGCCATACGCAGCTCTGTCGGCTCAGTTATTTGTCAAGCGCACGTCGTACGAGTCACTTCGTTTCGTTTCCGTTCGTTTCTCTTCGATTCGTTTCACATCTGTCGGTTTTGTTTTGTTCGCTACAACGAATGCGGTGATAAGGAGAAATACACAAAATACAAAATTAACGTGTGTGCTTGTGTTGGTGCGTCTGTGTGTGGTATTATAAAATGAAAGCCAGTGAAACGTTACGCATGCGCTTGCAGCGAATTCCAATTCGCCAACAAAAACTAAAGCAATCACTGTGAATATCCAGCAGCAACAACAACAACAAATTCGCTTAGCCTAAAATGCAGTGAAGCCCAAGAAAGTGTGGCCACTGTTAGCTAGTATTAGCCAATTGACCAAAAAGCTGAAAACAAGAAAGAAACAAAAATAATAAAAGTATTAAGCCACAGCCAACATCGCACTTCGAGCTCGTGTACACGAGTGGAATTGTGCAAGCGCTAAAATCGCAGCAGCCACCGTCGCAGTCGCTGTCCTCGTCGACGCCGCTGCCGACGTCACTGTTGGCGCTGTAGTTGCAGTCCGTTCTGCTGGCGCTGCTGCAGTCAGGCCAGCTGCATATTGCACAATCCTGTGGCTAGTTGGCCAACCTGTTCGTCGAGCGTCGCAGCTGTAGTTGTATCTGTATCTGTAGCTTTAGCCGTATCTGTATCTGTCAGATACAATCATAATATCTTTTATTGTATAATCGGGAGTTTAAACAACCGCCAAAATTGCTGTGCTACTGTGTTCTAGAATCCTGGGGTACATCATGCGTCGCTTCCTGCGGTCAGCCATGATTGTCTTCAGCTGGTTCGTGGTGCCCTACAGCCGCTACACCAACATCAAGGTGATGCGGCGCAAGCTGCCGCCCATACGCAGCCACCTGTTGGAGATACCTGCCGTCGATTTGGCCAAACTGATTCGCACCAGAAAGGTAAGTGCACCAAGCTAACACTATTATACCCACTTAAGCCTGGCCAGCTTGCGCAAATAAACCACAGCAAGAAGTGGCAGAAAAAGCTGCAATAGAGTGTACAAGACTGTAACAGACTCTGTGTATGTGTGACTTTCTCAATATTGATTGGTAAATCTAGAGATAATCCTATTCGACACTTTAAATCTACTAACCAATTTTAGTATCCCTACCATTAATTCTTCACAAACTCATCACTCCCTCTGCACTGCTTTCAACTACAGGGTCCTTAATCGAACGCACCTCAAAATTGGTGCTGCCAAAATCTTGCAAAATCAATAGACAGCTAGACAGTTTTGTGGGCAGGGCCCAAAAAAGGCGGTCAGGAGTGAAGTACAGTCTGCACCCGCTAAGTTATACAACAACCACAAAGACCACTTGATGTGGTTGCCGCATCTATTAGCCACATTGTTGCAAAGTTTAGGCAATCTGTAATCTGTTGAGAGTGTCAGTTCTTCAATCTCGAGTCGTTGGCCAAGTCAACGCCCATTAACGGGTCGTGTCGCAGGTGTCAGTTGTGTTAACCTTTTGCCACAGACACTTTACTGCTTTGGCAGACACCTAAAAGCGCTTTTGGCTCACATTAAGTCAACAACATTCAATTAGGCAATGGAGTGTTTTAAGTAGCTGTGGTAGATTTTAATACCCTTTACTTATTTTAAGTATTAAAATATTAAATCGTAGCAGTTTTGGATTATTATGGCAGCTTAATTTTTGAAACAGCTTAAAAAAAATAAAAAAATTATATTTTGTCCCAAAAAAGTCGACTAAAATATTTAATTTATGGTAAAAATATTTTTAAAATTCGGTTTAAAAAAATTTAAGTTTTTGAAGCTTTGTCTTTGATGCCTTTGTCATTAAACCTCTTTCTGCTTGGTTTACACGCTGATCAGTAATTTAGTTGTTTACTCAGCGAGCCCAAGAAAGATAAATAAATATAAATTAAATGTTGTTTATTTAATCAAAATAAGTACAAATATTAAGCCCCAAAATTCATTAAAAGTTGGGTTTATTTAAAATATTAAAATTCTTTCATCTCTTTAATTCAGAAATCCATTTCAATATTTAAAGTAATACTAATTTAATATATGTATAATTTTTAAAATGTTTTTAGTTTCACATTTATTGCCTTTACCTTAATTTTACTATTTATTTTGGTGTCAAGTTGAAAGACTTTCGTCAACAACTTGAAGTTTACCTGTAACTCACTTTACTCATACATTTTTTCAATTTAAACAATGCATTTTATTATGTATTCGAAACTGACGCTTGCAAAATCAGTTTGTGCCACAACCCGTAGAAATTCCAGACCGAGTTGGCCAAGTAATTCGCAAATGGTTGGCCAATTCCCCATGGAATCGAGCATAGATATCAATAGCATCAAAGGAGTTAACTCAAATTACTGACAGAAACAGACAGCGAATAAAGATACAAATAGAGCAACAGATACTTGTTGTATCTGTGAGATATGTTTGTTTATGCTCGCAATTATGGTCGGCTGAGCTCTGTCAGATACAGATACTTTATCCACATAAGGTCGTTACTTGACAGACCTTATCGGCATAAAAAATATTTAACTCCCCGCAACCAAAATTACTATATATGCATTGCGTTTTAACTGATTTATTGTTTTAATCGCAGATTGTCTTAAAGACTCAAAACTTTGCTTACATTTTTACTGCACGTTCGAAGCTCATGAAACATTTTTGGTTTCGTTTTTTTTTTGTATTTTTGGTGTGGCATGTGCTTCAAAATTATTATTTTAATTATTTTGTTGTTTTGTTTTTTGTGGTTTTCTCATTGTCAGTGGTTGGCTCACTTTGTTTACGCAAATATTTGTTAATAGTAGTATTTAATTGCTGTCGGCTTTGCTACTCTTTAAACACTGTGTGTTCCCTCTCAGACATTTGTTTAATTTTACCTAAAATTGCGTTTAATTTTAAACGTTAAGTGCAGTAATATTTACTTCTGATTCATGTTTTTACAGTCTAGTATGGAATTTCTGTCTCTAGAATTCTGAACAAGTTCTGACTGATTAATCAGTCTTGACAGTTTTTGTTAATTAGCAATTATTGTTTGTCAAAACAGTCGGTAGTAGATTGTAAGCTACACACAGATACAGAGCTTTAAGCTTTCAATGTGTAAAAACGAAAGCTTTTCACTTATACAAAGACAGTTACACATACTAAGCAAACTAAGAGTTTTAAACGACCTCTAATCTGTATCTACTTGTTTACCTCGAAAGCTGGGGATTCACTGATTAGTTTATAACATTTCTAGGGTATCGCTTAGTGCATCTTATTTATTTGTAGTACTGAAAACAACTAAATTATTAGCTAAGCTTATCACTTTGTGGTCTCAAATGAAACTTAATTTTGCTGCTCTAATTTGTTTGGTGTATTTTTGTGTTTACAGGGTAACTCAATGCTAACACATGTTCCATTTAATTGTACACGCTTTGTATGAATTGAATTTACTTTTGGGTCACTGATTTAACCATTGTTCAACTCTTTTGGCTTCGCTGTCTCGCTGTCTTTCTTGTGCCACACACGCACACACACACACACACGCACACCTTAAACTTTATCAGTATCTGCTTTATGCACTTTTTTCCCTCCTTCCCCTCTTTTCTTACATATACCATGCACTCCCCCTGGGACCCTCTTCCCAATTCGAGTTTTGATTTATTATTACACTGGAAGTCATTGAAAAAGTCAAGTAGCCTTAAATTTAATTATATATGTGTGTAAGTGCGGTATGAACGTGTTATTACAACAGTGTGTGTGTGTGTGTGTGTGTGTGTGTGTGTGTGTGTGTGTGTGTGTGTGTGTGTGTGTGGGTTAATGGTGCATTAAGCAACAAGAGTTGTAGCTTCAATCTTACAATGTAACTTTGATTTACAGGCATTGAAACTTAGTAATTTAAATGGTTCATCTTAGTTAGTTATTAGCTGCTGCACTGAGAGAAAAGCTCAGCTATATTGTAGTCAGCACTGCACTTCATTTAGAGGCTGGTATTTAATTGCTAGTTTAGAATTTGGAAACGGTTTTTTGAAGGTTTTTCTACATTTTTTAAGTGGTTTTAGTTTCTACTATTTGATTTAATTCTTACTAAAAGTTGTCAAAAATTTTGGCACTTTAAAATACTTGTTTTTAGCACTTATTTTGCACTCAGATTAGTTAACTTAAAATCTATAAATTCATTGCCTTCTAAAGTTTATTTCTAAACTGATTCAAGTGATATAAAACTTTCATCATTGCGGAAATTGTTAAACTGGACTTGACTGCAGAGTTCGACTTTATCTAGACAATAAATCATAATCGTTTTGTTATGCATAGTTTTTAAAAAATGTGTATAATTTTAATTGTAAAACTTTGACGCTTTGACATGAGTTAATCATGAAATTAACAACTTTTTCTGTGTCTAATTTTTTCCTATATAAAAAAAGTTGAAATTTTCTTTACATAAATTTGTCTGTAAGCTTTATTTATTCATCAACTAATTCTTATTGACACTAAGCTTACATTACATATTAACTACAACTATTTATAACAATTGACCTCAAAGAAAATTGTGCATAGCTAATTACTGTTAATTGAAATGCATAAATTAATAAACAATTGTTTATATTGTTTAATTAGCTTTAAGCATTATTTATTTTTTATAGAAATTCCCGCCTTTAAGTGCTGCACAGTATTTCCTTAAGGTTTTTTATTTACGGATTTGTGGCTGTTAAGTGCCTAGATTACTCATACGCCACGTCGCAGCGCAGACAATTGCGAATGTGGAATGTATTTTTATTGATTTCAATTTAACGTAAATTGCTTGGTTCTCACAATCAATTAAAGCCAACGATTGAACTCCCTAGAAAATATATATAAATAATATTGTGCATTTTCCTTGCTTTTCATTTGCATTTTCTTTGTTTTCTTTTCTTATTTGCAGATTAAAAGCGAAGAAGTCGTCGAGGCGTACATAGAACGATGTCGACAGGTAAACACTGAAATCTTTATAAAAAATTTAATTTTTAATTGCTTTTAATTTGTGCAGGTAAATCCACTGATCAATGCCATTGTGCAAGATCGTTTCGAGGAGGCGTTGGAGGAGGCACGTGAGATTGACAACGTGATTGCCATGGGCATCAACAGCGTGGAGTCCATGGAGGAGCTGACTCCACTACTGGGCATACCCGTGACGGTCAAGGAGAGCATTGCCGTCAAAGGTCTGACCAATCAGGCGGGCAGAGTCTTCAAGACACCGCAGATAGCCAAGTCGGATGCACCCGTTGTGGAGCAGATCAAACGTTGTGGTGGCATCATTATGCTGGTGTCCAACACACCCGAGCTGTGTCTGCTCTGGGAGACGTACAACAATGTGACGGGACAGACAAAGAATCCCTATGATCTAAAGCGCACTCCGGGCGGCTCCTCTGGCGGAGAGGCTGCTCTGCTGGCCAGCGGTGCTTCACTGCTCGGTCTGACCTCGGACATTGGCGGCTCATCGCGTCTGCCGGCCATGTTCAGCGGCATTTGGGGGCACAAGCCGACACCTTACGCTGTGTCCTTTCGGGGTCACCATCCCACAAGTGATTTTCCCAAGTGGGGAGATTTCTTTACCATTGCACCGATGACACGGTATGCAAAGGATTTGCCGCTGCTTCTCAAGTGCATGAGTGATCCCACAGGACCAAAGCTCACGCTGGACAAGGAGATCAGTGCGCATGGCATACGCTTCTTCTTCATGGACAACGATGGACCCTCTGGCATGATGCGTCCACTGAGCAGGGATCTGCATGCGGCCATCAATCGCGTGGCCAGCGATTTCAATGCGAAACGCGTGAATATACGCAAGATGAAGTGGTCTTTGGACATCTCGTTGTCGGCCATGCTGACCATGAAGAACATCGAGACCATTTACCACAAGACAGAGGAGGGTGAGCAGCCCAAGACCGTCTGCAAGGAGACGGTCAAGTATTTCTTTGGCTGCTCCGACAGCATTCTGCCCTCGGTGATCTTTGGCCATTTACAGAACTTCATGAAGATCATACCGAATTCACGGCACAAGCATTTGGCCAGCATCATTGAGGCACTCAAGACTGAATTCAAAGAGCTACTGGGCAACGATGGTGTCTTCCTCTATCCCACGTTCCCCAATACTGCCCATCAGCATTATCAGATCTATCATAAGCTGCTGGAACCAATGTACATGGCCATATTCAATACACTGGGCCTGCCCGTTACCAACTGCATGATTGGCCTAGATCATCGCAATCTGCCCATGGGCATACAGGTGGTGGCCAATCCTGGACAGGATCATCTCTGTCTGGCCGTGGCACGCGAAATGGAGCGTCGATATGGCGGCTGGGTGCGTCCACCGTCGGAGGACAGTCACAGCTATACACAGTCCAGTGGCAAACGCGGCTAAGACCCGTTAACTGTTTATTGTTATGACCAAGTTTGCTTTTCTTCTTAGCCAATTGACTTTGAACCGAAGTCAAGTTTACTTTTCATGCAATTTTTATAATTTTGATTCACGTAACATTACAAAATCCACATCACAAACAGATATACATATCTATATTTATATATGTGTGTATATTTATCCATTACTTTCCATTCATTTGTTTTAAATTATTTTCTTTGCAAATTTCGTATGTAAATAATTTTGTACTTTCGTTGTGTAAGTTTTAGCTTTAATGTCGGCTAGTTTATAGCTAGATTTTTGTGTATATTATTTACAAACAATTCGAAAACTTTAAGCAAAAGTTGTTAATCAGATATATGTATATATATCTACTATATAATATATTTTTTAAACGAACCAAATTGTGGAATAAAAAAACTAAAAGCAACAAAAATTATAAAACAAAATTGGAAAATTTTGAATTGCGCAAGCAGTTAACACGACATGTTGTTGGCCTCCAGTTTGGGCCAGGCTAAAGGCAGAAGATTGTGTGAGGAGTGTAAGTGGGGTAGAGTAGGTGAAGGGGGAAGCGGGTCAAGTAACTAGGCAATGTTATGGGCTAATAATAAATATAATGAGCAGCAACAAAGTAGACAATAAAACTGGCTAATAAGCAACTACCAAAAGCTGCAGTACAAACGGTTCCACTTGGCTGACACAGAACATTAAGCGCTTTATTTGTCTACCTAGATACGCCGCATGTGTGTGTAGTATCTGTGTATCTGTATCTTAGCTGAGCATATATGTATCTTGTATCTTTGACTTGCATTCGTCTCGCATGCAGCCTCATGTGGTGTTAACTGTTTAAGCCCAGCTGAGCACAAGAAAAAAAATAAAAATTAAGCAACTTTATTCAGATTTTATTGGCCTGGCTAAGTACACACAGTTATGTTGATAGAGATATTTTGACTGTTTATTTTTGTGTGGCTTTTTTAGAGTAGCTCAAGGTTCTTTTTGGCCAATACACTGGTTGGGCTTTCGCAACAGCACTCTAAGCCGCCAACGAGAACGTGTTATTTGCCCAAAAATCGGAGGTAAGTTTTAATTCTGGCTAAAAACAAAAACAAAACCAAACCCAAAACGAAAAACTTAAGAATGTGGCCGCCAATCAAGATGCCAGCTATGACCATGCAATTGTAAGAAATACACACACTCAGACACACATTTTCGGCGTTTTCAATTAGTTTTCATAGGCAGGTAGCCAAGGCATGTTAACAAGAAAATTTTAAAGCCACGATTTTGAGCTACCTGTTGGGCCAAGCAACAACTAAAGCAACCAAAGATACAACTCTCACTGGAATGACTAGTAGTAAGGGAGAGCGCTGTGTGTAACAGACGAGAAGAGAGCAACAGTAACAATTTGAGCAGCCACAATATAAAACTGTTATCTATGCACAGAGAGAGAGAGGTGCGAGAGAGTGTAAGCGCTGGAGAGTCTACGCTCGCTGACCACTGGAAAACGAGCAGCAAGTCAGCAGATTTCCAGTTCTCCATTCAACATGGCTGTCTTCGCGCTACACTCAAGCCGCATATTTCATTTGGAAACTGACTTTAAGGGCGAACGGTTGTGTGCACGCACAAGCGGACTTACATCTATATATATGTATTTATATATATACTTAGATATAGTATTGAAACTGTACATTCTGCGCATTTGAGGTGACAAATTAAATAGCATATTTGTTTACCGTGATCTACGCAGATATATTAAATTAAAACTGTGTCGATTACCGTGTTAAATCAACTAAAAAACAAGTGTGATCTTAACCCCGTAAGACTCAGACACGTGTTTGCTTCTCTAGGCAGCAAACGCATCGAACGATTTTGGTCAATGCCACGTGTTGTCCACAATCGTTTTTAGTTATTAAGATTAGATTAGTTAAGTAAGCACATATTTTCAATAACTAATTAAGTTAAGTTTTTAATTTATGTCTTCAACATTATTTTAATTCTTTAAAAACTTTTGTTCGTTTCCAAAAAAATTAAATATATTTATTTATATTTAATGCAGTGGTGCTGTAACTATTTACATGCCTCAAAGTGAGCAAGAAAATCCACAGCATTTCCATTTAGCCGCAGGAACTTAACCAATACAATTTTTAAAGAATGAAAATTAAACAAAACTTTTCATAGCAAAAGTTGTAGAAATTAAGAAAAAATTTGTGATTTGTGGCTCAGACTACTTTCTCTTTGTGGGTTTGAGTTGACTTGCGGGGCTTTGGCTCTGGAGGATCAATGAGAATGCCACTGCGCACCACATCGATGTGGCCCAGCCGTATCATTTTCTCTTCCCAAATGGAAATGGCTTTTCTGTAAACAGGAAACTCATTTAGTTGTAGTGAGAAAAGTGTAGGAAACTGCTCGCTTACTTGTACTGTTCGAGTTCCTTGCGGGATTCCTGCAGATAGACGGCCTTCTCGTCGTCCGAGAGGCGTGTCCATTTGGCCGTAGCCTTTTGGTGCCACTCCCTATACGTTTGCTGTGCTGTCTGCGGTGTGTTCAAGCGCTCGCTGGCCACGAAACGTAGGAACGCAGACGCAGGCTTCTTGGGACGTCCGAGTTCCTTCACCCGCTTGCGCAGCTGTTTGCGTTCTTTGGCCTCGCTGATGTCTTGTTTCATTTGCTTGATTTCGGCACGTTGTTCGTCTGTTAGCTTGGACTCGTATTTGGTGCGCAGCTCCATGTACGACTCCTGATCCCGCTTGTACTCGGCCTGGAGACGCTCCTTGAGCTTGGGATCGACTTCGACCCAGCGCTTAGAGAGCTCTTGTACAATGCCAATTGTGGTTAGCTGGGGATCTTTGGCCAACAACTTGGGGCGCATTTCACGCATGAAGCGAAAGTAGGGCGTCAGTGGCTTCTTGGGGCGCGGTGGGAGGCCGATCTGCTCCTCCAGTGTTTTCGACTGTTGCACGGAACTGTTGCTAATGCTCGCCGCGGCCACTGGTCTGTTGGTGTTTGTTGATATTGGCGTATTAGGTGTAAAATTGTTGTTCATTTCATTTGTATGTGCTGTGGGTGGATTTTTGGCTACAACTTGCCTGACTTTGCTAATAAGCGATCCAATGATGGAGCCCCGCGACAGCAGTGCCGTTGTGTAGATCATTTTCGGTTTGTCTTGGTTTATCAAATAGGTTAAATTATGCTTAAGTTTTAGTTAGATTACCGCTTTATGCATATATTACTTGTTGAATTTACACAGTGAATAAGATTTACGTAAAAAATGCGGCGTTTTATTAGAGTTGCCTTCCTCACAGCTGTCAAGTTATCGAAAAGATTTTTGGTCATCGGCTTGCCGCCACTCTGGACGCGTTGTTATCGATTAAACTGCGTGTTCTTAAATCATTCAGTGTTAGTTGTTAACTATAAGTATTTAATTAAAGAATTCAATTACTTTGTAAACTGAAACGCTAAAATGCTTAAATAAAATTTGGAAATCTATCGATATATGTGCGTGACTAAGCACAAAGTGCGTTGTATAGATGGCGCCAGACGTGATTGCAACACTGGGCTTCAGCCGCACAGATGGCGCTGTCTGTCTTGCAACACTGCGTTGTGCGAGTGAGACAGCCACTGCAATTCGAGTAGCACGACTATATGAACGCGCGTTTATTTGAAAACGATTAATTTAAACCGGACTCCAATAAAAATAATTGAAACATTCAATTAAACTTAAACGCTTTTAGTAGTTCGTTAATTATTGTAATTTTAACGATAGTGCACTGCATATTAACACTAAATTATTAAGCTTACGATGTGGAAAAATTTGTGTCCTGTATAATTTGCAAGCTAAAACCGGAAATTTCAATTGTTGGGTTTTTTGTGCACTTATTTTTTGTTATTGCGGCTGCAATTGTGGTTAGCTGACATTTTAGTTGCTGTCATTTGTTGCTTACTTTCGTTGTGATTATTTGTCGCTTGCTTTTGGCCAATTTACTTATTGGCTTACTCCACATAGCGCTGAACGTTGTCTTACCAAATTTCCCTGTTAAATTGTATTCAACACATTTAATGGACTTGTCATATTAACTAACATTTTCCCACCCGACCTGATTCGATTTATATAGGTGTGCATATAGGAATTCATGTACCTAAAAACTTAGTGCTTATATAGTTTTGTTGACTTCCGTCAAGTGGGTTTTCGGCCAAGTTGATTCAGCCGGCTACCAGTTGTAAGCCAGCATGTTTAAGTTATGCAACCAAAAGTTATACCAAATGCTGTTTTTACTTCTTCTGTTCGCCGATTTTTAACTTTGTTGTCGCAGCCCTCGTCAACACTCACACTTGCTCATACGCCCCAGTGTGCAAGGCCCAAAACTGCAGTGCGCTGGCAAAATGGCAAGCGGCAAGAGTCGCGGCAGCCGGACTGTGTGGTCATTGTGCAAGCGCTGACACAAATTCTTTGGCGCCGTTGGCAAATGTTGTAATTTATTTATTTTTTTTTTAGGTATTTAGTTGTTTTTTAGCTTTTAGTTGCTTTGGCTTGACTAGCTGTTATTCGCGCGAAAAGCAAACACTGAAATAACTAGTTTTTTGTCGAGTCAGTTTCGATTTACAGAGTCAATTATCAAATGCGTCGCTTGCATTTAAATTTTGCTCATGAAGTTGCCTGTTTATTATTGACTTTATTTTTATTTTATTTTTTTCTGTGTGTTTGCTACCGTTTCCTTAGTGAATGTGAACGTGGTTTGGGTCAGAGTCGACGTTTGGCTGCATCTCGACGAGTGTAGTCTGATTTTGGCCAGCTGCATGACAATGACAGAGACAACTAACCGTTTGCCGAGCAGCCGGCAACTATTTGTTAGCTCATATCAAATGGTCTTGAGCAGAAACAACAACAACAAAGCCGAAAATAAGCAAAAGCAAAAGAAATAAAAATTGAACTTTCTTTTTATGCGGCACTTTTAGCTTTGCCTTTTCTTTACCCAAACATTCGTCGTCGTCGTCGTTTGTGGGCAACAATTTTATTTGTTGGTCGCTTCATTGATTTTCTTTACACCGCAAATGCTGTGCGCTGCCGATGTCGACGTCGCTGCTGGCTTTTTGACCATAATTGTTGCCATTTCACGACGTTGGCAGCGGCAGCGACAGCGACAGCGACGCGTACGCCCCTCGATGAGGTAACACAAATGTGGCTATAACTGCGCCCACTTTTCTAGACGCGCGCTCGAAAGTTGGCCAACTGCTGCTGGCCAAGACAGTAAGACAAGACAAGACAAGTCGAGACGCGACGACCTTTTCACGGCTACGTCATCGATTTGCATTTAATGTTTTGTTTTATTTTGTTTTAGTTTTTATTTGCTTTTGTCTTGTTGTTTTGTTTGGGCCATTTGCATACCAATTAAAACCCATTGCAAATGAAATAAATATTCAAACAAAGCGATTATCTACACTACGTGTGTGCGTGTGTGTGCGTGTGTGTGTTACTGCAATTTGCGCAAGACTTTGGCATGCAAACGCTTTCACTGCCTTCACTTCAATCTCTAGCTCGACTTCTCGACGGTGTGTGCATACAATTAGCATAAATGCATCAGCCGATTGTGCATTATATAAGTCAAATATATGTGCTATATAGTGTATATATAGTTGGCCTACCTGGGTCACATTTGGCTTGTGCTCAGTATCTTTGCATCGCAGCATGCGATTTTCTAATTTCGCCTCAAGCCAATCGATCGATCGATTGATTGCTTTTGATTTGGCCCGGCACGTTGACGGAAATGTGTGAATTGAGCATATGAAAAATGTTTTCACTACCATACCAAATTTTGTTGTTTTTATGAATTAACGAACTTTAAGTTCATTACGGTTCAATTTCACCGCACAACACAAAAAAACAGCAAAGTAAAAAACATAATTTAAATCCGTTAAAAATCATATCATAAATGTCATCATTGGGCCAACGTTTGATAAGCAGCTCAGCAGTTCAACAAGGTTCGCGTTCGTTAGGCGCCCCTGGCCCCGCCCCTTTTACCTAGCTGCCTCTAATTCGACACTAAGTCTATGTAATTTGCTGCAAAACACCTCAAGTTACGCGCTCGCAGCTGGCCCAGAGCTATTTAACGGCATTGAGCTTAGGTCTTAATGAAGTGGCATAAAATGCCCATTGTTAACGGATGCGCACAGTGGTTGACAGCGTGGACAGCGGAGGCTGTTTGTTTTGTGACATTTGATACCAATTAATTAGGAAGTTATTTTCATAAACTTATTTTGATTAATTGGCGTGCATCTTGAGTTATGTGCACCTCCGTGTTACAGTTTGAGCGACTGGAAGTGGAACGAGGTTTATCCAAACTCAAGTTCGTTTCTTGAATCATTTGTTCATGAGGTAAGTTTCTTTCTGCAGTAAGTTCTTCAGAATTAACTCAAGTTTGTGCCTTAAGTCTTTGAGGCAAGTTCGTTTCCTAAGTCTTTTATTAAAGAGTTGAGTGTTGAGTTACTTAAGGCTTCAGCTTTAATTCAAAACTCAACTTCATTGCCTTTCCTTTGTCCTACCAACTCAGTTCGTTTCCTAAGTCTTTTACTTTCGGTTCAGGCCAGTTCGTCTCTGCCTTCTTTCGATCATTTTAAATTAAGCTCAAATTTATGCTCAAGAGCCGAGAGTCTGTCTGTCTTCATTCGGCCTCAAGTTCATTTCTAGACGAGCTCAGTACCAAGTTCGTTTCTTAAGTCATTAGATTTAGTCCAGTTTGTGTCCTAACTCTTTAGTTTACATTCCTTTTCTGAGTCTGCTGCTCGTCAGCTGAAAGGTCTTCAACCCCTAGCCAAGGTCCTTAGTTCGTTCCCTCTGACTTTGGCTCCTCATCAGACTTGTTTCCCTTAGTCACTTACTTGACTGCTAACAAAAGACTTAAGACACAAACTCGATCTTCGATTAACTGCATAATTATTGAAATTTCTGAGTTCCCTACACACAAAAACAAGTTCGTTGCCTTTTCAATTGTTGTTATTAATGTTGTTGCTATGAATGTTGTTGTTATCGTTGTTGTTGTTGTTGTTGTTGCACTTGCATCTTCATGCAACTTGAAGGCATGTTTTGATCGTTTATTTAATTCAACTATGAGACAACAACAATACTCAAAAAACTACTACAAAAACCACATTACATGCTTTTATAACAGCTGGCACTGCACGCCGCTCTCTCTCTCTCTCTCTTGTCTATCGTCTCTCTTTCGCTCTCTCTCTCTGCCGCTCTCTTGGGCTGTGCTTCAGCCGTTTTAGCTTTGCCATTTGGCAGCTCTTGTGTGCAGTGCGCGCCTCGTGTGCTTTCAGTTTCGTTTTTAGCTTCGGCGCGTCTGGCAGCAATCGCAGCGGCAATAAAAATTAAATACCTAACAAATATTTGGTAGATAAATAAACAATCGTGTAATAAACGGGCTTTATACGCTGAGTTATAAACCCAATTACGTGTGCGATTTGCCAACAAGTTGCCTTCACGCTGCTGAGCAAAATTCATTATCTCTAACGTCGTCGTGTCTTTTTTGTTGTTGTTGTAGACGTTGTTAACAACACCTCGTGGCCAAGACAGCTGTTAGAGCCGCCAGCTGTCAGAAAAAAAACACTGGACCGCACGACCGACGAATGCAAAAAGTCAAAACAGATTCGTATTGAATATGAAGTTCGTCGCTTAAGTCTTTTGTTTCAGAGATCTCAGCGCGAAACGAGTGTGCTCGCGAGATCTCGCGCGAATCTCTTCACGCACACAGTCAAACCGTCTACACCGTGTACAGATAAAAGATTGAAATAAACGCGATTGTTTACTAGCAAAGCCAATACCAGAGGTGAAACCTGTTGTGCAACTATTTGTAGTGATAAAATTCGACTCCTCCGCAAGCCATTGACTACAACGCCGGCTCCTTAAAAGCACATCCCCTACCGTGTAAGCCCAACAGAGACAGCACGTGTCTGTGTAACAGTGTAAAAGAGTAGGAGAATTCAAGTGTGTGTGTGTGTGTGTGTGTGTGTGTAGCATCATAATGGCGCCCAAGAAAGAGTCAACCTTGAGTCAACAGCAAAATAATCATCATCAGCACAACAATCATCACCAGCAGCAGCAGCAGCAACAACCTGTCATGGATTTCGAAAGGATTAAACGTCATTTCAGCTGGTCCGATCCAAGTGCCATGTGAGTCATCAATTAATTACTATAAGTGCTCCTTAAGTCTCAAAACGGAACTGGGTTTAAGCCCATTTAACAGGCAAAGAAACTTAAGTCAACAGCAAATACAATCCACAATCTTAACTGTTGATGTCTTTTGCTTACTGCCCTATTAGACTTTGGCTCTGTTTTTAATTGATTTAATTCTTTTTATATCGAAACCACTAAAAGTTGTTGACTTTGAACGCGTGCTTGACTCAAAGAACCATGAGTTTGTTGCTTGGCTCTTTAATGGTTTCCGTTGGTATCTATTGAGTTGTTTTTAATTGCTTAACTTAAATTTTAAGCTTGATTTTTTGTACACCATTCTTGCCAGTTTGGCACACAACTTTGGCTTAAAACCTGACAATTCCCATAAGCGTTTTTGCGATAGTTGCTTGAGATTACAGCTTCAAATTTATAATTGCCGCTTATAATAAAAGCTGCTTAAAATGAACTGATTTTGGGAAGTGTGGCAGATAAAAAGGTTATCTTTATAATTAATGGTTTTTAAGTGCTGCAAAAATAAAGTATTATACTTAAGTTGGAGGGTATTTTGGGGCCATGATTCATTTCTATCAATCTATAGCTTAATTCTGAGCAAAGGAAATCCTTAAAAAAGTATAAATATTTTTATATCCCCAATAACCTCATTGAGTTGTAAACATAAACGTCTAAGAATAACTACAGTGTATTTAAATATTTATGTTTTACTTTAATGAGTCTGGTGGCAGTTGAGAAAGCATTGCAATTAACTTGCTAATTTACTATGCAAGTCAATTTGTAGTTAATAAATTGCAATTGTTTAAGGAAGTTAGCTCAAAATTTATGATAAAGCTTTGCAAATCGAATGATTACTTTTTCGCTTATAGGAAATTGTAGAATTTTGTTTAGAGTCGAACTTTGAAGTGAACCAGAACACAGAAAACATCTCATCAGTTTCACAGATCGATGATATCACTAGGTGGCTCTGTTTGTAATTGCTGTTGTTGTTTTTTTGGACTGTTGTTGCTGTGTTAACACATGCGATGTTGAGAATTGATTGACATGGTTAAAATGCATGCAAAACTTCGCAATTAGCACTTGGTATTTGTTCTACTCGAAAAGGAACGTGGGGAAATTTCCTTACACTTGCCCTTAGCCAAAAGTTGAGCTCAGTTCAATGGAATTATGTGACTGCATTTAGCCAATTTCTGTTAACATTTTCAATTTTCGACAACTTACGATGTGTGGCGCCGTCTGCAAATTGTGTACACGTCATGCTTATTAAGCTTCAGGTTTTAATTGCACTTAAGCTAAGCCACACTCAAAATAAAAGTGACGGTGAAATTTGCAATTATATAAAAAATACATGTTACAACTGCGAATATCTGCCTATACATACAACACATACATTCTTAAGTGTGTGTGTTTGTGTGTTAATTGCATAACTTTAGCGAAACGTGATTTGAGCCATGTTTATGTTGACAAGACTTTAAATAGAACCCGTCCGCCTCTTTTGGGCTTGGCAACAGTTGGCTGCCTTTAGACCTTTTGACGTTTAGACGTTATTAATTTACCTAATTGCAAATTTCAATAATTTCACTACCAAACGCGCTAATTGCAATAAATAACAACAAATAATGACTTTTCATAGACTTTAAAAATAAACATCATAGTTATCGTCATTATTATTATGATGATTATCGCCATACACCGCATACACACCGCATTATAAAACATCCGGCCGGCCAGACACTGAATGTGTGAAAAACACTTGGCCATGATTCAATACAATTACACTGGCTTGTGTGCATGGCCAACAGTTATTGGCCACAATAGTTGTGAGCTATGCGAATCTCTCGTCTCTTTATGCAAATTTGCCTACCTTTTTTTGGCATTAATTTATGCCAATTTGATATAGTTTTGTTTACAGATGACATAATATATTCATTTTTCGATCAATTTCCATTTTAATTTTATAACTATTTCGTTGGACATTTTTGGTTGTGGCTGATTTATTGTTAACGGTCTCTGGGACGATTGTTAACATTTTGACGATATCATTTCCGCATAAACCAGTTTACAGCGCTGCATTGGGTAATCAGCAATCAGTTTTGGGATATGTCCGATAAGTGTAACGCGATTTGGGTGGAAACTGTCAACACGCAGGGAGATGAGTGTATGTATGTGTGTGAGTATGTGTGTTTCTCTTTCGTGCCTGTAATTAGTGTTGTTGTGCACTCAGTTTGCATGCTGATCACGCCCACACAGACACAGAGACTGCTACATTTATTGCACCCGCTTCAAGGTCGATTCTAATTGCTAAGCAATTAAAAAATCAAAGGAATTTCAAAGCAAATCATTAACAAATGCATAACAAATTTAATTAAAATTATTTATAACATAACTTAACGTAACGTATTAAATTATAGACCATTAAAGTTAACAGCAAAAGCTTGAACAAAATTTAATTGAAGTTTTCAGCAATACAAAAAGCTAACTGCTGCCCAACGCAACTTACAACTAAGTGTCAGAGCAGCCAGCTTGCCAGTCACACCAGCAGCAGCCAAGCTTCGACTGTGCTTACGCCACTTGTCGCTAGATGGTGCACTTGTTTGCTGGCGCATATATTTTTAAAAGCTCTACAAAGCTCAGCTTTTGACTTTGCTAAAATAAAGCTGAAACCACAGCTTATAACTAAATTTATATATATACATATTTGTTTGGACGTGCTAATGCCACTCGTCTCTAATGGGATCCAAAGATCATAGTCGCCAAGTGATATTAAAGTAAATTACATTAATCAAGTCAGATTAACAACAACAATAGCGACAATAACAACAACTAATCATAACAATAACTCTGAAAACAGTCATTGCGCCTATGAAAACGATTTAGAACAAAACTTTCAACTTGACAAATTGTTAACAACAAAAACAAAAAAAAAATGTTTCGTTGAAAACATTTAAACATTTTTTTTAACTTTGGTCAACCCCTTTGATCATTAGAATGGTAATAGCCATAGAAATTAAGAGGAAATGAAATGATCTTAACTTAAATGTGCGCAGGCCGTCAAGTCAGAGTCATTTACTCAACCTTTGTAGTCGCCACAGGGAACAGACTTAAATGCTTGTTGAGTAAGTGAACTCAATCACGTAGAATTCAAAGGAATTTCTCAAAACGTTCTTTACACAAAGTCAGACACATAAATTAGCGTTGCTTCTGCTGCATACAAAGGATGTAATGCGCTTAGGGCCACGTTAACAGGGGCGACGCTTCGAGTAGTCATGGTCAAGAAAGTGCATTGCTGTTTTTTGATGGAAAGTCCATTTGTCATGCTAAAAATAACAACGGAGTACGAGATAAATATTTACAGGGTATTTTAAAGCACTTTTGGGGGATTTACCCAAATTGGTAAGGGTATTTTTCTGCTTCGAAGACGGAATAAAGTTTTTAAATATCAGTTAACAGTTTCGATAATTTTGTTTATTTTTTCTAAACTCTTCCGAAGAAATTTTCTAGTGACTTAAATCCACTGAAGTCCAATGAATGCAATCATTTAGTCCGATGTACTCTCGCCTAGTGACGTAAGTCCCTAGTTGGTGATATGTGTGTTTTTCTCCTATTCACAATCGATTGCGGCCAATATTGTCTTTGCCAAAGTACTTTCACTAATACTGCAAGAAGTGCGAGCATTGTTTTTTTTCTATCTTTATTTTTCTTTATTTTCAGCTTTAAACCCGTAATTTTGGCGTCTATTTGAGTTTATTTGCTCGTGGCATTAGCAGCAGTTTGTCTAGTCCGCTAATTGGCTTAAATGTCTGTTCGAAATATTGGCTAAAATAAGTTGGCTTGCACAAGTCGCTCAATCAACACAGTTTTTTTCTTTTTATATTTTTTTGGCAACGCCAAAAATCTCAAATGGGCTCAAATGCTGTGCATTGTGTGCCAAAAAGATTTCCCTCTCATGTGTGTAAAAACAGAGGTGAGTGTGTGTGTGTGGGTTACACATAATTGCAGAGCTCAATGTCCGAGCTGTGAGTACGCACCACTTGCACCACTTTGGTGGTGCGACTGAACTGTGCTTGCTTCCAATCCAAGTACGAGTATCTTTTGCCCATTTGCCAGTCGAATTTTACAAAAGACCTTGACACATTTGGCCAGATTGTGTGTGTGTGTCGGTGTGTGTGTTTATAACCAAATTGTTGTCTTCTTTTTGGCTTTTGTTTTGGCCCAGTCTCTCGACAAGTTGAACGAGCGACGAGCAACATCAAAAAGATAAAAAAAAAGAGACCAACTTAAAATCGGTTTTCAAATGGACCACAGCCAAAAACCAAAACAAAATCCACAAAAATTATTGCAATTTCCTTCGTGTGAGCCAAGAGCGGGAGAATGCGAAAGAGGGCGAGGTAAGTTAGGAGCGAGCTAGACAGATAATGTAATAAATTAAGCAGCTTGCGATTAAAGCTAAGCGCTGCAGCTCAACTTTGAGACTTGCATAATAATTTTTGGCTTTGTCTTTTTTGGCAGTAAACAATAACTGCCAGAGTTGCCACAGCAACCAGCTCAATTGAACCACTGTGCCAGCTCTGCTCTGCTGTTAGCGATGTGAAATCGCCTTAGCACGAACCACGAACACTTCTGCAATTCTGTTTGCGTCCTAATCATGCATATCAGCTTAAATTGTTTGGGCGCTTTTAACATATAATTTTGTATATAGCCTTTAAGTTAAGTTTATTTTTTTGCCGATTGGAAACATGTTGTTGATTATATGAGCAATTCTTTGGAGTTGAGTTTAGTGTTGTCATTAAGCGGTTACATGATGCATGACATGCAAGTCTCAATGGGCAATGAATCGTTTCCTATTCCATTCGCAAGTGCATTCTTTATAATCATGGCATTATTTAACTGGGAGTGAACTGCGACTTATACTATTTATTTTAAATAAGTTATATATTTTTACTCAGGATTGTGTCATTTGTTAAGCTGTAAACACAATTTCATTGCGTTATTAATTTTACTGAAAAAAGATTTGCCAGGGAATTTAGGCAAAAATACTGTTAAGCCTTTGTTTATTATTTATTAATATATTTATAATAAAAACACTTAAAATTCATAATTTAATTAAGTTTTATTTCATTTTAATTGCATTACGCGTGTCGTGCCTGTCAGCTACTGCACGCGTTCAACTGAAGAAAAAGCTTTAGCTTCCAGATTTGGCTTTATTTGTGGTAGTCTGGCAACAAGTGCAATAAAATAAAATGCGAATGCCGAAAAGGCATAAAATAAGCTAAGAAATAGGTGATTAGGACATAGCCAAGCCGATGAGAAACAAGTTTGTAGCGAAAGGGAAAACTGATCGCAAATGAAATGGCGTTCAAGCGCGAAAACGAAAAGCGAATGAACGAAGTAAAGCGTTAAAGCGTCGGTTTTTATGAGCCTGAATTTAGATTGAAATTGTGGCTTAAATGCAATTAATTTGCCGCTGTTGCACAGCTGAAGCGTTGCACAGTTGTGGAGTTGCTGAGCTGCTCTTGAGCTGTTGCATATACTACGGATTGTGGCAACCTAAAAAGACTTCCCAGCTTCGGCGGCTTCCTCTACCTGATGCGGCAACGACCTTGTGCTCGTTTATTTTAGTTTTTTTTACAGCAATCGCCGTGAAACCGAAATAAAAATTGTTTACATGAATGAATGGGCATGGAGTTGACTCTCACTCTCTCTCCCTCTTCCCCTCCCTCTCTCTGTGTCTTGCTCGCTCTATCTTTCCTTGAGAGTAAGTCTGTCTGACTGCCGATGAAGTAAACAATACAAAAATTGTTGTTGATTTCAAATAGTGGCACATCGTAAAGCCAAATGCCGAAATCTTGTCTTGTCTTGTTACAATTGATGCCATGGGCAATAGCCAAATACTACAAAATATTGTCAAGCAATTTCTTTTAACGGTTTGCCATTTACTACATAATACAGTTGTTCTTCTTCTTGCCACAGTTGTTGTACTGCCTGTTGCACTGACCAACTGTGAAGTCAACAAACTTGTTCAAGGCACAACCGCAAACGTCTCACAACATGACTTGCCAGAAAAGCTTAAGAGCCAAAAACAGACAGGTAAACAGACTGACTGACTGACTAACTGACAGCCAGAGACACAAGGGAGTAACAGCAAATATATATCTCTATATATACATATATATAAAGTAGATACAGCAACTGAGACGTAGAGTTAGAAAATTGCAAGCTTTACTTATGTGGTTATTCGCTGAAAATTTTGCTTGGGCGAATGAACAGCCAAAAAAATATAAACAAATTGCGTTGGTCGGGTTTTTTTTTTCTTAGCTTTTTTGTCTCCTTCTTTTGTGTCTTAATGGTATAACTTTGTAAAGTTCATTAGCTTTTTAATGCAGCTGGTAACGATACACATTGGGAAAGTTTAACTTCTACACAGTAAAAAAATGAATATATTGCAATCAATCTCCATCAAGAATTGCAATTTATCTTAATCAAGAACACATATAGAATACGACTTGAATTTTAGAATTTTCTTAGTGATATAAGTAGGTGCCAATTTAGAAGAAATATACAGAGTATATTAGTCTAATGGCTTGAGTACCTTTAAAGTAGTCTAATGCACTTTTAAGTTATCAAAATACGATTAAGAAAAGTGAACTTAATCTTAAGAAAATGTTAATCAAGTTGTTCTATTAGTAAAGAAATAAAATGCGTGATAAATTAGAAATGTAAGTCATATATAAAGTGCTACTTAGTTTGTTAGTTTATCAACATAGTTTGTAAGCTTAACTTACTTAGAGTATCTTGTTGATTTTATACAAAAGATACATTAGTTTTTGGGCTTGGTGAGTGTGTGGGTGTCGTTTTAATTTAAACTAAAGCAACGGTTACGAAAGTTTGAAATAGAGAGAGAGGACAGAGAGAGAGAGAGAGTAAAGAGAGAAGCTGAGACATAAACATTATAGCCATCTGCAGGCTGAAGGCCACTTACATGAAGCTGCAGCATTTGAGATTTATATTAAACTTTTGAACTGCATTAACTAAATCAGCATGAGTTGGCAGTTTCGGCTCAATGCAAATTAGCTTTTCAGTCTGAATTGATGCACAGAAACAGAGTAAGAGTCAGAGAGGGAGTCATAGTCATAGTCAGACTTGTAGTTGGAATCGGAGTTGGCAGCTGTGATTCATGCATCTTGTATTACAAAATAAACCCAAGCGCAATGATGGAGTGCTGCCTGCTCAGGTTGGAAATCACTTTGCAGGGCTCATTAGCACGCTGACAGTTTCAAAACGATGTCAAGTGCGTAGTCAGCAGCGACAGCGACGTCGACAGCGACTGTCACTGAGTCAAATACGCAGTTCACTTGTTTATTTTGTGCACATGTGAGTGTGTGGAGGGATATATATATGTTGTTGCTATTTTTTATTGTCAATTACATTTATTTGACAAGAGATTTAACTGCAGGATGTTTACAGCAAATAACAAGAGTTTTATGCGCCATTAACACAATTCGATTTAAGCGTTGCACGCGGCGTATGCGTAACGCACAAAAGGAGGTTACGCCTGCCGAAAATGTATATAGATATATTGAGTCAGATAAGAGATACAGCTGCACATGACATACGCTTTAAGGCAAAATTGAATGAATAATACCTCGTCTGACTCTCACATTTTTGCACTCACTGTAGCGTGTTCAATGTGTTTTCATATTTGATTTCAATTTCATGCGCGCATTGTTACAACATCCAATTTGATGGCACATTTGGCCAACAAACACCCACAGCATTGGGCAGTTGGGCATTTTCAATGTCAGAGTTGCGCAAATGTCGCCCGATTGGTTCACATGTACAGGTGTATACACTACACAACGGGTATGTTAATTTAAACAGCAAATGTGCAACACTTTCGATTTGAATATGGCACATAAATTAGGTATGGAATTTGATAAAAGACGACACAGCAATGCAGGTAAATAAACTAGAAATATTTATTTAAATTTATTTGGCTAGAGCATCAAGACTTCGACACATTTGCTGTCCATCATTTGGTATCTTTTCTTTTGTGTCGTATCCCAGCTAAATCGCCCTAAGTGACGCCCTGAAACTGTTAATGAATGTGTGGCATTGAAATTGTGCAATACTTTATTAATTCAAATTGATAATGTTGTTTGTTTGCTTTTGTTTATTGATTTATTTTTGCTCTGTCCATCATTCAATTCTCGACGCGTTCTTTGCCACTTTAATTATTACAATTAAAACATTAAATGTTTGCCTTGACCACGCGCAAAAACCAAAGACGTGCAAAACAAAAACAAGTATCTACAAAAAGCCAAGCTCATTGACGTGTCTTTGACTGACGACTGTGTCTGTGACTTCTTAATGCGCACGCATATTTGGCATTAAAAGCGTATTAAACAAATTATAAGTTATAATTGCTATTACGGATTCATTTTTTAATGTGCTCAGTCCAAATTTTTGGTTCAAATGTCTAATCATAGTATGAATTCAAATGCTCTTATTAAATCGACTTTCCGGCTTATAGCTTAGACTCTGTCTTGGCAAAGAGAACACTCGCTTGTTATTTCACTACGTGTTGCAATTTGCTGAGAGCGAGTGAACGGTGAGCGGCTCTGCTGTTGCAATTCTCTACGTAGAAGCAGCAAACTAGTTAAAGAAGCAGCGAAGTTGGAGTAGAAACGTCCGAAGTCGCTTTGTTTTATGCACAGCGCGGCATCAAGCGATGCTTTCAAGGTCGCCGGCTTACATAAGCGCAGCGTCAGAAACAGAAAAAAAAGCAGAAAAAACCCAACAGCTGCGGCCACCAGCAAGCAGCGAGCAGCCCTTTTTGTTCGAAGGTGAACGAGCTGACGCCTCGCCAAGGAGCAACAAGCGGAGCCAACAAACTTTGTCTCACAATGTGCTCAAAAAAGTAAACTAGTTAAAAGTCTGCAGTAGAGCGTGTAGACTTTAAAAGACCGCTCACTTGTTGAGAAGACAGCCTATTAAGCTCGTGAAAGACATTTTAATAATCAATAAAGTTTTTCTATTAAGCACTTTGGTTTTTGGCCATTTAACACTGTGGTAGTTGTATAATAAAGTAACGATGATCAAGAATAAACATACTCCTTACCCACCTGCCTACAAACTTATAAACCACTCAATTTTCTTCAAGTGCGCGGTCTCAACGAAGCGCCAGAAACCACGCGCTCATTCCGCAAAGAGTCAGTAGTTGTCTGCTGAGTGAGTGAGTTTATTGAGCGCTTACGCTCCCATTGAGCTGCTTGAGCTTTCAGCTTTTACACGCGCAACATACGCAACACGTGCAAAAGTGCAGCAGCCTCAACAGACACACACACACACACTCACAAGCAAGCAGTCACACGCACAGAAAACTACTCAATTGCGCTCTGTCTTTGACGCGCACGCTCTCCTCCTCTCTCTCTTACGCTGCTTCACTCTTTCTTACGCTCAGTCGCTGGCAAAGTGTAAAGTGCAAAGCCAGCAGCGACGCCGCGTCGCAGCATTGGCAGCGCAGCTCAGGTCTCAGCTTTGACAACAACTTGAAGTCAGTCTTAGTCGCAGCTTAAAGCGCAACGCACGCGTCTACGAACTCGCTCCCGGCTGCCAAAAGAAAAGAAATATATATACCATATTGAAATATAGAAAATAGGTACGTCGTGTTATTTGGTGTGACATCAAGAGCGATAACGATAACACAGTGTGTCGAAAATCAAATATTCAATTACCAGGCGCGTGTGGATAACGTTTTATTCAAGTTTGTGCTTCAAGTCTTTTGTTGTGCGAAATCAATCATCTAAGCTAATTGCGATTGGATTATACCAACAATAACAACAACAACAATAACTGCTGCAAAAACAACACATAACTTGAGCAAACATTTGCGCAAAGTTGACGACATTTAACGACTTTATTCTACACACACACAAACACACACATACACACACGCGTACTTAGTATACTTAGGTCCGCGAACACAGGAAACACCTTAAGATCGCACACTGTAAGTGTAAATTTGCTAGTTAAACAGCTTTCAGATTTGGAGTTTGACGAGCTGGCACCTCAAGTGCTACACGTTGCAGGAAATCTACATTTCGCAAAAAATAAGAAGAATTTTAGAAAAAAAATAGTAATAATAAGACAATAAATATTCTTTGTGAAGCAAATGGCTGCCGCCGCTTTGTTGTCTCTTCTTTTGACGACAATTACTTTTTGTTATTTTGCGGTCTTTTTTTTGTCGTGTCTTCCATCATTGTCCACATCAGCAAAACAAGGCAAACATTAGTGCGATGTTAGGCTTTGGGCAGAGCAACGTGACTGTTTCACTGCCACGCCCACGCTGTGAGGCTACTGTTCGTTTGAAATTTGGCAAACGTTTTGCATACAAATGGCTAATTTTGCAGCCCAATGTCGTCGTCTCGCCCAAAAATGCTGTTAGAATCAAATTCAATTATCAGGCTATGATCTTTCTGTAGAATATTCCATAGAGGATCAGAGATCGGTTTGGAAAATATTCCAAGTCTTCTCTGCGCTTTTCAAAACTCTTCGAGCACACCTCTGTGTTGCCTTGTTAAACTATATGCTATACTAGATGAAATGAATGTCAATTAAAGCTCAGTTAACACTTAATATGTGCACTCCCATGTGTACTTAGCTCTTAATATAACGATATCTATGTATGTTCGTCTGTCTAGTTATTATAGAATTATTTCTTAATGCGGTTCTATTTCTTGATCAGCTTAAAAATTTCCAGATCGATACTAATTGTTGATAATTAGCAGCTACTGGAAGTAATACAACGAGACGGCAACAGGCAACATAGCCAAGAGGTCAACAGCAATTTGCGAGCACGGCCGGCATTGTAACCGAAAGATTCAGTCAGTTAGTCAGTGAGTTGGCTTGTCAGTTAGCCAGTTTGTCAATTTGTCAGTTTCGAGCAAAGTTCGGCTTAAATTGGTGTTGTGACTTTGTTCGCCTTAGCGAATATACAGCACACAAGCGTGCTCCATACAGTTACAGCTAGAGATACAGATATAGATACAGATACAAAGATACATCTGCAGCTTATGACGTTAATAATATGCTACCTGTGACTTTTAAAATAAACATTCAACTTCAACTGCATTCATTGTCGCATTTTGTGCACCCAACGACCTTCTGTTTTGGCCCTGAAAATTTGTTGTCAAGGTTTTCTTGCCACACACACACTCGCGCGCTCTCTCTATCTATCCCTTTCTCGCTCTTTCACGCTGCATTTCCGAACTGTGCAGCATTTAAAGCTTCAACTTGAACTGGTATTTTCGGCTTGGGTTTTTTTCTTTCCGTTTTCTTTTCTGCTGCTTCTTCTGCTTCTGTTGCTCTTGTGCTTTTTAAGTCTTCTGTTTTTTACTGAATAAAATTTAGTGATTTTTTTTGAGCTCGATCGTTTCAGCACGCACAGCAAAGTTCAAGGAGTCGCATGGAAATGTAGCTGTATTAAAAATTCATAATAATTCATTATAATCAAGGCAGTCGCAAAACATTTAATTCTAGTTTCGTTTCCGATTAAGTGGTTATTAAACTAATTACTAACTGTTTTGCAATGGCTTATAGCTTACGGCTTACAGATTAGACTTTGTTATTGTTATTTCGTCAGGCCAAACAGCTTAAGATTGTTTAACATCAATTACACTGAGTGTTAGTATGTGACGATAGCTGCTTGGCCAGTGCTGTTGGACAGTTAATGACTTGATCTAATGGATCAATTAAGACAGTCTGATCGACAGTTGTGCTTAAAAGCCTTGTTACTGTTTTGTCTGTGCCCTCTGCTTGGCCTAATGAGTCTGGACAGTGACTTGCCAACGGATTATCATTATTATTTTAATTATTTTTAATGCCATTGAACTGTCAGCATAATAAAGCACTGACATATCAATCAATACGCCCAAAGACGATGCTTCACCTAAGTAAATATTAATGTAAATGTATATTTAATTGCACAATTTCTTGCCACGTGAAGCAGCTGTTGAAATTCTCGGGGACTTACAGTTAGTCAATACTTTGGACTTGCTACTTTAACTGCCGATATGTGTTAAGACTGAGGGAATTATTTATTAATCGTTGCGGACATTCAAGCGGACATTCTCTTTCAAAAACTGTTATTAAGTATACTTAAGTTAAGCGACTAGTTTCAGTACGAGTTCTGTAACGTTTAGGCCAAGTTAAAAGCGAAAAACACGAGCAAATGTTTTTATTTGGCTGCCAATCCAGTTGAATCGCGTGATTGCCAAATTCTCGGCTATGAAATAAACTGCAATCAGATTATCTAAGGATGGTAATAAATGGCAAGCTTGTTTTTGTGTGAGTGCGGGTGAGCTAAGCTAGTGAGCAAGAGAGAGAGAAAGAGAGAGGTAGAGGGACGGATAGGGAAGCCATCCAACCAGCTGTGAGTAAATTAAGCTCTTAACTGGTTTGCACTGTTGCCGCAATGGATAAGTGCCACAGCCGAAGAAGTTGCAGCAGTTGCAGACACTAAACTGTGTCGCACACATGTGCAAAACACACACACACACACAGAGACACACACGCAGACGTGCTTGAAATTATGTCATCGGAAAAACAAGTCGTTGATGAAAATGAAATTGAAAACGCAATGAAAAACCCAAAGACTCTAAACAAGTCAACAACTTGTGCAGAGAGCGAAAGTAAAGTCAAGTCTGCCTCTCTGTCTGCCAAATACAGTACCCCACTCAGTCATTCAGTCAGTCTTTCAGTCATTCATTCAGTCAGTTCTAAAGACCTTCTTAGCCTGGCTGTATAGGCACTTTAATGGCTGCCACATGCCGTCGCCGTTGGCTATTTAAATTGATTTTTTATTTTTTATTACCACGCAACGCAATGCAAAACAAAACAAACAAAAAATATTCAAGCATCGGCATATGAATTATTAAGCAGCTGAGCAGTTAGACAGCCAAAATACAAGTACTCAAAACAATTAGGCATCGATGCCAAATTGTTATACCAATTTGGGTTTTCCGGTACACACACACACTACCTTCTATTTATAAATTATATAGCACTTATATGCTTGCAAAAGTCGGTGCAACTGAAGTATCGATTGCCTAATTGAATCTAAGTCTAATTTAGAAATGAAAATGGAAAATTATTGTTATTGTATAAAGTTATTTAATGGTATTTATTTTTCGCCAGCTGCGAATGAATGGCATGAATCGAACAACTGGTCAATATTGCTTAATTTTTGCCAATCGCATATCTAAGCTACTCTCGACAGAGTTGTATCAGTTTATAGAGCAGTTTGACTTGTAGTAGTGGTAGAAAATAATTAAACCCATTGGTTTTATTTATTTGGTTTATTTTTCTATCAGAGGAACATAATAAAATTCGGTTTTTTTAAGTAATTAATTTGTAGCAGCTTGTTTATAGTTAACTATAATAAATTTATAGTTTGTATCTAAAAAAAACTAAAAGTTAATTTAAAAATGTAATTAAATATATAAGAATATAATTGTGACATGTGGAAGTCGTTTTAAATTAATTTTTTTTCTTTAAGAATTGAATTTATTTTGAATTTATCAAATAATTAAAAAAACAGCTTAAAACTTGTTTGAAAAATTCGAATAACTTGTGTAAGTTAAGTTCAATTTTTAAATTTATTTATATTATTTTTCTTTAAGTGCATTTTGTCTTCGTTGTGTTTTATTGTCATTACGTTAATATCGTTTCTTACTAGTTTACAAAACGTGGTTTTTCTCAAGAGTTGCAACTTGTTTCGTGCACGTGTATGTGTGTGTGTGTGTGAGTTGTGTGTTGTGTGTTGTTTGGTAGTAACTGAAGTTGTTTTTGTTTACGTGTTGCAGATTCATTGAACCCATTGAAGCCACTTGTCGATGTTTCTACTGTTGTTTCTACTGTAGTTTTTGTTGTTGTTGTTTGACTCTTATGCAAATGCGTCATGCATCGAAATGCAGCCAAGCGACAGACATTTAAGCCTGATGAAATTCTGCTTTTGACCAAATAATAATATTATTCGATGACGCAGAGCAACACACAATTTTTCCGTTGCAACTGTTTTGTGACGGAAAAGGCAAATTGCATGCCAAAAACGCTGTTACGACAGTCGACAATCAGTTAACAACACTATGATTATAGCCAGCTTGTTAGCTAAGAACACACACACACACAGAGAAGTAGTTGATATTTCAAAATAAATAACAAAGTGTCGATAGTATTCAAAATACAAGCTGAAGTCATGCCCAAAAAAGGCGTCAATGTCAAATGCGTACCTTGCTTTAGCCACAATTAACAGTGTTCAATTGTTGTTGTTATTTTTAGTGTTTTTTAGTGCTTTTAGTGTTGTTGATAGCTAAGCGGCTTTTGGACTTTACTTTGATACTGCTCGTATGCTGTGAAACTCTATGACAAAATCGTATAAAGTACGACGACTGTAATTGAACGTATATTATAGACGTATATAGCATGACTTGGCTTTAAAGTTAGTGAAATGAACTGTTTGATGATTGTATAATAATTATGTTTATGATTTACAAAAAAAAACTTTTCTCTGTGGTTGGAAAACAACAACTACATACAGTGCCTTCAAGTAAACTACTGCATTACAAATTCTTGAATAACTATATAGCATTACTAATAAAGTGAGTGTATGTGTGTGTTAATGTGTTTGTTTTCAACATCTTTATGCGTTATGTGACTGCAAATTGAACTCGTCAAACTTCAAGTCTAGCGAAATCAAATAACGATTTACACTCAAAACATGATCATTATTTAAATATTGTTTATATGTACATTTCAGCAATGTGGGCATAAAAAATACCCCAAAAAAATACACAAAAATAAAAAACAAACTACAGAAATATATAAAAACAAAACTCCACTGGATCATTGCAAAAGATCGACTGTAACGAACAGTTACGAGTTACGTTTTTCCCCTCGAACAGTCGCTGGTTTTGTGTTCCCCTTCACCCACAGACACAGAGTGTGTGGTAAAAGTAAAATCCGTGTAACTAGCATTTAAATAACTAAACAAAAGCTAAATAAAACTAAACATAATCAACGGCAAACACCCACCCAAAAAAAGGCGGATCACAAAAGACATAAAAAGCCAAAAGACAAAAATAAAAAATGCTGATATCAACGTAAGTAAAAGTACACATCATAATAACAACAACAATTACTATAACAGTTGTTAATTGCAATCAAATTTGTAGTATGATCAAAATAAACAGCAACAATAAGTCGAATTTTTGACCCACTGATGTTGACCCACTTGACGCTGTGTTTATAATTTAAAACTCGCTTGTCAGCTGCTTCCTTTAGGCGTTTGCCAATCGGTTGATCAGTCAATCCGTCAGTCAGTCAATAGCTCAGTCAGTCTTCCTGTTGCTCTGTTTAAAGCTCTCTCTCTCTCACTCTCTCCTACTCTCACTCTTCCTCCTTCTTCTCCTGCTGTCTTTATCTTTCTTTTTGCTGTTTGTCGCCCGTATAAATATTGCATAATCTTTTAGCTGTTCGTTGTATGCTGTGATTGGTTTTGACTTTTCCTACATTTTTGCCCTTCTCACAGCATTGGCTTAGCCACAATTCATCTCCATGACTCTCACGCTCTTTATCTCTCTCTCTCTCTCTCTCTTGGTCTCTTTTGCATATTTGCACGCTGCGTCAAGCGACCGCATTTTTGAGCAGGGCGAACAAGTTTGTAATTGTGTCAAACACTCGCTCCCAAGCTGCCAAAAGCCCATTGCATAATCTTGGCCATATCAACTTGGCCATTTGTCAGCATCTTCAATGGATTTAAGCGCAATTTATCATTAACTCCATAAGCAATTGATAAAATAAGAAAAAATGAGTAGAGAAAATTCACATGAAATGAATTTAAATATAGCACAAATAATTTAGTTAACAATCTTGAGTAAACTGCCCATCAAATGTTGCTAAAATAATAGAAAATGCTTTATATTAAAAAAACTTGATTCAACTTGTAGTAGAAACACAATTGACTATAAAAACTTGGTTATTTTCCGTGCCATATAGTAAACACTCGACCACTTTTAACAGGGTATTGTTTACGTTGACGGCTAAATTAGCAACTGCCGCCTTCCGTGCAAGTGTGTTGAATGGAAATTCCACAAGATTTGTTTTTCTTATGCGCTGTTATTGTCTTGAAAGTCAAGAATCAATTGTGAATTCCTTGAGGATCGCTTACATTTAAAATTCCAATCATTTGTCGCTTTGTTGCGTGACGACGCAGGCGAATTAAAAGAGAGACAGAGACAGAGGGAGTGAAAAAGAGAGATAGAAATTACAGAGAGTATTGTTGGGTGGACTTGTTTATGTGGCGTGCTTGGCATTAACTTGATTACATATGATTAGATAGCTTCAATCATCAATCATTCTCCACTATAGCAGTTGTTGTTTTTCTCCTTTGTTGTTTTTGTTTCTGTTATTTGCAATTGCAATTTGTGCTTACGTAAGTTCATTATGAAGCTGATTGTCAAATAAACAAAAATTATTGAATGCATTTCCTGTCTGATGACTCAGCTGCACGGAGACTTTGACTTGGACAGACCCGTTAATAAAGACTTGGACTTTCGAAAGATTTGTCTCGCATGGAGATGAGCTCATAAGTGTCAAGTGGGCGTGTCACTTTGACGAGCAGAATTCTGGCAGAATTGTATAATTAGCTACTCTGGTGAAATTTGCACTTTAGTTTATTTAATGTTAACTTTCAGCTGTAAAACTAAAGCTATTTGACTTATTATGGGCTTTTATGGATATTTATTTAGCAACAAATTTGTGTTTTTATATGACAATAGTCGTTTCTCGGCACCTTTAAATCTAATTTAGTTGCGCTTGGAAAATGCCTTAAAAAATATGGCAATTAACTTAATTGACTTAGAGCCAAGTCTGCTAAGGTTTATGGGCCAATCTTGAAAACATTTCTCACGCTCATTTAATGAGATGACACTAAACTCTGATGCAATGAGCTTTTTGTCACCTACGGAGCCGCCTAAATGCCTTAATAGTTAATTAAATTATCAATAAGCGCAGCAAACAAAACAACAAAAAATAAAACGCTCAAATTTCCAGTCATAAATGTCAAGCGCACCCAAAAACACTAACAACAACAGCAACAACAGAAATGTTAGCCTGTTGTCATTATAAAAAACTACTTGGCCTGACCTTGTCCATTGTTGACTGTGCATACACACAAAGCACACACAAAAACACACACACACGTGTGCACACTGAAATTTACGCAATTTACGCATACATCAAAAAAATGTTGGCTCTGACTAACACACACACGCATACAACAATACGCAAATCGAAAGACTCAAGCAACGAACTTGAAACACATTTCGTCAACTCGCTCGTTATTGTTTCATTCAGCTCTACCCATAGCTACAACTATATATATATTTATATAGCGTCGATTGCAGCACCAGATATTTCTAAATGCGTTTCATTTACAGAATTAATTTTGGCCAAAAGAGAAAAAGAAAAAAAAACCTTTAACGAAATGCCATCGCAATATGCAAATATTTTCCAATAGGCTCGTCGCATAATCGAAAGCTACTTGGCTTAATCAATTTGGCTGTTTTGTCCAACTGTTTGCCTGTCTCACATTTGAGCCAACATTGAGCAATCTGCAGTCGCTCAGCTCGAACTGGAACTGAAGTTATAAAAAATGCAAACATTTGGCCGACGATCGCATATTTATTCACTGAACGCAATCGTCGATTAGCAAAAAGCCTAATCGATAAACCTTTTTGTTAATGTTGATTTTGACGCAGACGCTGGCAGCGTTCAATCAATGACCTTGAACTAGTTTCTCATCAATTTGTATATATTTATGGTTATTTTTTGGCTGCTTGGTATGACTTGGCTTTTTGGTTAATGATGTGGAAAAAAGGCCCAAAACGGCGGCTGATAAATGTTAAAAAGGTGTAAATTATTTGTAGATTGGTCGAGTGAGTGTGAGTGTGATTAATAGTCTTAACAATTAGTCACTTTCTTTGGCCATTTAGCTAATCGTTTGGCCCACGGTGCAGCTAACCTTGACCCAAATGAGTTTTGTATTTAGTTTTGCTTACGAGTCAATTGTTTGCTGCACTTTTTTTTGGCACAAGCCGGCTCAATAATTTAGTTGGCAACAGACTAACTGTTTGCATTGCAATTGCGCAATCAACGCGTCAAATGAAAATGCAAATGCAAACGACAAACGGCAAACGACAAGAAAGCAAAACAAAAATCGATTGCAAATGCAAAACTGAAAAATGCATTTAGCTATAAGTATAAATACTTACAGTGCTTGTTTAACGGCTGACCAACAGCGACAGCAACATTGTTGGGCAATCGAGCAGACCCAGCCCGACCAGGCTAGACCTGCTCTGGTCTGGCCAGTGTGGCTAAAACCGCTTCAAGGCATTCACTTGTAAGCCAAAGTGTTGGCAAAAAAAGCAACCAAAAGACACAAGGCGTTGGGTAAGACTGTGTGTGTGTGTGTATTGAAAAGAAAAGTGTTGTTAGTTTAGTCACTTACACACACACATAAATCTTTTGTTTTATGCTTTTATTTGTCGCTGCTGACACAGTTTTTTATACAACAGGAAGTTATCAATGCTGCCTGATTCTAAAACGAATGACTTAGGCAACAAACTCGTTTTGTGCCAACACTTGTGATTTATTTAAGCAACACAGATGTTGTAGCCATATCTAATTGTTGATATTTCTCATTCACAGCGTATCCACAGACTCCGTTATGACGGCCACAAACAACGATGGTGGCACACAGCCAAATTCGGTTACCGTTTGGGGCGCTCCCGCGGCGGGACCCCGCAACACACAGGCGGCTGTCTCAGTGCGGCACGCCTTTAAGGCCTATGGCAAGAAGAAGAACGCCAATCAGGTGTTGAACAACTTGAACATGACGGTACCCAAGGGCACAATGTAAGTATTCACATACATCATACATCATACGCTTGACTACTGCGTTGAAAAGTGAAATGTTGACAGCTTTATTTAGCGGGATTTTTGAAATAGAAACGAGCGAAAGTAATTCACACTTAACACATCATCTGTGCCACAGTTAGCACGGCATAAACACTTAGTAGAACATATTTATATATATGTATATCTATAGATATGATGTACATTAAAACTTGTGCAATGCCGTATCAATCGATTCAAGTATTTCCTGTATGAAAAGGTCAGCTAATCGCTATCAACTTTAATAGCTATAATTAACTATGCATGCACACATAGCCCCTAGGTGGATTGGGATTATTTCTAGTTCGATCTAAATACTTAAACAATCACAACTAACTGCGATCGTCTTTGCAATTGAAACAGCATTTTTGCATTACAAATGAAACAAGTTTAATAGAAGTCAATCAGTTGAATATTGATAGAGGGTTGATCAAACAGTCTGTTGAAAGCTAAAGTTCGTTAAACATTTATTTAAATTAAAACGCGGAAGGCACTAAATTACAATAGAATTAAAAGCAGATTTAAATGCAGTTAGTTATGCATACAAATAGCTTAATTAATTTGCTTTTAGAACAAAAAGTCATAACTTTTATTAAATTTATATATGAAGCATAAGCTATTAAATAAATTGAATTATTTTTTATATTATAGAAAGGTAGAAAATGTATGTAAAACTTTATGGCTAAAAAACAATTAGCGCTTCTTTAAGCGATTTTAAGCACCTGCAGTTCTCTCTCTCTCTCATTAAACTGGAATTGGCATATATTTTAATGGCAACCATATGAGTTTATGGCCACAAATTGATTGCGCAATTAAAACAAGAAATAAAGAGGGAAATATAATAAATTTCTTAAGCATGCAGTCTGAGTTCTGTCGCTGTCTCTGTCTCGACTGCCTCACTCTTGTGATTAAATCAAAGTGCGCAGTCTTGACCCAGAATTGTGATATTTGCAGGCTGCTTAAACAACAGTTAAGCATGGTCAGTTTCGGCTTTGAGCTAGGTCAGTCATCAGTCCAATGAACCGCCTGCAAAACTGGCTAAAATTAATGTAAACTTAAATTTGTTTTTCGGTTTTCTGTTTGTTTTTTTTTTCGGGTCGTTTCAAAGTCGCTGCGATAATTAAGTGGCAGCTCGGGATTGGGAATAGGGGAATGGGGAGTGTTGTTTTTATCAAATTCGTTAAATGCTGCAGCGTGTTAATTATAATAATAAATCCAATAACAAACCGAAACGTGCGACCTACGTGCTGACGAAAAAAATATTGTCAAAGGCCGACAGAAAAGTAAAGAAAAAAAATAGACAAACGATAACAACAACAAGAGCTTAAAAAGAGTAATAATAATAACAATAATAATTGTGGCTGATTGTGGGTCTGGCTAAGAGGTGGAGTCGTGTTGCGGCATTTTGATAGCCAACTGCGAAAAACATGTCTCAGTTTTTATTTATTTTCAAGGTGAACATTTCGAAATAATTCAACTTGAACTGCTGAAATTAACATTGACATCGCCGTTGACACGGCACGAATCATCATCATTATTGACACAAAAACAACTCACTAACTTAGCCACTTATTTCACTTGTTATTCGCTGACTTGGCTTATTGCTTAACCAACAACAAACGACTCACAAAAAAATAGCTGTGTACTTAACATTGCTGAGCTATTCTTTTAATACTTTTGTGCTTTCTTTGTAGTTATGGCTTGCTGGGTGCCTCTGGCTGTGGCAAGACCACGCTGCTCTCCTGCATTGTGGGCAGACGCCGCATGGACTCCGGTGAGATCTTTGTGCTGGGCGGCAAGCCGGGTACTCGCGGTTCGGGTGTACCCGGCAAGCGTGTGGGTTACATGCCACAGGAGATTGCACTCTATGGCGAGTTCTCCATTCAGGAGACCATGATGTACTTTGGCTGGATCTTTGGCATGGAGACCAAAGAGATACTCGAGCGCTTGCAGTTTCTGCTCAACTTTCTTGATCTGCCCTCGGAGAAGCGTCTGGTGAAGAACTTGAGTGGTGGACAGCAGCGACGTGTGAGCTTCGCTGTCGCTTTAATGCACGATCCGGAGCTGTTGATTCTGGACGAGCCCACGGTGGGCGTGGATCCATTGCTGCGTCAGAGCATCTGGAATCATTTGGTGCACATCACAAAGGCGGGTCAGAAGACAGTGATCATTACCACACATTACATCGAGGAAGCTCGCCAGGCACACACAGTAAGTGATTTGTATGTCAATAAATATTTAAGTTCCGAAATTAACTTGTTCTTCTCTGCTTTCAGATTGGTTTGATGCGTTCCGGACACTTGCTGGCCGAGGAATCACCCAGCGTGCTGCTCTCCATGTACAAGTGCATCAGCTTGGAGGAAGTCTTTCTCAAACTGTCACGCATTCAGAGCCAAAAGGGCGATGTAACCCATGTGAATTTCAGGTGAGTGTCTAACACGTGTCTAACCCAAAGCATCGACACTCAAACGTAATAAACTAGAACCATCTAATTTTTGATATGATTTCTTAATTTTCATTTGATCTGACACTCGCATGCTTGCAAACAACAACACCAACAATCCACCAACACCACAAAACCACCACACAAACCACCCCATCTATGTGTATCTGTTCCTCTCTGTCCACCACTTTCTTTCTGTGTGTGTGTTCTTGTTGACAATGGTGATAGTAACAACATCTCGTTGCATGCCATGGCCTTTGGCAGCAAAATGGATAAGCCCAGTTCCAGTCAAGAAGGCGGCGTAGTTGGCCTCAATTTCCATCAGAGCAAGGAGGTGCTCATCAACGACAGCAATGGCTCCATCTACACGGTTTGTTTGACTTTATAGAATTTTACTGGTGAATTCTAATCAATTCCCTCTGCAGTTGAACCAGGAACCCTACAGTCCACCGCCTTCGAAGCGTCAGAACAATCCCAATGACGAGGAGAGTTGCCAGGATTGCTTTGCCGATCTCTGCAAGGTCACGTCCAAGGGCAAAATCCGTGCACTGCTCACCAAGAACATGTTGCGCATGTGGCGTAATGTGGGCGTGATGCTTTTCATATTCGCACTGCCGGTCATGCAGGTGATACTCTTCTGCTTGGCCATTGGACGGGATCCACAGGGCCTCAATCTGGCCATTGTTAACAACGAAATGAACAATACGGTGGGTGAAGCACTTCTTTTTTCCAGTAACTTTTTCGTTAAGAAAACTTTTTGTTTTCCTTTGGGTTTATTTCTACTTGCTGCTTTAGGACACTTGCTTCTGGGAGGATGGCTGTCACTTTGCTAATCTGGGCTGCCGCTATCTGAATCATCTGAATACGAGTGTGGTTAAAACATATTATACGGACATAGACGAGGCCAAAGCGGCGGTGAGGCGTGGCGATGCCTGGGGCGCTGTCTACATAACGGAAAACTTCACTGATGCGTTCACGGCACGCGCTGCTTTGGGACGGGATTCAGATGATGAAACCATTGAGCAGTCTGAAGTCAAGGTCTGGCTGGATATGTCCAATCAGCAGATTGGTGTCATGCTGAATCGTGACATACAATTGGCCTACCGTGACTTTGCTATGGGTCTGCTGGGACAGTGCGGTAATAATCCCAAACTGGGCGATGTGCCAATTCAGTTCCGAGAACCCATTTATGGCACTATGAATCCATCCTTCACCGACTTCGTTGCACCTGGCGTGATTCTGACGTATGTAGAAATTAAATGCGTCAGTAATGCTGAAAATTTAATTATTATTTTGTTTTTATTGTTTATTTTAATAGCATTGTCTTCTTCTTGGCTGTTGCATTGACGTCATCGGCGCTGATCATTGAACGCACTGAGGTGAGTAGAGAATGGAAGTTAATTGGTTTTCGTGCCCTTTAATTTGTCTCGCTTTTCCTTCCTCTCCACCTTTAGGGCCTGCTGGATCGCTCCTGGGTAGCTGGTGTCTCACCTGGCGAGATTCTGTTCTCACACGTCATCACACAGTTTGTAGTCATGTGTGGACAGACAACTTTGGTGCTCATCTTTATGCTTGTCGTGTTTGGTGTGACCAACAATGGCGAACTCTTCTGGGTGATTGTCTTGACACTGTTACAGGGTATGTGCGGCATGTGCTTCGGTTTCCTCATCTCGTCCGTTTGCGAACTGGAACGCAATGCCATTCAGTTGGCGCTGGGCTCCTTCTATCCCACACTGCTGCTCTCGGGCGTCATTTGGCCCATTGAGGGCATGCCCGTAGTGCTCAGGTGAGTCTAGTCTCTAACTAACTTAATTACCTTACTATATTAACCTTTTTCTTTGACCTTTTTAGATACATCTCGCTGTGCCTGCCCTTGACACTGGCCACATCCTCACTGCGCTCGATTCTGACGCGAGGCTGGGCGATACTTGAGGCGGATGTGTATATCGGTTACCTGAGCACGTTGTCCTGGATTCTGGGCTTCCTGGTGCTCACGCTGATCGTGCTGCGTGCCAAGCGCGGCTAGAGCTCGACCCATTTTGTTTGGGACGGGGGGATTTACATTTTAGTGAAACTAATTTTAAATATTTACTTTTAGTTTCCGTTTAGACTAGGACTAGGCCGCTTTTAGTAGTCATCCTTCTAATTCCTCTTTAGTTATTTAAATTCCTAAGCGTCCTTGTCCAGCTTCTATTTGCTTTTCATTTTTCTTCTCTTTTCTTTTCGCCTTTTATTCTCTTTCTTTCGATCTGTAGCAATCTATAAGAAATGTCATAAATTATTTAAGCACATTTGCGATTTCTTTCAATTTTCATTGTTTCCTTTGCAAAGTTTTTTCCTTATTTTTTAAGTTGTGCACATTTTACGTAGTTTATTTTGTAAGGTTTAGGTACATAAATAAATTGTTGTAAATATTTAGAGCAGCAACGTTATCACAAAGCAATTATATACAAAGCAAATCCCAATTACTAGCCACGTTGCGTATCAAATATCATTTGCAAACCCCTTTTTCCAGAATTCGGATTTTTATTCTTTGTAAAATGGGCAAAAAGCACACAAACCTAATTTTATATATTTTCAATGGACTGTGATTGTACTATGTTTTTTTTTTTGTTTTTACACTGCACATAGAGAAAAACGACAAAAAAACGGAAGGCAAGAGAAAACAAACTAAACAAAAAAAAAAATAAAAACAAATAAAAAATGGTGGGGTTTGTTATTAACATTAAGTAGCTTAAAGCATTTTTGTATGGGTTTAAGTTTTGTAAGTTAAAACATAATTAAATACAATAATGTAAACTACACTACTTACAAAAGAGAAAATATTAAGAAAAAAACAAAACTATATAAATTGATATGTGTAGAAATCATATGCAAATAGCATAAATATTTCTCAACGAAACAAAACGACGAACAAATTATGATTTGTTCTTATTTAAGCAAAACTATAATTATGTATAAATAACAATAAAAATGAATAAAGACAATTTTTAGTTGTATTTTATTTTAAAACACGCAAATTGGTTAATTTTATTCAAATTGGGGCGTTTGAATTGGCGCGCAACTATTTGCTTACGCTGTTCAACACTGTCGTCTGTTTAAGAGTTGGCAGCACTGCTTTTAAGTGCTGCCCAGCGCGCAGAATAAACACATGTTCGCTTCGAAGAAGAAGAGGAAGCATAATAACAAAGAAAATTAGCGAAGCCCATTTGAAATAAAAACAACGATTGTAATTAAACAAAATGTGATAAACGGTTAATAATTAAATACAATTAAATACAACAATATGGACAAGTCCAGTGTATACGAGAAATTCACTGGCCAGGTGGACCAACTGCGTAACACAGAATGCAGGTAAGAGCTCTGTTTGTTTGTTTGTGTTTGTTAGCGTTTTTTACTGGGGCTGCAGCAGACCGGCAACAGTTTGTCGTTGCGCAAAAGGACAAAGCAGCTAGAAAAATGCCTCTTAGCAACCGATTAAGCAGCTTATTATGTCGATATTTAGGATATATCTTTGTTCTTGAGTTGGACAGCAACAACTGCTTGGGAGTAAATCACAGCACATTGCAGTCCATCCATGACGTCATCAGAAATGACTATGTGTCCAAGTGTTCACGACTGAATGACTAGAGCGGCTGCTGAGCAATACAAATGATAGCCCTTAATATGCGGCTTAATCTCTGCTGGCAATTGGCCAAAACAGCTTGCCACCAACTGTTGCCCGTCTGAAGTTACGCCCCTTTAGTTTCCCGACTTACTTTACTCGTATTTGCATTATTAAATTTAAATATTCTTGCAGCCAAAAACAAAAGATTGCCTGCTTCCAGCAGATAGCCGAGTGCATTATGTCACCAGCGTTGGCGGCCCACATCAATTATGCCGCACATTGTGGCACTGCTACAAATGTTTTGCTGTTGTTCTGTGAAGATTTTGATTCTGTGGTGCGTATGAGCGCCGAGGAGAATCTCAATAAAATCTTTCGTGCCTTGGAAAAGACGCGTGTGAGTCGCATCCTAATGGATCTTTATGGTGAAATCAAACGGAATGGCAATCAACGGTAAGTATTTGATATAATTCGATGTATCCAATATATAATTTGTTCTTTTCTTAGTTCGCTACGCATCTGTTTGAATCTGTTTTCCTACTATGCGCCACAGATCAGGGAGAAGCACATCAAGTGGTATGCTGTACGTCTACTGCAGTGCATGTCCATCATATCACAGCGGAAGGAAACGCTGTTGCAGGAGACACTTTGTGATTTTGTCAAACATTTTGGACGCTATGTGCAACAGGGTCTAAATGATAGCGAGACCTGCACGCTGTTTGAGGTAAAATCAACTGGCAATAAGTGACAACATAGTCAGATAGTTAAAAAATCTTTAAAGATAGCTGTTTGTTTTTTGATAAAGTTAGAGCATCAGTGAACAATTTATATCAGACAAGTTAAGCCATGCGCTTAAAGCAACCCAACTAGCTTATATAAATATATTCTGTTCAATGCAATTTAAAGTTCAAGCATGATTAGAAAGTTTACATGTATGTTTGGATAGTGAGAATGACCTTGTCCGTTGTCTGTTTAGTAAAGATTAATGAAATATCTTTGAAATATAAACTACATATTTAAATTACCTTGAGTGCTAGTTTATGAAGCTTTTTAAAGAATAGATGATTGAACATTTGTAGTTGCATGTCAGTAATTTAACATAAAAACAACTACAGAATGGTAATTTAATATGTTTAAAAGAAAAGTCTAGACAGTTAAATTAGTTTGTAGCACACAATTCGATCGTTTTAAGCTGAAATTAGTGCCACATATCAAGTATCAATTGTAATTAAGCAGCTTGCCAAGCGATTGCTTAGAGCAAGACATCCGGCATGGCTGTCTTGGCCAAAAGCAATTGGTGGCTCATTGACTTATTGACTCAATACCCAATTTCCTTGATTGCAGACATTCCTGTGCAACATTAGCGCGGATTGCGCCGTGAAGCGTCGCTGTTCGGCCCAAAATTGCATCAGTTTGATTGAGCATGCGCGCAATAGAAGTCTGATGGCCAGACATGGACTGAACAAAGTGATTGGTAAGCCAGCAATAACAAATGCCGGATATGAAATGTGAACGTGAACGTGAACACCAGAGCTAACGCCAATGTGCACGTGCATGTCCACATTTATATCGTTTATATCCTAAGCGTATATTGTATATCCCCATACAGAAAGTTAGGATTACAAAAAGCATATCAATTGTTAATGCAGCTGCTGTCGGTTTGTGGCATTTATTTGTACGAGTATTTAGAATTGTTTTTATTTAACATTTGTTGCTTGCTTTACAAAGTTATATGTATTCGGGTACATATTCATATGCTGTTGTTGTTTACTATTTGACGCATTTGCTTGGTGCCAATACAAAAATCGCTTTATTTTCATCAATAATGAAATCTGGGTTTAAAAAGCGTGTAACGGCTTTAACGCGCCAAATTCCAAATGCAATACAAACACACACAGCACAATGTGTTTAGGTGTGAGCCTGTATAAAATATTTTTTTAATATTCTAAAAAGCCACAAATCCATTGAAAATACTATGGAAGGAATATACGCTCGGGGAATTGTGGACTTTGGGGTATTGCATTGGGAGTTGTGTGTGCGTGTGTGTATGTGTCTGGAGAGCATAAGTGTGTGTGCTTGTGTGTGTGGGTGCACATGGGTGTTAAGGTCCATACAAACTAACTGTAAATGCAATCACAGTCAGTCACAGCAAAAGTTGGTACTTTTATATGACGTTTGTTTTGTCCGTCTCTCAGTTCGTTTGTCCATTTGGATGGCAGCCACAGCTAAAACTAAAATATCAGTTGATATAAATTATATTCCTATATTGCAGTTGGTTACCTCTACAATGCTTCAATGCATAAATACCCTATAAAAATGACAAATAAGTCGGATAAGGTGTATAAGTTATGAAACAATAGATAACTTAAAATATTTGACAAACAGCACAGGGGTATCTGCTAGTCGAGCACTCCATTTTAGAGCAATTTTAGATACATTTTTATTGTAAACTTGTTTCGATTTTAGACAACGAAACGAGACAGTTTTTATTTAGCCATTTGCTGGCTGGCAACTGCAGCAATAACTGCACTACAAACAAAAATCATACCAAATGGCAACGACAACAACAACAACAATGCTGCTTACAACAACAAGTAGATGAAAAATATGTGATGTCTGCATTGTAAAAATTCTTTAAAACAAAACAGACAAACAAACGAATCGAATCGAAACAAACAACACTAAAAAAAACAAAAACCTTTTGCTACACAAATCATTTTTTATTGAATTTTCATGAACATTTTATTGGCAAACATTGGGAAAAGGTAAATGTGCAAAAGTTTAGATACATTGCAATTTTACGAGTACATTTCAAGTGTATCAAATTTTTTGAGGCCCAGTCAAAATGCTGAGCGTATAGAGTATTTTACAGTTTTTTTGAAAAGTAGTACTCGAATTTTGATTAAATTATACAGACAATTTGATTTTCCATTTCTATTTGCATTTGTATTTGAACTATTTGAACTTTTCATACTTTTCCATATTGAACAATATTTTTCAAATGAAAATTATTCAATTTTAAAATAGTTTGGTCAAAGGCCAAAGTTAGTTGCTTTTTTAACATCATCAACAATATTCTCTTAGCCTTTTGAGTTCTTAACTGTTTACCTTCGAATCGACTTCTTCTACCTCTCTATGTGCGCGTGTGTGTGTGGTTGTGTCAACTTTTAAGCCACTTCTGGGCAAGTGCAACAGCCACAATGCGGCAACAACTTCACTGTGCACAGTCTGGCGCCTCTTTTTATGGCCAAGCATCACAGTGGCACTTGCAACTCCTCCTACAGTAACACAAATTCTATGCTGCCTTGTGTCTTGCGCCTTCGCATGAACCAACAACAAACACTCACTCAAAGTAAGGTCCTTAGCGCTATTTCTGCTCATACACTGAAAGAAAAAAGTGGTATACTTTATCTTAAATATAAATATTAAAGTCATGATATAACTACGAGAATATATAGTATGGTTCAATTCGGAAACTTGGATTATTTAAACGTTTAAGATTGCTTAGAAACTAAACAGATTTGCAGCACTTTTTAGCAGTGTACTGTTTGTCAGTTTGCCTGCTGTTTGTCTGCTTGTCTGAGGCTGTAAGGCAAGCGAAATGAAATTTATGCACTTGGACACTTTCCTGTAATAATTCATGCAAAATTGAATCAGATATTCATTTCTTTGCAGCTTTAAAAGGATAATCAACTTGATAAACAAAAAGTCAAACAACAACAGCAGCTTAAAATTTATGCAGACAGTTCAGTTGTTTGTCGCGCTGCGGTCCAAAAACAACAAATAATTCAACATTACGCTCTGTATTTGTCATGTCAGCAGACATTCCAGTAGGCTGACAGTCGGCCAATTGGCCAACTTATCAGTTTACCAAGTTATGAACCAACCAAACGTAATAACCACAAAAATTACAGATAATAGTCTCTCATTTTGTGCATAGACTTTATGATGTAAGGAGATTTCAGTTATGCTACTCAGTTGGAATCATTGCTCCTCAGCCTCATGAATTATAAAATGCAGTGTCAAAAATTGTAAAATGTGACAGTTTTGGTTTAAATGAGCGGCAGGCAGGTAGAGACAGTCAGCTGGGGTAGCTACGGAAGCGACTGTCACTCAATCAAGTTGAATATTTCATGCCTCGACTGATTGTGATAAAAATGAAATCCAATTGCGAACGTGGCGCAACAACACATAAAAACTTGTTCTCTTCATTTGATGTTATTAATTTCATGTATTAAACACCTCGAACGCCATCACACATTAATTGAGTGCGAGCGAAAGGAATAAACAGAGAGAGAGAGAGGACGAAGCGTCTTAAATGTGTCTTGGGCTATGGCAGAAAAGTTCTTGCGGCTTATGGCGCAATTAATTGATACACATGAACTCCAAACTCGAACTCCAACTCAAAGTTTTGCGCCAAAGCCAAAGTCAATTCGTAAAAGTTGCTCCTGTAATGCTTGCGATGTGTTTTCAATTTTCCGCACCCCGTAGGAAAAACGGAAAACTAATTGAGTAACAAACTTGCAGCATGGCATTTTGTGATTGGTGGCGTATACGTAATAAAACGGGACAAATAAGCAAGCTAAGTAACAAACAAACAAACAAACAGCAGCCTATGTGCAAGTGTTTCAACGCGCAGACTTTCTCTAAGTATGTATGAGTATGAGTGTGAGTGTGAGTGTGTGTTTGTAAGTGTATGTGGCGCCCCAGAGTCTATAAATATAAGATGAAAACTTTTCAACGAGATAAATTTAATTGGCGGCAATTTGTTGCAAAGCATACGAGAGAAAAAGTTACCAAGAACACGCCAAGAAATATGAACTGCAATTGGCCAAAGGTATTACCAATAAAACTCTGTGTCTGTATAGGTACGTGTGTGTGTGTGCGTGTGCCTGTTTGTGTGTGAATTGAAATTGGCAACGCATACTCTGCTAAAAGTTTCAAGTGCGTTTTTAATTTGTGGCAACAGCAGCAACTGTAAGTTTGAATGTGCGTCCGCACAAAAGGCATTAACTATAAGTTGTCCATAAGATAATATACTCGACCTGCTCTTGTTCTCCTTGTACCTTTCTTCGCCCTTTCTTTTACTTTTTATTTCACCTCCTTGATTCCTTTCTATTCGCAGAAATGCTGTTGGCAGATCAACAAACGAGCTGCGTGCTTGGCGCCTTGGGTTTGTTGCGTCTGCTGTTGCCACAGCTCATACGGGGCTACTCTGCTGATTACCACGATGATGGCGACTCCTTGGCGAATGCAGCTCAACAGCAACAACAATCTCATCAACAACAACAACAGCAGCAACTGACTATTACGTCCGAGTGTCGACAAATTATTGAAATTTATGATTATTGTTTGCACCTGCTGAGCACGCAGCAGACAACGAATCACGCTATTATAAATGCCGCACTGGAGGTCATCAATGGCATACTCCAGGCACTGGATGCTACCAACGCCAACGTTATGCCAACAGTGGCGGTAACGGGGCAGAAGCAGCAGCAGCATCAGCAGGCGAGTCTGGGGCAAAGTTTGCGGCAACTGCTGTGCAATCAACAACTGGAGCACAATGAGTATTTGCGGCGAAGGAAATCATTAAAAAATCAAATATTCCAATTGAAAAATTACGAACTGGGTGCAAGTCAACAACAGCAGCAGCAGCAGCAGCAGTCGGTGGCAACATCACGACAAATGCAAATGCAAAAGAATTCAAATGCCAAACTGCAGCAGCAAAAGTGTCAACAGCAACACCAACAACAACGAGTTGCAGATGAAAAACTACAAAGTGGCAGCAACTTGCTGCAAGTCGTGGGAATTAATGCCATTGCTGATGATGCTGACACCGAGAAAGATGCTGCATTGAGTTCCGTTCCTGATGAAGGTAAAGTAAATAATGCAGATCAAGTCTAGCTGAGCGTGACTTGCTTTTCTCTATCTACAAGGGTGTGCGAGTGTGGGTGTGTGTGTGTGTGTTGGTGTGTTTGTGTGTGCACTCATGTATAAATACGCCATGCACACAGACTGACAAGTCAGACAGACAAACAGACAGCAAGACAGTTGGACAAGCCAACAGATAGACCGCACCGAAATCATGAAGAAAATTGAGCAATGCCACTGTCACGCCCCCAGCTGCCGCCTGCCGCCTGCCGTCTGTCGCCCATCACGCCCACACACAATGTGCATATGAAAATTATTAGTGCATGCTTTTAGGCGGCAGCGCATACAAAATGAGGTCACTGCAAAATTTACATTCGCCCGCGGGCTAAAATGCTCCACAGATTTCGTCTATTTACACACATTGTAAGGTTAACATCTATCTCTTTCTTTCCCCATCTCTCTCTCTCTCTCTCCCTCTTGCTGTGCTCACTCTTTGGGGGCAGGCAAAAAAGCAACGCGACGTCATATTAGAAATGCGGCACGCAGCATTAGCGAATGTGTTGCAAGCAGCGCATCGGATGACGATGAAGAGCAGCAACTGCAACAGAGGCAACATCAACATGTCGAGGATGATGCTGACGATGACATGGAGCTGCTGAGCGTCATTGCAGATGATGAGTACGATGGCTTTACAACGCTGTCGCAACTAAATGAAGCACAACAAACTATGCCACAGCCAACAGCAACAACAACATCAATAACAGCAACGGCAGTTGATAAACTGATTGATGCCGAAAATGTTACGTCATCGCCTAAACCTCAGACTGTGCAACATCAGAGCTCGTTGCAGAATCTGCTTGCCAGCAGCAGCGGCGATGACAGATCCCAGCATTTGAGTGACATCGACAATGAATCCTTCAACAGCATCGATTTCGATGCGGAAATAACAATTGCTGGCGTCGGAGAGCAGCAGACAGCAGAAGCATCAGCAGCAGCAACAACAACAACAACTATTGAATCAACCACAACAACAACAACTACGCCGAGTTCAATGCCAGATGAGACAACAACTATTGGCACATTCTTCAACAATTTGTTGTCCCATTCAAATGCAGGTGAGTTGAGTTTGTTCATGCCATAACAACATTAGCTGTCTGACTGATATGACTCTCAAATCAATTATTTGAATGGGTATCTTGTGTAGCCTGTCAAAGCTGATTCAGAGCACCGAAAGAGATTTGTTGCCAAATAAAACACAAATATTTCATGTTGCAAGTGGATATTGTTTTAAGACTACGATAAATTTTCAAATATTGATTCATTTGTTTTGATTTTTGCACTAAACAATGGAAAACAAAAACAATTGTGTTTTGTTTCTAAAAGTAAACTAAATATATATCAAAGTAAATTTATCAGTATCAATTAAAATCAATTTACTTTTTCTATTGAATTAAATTTCCAGCCCCAATAAGTATGCTATATATTTTAAAGATGACCTGAAGTAATTCAAGATGGCTTCTAATATTTCTACGTAGTATTATTTAGCCGCGCTGCTATTTCATTGCGTAGCCAGACAAATATTTCATTATTAAACTTGAAAATTCAGCAAGCGAACGATTGAAAAACTATTTTCATTTGATGTTATTGCGTTTCGTGGTTTACCGTTGGCGCCACGCTTTTATTTTTTTGTATTTATTTTTGTTTTCCATTTCACCACATTTATTTACAATATTTGGGCATGGCAATCAAATTATTTACATAATTGCAGCAGAAAGGGAAGAAAGGAAGCGACTGAAAGAGAGCGAGAGGTAGAGAGTGAGCGAGAGAGATAGGATGAGCAAGGAAGAGGAAGCCACAGCATGCTGGGAAGCAAATTTGCATGTTGCCATTTGCCAATTGCACTTGCAATTTAATGAAGCGTAATTGTTGTTGTTCGCCATTTTGCCTAGTCCCAATAGAGTGAGCAACAACAACAGCTAAATTAAATTAGGCAATGCTTGCACAACATTCAAAAAGAGAGCGAAAGAGAGGGCAAAGTACTTCATGTAAAATAAGAGATGGTAAACGAGTGAGATAGTAGATGTGAAACATTGGTAGAGTCAAGTTGCATGCATCATTTGTCGCTTCATTGGTTGCGCGTCCCTTGCAACCTTTGTTGTTGTTTCTTGTCTGTTCACATGACAACAACAATTTCCATATACAACAAATGCAGCGAGTGCAGCAAAGTAAACGACATTGGCAAATAAAATTTGCCGTTTGCCATTTGAAAATTCAATTCATTTTGATTGAGAAAAGCACACAACGAATGCTATTGAAATTGACTAACAGTTGTTGATATTTGAATGCATTCATTTATTCACTAATGGGTACATCATCAGTCGCTGCGTTTTTCGCGACTTCACACACGCAATGACGGCCAGAAAATGAAACTGGAGAGAAAAAATGGCTAAAAGAAGTCATGTCTTTTAAATTGGATTTAATAAGCAGTGGAATTTTTGTGCGCAGGGTCGGCAACGCTAATTAAGGCTTGTGTGAGATCTGCATGGGCGTAACAGAGCGAAGGGCAGAGTGGGCGAAAGGGAGGCTGAACACGTAAAAAAGAAAAGAGAAGCTTAAACAACTATTTGACGTAAATGTTGGGCTTAAGTCCGTCTCTCACTCGGTCTGACTGTGTCTCCCACTCTCTCCTATGTGTGGGTGAGCAGCGGATTAAGCTTAAAGCATGGCAATGCATTTACCGCGAACAACACCCCCACTGACACCCACTTTGCACTACTTTTGCTCACACCTCTTGCTCCTCTTGACTGTTTTACTTGCGCGAATGCTGCTGCCACTTGGCCAAAGCATCACACTGCAAGTTGGCAACAAAGTGGTTAAGACAAATGGGTTACGTGATAAAATGCGGTTACTCAAATTGCATGTATGCAAGCTTACATCTTGTGTCACTGTGTGTGTGTGCGAGTGTGTGTGTGTTAGTTTATTTAGCATTGCCAGCCAGCCAGAATAGTGAGCTAGGCCAAAGGATCTGGCGTTCATTTAGCAGCTTTTCTTCTTGTTGCTATTGTTGTTGTTACGCTTTTCTGCTTTTGGTTTTTTGTTGTGCACTTATGCGCGCTATCAGCCTTTTTTACGCTGCTTTCCACTACCAACTACCCCGCCAACATGTTATTGTTCTTAGTATATTTTTTTATATTCATATATGTTATATATGTATACCCATATATATACATATGTATATCAGCTGCCGCCAATCTTCATCCGTAGCCAAACAGCATCAGCTAAGCCCGGCAATTTGTATGCTCTAACTAATGAAGTAGAGCATGTTGATTATGCTGGTGACTTTGCCACTGTAATGTGCTAAATTATTTTTAAACTTCTAGTAATTTGACTAGGTATTTTAAGTTGACTAGTCATGCATTTAGTGAAAACTAAATCTAAACCTGTTTCCATTTGTATTCCCTGCAATGAACCCTATGCTAGATATCTTATTGCATAGAGCATTCCGAGTTCTTTTTGTGCATACAATTTTATTCTTTTTCATAAACTATTTTTCGTTGGTTGCTTTGCATATGCTGCCGCTATATACGAAGTCGAGCAGTTGCACAGAAAGAGCAAAGGAGAGAGAATTTGTGCTTGTATGTGTTTGTGTGTGTGTTACCCATAAAGTGCCAGCCCCCATTTTCTTCACGTTTCCACATCTTGTTCTTGTGCGTTTTCCGCTCGTGACTGCCGCGTTTGCTACGCGGTTGACGTTATCCTTTTTCTTGTTGTTTTAACATTTTTTGCTAAGGGGTTTTTTATTTTTTTTCTGTTCTTTGTCACTTTTTTATGCGGCACATATATTTTAGTATGTATGTAGTTTTATTTGCTGCTTGTTATTGTTGTTCTTATTTTTTAACGTGATTTTAAATAACAAAACTGAGTAAAAGTTTTTCGGCGAGGGTTGCCGTTGTTTTATAACTGTTTCAATTTGTGTGGCACTCAACCTCAAAGAGCCCCGGGTGTTGTCAAGCCCCCTCCACTCTCCTCCTCTCCTCTCTTCACTTTCTTTTTGCCAGTTTTACTCCCTTGACTTCACAACTATTAAAGCATTAAATGCAGCAAACAATCCAACATAATTACGTACATGCATGTCTGCCTCAACGAGCATACTAAAAATAGAAGTAACTCATAAAACCAAAGTCAAGTAATTTTGTTCTGGTTATTTTGGAGCAAGTGCCACAATATTTCGGTTAGTTTTACTGCATGCAATGAACGCGCTAATTTTAGTATCATAAAATTTCGTCATCTTAGACGATTTGCAGTCTTAGTTATGATTCAACCACATGAAATGCACTTTATGATTAAGATTATGCTAAGACTTCATTTCATATTAATAAACTCAACTTAAAGTTTAATTTTTATAAACAATTTAAAACTTAATCAGTTGCACCACTTTGTTCACTTTGTTGAAAACAATTTAGAGCAATTTGTGCTACTTCTGCAGCTCAATTGAAATACCTCTGGCAATCCATTTATATTATAAACTATTTCTCAGCATTTATTTCATCTTAAGATTCAATTTGTGCGCAGAAACCCCTTGAAGCTTTTGCCTTATGAACTGTATAAACTGTTTACTACTTTCAATCCCATTTTCAGCTAGATCCGGTTCCGTTTGGCACCGCTGCTCTAATTTTTATAAAGCGTGCATGCGGCCGGAATATCCATTAGAAAAATACAACAAATACAATAACAAAAACAGAAACAGAAACAACAACAAGAATAAGAGCAGAAATTGCATCTTACAGATACGGCAGCTAAATAAAAACAATTTTTTAAGCCAACTTAAGTGCAGCTGTGGTCTGTGGCAGGGCCATAGCCACACCCACTCTTCCAATCGCTTGCATTCATGCCACATGATGCTGCCCCTCGCTACGTACTTACATATATACATTTGTTTCTATACAGACAAATTGTGTGTACTATAAAATTTGAGTTTTCAATTAATTTCCAATAGCAGTGGCCAATGGCTAAGGAGAGTCCTGAAGAATGTGTGGTGCAGATTAACTGTGAACAAGTTATGCCAGACTGGCAGTTACCCTGCATAGCTTGGGTCAAGTTAATTCTTTTAAATGTAATTTATTTACTCTGTTGCTTATTAGTACATAGCCCTTGTTCAGCCTACTTAAAACGCCATAAACCTTTTGTGCAGGGTATAAACAGCAACTAAAGTGAATAGTTTAAGCGGTTTCTGACAAGCCAACTGAAAGTTTTCCGGGTATATGGTTTCATGTTTATTGCCGTCTCGTGTTTAGAAAGTTTACAACATTTTCCCGTTTTGTTGCATTCTTAAAAGCCCCCATGGACCTGTACCAACTCCCCATTTTTCTTTTTGTTTTCCCTCGACAGCCGCGACTGACAAATGTGCCTGGTAATTGGCTGCAAGTTGAGTTAAAGGGATAGAGAGTTGCAGAACGAAGCAAGAATGAAGATTGTGAGGTAAGCTGGTAGAAAGGCAATCTACAATTAGCCAAGCAACTGAGCCAGGAGTTTCTGAGGCAAGCAACTAAGAGTAGCATTAGTGTCAGACAAAGTTATCGGGGGTAAAGTTTTTTGTTGCTTCTTCTCTTTTTGGAATAGTAAAGTCAAGTTCTGTTTCTACTACTTTTGCAGCCTCGGAGTCGGTCAGTAAGCTCTTTCGTCAATCAAGTGGCCCCAAATCCACGCCTGCCAAGTCAGCGGCAGCCACTGATAAATCGGATGCCACATCGACTGCATCCCTGACGCTCTCCTTGAGCTCTATGGCCAGCAGTTCACAACAAGAGCGTCAGCCTTCAATAGCCGAAACGCCCACGCCCCTGGAGGAGGAGTCCATCTCGGCCACTGCCTCCTACACGGCATCCACGGCGCTCCTGATGGATGCACCGCCAACAATTGCAGTGGCAGAGTCTGAAGCAGAGCCACAACTGCGTCGCACACCAAATGGTAAGTAGGTGTGGGAATACACAGCTACAAATTTTGTTATAAATTAGGATTTTGGGAAACAAATTAAAGGCGTATTTAGTTTACTTATAAATAGTGGACATGAATTGATTATAAATATATTGCTAACATATTTTAATAGTACATACGTTTTCCTCCAGTGTAGCTCTAGGTGTGTATGTCTGTGTCCCAACTAATTAGCTACTCTTATCCTTGCAGCTAATCCCTTTCTGGCGGAGAATTCACCACTGAAGCAAACGATTTCGGGCCATGCACTAATCAGCATTAAAATTGGCAACATTCTGGAGCAGTCCTTGGTCTACTACACTACACGTCTTCTTGCCGCACGTTTCTTGCTCACCGGTCGTGCGGCTGGCTTACAGCCGGACAGTGTCAGTCGTGTGTCCATCAAGAGTCTGTCCCTGACAGTGATAGCACATTGTGTGCGCCTTGTGCCACGTGTGTTGCAACTGCCACTGGAGATCAGTGAGCAAGAGTTGCAGGTGCTGGTCGACGACGCTGCGTGTAGCAACAGCGGTGACAGCACTCAAGCTTCCAGTCCGCAGAGCAGCGACAACTCACAAATCAGCGATGGATTGACGGGTTCGTTGATACTGCAGTCGACTGATGACGACAATCAACTGTTGCTGGACATTAAGGATGATCACTTTGGACCCAGCACCTGTCCCGCCTACCTGCAGCAGTCGCCCACATTGAGTCGCAGTGCCGATGCCGCATTGTTGCAATGCCAACTGGAGGCAAGGCGACATTCGAACAGCCTTAAGTCAAGTGCCGATGAATCTAAGCTCTCTCGATCAGAGATCATTGGCAGTTCGTCGTATCACATCACGATTGCTACCGAGGATGCTCCACCTATGGCTTTCCCACCGCGTCCTCCCAAGCGCACCAAATCGATGCGCCATCGTTCTCAGATGTCTGCCAGTGGATCCAATGTAGTGGCCAGTCCGATAACTCCAGCCGGCTGTCAAGCTTTGTCGGATGTGCTGCTTTTTCACGCTCACTGTGATCCCATTCTGCGTGGCGGCGTTCAACAAATTGTGGGCAGCTTTATATCAGCAACTGGCGCCGGTCGCTGCCTTCAGTTGCAGAGACGCCTCAACCTGCCACATTTGTTGGTCATTTTGTTAAAGGTATGTTGACCATTACTTTATGCTCGCCAACAATAGACTGCATAGTTGCATTGTGCGGTTCAGGCGCCAACGAAGTCACCCTTTTGATAACTCGAGTGTCCTGTCTGTATGTCCGTCCATCCGTCTGTCTTGCTGTCTGCTTATCTGCCAGAACTTAATGTGGCAAACGATGCTCTCTGTATGCGTTTATCTATCTGTGTACGCTCTCGTATCTTTGCCTGTTATTTGCCCTTTCCAGCTCCCATCCTCTTATGCATAACGCATACGCCGCGTTATTTGCTTTGCCATTTTTCTTCCATTTTTTTTAGACCTTGTAGCTGAAAAATACACGCAGTCTGTTTTATTATACATAATCGTATTTTTTTTCAGTTTTTATAGACAATAAGTGTGGACGAAACCAAATCTGCTAAGCATTTGCACAGAATATATTTGGACCCAACAAACCATAAAGACAGATTTGGTCTTCTACAATTTACAAATATTTTATTTCGTCTTTATTAAAAGCTGTTTCCAGAAAGACAAGCGATACTCACTTTATGTATTAAAAGCGATGTTGGTTAAGCTAATGTTTCCACGCCCCTTTTTCGTTTAATAACAACTACAGGGTCACTCACTGTCGTGTTTGCTGAGCTTTAGCGTTTTCTACTAGTTTTTTATTCATCTTTTGCCGTTGCATTCTATAAATATGCGCCTCCACCTTTTCGCTGTACGTTTTTCTTTTACACTTCTCTACTTTTTATGTTAAACCAACAAGCTAACATATTTTAACACATGCAGGCGAGCACACATAACCAACAAACACACACACACACACATAGACAAACTCACACATGGAGAGACACAGACACGTGTCCATATCAATGGCTGCTGTTGGCTTTTGAATATTTTCTAGCACTCTGCGCTCGTTTTTGTTGTCGTTGTTGTTGGTGATGTTGTTGCAGTTGCAGTTGCAGCTTAGCTGGCGGCATTTTGTGTCGGGTTGTTTTTCATTTGAAAATAAGAAAGAAAATTCTTATCGCCTTCGCAATGTGCAAGTGCAAATGCCCCTAAAGGGAACAGCGCATCCGTTGCCCAATCCTGCTGCCTCCCCCTATCACAGACTTCTACACACACACACACTCACACACACTCCCAACCAGTAAGATACACAGATACGTATTCGAACGCAGACAAATGCAGAATGTGCGCATAACTTGCACATTGATTTCTCTCTTGAGAATTTGGTAGGTACACACATAGAATGTGGCTTGCATTCGAATTGGGAGTTGAGGGGGGAGCGAGTGGGCGTGTAAAAGCCTTTCTTATTGAATTCAATAATTTAGTGGACGGCCGAAAATTTAAATTGCTTCTGGCCACCCAAAAGCGCAATTTGATTATGCAATGTTGTTATGCAATTGCAAACTGTAGCTCGAACTAAAGCTGCAACTGCAACTGCAACGAGCGACGTGCCAGCTGAAAATCACATTAGATGCTTGCCCCATATAATGGCTGCAAATCCGTCTCAATGGCACTTGCCATTCTCGTTTATTGTATGCAGAGTGAGTGGGAGAGGGGGTGGGGACCAAAGAGATAGATCCTCCCTAGAGTTCGCCCTAGGCAACTGTGATAACAATAGCCCTTTTGGCCAGACTTGAGCTGGAGTTTGAGTTTTTTTTTTTAGGGAGTGTGGCAAGGAAAAGCTTGTTAGGATTCGTTAAAAATGCACACACACACACCCCTAACATGTGTGTGTATGTGTGTGCAAAACTTTTTGCTTGTGCAAACAATAAAACACAAATTCGCTTAACTGAACGTCTTCGTATTCTCGAGGCCATCATGCAACGAGTTTTGTGAATATAAAGAAATTTAGCCCAAAACTTTTGCCAACATCTTCTCATTTTTCTCATGTATTTTTTTTTTTTTGGTGTTTTTTTCTTGTTGCAGGGCTTTGAGGACGAGATACACACAGTGGTCATACAAGCGTTGAATGCATTCGATAAGATATTTCCGCATGTGGTGTCCAAATATTTGACAGTGCCGCCATGTCATTATCATGCTCATCAGAAACGACAGCAGATGCAGCAGCCAAGTGGACAACAAAAGGATTTTGGCCAGGGCCAAACATTTGGCCAACAAACTTTCACAAAGAATCTGGATAATGCCTTAAGCAGTCAGCAGCAGGAGCAGGAGCTGCAACAATGGCACTCTAACGATGACAACTTTAGGGCAGACGAGGCCAGGATATGTGCCAGGTCTTTTTCAGTCACTGATAATGATGAGCTGCTCGTTGCCCTTTTGAATGATTTTCAATTGCAATCGAATCGTAGTAGCAAGTACAACAACGGTAACGACAACAACCAATTTAATGAGCCTGGTCCATGCTGTGTGTTTGCCATTTCACCGAAATTGCTCTTGAACAAACTTCGACTGTGTCATTACAATAAATATTGGTTGGTCCAGAATAAATACGCCGAAGTTATATCCAATTTGAATTACATACTGCTGCGTTCCTACTACGCAAATTGTGATGCTGCCTTTGACAACTACAGCAACAACATCAACAACAACAATAACATTGATGGAAATCAAGAGGATAAACTGCAGAACAATATAGCTAACGCCTGCAACTGGAAGGAGTCTGCCTACAACAAGGACATTGTCTGCACTTATGAGGTAAGTTCAATTGGAGCGGCTTATTACCAGCACAAAATTTAAAAAAGAAGAAAAATAAGAGAATATAAAACCACAAGCTTCATGGTTTTGCCTTGGCTTGTTTATTGTGCAGATTTCAGTTTACACTCCCCTCCGTTGACTGGCATCAAAAGCAATTGTTGTGTGTACTCCAGCAAACGCGAGCATCACACACTTATTGAACTTTTGTGCACTGAAGTGTGGCTCTTTGTGCATCTGCAGACTGCCCCCGATCCGATCCTACTCGTTTCTCGATTCGATCCGATTGACAGTTTGTTTTGCTTTTGGGTTCTTTCCCAACACAAACACACACACACACACACTCATGCGCACGCACACACCCAAACTCACACACACACACATGCTCTTATTTGTTTATTTATTATTTTGACAAAGCCAAGCAATTTGCTAAATGGTATAAGGGACGAACGTACGTGTACACAGACTTGAGAGTTTGCAAACAATTGTGTGTGACTGTGTGCGTGTATCTGTGTGTGTGTGTGTGTGTGGCAGGCAGGGGAAATGACACTTTTCAGAGCCAAAAGCAAAGCATTTGATTGAAAACTGTTGACTAAATGAAAACTTATACTATAAGGAATTAAAACATGAACTCCAATGATAAAAATATACATTTTAAGCAATAAAAAAGATTTAACATTTTGAAAAGAGCACAAGTTTCAGTAAACATGCCACATAGCAGCATCATAAAGATTATAGCTTGTTGAAGTGAGAAGAAGTGCGGAAAAGAGAGAAAGAGAGATTTGTTGCTGCCACAAGTTGCAAGCAAGTTATTTGGCTTAGTTTTGATTTACAACGCATTTCAATTCTTGCTGCAGGCTCAATTCCTGGACGAACTTTTGCATCTTCTCGGCGATGATGATGCACGTGTACGTGAACATGCCGCCTGCTGTCTGTGCCGCTTTATAATGCAAACAGCACGGCAACAGCAACAACAACAACAACCAACAGTGTCAGCAACAAAGATTGAGGAAGGCAGCAGTAGCAGTAGCAACAGCAGCAGCAGCAGCAAAAGCAACAACATCAGCTCAACTGAAACTCAACAAACTAATTTCAATTTGCTTTGGGATTTTTTCGACTATCGCATATTTGGCAGCATGTCCGTGACGTTGCGTAATTTATTCCGGCCAAGCTCAACGATTGCTCCGCCGCCAATGTCTGTGGATGCCACAGAGTACAGTCATGGCTCAAGCGACTCTATTGGAGGTAGTATAGGTGGTGCAGTCGCCTCGGTGTCGGCCTACTTTGATGCCAGTTACAACACAGTCGACGGCTACGGCTACGGCAACAGCAATGGCAACTGGGATGGTCATGTTTTTGCTTTTGGTTTTCAACGTCAAATTGCGCAAGAGGAAAAAGTTTTGGCTAAAGTTTTGTATCGCATCACAAATAAATTGATGACGCTCAATGATAAAAATATGCAGGTAAATATTTATATTGAACTTTAGCAATGTGCTGTGCACAAAGTAACTAGAATTACAACAGTAACAACAACTATATTTTGTGGCCTATATCAATGACAGTTTGGCATAATTTACGCGCTGCGTCTGCTGTTGAAACACTTCAATTTTGTGGACTATCAACAGGCATGGAAGGAATTCAATTTCATTGAAATTTGCATAAGTTACGCCTACTACAACAGTGCAACAGCTGCGGATTTGAATTGTCAGAATGATTTGATGGATGTGATGGCCAAATTAATGGCAGGTGAGTCTGGTTCTTAGACAGCTAACACCCCTTTAAATCAAGTTAAATTATACACACGTTCAGTTAAATTTGCTACGATTTTTCAACTGATTGTAACCTAATATGTGCATGATTTTCGCATCTCAAAGATACAATTGTATTTGAATGGGTTCGTGGTATTTATTGATTTGTAAAATCAAAATTCCTCTGCTTTATAAGCAACAATTTCCCGATTGCTTAATGCAAATATTTAAATACAAAGTACATGCATTTATATTTAATATTTCGCGTGCCTTAAATTTTATATTTATTTATATTTCATTGCGTATTAAATGCCATAGAAACATTCATATAAATCATTTTAATTAATTGTTTGTCATTAAATGGATTTGCATACAAATTTTTCTACTCTCGCCAGTGGGCGTGGCACATGCTCTATCTCGCTTCGTGTCGCTTTTTTTCCTCCTCCTTTTACTGCTTTGTTTCAATTGTAATTTTAATCAAGCAAAAACTGAAATTAGCATAAATATTTTTAATTTTCACTTAGCATAATAATTCAATTGGAGTCTATTCTTTACAAAATACAAAATGCAAAAAATTAAAAAAAAAAAGACAATTAAGCGCACAATTAAAAAAATGCCATAAATGTAAATAAGTTAGAGTTTGTATGTCAATATTGACAGACTATTCAATACACTTTAAAACAATGTAATGACTAAATAAATTAACTCTTTCAGTTAAACTAACTTAATTTATGTTGATTTACGTTTGTTTTTCCATGTTGGAATACTTAAATTCAGTTAGCTCTCAATAATTAAACTATTTATTGTAAATAGTTTTGCTGATAGCCTATAATTCTTTTAATTTGCAAATTTAGAACAACAAACTGAAATGCACAACTAAATTAAGCAATCGGCACATTAATTGTAAAACATTTAAGCATTTCAACTAACTTGGTTATGCAATTAAATAATTTTCAACAGCCTCATTAACAAACTGTGCCCGCAACTAACAACAACAACAATGACAACAAACTAAATCGCGCGGTAATAAACATTTTAATTCAATTTACCAAATTGCATAACACAAAAAACCAAACTTCAACTCAATTTCATTATTGGCATTTACATAGTGTCTCCCTAACAGACACGCCCACTTTAGCAGTTATTTTTGGGTGTTGTTGTTGTTGATGTTTATCGTTGTCATTGGCAGAGTTAGAGTTGAAATATTTTGGGGTGTTGATCTGCCAGCCGCATATGCATTTGGCATTCGCTAATGTAATCCACCATAATCAAAAAGTAATTAAATTATTAATAAACCATTAAATGTGAAATAGTTTTCGTGTTATGCGACTGTCCTCAGACTACCAACCACCAACCGTTATCAGAGCTGGAATTTGCATTTGTGCATGTACAAATAATTTAATTTTTAAGCCCTGAGCGCTTTCGCACCTCCAACTATACAATGCCAAAAGCGCTGTCATGTAATATATAAATATTTATACATTTATGTATGAAGCACATGTGTGTGTGGGTGTGCGTTTTGTGTGCTTGTGTGTTAGTGTGTATTTCTAGCTTATCCTAGCATCGATTTCAGTATAAAATCGGCAATGTTTTAGAACTTTTTTGGCAAAAATATACTGTGATAAGTTTTGACAGTATGCAAATAAAATTTTTGCATGCACGACAAAATAACAACAATGCCTAAAATTTGTGAAGCATGCCAAATTGTTGTGTGTTACTAAAATTTAATAATTTAAATATCAATAAAAATGTAGTTGATGACAAGCGTTTAAAATTATGTTCATTAATGAATTGCAAAACTTTAAAACTGTGTAAAAATCTGGCTTAAAAGTATAAACCAAACTAACACTTTATGTTTCTCGTTCTTAGCATGAAAAGCAGAATATTTTACAGCTTATTGTTTGTCAATTACCCGATACAGCTTAAAGATCTCACATTGCAATTTACAAATTGTAATGCACTGCATTACTGCTGAATTAATGCACTTGTTTTCAATGGCGAGTTGAGCGCATTTGCGAAACATTAAATGGAAACAGAAATGATGCAGTGAGGATTGTATAAGTCCGTCTCAGTTGTCCGTAAATACTCTGACTGATGGCCCAAGTGTATATCAAACTGACAACTGGGCGTATGAGTATTGTTTTATGTGCCCGGTGAGCTCTGGCCACATGGCATTAATAAAAATATATTGCGTATACGCACCGCGCAACTGAGTAGTAGCAAAATACGAGAATGCATTTATTTATTGATCGTTTGCACAGATGACTACGAATTTTCAATGCTCTTAGAAATGTAATGCAGTTCTTTCAACATGTTGCATGACTTGTATGCCACTGTTGTTGCTTTATAGAGCACTTGGCTCATTGTTCCATTGTCGTGTGTTATGAAAACGCGCCTCCATAAATAATTATAAATTAGCATCGGAACTGTGGCGTCGTCTCATTATGTGCAATTTTCAATTAATTAGTAAATGTAATGCAAGCCCCATTTTCCCCTCTTGTTCGACTCACCTGGCTGTGCATTGTCGGGAGCAGACGGGAGTGTGCTATCGAATGGCTCCCCGAACACTTAATTTTTATAAATATTTATGCGAACACAATTTAATTTATTTGTAGAAAAGAAACAAAAAAAAAGAAATTCATTAAAAAATTATAATTTTTTACGCATGCAATTACCTTGCATGTACAAATATAATATTTTTTATTTTTTAGTATTTGTTGGCATTGTATTGTTGACATAAAAATTGAAATGTAGCGTGACTGTACAACCACACACACGTGACACACACACACGCACACACACAGTCACACGCACAGGTTTAATGAATGCATATAAATCATAGCATACTTTGAAGCGCTTTCCGCTTGTTACCTATGCAATTTTTGCTTTAATTTCACATTATTTGTTTGCCTTTGATATTTATATAGCCGTTCAGTACATTTTTTAATATTTTATTCTGATTTCATTTATTTTTATCGCTCATTTTTTGCAACTGCAAATCCGTTAAATGGTTTTTTAATTTTCCGATCTGCAATTACGTAGCATTTGTATAATTTTAAGCCCCAATGTTTGGTATTTTAACACAATTAGCTCATGCTGATGTTCATTGCTTAATTTGTCATTAATATGCTGTACTATGGTCTCTATCCCCGCATCTTCAATCACACCGCAGGCGGCATGCTGAGCAGCGGTGAAGTGGTGTCAGCACCCCAGTTGGACTTTCTGCTGCGTCACAGCGTCAAGCTGCTGAACATCTACTATCATCTGGTGTGCAATCAACGACCGTTGCAGCCGAGCAGCTCCAAGATGGCCAAAACGGGTGGCAAAAGTGAGCTATTCACGTTGAACAGCAACGCCAGGGAGTTGGCAATGGTGCAGGCTCTGGGTTACTTTGCCAGCGATTACGTTTACATGAAACTTTACAACATTTTAAGAGGTGCTAATGACAGCTACAAGGTAAGTCAAAGCCGCAGGTGAACGCAGTGGGGGCAGGTGATGCACCTGCAGGAGAATTGAGTGGAGTGTTGAGAGGAAGACGCCATTAAGTCGCGGCTTTTGCGCTGAAATGGCAAAAGTTGTCTGTGCACGTGCACTGAGATTTACCAATTCTCCATCCGGTCTCCAATTTCATTGCACGTACAGCGCAATGCGTCGTTTTATATGCAACACTTTCTGGCAACATGCGGCTGCTGCTGCTGCAATGAGTTGTAAAAATGCAATGCAACGACTTGACTTTCGACTTGCAACTTTTGACTCGTCTTGACTTGACTTGAGCTGAGCTGAGTTGACTTGAGTTAGGTCGACTCCAGTCAAGACTCCTTCTCTAGCTTCTGAAAGTTGACTGACTTAATGGGCGCATTGCATTAGGGCGTGGCCAATAAAAGCCAACACTTTGGCCATGCTTTTAGCACACTTAATGCTGCACACGCTCTTCGTCTCCCTTGCTGTTTGTCTCTCCCAACGCTACTTGGTAACTCTAGCTCTTGTCTCTGCTTACAGATAACCATAAATCATGAGGCTGGCGGCTTATTAATTTGCCTGCTGAAGAGCTGCCTCAATGCATTGAGCTTCTGTCTGGAGGCATCGCCACCACCGGCGGCCGCAACTCTGGCTGCCACATCCTCACCAGCGTTGAAATTAATTGAAGAAATCCTACAGTATTTGACCAAGCTCATAAATTATGCACCCGGCGAGTGCGTTGCATGTCTGCGGCAACTGTTGAAATATTTATTTGGCCAAAATTATGCAAGCGAAGTGCAAAGGCAACCCAATGGCTATCATACCACATTTGTTCGTCCCTATTTTGTGGCAAAATGTGCGGCAACGCTATTGTTGAACCCAGAAATGACAACAACAACAACAACAACACCAACAACTGTAACAGCAACGACATCACCGTTGCAACAACTAATTGCAATGCCTCCAGCTCTTGGCACGTTATTTGTACAGGGTATGCAGGTGGGATCTCCACCGGTTGGTGATTGTGTCCGGCTTATAAAGCTATTCGAGCCGTTGGTCATCTACTGTTTGACGGTGAGTTTTACAATTACTAATTAATTTTAGTAGTCACAGTTTTACCAATTTGTTTGATTAAAAATGCGCAGACACAAAGCGATGTGCATCGTTTTTGTAATTCATTTATGGCAAACATTTGCTAAGCACTTGTATTCATGAATGTTTATTTTGTTCTCTTCCAACTCCATCTATATTATTTTTCTAATATTTGCAGCTCCTCATGAAATCGAATGCATTGATACAGGCGCCCATATTAAAGTTGCTATCACAGCTACTGGATCTAAATGTCACCTACAGCATTCTGGACTCGAAGAGCGTTATATTTGAACAAATTATAAACAATTTGGATCTAATTGAATGCGGCATAGATAGGTGGGTATATTTCTGACCAATGGAGGGTCACTTTTAATTGAATTTATTGAGTCAACCAAGAGAAAACTCAATCGAAACTACTACTATTTACCTATAAACTGCTTTCTTACCTGAACTGCATAACTAAAAACAAAGTTATGCTTTCTGTATTCCCTTTTATTTTAATCCCCTTCTTTTCTTAAAAACTTTCTTGAAATAACCTATAATTATTTTCTTTTCTTCGTTCGTAGAAATGCCTGCATTATTGTGCCTGCTATGCTGCAGTTTCTAATGCAATTGACCCACAAAAGTGACCGTCAATTGATAACCATACCTAAGATCATCAGCATTACCAACAATTTACTGGCCAATGGGGCTGTGCGAGAAGTGGCATTGTTAGCATTGAAAACACTTAGCTACGAATTGTTCTTCATGCACAATCCAATTGAGGGGAATCTTGGCGATGACGAGGATGTGGATGTGAATGTTGGCCAACAGCAACGTGGCAAATGCCAGAGTCCGTTGAGCGTTGTGCCCACACAGGATACAAGGGAGGCTTTGTTGGCCCAACGACGCGAATTGGACACACAAAAGGAAGTTGTACTCGGTATGCTGGAGAAGTTTATTGATGCACGCGCCGTTCAACAGTTGTTGGCACTGTTGTTGCTCTATGAACGTAGCGTGCAACAGCTGGATGCCCCAGCTTACCTGAGTGCACAGGATGCGAATGTCGTTTATGGTGTTCTCTGTCGGTCTCTTGGCTCGGGACAACTGCGTTTGCACACATTTGGCGATCTGCGACTCCTCGAAAGCTGCTTTCGGAACAATGGCAACTATGTGCTGGCCGGCAGCAAGGAATTTCTGCAATTGCTGCAGCTATTTATTGAGCAGGTGAGTGAAAGCAGCAAGTTTCAAGCAAACTTTTCACCAATTTAATCCAAACAGTTATTAAGCTACTTTCTCTATTTTTGTTTGTGTGATGTCTTGCCAAATCTAAGCCATGTGTCTGACAAATATTGATTAAGAGACAAACTGTCTCCAAGTTGTTACTAAGTGACATAATTTGGCATTCAATATGTCGACACTTTTCAAGGCATTCAATTGATAAATTGTACATCTGTTTTGCATTTAAGTCGGTGTCATCTTGCGTGCTTGATAGCATAATTGAAATAATGATACATTTAAGGGGACACACACACAGGCACACACAGTCTGTCTAATAGTGTGCACACAGAGATTTCATGTTATCGCCTTTCATCCAATTGCAAGCAAGAAGAACAAACGAACGACGAGGACAACGACAACGACAACATGCACTGAATTTAAATTGAGCTTATTGGCATTAAATTTCCGTTTATTATCGTACAAGATATGAAATCATATACAGTTGGAGCTGTTTTCGGTTTCTGTGTAGCAATTTCTGCCAAAAGTTCTTGTATCAATGCCATAAATAACTTGAATTTTATTGTAGATTTATCGACTATCGCGAACATTTTTTGGCAGTATTGTTTTCGAGGGCATATAATATTTGTACAGAAGTGAGAAGCAATTTAGAGAGTGTTTTCATTAGTTGGACTATTCGGCAAAAATAAATAATAATATTTTTTTACTTATGTGCTTTACTTGCTTAGCTAAGCATTGAAATTCATGACGAATTTGACAGCATAAATATTTCACTTTGTTTTGCGCATTAATTAAGTTGTTTGCCACACTGTGCGGACACCTAAAGTAGGCAATGCAAATGGTTCATTTAACACTCAGTGCATCAGTAGATGTTCTGTGTGTGTGTGTGTTTGCTGGGGTTTGGACTGCTGTGTGGTGGGTTCATTAACGATTTGTCATTCCGCCTGTTCACCTGTCCCTACCTCCGGCTGTTCATACTGCCGTCCGGTAGTACACTCCTGCTTATTTGCATTTACATGCACACGAATGCATTTTGCTGCCGTTGAGTTGAAAGTTACAACTTTTTTTTTTTCTTTTTACTTTTCTGTTGTTGTTTTTGTTGTATGCGGCGCCGTAGTTAATGTGGCACATGTCGTATACGTGACATTTTTAATACCTACGCTTCAACGCCGCACATTTTCAACTATTAATGCGCATTTAAGCTACACATGCATTAACTGTCAAGTTGGCCAGACCGAGTGCCACAGCAGGCAGAGTTTGAGGCACAGCAACAGGACACAAGGCAAGCGTTCATACTGCAAACGAACTTAATTACAAACACACTCACTCTCTCTCTATGTCTCTACCTAACTCTGCCTGCTGCTAGCTCTTTTGCTGCTAGTCAATTGCCTATAAAGCGCTTAACTTAACTTAGTTGCTCTCCATTAAGGACTCGCATATCAGTATCATATCGTTTGATACATTGCCATGCATCACGTGTCTAATGTCCTGGCACTGTTGGTCGTCGTTACTCCTTTCGCATGGCAGTCGAACTCTTATAAAAATATTTTTCGTTTGAGCTTTATTTTGTTAGCTTTTGGCTATTCAACTTCATTTAACTTGTAATTAAATAGCGCGGCTTAAAAACTTGAACCAATTATAGTTTATTTAATTTAACGCTGTGCAAAGCTAAGGAAAGAAAAAATATTCAAGCGTGTTAAAGTTGCCAGTGCTTAACTATGCTATACCCAGTAAAATTTATGTTGCTTTGATTTAATATACTGTTCACACCATTAGAAGCAAACGATATTATGCAATATGTACAGTTTCCTTTTAAGTCTAGATAAAGAATAATTATGTGTTCTGGATCATTGTCAATATTTGATATAGTTTTCTGAGATATTTTTAATCAAGTATCACTTACAATCCAACACCCCAACTACAGGGTATTTGCGTAGCACCACCCACCACGCACTTTCAGCCAGTCAGGTGGGCATAAGTAATTAAGTTGGGCAATGAGCGCATAAGTCAATGCACGACTCGCTGAGCAACAGTCTGAACCTACCCCACATCCGCCCCAAAAACCATCTCCAGGGTATGTTCGGGTGTTTGTGTATTTTGAGGTTGGCAAAAGTTTATGGCATCAACATTTTAATTGAAATTGAAAATGCGCCACAACTTAAATAACATTTTGCGTGTAAATATTAAAAAAAAAAAAAAAAAAAAGGGAAAAAATATCTGAAAAATGCTTATTTGATATTTACCGGCAAGAGGAGAAGTATGAGGCACAAATTTAATTGCATTGCATCCTACTACTTTCGCACAGTTAGTATGCGAGTGTGTGTGTGTGTGAGAGTGTGTTTATGTGTGTGTTTGTCCTGGGGTATCCTTTCTAATTACAGCCGGAAAATATGTTGATGTTGTCGCTCGCAACTTTGTTACTGCAATTTATGCAAAGTTTCACACTTTGCCGCACTGCCATCTACATCTAACCATCTCTATCTCTGTTCCTTTCTATTTTACTCATTCGCTATCTCCGTCTCTTTCTGGTCGTTTCTTTATTGCAGGATGTGGGCAAGTTTGGTGATTTAGCGCTGGCAACGATTACGTTGGCAAATGTAATCCTTAAAACCGAAGAAATTTATCTGTTGAATCACATAAAACTTTATTTGAAAAATAATCCAACGGCCGCCGAAGCAGCAGCAGCAACAACTACAACTGAGGGAGGAACAGGAACGGGAACGGGAACTGGCACACAGTTGCAGTGGCAGGATGAAGCACCTTCAACATCTTCGGCAGCTGCGGCTGCCAGAGCTGCCACCTCATCGAGAGCTACGACCTCCTGCGCTGCGCGTGCCCCTTTAAGCGAAATTAACTACTTTGCCAAAGTTCTTAGCACGAAACTGCTCTGCTGCCTGGACGCACTGCTTGGCTATGGCTCTGTATCCATTTCAATCGCTGGATCATCATCATCGTCACCACCATTATCATCAACATCATCCACTGCTGCCTATTGCCAGCTGGCCGCTCGATTCGTTAACGCGCTGCACAATGTTTGCTGTCGCTCACGGCACAAGGACGCGCTGCAATCAGTTTTTCGTTTGGTTTTGGCCGAATCTGAATTTCTCTGTAAATACTACAATTTACTGTTGATGAGTGTCGAGGGTGGTGCCGCCGGAGAGGCCCTGGAGCCGCTGCTATTGGCCTGCTTGCAACTATTGCTCTCCATGCGTATGCTAGAGCCCATGGTGCTCTTGTCCCAGGCGTCAGAGTTGCCACTAAAGTGTAGCCTGCAACGTGCCATGCTGGACGAAGTTTGCCGTGCCACTGCGGTAAGTATTGGGGAAGGGAGTGGTGGGAAGAGGAGAGTACAGAAGCGTGAACTGGGGGACGCAGGGAAGCGAAGGCCTTGCACATTAGTTTAATTTGAATTTGGCAGTCGGACGGAGGCAACTGATTTAGCCACACTGGACACACACAACTATACCGAATAGTCAGTAGTAGTAGTATACTGACAGTTGTCGTGCTCGTAATTTTGCGGTTCACCACGTCGGGTTTGGTTTTTGGTTTCCTGTTTCCGGTTTCCGGTTGGCAGTTTAAACTGAAACTGTTGCCTGAATGTCTGCGTAGAAGAACTTAAAGCTTTCGCTTGCATTGCATTGCAGCGCATAATTTTAATTGATTGCCACTCGAACATGCGCCACTTGTCGGCTAATGGCTCATCTGGCCACGCCTATTGGCATACACCGAGAGAAACGAGCAGCCTCTAAAATGGAAGATATTTGAAATCAGAGCTGTTTAATTTAGCAAGTGCTTAAGCAATGGGTTTTAATCTACTCCTATTACTCACTGCTTAAAGGGAGTATAAAATAAAGTTAATTGAGCTAAATCATCGATAGCAAAATGTTGTTTTAAAACAGTAATTTCGATCAGTGTACCCTCCCACCCCCCTATGCTCACCCACTGCCATTTGGGAACGCCTTTCACAACCGACTAATTGCAGGCACACGACTGGAGTCCGCAACAAGTGCGCCGTCTGTGCGATGGCAAGTATCTGAATTTCCTAATTGCTGACCACTTCGAGTTCCTTTGCGAGCTCTGCCAAGTGCGTTCGGAGTGCGGCTCATTACTGCAAGCTTCTTTGCTGCGGAATGCCTCCAAGTTGAACAGGGTAAGTCCATTTTGCATCACAATGAAGCCACTCGATTCCTTTCTTTCAATTTATTGCTGTTTTTATTTTTTGTATAGCACTCGATACGCAGCGTCTTGCGTCTATTGTGCCGCATTTGTGAGCCTCGGGAATCAGTTGAAGTTGCACCTGCCACATTGCCGGCTTTACAGCTACTCAGTCGTCTCCATCAGTTGCACAATGGGCAACGTGCCCTGCAATTGCCAATGGAGCGTCTAGCAAGACGACTGGCCGCCCAAAGCGACCCGGACACAAGGAACAGCATCTACGAACGGCTGCTTCAAGGAGAACTCGCCGGTGATGAAGACCAGGACGAACTGCGTACAATGCTGTAAGTAAAGGACACAATTATCCATTGAGTGCTGCGACTCTTGTCAGCTATTTAAATCAATTATGCCCTACAATCGTCAAGACATTTAAGTTTGAAAGTATTTCTGGTTCAGACCCATAGTGTACCACAATGATGGCAGCAGAGTATCTGGCATTCGGCCAGCTCTACTGCAATACAACGCATTTTTATTTACATTTCATTGCATGCCATTACAGGCTTAAGGACCTTGAGTGTCCGCAGGACAATGGAGCTGCCTTGCCGCCGCGCATAATTGATGAGAGCTGGCTATTCGGTCAGGTGAGTGGATCTTCGTGTGCACTTGGCACCGTGTTGGCTAATTTTAGGTTCCCACTTCAACCCCATTGATGCACTCAATCGCTTTTCTTTTCTTTTCTGTTGGTGATTGTGCAGCTAATCAAATTTGCCACACAACATGCGGATGCGCCACAGCAGCAGCAACAGCTAATGCGACTGCTTCTCGAAATCCAATCGGAGGCGAAGCTACAACGTTTGTTCCGTAGTCTGGGTACATTGCAGGAGGCGCGTCTGCTGCGACACGCTCTGGATGGTTCACTGTCAGAGATGGTGGCCATCTTTCGTCAAAAGTGCATTGAACATGCACCGCACATTAACTACATGCAACTGCCGCCGCTGGCGCGTGTCGCTTGCGCATCGCTCATGACACGGATCTCATCGAATGCAAAGCAAATTGATGCTGACGAGGAGGAGTTGCATGTGGCACGAGCATTGACCACGTTGATGTTTGCCATACGGAACCTGGAGCAAATGGCCCTCATTTACATCGATGCCCGGCACATTGAAAAGTTTGTGGGTGAACATTTGTTGCGCCAGGAGCAAGTGCCTTCGTTGCTCTCTTACATGCGCTGCTTGGTGAATGCCTCACGGCAAGTGCTGCAAATAGAGCATGATGGTCTTATGCCTGACCAGGATAGCTTGCACGTCCTGCTGGGCTGCCTAGATGCTCTCTTGCAGCAGCCACGCATCTGGTGGGCCCTTAACTCTAGCGGCGATACATTGCGAGTGCAATTGCTAGAGGTTGTGGTCCTTGCAGCACGCCGCATGCTACAGGATACAATTTTCTATCAACGACATCGCCTCGCTTCTGATGCACAGTCGGCACCGCAGGCTATTTTCCTAGCCAAATTGATTGAAACGCAAATTGATATGGAGTCGTTGCAAAAGGGTTGTCGTACCGATGAATTTCCACGCCAGTTGGAGTTGGCCCAAGTTCAAGTGCCGCTGGTAAGTGACATTTCATTGCACATTTATCAGTTCCTGACTTTGTGGCTTTCCACCAACCATCACTTATGTCTCTCTCTCTCTCCTACTGTTTTCTCCACAGTCGCTTATCGCCTCCATTGGCACATCATTGTTGCGCACTCATGAGTTCTATGCCTATGCCGTGACACCCTACGACCTTATGCAACAACAGCAGCAGCAGCAACAACAACAGCAGCAGCAACAGGCGACGCCAACTGTTGCCAGTGCGGCCAGCAGCGGCAAGTTGCCCACCATACCAGTGGATAGTCTGAGCGATGTCGATGTGCTGCGTCAGTTTGTGAAACGGTAAGTATTTAGACCCTTCATTTCAAAACTAATTAACTGCAACTTTTACTACTGGTATAGAAATATTGGTATCAGTTAGATCAAGACATCTTCAACCTTAGTTTAACTTTTATGCAGCTTGAGTTCCAGTTTTTCTCTGGGAGCTCTCCTAGTGTGTATAATTTCATCCCATTTGGATATCGTGAGAGTTTTATTTAGATAGTTTGTAAACTTTCTGTGTCAAATTTAATTGTTTTAGCTCTTTTCACTAAGCTCACCCTGAACGATTAATGAACTTAATATAGAACATACCTATTATAAGAAGAAGTAATTAACAGTTTAGTGGATTTTACCGAAGCTTTCGTCGATTCTGTTCACTTTAAAGCCACTTCAGTTATGATTTTGTCAGTGCTACTATCAAACGGCGGGATAGCAACTCTGTATTGTCAACAACAACAAAAACAACAGCAGCAATAAGAACTATTGTTGGGGACAATACAGTGACAGGTTTGACAAGCGCCTGGCAACAAAATGCAGCGAAGAGGACAAGGCTGAGATTGAGTTGGTAGATGAGATTGGGTAGCCAAAGCACGACGTGGGTGAGGAAAACCGCAACTGGAAAAGCAGACAGCATGCTCTTAGCTTGTATTAGATGCAGTCACTCCCCTCTCTCTCTGTGGGGGTAGTGTGTGGGTTTGTGTGTTTGTTCTTGTAAGTTGTCATTGTCAACGTAGTGCTTATGTCTGCTGTCCGTTTGTCCATTTGTCCTTAGCTAAATATAGCTTGTTGGTTTCGTCCTTGCGGACTGACAGCTTCCACATCGCTGATGATGTGTTGCTGCTGTTGATGTTACTGCTACTGCTTCTGCTGTAGCTTCTGCTGTTGCTGCTGCGGCTGTTGTTGTCATTGTTTCCACGCGAGTCGTCATCATTATGCTGTCAGCGCTTGAATTGTCATGAGCCATAAATTGGGTGGACAAATACGTTTGTTTGTATGCCTGTGTGTCTGCATTTTGACCAGCCTAAAAATTGCCTTTAAAAGTGCTCAAAAGTGCAAAACATCAAAACCACATCAGCGACTTTAGCGGCAACAAACGCGCCACGCCCCGTTGAGCTGAATGCTACGAGAAAATCCCCTAAAGGTCTGACAGAGCGGAACAACAACAGCACTATTAGATGCAACTGCGATGATGATGATGTTGCTGCTGACAAAGATAATGATGATGACAGCCAAAGGGCTAGTAAAAGAAGAGAAGCACTTTGGATGCTGCTGTTGGGATTTTTGGTTTGAAGCAGCGCAACGAAAGCAGCCAGCGATATAAACAAATTATGAGCTGCAAAGTGAGACAAAGTGTAGCAGACAAAGGAAGAGAGTGGGCGAGAGATATAGAGTAGGAGGATACAGTTCGCTGCTTCCACACACACATAGTTGCTAATTGCACACAAGCCGCTGAGTTCAGCCAACAGTAGCAGCAGCAGCAGCAGCAGCAACAACATTAACAACAACAGCAACAACAATGATTTCAGCCAACTTTTGTCATCAGCCAACTGCAATTTACTGGCTTCTCTGACCTTTCGTTGCATTTTTAATCCATAATTTGCCAGAAAATTCATAGCCGCCGGTTTGAAACCAAATTAATCAATAACCAATTTATACAGTTGTTGGCTTTTGAATATTTCAAAAATAGTACAAGTAGATTACATTAAATTTGTAGCTCTCAACAGCAATTGCTTAAGAATTTCATCGCATTTCTAATGAGTATAACACAACACAATTTGATTACTTTGTTTATTGCCACAGGCTATCCATTTTTGGCTACACAACACGGCAACAATTCGAGGAATATTTCATGACGTTTCTGCTGCTGATCAATAAACAGTACGATGAACATATGGTCGATCAGCAGGAACAATTTCAGATCAAGCTCGTATGCCTGCAGGCCATTATGGAACTTTTAACGACTTGCAAAACTTTTCCCATTGTCGGACATGGCAAAAGTCGGTTCTATCATACGACTCGCTGGCAGCGCATCAATTGTGACAGCATTAGGTAAGTTTGAGTGTCAACATGCGAGTGTGTGTGAGTGTGGGTGTGTGGAAAATTTATGAAAATTCTAATTAATATTCAGCAAGTGGGCATGAAAAGTTTTTAATGCGTAAATAACAAAAAGCACAAATTAGGATTGCCAGCAACAACTTGTGTTGGCCTTCCCCTTCAACAAAAAAATATAAACTATCATATCTCCTATAGATGCCCTACGTGCACGTGCTCCCTGACAACCAGCCATGCCGCCTCCCTACTGGTTGTTCCCCCGACGCATATTATTTTTTGGCAATTACCAAAAACTCGACAACTTTCAGAAGCACAACTAATTTGTTAACATGCGTTACCTAAAACAATTTGGACAACAAGTTTTTAGTTGCTTCTGAAAACAGCTAAAGTACTAGCCAAACCCCAATTTTGTTGAGCTGCTTTAGTAAAATATACTCTGCTAATTGCAGCCATAAATATATTTATTTATTTTAAGAATTATTTGTTTACTGATTTTTTTAGATTTGATTTATTTTTTGCTCAAATTTTAACGGGGTATTTTATAGTCAATGCACACCACTATGTTGACGTTTTTAATTAAAACTGAATCATATATGTAGTAATAACAAACACAGTCATGCAGCAATTCATTAGAACCAACAAATACCCTATTTTCTTAAATAATGAAATGTACACCAATTATTCAAAATAAATTTAACAGATGTGCTTGTTAGTTTTCTAATTTAAAACAGAAACAAAACTTATTTTTATTTTAATTTAACTTCTGTAAACTGTTTTTCCCATATTAACTTGTTAACTTTAATAGAGTGTCCTTCGCTGTAAATGATGTGTGTTATTTTTGTATATTGTAAATATTTTTAAAATAATTTTCAATTCTAAAAAGTGACAATTTTTTAATAGAATTAATTTAAGCTGCAAAAAACTGTATGTTTAAATTACAAAATTTCTTTGCACGCGCCGCTGGCCAACAAAACGAAAAGTCGTTTAACTAGTTGTTGACTTTAATTGATATGACTGTATCTGTGTGTATGTGTGTGTGTGCCCAAATAAAACAACATGGCGTATTTGCTGTTGATATTAATTTTTTCTTAATTGCTTGTTCAACAACCAGTTGAAACCTATAAAAAGGCAATCTATTATCGACTCACGCAACATTTGCCAATTTCCCACGTTAACTTTTCACTTTATCGCATTTTGCATATTTGTTTTTCGTTTCATTTCCCAAACTTCTTTCTCTTTTTGCGCAGTTTGAAGAAATTGCACAAGGTGCAGCTGCTTGTGGATGAATCGTGCAACGTCTTCTATCAGGCCAATTTGGAGCGTCAGTTGAGGCAGGACAATGTGATTGGCACACGCAACTTTGCGGCCAATCAATGTGATCTCAATTTCAGTTGGGCTCAAATGGAAGCATACGCACAGCCCCCCACGCATGGCATGCCCAACATCAGCCCCGATGCCACACCGGATGAGGCAGACATGCTTGCCACCGAAATGGGCAAACAGCAGCGAAGGCAACACTCTAGCAGCAGCAACAGTAACATGACTGACACCGCATGGCGCAACTATAGTCACTTTGTGCAACAATCGGGCATTGATTTTCGCAGCAGCATGCAGCTTGTGTTTGATGTGTTGCAACAGATGATCGAGGTAAGTTGTACTTGCAACAACAACAACTACCACATCACATCACACCACACTATATAAACGTCAGTCACGTGCATATAATTTCATTATGTCAAGTGTTCCCATTTGCTTGATGGACATTACATGCCAATTTATTTACCCTTCACCCTCCTCGCTTTTGAGTACTCCCGGGGGGGGACATGAAATTTCGCGTAACTTGCAACTGACTTGTCCGGGAATTGAATGCGTTCACCTGTCAGTCAACTAATTGAAAATCATTTTTTACTCTTTAGCAAAATCACATAATGGTGCTGCCAAACCTCGTCAAGTTTAGCGAAATCTGCGAAAGTCGTGATCAGATCAAATGGATCAAGGAGCGCACCATGCGTTTGCAGGAACAAATTGCTATGGATGATACTATATCACATCAGGTAGGATCTAGAAATGTCTAGCAGAATTGGCAATTCATAATTTGTTTGTTTGAATATTTATTTTTCAGCACATTATCTACTTACTCTGCCGCACTCAGGCCTTGCTGATGCCTAGCCACGGGGAGTTGCAACATTTGGCAACGCTGATTGGAAATGTCTATTTGAAGAGTTCGCATTGCTTTATACGCATTGCAGCACTTCAGGGTCTACTCTGTCTATTAGAATGCTGCAGTCGAACAAACACGGCCATGGGAAAACTCAGCGATGAGCTCACATTGTTGCGTGACTTAATTGTGGGCTACATCAATCGGCATGGCATCATTGATGAAAGGTATGCTACACACACACATACATATCTAAACCCAAAGTAACAGTTTATTGAGTGTGTAAAGTGCTGTACCTGCTGGCCAAAGGTATGCAGTGCTTACAGCCCCTAACAATTAGCTTTACCTAGCAACTAGTTAGTTGGTAACGTACTCATTTTTGGCTTGCCTTCTGCACAACTGGTTTAAAACCACAGACAACAGCTTAATAAGCAACTTAAGACCCCATTTGGAGCTATACTCTCCCTTAGGTTTTTACAGCTTCAACTGAGTCATTTGGCAACATGTTTAACAAGTTTATTAGTATAAAAGATAAATGGAAACGCTTTATGAAGCATAGCCATATCAGTTCAGACTTGTTAGAAATGTGCTACGCAGAGAAGAGTATTTCAGTGTCGACTGTTTGAGTTCAGCTTTTATTTCTTTAGAAGACCTGGAGTTGGGTTAACAATATGCTGCTCACTGCTAGCACTAGTACATTAGTCAAACTGTATCTATCGCTTGGTTGCCACATCTAATAATGGCCAAAGTTCTCATTTTGCATTATGAGTTGAGTTTGCTTTCGCTCGTCATCTGCCAACAGCCAACAGTTCTCAGTTCTCGGATCTTTTTTGGCTCTGGCATTGAGAATCTGGTGCCTAGTACCTGGTTTTTGGCCTCAAGTGTGGGTGTGGGAGTATTATCAGAAAGTTTTCAAGGACTGCGACGGATGCAGAGCACACTTCCGCTCATACAGCCATTTTGGGGTTGATGCCTTGAGGGCGTGGGAGACTAGGGGGCGTAGTTTGGCATGCCAAAAACCGAAGTTCTAATAACTCGACGGGAGAGCAATGGCTATTGAAAGTTGTGTTGGTTGTTGCGTTGGTTGCGGTGCCGATAGATTTTGCCAAGTCAAGCGCAATAGCAGATCGATGGCACTGCCGGGTATGCTGTGGTTTATCCCCACCCAGTTCTTCTTCTTGTTGTTGTTGTTACTTTGTGAACGCCAGCAAATTGTAATTATTGGCATTGCAACTGCAGCTGAAGCTGCTGCTTTAGCTACTGCTGCTTCTGGCTGGTTGCTTGGCTAGCTGGTTAGAACTTTTGGCTAAGTCCTTGTTGTGGCTGTTGATGGAATTTCATATGCCAGCACTTGAGTTGCTTTGATGCCTTTAAACTTGTTCTTTCACTCGCTGGGCACAAAGTTTTTAAGTCAACCTTGAATATGTGTAAAGACAATTTACGTGCAGCAAGCAACATGATTTCCACGTCAAATGCAAACATCGAACAGCAAACTATTAAATTTAAGTTGAGCAAAAATTGCGCATACGCAGCGTGCAGCCAATAAGCGAAAATCAAAGCACAGATTTTACAGTAGCAGCAGCAGCAGCAGCCACACAACAGCAACTGCAATTTGACGTCATTTAGCAATAAACGCGGCAACAGGAAAACTAATCAGCGTTCGAACAACAGACAGAACTTGGCTAAAACCACTGCCCTAAAACAGGCCTAATTATTTTCTAATTTTACGCATGTAACGAGGGACGGTTAAAGGTTTGCTGGCCAACTGTGCTACAAAAGCGAAAATCGCAGCAATGTAAAAAGTCTAATTAATTTAGAGCACTACGACGCGTAGTTGTTACTACTAAAGTTGCTACACGACGAACAACTTGTAATTGTATTTAATTTTATACCTTTTTACAGCGCCTTGCAATTCAGCGACGAACATACGAAACTGGTTTGGACGCTCAATTACAGCCTGATCGAGTGGACATCGAAATTTGTGCCCCAATGTCATTTGCTGTCGAACACGATAATTGCGGCTGGCAATTTTCTGAAGAAGACACACAATGAGGATCTATATTTGTGCGTACTGCATGTAAGTAAAATTTGTTATTGATCCAAGCTGTTGCTTTAGCCCTGTCAAGTTGCCAATCGTTTGGCCCTAAACGCTCGACTATTGCCCCAAACCAAATCAGTGTAGGACCAAATCCCTCTGACAACAACTCAGACAGCGGCTACGTCGCGCTTAATTGGTTTTTTGATTGACAATTTTCGAGAGGCAACCAACCAGCCAGTCAGTCAACCAACTACGATAAAAAAAAAAAAAAATCAGGACAGAAAAAATATGCCACTTTTCTCATAACTGGCGAACGCAGCAAAAAACGAACCAGGCAAAACCAGCGAAAATGTCTATTGGCCAAAACAGAGCGTCAAAACAGCACATGTCCCCAAGCACTCACACACACACACACACATAACACACAGACAGATACAGACATGCATATAGCTATAGGTACACTGCATGTCTTTCTGCGCCCATCTCTTTCGTGTCTCAACTCAAAGCACATGTAATGAAATTGTTGCTCAAATATTGTAGCAGAGAGACAACATCAATAACAAATTCCTCAGTTGGTGCACATAATTTGACCATTTAACAAGTGAGTGGCTCAGATTTTAATTACCTTTGATATATGTACACATGTCTGTGCAAGTGGATAAACAAATTGCGTGCATCAACTCCGACAAGCAATTAACAAATACGAGTTGTAATGAAATTCTCGACAGTTTCAACAGCACTTCGAGTATGACACTATTAAATGCTCTGCAAAATTATTATACTTATTTTAACTCGTTTTAATTGAAATATTTGGCAAGCTTAAAGGTAGCTCTAGGATTAGCTTTACTTACTTACTTCTGACTGAACTCATCTCAAAGAATATTTTAAGTAAAGAAATAACAAATTTATTTTTACCAAATGATAAAATTAAATCTAAAATATACATCAGATCCGCTTTATATATTAAATAAATGTGCCGTTTTATATGTAGTCCATCTACTACTTCCGGCCATTTTGATATTTTTTCTTAAAAACGACTTTTGTAGCAATTTATGAAATTTGCACGCAATTCAATTTTGTCATTGTTATTGTAATTGTTGTTGCTTTTGCCACTGTGCCATTGTTGTTGTTGCTGCTGTAGTTGTTGAAGCTGACGCTACTTGCGCTTTGATGGTGCATGTAGGGCAGAGTGGGAAAGCATTTAAACTAATAGTGCCCGAGGAGGTGGCCAACAACGATGATTGTGGTTGGTATGGGGAGAAGAGAGTGCGACAGGGAAGCAGACAGCGACATCGAGAAGGACAGCGACAACGACAACGACAACAACGGGGCAATAACAATAACAATTTGCCACTCAATTAGCGTGGCCATTACTGAAAAATCCACTTAAGTATGCAATGATAAAATTCAAAAGCGAAATTCGTTCGCTTCATTGCTATTTGGTCTATAAGCCTCAACTCGCTCGCTCTCTCTCTCTCTTCTTCTTACCCACACTCTTATGCCCCCCTTCCCCCTCTTTTTCTCACTCTCGCCTTTTGTTTCGCTTGCTGCTTCTGTTGATTTGGATGTTTTGTTTTGGTTTTCGCAGTATTTGTTTTTATCAGTTTCAAACATACTATACAACGAATATATATATATATATATATTTATTTATCTGTTGCCTTTATGCTTTCTGGCCAGGGTCTGGAGCGCATGGTGGTCAATAGCGGCAATGGGAATGCAGTGCCTACCACAGCTGAGGCAACCGGAAGTGGAAGTGGCTCTGTCAGTGGCAGTGGAAGTGGAAGTGGCGCATTGCGTGGCATTGCAATGGCTGTAGGAGACTCTGGTGGTGTTGGCGGTGGTGCTGGAGTTGTGGTTACACCGCAGTTGCGACATAAAATTGAAAAACTTGCGCTCGAATTGCTGAAAATGGAGAATGAGAAATTTTCAATTCCGGCATTGAAATTGCTTTTGTCCTGCATGTATGTGGGTAAGTACGATAAAGAAAACGAAACACTAACAACAACAACTACAATAAAAAGAATAACAAGAAGAAGAACCAAAAGAAGTGGAGCAAGAAGCAACAACAACAACAAATATAACACCAACAAAAGATATAAAAGAAAGACAAACAACAAGGCCAGGAAAACAGCTGCTCGTAGTTTCAAGCGAGCAACCAAAAATATTTTGTAATTTTATTTAATGTGACAACAGTTGTTGTTGTTGTTTCTGTGGGAGAATTGGGGGACTGAGGGGCGTGCCTCTAGTGGCCTGCGAAAGTTGTGTTTGCCATGTCTGCGGCATGCGGTTATTAAGCTGCGTCAATACCCTGTACACTCCAGAAGTTTGTATGCTACGGAAAATGAAAACATTAAATTTCGTACTCAAATTTTCTAAAACTTAAATTATTGATTGAATGACTGGCTTTAAGTGTACAAAACTAAACAAGCTCCCAAACTTCTAGTGACTATTAAACCGCGTTAGAAAATGTTATATAAAATACGTGCTTAAGTTTGCGTTCATGGATTTTAATGTGCAGTTAATTTTAAAGGGTTTACTTATCCATACCACTGACTGACCGACTGATCACTTCACGCTCCAAATGCTAAAGACTAGAGACTAGCATTTCAGAAATTAGTTATGCCAATTTGAACTCGTCCAGCAAGCAAAAGTCAATGTTTTACTTTCCTATCGTATGCTGATTGCTCAGCTGTTTAACACTCAGTGTTCATATGGGTGTGTGGGTGTGTGTAAGGACATGTTTTTGGTAATTGCTGGCGATTCTTGCACGCCAGCTGTTTGTCTGACTAGCAATTATTTCTGTTGCTCTTATCAGCGTAATTTTGGGGCAATTATTATCGCTCCGAAGTGTTTGACACTGCTCAAACACCCACCCAAAAACACACACAAAACTTACACACATACACTACGCATACAGCAGCCGCACTCTAAAAACTGCTCATTTTAAAGCTTCGTTAAACGTTGGCTAAGTGCAGTTGTTGGCTGTGTTTTTGTTTAGACAACTTTATGGTCATTTCGGACACTGCATTTGGCGTTTCATTAGCTAGCGCTCAACACCACAACAACAACGATAATGGACAGAAGTAGCAGTAGGGCAGAAATCACATTTAGTACTAATCTACGCTACAAGTCATACAAAATATTTACTGGCGTTATGGCCTGTTTTGGTTAAGCTTGTCTTAATTATAGCAACAGCTTGACTAGCTTTCAGTGGGAATTCTCCCTCTCTTCTAAGCTAGTCCTACTGAAAGCCGCTTAGTTGCAGTTCATTAAACTGCTGTTGATTGCTACGAATTTAGTTTTACTTTGTGTATTGATTTTTTTCGACTTTAAACTTTAACTTTTTGCTCTGCAGGCAGGCAGTAAATTTGCGTAGCAGCCTTTTTGGCGAAAAGGAGTTAGGCTGGGCTGGTTTGAACACAACGCATGTATTTTTCTTGCACTTTGTCTGTTGCCGTATTGACCGTATTCTGGCTGTATTGGCCGCAGTTGGGCACTTGGCCATTCCCAGTGAATGCAAATCCTTTGAAAAATGTCAATGTTTGTACTCTTGCTAGAGCTCGTGCTCGTTCCTCCCTCGACAACCAAACCGTACAGAATCGTGGAGATTTTGTGTAAATGGCAGCATAGGCTACGCCATCCGCACAAATCCTAACCAGGATGAAGTGCACCTAAGCGGAAGCTGGCCATTGCTAGGCGTGGCATGGCGTGGCTTGGCGTGGCGCTGCGCTTTTTGCTCGTTTGCCTGCCTGGTTTATTAAAGTGTTTGACGGCGTTGAAAAATAAACAAAGGACAAGGTCCAAATCGAAGCCACACACACACGCATACACTCACACCCCCCAAACGACACGACATTGCCTTAAAACCAGTTACCCTTTTTTTTTGTTTTTTGATTTTTTTTGGTTTGTTTTGGACCGGAAAAGTTGCCGAACACGCAATAATAAATATTTGCGGCAATATTGGGCGTTCCTTAACAGGTTCAAAACAATGCTTCAAGCCTTTCTTGCTATTTTGCATACTCTGCAAAACGTTGCTTCAATTTAGTCACAATTGGCGTAAAGCAGTTGTGATAGACACCATTAGGTGTAAAGATTTGGACTGGGAATAATGAGCAGGGTTTAGATAGCAGTGTCTATTTCTTCACTTTAAATGCCTCTAACCTTTGGCTGTAGTTTAACCTTTGGCTTAACTGTAGAAGTACCCGGAAAGTGTATCAAATCTTTGGCGTGTCGAAATTTCGCCTTAAGTTGTTTAATTTTTTGTTCTTTGCCTTTTTTGCCGCAATGTTTTTGCAGTTGTTGTCTCGACTGGCGCTTTGTGCCCTCCCGCTGCTGTCCTAGCCCTTTTTACTTGCTCAACTAAACGAATTTCTGAGTTGCGTTGGGTCCACGCTTTTTTTTTGTTTTACTTATTATTCTTGCAACGCTTTTGGCGTTTGTGGTGCGCATAATTGTGGCCAAGAGCAGCAGAGTACGAGTCTTAAGCTCCGAGCGGGGCAGCGTAGTCAAATTGGCAACAGCTATGCCGGCAGCGACCAACAATGTTAAGGCCTGGTCAAAAACAAAGCGGGCCAAAAGTTGCCATTGCGCTGTAAATAATTCGTGTAACTGAAAGTCAAATGCAACCACATTAAACAGCTAAAAGCAAAGGCTTTTTGGCCAAGCTATACACACGCACAACACACACATGTGATGTGCAACTTTTAACAGCGTGCGTCTGCGGCTTTTAGCCTTCAATGCGCAGTTAACATCATTTTTCACCTGGCCCTAAAGCTAACGCCCATTAATTTGGCCAGGCTTTAACATACCCTTGTCGGCTGCTCATCATCATCAGCAAACATCATTATCATCGAGCCGAAAACAGCCCTAAAATAAAATTTGAACTCAATCCGCGCTGAATCGAATATACTCCCTTTTATTGGCAATGACTGTGAGCTTAAGTCGGAATTATCCGGCGAATTATTAAATTTTAACATGAAATTTGCCTTTAATATGGAATTTTAGAGGTCGTTGAAGTGTGCTGAATTTGGAGGAGCTCAGAGTTCAAGGGGCTGCATTCGAATTAGTAGAAATAACTGCCTACAGATTGTTGAAAAACAAATCAAGCCTGAGTGGAGTGGAGCTTATCTTTCAGTAGAGTTCGAAACTGCTTTTGTCTATCAATAAAAGCTAGACATAAATATATGTTACAGGCAATATTTTTTCACCTTTTACTGAGTAACTGCTAGTCCAGCACAGTCTCTTAGAGTTGTTTATAATCTGTGTATAGAAATTGACTTGAAAAACAAACAAATAAACTTTTTTGAAAAGCAGCGATTGCAAAGTAAATCTGTACACACCCCCACGCACTCCCTCCACACACACGCACTCACACAACCAGACAGAGAGACAGACATAGAGACGGTGTTACAGACTGACAGACAGACAGACGTACACCAACACACAAAATATGTATTGAAAGTCAGACGCGTCAAGGTGTCTGGGTTTGTGGGTTCTGGTCGGGCTGACGGACTGGCTTCTGCTGTTTTCGCCCGGGCTAAAAGGTAAGGGGCCAAAACAGTCAAATGCAGGGGAGAAGTGAAAAATCCATAAAATTTGAATGTAAATTTATGTATGTCCTGGAGCAAGTTTTTAGCTCACTGACATTGACGTTGGCAGTTGTTGGCCATGTTGTTGTGTGTTGGCCGTGTTGCTGTAGCCCCGCGAGCGTGTAATTAATGGTCAGTAGTGTTTTTGGCTGCTTGTTAATTGTAAAGTTTTTAAGCTTGTCACACGTTTCTCATGTCCAATCCTCAACAAATTTCCCCCGTCTTTTCTTTTTGCAGGCTCTGCGGTGCAGTTGCAGAACACGGAGCTATCGAATGGCATCGTGCAGGACGATCCGGAGATAATCGCGCTGCAAAACGATAAAGTTGATATACTTTTGCATTGTATTAAATCATCGAGTCGAGACGCTGCCTGGATTTATGGACAAGTACTGTGCCAAATTATACGTGATTTAGTGCCACCGAATGAAATATTGACGAAGGTCATAAAGGAGTTTCTGGCCATAAATCAACCGCATGGCGATGTTATTGCCACGATTGTATATCAGGTGAGTAGCAGCTAGCAGGCTAGACATTTAGAGTAGCCCCATCCAAGCAGCTCCCTGGTCAGCAAAGGCACAATTTACAAAAGACATCGAAAGTCGTGAGTGGGCCCAACCATGCGTGCCAGCTGTAGCTGTGTGTGGGAGTCCTCTAGTGTGTGTGTATGTTAGTTCTGGTTAAGTTTATGGGCTGCTGTGACTTGAGACTTTGGTGTGGCACAAATGCAGCGCTAATATTTGGCATGTCCAGCAGTCGAAAGGGTAAAACACTTGCCACCACTTGTCAGCCAACAGCTTGAAGTGTGTGTGGTAGTGTGGGTACACTGATAAAAATAGTTGTGTATTTATGATTTGTATCTTAGAGACCATGTATTGCACCTAGCAACAAGTTATGAATGATGTTCTTCAAAAGTTATTAACAGAAGAGTTATGATCTTAGATAGATACATTTCTGACTTAAATTTTGTTCAGTGTATGTTTGGAATTTGTTGGCAGCTTGCAAAATTAATGGAATTCATGGCTACCGCTTGGCCTCACTGACCAGGCCAAAACGTACGCAACTATTTGGGTCAGTACGAGGCATCCACTGTGGTGCCATAAAATTTTTTCATTAGGTTCAAGGTTGCCCCAAGTGGGCGTGTGTCCCTTTGTATGTCTGTGTGTGTGTGCATAGCAATTAATAAAAAAAAGAAGTGAAATAAAGATGCTACGCTTGAGTTGTGGCTTTGGGTTTGGGCTTTAAGCAGCATACTGCACTGTCACAAGTTTCGGGCCAAGTTAACACGAACTGAACCAAAGGAATTTCATTAGTACAAAATAAGTAGAGCAAGTGCAGCATTTTCAACCCTTTTGTGCCACCATTATTATTGTTGCATTCACTTTCAGTTTATTGTAATCAAAAGGGGTGTTTTTTACCAACCATGTTTTTTGTTGCTGTTGCTTAAGCTTTCAGTGAACTTTTCATCATAATATTCTTTGTTTCACTTTTGTGCTCTTTTGTGCTTTGCAGGTGTTTCGCTCGGCAATTGACTCGTCGTACCTGCAAATGCTGCAGGACTGGCTGATCTGTACGCTGCCAACGTTTTTGGCCCAGAACGAGGAGCAAGGTGTCTGGGGACTGAGCGTCATCTTTTTATCCGCTTCCATAAATCTGCATTTGATTAAACTATTTCCGTTGGTGCTTGGCATTGGTGTCTCGACAGCGGCAACAACAACAGCAACGACAGCGGCAAAGGCAACAATAGCAACAACAACAGCAACGCCACGAAAATTGGGTCAACACGAAATTGCATTGTTCGTGACAGCTGCACAAGATTTCCATGCGAAATTGAGTGGCGAACAGAAGCAACGCTTTCGGGAGGCCTTTAAAAGCCACGAGCAGAGTCAAGTTTATGCCGGGATGTTGCAGCGTCTCTGATAGACCGTTGTGGACGAAAATGCATCGCAGGGATTTCATAGCGGATTTGGCTAACGAAAAACTTAAAACTCACAACTAAAAACTTAAAAAAAACTTGCTCCCTGGCCAGAGAAGCGCAAGCGTGAATAACTAATTGCTTAGCCGAGTTGGCTGCTAAGAAAGTTCAAACCGGATGTCCTTTAACTCGCTCCTCGGCACCCCAAAAGTTCTTTAATAGTTTGCGAATTCAAAATTAATTTATGGTTTACATTATGTGTAACTAATATTTAAATTATAACCACCTCTCTGTCACTGTCACTGTCCCTCTCTCTCTCTCTCTGTCCTCAAACTTCTAACGAGCCGCAATTAATTCCTGAGACGTCCCCTGCCTTCCCTTCGCTTAGAAAATTGTGTTCCTGTCAGTTTTTGGTAAAGTTTTTCATTTATGTATTATGACTTGACTTGTCAATTTCTCTTCCGTTTCAAGTTGTGTCAACGAGCCTGTAGTTGTCATTAGTATGCGGCCTAATCAATTCCTAGCTAATTTCATTAAATATTCCATTATGATATATATAATAACAAAAAAAAAACTTAAAAACTATATTTATAAATACCTAAAAACTTGTATTCCAACTGTAACTGTTTCAAAACTGCTTAAAATATTTAATAAAATGAATAAGCTGAAAATCTACTTACTTTGTTTAGTCTTTTTACTTAACTTGAAGTTTGTGAATTGTAGTATTTATGAATTTATAGTTTTCTGCTGAAAATCTGAGTTTTAATGCTGCTTAAACTGTGCACAAATCTGTTTGAACTTTGCACTTTCAACTCTGTCTGCTGGTGGTACCTATTTTATTTTTGGCGCTATTCGATGATGTATGTAACACGTTTTATGTGCATTTTTGAGTGAAGTTACAACTAAGCGCATTAAAATTGACAAAATGTCACTCAAAAAGTATCGACAAAGTTGTTCAGACTGAAAAAGGTAAGTTCCTCGAGGATGTGATTAGGCTTGAACGACTGTCAGATGTGCTGTAATGAAAAGAAAATTGTTAAATGTAACTCGATAATGTAAATAAAGTCAAGTGCTAGGAATACTGTTTAAAATAGATAAAATTGAAAAATTTATTAGTAACAAAATAAATTATCAATTTTCCTTGAACTATAATGTTTTTTGACTGAAATATATTATTAAATTAAATTAACTTTTATTAATATTATTAGCTACCGCTTATTAGCCATTGCTTTGCTGATGGACCCTGGTGACTGATTGTAGGGTAACTGCCAGGGAATAAGAAGATTTTCCGCCATTTCGTGACTTATAGAAGAAGTTGCACAAAAAACTGCTGTGTACTTTGCTAACAGCCCAACCCAGCGTCAATGTGTGGGTGTTTCTGTACATGTGTCTGTGTGTGTTCGAGAGCAGAAATTGACAGATCAACTTTTTGCTGCATGCGTAGACATGTATGCTAGTGTAGTGTGGGTGTGTGTTTTCTTATGTACGTGGGTGTGTGTGTTTGTACCAGTGCATTTTGTGTAGAAGCAAAAGCATCGCCGAGAAAATTTGCCAGCTGAACAGACATAGGGGTAAAAAGTGGAGTGCAGAGGGAAATGCTTACAGCCCAGATCCAAATGAAGTATAAAGCTGTAACACATTATGTAATCGAGAACAAGAACTGTATATTTGAAGGGCGTAAGAGGGAGTAGAAGGTGTGTTGTGTGTGTGTGTTTTGTCTCTGAGACTAAGACAATGCCCTGGTTGGTAGCCATTGTCGCGATTATGGCACACGCCAAGAGGCAATTTGGCTCTGCCGTTTTGGCCATAAACTGCAACATTTCGGGCTATCAGCATTTGGTTACGCTTCATTTGGCCAAATAGCCGTAACGGGCTCAAACACACACAGATTGTCGCCCCCGTTTTGCCAATTTATGTGGCGCGACTGACTGACCGAACATTGGCGCAGGTGTGCCAGACACCATGACCTACGAATGTATCTCGCAAAGAGACGACAGCGACATTCCTATTGCGGTTTGTCGCCACACAAATACAGCAAGAGAGCATACAAGAGTGTGCGAGAGTCCTGTTTCAAGCGATTCCACTTTGTTTCGACTCTCTTTGCCGCTGTTAAGCTGCTTTAATGTTAAACTCACCACAATTCGGAGTCGTGCTCTTTCTCAGGTCGCTCTCTTAAATGTAAGTTGACTTCGGCTTTCTAACGCTCTCTCGCTCACTGAGAGAGAGAAAGAGAGCGCGTAGGTGTGTGCTCCTGTAATGACTAGGTCAGTAGTGCGTCTGTTTCGTTTCTCGTTTCGTTTCAGCTGTTTTGTATGCAGCCCAGCACAAAAGTATGCTTCAATTTCTTAATGCTCAATGTCTCAGCAGACACACTCACACAGACACAGCCACCCACACATACATATACACACTCAGCAGCGACAACTGTTACACTTACAGTTATGATTATGACTATTGTTATGATGATAACGTTGTTGCTTTTGTTCTTGTTGCTGTCGGTGTTGCTTGTGCTACTACTGGTGCTGCTGCTGCTGCTACTGTTATTATTGTTTGACTATTTGTTTGGGGGCCAACAATGACTTGGCCAAGAACTTGTGTCCAGTTAAGCGTGCGCTTTTATAACGCCAATAGTTTTACTTCATTGAACACACACAACTATGTAAAAAGTATGTTGTGTGGCTGTGTTTTGTAACGAATTATCTAATGAACAACATCTGTTATCTGGTTTGACTGCAACACCTTTTCAAGCCCAGTAGTTTTAAATGGTCAGGGTGTATAAGGTTTGCCAAAAAGGTGTGTAACTGAGATAAGGTGGTCTTTTCTGATCAGCAGTTGTGCTGAGTACCTAAATCTGACGGACTATAAGAGGTACTAGTACGCACTACCGGGTCTGTTACAGTCGATCGAATATAGCTACTCCTTATACTTTTTTGCGGCTGGAAGGTTGACTAATTTGAAATTTTAATTATATTGCCAGCAAGTTGATGATGATGATGTGACACCTGTCAGCGACTGATACGCCTTAATCACGCCAGCAACTTGGCCACGCCCACAAGGGCCAAACAGTTTTCACGTGTAAAAATCAACACTGGACAGCGAAACGCAAGGCCACGCAACGCAACGCCATACCACGCCACGCTTATTAAAACTGAATAAATTATGCAAAAAGTGAGCAGAGCTCGATTTCCTTTTTGCCCCCGAAAGTCGAACACAAGACGAACGTTGCATAATTAATTCAGCTCTATGTCCGGACCTAAGGTGTAACAGGATAGAGGAGCAGCAAGAGGGACGAGCAGGTGCTTAGTGGGTGGAATGCAATCAAAACGTGTACAAGTTGGTCAAGAAGCAGAGCCAATATTTTAAAGTGTAGCCAAGAGTTGAGAACATTTAAGAAAATTGCCAGTCACAGATCAATAGCAGCAGTAGGGGAATTGGGAGTAGGGGCCAGGCGTTGAATGAGTCTGACACTAGAATAAATAAATGCATGAGTGAGTGCATAAATGAATGCAAGTACGAATGAATACACTCAAACTGCCAACGATGAGTTTGCCAACTTCTCCCAAACGACACCAAATTCAACTATGCGGCGACTTTTCTCTCGCACTGTACGCCAGTGTGCGTATGTGCCTGTCTGTGTGTGTTTTTGTATGTGTCTGTTTGCGTGAGTTTGTGGCTCGCTGTTTGTGCAGGCAACGCCTGCGGGGACAATGCAATGCAATATCCATGACAAGTATTTCAATTTCGCGTTTTCCGCATCAGTTCATGGAAATTCAAATGCCAGCAGCGAATATTACTCGATGTGACTTTGAAATAGTTTTCGCTTTTTTCTACAATTTTCGAGGGTAAATTTTTACGTACATTTCGGAAGTTATTGAATGTCTGCTTAGCTGCAATTTACAGTTTGGTTCGTTTGTTTACTTGCCCATTTTATTGTTGTTTACATTGAATTAACAAGAGCAGCGCAATTAAGTGTCTTGTTTATCCAAAAATCACTTGAAATCGCTTCAATGCACACGACAAAGCATTAATTCTATAGACATTTAAATTAGACTTACTTATTTACTACATATTTACAACATTATCTATAGCTATGCTAGAAGTATTCAAACATTAAATGCTAACAAAGTGACTTAAAACGCTCCTCTTGTTGGCGATTTATTTTGGAGTTTTAGTTCGTTGTTTTTGGTTCCTGTTGTTGTTGTTGTTTTTGGTCCTTTCATTTGCGCCATGTCCGTTAATTAACGGCACATGCTCAGCCCATAATTGCTCGTATTTAACCGCCTGGCCACGCCCCCCAACATGCCACCCACCGCCAAATGCCATCGCAATCAATCCGACTGCTTTGCTGCTCAATCTCCCAATCCACACTGTCTACATCTTCATCGCAGTTGTCGGTCAATCACTTTTGGATGTATATCCCATATTTTCTGCTTCTTTCACTTCTTGTTCGCTGCTTCTTGTTAACGTCACCAGCTGTTGGAAGTTATGGCCAAAATGGCGCTTACATCCCCGTTGTGGAGGTTCGGGCACAGGAGGTTTTCCGTGGAGGCGGCAAATCAGATGTGTAATTCTGGTAGCGCTTCGAGCAGTTAATGGCCTGCAGAGAGTAAAGAGAAAGAGTGAAGAAAACAAGTGAGAATGAGAGAAATGTCGGGCATAAGTTAATACTAAAAATACATAAAATAACGACAGTAAATTGAGCGCAGATCAAGGGGATAGGGAGCCTCACAAAATGTTTGATTAATGATGTGTTTTTGGTTACACGGCAGACTCCAATGGAACCTGTCGATGCTTTGCCCAATTCCCCTATCAAGGCTTATGGCTCCCCTGTCTTCTGTACTCTCGGCTCCCCCTTATCCCTTTGTCCCTCTGTCTGTCTGTGGCTTTGCATTTGAATGATTAGATTTGATTCAATATTCAATTATTTAACTGGTTTGAGGTGTTGAAATGCCTACAGATACTAAACTGAGCGCTCACTGTCTCTTCTACCTCACTCCCCTTTCCCACCTCCGTTGGGCGTTTGCATATAAATGATTTATGAATTTGCGCTCTGATTGAACTGCCCCAAAATTGTTGATTACTGCGCCGTCATAGAAACAACAACAACCACAATAGGGGCAACAACAACAACTACAGAAATTGGAGAAACTCGTAGCATTTCCCTGCAATCGCTTTGGGGAAATGAGTTACGGTTTTTGGCCCCGTTGAATTTCAAACCATTTCCATATGCCTCTGTGTGTGGGTGTGGGTGTGTGTGTGGTTGGGTCTATGCATTGTTGTTGTTGTATTTACGTTTTGGTTATTATTTGATTACGTTGCATGTGAAGCTATGAAATTTACACACAGCCTTCAATTTGCTGCAATATTATCAAATAATCGGTGACCCAGCCACGTGCCAAATCTGTTCTATAGTCTAAAATTATTTTAATATCCTGTAGCAGGTAGCTGCTGAAGTGTATGCTAGGTTCGCATTTAATTTAAATTTAAATACTTTTAAATTAATAAAAATATCTTTCTCAAAAAGGTTCCTAAATTTAGAGAAGGCTTCACCTTTACCCATAAAATAAGTAACATATAACAATCCCCCGTAGGACCACACTACGCTTTCAATACTTAAAGGTCATAAGTTTATACTATGAACATATTTGTAAATGGATGAAAGCGATTTTTCGATTATTTGATGGCACCACAAATCGATTATATTGTATGGCATTGCAGCATTAGCAGCAAAGCTGCAAAATCTAACATATTTTTAGAACTGTGGTGTTTTTCAATTTAGAACACACACGCGCACTGAGCAGTGTGTCACACACACATACTATGATGGAAATAGAAATAAAGTATGGCATACGTTTGACTAATTGGTAATGGACGAGCCGTCAGTTTTGCAATTAGCCAGTTTGATGCCTCGATACGTGTTTTTCCACCTGCACTGAACGAGGATTTCAAACTGATGGCAGCTGTGGAGTGTGGTAAATGGTAGGGACTGTAGAGGGGGGTGGGACACGCGCCTAGCACAATAAACAAAAGCAGAAAAACAAAAACGAGCTAGCAACGCAGCAATTTAATTAATGTAATTAATCTAATTTAATGACTTGACAAACACATCAATTAGCGCCAAGCGAGCGACCAAGAGACCGAGGCTACGCAATTTATATGCAAAGTACCGATGAAGACTTTGCAGGGCCCAAAATGGAGCAACAACGGAAAACAAATTAAAATATTAAAATTAGGCCACAAAATGATTGAAAGGAAATGTTTGAGAAAATGCGCTGGACTTTGTGTTTTAAGCGCCCATCGATGGTTTTCCCACCCACTGCACAGGCCCAAGCAGCTCCGATTGCGTCGATTGTCTCCGTCTGTTTGTCCCTAAAGTAATTAAAAGTAAGTAAAGCAAAGTCAACCCCGCTAACCACTCCACACCCTAAAAACCCACTGGAATGCAAACGCACGAAGCATGTCCATTTTCCCCGATTTCGGTTTAATTTTTTTGTTTCTTCCTTTACTGTACTCGTACTTATGTAAATGGTCGCTGGCTGACCAGAAGAATTAATGCTTACGGAAAGTGAGTTAAATCGGAATGAGTCGCTCTATTGTATTATACGCATAGCCCAGAAGTTTGAGATTTTTTTTCATTTTTCTTAGTCTCGGGTTTTGGGCATTTCACAGTCAACGAACCCATTGAATTTGCATAAAAGCTTTAATAACCGAAAGACCTTCAGGATTTTGATGAATCTGCTTTTTATAGTGTGACGCAGTTTATTTTTTCCATTTTTTTCCTTTATCTTTTTGTAAATACTGAGCACTCCTCCCACGCCCACCACCTGGTACTCCCGTCGCCCACTATTCAACAAATCAAAATGAAATATTCATGCCAAAAATAGAAATCAATGGTTTGCTTTACGCTTCCCATCACATCGCTTCGATTCTGATCTGATTTGATTTAATTTGATAGCTTTTCTTGTGTATTTGTTTGTTTGAGAATCTTTGCTCATGTTGTAAAAATTTGTTGCTATTTCTATAGCAATTTTTGGCTCATCCCACGCGGCGTATGCGCGTTTTTCGCACTTAACTCATTAAGGCCGCCTACTGCTGGCTGCAAATGTTTCAGAATCGCGCGCGTTTCGACAATATATAATTATTTTTTTTGTGTGTGTGTTTTTTATGGCGCTTATCTGCTGTTAGCTGGAATAATTTAATTGATTTATCGCTGGGAAACGTTGGAAGAATTAAAATCACATTAGAAACGCAAGATATCTGACAGTTTTCAACAGAGAAATACGCACACTTGTCACTCCATAAATAAATAGTTAATCTATAAACTAGGTCGAGAACGGGCACTTTAAAATATGACAAAAAATTATAAAAAGACAGAGCAAAAATCAAATTAAACAATGGATTTAAAATACTATATATTGACAAAGCACTCATACAGCTCAAATTGAAGTACGTCTGAAGATTCTGCATGTTTACTTACCTTATAAAAAGCCTTGCGGAAATTGTCAGAGAGAAATGCATAGAGCAGCGGATTGATGCAGGAACTGGTATAAGCCATGGTATGAGCCATAATTTGCAACACGACGCTCAGCATCGTCGTTGAAGTATATATGTTGAGTGCAGTCAGCAGTAATATCAGCTGCAAGCCAAAATAAGAACCAATTAATGAATATATTAATCAATATAGACGAACACTTACCTGTACTGGCAGCCAGAGTGAGGCAAAGGCAATGACAACGACAACCACAAGGCGTGTCACCCGCTTTCTGCCCCTTTGCGACTCCTTGGACATGCGTACGCCACTGCCCTGATGCCAGAGCCGCATTATCATGCGCACATATAGCCCACTAATGATCATCAGGGGCAGCAGATAAGAGGTAATAAAGAAGGTCACCTGATAAGTGACCACATCGAGCCAGCTGGTTCCGGTGAAGCGGCAGAAGGACCAAGTGATGTTCATCTGGCTGTCGTGGTTGATCTGATAAAACGTGAAATACTATTAAAAAGTACATAAAGGATTGGCATTTAAAATATGTCAAGGTTTTTGTGTAGTTATAAAATCACACTTAAGGTAGCTAAATTCTTTTACAGGAATAGGCTACATCAATTCGTCTATTGAACCTGAACAGGAATATGTATACTATATGGATTCCTTCCACTTTTGACCTAATTTAAATGGTATTTTGAGTTGATAATGGCTTTGAATGGAGTTCAAAGGTACAAGAAACGACACGAGCCCATTTTTATTACGCATACGTCACGCTGACAGTTTCATCGCATTCATAAATAAAGCGAAATATCGTAAAACAAGTACGAAATCAACTCGTTCAAATAGTTTGAATAACTACGAGCTGCGTCGACTATCAATTCAGTTATCTGCCTATGTGTCTGTCTATTTGTCCGTCTGTTTGTCTGAATCAGACTACAACAGGTAACTCACCCGAGCTCACCTCTTCACATGACGCACTTACTATTTGACTTTTCCTCTTTCCCAACCCATACCAACCCCCCGTTGACCCTGTGGGCATCTAGGACCATAAACTGACTCGTAAAAATATTTACCAGCCTCACAGTGTTTACAATTTGTTGTTTACAATCACGAGTCGCACAGCATTCTGTTAATACACATATATAAAATACTATTAAAAACTCTAGGAAAATGCATATACACAGAATTTGATTATTTATGTGTGGCAGTCAAACAATGGGCCACATTGTTATTGGCCAGTGTTTGACAAGTGCAATATGTTGCGAAAGTTTTGGCCCTAATGTTTAAGTTAATGATCTCATTTAGTTGTCTTTTGAGTTGGATTTTGACTTTTAATGTGATTTTCTTGTAAGGCGACAGTGACAGAGTAAGAGACAGAGATGGAGACAGAAATTGACCCAACTCAAGTGGACCAAGATGAGATGCCATCATCATATAAACAGCTGTCAATCAATGCCAAGTTGGATTCTACATTTAATGCTGATACTTTCACAGGCATATGCCCAAATTTTTATGGTTGCTGTTTTCGTGGTTGTTTTTGTATTGTGTATGAAGAAAATATTTAGATATTGATACGCACATCTGTTATTGGCACTCTGTGTGTGCGAGAAAGAGAAAGTGAGAGCGTAATATGAATATAATTAATAGCAAACTGTTAATTAACATGTTGATCAAACATGAGTTAATTATGTCTTTTTATCGCATGCTTTGCCTTTGTTTGCCTACTGTGTGTGTGTGTGTGTGTGTGTGCGTGTGTGTTATCGACACAATACATATTCAATTTAGGTTGCTATTTTGCCAGCTTAATCCTCCGGGCCCAAAGCAAAACAAATACAAATAGCAAATAGCAAATAACAAGCAAAACAAAAACAACAACGGCAAAGAAACAAAGGAGCGTGAAAAAAAAATAATAGCGTGAAATGGCATTTAATAAAATATCAAGTTACAATAATAACAACATCGACAACAACAGCCGTAACTGCAAAGCAAATGGTCCATTCGATTCATTGATAAAGACTCTAACGGCGATAAGATACGTTTAATTACAGTCGACTCAATTCGATTATGGTTAGGCATTAAGCCACGCCCCTTTACCTCGGTCTGCCCCTTGCACACTGTAACCAAAGTTAATGTTACTCTTTTGATAGCCAAGCAAAATTAATTACCCACAACTGGGCTAAAGCGAAATGTAGTCCAGCTAATTCCAAGAAACAATAATACGATATTCGGTGTCAAGGTAAACAAATAGCTACAACTAAAATAGCAGTGCTACTAAATATGGCTACAGTTGTTTCCAATTCAAGCACATAAAAGTTTTGTTCTATCTAAACAAACTGAAATCGCCTGATTTGCTGGGACTTATTAAACAATTAACTTGTTCTTCACACTCTACGCCATTGATCATAAAAACATTAACGCTTTAATCGAGAATCCAATAGTGGAAAATGGAAAATGGAAAAATTCATTGGAATGAAGTGAAAAGCGACTACTGCGCACTCTGTTTTCAGTATCAAGGTCTTTTGTGGCATAATTTATCATACGCACCGTATAACGTATGGCCAATTTACCTGGCTCTGTGATCAATTATCTGGCAATTTTTGGCAACTAAATAGCCAGATAGTAAGGTAAGGTTAATTGGCTTATGCACATATTGCAAACGGATGAAGAGCACATGAGTTGAGAGAGAGATTTCAGAATTTTTTTTGGCATTGGCCATATCACCCCGAATCGATTGTAGTATAATTAAAATTTATGCATTTAAAATAGCAAATTAGTAACAAAAACAAAACAGGCGCAAAATTTTAAATATAAACACGCTAAGAAACTTAAACAAAGAATTGCAAAAAGGGGGAAAATGTGGAAAATGTGGAAAATGTGGGAAGTGGGGAATATAAAAACAGCAACAGAAAAACTGAAGCGTTCGTCTAGTGGGCAACTAACGGTGTACTCAGATAATACCCCCCCAAACACTCCGAACCAACAATTTTGGATAGACTCTGACGTGAAACAACGTCTCGAGACATCTAACGAGCTGCCGATGATCGAAAGCAATAAATTTTCGGCTGGCCTGCGTTATTCACAGCACATTCGGACACAGCAGGCAGCATCAGAGCAGTGTAACAACAGTGATGCTATATTAGCCATTATATAGCTAGATTTAACAAGCATTTTATGATCATCCTTTAGCTGGAATATTGTGCATTTTAATGGTATGTACATGAAAGGAAATATAAATTAAAATACTCATTTTTATTCTATCCTTTAAAGAGGCTCCGCTCATAAACAGAGTGAACCTAGCTTTCACCAAAATGTTCAAAAATTAATAAAGATTTAAACAAATCGGCTCAATAAAAATGTTTACTTAAATAATTTCTTTAATGGCTGAAAATGGATTGTATAAACATTTTGTGGCACAGTTTACACAAGTTTACCCATTTTACCTATGATCTTTAAGTGATTTAAAATGAAATACTTTATGTGAAGTACCAAATTGGACTTAGATGATACTCCATGATTTTTAAATGCCCTCGAACTAAATACAAATCTTGTAATTCAGTCACATCTTTCAAGCTAATACTCACCTCAACGTCATGGGCAAAGGTGACCGGCATGGAGATGGTTAAAACCACAGCCCAAAGCGTAAATATGGCGATTTTTGTAATATGCTCCGTGCGCAGCATTCTCGATCTGATGGGATGAACAACGGCCAGAAATCGATCGACGGACATCAGCACAAGCGTGTAGATCGAGGCATAGGCAGTGACCACAATCAGATACTGGACGGTACGACACCATAGCTTGCCAAAGGGCCAAAGAAAAGTGACATAGTCCACACCCGTAAAGGGCACACACAGTATGACAAACAGCAGATCAGCAGCTGCCAGGTTCACAATCAATAGATTCGTTGTCGAGTGCATGTTCTTGTTGAGCATTACGACCAGAATGACTAGCAGGTTGCCAAAGAAACCAGTGACGGCTATAATGCCAAAAAATATGGGCACTAGCCATCGAGTGACACTGCGAATTTCCTCGACTTCGGCATAATACGACAAACTGGAGTTGTCGGAGCCGTTGTTGTTGATGGTGAAGTTGCTGAAGTTGCTGCTGCTGGGAGTTGACCAGTCCAGATTAAGGAAACTGCTGTTGTTCTCCAATTCTAACGTAGTAAAGTTCTCCATTTTGCGGTGGGTTTTCTACGTTAAATGTTTTTCGATTTTTTGGTTGTTTCTTTATTTGTTGTTCAGTGTTCTCTTTCTATTGATTTTTAATTGGCCGACGCTTATTACATTTCCTTTTATTGTTCACACAATAAGATCGAGCACAATGCGAGCAGACGGAGCGCATTTTCCAATTTTGGCAATGCCTTTTGCTTTTGCTTTTGTGTCGCGACAGTTTTCCAGTTGTACTGCTTGTACTCGATGTAGTATTTTCACAGTTCGTCGATTTCAAATAACAAATTTCCAATTAAACGATTTCGGCGCCAGGCGGCAACAAGCCGACAAAGGCAAAAGTCCAGTACAAAAAAAAAATATAAAGAAAAACACACCGAAGGAAATGTGTTTTCTTCTTTCCTTTCCTACTTTTTTTTAGTTGTGCTTTCAATTATCATGCGCAATAATCCAAAGGGAACAACAGTGTTGGCCAAAACTGAAGGAAGCGAGCAAAACACGACACGTAGCGTATCCAATCACCGTTCGTTTGCGGGCGTAAAAGGACAATTTGGAGCCACACCAATGCACACACGCCCTGTCACACACACAACTGCACGCACACAGTCTGGACACTATAAGGGCTGAAGTCAAACGGTAATTGTAACAAGTTAAGACAACAAGAAAAACGTTGCCAAGGACGCAATGCCACAACCGGTTTTCCGACTTTCCTACGCTGCGTTGACGCTAACGGCGACGCCGACTGCGAGGACGACTGCGACGCACAAATAAATCGTGTCACACCCAGTCAATGAGCATTCTATACATGAGTTGCACCCACACTATTTATTGCTAAGGACTCTGTCTTGATATCCTTGTCACATTTTAGCTTTGTATATGAAACGGTAATTTCATTTCGCGCACATAGCTCACAAATTTGATTATTAATGTTTATATATTTTTCTGTTTTTACAATCTTTTTGGATAAATCGAGAAATCCAAACTGCACGCGCTCGTTTCCAGCGCACAACTGAGTGCTGAACTGTGCCCCCAAAAAAAGAATCGCTGTCTACGACGCCGACAACAACAGCGGCAGCGGAGCAGCAGCAGCAGCAACAACAACAACAACAGTCTTTGCTTATATAGGTGTCAGTGTGTATGGGTGTGTGCCTGCCTCATCACCATCAACATTGACAGGCAATGCCTTGCACGCGCTTTTGGGCCAAAGCGCTAGCTGCTAGCTTTTAGCTGTTTATTTAGCTGGCCAACAATGCTTCAAATGGCCAACATAATGTTGTTGCCAGGGTGTCACAGCTTCAGCAACAATTGCACAGCTGGATATTAAGCACAGTGACGGTGACGTCGGCTGACGTCTCTGGACTCTGTTGCTTTAATTTCTCTGATTAACTGTCTGGACCCAAAGAGTAGAAATTAGCCAACAGCGTAAGCGAGTGAGCCTCAGCGGATTAGGGGTTAAAGGGCAAGGGAAAGGGGTTTATACACGCATTCCTACAAACTCATTTAATATGCTTACATAGCCCAACCCATTTTCATTTTTATTGTCTGGGGTTCGCTTATCACAGCGCTTTTTATCACACCCGATTGGCAAACACCTTTTGGGACTGACACGAGGCAAACCGCAAGGAAGTCGAACAGCTGCTGGCGGTAGTTCCCATTCCAGCTCTGGCTCCCACTGCTGCTGCTTCTGTTCCCACCACAACTCGGGAAAGTCTTTGGTCGTGAAGGCAGCTCCCCATTTACATGCCTATCATTGGTAATGTTTGGGCATTCACCTGTCACTTTCAGTTGATGGGTCAGACGGGTCGACGTTGGCGTCAACGTTGCTGCTGCTGCTGATGAAAGCAGCTACGCCTCAGTGCGCCTCTGCAACGACAGCAACGTTAACGCCAGCGTCAACGTCAACGGCAACGCCAACGCCAGCGTCGCCAGCAACAATTTGACGAGATTAAATGTGAATTAAGCACCGCATGAAAAAACACTAAAAAAAAGAAGCAAAAAGAAAAAAATAAACAAAATAAATGGAATCGACTGCCAGCCGACAGAAAGCAAAAGTTATAATCATGTATATTTAATGTGCAGCGCTGTGAATTTAATGAAATCTTTAATATTTAATGCTTCGCTAGGTTTTTGCAGATTTACTTCGTTTTTATACCTCAAATTCGTTTTTATTGCATACTTTGCGGCGCTCAGTCGATGGCAGCACAATTAAATTTACTGATAGGCAGATATGCCGCTGCTTTGATCGCGTTGAGTTCTTAACAGTGTATGACATACTCACAATTTCGTAATTAGCATTAAGTTAAATATAAATGTGCGTCAAAACTATGTTGGCTTAAAGCAAATGACTGAAATTAAAAGCCAGTTAACTTTTAGGCAAACGCACTTCAAATAAATTAACTTGTGAATGAGTGACAGACAAAAGGCAACTAACACACACACAGTTGTACACACACTTAGACAGCTATATTTACCGTCACGCCCACTTTATGCCCACGCCAGTGGCGTTATAATATATTAAACAAACAATTTTATTATGCTAAAACTTTTGACGTGATTGAAATGCTTTTTCGGCAAGGTAAAACGGGATGACATATAAACGAATTCACACACAGCTACACACTTACCTACCCACACATTCGCTAAGCCAGATTCGCATATTAAAAATGCTTTGTAATGTTGATGGAGTCGACAGTTTCTACCATTTTCGCATTATCATGAGATAGGTTATAGGCAGATAGGCCTGAAATGAGACTAGCGTTAATATATAAACGGCGTGCACAGTGGAGAAGTAAACTCAAATAGCTAGCAAATTAAAAGCTCATCTTTTAATGCTTTACTCTGTCAATAAGAGCTGGTATTATTTAAATAAACTAATTATTCAAATATCAACACCGCACAGTGGAATAAACAAAGAAAATACTTAGTAAAGAACTTACACTTCAAATAAGATATTTTTAAGATAATAAGATATTTTAAGTAGCAAAGTCACTATATGCTCTCAAAAGATTAGATAGCAACAACTCAACAGAATTATTATACGATTTAGATAATTCTTATATATATATAGAAAGCTTATCATTGCTTAGTTTCATTCCATGGTCGTAGGTGTATTGTTGGGTATGGTCGGCTCTATTGTCATTTAGTTGACTGCTGATGAACGAAATGATGGATTATTACCACTTTTTGTTGACTTTTTGTAGTGTTGTCTGCGTCATATTTTTATTCATTTTTCGAGCCAGTTGGATCCAGAGTCCGTTGCATCCATTATGTCTGCCGTTTTTGGGCCACAAACTTTTTTGTTTACTGTTGTTTTTGTTACTTTTTTTTCTTTTTGATTTTTGGGACCAAAAGAATTAATAAATGTAAATCGGCAGCGAACTGTCAAAAGAAAACCGGATAAATCCTTAAACAGCACTAACAGCAGCATTAATCGACATTTCTGCCAACAATGTTTTGTGTGTGTAAAATATATGAGAAAGGATATAGGGCACGGGAGGGGTAAGCTGGCAAAAAGGGTTCGTTTCACTTTAGAACAGCTTTTCCTATTTAATCATTCAAATTGACTTTCTTCTCTGATGGCCGTTAATTTTGAAATCCTTTTTAGAGAATACTTTTTTTCTTTACTCTCTGCTTTCTCTGGTCATGCCTTGCCTTGTCTTTCCTTGTCCGTAACTTTGTTTTCCGCTTGCGGCTTATAAGTTTTATTTCTCTCAGCTCATTCCCATTTCCACAACCGTTCCCATTCCCTATTCCCTTCACTACCCTTTTCCCCCACGAGTTTTTCTTTTGTTTTTGCACTGGCTCACTTAGAAACGCGCTGAGTTTGCATTTGCCTTTCATTTTAGCATTTTACAGAGCGCTTTTCCACCTCTTCCTTTTTTTAGTTTTTTAATCAAGATATTTTTAAATGCGGTTCGCCGCTGAATGATGGATTTTTTTTTCGCTTTCTTTTTTGTAAAGTAAACAGCAAAGTTGGCGCTGGGCGGTGGTTAGGTGGGTTTGGCAAAGATTTATGCAGATAATAAAATGAGTCTTCAAATGTATAATCAAGTTTCAAGCTTCCACCCCTTTGCTGTGCCGTCCGGTGCTCAGTTAATCCAAATGCTGCCTGCTCATAATTAAGATCCGTCTCTCTCTCTCTCTCTTCACCCTGCCGCCCTCTCAGTCTCACTCTATCTACTCAATGGTAGAGCAAACATTTTTAAAAAGCTAAATAAACCCAGGCCATAAACATGTCAAGGACTTCGTTCATTGAGTTGCCCACTTAAAGCTTTTACTAAAAAATTTTATTTAAACAATTATCTGAGTGGGGCAAAAACTGAATAGAGAGAAAGAAAAGTAGAAAACACAAAAATTAATTCATTTGTAGTGCTGCAAAGTTTTAATGCTGCCACACCGGCTGTTATTGTTGTGTGGCAGGAACAGAGCAGCAAGTGCTGCAATTGCCACAATTGCAACATCTTTGTTCACCAGGTGCAGAGAGCAGCGACCAGAAAATATAATAAAATGTCTCAGAGTCATAACTAAAACGAAACTAAATAAAGTAAGGCCAAACTAAACTGAACTAAACGAAACTAAACTAAACTAAACTGAACTAAACTAAATGCGGCTTCCGCACGGACAAACCGCGGCCACATTTTAGTCTGCTGCGCTGACTTATACCCTGTAAGCAGTTACTAAGAGGGGTATGATAAATTATTTTGACTACTGGACCCTTTAAATTTCAAATTATATATTAAAAATATTTTGTATGCTTTTAAGTTGCTTTTAAATATATTTTAAAATTAATCTAGTTATGACTCCCCTTACTGCTCATGTTAGACTCCACTGCATTTGTTGTTGCTTTCATAAATTGCCATAAAAAATATGATTTTACGCGCTGCTTGCCAGTTGCCGCCACCGCGTTGCAAGTTGTCGGTGGCAGGTTGCAGCTTCTAGGTTCCAGGTTGAGGGTTGCCTGTTGCCGTGATACCACATAATGAATGTTGCTGCTGAAAACTTGCCACCATATTGTCAACTGTAACTGTTGTGCTGCTTATTGTTGTTGTTACTTCGGAGATACAAAATTAACTTTTACGCTTTATTACCACAAGAGACGTCTAAAGAAAACAATGCTCAAATTGCAAATTGTCCGCTGTTGTCTGTCCTCGGTCCACTGTCCACTGTCCGCTGTCCTGGGCTTATAGTTCACTGTCTCTACGTTCCAAGTCTTGGCTGTTGTGCATTGAGTTTTTATTGTGACGTTCGCATTACTTTTTTGTCGCCTGCATCCGGAGGCCATCAAAGCTGCCGGAAGCGCGTCGGGCAGTCATCAACTCAATTACATTTGCAGCTCGTCCCGGCGACTTTCATGATGTAGCCCGGATGACAATTGCAGACGCCGCCGCATTGTTCCGTGGCCTTCTAAACAAGGCAACACAATAAGCGCTCCGTCGCTGTCTTTTATCTCAGTTTCTGCTCCTATTTCTCCAACTGCCGCTGTTTTTGATTCCTTTTCCTAACTCCGCTGCTGTTGCTGCTCGTCTCTTTTAGCCACTACCCTTGGTCAGTGTTGTCATCTCTGACCATTATGGCTGAATTCATAAAAATATTTATGTATACCTAAAGCAGTTTTAAAAATGCACTAAAATCTACAACGTATTCAAACGTTGTTCCCTTTGAAACTTAAAATAATTGTTATGGCATTCAATTTATTTATTACTTCCCCGTCTCTTAAAATCCAATCTAAGTATTACATTTCCATTTTTTTCTCAAGTGGCTATAAAAAAGCTAAAACGACAGCACTGTTCCTGCTTCTGCTGCTGTTGCTGCTGCTGCTGCTGCAGTTCCATTGTCTGCTCTGGCGCGTGATGGATGCGACAGGAAGCGCGCGAAGTCTTGATAGCTCAGCGGAGACAAAAAAGACCACCAGTTGTATTCCGGCTTTCACTCAACCTTTGTCTCTCTCTGTGTGTGTGTTTGTGTCGCCATTATTTAGTACTTCCCCTGCTGCTGATAAATCTATTGCAAGCTGCGGCAGCGGAAATATTTCACAGAGATTAGCACAACATGGAAACATTTCGATTAGTTACTGCAAACAGTCCAAATTCTGTGCAACAATCACAAACTTCTGATCATTAGACAGTTTATGTTTGTCCCTCCATTTCCAATGCAAATTAAAAGGATTGTGAGCTGGCCTGAGCTCGACAGCTGCTCAACTCCAACTGATCCTTAAGCGGATTATCCAGACACAAATGCGTCTGGGCATGAAACAATTGCGTCTCACGACGTAGCCAACGCTGCGTATGATTTGCCAGCTGCTCTAACTCACTGCTAAGACAGGCAGCTAGTGTCAGTTGAGGTCGCTGCAAGAACCTGATAGATACATCCAAGCAAAGCTGATTTCCTGTACTCAATTGTCCACTTTCACGATGGAAATGCCACTGAGTGATCTCCACTTGGTAACAACTGACGAGAAGAAGCTTCAACTGGCCTTTAGTCTCCGAGTTTTCCACGTGCAAACAACGTTCTTCATTCCGCAGTGTGCCCAGTGCACTGTACTTTTCATTGTGTACTCTAGAAATATAATAAAATTATTCAAAATACATTAAATGGCACGAAAACAGGTTGCACTAGTTAACTTTAATAATTCACAGCATTTTCTAACCATAAAGATGCATAACTGAGTAAAATGATGTGATATCTTGTCAAGTTATACCTTTTACTACTCTAGACAAGTAGAAGTATTGATCGTTATCCAAATTAAAAGGATTTGACAAGTTTCAAAATTTGGCAATTTTTGCATATTTTTATGATGTTACCCCTTTACATTTTTTCAAAAAATGTCAAAAAATGTATTTTCAATATTTTTATGCAAATCGATAGTGCTAGTCCTTACGAGTCTAAAAAGGCGTACTATTCCAAATTAGGTCTAAAATTGTAGATTTAAAGCTGCTCTGAACATTTCTAACTACAGTAGAATCCGGTTCTAACGACACTCAAGGGGCCGACGATTTTACGTCGTTATACCCGGTAGACGCTTAAACCAAAAGGAGACCCACGGAGACCAAGGAGAAGGGGACCAACCAAGTTATCGAATTTTTGGCGCAATGACCGGAAGGACGCTTTAAGCGGAGTCGGTATAACCGGATTCTACTGTACATTATTTGTATGAACATTAGTTTATGATTCAATTAACTAAATTACCTTTAGTAAAAGCAATAGTTTAACAAATTACAAATTAAATTAAATTAAATTGTTAACATAACGGATGTTACAAGAGCGATGAAGTATGTCTCTTAGCTGGTCTTGGAGTGTTTCATTTTAATACGAACAATAGCTCTTTTTAAAATCATAAAGCAACTTCCATTTAAGACAGCCGGATGATAAGACTAAATGCTCAACCGGACGTTAATCAAATGAAATTCCAATCGCCCATAACTTCCATGGTTATGTGAAAGAGTGGAAAATTGGAGAAAAAAAAGGAAGTGAAGGAAAAGAAGAAAAGTGTATTACTTACTTCAGTTCGGGAATCACATGCCGCATATACCAGTCAAAGCGTTGACACTGCAGTCCACTCTTTATCAGAGGCAGCTGGTAATTCTGATGCGAGAGATTCAATGGAATTTGCTTGGCCGCCGGTTTGAGTGTATAGAACAAATATTTGTACTCGTCCAGCCACGACTCGGCTATGATTTTTGAGTTTCTGAACGGAGAATAGAAACAGAGAGCGGGTTATGGAAGTGTTGGAATATATATGAGTGTGTGTGTGTGCGTGTGTAACTTTGTGTGCATTCGCATTGCGTGCTGGGAATGTTTATATTAAAAATCCGAACACCCGTAGGGTGACACACGCAAAGCGTCACTGGGGAATAAATTGAAAAATACCAAAGAGCAGCGAGCTTTTCACACCTAAGTCAGTTTGGGGTCATCCAATCAGGCAACCCTAGAGTAAAAGCAGCAAGCAAAAATTCCCCCATAGACCTCCATGAAGAGTGAAGCCACTTCAACCTACCGCAAATATGTCGCCTGGGCAAAGTCCAGCTGCTCCTGCTCCTGCTGTTGCGGTGGCTGTTCGAACTGCGCCGGAAACTCAAAGGCATGGCGTGGCCGAAAGATATGTCCAATTCGGCTGCAGGGCACGATCTCAATTTGTCCACCGCAAAGCCACAATTTAATGGCAAACTCAATGGACTCACCGCCCCAAATCTACAGACAAATGAAACCGAAAGAACATAAAAACAACTGGTAAAAATGGCAGCAATCAAGCGAGTCGACTGTAATAGACCCTGTATTTATACTATAGTGTATTTTAGCCACTAAGACCCTATTGGCATTTTACTGTTTCCAATGCCATAAAAAATGGCATCTCATCATTTGTTCATATTCTACTCCGCCAAACGAAGAGACCCTCTTATTTCTTTTACCTACCGGGTCTTAAAAACAAAGTGAACCGAAGTAAGATGTTGCTGCTATTTCTGTTGCTCACTACGTCTTATTCTGCGCATTTGCTATAGAAAGTTGTGTGTCATTGCTGTGACATGAGTAATTAGCGCACTGACCAAAAAGGCCCGCTAGACTTGGCCAAGTTAATTAGGCGCACTGACCTGCAAGTGTGGATTGAAGCCGTGTAACTTAAAGAACCATTCGCGTGAGATCATCATTATGCCCCCGGCAAACACTGGACTTGTATATTGTTGTGAGTGCGATTCATGGGCCTTCAACTGACGCGGCAGCCAATGAAAGTGCAGACTCCAATCGAAACCCCCCTTGAGCAGGGCATTCCCCTTGCGGTAGCTCAAGGTCTGGGGGTCAATGGGATCCAGGAGTGGACTAACCGCTAGGCGAGAGTTCAACGCCAGCCTGTCCAGCAGGGGTGCCAGCCAGCCATCGTTGACCTCACAGTGACTGTCGAGAAATAGCAAATAATGCCCACTTGCCACACGTGCCCCCTCGTTGCGTGACCAAATTAGACCCCTTCGCTCTCGATTGCGCCTCAAGATGACTGTGAGTTGGCCTTGCACACGTCGCCTGAGTCCATCGAGACTCTTCAGCAGATTGACTATAAATCAAATGCAAACATATGGATGCCAACTGGAGACAGTTATATTCTTTTTTCTGTGATGCTGTGCTTACCATCCTCACTGCAGTCATCGATGATGATGAGCTCGTGCAGATAATCCTTTGGTGTTCGACTGATCAGTGTCAGTATAGTTCTCAGCAGTATGGAACGCGCTTCATTGTAGAAACTGATCACAACACTCAGTTTGGCCTGTGTGGTCGGTGGCAGCCTATAACTTCGTCTGCTGCAACTGTTTGTTTAAATTGAAATCACATTTTATACAACAAATCTTTAAGTTATTGACCTGTCGTGTCGCGTCACTGGTAATCTACGCACTGCAGACAATTTGTCACTTAATTGTCGATTATATTGATAGAGCTCATTTGGCTGTTCGGACGTATGCGCAATAAATTCATGCCAATCAACATTCACATGGATTTCTTCATTTAGTCTATCAGTTACGAAGTCAGCTCGTAATAGCACTAACACCAACACAAACTGTAAGATTAACAGGGAAAAAACCACAGCGAAACAACAGCGCAACCGACTTGGTCGAGTGCCAGACATCGCACTGAACTGACTTTAAACGTTGCCAACAAATGCCACTACCAAATTAACACTTTAAGGGCTGGTCAGCAAAGAAATACAAACACAACTTGAGTTTCACCTGCTTAATATTTACCTATGATTAAGACGTCATCAATCGACTAAAAATAAACAATAATAAAAAAAAAATACAAAACTAAACTAGTTTTGTTCATGTCTATTTCACTTGTCCAACTTGTTGCTGATAAACATTCGATAAGATTGGCAAATATTTGTTTGAAACGCGACAAGTGTTAATTGCACCACATGAAATCTATCTATTATCCATATCATATCAAATAAATTATTATTTTATCAGTAAAGCTGCGTTTATTGTCAATGTCGAACTGTTACATGATGAGTTTTTCAAACTTTTTAGACCCAATATATCAAATAATAAAAGTGTGTATAAGTTTTCCAGGAAATAAATGTGTGTAGTGGGAAAAAGGAGTCTTGGAGGTTAAAGTTAAATTAGCGATGCAAATTCTTTGTTTAGTAGGAAAAACTTACAGCTTAACTAGTATTGTGTTCTATATAGTCGGCTCTTTCTGGTCTAAAAATGCATTGTATTAATTCAGCTTAAATTTGTTCTATTTTAATATTTTCTTGACTTTTTTAATGTACAAAATTAAAGGTGTTGATTCCAAAGAGCTTTTGCTAATTATCATATAAGAGAATTTAGCCTAATAGCACAACTTTTATGAGTAAGTGTTATAAAAATATTATTGCCTGCCTTGGGCGTATTTCACACATAACTCACACACGAAATAAACTCTGTATTTTAATTTCAAAGTTTTTATTTTTTGTTTAAAATTATATACATAATTTTTAGCAGAGCTTGCAAAAGTTTGTTGTTTATTTGGTGAACAGAATTAGCTACTAAACTTTTTAACTTATAAATTATACGAATGTGAGTCCTAGTTTTCAAATGTAAGTTTTTAAGTGAACAGAGTGGAGTTTATTTATATAGAGGTAACAGTAGGGTTTAGCAAAGTGTGCACTCTGATTTGATTTTATTTAAAATTGTTAAGCAAAGCGGAAGTAACTCATTCACTTAGCAACAAAATCACACAGACGGAGCATTCGGTAAATTGGAGTGTTACTTCCGCATTGCATTAGAGTTCAGATTGTAAGTGTTTGTTGTTATAGTTTCTACTGCTGCTGCTACTGCTACTACTGCTGTCCAGTTGTTGATTGACTTACGTGTGCCTCGTTTTAGTTTTTGGTTTGCTGTTGTAAATTTTGTTGGCCAGATTGTACGTGCGGCGGAAATGCATTTTCCCAGTCACGTACCAAATGCTAGACCCACGCCAGACTCAACAGACAACTTGCCAGACCATGTCCAGTTGTACTTATTGCTCTTGTAGTTGTTGTTGTTGTTGTTGCTCCTGTTGTCTGTTTCCTGTCCACACACCGTAAGGTAAGAAATATGTATAACCAGATGGAAGCAGCAGAGACTGCCAAAGATTCAGATTCATGTATTTTCCTTGCTTTCTTCTCTCAGTCTCTCTCTTTCTATTTCTCTTTACGCTGTCTTTTTCTGCCATCCATCCATCCAGCTAGCCATCTATCTATCCATCTTTGTTCAGTTTGTACGCCAATTTATTAGACCGCGCGTGATCCATGTTTACGTTCATGTTCCCTAGATTAAAGTGCTTTATAATGAATGCAGCAGCATCGACCTCTAATTGTATGCAGCGTCGCGTACGAAGCTCCATAATTAAATAGACTTGAGGCTGCTGGGCATTAAAGTGGGAGTGGTAGTGGGAGTAGGGGCAGTTGGCAATAGGGAAATTCAATATTCAATATGTTTTCAATTTGCCATCAAAGGCAATCGCAAATGCCGTGAAGCAAATAAAAATAAAACGAAATTATGCCAATAAATGAATTATAAGGCGCTTTCAAACACACACACACATGCACACAACACACACTCGTGCGTATAACGTAGCGTATACGCAATGCGATTGCTAGTCGAAGTTGGAAACAGACGACGGCGCTTAATAGGCATGTAAATGTGTACCTATGTGGATGTGTGTGTGTGGGTGTGTGGGTGTCACCATGATTATTATGATATTGCTACTTACACATGCCTATCTCACTCTCTCGCTTTCTTACTGCACCTTTCTCCCTCGCTCTCTAATACTTTTAGTGTGCATTATGATAATGTTAACAGCCGAGCTTCTAAAATTTTATTAGCAGTCGACTTATGGAACTTTGAAAATAATAACAAAAGCTACGAAAGTGTTTCGTTTTTTTCTGCTGTCACATTTTTTTCGCTCTCTTTCTGCCTGTCCCTATCTGCGTATTTCTTGGAATCTTCTTCTTATTAGCTATTCAAGCTCTTGGTTTAGTCTTGCTTTTGGCCATAAAGAATATTGAGGAAATTGCTTTCTTTGCACTCAAGACTCAACGAGAGTCGTCGAGTCTCGGGTCTCGAGTTGGGGACTCCGCGGGTCGCACTCATTTCGAAATTGTTGCGTATTATCGTAAAATTTTATACACACACTCACGCACACTCTCACACACGGCCAAGGACGTGCGCACACATACAAATGTGTGTGTTTTATTTTTTCTGATGCAAAGGCAAATTTTAGCGCTTTGCTTTCATTTTGTTTTTTGCTTTGTTTTGTTATTTTTTTGTATTCCGTGTATTCTTTGCGGCCTGCCGTATTTTTTGTAGATTTTTTCATTGGGTTTTTGGCACTTTTAGCCGGCATTTGTAATATGCTCGCATGAAAAGTATTTTTGCGGGCTTATAATCAAACTGGAATGCTAAAAGCCAAATTAGTTTGCAAGCGCCTCAACTTTGCGGTCGCGTCGCATTTTAAAAATCCCAAACAGAATTATTTTGCTTCGATTTATTAAAGTGCATATCACATAAGGAAGCAGCACAACAGCTGGCAAAAGCAAACATTAATCTGTAAATGTGCTTAAAATTAAAAACGACAGGACAAGAGCAAGAAAAACACACAAAAAAAATACATACGAGTGGAAGAGATGGAAAGAGCAGAGTGAGGTAGTGTGAGTGAGAGCAAAGAGCAACGGAGCGGAGTGAAAAAAAAAATATAATTTGAATGATTTCCCATTTGCTGGGCAAAGAAGGAAACATTTTAATGATGTTTACACAGTTTTCATGTGCCATACCATCTGCCGCCGTCTCTATCTATATCTATCTTTGTCTCTATCTCTGTCTTTCTCTTGCTGCCCATGGTTTCGTTCCCCCCTCGCAGCGTCGTATTATGTGCTTTATTTCGATTGACTAGAACTTTTCACTATGCCCGACGGAGTACTTTAGTTGATGACATTATCGCTGCAATACAAAAGGTTTTTCACCATCCTCATCCACAGTGGTTGTTGTTGCTGCTGCCACTTCATATCTGAGTTTGCAAAGTTTTTTGTTGACGAAACAAGCGTAGAGAGCAGATTTCCACTGCTCCAAAGACAGTCAAGAAGACCATTCATGTACGCAAACAAAACGAAACGAAACGAAATGTGAAGTTTTTTATCTACTTTCTTTTTATGCCTCAAACACCTGTACTTTATTTTACCTTTTTTTTTTGTACATATATTTAAACCATTTGGCCAAAATTTGTCATTAATGTGATTGAACTGCCAGTATTTGTATGTCTTTTATTTTATTTCTTTGATATTTGATCTAAATTCTATTGCTCAAATAATGTCATCCTCTAGTCTGCTGAGTCTTACCTCATTTAATTTGCGACTGATATAACTTTTAACCTGCAGTAATCTGGCATAAATATCAGTGGTAGTCACACAGTTGTGACCAAGTATATTTAGGCCACAGAAGTGTCCTTTCCAAACGTATGGCAAACCATAGGTGTTCTCGCATTTCTCCGTAACATGCGTATTCTGCACACAACTGAAGGCACTGTCGATGAGCTCACTCCAGGATGCATGAATCAGTTGCTTGCATTCACTTACTTCCAACTGAGGTGCAGACTTTTTCTTTAAAGATTTCTTGTGTTTATCCCAGCTCCACAAAACGACTTCATCGCTTTTATCCACATGAACCGGGCAAATAGGCGGTGGTATAGTATACAACTTGGGTAACTCCTTAGAGAGGGTGAGCAGGGATACCAGTTTGGTGGCTGTGTTATAGGTATAATCACTACCATCCGTAGCATTAATTATCTCGAGAATTGTGCCATCCAAAAGCTTTAGCTTAACTTTTTTCAAAGGCACATTGTGTAGGCACATATGGGAAGTGAGCACTGTTCGATTGCTGACCACAAGTCCACTACATTTCAGCTCTTGCCCCACATACAGTTTGACCACATAGTTGTTCAGCAAAATGTTGTCGTTCGGATTTGACACAGAAGTTGTGTTTGGAGCATGATGTCGCTTCTTATGATCCGAAGCCAAGTGACTTTTGACATAGCCAAAATGTGGCTGCCGATCGCCAGTTTGATAGTTCAGCTTATGATGCCACACCTCCTCGGCAGCAACGTGGCACAAAAATGTCACAATTGAACATAGAATGAAAATTAAAGCTGTTAACATCATAGCACTCAAACAGTTACTGATATTCAAGAAAAACTTCTCAATTTATTTGCATCATTTGCTCCACTTTAAACACAGAGTGTATCAAATTGATTGTTTAATTTATTTGGTATTTTCTTGTAAACTATTTTCTAAAAACATCTTCTAATTGACTTTCCTTTATTGTGTTTAAAGTTTTTTCCAAATAAGCAGCTTCATTGATGACCCTCTCATACAGATCAACTCCAGTGTATTCGGGACAGTTGTGTCCTAGAATATTCACACCACAGATATGACCTTTGTGTATAAGCGGAGTGCCAAAGGTTTTCTGACACTTTGTGGTTTTCTTTTCATTCTTCACACAGATCGTCGTATCAGTCACAACTTGTCCATGGGGATCAGGTAGCAACCTACGGCACTCACTCAAAGGCAACACAATTGATTTGTGGGTGTGCACAACATGTTTGCTTCTTATGTAGGTAGCCAGCTTAAACGTGTCTTTCGTAGTCATAGGAGCTTCACAGAATAGCGCTGAAAAATTCATTTGTGGCATAGGTTTGTCTAGCACTATCATTGTCAGCACCTGGTCGTTCTTAACCACTTTGGGTTTGTCTAGCACTAAATTTGCTGATGTCTTTATTTTTAGTAACTTTTCATTTACGCCAAATAAGCAAGTAGCTGTCGTCATCACAATCGATTCAGTGATTAAAGTGCCCATGCACTTGTACTCCTTGCCACTGTAAATACGCACCAGAAGTTCTCTAAGTGGTTGCTGTTCATCCAGTTCGTCCATGTTCACCATTAGCTCTGAAGATTGTCTACTTTGTAACACAAATTCATCGTCAGTGTCTGCGTACGTGGGTCGTGGCAGCGGATGATAGTCCATCTGGGTCTTGTTGCTGTGCTGTGGTCTGTAATCAGACAGCATGTAGCGGTGATAGTGCACTCCGGGTATAGCCAAGGAAACATCACAACCGATCAGTAGCAGCACAAATATTATACAACTCCGTTGCGTTGTCATTGCAGCTGATTTGATTGTTAACTAATGTCAGTATACAAAAGATGTTTTGAAGAAGTTTTGTTTATGGTTCGTAACGAATCAGTGTGTTTCGGTTAAGTGCTGTATACCCCGTAACTTTGGCATGAGGAAAGTGGTAAAAGTCATTTAAAAACACTTCAAATTTATAGTTTCTCAAATAGAAAAGACTTTTTATTCAATCGGTTAATAAATTGAGGGCTTATTCAATTACAAATAAGGAGCAAATGTGGTCTGTTCCTGGAACAGTTCAGTTCTCTTCGTTGTGATCGAATCATTGAATGGACCCGTCTCCGTCAACGCTCTTATCAGATCCGTTGCTCTTTGGATGAATTTATGTGTGTGCCGCATGGAAACGTAGATATCCGCCTTTCGAGTGCCCTCCAGTTTGTCACAATGTTCACCGTAGACGTTTATGCCCGCTAGTTGGTTATCGATGATCAATGGATCACCACGACGAGTGCTGCAGGCATGATTCTGTCGATTTATCACACAGAAGAACTCCGTGTCAAAGGGTACTTGCACTTGGGCGTATTTCTCATAGGACTCTTTGCATTTATCGGTGTCCAAAACTGTTGTTTTATACAGAACTATGTCATGACTTAGTATGTCCACAAAAGACATAGTCACTGAGTCTCCTGGCTTTGGCATGCGACTGTAGAGATAAATATGACGATATTCATCACGTGGCAACTTCTCCTCCAAAGTCAAGAGTGCAATGTCATGAACACCTTCAGCCACATTTCTAGCTGGCGGCATAAAAAAGCCAATGACATTCGACACTTTTTTGTCAGCTGAATTAAAATCATCTCCTGTGATTACTGACATGTGCTCAGCCTTGAACTCTTTGGTGGGATCCCGCGCGTCCGCTAGAAAACATCTGGACGAGGTGACTACCATACGTTGGGAGATAAGAGCCCCGGCACAGATCACGGTACCCGAATATAAAACATTCACATAGTAACTTTTGTTGATTTCCGGATCGAAATCTGGCTTAGATTTGTGATGATTCTTGATCTTGTCGTCACGATGATCCATTTCGGAACGACTGTATTCCACATGCATCGAACTCTTATGGGCTTTATTGTAATACGTCGGTCGATGGTAGTTCTCTTCGTACATCTTTAACCACTCAGCTTCATTTAAATGAACACTGAGTAGTATGATAATAACAACAGTACACACTTGATATCGTTGCATGCTAAACGGAACTGCAGCAAGCTAGCCAAATCTTGTGCTACTTTGCCATACCGAATTTGATTTGTAAGTAAATTAAATTAGTTTCAATCTAAATAGCATAATCTTAAATTTGCGTTGCCTTAATTTAATCAGCGAACGCTAAAAACTAAGCCAACACCTCTTCAAACGAACACTTTAAAATATCACGTATACGTAACTTCGTTTCTCTGGAATTATTGAATGTGTGCATCTTAATGAAGATTGATGTTCGAAACCAGAAATTTGTCCCAGCAAATTCAACATTTCAGCCCTGATATCGACTGACTTTGAATTAAAACTGTCTGTCATTTAATAGCCGTGTGGATGATGAAAAATAGATAGAAGGAGAGATAAAAAAAACTAAGCGATAAAGGACATAGATAATTAATTAAAGTTGATTCAAATTGCCAGCCACAGTGAAGCTTAGACGGACTGCCAGTTAAATGAAGGAGCCACGATAGACAGTCGGAAATTGAAGTGTTTGCAAAGGGAAATAGGAAACAGGAGGATAAGACCTCCAACTTTGGAACTGGAATAGGCATCGGCAGTCATTCATGGGCAGTCCCATTTCCATTTCTATATCCATGTGCCGGTGACAGGCTCGACTACCTCGTCTAATTGATGGGCAGCCGTTGGAAAAGCCTTTTTTATGCAAATGTTGCACGCGTTTTAAAGTTACAAAGTCAGTCGACAAAAATCCTGGAACGGACTATTGTCGCTCATCAATTATTTAGAATATGCTACACATGGCACATAACATCACAGACATATGCTTACACGGCTGTAAGCCAAGTTAACACCAGTTCTCTGTTTTCTCCCTACTCTCTCTCCGCTCTCTCTTATTCTCACTGTTCGTAATTGCCGGTCATTATGCTTAAGGGATAACGTATAAGATGTGCCACAAGGCAAAAGGTATAGAAATAGGAGCAGCCTTTATACGGCGAGCACCACACCTGCAATGAGGCCAAAAAGGCCAACAATATGTAGTACACTCACCGAAACTCTTAAGTGCTTTGTGACATTTTAAACTTGATAAAGGCTTAAAGCGCTTTAAAAGCCTAATAGTTTACCAATTAGCTAAGTAGTCAGCTCAATACAAAATGCACTTAGAGAAAAACTGTGTGCATTATTTAGTTTTGCTATCCTGTTCAACCATTTTGTCCCTATTTTACCCACTAACAATCTCACAACTTTTGTAGACTTCACAGAATTCAATCACACACTTATTTTTCTCAGTGCACGCCTGCCATACACGTGTTTTAGGTGCTCGCTTGACGCATCGCGTTGAAATTTATGCGTACGTGCTCAGCTGAAAAACGTAGCCGTCGACAACCCCGGGTCATTTATTATTAGCTGTGAAATGCGTGCCAGGATGCGGGCAACAGTAAAGGCCATACACAATCCAGGTAACATCCTGCGTCGTGGCTCCTGGTCCGCTGCTTTGGGCCACTTTTAGTGTCCGTTTGGGAAGTAAGTTTCGGCTCAGCTAAGGAAATGACGCGCCATTCAATAAATAATTTTCATTTCGTGTAATAATAATCATTTGGTTGCATAAATGATGCAAGAATCTTTGCCAAATATCGAGCGAAAATTTCAGCTCAACGGGATAGTTAATAGCATCACTTATGGCAAATGAAATTTCATTAGAACTGTAATTAATTATGCAACAAAATAAAAGCTGAATTTAATTTAATTGAGTTTAACTTTTAGCAATCTGCCACACACACACACACATACACACACTTGCGCGCACACTAAGTGCTTTTTATATGCGCAACAAACGACGCCAAATTAAATGTCACTCATACGCCATGTGAGCCTGTGAGAGAAAAAAAGGGAAAGAAAGAAAAGTAAAACGAGAACGTTGCTGCTTTCGGCTGCTTCACAGCTCATTATGCAACATGACGCAATCAGAGAAACATGCAAGTGGGCGTGACAGCTTAACGTTTTCCTCCCCCTTTTTTTTTCTTTTTCTTCACGTCGTTTACGTTTACGCTTTTTTCTCTATTTTGGCATTTTTGTTTTATTTTCTCTCGATTTACATGCATTTTTTGGCAAAACTCTTTTTAAATGAACAGCAAAAGGGCAAATTCAATTTTCACATCAAGCATAAAATGCTTTAAAATGTTAACAGCAGTAAAATCAAAGCCAGTCAAAAACAAATTTCTTTCTTTCTGCTTCTTGCTGCTGCTTGTCCAGCTCAGTTACAGGTTTTGCTCTAGGGTCAGTTTACTCAGTGCAATGTACGGTGATATCGATGTATGTGCGTGCGAGTATGTGTGTGTGCGTGTGCGGCGTGTTTGTGCATTTGTCTTAAGCTGTTTGGACATGGACACGCCGAGAGGAAAACTTAGAGAGTGGGGAGGGGCAGGGGAGAACGGAAAACGAGCGCTAACTGCTGGCGGCAGCGGCATCTTCTTTGATTGCACCACTCGACTGCCTCTGCTTCTATTCGAGTCTCTGCTGCTGATCCAATCCCTGCACCACTTCCTGATGCTGCTACTCCATCCACAAGCTCCTACTGCTGCTGCTGCCTCAATGAACGTTGTCTTCAACTCAAACACAGTTCGTTGCACATTTGAACATGCCCTCAGAAAATAAATGCAAATTTAGCCATGGCAAACACCCACACACCAGCACACATCCACATATACATTTACACACACAAATCTCTCATACGCTGGCAATAGAAACGCGTTGTTCCTTTTGTTGCCGTTGCACATTTCCTGGACGCCTTTGCCACGTTGTCGCTGGCATTCTCTAAGCCAGCCATTGGGAAAGAATAGACGAGCAAGAAGTAGACAAAACTTTGGCTCTAGCTCTTTCAACATATTATTTGTATAAATTTTCGATTTTCTGCTCCAACAGTCTGTCTGGTACTAGTTCTCATTGCAGCTCTACACTTTATTTATTTCTCAAGAATTCACCTATTTTTACTGTGGTTTTTTTTCTCTGCTCCATTGCTGCTTTTGTGCCCTACTCTAGAGGTATGTGTTTCCTATGGCCAAAGGATTCAACACACACACAGACAGACACTCAGTTGGCATTGACTCGACTACATTGTTTCATCTTCTAGTTTCGATGCCTTCGCCTTTTGTGCAGATTTAAAACAATGAAATGTTGAATACGTATATTTTTCTCAGCTCTTTTCGAATTTTTATGTGAAAGCCAAAGCCGGGAAAAGGTAATGAGCAAAATGGCAAATGGATTTGCTAACTGGAAAAAGTTGTACTCCTCTCTGCATGTAAATCATGTATGTTGAGGATATTTAAATCGAGTTAAAGCTGATTAAATTCCCAGCTTTTTATTTTCACATTATATATGCTCATTAGATTTTATTGCATTTTTATAGTTCCAAAGCTCTCACACACAAGCAAGAAGAAAAGTTGAAAGACCATACTCAAAGGTTTGTTGGTGAAGGTTGACTGGCTTCTGTGTTCTGTCTTCTGCCTGTTGCCTGTTGGTTTGCTGGTTGCTGGTTGCTGGTTGCTGCCTTCTGGCTGATGCTACTACTTAATGGCTAATTAGAAGTATAATTTACACCTTAATGACCCTAAAACAATGGCCCGTGTTTTGCTCCCAACTCAACTCAGTTCAACTCAACTCAAGTGAAGCTCAGCTCCTGCACAAATGACTGTAGGCAAACATTCTAGCACAAAATCCTTACAAACACATGCTGGCTCCACCCTGCCTCTGTCTCTGGTTTTATTTTTACACTTGCTAGTTATAAGCATGTATTGCTTTATGCGAAAATCAGCGTCCATTAATAAAGACAGCTAGCGAAATGCTACAATGTTACGCATACGTCGTGTGCTCGCCGCGTACACGAGCTAAGCATTAATCACAGCAACGATATGTGCATAAAACACATAAAGGATACATGCTCATAGCTCAAAGGTTCCCGCCTCGTAGCGGTGTTAATTTCATCGCAAATGCCTTTTCAGTATGAAAATTTATACATGCCATTTTAGACACTTTGATTTATTGCGCGACGAATGAAAGCAAAGACTCGTAATCTGCACAACCCGCTACTCGATTGGCTCGACTTAAAGAATTCCCTTTAACTTGGGTTGCTTGGCTTTAAAATTTGCCTTTAATATGCGCTTACGTTATGCCAATTTGTGTTAATATTATAAGAAAACTTTTAGCACTTCGTATTGAATGATTGACTTGCATGCCAACGAAATATTTTGTCACGCGTGTCGCAGTTGCATGCAAATTTTGTCACCTACCATACATTGTTAACCCTGCAGTTCAGCTCGACAGCAGTTTGGCAATATGCAATTTGCAAATCGCCGTGCAGCTTTCAAACGTGTGACATATTTTAATTTAATAATCCGGCAGGAACTTTACAATTTGCCAGCTGGCAGAAATATATTGAAAGCTCGCAACAACTTTTGTGACACACTGCGTATGTGTAATCAACGTGTTGTCATGTTCTTTAAACAATTTTAAAGCTATACAACCACATAGAGTGAGTATAGATATATGGAGTGATAGCGGGACCGATATAAAATTTAAGTGGCCAGTGTAGAGCTTATCGTCCGCACAATTTCAGATAAAAGATCAATTACTATTGGCCAGTGGCGGAAACGGAGTTTAAGTGTCCCAGCTTGTTATATCCACGGCTGTATTAAAAGGCATAAATCCATTTAAAACCGCCAAATTCAGGCTGTGCTAAACAAAAGAAGAATAAAAATAAAACTCTAGAAACGTGCTAGTTGCCAGCGATTTCAATTTTTTATTTTCCTTCTTTTCTTTTTTATTTATGGCCGCTAAAAATTCAAAATGTGCGTCCATATAAACGCCCGACGCACCGCGACAAGCACAATCGGCAAGGCATTAAATTCAAAAAACAACAAAAAAAAAAAAAATCCAAAAAAATAAAAAAAATATGCATAAAAAATCAAGCAAAAATATTACAACATTTTAATAGCGAAAATGAAGATTTATTGCCCGCAACGACAACGCGACCAAAATGTGCCAGAAAAAATTGAACTGAAGCTCAACTAAAAAGCGCGTTCTAACAACGCACAACAACAAGTGCAGCAAACGTACTTACTGATAGACCTGCAAATACTCTGTAAACTAAGCAAGTTTATCTTTGCTGTTAATACTTTTAGTTTCATCAAAAGTTTTCTTTGGCTTACTTTATTGTATGTTTGTTGTGCTTCGCCTAGGCTAACCTACTTACCTTGAAGTTTACAGGGTATGGTAACAACAATTGACGCGTCAGTGGCATACAAAAATGTGCAAAGTGTAAAAATCGTTGCCACGTCACGTCAGCCGGATGATAGGCCAGTCAGCCGGTCAGTGGGCGATGAACAATGGGAGTGACCAGCTCGGGGCTTTCACTCGCTTATCGTCCTCAATTTTCAGACCCTGTAATAGAAAAGTATTAAGGGTGTATTAAGGCTTTATAAAGTGTGAGGTGTTACCTATTTGATTGTATTAATTTTACGGAAGACTTTCATTGCTCTCCTAACTAGCATGAAAGGCAGACAATGTGTTCCTCAGATAATATATATTTTTCCAATTAAATAAATATTTTTCAACACGAAGCACTCAACAATAACCCAAGCTGAGTATTTTTATTTAAACTGGGTTATCAGCAGTCTATGCCCTCCTGTACATTTTTCTAATATTTCCACTTGTGGTTGTTGTGCTCGCTACTCTTTTCATTGTAGTTGTTGTTGTTGGTGGCGTTTTTGTGCACGTCGCAGTTTGTTAGCCGCCTGCCAAACCGGCCAAAAAGCATTGGGATCGGCTTCTGTGACGACGACGACGATGACGACGGCATTGACTGCCTTATTGTTTGCTCGCCCATTTGCCCTATACCGAAATGGGCGTGTCCAATCAAAATATGCAAATGCTTTATCCGTAAAACGTCGCTTTGATGGAATTTCTGCACATTTTGTTCCCGTTGTCGTTGCTCGTTGTTTTGCTGTTGTTTAGTTTTGGTTTTGACTTGTTTTGCTTGTTTTGAGTTTTTTATCGTCTCGCCAAGTGAAGAGACGACATTGTCGCCCACGTCGGCACCCACGCCAGACCCCCATCGAAATTAGCAGTAGTTACCAGCCTGGCTAGGCTCATGTCAATCAGCGCAATGGCTTGTCCTGCTCAACGAGGAACGTAGAATAGAGGAATGACTTTCAAACTGGGCCTGATTTATATGCAGACTACTCTATACATATATATTTATATATTTTAAGACGCTTTAATTTAATGTTGTCAACATTTGCGCGTCATTTTGGTCAACCACTTTTTCGAATAGTCACTCTTGGTAATAGGGGGCGTGGCTAACTTCCAGCTGAAAGTTGCCATCAACTGCAGAGTCACCGTTTCTGTGCTGTGCCTAATTTTCGTCATTTTCAAATTATCAAGTATACGTAATACGTATTCAAATGAGACAAATCATGCAAGTTTTATGTGAACATTTCATGTGAACGGCATATGATTTCAAATGTCCTTTTCAATGGTTTCATTTGCGGTTATTGACAAATTGCTTTTGTGGTTAAAGTTCTCTAATTAGAACACCCGATGTGAATCAATTATGATTCGACTCAAGGCAAATGCATATTGTTGCTTAAATTATTCGAATAATTGAACGATTGCAAACATAAAATCAATTTGATTGCTTATTTTAGTTATTATGTAACTACCAGTAAAATGAACTCTAAACTTACTATAAATATTATTTAAACACATGAATATCTTTGGCCTCATTTCATAGGCCGTAAACCATATTTTAATGCGTTGTGAAGCTTGGCTAAGAAAAACTTTTGTTGTCACCTCATTAAAAGTACTAAAGCCGCATACAAACTGACACACAGACAAAACCAAATGGACATTTTCGTTTGGCATAAATGCAATTTATAATGACAGCTACAACAAACAAACAAAAGACAACAAAATAAACACAAAACAAAAATAAACAGAACAAAAACTAAACACAACGAAACAAGTGCAGAACAGCAACGGCTTACAATTATGGCCAAAAGTTGTACGTTGGCTCTAAAAATAATCAGCCAAACAGACAGAATGAAAGGGCAAAACAAACTGATAGACAGAGAGCAAAAGAGAGGCAGTTAGTTAGAGAGAAGGCGATGCGAGGGGGGAAGTAGGAAAACTCGTGTGTATCGGCGACGTCTGTTTGTTTTAATTAAAATTGCCTGGTCATTGCCGTCCTTATTGTTGATATTTTTGCATTTTGTGCTTTTTTTAGTAAATAATTTATAATCAATTTTCACATAAATTACAAACAAAAGTACTTAGATTAAGCCCAACCACATACAGTGGAGCAAAGTCGATTATTCACCCATTTAAATTGTCTACTTAATTAATTTACTGTCATAAATGGAAAATTCTTGACAATTTATGACATATTTCACTACAAATTCCTTTAAATTTTTCCAACTTTAAGAAACTTTAAAAGTTTTGATTAAATTTGATTTTTCATCAAGAATTTTTGCATTTCGCACACATTTTGTCAACGTCCATCTGCCTGCTGTGGCAAAGGGCTTGCAGTTTTGGCCACAATGTGGCTAAAGGCATTCTGCATGGCTTGGATAATAATGCTATAATTGTGTAAGCTATTTAGGCATGTTAGGCACACACACACATACATATACGCACACATAGAAGCTCAATTATTTGCTGTCCGAAACTATTAAAAAAGAAAACAACAGTAAGCAAACAGTGGGGTATGATTGATTTTAAAATACCCAGTGCCAGCAATACTAAATATGTTTTTTTGGTAAAACTGCAGTTAAAGTTCAGATCAACACTCATTTTAAGCCATCATCAATGAACACGGCATGGAAAAACATCGCAGAATTGAATTTAGAATTGAATGGAAAATGTGTATGTGTGTGTGTGGTTTTAAATAAGTTGTGTGTGTGTGTGTGTGTGTGAGTGAGTGTGACATGTGGTTGGCTTTACTATTGGTCAGTTGAAACTAAACTTTGCCACACGTTCAACACAAACAGATGCAGGAAAGCTACGTGACGCGTTGCGTTTGTTTACTCGGCACTCAGGTGGATTGACGGCTGGCCGCATGTTGCATGCCACACGTTGTACAGCGGCTAGATGCATCAGCTGGCAAACTGTTAGAAAACTTAAAACTCAAGTGTCAAATTGCTATAAACTTAAGCTACGCCAAAGTTGCAGCAGCCGCCACAGAAAGCTACTCTTCAATATTAACTCTTACTTAAAAATGTACACAATTCGCGTGGTTGCCAATTAAGCTAAAGTGTGGTGCTTAGAGCTCAAGCCGAAGCTCGATCCTTGGCTTACCGAACCATCCCGCTCCATTCAACTCGTCTGCCACCCCTTGGCAAACACACAACTTTCAAAACTGTAGCTAGGATAGATAAACAGTTAGCCAAGTTAGCTCCTCCACGGCCCACGCCTCAGCAAATATTGATTGTCTAACAAAAAACTTTTATGCACGGAATGGAGAACAAAAAAAAATAAAATAGTAAAGCCGCCGCCTACTATCAAACCCCAAACCCAAACCCAAGCCAAAATCCGAAGCCCAAAAGTGAATCCCAACACTTTGCAGTGCAACCGTTGAGTCAATTTTCACTCAAGTCAACGTTAGTTAAAAAGTTAGCAAAGCAAAACGTAGGAAAAAAACAAAAAAAAATATAGAGAAAACGTAAATTTTTATAGTTGCTCGGTGGCAGTGAGTGCAAAAAGGTTTCGAGTGCAAAATAAAGTTACTTTGGCAATGCGATGCATCAAACCGCAAAACAAGATAATTTCAACGGTAAATAAATCACAGCTACTCGTAGTTGCAATGGCAAGATGTTGCAGCAACTGAGCACTGCTGCCACACTCGTTCAACTCTCGACTCTCTTAACTCTGCAACTCTCGTGCAACACTTTCAGGGCAACCCTTTCAGCTCAGCATTTTTCGCCAACTCCCAAAAGTAGGCAACGATTTTTTTACAACTCAAACGGAAGTGTAGCCAAAGTGGCATTAACACCTCGTGCGCGCATTGTAAAAGGCTTATTAGATGCCACTACACACACACACACACATACACGCAGCTAAATTTACAGCTGTTATTGTATGTGCTGCCGAAAAAAGGCTGGAATTCTCGCTTTTGGCTGGTTTTACACATCTGAACGCCAAGGGATTAACGTAAAAGCAATTGTTGGAATTTACATGAATTGCATTGTACTTGCAATGCCTGCAATTGTCTGCCACACAACAACTGTAAACACACAACAACACACAGTCACACACACACCTCTTTGGCTGGTGGTTGTTTTGCAGACAGTTCTGTATTAATTTGTCATGAGGCAGGCAAAAACATGAGGATTTATAAACATAAAGTAAGCAACTGCACACTAAAAATATTGGGTAAGCCCTGTTGATACCCTTTAAACTAAGTTCTTACTTTTGGCAGAGCAAAGTTAGAAATAAACTTTTAGTTAATTACATCAAAACTGATATAAACAAATTACGACTTTTAATAAAACTTCAGGGTAGTTACTATGGTTTAAAACTGCGGTGCTTAACAGAACTGCAGACTTACTTTGTCAAACTAATCAGAAGCTATAAATCAAATGGTCTTGTTAGCTAGGTGTCACCCACTACCGTTCCCTACTACTGCTCTTCTTACTCTTTCTTTTTCCCGCTCGCACACATTGCAGCCAAGTGCAAGCTTAAATAAGCCAAAGCCAAAAACTTTAAGTAGGTGGCACCTTAAGTCGCTGCAGCTGCTGCAAAATCCCAGTATTAAACGAATGCGAGTTTACTCGTTATATTCGTATTCGTTGGTTTCTATATTGCAACACCTTCTTCCCCCACACACAACTTCGGCAGTTCCCCAATTGGCCATTCTTATTGGATGTGAACAAAAAGCGAGTAAAAACTTTTCCATTATTTTTATCTGCTTCACATTTTCAAGTAGCAAAAACTTTGATGTTGTATGAAGAAAGCAGCAGGCAAACAAAAAAAAAAAATGAAACCAGCAAAAATTAAGTAACAATTTTTGCATGCCAAGCAAAAGTTGATTTTCATATAGTATAGACTCTATTCCACTTACCCCCCTTCCCCCATGTGTCTCTAATCGTTATTGTTGTGTGCTCCGCCCACAGCGGCACCCGCCCACTGTTGATATCTTTGGCATTTTATTTAGTTTGTTATTTGTTCATACTTAAGTATGTTGGCTGCATTGGTTTTATTGGAAAACTTGTCGCCTGTCGTCTTCCAATCGAAGCTAGTCAGTTGATGCCCAGGACAATACCCAACACACACACACACGTGCACACTTACACACACACCAGCTGCCACGCCCACTGTCAGTTGTTCCCAGGACTAACGAAAGTAAGTTGTTGAGCAGATTAGGTTTTTGTAACGTTTCGTCTGCCATTGTCTTTGTCTTTAAGTCCTTTTTGTTGTTGTCCTTTATGGGCTGCCCAGGGTCCCCAGTGACCCTGTAAACTTCAAATTGCCACTGCCAACAAAGTGCGAGAGAGAGAGAGGGTGTGAGTGCCTTGGCCTCATGGTCAGGCAGGTGCTTGAAGAGACACTCTGAGAGACAGGGGGGAGGTAAGAGACAACTGCTAACTGCTTACATTGCCTTTGTCACTGAAAAACAACAAAATTATCTACTTCTTCTGCTTGTTATTGTTGTTGTTGCTTTTGCTGTTTTTGTTATTGTTATTCAATGTAATCTGCCTGCGGCAAGGCAAGAAATAAATTTTGCATTTGCTCTGCGAATTTGGCAAATTCTCAAGTGGCTTTTGGCTTTGCCTTCGTTTTCGTCTTCATTTTTCTCCTTTTTTCGGTTTGTTTTGCTTTGTTTTTGGCTGCTGCTAACAATTATTTGTGTAGTCAACTGTATCGATTTAAATAACATGCAACTCTTTAAGCATTTTGCCACTTACATAGATTAACATTTGATGTAATAGGTATTAAGTTTGACAGTTTGTTTATCCTCACTCCACAAGTGTCTGTTTTGCCGAAGGATTAAGCTGATTTCTCTGAATATCAATATCATTTTAAACTGTTGATTCTACTAGTGACTGAACACTGAAGAGTTTGTTTAATCAGATTGAAGAATAACCTAGAAACAAAAGTCGGAATAAACTTTTTTCACAAGATTGTTAGGATACTTGTTAATATTTACTTTAATTTAATTAATGAGTAATAATTATAATTCGGGTGCTTTATTTTATTAAAAGCCTACTCCAAGAATTCTCAGCTCTCATTTAAGTATCAAACTTAATTAAGAAATATTATATTAAGTTTTAATGTGTTTTATGGCCAGTTAACAGCTCGAATATGTGAATTCCAGGCAATTCAAGTTACACAAATATTGTAATAACCCATATCACACTCAAGTGCACCAACTAAATATACTAAAATATATATTTGCAAGTAGGTTTTATGGTCTGCTGCACCTGCAAAGGGCTCAGCTCGGCTTGGACCAGGCCCAAAACTTATGGCTTGCTAGCTATTTAACATGAGGCAGAAAGAGAGGCCCAACAAGAGGACATTGCAATGCGTTAAGCGCTTGCATCACTTTTCTCCATTGAAAGCATATAATCACACACACACACACACTACCACAAACACACATACACCTCCACACATAAGTAATTCAACAAAATGTTAATTTAATTAAAATATGAATACGAAATTTGCGTTGCTTTTGTTGTTGTTTTTGTGAATATGTGAACATTTTGAATGGGGAAAACTGGAAGCCGACGCGAGTTGACTAAACAAATTCAAAACACAAATATACACGTCGTATGCGGAACTTATAATGCCAGGCTTTTGGGAATCCAACTCAATAATAGCAACCCCTACCTCTTAACCCACCCTTCCTACCCTATTTTACCCCAAGCCGCAGAATCAGCATTAGAGCTTCGTTGGGAAAAGTGCCACATGTTGATTTAACGAACGGAAATTACGACTACGAGCGCATATAGTTAAGTACAGCATGGACAGCAAAATGGATAAGTAAAACCCGTTAAAACATGAGCAAAATAACAACATCATAAAACTCACTCGACTCTGGCACAAACAAGCCAAAATATGTGTTGGCCACATTTAAAAAATACAACATTTTTCTAGCTTATTCACTGCTTATTTCGCTGTCCATCTCTTACTATCTACAAATGTAGAACTGAAAGTACTACTCGCTGTTGACCGATACTCGTAGTGAAATCTAAAATTATTAAAAACCAAAATGTGCAGTCGCTTTATGAACACGCTGCTCCAAAAGTAATGGGAGGCGTGTGGTCAGCGAAATGCATGTGAATGTGGCACGAGTAAAGCAGCAAAAGCAACACGAAGTGGAAAATCAGGAAAAGCAGCAAATTCGTGACACTGCCATTTTACAAATAGCCTTAATGAAATTACAACACTCTAAAGTGGATTTAACTCGACTCAAAAAGCATATTTAAAAGGGCTTTAGAAGTACAATCTATACAAATTTAAAGGCATGCATATATGAGATATAAATGAGTACAAGCTTATTGTTCTGATAGTTATATAATTTATCTATTATTAATAATAAATAAAGGCGACACCCTACCATATGTGTAATATAGGGATAATGGTATGTAGCAAAATCTTTTTTTAAATTTTGCTTACCAAATTAACTTAGTAACTTTAACAGTGTAATCGTAAACTGCATAGTTGGCACTAAAATGCTGTTCTACAAAATGAAATTAGAACTGCTACTTCATCATAAATTGAATTTTTTTAGTCCAACCAAATTTAGTTTTTTGTTTAATGTGGCATCTAAGACGAAATGCAAGAGTTGGCATTAAGCATAAATGAGACGTAACCAGCGAAGACAACGACGACAAGCAGCGACAGGCTGGGAGCACAGTGAAGGGACCGAGAACGGTAGTGGAAATGGAAATGGAAATGACAACGGCATCATGGACATGAACATCAACTGAAATGCAACCAAGGGCTTCGGATTCAATGCACGTGACACCACTGACAGCCACTGAGACCACAGACACTGTCAGCACTGCCAGTTCCATCTCCAGCACCAGTTCCATCTTGATCTTTTCCTGCTACTGCTCCTGCTCCTCAGTTCGTTTGGTGTCGCCAGTGCCTGCTTTTGATTTTGATTCCGTGTCTCCTTAGTGGTAGTGGAGTGGTCATTACAATGCACTGCAGCAGTCGTTGATGGGCGTTGTTGTGTACCCTCTGGTTCTTTGGCCAACAAGCTTCACTGTAATGGAATATATATTGCATTCCCGACTGAATTTTGCTGCGCATTTGTAACCGAAGCTTTTGGTAAATTGATCCAATTTATGCTTATTTTATGGCAAATTACGAATGAATAACGAAGTCGACTTCTGTCGCGGCTTTTACAACTGGGAATGGGAATGAGAATGGGCATGAGAATGGGATTGTCGTCCTTTGCACCGAGCACTTCGCCCATTGCGACCCAAATCAGCGAAAAACGTCAAGCAAACTTACCGCATACCCAGCCCAATTAAAGTGACAGGACTAAAAGAAAAACTTTGAGTTTGAGCTCCAATTTGAGATCGAGTCGTCGATTAATGCGCCATAAGCAGTGATCAGATGGACTCGATTTTTTTTAACAATTTAATGGCCTCGAAACCAATTCATTATGTTTCTTTTGCCGCATTAAATTATAACGACACTCATTTTAAAGTTACGACTCATTAATAAAGTTTTAAAATCAAGTGACTTTTTATAGTTGGCCACGAGTTTCTCGTTTCATTTGTGTCTTTAGGTTTGAAAGCACCAATTTAATTTAAAATTCATTTTTAACGATTTAATTAATTTTTTAAAAGTTGTATTGATTTTAAAACGCTAAAATTAAAATGCACATCAAAAATATGTTTCATTTATACATTTTTACTGATTAAATAGTCCACAAGAAATTTAATTTATATAAGTTGAACAACAAGAAATAATAAAAATAAATTTATTCATTTGCCAATTTGATATTTTCTTGGATTCATTACAATTTTCAAACCATAGTTACTTATACTCTAGTTTACTTTACTTTACTTACCATTACTGGAATATTAAATAATTAAAGTTAATTTATTTCTATTCAGTTTCTGGTCTGTTCTTTTATGTGTTTTAAAGGATTTCGAACTGTTCAGTTTCAGATTTATTTCCCTTCAGATTTGCTGTCCATTCACTTTCTAGCTACGAAAACGTCTTCCACACACACACACACAAACACGCACACACACACATGTGTATGTGTTTTCAGCCAACTTTCCCTTTATTGGCTTCTAAATGCACAGCTAAATCCGTTTTACAAATTGCCATATTGCTGTACTGCCATTGTTATACTTCTTACAGCACTTGCCAGATGTATTCGCACACTGCATACACATGTTTATATGTATCTCTGTGTATGTGTGCGCGTGTGTGTGTGTTTGTATGTGTTAGTTGACTGCAACAATTGTTGCATTGTTTTCGTATACGTAATAAAATTAAACTTATGCACACTCCTTTGCTCAATGCTGTTTTTCCCCTTGGGGGAAAATGGGTGTGCATTTGTTAAGTGGCAAAAGATTGAAATGAAACCAAACACATACACACGCACATACTCGCACTCACACTCAAAGACAAAGTGATGTGCAGCTTATTGGTTGGCTCTATGTGTAAGTGAAATGGAATGGAAGAAATCGTTTCGTCCTTCGAATTTCTTCTCTCTTTGTCCGACTGTCTGTGTGCAAGTATGTGTTAGTAAGGTTTACCATACACCAGATAAAAGTGTGTATGTGTGTGAAGGGGGCAGGGTAGGAGGGGCTGTGCAGCGCTGAACGAAAAGGGCGGCAGAGCAATTTGCTCGAGGTCAGTTTCCCTGCAATTTCGTTGATAACTTATGTCATTCAACAAATGAAGTTGACATGCGCCCTCAACGCATTTCCATTTCCCACAACTCACCCTGTGGCTGCCCCTCTGCCAACCCTCTGTCCTACTATCTCTTGGCAACGCTTTTGTGCACTTTGGCATGCATTTAATTTTCGGAAATAACTTTGGAGCATATTAAATGGCTTCCACTTACATATGACACGCCATGTAGTTTACATTTAAACCACGTTCCATTTCATTGGACGTTTGCTGGCTTAAAACTTGCCCCAAAACACTTGACTGTCAATTACCTAATTGAAAATCAAGTCAACGCAGTTTCCTCAAAGTAAGGCTCGACTCTGCTCGACTCTGTGCTCTCCTCTTTTCTACCTCTCTCTCTGACAGACTGTGCATTGCATACGATTATTAGTTTCAATTCGAGTCGAGCTGAATGCAATGAAATGGCTGCTGCTGCAGTTGAAGCTTGAGTTCAGTTTGAGGCCGAGGCCGAGGCCGAGGCTGTGCGACCTTTTGGCCTTTTCAATTTAGTGTTTGACATATTTCCTCTGTGTCAGATGCAAATTGAAAAATCGTCGAACGATTCTGAATCAGATTCCGAATCCGAATCAGCATCAACATCAACATCAACAACAGTGGCAGCGGCAGAGGCAGCGGCAGCGTCAACAGCGGCGTCAGAAGGCAGCAAACGAAATCAACAACAGGCAACGTTGCCATTTGGCTGCCGGAAGCGTTTTGCTGCCGTCCAAACTAATATTGAGACAGCGCGCAGCAAACTGTTTCCGGCAGCACTAAGAGAGACGCAGTAGCAGCAGCAGTGGAAGCAGTGGCAGCAGTGGCGGTGGCAAGCAGTCAGCACTTTTCTGCTGCCACTCCCATTTGTTGCCCATGCCACAATCCCTTAACGGTGCCGCATTTTTTGGCACGCAAAAGCCGAACAAGTTTTTGGCAGAGGCTGCTCAAACTGCTACTGCTGTTCTCGATGTTGTTGTTATTGCTTTTGATGCCAAAAGTTGCTTGTTAAACAGCGGAAACGGAAATGCCAACAGTCGCACAAAGGGACAAAGCGAGCAACAGACAGCCAAAGAGCGAAAGAGAGCGTGAAGAGGGAGATAGAGAGAGGAAGGCAGCAAGAGAGTGAGCAAGCAAGCATTGCTTCAGATGTGTAAATCAAACTAATTGAATGTTTTTGCCCAAGCAACACAGCCGCTGGCAAAGCACATGGCCACGTTGCCATGTTGCAGCACACGCGACACAGCGAAAAACAAAGGAGGCGAGTGGCGGGGGAGTACAGGGTGTTAGTGAGTAGCAGCAGCAGCTGAAACTGGGGGTGTAGAACGGTAGGTAACACTGCGCTACAAAAACAAAAACTCAATTTGCGCCCACTGATAAGAAATTCAATTCCATTTGTGGATATATGGATTGGCAGCATCTCTCACTTGGCGCTTTGATGTTGCATTTCCGCTACAGTTGTTGCCACTTTCAATACCACCACCTCCACCTTCGCTTCGTTTTCGCAGTCCTCCCACTCGCGCGCTCTCTCTTGTGCATTGCTTATTTCATTTGACAAATGTTACGCATACGCCATGTACAACAGCAAATGCATGCTTATATTGGCAGTATTAACAATTTGACGCAGAGCAAAAGTAGCTGACTTTAAAGATGAACTGCAAGAATTAAATGCATTATAAATTATAATAAAAAGTTTTAAATTATATAAATAAATAAATTAAATATTCTTTCTGTAGTTTAAGTGTCCAAAAATAGTTATGCTTTAAATTTATTTCTTTTTGTTAGTGTAAAGAAAGGCTTAATAACATTTGGTACATGAATACATGACTGTCGCTTGCAGCAACTGCAGCTTAGACTGCATTTCACTAATTAAGTTGCTTTTGCCTTTGACCAGCGAACAAAGTGCCGAAAGCCAATGTATTTCATTTAGTTGAATGGTCAAATATATTAGGTGTAATTAGGCCTAGAAGGCTGCTCTGAAAAGGCTCAGGTGGTATCATATTAAAGCAGCAGAGATCACAGTTATACGTAAGTTAATAAAATATAAATGCTGCTTTTCAATGCTCAGATTCGCAGTTAACAGTTATGGCCAAATAAAAAGTGAAATGAATTCGATTGGCGCCTTAACTGCATTTTGTGTACGCCAGCAAATTGCCGTTAATTTAATGAGCATTTTTGGCCATTAAATCTATTTGGGCCTGGCTCAATGGCTGCTGCGGTGGCAGCTCTACTGGCAGCTGGCACAATTTATTTGACTGTTAATTAGAAATTTAAATTATGCGCTTAGTCTTTGGCCCTTAAGCTCTGCAGCTCTTGAGCGCCTTCTCAGCATTCAATTGCTGCTGCACAAAATTAATTGCAGCCAATGCCCTGTTCTTTCTACGTCTCGACTTCCCCTTCACTCGCCCTATCCACTACCTCCTTCCACTCCGCCGCTTCCCACACTTTGGTCTGACTCTTTAGCGCATCGTTTGCTCCATTGCAAATACGAAATAATTTATAATTTGGCACAATTACGTTCAACCACAGACGCGCATGCTACTTGCCACCAAGCAGAGGAGGCAAAAATCAGCGGCTGAGTTTGGGAGTGAGAACAGCAGGAGTTGGTGAACGGGGGGTAGACAGGAGCTGCGCTTCCGGCTGGTTATATGGGTCATTTGCTATGCAATTGCAGTTTATTGATTTTCTTTTAGTCGCTTGGCGAACGCAATAAACTTTCACTTGTTTTGTCGCCAAACTGAGTGTAAGAAAAAAAGACGCGATTCGGCGGCAGCAGCTGGAGTATGTATAAGTACGAAAGAGGAGAGGGAGAAGGGAGAAAGAGGAGAGAGAGAGACAGAAAGCAGCCAACGACACTGGCCAGTTTAGCTGAATTTGGTAAACACATTTGCTTATAGACAAACCAATTGTTTTTGGCACAGTTCCCATTGCCTTAAGCTGGGCAAAAGGGGCAGTTTGGGTCACTTGGCCCAGGGGCTGTTGGCAAAATAGTAAAACTCGTGTCGAATCGTGTCTTAAAAAAGCAGACACACTGCCTGCACTAAAGGACACCGAAGTCAGAGAGAAAGACACAATCGCGACTTGGAATTTCAAGTGGTTCTTTGGCTAAAATCTCAGGCTTTTTTGTTGGTCCATTGTTAGGCTAGAAATTGGGTCGACTGTGGGTGTTTTTTCACCCCGCACGTTAGCACACTCCTCTCAATCCCAGCATGATGGGAATCTTGATGATGAGCGGTTCGCCAGAGCTTGTCAGACTCTTTTGCCATTGTTTCAGCTCCTGTGCATGTAATTTCCTGTTTGTTGCACAACACCCTCATGTGGTTGTTGTACTTTCTGTTGTTGTTGTTGCTGTAGCACTGATTACTGTCGCTTGTTAGTGCGTTTGGCTCTGCGGTTTTTCCACTCGTTTCCATACACATATGTAATACATCTGCATATATGTGTTTGTCTGTATATTTCAATGTGTTTCTGTGTGTGTATGTGTTTGGCTAAGTTGTGGCCTGCCAAATCCTCTACTCTCTTTTCTCAGTCTCTTTTCTCTCTCTCTCTGTCAATCTCTCCTCTGCCGACTCCTCAGTGTACAATCTCCACACTTCACTCTTTTGCACATTTGCCAAAACACACATTTTTAGCTTAATTTACAACTTGTTAGCTGCCAGCAGAAACAGTTTCCACTACAACAACAGCAACAACAACAACAGTAACGTTTACAACAAAAACAAGGCGCATGTGTAAACAAATCAAACTTGAAACTGAAGTTGTCTCCCTCTACCCCCCCATCAGCACCACCCTCCTACTGTTTTTCCTGCTTTTGCTTGAAATTTGCAATAATGAGCAACGCTCGAGGGCCATAAACTCCTAACAAGGGCAACAAGTTGAGACTTGGCCAAAAACGGTAAAAGAACTAAACAGACACGGGGGTAGAGACAAAGAGAGAAAGAATAAAAGGCAGAGAGGGGTTTAGTGGGCAGGCAGAGTCCAGAGGGAAAATCAGCTTTAAACTGCGGCTATTTTTTAAGTCTCAACGGAGCTACTGAGTATGCTGATAATACCCTTAAAGCAACAGCTTTACCCTACATTCCTTTTGCCATTTTAGCTAATTTAAACCAAGAAATTGTATAAAACAAGTGGCTTAAGCAATAAATTAAGACAGTTTTGATACTCATTAATTAAATTAAATATGTGTTTTGTTCATTTAATATACCACTTTTTGATAAAATTATAAATTATAAATTATATTCACGAATATTTTTTGTTTTGCCACCCCTCCTCATTCCATTACACTCAATTAAAACTCCTTCATTTTAAATTGAGCGCTTAAAAGTATGCAATGGAATATATTATTATATTTTACGAAATATTCAATTAAAGGGTATTCTATAACAGGGCTTCAACTTACAAACTTAAGCTTATTTATATTTTCATAGTGTCTTGTGCGTGTTTGAAATCTTTGCCTATTTTCGTACGTAATCAAGTTATTTATACCCCCACCGAAACGACTGTTTTTTTGGCTCGTTTTCAACTCAATTATATAGCCAATGGCTGGGAAAACACAGAATCACAAAAAATAGAAGGAAGCTAAACGGCAAGAGCATTTAAAATGCGTAGCCAGAACCGTTAAATGTATGCAGTCAACTGAAAAAAAGGCGTAAAAATGTCAGATACGTAAACGCATTGTGCGGGTGTCAGCCAGGCCAAGACTAGGGCTAAAAGAGAAGCCTGAAAGCGAAGCGTAGCAAAAGCTACTTGCCCGTTTGTTTTAGTTAAAGCCATGGCTAACAGAGCTTCGGGAAGCCGACTTCTAGCTTCTTATATTATTTCATGCTTCATTGCATTACGAGATGTGTCACTGTGCGGCAAATCAAACGCAGCTAACCACAAGGGAGCCAGCTAGCCAACCAACCAAACGAAACAGTTAGATAGAGATGGAGAAAAGTTTGAGAAAGAGATAGAAAGACAGCTGGAAGAGACTATAATGCTAACCCATATGGTCACAGCTCCTTGAGCCTTGTTTACTTTGAGCATTTGACGCTGTTTTTATTCAATTACCAGTTGGAATTCAGACACAAGTAGCCTTCTTGAAAGTACGAATATCTTGGAAATTTTACCCACACCCTACACACTCCTTTCCCACTCCACCCCCTACAAACAGTGAGCATCCAAATCGATTCGATTCAAGTCCATTTTATTTGTTTGTTTCTCTGTTATTTCAAATTAAATTTTCAATTGTTTGGAAGCCATAAAAACTTGATCAAGTGTAAGCAAAGTTGAATGTTAAAGCAACTGCCACTCATTTGATATTCTCAGCCACTGACTTTCAGCAGTCAGTGTTAATTGTTTTGGGTCAAACGCTGTTCACTTGCTTAAAAAAAATAAAGCCAAAAGAAAGAAAAGTGAAACAAAAAACAGAATGGGAAGCCGCTTTTCAGTGACCTGCCAGGCTAAATGATGGCTTACATGGCCCGAATCGATGGCAAAACTAATACAAAACAAAGCACACACAAAATACATGTAGAAACCCAGCCAAAATACGCACACATACATACACACACACTGGCATTCACACAACAAACATGCACAACACATAAATCAATTGGCTTTGGCTAAAACGTTTGAAATTGATTTCAAGTTCTTTGGGCCATTGTTTTTATATGCAACAAAGGGACAATTTTTTATGCCAAAACGCAGCGACAACAACAAGGGCATGTAAGGCACTTACACACACTCAAACACACACGCACACACACATGTATATGGAGTACAAGTGCGTCGGCCCAATACATGTAAATTGGCCGCATTGTTTATGAGCTTCGTTGTGGGCCTGGTTTGTATTGCCTTTTGTTTGGTCGAGTCATCGCTCTTGCCCCTCTCCCACACCCCCTCACTCGTCCACGCACTCATCAAACTGGCTTTGCCTTTGGCCTTGGCTATTGATTGTCAATTCAGTTTAAGTGCCTGCCATAAATTCAACAAATGAGCAAAGTCGAATCTTAATTTAATGCAGCAAAAAACTCAAGAATTTCTTTAAGTTGGTCCGATTTAAATTGATTCATTTTATTTAAGCATACAATTTTCATCATTTAATTAATCAAATCAAAAACTTTAGAATCTAAGCTAAATTTGCATCGCAGCTGTTGACTTAAGTTGTTTCTTGCTCTTTGTTTGAATAACAAGTTATTTCTCTTATAATATTCAAACTAATAAAAGACTTCATGAGATAAATATGCCACAATATTATATTAAATTTAACTGGTTTATTTTATTACTTTCCTTTATCGACATATATCAAAGACTTGGCTAAAAGCCCATTAATGCCTTGTGGCTGACTTTGGCTAACTGAAAGTGCGTCTATTTATTTGTATAGTGACTGTTTGGTCATTAGACATGACACGTTCTCGAACAGTGGCTATGGGCATGTGACATCGGAGTAGACGGCAAACTGTTCGGTCCGGCAAACTGTTTATGTTTTCAATTTGCCAGGCAAAACATTTTGATTACGCATACGCCATGTGTGCCTGAGAATTGAAGCAACAAATAACGAAGTTAACGTTGACGTTGTGTCGGTGTCTCGTTGTCGTTGTTGTTGTCGTTGTCATCGCTTTGACAAGCGGATCACATGAGCATAAACAAAAGTCAACTCAATCCGATATTTGATTGTTATTTGCTAACAAGCCAGCTTTATATCCGGGTCAAAGCCCACGGGGCGTTCATTGCCATAGCCAAAGAAAGCTGTGCGGAATTACTTCAAGTGGCTACGGCTCAAAATTCAAAGGAAAAACAGCAGGCAACTGAGAAATTCGAGGTATTCTCACAGCACAACTAAAAGCAACTGGTGGAAGATGAACCAAAAGCCCTTGAATGACTAAATTGTTAAAATAACTTTTACCACCTCTACAGCGAGCTTAATCGCATTGTTTACAGCAATTTAAAAGCAACTACTTAGCATACGATTAGTTTAAGCTTTAGTCAGTATGTCGTCAACCGTCAAGTCAGTGTGTTTATTATTTATTCTCTGCCAATGTCTGCAAATAATGGCGAAAATAAAAAGAAATTCAGCAACTACAAATTCAAATGGTTTGCTTCAAGTGTCAGCTTTAAATGACAAGATACCCGCTGGCAGCATAGTGCAAATAGTGCAGTATGTCCTGCCCAAATCAACTGGCAAAGTCAAAAAGAAAAATAAAATCAATTCTAGTCCCCATAGAATAACAAAAAATAAGAAACCAAAGAAAAAGCCATGCAAAAAGAAAGCTTTAACCAGAGAATTAATAAGTCTGCGACACGCCCCTTTGCCACCTGTGGAGACGCCCACCAATTTTCTGCTTAAGGTGTTGAAAGAAAATAGAGTAATTTGCATGGCATCACTGATAAAAGTGAATTTGGTGCTCAGCTCAGCAAGTTGCTTTCCAAAGCAACCAATTGCAGCACTTTACCAACTGCAGGACATGAGCAATCAAACTTATGAAATCGATCAAATTATCGTGGACACAACACTTGGCTTTAATCTAGCTGGCATCAAGCTGAAGGTAGACATATCAGACACTGCAGTGCAACCTGTGCCACTGTGCAACCAGCAACTTGGCCTAAATGACACCGTTAACATGTATATGTCAAGACTGCAGATAAACTTTCTGCGCACTCAGATTATTGGGAATTCGGCTTGTAAGCAAAGTTTTCTACAGAACGAATTGGTCTTCATAAACGAGCACATGATCTGTGTGCATAACTCGAATGTGGCCAAGGACTGTGAGCTGACAATGAAAGGAGATCCCTTGCTGCATGAGGGACAGCTGTGTGGCATTAATATTTATGGTCCTAATTGTGTGGACGATGCTGTCAATGGAGATCTCTATGTGGACATTTTTCAGACTCGAGATTTTATCGAAGGTCTAATAAAAGCAAACTGAAAGCGAAATTTAAGCAGATGCATAGCTTAAATACACTAGCGGGTGAGGCTACAGTAATGCGAACAAACTGTAAAACACCCTGTACTTTGTCTTAAACCATTTAATAGAAAAAATAAATTAAATGACTATATAGTTGTAAATGTAAACCAATTGTGCCTATGGGGGCTATTTGATGGCATTGCCCGTGCTTTCAATAAATATTTTGTGACAACCCTAAAAGACCACTACACTTTTTTTCGAAGTCCGAGGTCGATACATGTATGTATTCTTAAGCTGCAGAGACAATCCACCCCTAAAAATGCAGCATGACAGCAAAAAGGTGTAACACTCGGCTACAAAATTAAGCACCACCCGCACTGCTCACACCACCGCAACAACCACCAACCGAACCGCTGGCCACACTTGACGCTAGCGTTGGCTTTGCGCTAAAATATACAGTTCGTCATGAAATATTCACATGTCCTCGCCAACAAGCAACGTGCAACATGCAACAACACCAAGCGCAACAACAAATACAAAAACATTTATGTATATGTTCAGCATAAATAAATTAAAATTAAAAAAAATGGAAGCGAAAACTATGTAAAAATAGAAAAATGTTGTGAACAGTTAGTGAATGAAAAATATGTAAAATATTGAACAGCAGCACAACGAATATTTCAATGCTCTAACTTTACTATTTTGAGGAGTTGAACACGTCCTATATATGCCTGAAATAAATCCAATCTCGTTGGTTGTCGTTTCCGTCTTGTTTGCGATATTTATTACCCTTCTCCCTCCCTCGCTGCCCGTAATAAATTTTACTTCAACTTAATAAAAAATATATAAAAACTTTAAAGTATTTAAACGTATTTAAAATTTAATTTATTTGATTTATTGTTATCTGTTTGAGTTTTTTATTGCAGTGTATTTCGAATGCCAGAAGTACCCAGCTAATATTAAAATGCAACGAAGCCTGTCCAAAATTGTTGTTGTTGGGCTGCCAATGTTGGCAGCGACAACACAATTTATGTACATAGAAATTAATATTATAAAAAAATTGCTTGTTTTGCAGTGAACATCAACAACACGTTGATTGCCGATACTAAACCTGACCCAAAGCAGCTAACTTGACGCGGTAATAGTTCAATATAGCCACATTTCTATCTCACTTTCTCTCCAACCCTCTCTCTTGCTTTCTCTTTTTCTTTGCTCCCGACTGACACATTAAATAAATACGAGTATGTTCAAAAATTATAAACTTGGTGGCAGCGACAAAACAATAATATCAAATTCGAGTCGGACACAATTTAATCCCCAACGCAATAATTGCAGTGCTTCACTGCCACAGTAAAAACTGACTAAATTGTATAAACAGTATAAGAAGAACAAATTATAAAAGCTACTTCAATTGAAAAATATACATTAAATTCATATCAGAGCTCGAAATAAATATTTTTGTTAAAGAAAAAAGGGTAACAAACTGTATGTGGCAGATTTCGATATTTCAATCAGCGTTTAAACACTTAAAAATTATTTAATTTTTTCTGGCACTCTTAGCAATTTTTGTCCATCAATCTAGCCACTTTAGACCCTAAAATACCGGACACAATGCCAGGTTTCACTGTACAACAAATATTTATTTGTTTGACAATTTTTATTGCCTACTTTCAGGCTCTTGTCGACGCGAGCCGCTTCACAAAGTTTTAACAAAAAATTCAAAAGGCGTTAAAATCATTTAGAGAAACTTTTGCTTTACGTGACTTTCACTTTGGCCAAACGGGACGGTCACTCGGCCTATATATAAATATATATACACATTTTTTTTTTAAATTTTCCAGTAGCCAAGTGGACAGCGGGAATTGGAGGAGGCAATCGGATAGGTGGCATAAACAATACGAGATTGAGAATGGCAAGCTGCTGGAGATGTAGATGGAGAGCAAGTTGAAGGCTGTGGCAACTGCTTTGGGTATAAAATAAAAGTTTTCCACTTAAGGTTTATGAAAAGTTGAAACCCACACGCGCGCAGAAGGGTGGGCGGCAGTGGGGGCTGGCGGGGCGTGGCTTGTTAGCAACACTGGACGCGTTCACACCTAGCATAGAAATCGCAACACGTCGCCAAAAACGGAAGTGCCAAAGACGGTCGGAAAATGATGAATGCGAAACCTTAACTCCCTGCCACACCCATTTGCCCGCCTTCCCCAAGCTGTTGTTGGTTCGACAACAATAAAATGGCAACAAGCGAGGACATCTGGCAACGCTATTATAAGCTCGGACTCTGTCAAAGATTTGGCGCAATAAAACGAGACGCGATTCGAGCGAAATGTTCCCATAACCACTTAAGATTTTCCAAAAACTTTGCGAGTTCAATTGGAGTTTAGGCAGTTTTTCTATGGATGGGGCAGTTGGCAATGGCTGCGGGTATATGGGAATTCCCCTAATGCAAATAATAATGTAATTGCCAACAATTTTTGTTTAAAAGCAACTTTTATGCGCCATTCACTTGGTCTTAAAGCGTTTACACCTGCCAAAACAAAATGACATAATAATATCGTAAGTTGTTGGTTGAAGGAGTGCGGAGCGCAGCACTTCCTCGATATGACCGCTAATTGCATGCAAATGTCACTGCTGCGCCGTGTTAATTGAGCTCAACTCAAGCACAGAGCTTAATTAGCGTCCACAAAGTAAGAGCTTAACGATCAAGAAGCAACGGAAATTACTGCTTGACCAACGGTATGTGGAGGAGTTCTGTCCTTCCACCTGCTCTTCGGGCGAGGGGCTCGACGATTGGACGGCTCAACTGCCAATGACATGCAATTTCCATGGCTCCATTGATTCCATGGCAGATACACAAGTCGCTAAAAGGGAAATTGCAAAAGGCTTAGTGGCCCCAACAAAATGGTCAAGAGCTGAACTGAAAGTTCCCACTTAATTATGCCAAGTTTGCTTAATAATTCAAGAAATGCAAATACATTACTTTTGCATAGAAATATCGTTAATTAAAAGAAATGAATACCATAATAAATATAATAAGTCACGCTGGGCGGCGAAAAAAGTTTAGTTTTAGCTGTAATATATTTTAAAAATGTTTCCAGATAATAAAATTAACTTAAATAAATAAAAAACTGAACAGCAAGGTAAGATAAAGAAGCAATATTTTATTAAAAACAATTTTTGAAAGACCAAATCATGGAATCTTAACATTTTCATTCAGCTTTTCCTTAGAGCAATGATATACTCTGTCTAGCTAAGCAATTTTTTTACAGCGCACAACTGCAAATCGTTGTGAAGCGATATTTCAAACGATTTTAATTAGTCAACGATATTTTAAGCTGTCAAGTGGCAGGCACTGTGAAATACTAATTGTCATTAGAGCATTATCTGTGGTTTGCCCCCTCTCACAGTCTGCTTCCACTTCCTAGCTCTCTGTAAAAAGAGCTCAAAAATTCACATAGAGAAGCAGAGAGTTAGTATGAGTTGAGTACGGGGCGTATGTGGCACTGCGTACACCCTTTGAGCACGAGTATGCTCCGACTTGAAGTCTTGTGGCACGTGCCACCGCAGGCAACCACGTCGCACTTACCGCCCGTTGACTTTTCATAGATTTAGGAGTACATTTTTCTCTTGCCTTCAAGCAAATCGTATCACTCGCTCGCACATACACAAACGTGCCACATGCTGCCGCTGCTGCTGCTACTCTTTTTGCTGCTGCCACTGCTCCCGCTGCTATTTAATATGTGCCACAGCGTGGGTCATGGGCATATTTATCTCAGCAGCGCATAATGAAGCTTATTTATATTTAAGCAGCTGCCACGTTAGCCAACTTAGCCAAGCTGAGACGGCCAAGTGCACAAAAAAGGAAACAATAAACTACAAATTTTATGATAAGCTTTATTAAAAAAAACCATTGAGAAAACAATTTTTACATAAATATTTATATTTATTTAACTAAATTTATTTTAATTATGAGTGATGAATTAAATTGGCCAAGACTGATTAGCTTTGAGACAAACCGTGCCACTTAATGGTATCCCCAAAGCAGCTGCTTTGAGCCAAAAGCAATTTAATTAACCCAAAATAATCAAATTATCAGACAAATTAATTTCGGCTGGGCTTATAATGGAAATGGAAACGTTGAAACATTTATAAGACCACTCACTGGCTCAAATTTCGCTTAAGTATAGTTTTGGAGTATTAATTAAAATAAAAATAATAATAATACACTCAACAATCAAATATAAATTTACTTATTAAAATCTTAAGCATGCCAAACTAAAATATTAATTACATTAAATTAGTTGTAGCAGCCAAACAAAGCTGATTATGATAACGGCGAACTATGAATAAATTGATAGCAGTCTGAGCACTTGGACCGCTTAAACCCATCAATAATTGCATTATTAATGTCCAAGGAAATTAAGGTATACATAAAACTAGACGAAAGTTAAGCGCTGTGTAATTTGTATACTAATGCAATCAATTAAAATTAAACAGCTACAGAACGACTTCCTTGACATCGCGTATACGGCGCGTTGCTCGATACCATAAAATATATAAAAGATAAATCGCGTTGCATGATACTATATTTAGAGAAGGCAAAAAAAAATGGTAGGGGGCGCTATGGCTGATGAGTTCAATCAAGATGTAAGCATGATTTCACATTGTATTGGATGCGCCGCAACGTTGCCAGTAATTCAATACACAATCAACAGCATTTTAGACTTCATTTGCAAGCGATGCGAGGGAAACACAAAAAGCGAGCAGAAAAATATATAAGAAAGAACACAAATCAAATCATAAAAAATAATATGCCGTTTAAGGGACGACGGCGCAACAGGATTTCCTGCTTGCATGTGCCCCACAGATAGACAGACACACAAACCGACAGACAGAGTGAGAGGGACTCGAGTGAGTCCTCTGAGAAAAGGCAAGAAGAAAATCAACAAGCTTTTACCTTTCGCCAAGCAAAATGGCATGAATTTCAACCCCTACCTACACTTTTCCACTACTTACACCCCCTTTTGCTTTGCCTGTCTTCAAAATTGATGCAATTTATGAAAAACTTTTGTGCGCTCAATTGCAAATACACAAGCACTGTCATTTTTATGCACTTCTTGTGCCAAAACAATTTCTACACCCACTTTTTTTGTGCCCTCCTACAAGAATTTCATTTTGTTTCATTTTTTTTGCTTTAGGTTCATAGTATTTTTCTTTTTGGGTTTTCCTTTCCTTTGGTATTTGTGCATTGTGCGGCAAATTAAGCGCATTGCTGGTGATTTCATTTAGAAATTTTACTGCAAATTTAATTTAGCATTTTGGCAATCACTTTAAAGTTTTTCCACCACCTCGCCCCCCACTTTAGCCCACATTCTAAATGAATAACGAATACGAATACGAATACGTATAACGAATAACGAAAAGTAATTCCGCAGCCTAATGACTGTCATTTGTATCCGGAAAATGAAATGTGCCCCAGACCCGACGGCGTTTATTTATTTTTATGGCACTAACACTCAAGACACTTGCTCTGTGTCTGTAATTACATTCAAAAGCAAATAAATAAATGAAGTTAAAAAAAAAAGGAACACGAAAATACATTCACAAGTTGCCAAAAAATTATGGCATTAAATAAACTTAAGTGCATTTAAAAGCTAAAAGTTTTCACTCGATTTTAGGAGGTATTCAAGTAAGTATAACGAACTTCGCAGACTTAAGACTTTCTCGCTGGGATTTATCGCTTTAATGTACTTTCAAAGCATACTAAAACCCATCTAGATAATCATAATTTTTAAATGTACTCGAAGGCACCTGGTTTTTAGCTGCTTCAAGTTAGCAACTTTTACGCTTGATTAAAATTTTTTGCAATTTCAATCTATCATGCCAAACAAAAGCTCAAGTTGAGAAAATATGTGGGGAGTAATGTTATAGTTATATTAAACTTTTCTAAATTTATAAAATTTATATATTAAGTTTAATTATTGGTTGATATTTAAAGTTTAATTGTATTAAGTTCTTAGATTTATTTGTACAACATTTAAGTCATTGCATACTTTCAGGTGTTCCGGGAAATATATTAAAACAGCTTGACTAACATGACTGCATCGCCCATTACAACGCCCTATATGCCTCTTACCTATCACAACAAAACGATTACCGTTATGAAGTCTTGTAGTCGTTTTCCTTTGTACGGGCTTTCATACAATTTTCTGTAACATTAAATGTAAATGCTGCAAGCCACGCAGGCTAAAAACATAACACAAAGTCTGTTAAAAACTTGAAATGCCTGTCAGCTAACATAACAGCCAGCTATTTACAGTGCCCGCTGTTAATGTTGCTGCTAACAGGCGCTATCACCCCTGCATTGTCCCTTTTCGAACATCGCCCCGCCTGTGGTAGGGGTAGCTAACAGACTGGTAAGCGCTGTTACAGACTGTTAAGCTTGGCACTTTGCTGTTGTGAAGACTCGGGCCTGTTAAACTCAGTACCAGCAACGTTTGAACTCTTGCTCGTGCGTTTTAGGCTGTTACCTTTGCGTTGTACGTTTTGGACACATAAAACTTCAACATTTGCGTGGCTTAGAGCTGCTGCTATGGTTGCTGTTCGCTGTTTCAGTAGAACAATGACTAATAACTGCTCCTTTTAATAAGTTTCACTGCATTGATAATAATATTTTGTGTTACTAAGATGCATTCTTTTAATTTAATGTTAACTATAAAACTGGAGTAGAATTATTTAATTTAAATAAATATTTTGTTATTCAAAACTCGAATATATTAGAACTTTTGAAACAATCTTTTTACAAGTAATAAATAATCTTTGTAATAAGAATTTTTTGTTGGTTTCAAGTAGAACACAGTAAATTAAGGAACCTTTGAACTTCATATTAGAAGAACTTACTTCCTTTTTATGTCATATTAAATGCACACTTAAACTACACAAGTCTTTCTTTCTAGCAATCTTGTGTATCTTTCTCTCTATCTCTCTCACTGTCTCTGTCTTTCTTACACCCGTTGAGTGCTGGGCAAAAGTTTAGTTAACTTTTCATCAAACTAATAAAGCGTGCGTCTTTTCTTGCCCCAAAAAGTGGTAAGCGAAATCAATGTGCCATTGGTGCCAAAATCTTACATCTCTCACTGCATGTGCGTAAGTAAGTGTGTGTGGTTGTGTGTGTTAGTGAGAGAGTGTGTAAATGTTACTTAGTGTTTGACTAATGAATAGAAATATTGTCCTTCAAAACTTTTTGGCTGTCAGGCGAAAGGAGCTGCTCTCAATTTGTGTCCCTGCCCTGGGTTAATGAAAAGCTGATTTTACTTACATATTTTCCACAAACACACACACACACGCACAGTCACACACTTACCAAAGTTGGCTTTGAGTTTTGGCTTTTTGGGTAATGCTGAGAAGCGAGCCAAAAGATTTGCGGCTCACTTAAAATGCAAAACTTTAATGCGTGGCATATGAATCGTTAATTGTATGAACGAGTGGAAAAGATTACCGCCCACAAAGGGGTGTTTTCCTTAGGCAGACGGGTGGATGGTTGGGTGGTTGTTATGGTTACGGGCATTCCATGTTTGTGTACTCCCCGGGGATTAGTCGCTTCTTGTAGATGTACGTGTAAATTTAAGATACGCACACACATTTAACTGTCTTCATTAGTATGTATTAGTATTAGTTATGGCTTTAAGAAATTGCATTTGTTTTTAGACCCCGTACTCTTTAAAAAAGAGTAAAGGGGGTCTATTAAGTTTGTCAGAAGCGAGATGTGCGTAACAGGCAGAAGGAGGCGTGGCCGACCCCATAAAGTATATATATTCTTGATCAGCATCAACAGCCGAGTCGATATAGCCATGTCCGTCTGTCCGTCTGTCCGTCTGTCCGTATGAACACCTGGATCTTTTAAACTACAAAAGCTAGAACCATGAAATTCACAATGAAAGTCCGTTATTATGTCAAGCAGATCAAGTTTATTTCAAATTGTTGCCACGCCCCCTACCGCCCCCGCAATGAGCAAAAAACCAGACAAACCTCGAGAAAATTTTTGTTTTAGGCGAATATCTCAGTAACTATAGCACTTAGGAGCACCAATTTTGGTATACAGGTTCCTAGAGACAGCCTTAATATAACGTCATTCAAAATTTTGAGCTGCCACGCCCCCTTTGCTCATCAGAAATAAAAGACTCTCCAGCTTCAATGCCTTGTTTCAGGCATTAAATCAAATAGTACAGTGTTGTAATTTAACATACGCTTAGAGAATTACTATTTCTAACTTTCCTGAAAGTGGCATCAAAATCCTATGTCAAACAACAGAGAAATTACGGTTCAAAGTCGAAGTTATTTTAAAGCAAAATCACTGCATGCGCGCAACACATACAAACAAACACAGAAACATACAAACATATGTTCGAACGTTTTCTCTACCTGCTGGCGGCAGCGCTGCCCGGAGCCGCTGGCCGCGCCGACCAATGCTATACATACACACATATGTATGTGTGCACATACATATATGCAAATAATCGGAAGAATGATAGAAGAGGAGTGTGGTGCAATTGATAGAGTTGCGGCGCAATGTGGAACCTTCGCATGGATCGCGGGTTCGAGTGCTGACGATGACAGTTGTTAATTTATTTATTTTTTAATTTTAATTCAAAATGTAAATATTTAATTTTAATTTAAATAAAATGCAATACTATGGGAGTACGGGGTCTTTTACAGTCGGCTCGATCGACTGTAGCCTTTCTTACTTGTTTTTTTATTATATCTTTAATAGTGCCTTAACAATGGTAGTGCTTACTAAGAAACACGTATCTTTTTTGTAAAAGTGAAGGATATTAGAGTAGATTTCCTTTGATTTTAAAGATGACATTTTGATTGATTTATTTGAAAAAAAAAAAGAAGAAGAAGAAAAACAATAGCTTCTTAGCAGTAGCTAGAAATAAAACAACAACAAGAATAAAAGTATTTTTCTATGAAAAGGTACATTTAAGATATATAAGATATCCGCATGAAAAACCACTCTTATTTTTTGATATGAAATATTTGCGGACTTTGTTGCCTAATTTTCAATTGGTATGCCGTTTTAGGCTCATGAGAGTCAGTTCTAACGATTGGCATCAGAGTTTTAAAATAAATTGAAAAAAAAATTGTTCTTATTTTTGACAAAAATGTAAAGAGGTAACATCATAAAATTTTGCATAAATCGACAAATTTTCAAAACTTTTATTTAATTCAATATTGATTACAATTGATTCTACTAGTTGTCTGCAGTATAAAATGATATAGCATTCCAAGATATCTTATCGTTTGACTAAGATAAACTGTTTTAAAGTACAAGAATTGAGTAATTATTAAGAAACTTCCTTTTTATTATATTGAATTAAATTTAAATAATATATTTCTAATAACTTTTTCATATCAATCTACTTACTTTGGCCTGATAAGTCCAAGCAACAAAATAAAAATCCAAGCAGCAAAACCCCAAAATGTGGCTGAGGAAGCTGTGTGGAAAATGCATACTATCTGTACATTTTTTTCCTTCGTTTCACCCATGGCCACTTTAATATTTATGGCAAAAGCAAACTGCATGGCAAATATTTTTGCTTTCATTCATAAAATTTGACATTAGCATATTGCATTTCCATTGCGTTAATGTGACAAAATGACAAATGAAGTGGCGGCTGATTTAAGAGGGGGAAAGAGATATGGGTGGGGAGAGGAAGGGGTTGTCTTCTTCTACAATTTCCCATTGCTGAGATGCATTTTATGCGTTACGCGACAAAATGCATTTGCATTTCTCTTGTTGTTGTTGTTGCTGTTGTTGTGGCTGCTGTTGTTGACACTGTCGCGGTAAAAGACGAAAGCTAAGGCGAAAAGAGAGCAGAGAAAAGGCGTCGTGGGTGTGATGGGGTGTTGATAAAAAGTAAAACACTTTGACAAACGTTTACAAAACTCACCAACGCGAAACAAAAACAACAAGAAAGCGAAGCAAAACGGAGCAACTTTGAAATTGATAAATTGATTTATGCAAGCAGCACAAAAAAAATATATATGTATATAAAAACTACAGTAAAAAAATCGAAAAGCAAAAAAAGAAATGTAGTAAAATCGTCAGTTGACTGTGCGCGAAATATATGCAAAAATCTTTTATACATATCTGCCATGAAAAATGAAAAATGACGCACACAACGACGACGACAGTGAGACGAAAAAAAATCGCAGAAAATGTGCAAACGTGCAATTGAGTATACGTAGACTATTTAACAACCACAAGGATTTAAACAGGCCAAAACTACTAAAAAAAAAATTAACAATGGGAAACACATAAAACAATGTAGTCAATGCTTCAAAAAAAAATTAAATAAACTAATGAGATTTTGGAAGGGTTGCATAAAAGGGAAGTTTGTAGTGTTAGGCACACAGAGAAAACTAAATTAGTATCCAAAGGGTATGAAACTTAAAGGATTTCCATTAAAAAAAAAACAGAATACAAATTAAATTCATTTTTAAATTGTGCAATATTTTATGTTCTAGCTGACTGCCAAATGAAGTATTATAAAGAGAACTGATTTTAACTTTATTTGCAAAGACTGTAAATCTTCTTAATTTGCTCCAGATATCTGAAAAAAGGACAGGGTTATTCTTATAAAAAGTTGCTCAAACTATTACTTAAAAATCGTTAATGAATGAACTTTAAAACACATTAGAGATTCTTATACTAAAATGTCATTGTTTCTATGACTATCATACCTAATAGTTATTCAATTTGCTATCGACCACTAAAAATTATTTCCCTTAACATAACTTTAAAACCAAAAGTCAGACAGACTTAATGGACACTGCCACACCCCCTTCAAAAGGCCAACATAATACTCACTGCCCAGGTAGAAAAGCTATAAAAGCTTTTCGCAACCACAATAGGAAAACGCAATTGTGCTGGAAAATAGAACAAAAAAATATACACGATTTTTTTAGCAATAGCTTTAAATCAGTGAAGGACACTTACACACGTTTCAACATTAACATTTTTTTCGTTTGCAGCTGATTGAGTTTTTGCAACATTATGAAGCATGAAGCTGGAGGAGGAACAGTAGCAGCACCATCCCCACTCCCACGACCACGACCACACTCAACGTCACGCCCACGCACGTATCAGCAGCAGGACACAACAATGAGAATGTCAAACAATATTTCCGTAATAATTTCAATTTTTGCTTCGAGCACTAAAAGTTGTTGCTGGAGTAGATTGGTTTGACGACAGAGGGTGGAGAAGGATGGTAAGTTGCGGCAGAGTGATTTGGAGTGGGGAGTACTATGTATAGTAAGTACTACGAATATTGGCAGTCGTTTTTGTGCCATTGTGGCATTTAGTGTAACCATTTTAGCTAATTTATAGCTAAAACTTGGTGCTTTACAACTAACAAATATTTAGTTATAAACTTTAACATAGTTTACTCTAAAATTTGTGTTAAGAAAAATTTTAAAATAAACTTAAATTCAATACAACATATACAAATTTAAAACTACCTTCAACATGTAGTTTTATTTAATTTGTGCTTAAAAGCATGCAACGATTTTTTAACTGTCTAGCGATTTTAGACCATGAAATTCTGGCAACACTGACGCAATTGTGTGTGTACGATGGGGACATTTAAACCGTAAAGACAAATAATTCAATATGGTAAACAAGTCACGTGCCTGGTGTGTTATTGCTTTTTGTTGGCTTTGATTTTGTGCAGACGACGACAATACAACGAGCTAATGCGTATATGTGTGTGTATGTGTGTTTTTGTGTAGCGGGATGTGTGGGCCAATGCCACGCCCACCTGCTCTAAGGGAATGCATGTTGTACATACACACACACTACGCTCTACTGTTCGAGCAGCAATCATTATAAACTTAATTAAAATATCGACGAGGCAATATTAAATGACAGCGCCTAAAAGAAGGCAACCGATTTTCTTGAAATCATTTCCCTGCACAAATACAAATACCGCAAATATTTTATATCAGTCAAGAGCAGAAACAGCTACACGGATTCGCTCCATTTTAGAGCCCACGAGGGCGGTTTAATGCGTTCGCAATTAGCAAACAAATTAAAGAAAAGTTTACTTTAAGTTTATGCAATAAATCTTCTAACCTTTCCAAAATTCTTTAATGTTCCAATGGTTTTATTTAATTTCCTGACATTATTTTAATAAATTTATATATTCTTTAAATTAAATAATAGTGACAAAAAATATTACTGTACAGATTATCTTTAAGAGGAAGCCTCTTTAAAATTTTACTTTCGATTTTTCGTTGCTTGTGGATTGTTGGAGATTTTTTAGCAACTGATTTACATTCCAAATTGTGATTATCACAGAGCAACACTCGCTGCTAGATATTTACATAAAGGCTCACACACACATGGACAGACAGGTAACAATCACAGGTAACTGCTACATGTGTAAATATTTACAAAACGCGCCAAAAACGTTGGCAAACAGACGCCAGGCGCCTGCACTTGTCTCCTTGCTCATCATCAACGTCGCTGCTGTTGTTGTTGTTGTTTTAAACTGTAACTCGTTCGTTGGGGTGCATCATACACCCACACACACCTACACAAAACGACACCCTACCCCATCCACACACACAAGCACAAGTTCACTGTTATTTATACCATTCCAATATATTTGTGCGGTTGTTGCTGTTGCTGTCACTGCCTGAGTTTTTTCAACTCACCACACCCACGAACACACACAGTCGCACAGCAGCACAGTGGGTTTGCTTCGTGTTCTTTCTTTATTATTATTATTATTATTATGCTGTCATTTCTGTTGTCGCGACATTGTCAGCAACATTGTTGTTGCCTTTTATGTGCGACAGCTTTTGTGCATGCGTATGTGTGTGTCGGGTCACACACGAAAGGGTTCAACTACTTGTATATGTATGTGTGTGTGTGTGTGTGTGTATTTGACACATGCCATAATAATTTTATGCTGCCCAAATTGCTTAACCCTAAATATTTCATTAATATGGCAAATTGTTCTACTGATTTGCCATAAATCCGTATACTTGACTTTTTTGGGTTACAATTTTATTTCTCAACGACCAATAAAATACTTATAAATCATTTTTCAACCGAACGCACACTTTATGTATCGAACAAATCAATTCACATGTAAATTTGGGCTTACAAGTCACTTAATGTGGGCAATAAGTTAACCATTTTTCAAAATCATAAATAATAACATTAATAGGTAAAAAGACTTAGAGTTAAAGCAAAAAATAATTATAATTTTTTATTGAATTGTTATTTCTTGTTTATAGGGATGACTGCTTCCTAGAATTTTCTGCTGTTCGAATCGACAGTCGATGCTAATTATGAACTTATATACTTCACAGGGTCGGAGATGTCTCCTACTCTGAGTTGCTGTTACAGTAGACCCATCCATTACCCAAGGCAACTGAGTTAAAGGTCGTGTCTTTGTTTTTATTTCTATATTTCTTTATTTATTTTTATTTTTGTGTTTAACGTTTGAACTCTTCACATTCACGCCCTATTAGCCCCTGAAAAGCGCAAGCACAAAGCCACCCCATTTGACGGCTGTGGCGGGGTGTAAGCAACTACCCTGTTAAGTCCTTAAGGTGGTTTGGTGGGGTTGGGTTGTGTTGGGTTGTGGTGGCAGAGCAAGTCCATTGAAAACATTTGAGCTGTAGCCGCGTGACTCGAAGGCACAATGCTCAAGCGCTTCGTTTGAGGCAGCCTTTGATATGTGACCATTTGAATGGCGTTTAGAAGTTGACTCAGTTCCTACTTCCATTCCTATTACAATTTCAGCTGCATGGAAAGCTGCAGCAACAAGAGGCCAAAAGTGCGCCCTCAAGAAAAATGCAATGCAGTGGTGCCAGCATTTCAAAAGCTAGATTGATTCCAAAAAGTAACTAGAAACAGCTAGAAAAATATTTAATCAAATCAAGCAACAGATTGTCATCAGTCCGTAACAGAAAGCAGCTAAATTTGTTTCATTTTCTTTACTTTGCAGTTACAAGTTTTTAAATCCAGCTAAAAATATATCTAAAACGCCAGCACTGAATGCAATACACAGCATACAGTTTGGGAAGTAGTCCACAACAGTTTGACAAGCACACTCATACAGTTCTAAAGCCAGTGAAGTGACGAACTGAAGAAAAAGGGAACTACAGAAACCTTATTTATATAAGAAATTTATTTGTATTTATTGTAATTGGTGTTAAGCGTAGAAATAATAAATGTATTATTGGTGGTAAATCAAAAGATGCAAATACATATAGTATATATGCTAAATATATAGTTTTATGTATATGCATAGTTATATATAGTATATACAAAGAAACGTAGCATAGCATAGAAATTGTTGCTTATGTCATAGATTTAAAACAAAATATATATAGCGTCGTACTAACTTAAACATTAAACTTATCAACTAACTTGAAGATAATCCATCCGAATCCATTGCCTTCATCGGACGTGGTCGCACTCGCACTTGCACACTCACACACACTCAAACTCTAGCTTATTTAAGACACAGGAGATCGTTGAGGCATTGTTGACGGCCTTTTAGCCTCAGCCGTCGTGCAATCATGTCAAATGTGGTGGAGCCGCCGTTGCTGGATTGACAACTGTTTTGCCGGAGAAGAAACGATTGCCGGTCTGTGTGGTGAAGAGTAGTGTGTCCACCGAAGGCAACATTTGATTGGAGTGCACCAGCATGGGCATATTCACCACAGACACTGTTGTGGGACCATTGGCAATCCCCGTTCCATTCCCCGTACTCGTCAGTTTACCCTGCGCATTAAGCGTAAACGCAGGCAGATAATAATTCGTTGCACGACCCGTGTTCATATGCGTCATTGTGGAGCTGGAGGAGTTGGCATTGGCGTTGGTGTTCACATTCGTGCTGGAAACTGCCGCCAGTTCCATGGATGCGGGCGACGAGAACGGCGATGACTCGAGTGAGGGGCAAGCTAAACGATTGCCATTAGTTGGCTTATGAGGCACTGCAAAGCATAGACAAAATTTAGCATAAGTATTTCAACAGAAATGTTTTAAATTAGCACTTACAGAAATCTTCGTCAGCTAGCGGATCATCGGTTATTTCGTGTTTAATCTGGAAATGCAGGGCGGCGGCTGCCTCCGAGGAGATGGCATTGTCGGAGGTTCCCATATCCGTGACCACAGGCGTATCATATAGACCGCATTCCTCCATCTCCAATGCCTGCTCCATAATCAAATCCTCAGCTGAGGTCAAACTGAGGCCATGCAGATCAAGGAACTGTCCTTGCGCCTGTGGCTCCTTCTTGATTTGCGGCATTGTGGATGCAACGGTCACCGGCGCAAGCGGTGGAGGAGGTTTCTGCTGCAGCTGCTTGGGTGCCAACTGCTTACGTTCTCGCTTCGCTTTTATTTGCTTAGGTGGCGTTGGCGGTGGTGGCAATGATGATATCACCACATTTAGAAGCTTCCGTTCCGCCTGCGTTGGCATCGGATGCACTTGCTGCAATGCCGTTCCAGCGGGCAACGTGATACCCAAAGCAGCTAGTGTCGCCTGCTGTGGCTGTTTCTTTTTACGCGTCTGTTTGGCAGTAGTTGAAGGCGAATTGGTGGCTGGAACTTTAGCTAAAGCTTCGTTATTGGTCTTAACTTCCGCATCGTTTGCAGCCTGTGGATCCTCTGATCCGCCAGCAGTTGATGATGCTGCTGCTGCTGCAGCCGCGGCAGCTGCCGCCTTCTGTGCCTTCGTTGTGGTGGATTTTTTGGAGCAATAGGAAGGAATGTTCTCAAGATGCTCGCCCGTCTTGTGGTCCACCTTGTGACGACGACGCGTATGCTTCAGCCAATTGGGAAAGTTGGTAAAGTCACGAGGACAATAGTTGCACTTAAATGGTCGCATTCCCGTATGGATATTCGAATGCTGCTTCAGCTTGGAGTTGCTTATGAAGCTCTTATCGCACACGTTGCAGGCAAATGGACGCTGCTCCAGATGTACGAGATTGTGCACCTTTAAGCAGCGCTCGGTTTTGTACATTTTACCGCATTTCTCGCAGCGATAGGAGCGTGTCTGGGCATGATATTTCTGATGTCGCTGCAGATGGGAACGCTCCTGAAATCTCTTCTGGCATTCCGGACATTCGTAGGGCTTCTCCGAGGAATGAATACGTGCATGATGGGTTAGATTGATTTTCTGCACAAACTTCTGGCCACAGATATCACACTGGTACTTTTTGTTATCGCTATGAATCTTTCGATGCATCCACATGCTTCCAAGCTTCAAACTGTAATAAATAAAATAATTAACAAATGGGATCTAACTGGGACAGGTTGTGTGCTTACCATTTGCCACAATCGGGACACTTTTTCCATGTGTCCTTGCGCACCTCACTACGATGCGTCTTCAGGTGCTTCTTCAGACCCGCAAGCAGCTCAAACTCCCTCTGGCATTCGGTGCAATTATAGGTAATGCGTAGACGATGCGCAGCTGCCTTGTGCGTGCTCACCAGTTGAGGATTGTCCAGCACCAAACCGTTGCAGTCCAGGCATTTGTATAGTGGCGGCGGCGGAGTTTCGAGCTCCAAAGATGATTTAAAATTATTCTCCAGCGGCGCTGCCGGTGGTGGCATATTATTGGACGCCTGCTGCTGCTGCAGAAGTTGTTGTTGTGGTTGCTGGAATATGGTAAACGCCGGTGGCATGAGATCCGTCTCACAATGCTCCACTTTGGTCATCACATGAGATTTTGGTAGCTCCGTCACCGTCGGTTTCTCTTCACCCGGCTCCTCCTTAAACACTTTCAGGCGCACTGCAGTTGCCGCTGGGATACGAGGCTTCCTTTGGGTCTGTGATGATATTTGCAGCTGCATTTGCTCTGGTGACGGCAGCTTAACTGGCGTTGTTATCTTTTTAAATGGTGAATTGGTAAAAGCATTAGGCGGTTCTGGACGTAAAAACGTAACATTAAACTCCGAATTTGGATTGTCACTGGCGCTGCTGCCATTTGAAAGATTCGCCACCACGGCTGCACTTGTACTGGGACTTGGACTGCTAGCAGTTGTCAAATCGTCACGACACACATCGGCGGACAAATTTAGCTCGGTATTGTTTTGAGCACTCTCATCGAGAACCCGCCAAAAGTCAGTCGATGAGAGGCTATTGCCGTTGATTAAGCTGGCAGAGCTTATTGTCACACAGGCCGATAGGTCGATGTCAAGGGATTCATCTTTAATGCTCGATATGGAATCGAAGTTGTTAATACGCAGCAAGGAACTGAGAATCTCATCGTGGGCCGCTTTGGTTGGAGTACTAGCATTGGCCGCAAAGTCGCCGCCATATATTTTAGGCGGCAATTTTTTGCTTGGCGCCTCTTCTTTCATTCTCTTGGATTTCCCTTTACACTCCATTCGCAACTGCGACACGTAAAGGTTATGCGGTCGGCTTTTGTCAATTGCTGGCGCTCGCACAGCAAAATTTCATACACTGGTATATAGTTTGTGGTCACAGCACTGTTTATTTGTACATTTCGGTTGGTTTTGCACCGTAAAACACTTAAATATTGCACAAAAACACCAAAAATATTGTGAAATGCGCTTTGTTTTTGTCACGCTACGAATTCTCAAGTCGCCATTTTGACAAACAGTGTTGCAAGACGCGACGCCGTTGTAACTAAGGGTTGCACTGCATGTATTATCGATAACCATCATTTTCTATGGATTGTCTGCCTACATCGAAACGGTCACACTAGTGTTTTATAACTTTTCATATAGTGTGACCACAAAGTATATGGTGTGCTTGAGTCCGTGCCACAAATGCAAAAATGGCGTCTGAGCAAGACGAAAACGTTGTAATTGAAACTTCTGGTAAATATAATCCAAATCAAATACAAGCAATTGATTAAAGTGCTCTACGAAATTCAAATCAAATTGATTATTAATGCCATGTACAGCAGTTCATTAAATAGATCGTTACATGTCAAAACGTGAACATCACGCGGCATTTATTAAAACCCACCACATTGTTAACGACGAGACATTAGCATACATATATATAAATATATGTGTGTAAGCTGTTACGCGCTTATTTTATCTAAGTAGTAATTGTTAATATTAATTTTTTTCAGCCCGTCGCACACGCTCCGGTCGTGCGGTGGCCGTGGCAACTGCACCAACGCCAACACGAACAACTCGCCGCACATCCAAGCGTCAAGCGCAGGTCAGTATCGAGTGTACCCAGTGTAAAGTGCTCGATGTCATATTTTTTTTGGTTTTTGCATTTGATGAAAAAACAAGCAATCTTCGTGTGAATGAGGCGTTGTTCCATTCGCATATGATGCGCCTCAAAAGGGCATGCATGATTTTCTGCAAGGGCCAACTGATAAAGCAAAACCAAAGAGATAGAGCGAAAGAGCAGCTGATAGCTGGATTGTTTTGAACCAGCAGTAAAATTATATTATTTTTTAGTTGAGTGATCAAGAAGAGGAAAACGAGCAACAAGCTACAATTGAAGCAGCTATGGTTCAAACCGATGAGGATGAGCGCATGGAACAGGCTGTCATAAACAATGATGCTGTTGTTTTGGAAGATGACGACGATGTGGAAATGTTAACCACTACCGAAACGACTGGTGGCGTGGATGAAAAGAGTTCCTCCTTTCCATTTGGTGCCGTGACAGAACAGCATTCGGAAACAAGTGATGATATTAAAGAGAGTCGCACTGGGGATGGTGTTGATACCTCGCTTTTAGCATCATTGGCTGGAGATAATGCCAACAGTTTGCCATCTGTAGGTGGCAATGATGAAGCAGAAAGCAGTAGTAAGAAAGCCGACTTTGAGTCGAATGTGGTAGATTCTCTTCCACTTGATAGCAAGCACAATTCATCCGAAGATTCTAGCTCCCATCATGCTATTGCCGAGAGTTTGGGCGATGATATGGATACCAGCAATGCGACCATTGTAAATACGGAAATCATTTCAGAGGATGAACTGCCTCCGCCAAGCAAACCAGAAATCAACGATGCTGAGGAGGTGTCCGATGAGGAACTACCAGCACCACAGCGTGCAGAGCTCCCAGCCGATGCTGAAGTAATATCCGAAGATGAGTTACCCACTCACAACAACAATAACAATGTTAACGAGTCAAAGGTTGGTGCAAAACGTAAAGCTGGCAAAGATATTGATGAGTCAAAGAGCAAAACGGATCATGACGAGCTGCAAAGCAGCCATGAAACTAGCGCAAAGTCGAATTCTACTGAACAGTACAATCCCGGCAGTCCGACCACCGAGAGCAATGATGCTCCTCCGTCAGAGAAGCGAGCAAAAGTGGATGAAGGTAAGAACAAAGACTAATAAACAATGCAATTATTAATTCTAAACACTTTAAAGCAGATGGCGATCATAAAGATAAGGAAAAGGAGAACAAAAAGGACAAAGAGCGCGACAAAGACAAGGAGAAGGAAAAGGACAAAGAGAAGGAGCGTAAAAAGCTTCCCGATTTGGACAAATACTGGCGTGTCGTCAAAGATGACCCTACCGACTTTACCGGCTGGACATACTTGCTGCAATACGTGGACAGTGAGGTAAGCAAGAACAATTCCACGTGTCGACACTTTTAATCTACAACTGAATAAACTTTTAGTCCGATGCGGAGGCAGCACGCGAAGCCTACGACACATTCCTGTCGCATTATCCCTACTGTTATGGCTACTGGCGGAAGTACGCGGACTATGAGAAGCGCAAGGGCATCAAGGCCAACTGCTATAAGGTGAGTACCCCATAAACAATTCCATGCAATTAAACTATTCTTGCGATTCTTTGTTTTACGCTTACTATTACAATTATTATTATTGATATTGATATTTTACATGTGTTATAATGAGATTTATTATAACTAAATTAAAAAAAAACTACATTTCAATAAAAGCAACGTTTACAAAACAACAAAAAATGCGCAACATAAAAAAGTATAAGAAATATGTATTTAAAAACACAACTGATAATTATATCCCTTAGTCATCAGATTAGTTCAATATCTGAGCGATAAAGTGGATTAAATAACACTAAATGGTATGAGGGAATTATACACAACAGTGTACATTCGATATTTTTATGAAATCGTTTAAAAATTACTTACCAAAAGCATCGAGTTTACACTGGAATTTTTGGGAACACCCTTAATTTTATTTACTCAAATGCACCCCGAAGTTTTCCTATGGAAAATGCAGGTATAGAGTCGCCTCTCCTCTGCCCATTAAATCTGCAAAGAATTCCTTCGTTTGTTTATTTACATAGTTTAGATCTTCGCGTTTATTTTGGGGGCGAAATAAATGTGTTTCTATTGTTTTGGGGGGAAAAATTACGAATCCACAACGTAAGTTGTACGCAAAGTTTTCGATCAATTCTCGATATATAGAAGATGAGTTTGTTTGCTCGTTTGCCAACTTCTTAGATCAACTTCGCATGTTATCGTTATCACCACAACTCCTTCGACTCCTCCTTCAACACATTCTCGTGAAGTACGTAAGTAAGTACAAATGGCGTTTAAATGAAATTTTTAAGTCTCTCTGTGATCAAATTAAAGTTTAATTTAAATAATAATCGTGTGTTTTATGCTGTGTATATGTTTAAATTACGTATTTACGTCTTCCATTAGTTATGTAAGAATTTTAGTTAGTTTAAGTATTTAAAATATTTGACACACCACCACGAACAAGATAAGCCGTAAGTTAGTTAGTTTTTAACGAATGAATTAAGTTTGGAAACTGGTAAAGCTATTTCAATATTTTCTTTAAAAACATTTCTATTTCTTCTCTACGATCACCAATCAAATTCGAAACAAAAAAAATAAATAAATATAAAAATATGAAAACAAAATGAATAAACAAAAACAGGTATTTGAGCGGGGCCTAGAAGCCATACCTCTGTCGGTGGATTTGTGGATACACTATGTGATGCACATTAAGGCGAATCATGGAGATGACGAGCAGTACATTCGCACCCAATATGAGCGAGCTGTGCAGGCCTGTGGCCTAGAGTTTAGATCCGACAAACTCTGGGATGCCTACATACGCTGGGAGAACGAATCCAAGCGTTATCAGCGTGTTGTCCAGGTCTACGATCGCCTGCTTTCCATACCCACCCAAGGCTACAATGGTCACTTTGATAAGTAAGTAAAAACAACACACTTTAAAGGTATAACTTAACTAAACTTTGTTCCCTCCAGTTTCCAGGATGTTATTAATCAGCACGCAATTACGGCCACCATTGCAAATGAAGAGTTACTCCGTCTGCGTAGGGATTGGCATGAACGTCAGCAGAGCAAATCATCGAAATCCTCGTCCAAAAGTCGTCGTGACAGCGGCAGCTCAAAGGAATCCAAGAGTGAGCGCGAACGTGATCGTGATGATAAGCACAAAGATGCAGCAGAATCGAATGATGCACATGTCGATGAATCGACAAGTGTTACTGATCTAACCGGTAGCGAAGCATCCCCAGTCGCTCCAAAGGCGCCGCCATTGGATTTAAGCGACTTCAGCACTCTTACCGAGGAGGAGACAGCGGGCATCAAGGAGAAGGTTATCTCGGCACGCCGCAAAGTGCACAAGTCAACAGTGAACGCAGTGACGGCACGCTGGTCTTTCGAGGAAGGCATCAAGCGTCCCTATTTCCATGTAAAACCCATGGAGCGTGCCCAACTCAAAAACTGGAAGGACTATCTGGATTTTGAGATCGAAAAGGGTGATCGTGAACGCATCCTGGTGCTTTTCGAACGTTGTCTAATCGCCTGCGCCTTGTACGATGAATTCTGGCTCAAGATGCTCCGTTATCTTGAGACCTTGGGTGACCAAACCCCAGATATTCTAGACATAACACGCGATGTTTATCGTCGTGCCTGTCGCATACACCATGCGGATAAGCCCAGTTTACACTTGATGTGGGCCGCATTTGAGGAGCTGCAACTGAACTTCGATGGTGCCGCTGAAATTCTGGAACGCATTGAGCAACGCTGTCCGAATCTCTTGCAGATTGCCTATCGTCGCATCAATGTGGAGCGTCGTCGTGGAGCACTGGACAAGTGCCGTGAACTGTATAAGCATTATATTGAGAACAGCAAGAATAAAGCCATCGCTGGCAGTTTGTCCATCAAGTACGCTCGATTCCTAAACAAGATCTGCAATGATCTCGATGCTGGCCTAAAGGCACTGCAGGAGGCACTCGAACGTGATCCGGCCAACACGCGTGTGGCCCTTCAAATGATTGATCTGTGCCTGCAACGGCCGCAGGTTGTGGAACATGAAGTGGTCCAGATTATGGACAAGTTCATGGCACGTGCCGACATTGAGCCGGATCAGAAGGTGTTATTTGCCCAGCGAAAAGTCGAGTTCCTCGAGGACTTTGGCAGCACGGCCAAGGGATTACAAGATGCACAGCGTGCGCTCCAACAGGCACTCAGCAAGGCCACCGAGGCACAAAAGAAGAGGTATGTATGACTAGTAAATCTTCAGTAAACTGGTCTAACTTCTTCTGTAATCTTTTGCTTTCAGTAGTGATGGCAGTCCCTCTCGCAAGGCGTCCACCAACAGCAAGGATGGTGCATCTGTGCCCAGCGGGTCAGCCGCGCCGACGGCTGCGTATAACAATGCAAATGGTGCCAGTGCCAACTATAGCTACAACTCGGCCAATTCGGCTGCTTACTATGGTCAACAAAGTGGAGGAGCATATGCGCCACAGCAACAACAACAGCAGCAGCAACAACAGTCCTACGATTCGTACTACAATCAATGGGGTAGCTATGGATCTAGTGGTGCTAGCACTGGGGCCAACTACAATTATGGCCAGTGGAGCGGTTATGGTAACTACTATTAGACAGTTTGGGGGTGTCAGCATACCCCACTATATATATCTGAATATATATTTTAACGCCTTTCGTTAGCGCCAGCACCGTTAAATTAGTGATTAACTTAACAGATATTTGTAATTTTATATTGAATTCTAACTATATATATAATTAAACTTTACAACAACTATGTACATATGTGTATGTAGCATATATGTATGTGAATATAGAATGTGCAAGAGCCACGCCCACACGCAACCTCACTGTAAAAGGCGTATAGCCGCATAAAATAAAAAACCAATACAAAAAATTATATTACAATAAAGGATATTGATTTAATCGTTCTCACTGTAATTACTCGGTGTGTGTGTGTGTGTCAGTTTTGTGTGTGTGTGTGAGTGGTCACAAGTCGAAAGCTGAATGAAAACCAATGTACAAAGTGTAGTTTAAGGAGGGAAGGAGGAGAAGGAGAGTGGTAGGCAACTATACTTAGTGTATATAATTAAAGGCATGGTCTATACCAGGCAATCTCGCCTCCATTGCATCCGGTAACAAGTAGCGGTTCTCTGGGACTAAATTTGGCGCATAGCACAACATCCTGATGCTCAATAATGTTGGCTAGTTCGACCAACTGGCGGGGACTATGCTTGACCTGATCGATCATTAGCTGGCTGGGATAATCACTGCAGTCTGCCTGGTAGCCCAGCAAACGAACACCGTTGGCATAAGGCGAACAAATGATACGTCCATCGGCTGAGAAACCCGGCTCCTTGATGAATCCCGGCTTATTGTTTGTTTCTGAAGCATAGTAAAGCAGCTTCTTGGCATTCACTAGTATGGTATGGGCATTGCTCTCTCTCGTCGCCGCCGCCACTGCGGCAGCTCCAACTGCTGCAAGATTACGCTGGAAGAAGCGTGGTCCAATTTCAAGGCTAAGAAGTGTATTGTCACTGCTGCTGCCATTGCTGCTGCTACTACTACTGCTACTGCTGCTACTACTGCTGGTGCTACTGGCGCTGCTGCTGCGACTGGTGTTAATGCCGCCGCCACTGCCCTCTGTGGCAACAGTGGGAGGCACATCGTCTCCAATGCCCCCGCGAGTAAGCGCCGAACTTCTTAACATACGATTGCTCAGGTTGGAACGCAAGGGCAGGACACCGCTGCTGATGGCATACACAAAGTTGTAGCCACTCACATGATTGTTGGAGTTACGTGCCCGGCTCTGACGGATAGCTCTCTCCTGGACTGTTACCTCAGCTGCCCAGATGTCGGGTATAAAATTATCAGAGCCGGCAACCGGCGATGTGCCAATAACTCTGGGAGACATATTAGCACGCATAAAGCGTCGCAAAATCGGTCGAGCCAATGCTCGCGGGTCGGGATCCATGCGTTCAGCACTGGATTGGGGCACTAATGGTCGCTTTTTCTTGGACAATGGTTCGTCCTCGTCGCCGGTCTCTTCATCGTCAGTTGGCTCTGGTTCCTCGTTAATATCATGTATACACGTCCATTCGCTTTGCTCATCGCAGCTCACGTTACGTGTCAGCATGCAACGGCATTGTGGATGAATCTGCAGGGCCATTATCATTTCCGCATCATTCTGTTCAGGAAAATCTGTGACCAATTCCACGCGATTCTTTTTCTGTCTCTTGGAGAACACATGATCGTATTTAGCTGCCTGGGGTATAAATTGTTCTCCCAACTGCATAAGTCTATAGATGCCAGGCTATATCAACAAAGATTAACAAAGGTTTTAAGAGGCACAAACTAAAGGTTGTTTCTTTTCACTCACTCTAAATCCACAGAGATCTTTGTGTAATGTGGTCAAGTCCAAGTGATGAACGATCATAATATAACCACTGCTGGTGCAGAAAACAAGTTTATCACCCGCTGGTGAGATGCGACAACGCATAAGGCCACTGGCATGGAAGACACGCTGTGATATCAATCCCTGCTCTGTCTGAGATTTGATGTCCCAGGTAAATATACTGCCATCGAAACCAGAGGTCACAAGCAGCTTGTCTTTGGACGAGTACTCAATGTTCTTCACCCAATTGGAATGGCCGTGCAGCACGCGCAGCTTCTGTTTCATGTTGCGCAGATCCCACAAGGCCACAGTATAATCATCGGAACCCGTGGCAAATAGACGATCATCGAAAAATCTACAGAAATCAAATACAAATTACAATCGTAGCTAATGCAGGTGCCATGGTGAAACCATTGACAAGGTTACATCGTTTTGCATTCACCATAGCCTTCGCCTTGAGTAGTCATTGACCAGTGTGGGGAAATGCATGAATACGCGTGGCACCATGACTGGTTCAACGACGACTCTGTTTTGCCACTTACTTGATGCAATTAACGCTATCGGTGTGTGCGTCTGGAACCTTGAAGATTTCTTTTTGTGTGATTGCATCAAAAACGAGGACACACTTTCGCTCAGTGGCGGCGACCACAACATTGCCATCGGCATTGAACTCCAAATTAAATATCGCACCGGTATCCTGTCCAGCCGTTGCAGGTTTACAATTGGAATGGTAACTGTTAAACATGCCCATGGAGCTGTAAATGCGGTGCATCACAAAATTCTCATCGCCCGCGTGCCGGTCTCGATTTAACCAGCAGCTCTCTCGACGACTAAGATACTGCTCCATGGTGTGCATTTGATATTTTGTGCACTGTCCAAATTATCCTGCTATTAATGAGAGAGCGAGATTTGTGGCTTGTGTATATAAAAATTTTTACAACTGTGTAGAGATGTCAGTATCGGTAAACTTGTGATTAGAGACTGGAAATAATCGAATCACTTCTAATTACTTATAATATCGCACAATGCAACTAAACAACCTTAATACAACCACAAGAACTACACAATTCTGTATTGTTGATGGAGGAAACGTAATATTCTACAAATATTTTAAGTATTTTAAAGAATTTGCAGCACTTCCGACTATTGTTCTATCTGGTTGTGACTTTAAGCTTTTAAAAAATATTTTATACAATTATATTGCGAATTGATTCTGTGCTCACTTTATTAAATTTTCGTTTAAGCCTTTTCGTTTATTTGTTAAATGTATTGGCTTTCTATAATTTAAAAACTAGAGCTTCGTGAAGCACGTCACGATACACCGGTTTAGTTAATATTATTCTGCTATATATGTTATTTATTGTTTAAATAACAAGTTTTTGCACGCCGCTTTTTATTCGAATAAAAAATAACGCCCGTCACTACTTTAAAGTTGTTTACAGCTGTAAAGTGCTTGCTGTTGACAGCACAGCCCTGGTTAGAGTGACCGTTTTCTATTAATAAGCCACAGTTTGGTCACACTCGCGTTTTCTGGGTAATAAACAAAAACTAAAATCGCGATTTTCGCAGCAAATTAAACAATAATAATGTAGAAAAACATTTGAAAAAACAAAGTTTTAATCAACCAACACAAAGTCATCAACATGGAGCGTTTCGCTTTCAAGATAGATTCTGCTCTCAGGGCTAATTTGTACAAGATTTGTCGGCTGTGCGGCATTGATAATCCGTCCAAAGTGCCAATACTAGCATCAAGGAACGAGATTATAGATCTGGATGAGCCCAGTTTAAGCCAAAAGGTTTTCGAGCTAGTTGGCTTTACGGTAAGGCAGTTTATACAGACTCCAAGGCGTGGTCCGACTTAAAATATTTTACTCGCCCCCATTTAATTTGCAGGTGAAAAAAGATGACAAAATGCCTCAGACAATGTGCAGTTTGTGCGTGGATAAAATCAATGATTTTTATGAATTTCGAGAAATGTGCTATGCCACAAATAAACAAACGCGTACTCTGCTTGGACTTAAGCACGCGGATCCCCAAAAGGTGAGAGCTTAACTTATAAATTGCAAAATATTAAGAGCATCTTTTCCGCACAGCTGATGGATGTGAAGCCAATCTTCAATAGTGAACCTGTGGCCATTGCGCCAGCTGTTATTAAACGTGGTCGGAAGCGTAAAACCGAAGAAGCTGTGCCAATCTATGCAAGCTGCAGCAGTTGCCAGCCGCATACGGTAATTGATCTTGTAAAGGATGAACCAATAAACAACCGCAAAAAACAACGACTTCAGCAACAACAACAAATGCTAATTGATAATAAAATGTAAGTAAAATATATATAATAAAATTATGTATATTACTAAAAATATTTTAATGTGCAATTCGCAGCAAGGAGGAGTCCATAGAGACGGATGACAAACTGATACTGGCTGCAAAGAAGCGTTGTACTGTGAGTTGCAGTATTTGCAGCGAGAAATTTGAAAGCAAGGAGCATGTCGAGGCGCACAAAAGTAAAGAACATGTGCCCAGAATATTCCGCTATGCCTGTTATGTCTGTAATCAGACACATCAGAAACCCAGCGACATTAAAGCCCATCATGTGTGGCACAAGCTCTCTAAGACGCCCTACCAGTGTCCAGTGTGTAGCATCAACTTGTCCAATACTTATGCTTATAGCCGGCATCTAAAGGATCATACGGTGACCACACCAATGGAATTGTTGGTTCTCGATCGCGAGTGTCCGTTGTGCAAGAAAAAATTTTTAACAAACTACTTCTTTAACACACATCCGTGTGCGATAAAGGCACGAAAATGTGGCGGATGCGGTCATACCCTGAACACTGAAACGTACTATATGCGCCATGCTACGCATTGCCCCAAAATATATCTGACTCACTCTCCGCACATACTGCCCGAATCCGACGATAATGAATCTCAGATGCGTATTAAGAATGAATTTGGTGTGGATATCGATGATAATGCAATGCCTTCGATAAACTTTATACCGGACACTGAAATGCAGCCTGTGGTTGTGCTGGAACGTTTGTCATCACCACTTTTACGTGCCTCTGGAGCGCCCAATTCGCTTGGCAAGAGCAACGATCGTGTGTCTACAAAATCATATTTAAAACGAGTGGATCAGTTGCTCAAAAACACGATGAGCACCTTAGTTAGCATTAAACATGAACCTGAAGTGCAGATCGATGACACTGGACCATTTCCGCATGTCGAGCAGGATGAAAGTGATAATGATGAGGCGCACGATGCCAGTGATGATTTCCACTTCAATGCGGCCAACGACGATAGTGAAGAAGAAGAGCCAGCATCAGCGGATGTTTCGGCCGTAGCCGTCAAACAAGAACTTATCGATGAAGCCTACGAACAGAATCAAGTGTCCAGCATTGATGGCGTGCAGATCAAGCAGGAGCCACTCAAGCTTAAGCTGAAAATAACCAAGAATCATGGACAGCTCAATTCATCGCTCATCGATGATGATCACGACCCTCAGTCACAGTCGAAGAGTGCCAAGAAGAAGAAGAAACGAAAGAACAAGGAACGTAATAAGGAATCTGAGGCTATCGATAGCAGCTCACCAACCGAAGCGAATCCCGATGGTATTCAAATGCAAACGCCAGAAGCAGCTCAAGATTCAAGTCATGAACAAGTGACCGTTAAGGAGGAACGTGTGGACCAAAGCTATGAAGGGGAGACCACAGCGCAAGTTGAGCCACATGCCACCGTCATGACAAGCATTCCAATGCTCCAACTGGACAATAACTGCAGTGAACCGAACCAGGAAACGGATGCCAGGCAACCAGAAGCCGAAGATGTGAAACCAAACCGCTTGGAACTTGATCGATTGCTGCAAATTACACATATCGCCAGCGGAGTTGCCATGGCAGAAGAGGCCATGCCACCAGAAAGCGCTGTTGAGGCTGTGCCCAATGAGACCTCACTAATGCCCGGCAAGAAAATAGCAACCAAATCAACAGCACGTAAAAGCACAGCCGGTGTTCCACGGGTAGCTACGAATGCTTCCTTGGGTGACGTTCCAGCAGACCCTTCAGCTTTAAGTGAAATTCAGCTGCCACAGATTGTATCCGTGGAGAGTGGCACATCAGTCCCATTCAATATGATGGCCATTAAGCCGGAACCAGTAAATCGCGGCTATGCTGATGAGCCTTTGCCGGAAGCTCAACCAAATGAACAGCAAGCAACTGCCCAAGTAGAGATCAATCACAACGATAAAGCTGATGAAGAAGGGGCTGAAGGTAATAGTTTAGACCTAAGCAATGTTACCATCAAACAAGAAAAGGATTTGCACATTTCCGATGCCAGTATCAATGGCAGTGAAGCTGACAATGTGCATTTTAATGGACTGCAGGCCAGTGAGGACAGCGACAACGAGGATGCGGACGATGACGATGATAGTGCTTCCTCAGCTGATGAGGCGGAGGAGCATATGGATACATATGAGGAAGAGGAAGCATCGCGCATTTATCGTGAAATCGATTCACCGCCTTTGGTGGAACACCATCCAGCCGAGAAATCAGCTCTAGAAAAACCAGACGGGGAAGAGCACATGCATGCGGAGTCTGAGAGTGTTACGGAAGAACCTCCAGCAGAAATAGAACAAGTTAATGCTGTTCCAGCTGTAAATGATACTGAAGTGGCACAGCTAGAATCAGAGCAAATCGGAGCAACGCCAGATCCACCACTGCCAAATGAAAAGACAGTGGCACAGGAAGACTCAGAGGAAATGCAACCAGTTCCTGGATCACATGAAATACAGTCAGATGTACAGGCAGATCCAGTGGAAAGTGAAACCCCAATGCCGGAAATGCAACCAGTTCCTGGATCCCATGAAATACAGCCAGATGTACAGGCAGATCCAGTGGAAAGTAAAATCCCGATACCGGTCCTTGCATCACAAGAGATTCCCGCAGAAGACCCGCCTGATCCAGCACAGGATTCGCAAGCAGAAGAACCACAAGAGTCAGCTACAAGTACTTCTGCTTTCAGCTTTGTCATAACCAGCGTTTGCAGCCAGGCGGTGAAACCATTGCCAGCCGCTGAAGAGGCTCGTGAAGACAACAATCAACCGTCGACCGAAACGTTTGAGAAAACCGACACCTGTGAGGAGAATGTAACCAGTGCAGAAGTGAATCTTAGTGCACCGAAGGATAACGAAACATTGGCGCAGCCCTTTTTTGACTCCTCAACGAACTACACTTGCGATGAGGAGCAACAAAACGTGCTCAACCATGAGCTGTCTGCAACGGAGCAGCAGGAAGTAGAGCAAGTGGTGCTGTCGGCAGCTGTAGACCAAGTAGAAACTGAGGAGGCGGGACCTTCAGAGTCCGCATCTTGTAATGAACTATTGGGTCATGCTGGAAGCAGTGCCAATGAAGAGACTGAGAATCGCATCAACGAACAGCAGCAGGAGCAGCAACAACAACAGCAACTACAACAACAACAACAACAACGCTGTGAGATTAATGATAATTCCAATATCAATGAAATTGCCGAGAACAATAACAATGCCAACATTGAACGTGAATTGAACGATGATGCGAATGTGGCTCAGGAAAATCCTAATATTTAAGTAAACTTTAACTTTAATCAAATAGGTTTTAGTTCATGTTATGTATACGTATGTAGTATGAGTATTAATGTCCTCTTGTAGTCGCCATAACCAGTAAACACTGTACATATCCATTAATTTTTGACATACTTCTTTTTTTTAAGCTCAACGCGAATCCTTTTTAATCACAATACCAAAATAATTTTTACACAACTAAAAAAAGAGCAAACCATAATTATAGTAGTTAAGTTAGTTATATAGTACACAAGTTTATTTACGTAAATTACATAAATTAATGGCTTATATATAATACAAATAGAATATCTATATATATGTATATGTTGACATATATATAGAATACATGTGTACGTTAAAAATGTATATTTAAATACACACACAAATCGCACAAAACTTTCGACTTTTCTTTATATCGTCTTTTATTTGTTAACAAAACACACACACAGTAAAAGGTATTAACCAATTTTGACATGTCAAGATCTAACGGTAAACATATAGATTTAATACTCGTACAACATATAGAATGAAATGACTACAAAGTTTCCTTTTTTTTTCATTTTGTTTTGCATTTAATGCACTCTAACTAAAAACATTAATACTTAGTTCTTGGGTCGAAAATTAAATGGAACTATATCAAGATTCACCTCTTTGTAAGAAGTTCCAGGAAGCATTATGTTTTTTTTTTTTTGGAAAAATAATTAAGGTTTAAACACATAGTTAATTGGTTATTTTATAAACATTTGACATTTTTGTTGAGCAAAATTTTATAAGTGTTAATTAATTACTCAAATGGATTAGTTAATTGGGAAGTTAATAATTTTCGATTACAATTTGTTTAATTATTATGTTTTTAAGTTATTCAGTTAATTAGGATTATATTTTTGTATTTGTATAACCTCAGTTCTCTCATTTTTTCTAGATTATATATATTTAGATTAATCAGTTATAGTTTTTTGAAACGTATTTCGTTCCCGTTTGTCCTAGTCTTGGTAACTTAGGCACATTTGTCATCCAAAACTTTTGCTTGGTTCTTTCAAACAGACTACTTCGGGGTTTTCATTCTTTTCATTGTGGTTTTGTTTTTTTTGGCACATCTCTCTGAACAAGTTGAGTGTATATAACTATTATTTGTTTGGGGTTATTGTTGTGGCAATACAGTTGTAGATATTCATACATAAATATAGATTTATATTTATATTGGTAATAAATATAGATATATATTTGAATTGGTGTTTTTTAACTTTCGATTTTCATTTTGATTAACGATTTTTGAGCAAATTTTCTGATATGAATTTGGGGGAAAAACGCAAAGTCTTTGCTATTAATATTAATATATTCTTTTAGTTTATATATTTGTGATTATTTAGTTGTTGTTTAGCGTTTTTTTTTGTTTTTGTTTTCCTTGTTTTTGTTATTGTTGTTTTACACTTTTAAACATTAAATTAAAGAGGTATGAAAATTCACTAAACAGTATTTACAGTGATTTATCCAAATTCGATAAATCAAAATGCTAAAGCACAAAATTAAATAATTGCTTATATTTGGAATAATTGTTTGCCACATCCATCGTCTTAAGAGTCTTGATCGAGATCGAGACCTAATCGGACCAATCATTGTCCGAGCTGGTGCTGCTCTCCTCATCGTCTGAATGCATCGCAGTGCCACGTGCCTCAAGCGCACGACGCAGTGCATCAGCCAGGGCATCGGTGCCACCGGTGCCATCGTCACTTAATCGCTGCTCAGCCAATTTACGCTCATGTGCCGGCTTCAATGTGTAACCTTCGCGTATCTGTCCCAAAAGATCGCTTCGCAGATCACCAGAGCCACTGCTAGAGTTGGTAGTTGGTTCCACGGCCTGTTGGAGTATGGGCATGATAAGTTGTATACTTTGGAAGGCTCACTCTAAACTCACCTTTAGTTTTCTACCCTTGCGTATTTCATCCAGCAGGGCATTGCGCGAATCGGATTCCACTGGAGCTGGCGGCGCTCTGTTTGCCTGAACTGTTGATTGCGTCACCGCAACATGTGGCATTTCCATGGGTGGCATGGGAGGCGGCGGCGGTGGTGCTACCGCTGGTGGAGGTGGCGGTGGTGGTGGCTACAAAAGTTAACAATTTATGTTAGTTTCGATTTCTTAATTGCTTTTTCAGCTATAACCTACCGCTGAAATGGGTGGTGGTGGTGGCGGTGGCGTCGCATTGATGGGAGGCGGTCTGCTGGGTGGTGCACGTGATGCTCCCGGTGCCGTTGTTGGCACTGGCGGCGGCGGTTGACGCACCGGCGGTGGCGGCGGCGCACTTCTTTGGTTACCATTCTGCGACTGTTTGAAAGCGAATTATTTATTTTTAAAAACTCATCCAGAACTGCATTAAACTTACATGTGGTATTTGACGACTGGGCACCGGTGGTGGCATATGTTGCGTTGGCTCCGTGGGTGCTTTAATCTCCTCCTGCTTCACCGAAGCCAACACATTGTTGCTCTGTATAAAGTCATAGATAAAAGCTCGCGTGTCTCGATCATTTAGTTGGGATTCAGAGACGCCGGCCTTGGCAAAGAAACTGGTCAACATCTCATCGCTTTCATTGCCCGTCAGGTCGAATCCCTTGTTGGCATCCCAGCCCACATGGCTGATGTGCACAAAGTTTGTTGGCTGACTGATGTCTGCTTTGGTCACCTTTCGTTTCTTATCCTTGCCACCGGATCCACTCAATCCAAAGTTGCTGGATAACATATTTTTCTTTGCCGCCGGCGCTGGTGAAGGCGCCGCTGGCGTTAGCGTCACAGAGCCAATTTTGTTGTTACGCAACTGCACGGGAGCACTGTCTAAAGTCGAGGTGGTTCTACCCTGTATCGACGGCGGACGCGCCGGCTCTCGTGGCAGTGGAGCAGTTGGAACATTGGGCGCCTGTTGCGTCTTTTGCCGATTGCGTTTCTCCACACGCTTGCGATTCTTAGTCTCAATGGTATGGGACACAACCCGAAAGAACGACTCACACTCATCCTCGGAGACAAAATTCAAGCCAACGTAGCCATCCTGCATGGACAAAGAGTGGGCTATAGTTTAAGTTGATTTGATGTATTGGGATTACTTACGCTGCCCTCAAAGGTCAGTAGAAACGGACGTGATTTGACAATCTGCATATCATCGTACAGCTCATGCTCCCAGATCAGTTCATTTTTGATGAGGCAGTAAGCGCGCATGAAATAAGATCGTATGGCGCTATCCTTCACAAAGCACACAACGCCCGTGTGCTTCTTCTTCCAGTGGGAATGGGCGCTGCCCTCCGTCTTGTAGATCTGCACAACGGCAGTGTTCAAGGTCTGTGGAATGACATAAAAATGAAAGATTTTGTCATCAAATCAAAGTGTTACGTTATCAGTGCCATTCCAATTCCCATTTGGATTCCCATTCCCAGACCTAGTTCCATACCAATCACCATAATGATTATCTAATCTATCTAAGATGTGCCACCTTTAGTTTGCGTCTCATTTGAATGCAGCGACCAAAGATTGTCAACTGTCGCGTTCGAGTTGAGAAACTCATCTGACTTTCGGTTTCGCGCTTTACCGTCAACTCTGCTGTCTTTTTGGCCAAAGCCAATACACACAAATGTTGCTCATTTGAATACCGATTAGCCACATTCACTACGACGTCCAAGCAACAGTCAAACTGTCATTCAACTGCAGCTTTTGACAACAGTAAACTAATCTGACCGCTTAAGATGCCCAGCACGTAGCATAAGCAGTGTACGTCCATCACTTGGTAACCACTATTGGGACTATATGACTCCACGACTCCATGAGGCAGTGGCTCTAGTATCGCGTAGACTTGCACAACGCACTCACTGGCTTCTTTTGATGCGCAACGGAAATGCATTTTATTTGATTTTAGACACTGTTTATTGGCAACAGTGCAGGAAATTGCCAACGATGTGCAGTTTTCGAAAGAAGCCCACAAAATTACCGCATTTAAATCCTTGCCAAATGTCATGAGGAGCCATAAAAAAGATCTCCATAAAGAATTTAAATATACGTGTTATAACCAGGGCTACAAATTGCATTAAATAAGTGTTGAAAAGGTGTACGAAATTTAAGCTGTTCAGTCAAGGGAGTATTCCTAAAACAAACTACGATTTTTTTTGGTTTCTGTATAAGATAATACAAAATTTTTAACGGAACCCCCCTTTTCTCTAAGTGATTAGTAATCGCGAACAGCTGAAAACCTGTTCGAAAAGCTAATTTAAAATAAGAACCAAGCCACAACAAGCCACTTCTACTTGAAGTGTCTAGTAAAAAAGGTGAATCATAATGAAATTGCAGAATACGTAAATTTCGATTGAAATCATTTTTAATTTATTGTGTCCCAAACTTATCTATAAACACTTCAGCAATACCCGCATTGACAATCATTAAACATGCAATCAGGACTCCAATCTGCATGCATAATTAACAGCTGTTAGCAACAGGTGCGCTGTTAACTTACATTAGTGTGTTAAATCGATTTGAATTGCCTGAATTGCTCATAAAACATTATTTGCTGTTATTGTACCACTTTGTTAACACTACTACTCTAATTGCTAATTGACCATGGCCATAACACTTGACATTTGGCCAAAAAATAGAGATGACCATGACCGAGTCGCGTGCCTCCATTGCCAGCAGGCAAACAACAATCTCGCTAATTGAAATTTGAATTTGCCGCATTGGGCAGCGGTCCAAGAATGGAGAGTAAAGCAGTGCACTCAATGCCTACAATAATTCTCTGGCAAATATCGATGAATCTCTCAAGCTAAAGTGACCTCTAGCGTCAATTTAAAGAGATATTAATGTTGTTGTTGTTTGTTGCCCACGCGGGACAAGTGCGAAACTGTGAACACATTTAAATTTTTATTGATGTGTTTAAGCTCGTCTGCATGTGTGTGTGTAAGCGAGAGAGGGAGAAAGACAGCGAGTGTGTGTGTGTGGACATAAGTAGCATTGTAAAATGATGTCTTGCCTTCTATGTACATGGTACGAACTTGTTGTTTCTTGTCAAAGCATAAAAATCGATGCGAGCGACAATAATAATGGCAACGGCAGCAACTGGACGGACGACACAGCTCAAAGCTTGGCTAAGTCAGCTCTTTTGTGGGGTGTGGTATGCTCCAGAGGGCTAAAGAGCAATGAAGCGCATTAAAGCCCAGTTACAACAACAATAACAGCAACAAAACGTCTGCAAACGGCAAAACGGCTCAAAACAGACAAAAGGCAAAACAGACATAAACAGCAATTAGAAAGTCCAGTTGCCAGTTGGTAAACGTACAAAAATATGCGTTAAATAAGTTTACACAAATAAATGCGAACAAATGAGCGACAAATGTACAAATGGACTGCAGCAACAACAACAGTTTGCAGTGAGGTAATTCTGTTATCACACGCTGACTGCGAAGTCAACGGCAGCAGCGACTGCGACTGCGGCTGCTATGTCATCAACCGCAGCATCAATAATGCATTGTGAGACTCTGGGCCGGGGCGCGGAGGGGGCAAAATCTGGTTGTTTGTGTACAACACGTTATTTTTAATGCTAAGTATTTAAATAAAAATGAGCTTATATTGAAACTGATGAGATGATGGTGATTTAATGGAAATAATTGTTTGTATTTCGAAATCGATAACAAGAACAACACATTCTGTCCACAAAGCAGTAGAACAAAATGTTAGGTAGTGTACCTAAACGTCGACTTACTTGGAACTGCTTGGTTAAACATTATTCGCGTAAAATTTTAAAGCCTTTTAAATGTTTGTCAATGGAAAGTCGAAAATTAGCAAAGCGTGAATTACAATTAAAAACAAACTAAACTTTTACATATCGTGTGTGTTTATTATAATAATTATTATGTTGTTAGGCACGGGCCAGTTGTGGTACAAATTTCGGTACTTTTTGTTGTGGGTACATTTTTGGGCTCTAACTTTTATTTATTCAGCAAAGTATGCCCTGCTATTGTAATACCTTTTGCATAAACAATTAAATTCAAACTAACTTGCTTTTAAATAGTTTTTAGACGCACATAAATTATAAATTCATTTTCATTGTGGCTCATAATATTCTTTCAACTCTGACCCAGTTTCCAACGTATTAATATTACAGCAGTTGCCAGTGTTGAATAACCACTTTCTTGGTTTGCCAAGTTTCTCCGAAGTAATTTAGAAACGAAAACACACAATAACAACAACATTGTTATCTCAAACTGTAGTTGGCATTGGGTATGAAATAGCTGAAGGAGTGAGACAGTGATAAGATAAGTCTGACCAGTATTTGTTCTACACAAATTTATCAATTGCAAAAGCTTATCAACTTATGGAATTCACTTTTTTGTGTGTTGTTTGTAGGGTTTTCTTGGGTGCAAAACAGCTTTGAAATGATTTTGGTATATCGACAAAAGTCATTTACCTAGTGACTAAAATACACATAAATTTCAACTGATAAGAGCAATTGAATATTGGTGACTGCCATTTTAACGGGTTTTAAAATTCTACAAAATAAAGTCATCTATTATTACCAAGGTTTCTCGGAACGTTAAATTGGCGCAGCGAATTAACATTATTGTAATATAAGGTGGACATTTGAGCTGGCAGGAAATGGTTTATCAAGTCGAATATAGAACACACACACACACACACACATACGACGTAGGTTAGTTACAGAGGCATAAGTTACGCTAGTGATAGGGTTAACCTCAAGTAGTTTTCTGTAGTAGTTTTGTTTTTTACAATATTCGCTAAACTTTGTGCAACCCATTAAATTTTTCCATTAAAAAAAAATCATTTCCTTTCTGCTGTCTTTCATAGCCAGTGCTTACTGTATGTGACGCACATTCCGCAAATGGAAAGTGATTGCGATTTTAAAACATTAATCACATTGGATTAATCATGTTATTTAAAATTATTTCATATAGTATGTTTAACCCTTGTGTATACGCAATACGTATAGGCAAATAGGTCTTACCTGACACTTTCTCCCCAATAATCTGAAGACAGCATCGTTCTCATCGGGGGTCAGTTGTGTGCTGGATGTATTGGCTTTGGGTCGTGACAGACCCGCTGCCTGTTGACCCTCCTGTGACCTCATGCTGTTCGTGCTGATCATTAATGCGGCGTCGCAGCGGCTTTACTGTATAAACACACAAATACACAATCACAAACAATGAAACATAATTATATATTTTATTGTTTTTTGTTTTTATTTTTGTATCGTTTCGCACAATAATATTAAAATAACGGTAAGCGCAGCATTTAACTTTTTAAACAATATAATAAGCAAACAAAACAATGAATTAAATTGAATCGTAAAAAAAACAAACAAATAAACCAAGAAATCACAGTTATTGCGAAAAGTTTTGGTCAACTGAAATTTATTGACTGTTGCCGCGTATTGAAATGAATATGAATGAATAACAACAAATACACAGGCATACACACACACACAGAGGGGCACACACTCACAGTAAACGCGACCGCAATGGTGACAACAAACGTAGTGACTGAAAAGAGTTAAGTTTGGTATTGGGGCGCTGGCAGAGAAGCCCAGCGCTTTACAACTGAGTGGTTGAGTCACACAAAGTGTTAGCCAAGCCAGTAAGTCAGTCAGTTAGCCAGCTGCGTACTAACGTGGGCAATATTATGGCACTAGCTGAATATGTGCTCTTATCTTTGGCAATACCACTGTCACTGATTAGCTACGCATGTATCTACAGATATACCATATAGATACATGTGTGTGTGTGTTCGTGTGTGTTTGTTTGTGTGTGTTGAGTTATTTAACAAATTCACAAGGGGTACACTTTTGAGAGCAATAAAACGCGACGTCGCAGTGCGAACCACTAAAATGATGACTGCCAATGCTTATGACGCGAACAAACACAGCAACATCAACAACAACAACAACACCTGTCTGCTGTGCCTCAGTCCAGGTGGGGTAAAAATGTAAATAGACGCTTGAAAATAGCAGAGACTTCGAGCAGAGCAGAGCACCAAACAGCGCAAGCACAAGCACTGACTGGTTAGGGCTCAAGGTCTTTTAACGATGTTGTTGTCGTTGCATTTTACTGTCTTGTCGCGTTTTCTGTTTTATTTGCGCACACATTTATATTCATTGATTATTTTCGTGTTATTTTTCGCACGAATTTGTTTGTCACTTTTGCTCACTCTCGTTGCTGTTGCTGCTTTTCGCTGCTTTGGTTTGCTTGTTTTTCCTTTTAATAAAATCTTAAAATTAGTGTTGGATAGAGCTGGAACTAAAATCGATTCCAGTATCGATGTATCGATATGTTTTCATATTTGCGATATATCGATTCAACTTCAACAAATCGATTAAAAGATAATTGTGTACCAAATTTGAAAAAAGTGTACAATTTTTGTGCGAATTGGTACATTATTTTAAAAAGTTCCAAGTTTATTTTGTAAAACATTATAAACAAATACATAATTAAAAGATTCCAAATAACTTTTTCATAACGCACGTTATATGACAAAGAATATAAGTTTTAAATCAAATTTTTATATATTGCGTACACTAAATAATTTAAAAAATATAAATGTTTTCAACGGTTCTGTGGTTTTTTTCATTTGGATGTTGCATAAGAAAAAGAAAAACAGTTTAAAATTTGTTAACAAATTCTTTGTAAGTGCTCTTAACATAGCTGCGTTTATTTGTTTGTGGTTCTGTAGAGCTTTATTAGTAAACTACTGAATTCCGATAGCTTATTACGCATGTCGATTTATCGATATCAGAAAACCGAAGCCGTGAATTAAAAACACGTCAGGCTTAAAAGGTGTTGGCGGTCATAATTTGAATTTTTGAAAACAAGTTAACTTTGTTTTAAATTTTCTTTTTATTATTATGAATTAGAACTGTAAAATGGGCTTAAATCAAAACTAACTACATATCGCTTTGTTATGTTGTAAGCTCAAAGGAATACAAATACAAATTACACTTAAAGTTAATCATAATTAAAATGTATTATTTAAATTGAACGTCGTTCGTTATATACTTAAAAAGCTGTGACTATAAATGTGTTTATTTTTTATCAGTGATTTTTCAAAAAATAATATTTGGTTTTGCAAAAGGAAGCCAAAGGCATTTAGTATAAAATTAAATAAAATTAAGGTAAAAAAACAAATACGCTTACTAAGTTTAAGTGTACGAAATAAGTTTGAATTAATTGTTTAGGCCAGCTACTTTTCTCTAATATTATATATATACTTCTATATCCTCAACAAGTACCAAACGGGGTACAAATATCTTGACTGATATACGCTATATAACTTTAAATATCGTTTCATATATATATATATATATGTAGGTTTATATAATTGTATGTAAACAGTATATTTAAGTTGTACACTTTCGAAAAGGCCTGAAAGAATATATAAATATATATATATATGTATTATATAACTAGCGATTACATTTGGCTACACACGAATTTGGAGCTGAATTAACTCGATTTCTGACTGTGAATTGGATTAGTATTATTTTCTGATCACTTACAGAACTAACTACCTCTATAAAGTAGAATAGCATAGAATATTGCGTATATAAGTATTATTATTTTTTTGATTCTCTCTGACTCTTTCACTCTCTTTCTAACTTTGTCTGTCTCGCTCTCTCTCTGACTCTTTGTGCGTTGCTTTTACTTGCGTCCACCGATCACGGGCAGTCGGGACTTGGGAGCAGCCACAGTTGCTACTCCTCCTCCTGCTCCCAGTGCTCCCTCCACTGGCGGCGTATTATCAAATGTGGAGCTGCGCAGCAGCAATGGACGCGTCGTTGTGCCGTTCAAGGTGTTGGAAGATTTCGTTTGTTGCGTTCGCAAATTGGACGTTTGTTTGCTCTTCGTTTTGGCCTCATCCACTCGCTTCCAAATGTTGGCAATGCGACTCTGCGCTTGATTAATCTTGGCTGCCGCTGCAGCTGCTGCACTGCCTCCATTCAGATTGGAATTGCTGCGGGAAGGGGGCGTTGTGGAGGACACACGTGATGCTTGGGCGGCCACACGGGATGCCGCCGCTGCTTTGGCGCTGGCCAAGCGTATGTTGGTGTTGGCACGTTGTTGTGGTTGCGGTTGCTTTGGCGGAATCACTCGACTTGTGGACTTGGCTATAACCCGCTTGGGCGACGCTATCTTTGTCGTCGTTGTTGCTGTTGTTGTTGTTGTGCGCTTTGTGGGCAGCTTGGAAGCTCGTTGTGTCGGACTCAGTGCCTCCACAATGGGCACTTGTGCGTTTATGTTTGTGGGCTCATCCTTGACAAAGGTGCCCTGTCTCTCAAGTCGTGCAGGCGGCGCAGCTGCCTCCACTGCGGCTGTTGTAGCCTTCGGAGGCGGTGTTGTCTTCTTGAGCGGCAAACGCAGACCAGGCACCGCATTCCGTTTAGCAATCGTGGGCGACAATGTCTTGGTCTTTGACTTGGCATTGGCACCCGCTGCCCCTGCAGCTGCAGCAGCCAAGTTGCTGTTCCGCTGGCTCTGCATGCTGTAGGGTGAAATGTACGCAGGCTTTTTCCTGCCCCGCACCACTTTGACAGCCGCTGCAGGCTCCAGAGTGGGCGGTGGTGTCGCCTTCTTCACATACTGCACTTTGGGCGGCGTCGGAGGACGACCATGACACGACTCCGTCTCTGAATTCTGATCCATTTCACAGCTGGAGGGATCGTCGGCTGGAACGCTGGTTGCCTCCACCTCCTGGGGTTCCTTGGGCTGACCAAAGTCAATGTCAGTGATGTAAGTGAACTGCTGCATCATGGCTCGCATGGAGGACAACTGCTCGCTTGGGCAGTCGTCTGTGAGCAGCTGACGCGGACACTCGATTAGCTGCGTCTTGTAGCGCTCGGCGCTGCCACGTCGTCGTCCATTGAGACGTGGCGAAGGCGTCGCTGGCGTCACAGCTGCCACCGGCTCAGTCTCAACGATTTCAATCTGCAGCGTTTCATTAGCATCCTCGGGAGCATCCATAGCATGACTGGATGATATGGTGTAGGTCTTGTAGCGATCCTTGGCTAGACGACGCTTCTGCTTGGGTGTCAGCGTGCGACGATTGGGTGATGGAGTCGTGCCCTGCTTGGGTGTGGACTCTGCAGAACTAAAGTCTTCATTCATGGTGGCATCCTCCTCATCATCGTAGTCACAGCAGCTCTGGAGCACGGTCAGCGTAAGGGTCTGATCATCGCCAGCAGCGGTTTCATAGTTGGACACTGATATGGTGGTGGCCATGCTGCAGTCCTGCTCACCATCCGCCACCTCAGACTGTATGCTGTCCACACTGATCATGGAGTCCAGCAGTTCATCCATTAGCGATGGTGGCTTGATGTTATCCAAGAGATTGCAGCTCGAGTTGACGCTCTCTGCACTGCCCGCCAGTTGACCAAGTGCCCGCTTGGCCACCAGCCCAGCTGGGAGTGCTTTGCGCGCGAATCTCGGTGACTTGCTCGGCAATGGAGCACGCAGTGAACTCGGCTGTGTATTGCAGGCGGATGTCAGTGAATCCATGCCAGATGGTGGACGCACATTATCCAAGTCCAGGCTGCCATTAATACTAAATGTCAACTGTGCACTGTCATCATCCGGAAACTGCTCCTGATCCACATAACCATTCGTCTGCAGCTGCTGTAGATTCTCGGCCAGCGCTCGTGCCTCAAATGCCATCATGGTGGAGTTGGACATCATGGAGGCGCTGGTGCCGTTGAAGAGCAAACGTTGCTGCTGCTCCGAAAAGCTGCGCACAGCTGCATTCAACACGGGTCCACCTAGCTGAAAGCTGAGTCCAGTCGTGGGGGGACGTGACACGTCCGCTGACTGTGTGATTTCCGCATCAGTTGGATCCTCATCAAAGCTGAGCGAGGCCAATTTGGGTGCCGACTGGCTGACACTGGGAAAGGAGACATCATTGGGACAGGTGTTCTCATTCCAAGTGTTCTGCTGACTCTGCCCAGGATTATGTCCGGTGCGCAGTTGTTCCGCCGATGTGACAAACTCCAAGGTGAGTCGTTCGACGGATTTAAGCATGAGATCGGGATCTTTGTGCTTGTCTGAGCTGGGTTGACTCTTGCTCTGCTCAACCTGCAGCTGCACTGAAGTATCCAGTATAAAGGATTGATTCGATTCATCACTGGAACGCTCTGTATCAGGATCGGTATTGGGCTTAGACCCAATAACGGTCACGGGATCGATCGAGTTGTCGATCTCTGGACTTGGAGCTGGACTTTTTGCTGCGTCTGTGGCGATGTCGATGTCGTGACAGTTGTTGTTGTGGTTGCTGTTGTTGTTGTGTGGCTGGTTGTGTTTGTTGTTGTTGTTGTGGTTGCCTACGTCTGGAGCTGCTGCTGCTGCTGCCGCTGTGCTGTGGACACTTGCTGATGTAGTAGCTGCCATTGGGTGAGACGGTTCCAATGCAACTGCAGACGTAGCTTGCACGTTTTTTGGCAACGCATTTATCTTCTTGGAGATGCCCGTATTGATGCACTCCATCAGCAGCTTCTCATCCTTGCGCTCACGCTCCCGTTCACGCTGTTGCTGATGATGATGATGCTCCCTATGTTCTCGATGCTCACGATGCTCTCGATGCTCACGATGCTGATGATGACGCTGTCGCTTCGTTTGCACTGCCAACTGCACAGGCAGTGAATCAAACTGCTTAAGATTTGGATTGGATTGAGCAGACACATTGCTATTCATGGGATTCAATTGTGTGACTCCACGTCCCGGCTCCTTGGACTTGTACATGCCATTGAGTATGCACAGCTCAAACAGCGACTTGGATTGATTATCATTCGAGTCACTCGAGTCCACCGAACTATACGATTCCTGTTGCACCGCCTTTCGGGCACTCATCGCTGAATTCAACGAGCAGGCCGAGGTGGCGCCGTTAATAGCTATAGGCTGGGATGTGGAGCACAACGAGCTGGAACGTTTGCTGCCCGCTGGATTCGAACTGAAGCCAAGATTCGATTTGGGTCTATTGCAGCCAGCGGCAATAGCCTAGAAGGGGACAATGAAGAGAATTTATATCAGTAAGTTATGAGTATTAATGTTGAACCGACTTACCTGACTCAGCAGATTAGTGTCGTCCTCCGAGTCAATGGACAAGGAGCTCAGTGAATCATCCTGCCAGTGTGGCGGTCTTCCAGTCGATTTGCCCTTCCTAAAGGCATGAAAAGTTGTTTTAAGCTAAGATTAAAGACGAATCTTGGTGGACTTACGCAGTTATCTGCTCCGCCAGCTCCACAGCCGGTCCCACGAGGCTGGAACCCACAGTGAGATTGGACAAACCAGAGACAATGGAGAAATTACAGGGACTATCCTCAATTAGATACTTGCTCAGCTCATCGCTGGCGGGCAGATAAAGGGGATCGTTAGCAGCCACTGGAAGTGGATTTGGTTTCTGCATGCCATCCCGTATGCACTGCTGTAGCAGATGAGCGGACTGACCACCACCACCGCAGTCGGAGGCATTGGAAGAGACATCGTCGGATAGATTGAGTGAGTAGCGTTGTGCTTGTGCGCCTGGCGTCGAGTTGATGGATATGGCCGAGAGATTGGTGTTGCTGCCCACCTTGGAGAGCAGTGCTGGTGTGTCCTCGGTGCAGTAGCTGTGCGTGGTCTCCTCTGCCAGAGCAGTGGTGGCAGCGACTGCAGCGGTCGAGGCAGAGACGGAGGCAGTTGCTCCAGTGGTGCCACGTTGCATGCCCATGTTGATGCAGCTGGCAAGCAGCATTTCATCCTCCTTGTCATGGTCACGGTCATGATCATTGTCCACCAATGGCTTGTCATCGTCATCCACAATGCTCAGATTACTCAAGCTGGTGGCATTGGAGAACTCTGCCGGCGTATGCTCCACATGGAAGCTACTCAAATCATCTGCAAAGACGCTGCGCAGTGGACGCAGTGGAGGATTCGCACCTGTCACACTAATGCGTCGCGGAGATTGCGGCATGCTCTGTGTGGGTGAATCGGGCAGCTCCGAGGGGGAGATGACACCGCTGGCTAAGCGGCTTAAGTCACTCACTACCGAGCTCTTGTCATCGCAAGTGGCTACGTCTACATCCACGTCCAGGGAGTCCATGGAGCTGCGACGCGAGAACATCAGCGGCGTATCCAATGCCGAGTTGGTGGTGCTGATGGTAGCTTTAGCCAAGCTCTGCTGTGTGGGCTGCTGCTCCACCTGCTCCGGCAATTCCTTGGACTGCACTGGCTCCAATTCCTGCTGCTGTTGTTCCTCCTCCTTGGCTGGCTTGTCCGGCTTGGCCGCCGTCTTGCCCGGCTCATCCAGGCTGCTCAGCGAGTCATAGCGACTGAAATACCCTGGCGTGCCCTCCTCGCAGTAGTTGATGGGCTTCTCCGGCGTATACGAGCCGGAGGCGCACTGCGACAGCTTGGACACAGCAGGCTTCTTGGCGGGCGCTTGAGCAGCTGTGCTTGAAGTCACCTCAACATCTTTGTTGTCCACTTGGGTCTCTGTAGGCGGTGATACCTCTGCCTCCGTTTCTGCTTTGGCCGCCAGACGCAAATCCGTTACAGAAGCCGCATTTGAGATGACATAGGGCGTGTCCTCCGTCTGATAACACTTGACGCTGTCGTCGAGTATAAGTAAGATCTCCTGACCCTCCTCGACCGCTGCCTTGGGTGAGGGTGCCACAGTAGCTGATCCCTCCAGTTGATTCTCCGCATAGCGTAGACTGAAGTCTGTGGGTTGATCCAAATCCGTTTCCTGATATGTGGTTGTTGTTTTGCCGCTGCTGCTGTTCGCGGCAGCTCCTTCGCTGTACTTGACGGAGTAATCAATGGGCTGCTCCTCGGTGGCCTCGGCATCCTCCTGCTCTAGCTCCAGCTCAAAGTTACCCTGACTCTGTCCCGTACGCTGTGTGGACTCCGAGCGCATCAGGTGCTCATAAGCCGTATCCGATTTGGCCGAATAGACCGAATCGCGGCTCTCACTCTTGGTTAACATGGCGGAGCGGGAGAGACGTTGGACAGGATGACGCCGTGTCTTGCTGGGATTACTGTCCAGATTGTCACAGGTCTCCGCATGCCGTTCACCCAATTCCTGCTGCAGAGCCTTCTGTTTGCGTGCCTTGAGCGTTGGCAGCTGCTTCAGGCCCATGGAACGGGCAATGGGATCAAGTTGCTCTTGATTCTGTACAGCGGGACGAAAATTCAAAAGGTTCTTCAGTGCCGACGAGCTGCCCTCCGAGATCATGGCATGTTTGGAGTGTATCAATGACCTCAACATGGGCACTGCACCATTGTCCCACAAAAATTTCTGATCCTCGGGACAGCGTGCCGATAGATTCCACAGAGTGCCACAGGAATTGCTCACCACGGTCAGACTCTCCGACTTGAGCTGCTGCAACAGTATAGCCAAACAGTGGTGCTGCCTCAGTATCTGACGATATGGCTCACAGACAGCAATGTGACTGGACACATTACGTAGAATGCCACCGGCATTCTCAATGATCTTAAGGGTCTTGCTGGGTCCCTCGTAGCTGAGCATGCCCACCAGAAAGGCGAGTGCACCGTTGACGGCACAGAACTCAGCCTTGTTGGTGCTGCAGTGCGCCGAAAGGTTCCACAGAGCCGATAGTATGGCCTTCAGGGTATTCTCACTCTTGTTCCTCATGGCCGCCTTGGCCAAGGCGGTCACTGTGCCAATCTCATTAAGCACCGCCTTCATGTTGCTATCGGCACGCCAGGACAGATTACGCAGCACACTCGCCGTCACCTGGAGCAGATCATCCGGTCCACTGGTGTCCAGTTGGGCGACCAGTGCCTCCATGAACTGCTTCTGGCCACAGAGCAGTGCCTTGTTGTTCTCATCACCGAATGTGAGATTGGTCAGTGCCATCAGTGCGTAGCGACGCAGTGAATTGCAGCACTGATCCTCCGGTTTGGGTCCATGCACCGCATGATCGAGATGCACCAGATTGGGTATAACCAGCAGTGCACCCAGATCGCACATGGCATGACGATGCTCCTCATCGAAGCTGACCTTCATCAGGGACGAGATGGCTGCCAACGGATGCCGATCCGAGTCATCGGCAATGGCCTCGCCTCCACTCTGGAGCAGTGTCTTCAGGAAGTTGCAGTAATCCACAATCTGATCGAGCAGACGCAACACTTTGGCCTCCCTGCGACCCGCCTTCTCATCCGGATGACCGTGCACCACATTGTGCAGGGCCAGACTGGCGCACTTGCGCACCTCCGGCTCATGGTCTGGGGCATGCATCATCTGCACCAGCAGTGGCATGCAACCGGAGCGACGCAGGGTGGCACAGCTTTGTCCGTTGCCCGAGAGCTCCAGGAACTTTTTGGACATCTCGAGGGGATCATTAGAGCCCAGCATGGAGAGCAGCGAGTAAACGCATTCCACTTTGGCACCCAATGTGGCGTCCACATCGGAGCTGCTAGTCCAGGCACTGCCCTTGGGTATGCGTGGCACCACTGGTGGTGCATCGCCATCAAGGAAACGGGACAAGGTGTAGGAGGGTTCCTTACTTCTCGACACACGTGCTCCGCCGACCACTCCCTGGGTTACTGCAGCCGGCGAGCCCAGACGCTGAGACGGCAGCAGTTCCTGCTGCTGTTGTTGCTGCGCCGACTGACGCTCAAAGTTGCGATCGAGACTGCGATGCTCGCGCAGCTCCTGGGCCAGCATGTAGTCCGGCGGTATGGGATTCTCGTCAAGAAAATGCTTAGCCGGCTTCTTGGTGGTACCACCGGCTCCCGAGCTTTGGGTAAAATGCAGCGTATTGTCGTCCTGCGTGAACTCCTTCTTGGTGTAACCACTGGCAGCCAGCTCGTAATCACTAATCTCTCCATCCCGTTCGTATTTCTTGTCCATTTTCAATTGCTCCCCGGCCGTGGCTCGATGATTGTAGCCACTGTAGCCATCATCGTAGTCCGGCGGAGCAGCTGCATCATAGTCCAAGAAATGTGGCTTACGATGTGGCACTGCATCCACGTCCACATCCACATCCACCTCGACATCCACATCCACATCGTCGAGACTAACACCAGCCATGGCCTTGACAATGCTATCAGTTCGCCCACCGCCAGCTGCATCCCCCTCCGCTAGCTCCTCGGGCTGCAACATGATCCCTCAACGCTTCACTTCACCTGGATCGTTGGCTCTTCGATCTACTGCGTATGCGTCATGGCCTGCAAATAGATGAAGAAATGTTTAGTGGTGAATGAACTAGCTCTTCAAACAAATGCTATTTATAGTTTATAGCCAAGTTAGCTGGCCATTGAGTTGGCCAAGTGGGGAGAGACGAGAGCCCTTGGGATGCGGCAAATGCGGTTGGAGACCTCGAGACTCCAGAATATCAGGTGTAGGCTGAGGTGTGTGGTCGAGGAATGCCATAGTCAACTAATAGCAGTGGCAACGACCCACAGATACCCTGTAAGCTAAGTTTTGTACTCTGTGTAACAATAATCGACTACAATGGGTTTAGTCTAGTCGAGCACACCCCAGAAAATTAAGTAAAACTAATTACTGCATCAGAAATAGACAACTAATGACAGACCACAACCCATTTACAGGGTATCTACTACACAAACTTTTACTCTTCACTAAAAATGGTAACACCAGAAATCTAGTTAGCAGCAATTACCAAATTGAACTAGAACTGTGCATACCCGCTGCCCCAACTGCAGCTAGACAGTGAAATAGTGAGAAACGCAATCATCATTATGATCATAATGCATCTAATTTTTTTTTTAGAAAGTCAGCGCAGTTCGGCGTCGTCTTTTTTGCGGAATTTCCAGTGCATGAAAAAGATACAGATGCGTTTTCAGCTGCTTAATTTCCATTGTTGTTGTTGCTGTTGCTGTTTCTGTTATATTTTTCATTTGAGCTGCCGTTGAGTTATGCGCTTTACAATTGGGAAACTGTTGCATTTTCTTATTGCAGCGGCGCATGCGCCGTATAATTGCCTACGTGCGTATATGTGTGAGTGTGTGTGTGACTCTGTTTGACATGATTAAATTATATGTATGCATGTGTGTGTACGTGTGTTCTCTGCGAATTCTTTTTAGGGCAAACCTTTTTCGGCTCCAATTGGCAAATTAAACGGATTTCTTATTGGAATTTCAATGTGATTCATTTGCCTCTCATTATTTATTATTGAAATGGGAGAAGAGCGGAATTGTAAAGCAAAACAGAATCAATCAAAACCAAAACAGTAGCTAATAGAGATGCCAAAACGTTGGTATTTTTCGCATGGTTCCCATCATTCATTAGTCAGCTTTTTTTATGCCAAAAAGTGTGTGAATAAAGCTTGAAAATCGCTTACTCAAGTGAATGACGCGCTTTTATTTGAATTGAGCACAAATTTTATTTGTTTCTTTTGCAGGCAATCATTTGGGAAGCAAACACACACTCTGATAAGCAGCTACTATCTCTGATTAAAGTTAGTGGCAATGATAAATGGACTGTATGCCTTGAGCACAAAAGTATGTACACTGAAACAAAATACACAAAGTATTTCTTATTAAATTGATGAGTGTGCTTTTTATTTTTATTTTAATTAGCATTTTTATGCTATTGTTTTACTTCCCTTTTCAACTAATTTAAAGCAACTCCCCAACACTAATCAAATTCCTTTATCACCCTCTTTTTGCACAGTGCTTGTTACATAGCCGGCATTTAAGCATACCTAATGAATCAACAGTTCATCAATTAGTCAAAGCCTATACAATGTAAATACATATGCAAATATGTATGTCTCTGTGTGTGTGTGTGTTTGAATGCTTGTTGGCAGTACTCGAGTACCACAAAGAATGTGCAAATATGTATGCGTCACTTGTCTAGTCGGGCGCCTGCTCTCCTCCCACCAACACAATACCCGCTGTCTTCAGTGTCATTAACCGGCCAGTCAAAGCAACAAAACTACACGCACACACACACACATACACAACTATTGTAGTGTTTTGGTGTGTGTGTGTGTGTTACTACACCACAAAAGGAAGCGACGTTTTGGTTTGGCACACATTTTGCATACCAAAAATCCAAACGGCAGAACTATCGCAGCAGTTAGCGATTGAAGATTGCAAATTAAGAAACGGGAGAAGAGAGAAGAACAAAAAAAAGAAAGGGGTAAACCATTAAAAAGACAAGATGGAAATATGCGCAAAATATAAGCACGCTAGAAACTAAGCATTGAGCATATGACAATTGCCAAATACTCTTCGAATGTTTTGTTGTTAAAGTTGTGAAAATAAATTAGCCAATAAAATGCGGTGTCTTTTTGCCTTTTCATAATTTTAGCAAAGAATTTCAAAATATTGTGTACACAAGATGGACATGAAACAGCGCAATAATAGCCATCATCCATAACCACAACACATTCACAAACCCAAACACACACACACACACACACAACTACGCTTGCCATAATTATATATTATGGCATAGAAAATGTCTCCTGCGCTACACAATATTAAATATTATAGTACTTGCCGGTCCAATAATAAAAGTACGCGCCTATTGGCATAAGTAAGCATGTATGCATATGTGTGTTTATGTGTGAGTAAGTTTAATGAACGTCATTCTCTTTTGTTGTTTTTATTTTTATTTCTTTTCATTTTTGTGCTGTCCAGTTTTCTGTGCATGTGTGTGTGTATGTGATTGTCTCTGGGCGCAACCAGAGATCATGATTATGTAAATTGAGGCAAAGTAAAAGGGAAACTAAATACTATAACTATGTCTTTCGACTTAAACAATAAAAACAATTACTTACAACAGCGACTGTCTAGCTCTTAAACCATACATAATACATTCATTTCTCAGTGCTTGTAGTAAAAATCCAAGCATTTAAGAGATAATTTGCGCATGCAACTTAAATGCGAATGCAGACATTTGCTAAATGATTAATTATGGGTAAACAAGAGTAAAAGAAATTACTAAATATCAATTAGGTGCGCTACATTCACTTTACAATAAACAACAGCGCAGCAGCGGTGTAAAAGACACAAACAACCACACACGCACAATGTTAAAGTTGCTGATAAATGATAAAGGAGTTTGCAGCTTCAATACACGCAGCACAGTTGTGTATACACCCACACACGCACACAAATCACAAGGCGCAGCCGCTTACAAACACACACACACGGGCGCACATGTATTCGCGCCCATTGTCACAATTGGACTTTATTGATTTTTCCTGTACAAGGAACACGACGAATGAGGAAGGGAAACGTCAGAAAACAACATATCAACCGATTCTTAATAGTTTTAATTAAAAACTGTCGCTACACAATTAACAACTAAAACATATTAATGCCATATAGAGCGGTGGAAATGACTGTAAATGTTTAGTTTATTTCTGTAGGTTTGTCACATGCATACATACGAAAAAGAAGATTTTATTGAGACTCCCACACAGAGATGAGTTAATTGCATACCTTGACCAAAAAAAGTTCTTAGTAGCTTTAAGCAGCTGTTGTCTTAATAAGATACATTTCACACTTTATCTGAGTTGTTCACTTTCAGATTTCATTTATTTATAATTCATAAACACTTCGCGATAAAAACAAATAAAAACGCACGTACAACGCTGATAGAGCAACAAAACCGTCCGAACTCAGCGGTTTCGTGTGTTACATTGCTCGACGGTTCCCTAAATCCGTAAATACTGGGGCTCAAAAAATACTAATGGCCGTGACAATAGTGGGGAAATAAATACTAGTATATTGGGAAATGCATCGGACAAGCTATCGAAATGCAAAGTAATCGGTTATTTAAACTGATACAAAACTTATTAATGAACGCTTAAAACAAGTGTAGCATATCAAGACAATGTACCAAAAGTAAAAGAAACAAATTTGAACAATTTATGTGCAAAATATATTCTTTGCATATTTAAAAAGATCGATACGATAAATTGTGGTGGCATGTCGATATTGTTCAGTCAAAAACGCCAAACAAAAAAATAGAGAAAGAATTTGCAAATCATTAGACTTGTAACTGTTAAGGAAGCAGTCCTTGCCACATTTATTCTACAGCAATCAAAATGGAGCAAATGGATGTCGATGTGGATACAGCGGCAAAGCCAAGCACTTCCACCACAGCTGAGGCAGCAACAGCTGCAGGTGATGCTGCAGCCGGTAGCAGCAAACAACAACAACAGCAGCCAAAGGGTAACATAATGGCTGCGCCTGGAACAGTTGCATCGGTAACAATTTCTTTGCATCCATTGGTTATAATGAATATATCGGAGCACTGGACACGCTTCCGTGCACAGCATGGCGAACCACGTCAAGTCTATGGCGCACTTATTGGTAAACAAAAGGGCCGCAACATCGAAGTGATGAATTCCTTCGAGCTCAAAACTGATGAAATCGCCGAGGAAACCATCATCAACAAAGACTATTACAACAAGAAGGAACAGCAGTACAAACAGGTAATGAATATAAGCGTTGTCTGCCTTTGAGTCTTTTTTATTACCAAACTTTTGTGTGATTGTCACAGGTATTCAGTGATTTGGACTTCATTGGCTGGTATACAACTGGTGACAGCCCAACAGCGAGCGACATTAAGATCCAGAAACAAATAGCTGAGATTAACGAATGCCCCATTATGCTACAACTGAATCCATTGGCCCGTAGTGTCGACCAGCTGCCGGTGAAGCTCTTCGAGTCGCTGATCGACCTGGTTGATGGAGAGGCAACAATGTTGTTTGTGCCACTCACATACACGCTGGCCACCGAGGAGGCCGAACGCATTGGAGTCGATCATGTGGCTCGCATGACCACCAATGAGTCCGGCGAGAAGAGTGTGGTGGCCGAGCATTTGGTGGCCCAGGATAGCGCCATTAAAATGCTAAACACCCGCATCAAAATCGTGCTGCAGTACATCAAAGACGTAGAGGCGGGCAAGCTAAAGCCTAACCAGGAGATTTTGCGCGAGGCATATGCGCTGTGCCACCGTCTGCCCATCATGCAGGTGCCGGCGTTCCAGCAGGAGCTCTACACGCAGTGCAACGATGTTGGACTCATTAGCTATTTGGGCACGCTCACCAAGGGATGCAATGATATGCACCAGTTTGTCAACAAATTCAATATGCTGTACGACCGTCAGGGAACGTCGCGACGCATGCGAGGATTGTATCCTTAAGGCGAGCGCAATTAAACAGATAATTAAATTAATATATTTATATTCAATTGCTGCCTATTAAATGAGTAAAATTTCAATTAATTTTCTTTTTATTGTTTATGCAATTTAGATTTTATTCTGTTGTTGGAATTAAGCGGGTTTTGGTTGGCAGGCTGGGGAGGGTGCAGAGCGGAGGGAAACCACAACTGCCCATCATCCTCCTGCTCCTCCTCACCCTCAGCCTACATAGAGCTTCAAGCTACTTAAATTCAATTCAATGTGTCCTAAACACTTAAATATATATTTATATATGTATGTATGTATGTACGTAATATGCGGTGGGCAACGGCTGCTCTCCCTGCTCTAATGATTATAATCATCCAACTTGATATTGGCGGAAAACTGTTGCATAAACTCCACCTCAAGCGGATGCATCTCCTTGGCGGGTATAATCAAAGAATGCAGTGGTCCACCCAAATCGGTGGCACGCATACCATGCAACGTATTGACCACAATCTGTTGTGTATCCTGACCCACACGGGCCAAGCCCACGCACAACGATTGCTCATTGAGCACCGTATTCCGCTCGAGGGCATCCTTCTTCTCCACAATGGTCAGCAGCTGCTGGGCTGCCTCGGCAACGCTCATGAAACGCGGTGGCATGTATTCCTTGCGTTTGCGCATCAGAGACTCTGGTGTGGGCTCCTTAACCTTGATGTCCAGCAGACAGAGTGTGTGCATGTTGTGCAGGCGATTTAGTTTGATTTTATCATAAAAACTATCCGGTTTCCATGTCTCGTCCCAATAGGGTATCGAGACGGTTTCACCAAATTTGTACAATTGCAGGCCACAGCAACCGATGGCATTCATGATGGATGCATTATGTATGACCTTGTAGGGTATGTTCTTCTCCTTGGCGCGCAAAATGAAGTCTGTGTGTGTGGTGGCGCCAAATGGATCGCCGACGACAAGTAGCGCAACATCGGATTCGCCAGCGCCCGCTAGTATCTCATCGGCACCCTGTTCCACCAGGTCACGGTCAGCCAGCAGCACAGGGCGTCCATAGAACTCTTCCTGCAAAAATAAAAAATAATTATTAATAAATTAACAAACACGCTTACACAAAATACACACACACACATAAAGAAAATACAGCACGAAAAACAACACTCACCATATCCTCAAGGCTACAGCCCAGAATTGAGGTATACATTTCCAGGTACACACGACTACATTGCTTTACAATTTCAAGGCCTTTCACTGTAATATCCTTGATATCGCCCAGACCGAGCCCAATTAGGTAGAACATTGTGCGTTAATAGCTCTTTTTGGATTGTTGTGCGCACGCTTTAACCAATTTACTTGGTGCTTGTGTGTGTGTGTTTTTTTTTTTGCAAATTCTAATTAATTGCTGCGGGGATTGAAACCGACACGTGCCTCTGTATTAGATTTGCACCTCGCTTGTTGCTTCTTCACGCGCGGACGACGCGATTGCACTAACATCTGTTTTGCAGTGTTGCCAAGTTTGCCATTTTTCAAGTTCAACTAATTGGCGGCTCAAAGTCGACAAACTTTGGTCACTTTGTCACTGCTTTTCGCAAAGCTGATATATTTATGGTGCCTAAAATGAAGCATCAGCAACCATTTTTGTTCACATTTCGCACAGAAATGTACTTTAACAGCACTTAAAACTTATTAACTCGTATAATAAAGTGAACATCCACATTAAAATTAAAATACTGAAATAAATACTTGAAACATGTGCGTTTTTTCAAATGTTTGGTGCTCAGCACTGGCTGACTATCGAACAATTGTTATCGAAATTCGCCGATTTACAATCAACCTCCACGTGCGGCTAGTAGCTTATGTTTTATTCGTTTTAACAATTGTGTTTAGTAAATAATAAATATGCCGCCGGTGAAGAAACCAAAACCCAATACGATTCCAAAGCCAGCAGCTGTAGCAGCTAAAGGATCCCCTGATCTAAAGAAAAATGTCGTCTCCGGGCAGGTGAGTTGACAAGCAATAAAACAACAACAATTCCGCTAACTGTTAACGACTCCATGTTGACAGCTGAAAAAGAGAATGCCCAAAGAGAAGCCACAAGGCAAGGAACGTCCAGAGCGTGGAGTGGTTATAGTTAAGCATTTGCCCCATGGCTTCTTCGAGCAGCAGTTGCGCAATTATTTTAAGCAATTTGGACATGTCACACGCGTCCGTTTGGCCCGCTCCGAACGCACGGGTGGCAGCAAAGGTTTTGCCTTCGTAGAGTTTGAATACCCGGAGGTGGCCAAAGTGGCTGCCGATACCATGGACAACTATCTAATGTTCCAGAAAGTGGTCAAGGCTTCCTATATACCGCCAGAGAAGCAAAGATTCAATTACTTCAAGAACACAGTGAAGAAAGTCAAGAATAAGGTAAGTCCAGTAAATGTTTAAACTAAATTGATTTTTAAATGTTTTCTCTGGTTTTAGGCTGGCAAAAGTATCTATGTGTCCGCAGTGACCCAGGCTACACAGCGTAGTGTGCAGAAGCTGAACAACTGGAATGATTCTACCTGCCAGAAACGCACTGTGGCTGGCATTAAGAAGATGAAGAAGCTGCAACAGAAATACGAGCATTTGGGCATTGATTTCAACGATATACTGGTTGAGCCAGTCAAGAAATCCAAGGAGGAGTCCACCGATGCCGAAAAGACTAAGAAATCCACCAAGAAGTCCAAGAAACAACTTGAACTGGAAGATTTGCTGGGCAATACCATCAACGAAGACTCTGACGATGAGGATTATGTAGAACAAGACGATGATGATGATGATGTTGAGGAGCCAAGCGGCGATGAAAGTGATGAAATGGAGGATGATGATGATGAGGACGAGGATGAAGAACTACCTCCACCAGTTGTTGCCAAGAAGTCAATAAAGAAAAAGAAGAACACAGCTGAAGAACGCATGGCCGATCTATTGAAACACAAACCAGGGAACAACAAAATCCAAAAGAAGAAGGAATCAACCAAATCCTCCAAACTCAATAAAAAGGCAGCTACACAAACGCTGCAGCTGGCCGATGCCAAGAAGTTGGCCAAGCCAGCGACTAAAGTTGGCAAGAAGCTGAAGAAGAAGTAATTATAAATGTAAATATATTCAATTACCATAAGAGTTAAGTAAACAAAACATTAAATAATTGTGACAAAATGTGATTATTGCTTTGCTGTGACGGACGTTGTCGAAGCCTCGAGTTTGATGCGCTTGCACTTCATGCGGCGATTTTGGAACCAGACCTTCACTTGACGCTCCGTTAGCTCCAAAGCCACAGCGATTTCGTAACGTCGAAATCGGCTTAAGTAATGGGAGTGATCGAACTCAGCCTCCAGCAGCTTCAGCTGTGTCTTGGTGAATGCGGTGCGTTCCTTGCGGTTCGAGGTGGGCATTGGTATTGTCCCAGGTTTGCTGTAGGCTGGAGTCTCTGGGTTTGGAGCAGCTGTAGCTAGACTGGCGGCCAGTTGCTCAGCATCCCAATCATAGGCGGCTGCTTCAGTTGGCCAATTTTCAAGCGGATTGGGTGCATTGTTGAACTGATAGTTGCAATCGTATTCAACGTAGCCTTCGGTTGACCAACGTTTAGTAACATTTAGACAATAATAACTGGATAATTCGGTACAGGAGGAGTTCTTCATGTTCGATCCTAACGCGTGCGTAGTTTTCTTCATACTGATCTGTTTGAAAGACTAGAAATCATAAAGATGACTTTCTTCGGGAGCCTCCGTTTTGGCTCAATCTGCTATTTCACTTAACTTTAAATGATGTGCTACTGATATGATAATTGTGCGCAACATCTGGACCTGTACGGACGGCCGGACACACAGACAGACACAATCTGAGCCGAAGTTGACCATCCGAAACGTCGCGTGCGCTCACTTTCGTCTCCTCCTTCCCCTCCATCCCTCTTCAGTTTATGAAACGATTATGACACCCACAAAGTATGTTCTTGTTGTTGTTTGTTTTAGCAGCGTTTATGACTGCCCGCTGTTGTCAAAACAAAAAGATGGTCTGCAAACGGAAGTAGTCTTCTATCTATCTATCTTCTATCGCAGCATGAGTCAAGTGCTTTGTGTGTCCTATATTAAACGCTCATAAATTCCGCTTCGGATTGTTTTTATAGACAACATATCAATTGCAGGCTCTTTTAACTTTTAATAGACCAGTACGTTTATTGACAGCGCGGAACTCCGACGTGGTACGTAAGTCGTAAGTTCCGCCTTGCTTTGACCAAAAATGTTCTCATTCCTCAATTCAAAAATAGCATCAAGAAACCCGCCAAACTACAAATTACGCGCATCTGGCAGCACTCTAAAGGATTTTAGTACCGCCAATACAAATTCAACATCTGGCAACGCACATTTGCTGCCTACAGTTAGCGATAACAATCTAAAACCATATAGTAGCATAACAAAATAATCCACATATTTATTTAATAACAATGTATTCTCATCATTAGTGCAATAATTTCAAATTAATATTTGTTTGCACTTAGCAACGATCTCTTGTCCAAACGATAAAAACATTAAAACAATCGAGTGCCCACACTTATCGGAATGAACGCATATTTAATCGAATAATGGAAGATTGCGACTGTTTCACATCGATAAGTTGAAACAACAACAGAAAGGCGTCCGTGGTGTTCGGTTCGCGAGTCGCGCATCCGCATCAGGTTTTTTTTTAAAAATTAATTAATTAAATGAATTCACACTGGTATTGAGCTTGTACTAATAGCATAACAAAAATGCTCACGGTCGCCGCTATGATTGGTTAAACCTGCGAGTCGCGGCAGTGGTAGTAAAGCAGCAGCGACTGCGGCAAAGTGTTGAAAGTGGAGAGAGAAAAAGTCTCAAAAAAAAAAAAAACCAAAAATTTTAACAAGTTTTAGGTTGGTAGATGCGGCAGCTGCAAAAAATGCGTTAAAAGAAAGCGACGCCGACGCTAGCGAATAACAGCAATTGAATATTGTTAAATATGAGATCAACAAAATACAAGCAGTCAATTTAGAAGTAATAATTGTGTTGTGTCTGTGCCTCTCCGTTGTCGTGTGTGCTTGTGTTTGTGTGTCCGTTGCGTGCGTGTATTTGTATGCGTTGCGTTTGTGCCTGCGTGTAAGTGAAATACAAAAAGCAATTGTAAATGAGTGCGCGAAGAAGTTGTAAAGTGGCGGCAGCGGCAACCAAGCCCAAAACTTCAGTCAAGCATTTCGAGAAGGAACGCTAAAAAAATATATATATATTCATAATGAAAATATAAAAATTAAAATCAAAGTGCAAATGACGACAGTCGCCAACACGTTGGCAAATTAAATAAAAGTATAAACATAAATACGTAAGTGAACAGCGGTCAGGCAGTCCCAGGTGGTCAAGCAAATAACACCAACAACATATAAGCACACACACACCCGCACAGGGAGCGGCAACAGCAGCGAGCAGAGAGCAGCGCGCAACAGAAGCAGAGCAGCAAGCAGCAGCAGAAGGCGACAACGTCAGCGTCGCTCAATGACCGAGGAATTGAAAGTGGTGCTGCGTCGCAGTCGCAGCGAGCAGCATTCCGGTTTCGGGTTTTCGCTGCTCGGAACAACTGGACTGCCGCATGTCATCTACGACATTGTCGAGAATTCGCCGGCTGCCGATTGCGGTGCGGTAAGTAATCGTCACTCTATGTACACCCATACATATGTTTGCACATATATGCAACACTCGCACACTCACACTTTGTAACTGTAAAAATATCACACAAACACACATACACATATGTTTTTACTACCTCCCCCTTTTGCCTTATCCTCGTACTATGCTTCTTGGCGTTTGCCGCATTCTCTCTTTTGGGATTGCTCTATGACTTCATTCAACCACCGAAGAAACAACATGGGATATAAAAGCAACAGAGTCACCTCAGCATAAGGGGAGTGGGTGGGTTTGGAGGAAGAGGTGTAGGTGGAGTTGAAGATGGCGTCGCACTGCTCATTCCACTTGTGTTGTTGATAACGTTTGAGATGATGTTGAAGAAGAACAAGATAAATGCACTTAATATTTTGCTGCAGATGAAACTTTGTCGCAAACCGCGGCGACCTCATGTCATCGTTGTCATCGAAATTGTTTTTGTTGTTGCCCATCCCTCGCCCACTGTGATGTCATCATGACACTTGCTTTGTGATTGAGATTGGAATTGTGGTAGGGGTGCGGGCACTGGCTAGCAAAAGAAGCACACACACATACATATATCAATTTTCGCTTTGGTTTCGCTTCTATTTACTTTTGTTATTGAAATTCCCATGAATTGCCTTTGCTCATTTTGATTTCGATAAATTTGTGGGTATGTGTGTGTGTGTGTACTGTATGTGTGTTTCTATATCTTTCTCCCTCGCTCTCTTCCAATCAAAAGCAAAAACTGGCAATTCTTTCTTTTTTACTGAATCTAAAAATGTATTTAAATTTCCATTTTAATAAATCTACAAGGCATTAAATCATTTGCAAGCTGAAATCGTGACGCAAAGATTCTTAAGTTTATTTGTATACTATAAAAAAAATAAAGAATACATTAATTAGCAATTTATTTTTCTAAATGTTTAAACTATGATTAAAGTATTGTATCATTTGATAAACCAGATAAAATTTGTGTTTGTTTACTTCATTATCTCAGATATTTAAGTTTAAACTGTATAAATATACCTGTGTTTATAAAGTTTTCTTCAAATTTGAGACGTTGCCAAGATGATTATATTTCCAGATTGCTTATTTAATATGAAACCTCTTGGAATTGGTCTTAAATACAAACAGATACTCGTATCTATTCGGCGAGTAAACTATTTGTACAATTATATCTTTATAGACACACACACACACACACATACGTTTGTTAGTCTCCTTTATGAGTATACATTTAAATACGAAGAAAGGTTTGAAGAAACAAGAGAAGAGGACGGACAGACAGACAGATTGGGTGGGATCGGAAATGATTCGTTTGGAAAATGTCCACACGTACTAAGGGCTTGGAAAACGTGTTGCACATTTCAATTGCAGTTGAATTCACTGAAATCTTTAATTGATTTGAGTTTTCAACTTCGTTTAAAAGAAATGCACACAAAGTAAGCGAAACAACAACAAAAACAGAAACAATCACAACAAAGCCAAAGCTATAAAAAGTAAATGCAAAGACAAAATTATAAAAATAACTCGAACTCACATAAACACAGCCACAGTTGCAATGTATGCGTGTGTGTGTTTGCATACATAAAACTCGCGTATTCGCTTAATAATTATCAAGCAAAGCTGAGAGAAAAAACAACGTAACAAAACAAAACAAGAAACAAAATGTTTGTGCACGATTAATATTGTTGCTTTTTGCATTTTCAAGTTTAATTCGCACGAGTTTATCAACAATAACGAGTGATGCGTGAAAGCGAAGAGATTTTAACAATAAATTCACGAAAAAGTACAAAACGTGTTTGGAATTTAAACAAATTTGAATTACCAAATCGTGTACAAGGCAGGAAAATATAATACCCTCTGAAAAGGGCTAGAAACATATGGGTATCCGTTTTGTAGAACTTTCTAAACTCCTGATTACAATAATTTTCTCTATGTACATAAAATAATTCTTGTGTGGTGTCGGAAACGCCTATTTAATGTGTTGCATATTTTACTACACAAAATTATAGGGTATAAAAACCAGATACGCATGCACAAATGACAACAAAACGAAAGAAACTATCGTGAATGACAACAACAGCAGCAGCAGCAGCGACGTTTCACGCCGCCGGCAGAGCCAACCAACTTGTCGACTTCGCTGCCGGCGTTGTAATCACGCAAACACTCACACATACGCACGCACACAGACGTATTGAGACACGCACACCGACACGCACTTTTTCAATTTGTTATTATCGCTTTCGCTTACAACTTGTTGTTGCTCACGGGCAGCGCGACGAGACGCTTCGCGACGCGACGTTTGTCGCCTTGTTTTTGTTTTCGTTGTTTTTGCTGTTGTTGTTTTTTGCGCGCAGTCTATCTCACAACAAAGTTGTCTGCATTTGTCAGCTTGACTTTTCTCTGACTGTTGTTTTCATTCTTGTGGCAAACACAATTTTTCAATGAGTTGTGAATTGTGTAAAAACTCTCTAGATAAATACATGTACACAAAAAGATGCGAGATACAAAGATACGTGCATGCTAGTATGTAAATAAAGTTGAATAGAAATATGTACACAGATAGTACTTGTGTATGAACATGTGTATGTAATGTATGTGTGTTCATAAATAAAATTTCTCACATTAGTGCAGGACCGTGATTTTATCGATAGTTGCCATTTTTGGCATTGCCCAAGCCATTAAAATTTGCAAATGTTGCCAGATTTTTTAATTGTTTTCATATTAATTGAAATTAAACTCTTTAGTTTTTGTAGGGCCTTTGAAGGCCTTTTATTATTATATATAGCTTTATATTCATATACAATTTAATATAGCTTACAAGAGTCTGCAGCTTTCAGCACATATTGTAATACTTGCATGCCTGTAAATGCGTTTATTTCCACACACTTTCCAGTCGACTGTTGACGTGTTCCCTTTGTGCCTCATGCACATGCTCCTCTCCTTTCCTACCCCCTTCCTCGTTTCTTGTTGTCTGCCACTTGTGCTATTGCTATTGTTAGTGTTTTTGTGTTGCACTTCCTTTGTGTGCTTGTTCTTGGTTTTGTGTTTGTTTATGCACAATTTGATACTACAACGACTGGCAAATTTGTATTAATTGTCTCGGTGAAATAGAGAAACTAATGGGGGAAAAACACAGTTAATGTATGGCATATCGTATGTTCATTCGTCTTAATGATGATGCATTTGTATCATTAATCAATTTCATGGTTCTCAAACCATAAACTTCATTTGTTTTCGGCTTCACACTAAATTGCTTTTTAATTTTTACCTTGTGTCCCTATAAATTTAACTGTCTATGGCGTCATTTGGAGCGAGAACTGGATCAGTTCGTATTTCAATTACAGATGTACTCGGAACTGGTTCAAGCGCATTACCACTTTTAATCACACGCTGACCATACGGCAATAACACACACACAGAGGCACACACACTTATATCGGGCCAACCCATTTCCTCAGCAGCCTCTCTGTGTTTTTCCTCTACTTCATTCTCAGTTCTTTCTCATCTTTTGTTTGGTCGGTCTTGCAAAATTCTAACGCTTTGCTTAATTAGCCTTTAGCTGGAAGTGACTAACGACTTTTCTTGTTGTTGTTGTCGTTTTTTAGCCTGAAAACAAATTAATTGTCGCAGACAAGCAGGCAAACAATAGAAACAAAAGAAGCACAAGGCTATATTGATTTTTTTTTTTTATTGTTGTCTATGTGCGATTTTTATACATCACATACCCACACACAGACACACAAACACACGCACACAAGCAAATGCCTGTAAGTATATTGCAAATGGTCGTTTTCGATAACTGGTCGCCTACCGCCGCCCACATCTATCGTGAGATAGGGGAATCTCAAGAATGTTCAGAAAAAGTTCAAATGCGAGCCAATAAAATTAACCAATTAAGTCGTTCATTTAAAGATTTTAGTATCTTTGCTTTATACTAATTGTAATTGGATTGAGTTGGGTATAAATTTAGAGTGCATTAGTCAAGTCAGTTTTTAACCATTAAAAATTTGTTTCCAACATAAACAATAGTTTGTGATTTCTTTGTTTGAAAATGATTTTTTATAAAATAAAAATATTGAAAAATGATCAAAGTGACTTTCTTTTTTAGCAAATTGCAGTATTTATATCTTTGAACTTTAGCGAAGAAATTTAAGCTCTAGAAAACACAAAACTGTCACTGAGTTCAATGTGCGTAGCACGAGATGGTGGGTAGGTCACGATACGACACGCTACAACAACAAGAACGATATCTACATGAGTTACAGTTACTTGCACGCGACATTTTTGCCATTTCGGTAAATGTCAACGTTCCGCGTATGAGCAACTAGAGAAAGACGTTTGTATGTGTGCGTGAGTGTATAAGTATAAGTGTTTATGTAGGTTCACTGAGGTTCCTCGGTTCGCTTGACAAGTCAAAAGTGCACACACTAAAGTGAATTCGCTTTAATTGAATTACAAAAGTAGCAAAAATTGTGAGCGCGCGTTTATTAAGTTAGCTTTTAATGTTGGCTCAACGGGATTGGCGTGTTATGGGAGGGGGCAACGGGGGTGGGAGAGTGGGTGAAGCTGAGACGCCGAGAGCTCAGCTCACTCGATGGCTGTGGTTCGTTGCACGCCACGGCACAGCGCACAGCGGCAGTGCAGCAGCAGCAACAACAACAATCAGCTAAATAATAACCAAGAACAATGAGTGCATAAGGCACTCGGCATGCAAAAAGCAGCGGCAAGCAAAGAAAGCGCAGTGTGCAGTAAACTTTGCGCTAAATCTAAGCATTATATTAAAAGAGTGTTTGTTTGTGTGCGTCCAAGCGTCACAAAAGACGCTGCCAAAACCCAGCAAGAAAAGCTACAACTACACACATACAATTAAGCATATATTACACACATGCATGTACAAGTGTCTATATCTGTATGTGCGTAAGCATGTAGAAATGGCTGCACTTTGTCTGACAGTGTTGCCACTTGGCTGCTGTCTGTTGTCTGTAAATTGAGTGGCAGCACTTGTCGTCGTCATACATCTCAAGCTTTTTACACGTGTGATGCTTAGCACTGTGTGCGTATAAGTGTGTGCATGTAAGTGTTTTTTCTTGTCTTCTTTGTGCTGTTTGCATTCGCTAGCCGCTTTTAGAACGCTCAATTAGACGCAAAGTGGCCGATGAGCCGGCCGGCTGAAGTCGAAGTTGAATAGGCAAAGTAACCCCCACTCCTCTTGCAAAAAAAAAAAAACTATTGGCCTGGTTAAGCAGTAATTTTAGCCTACTACATTTGCAACAATGCAGCAGCGCAAATCAATAACAAAACGAACACCAAAAATAAACTTGTTTTCAAAACATTTTTGTTGCTGTCTCGGCTGTGGGTAAGTGTGTGTGTTGGTGTGTGCATGTGCGTGATTTTGTGTTCTTGTTTGTAGTTTTGTTTTCAACTCGCATTTTACGTTTTTGCACAAAATCCAAATACAGGTCACACCGAGAATACATACAAACGTCTGCTTGTATGTATTTATGTGTGTTTATGCAAACATTGCTCGGTTCGGCTCGATTTGAAGGGGTTTTTACAAATCGTGCTAATTCCTTAGCTATCCGGTATTTTTATATAGTTTATTTTGCATTTACACAAAAGTAGGCAAAAGGCAAAGCAGCTGTGTGTGAAAAATGTCGTAAAGAATTCAAATTCAACTCAAAAATGTACACAAACCAGCAAACACACTCACACACACATACTTACAAATTCACGGAAAAATAAACAGTTAGAATTGCGCTAACAACTTGTTCTCTGAAAGCCATTGCGTTATTATTTTATTTTAAACTACATTTAACGGTAAGGGAATTTAACGTCTTTCATTTTTTGTTGTTTTTGTTATTTCTTTTTCGTTTAGTAGTGCGCTAAATTGGCAACGATCCGTGAATAACTCAATCGTCAGCCGTTTTTATTTGGAAAAGAAATTTACGTTAAAAGTGTCAGAATTAACATAGTATTTAAATTAAGAGAATTGAGCAATCCAAAAAAAAAGAGTTAAAATGGTGCCATTTGCTATTCAGAACTTCCGGCTCTCTTCAGATTACACAACACCCTCTCTTATGAGTGTGTTATAATAAAAAGAACGTATTGAGAGTGGAGTGAGAGGGGCAGCGCTTATTGCGCAAATATAACTGTGATCATTATAAAAAAAAGAAGGGAAACACAATGCGAATGGTTCAGATTTGCTAGCAAGGTCGCCCCCAAAACATATTCACACATATTATATGAATGAAAAGTGGCAAACTATGACTGACTGCAGTGTTGCTGTTGTTGCTGCTGCTGCTGTTATAGAATTAGGGATGTGCTAAACTCGTTTATCATGGACAGTAAAAATACATGGTATTTAAATGAGACGTCACAGCAAACTGACAGGCAGCACTACTAACACATGCATACACACACTCACACACATGGCTGACAAGTATGATGATAAATGACAGACATGGCCCTCTCTTCTGCATAGTGATGGTCACTCTATTCACAATGGTTCACGCTGTGAACACAAGTGGCAGAGTTGTCGCTGATGCTGCAGCTGCTGGCACTCCAAATATGGGGAAACAACAGTTTGCCACCCCTCGTTTTGCCCACTTCAAACTTGACGCGTTGTGCCCTAATTTGTTTACCTATGATTAAAGATATGCACCTGTCTCTCCAGCTGCGACAGGTGCGATATTTTATTCTTTGATATGCAAGGCTAGGCAACCCACGCAAAAGGTTTTTGTTGTTGCTTTTTTTTTATCTATAGCTTACATTGATTTTCAATAAATTTCATGTTTCTTTTGAGTGACGCAAAGAGGTAAAGGTAAATGCTTGTTTATTATTATTTTTTGCACTCACTGTTGGCCTCGAGTCGCATAACGGTAATGTTGAAGACAACACTCGTAGTCGTCGTTCCGTGAGTTTTCGTACTTGACTAGGTCATCGCCATGTCGCTGAAATTGTTCTTGTTGTTATTGTTATTATTGTTATCGTCATCGATGGCATTGCGATGACACTAATACAATCAATCCCAATCCGTTGACTTGTTTACCTACCGATTACCGCCCCGTTGATTGTAATTGGGTGGGCGTGCAATTGTAGTTGCTGCTTATTGTTAATTGATATTACTGGCACAACAATAAAAAACTGATTCACAGACTGTGAATATATCGCTGTCATTGAATATGAATTCGAATTTGAGTCTGAGTTCAAGTACAGGCAACTGTCCCAAAATAAATGTGTACATATGTATTAATTGTGTTTCAATGATTTGGACACTAATTGTTCCATTAAGTGTTTATTTGTTATTCGATAGTCAGACGAGACGCCAATGCTAAATTGTTATCAAGGCACCCCAGTAGGGTATGTTATCAGTACCTTTTATGACGTTTTAATTTGATTTAAATGCGATTAGTTCTACCCCAACCCCCACCCACAGTAAACAGCTTAAATAAACAACTTGGCTTGCCGTTTAAAAGCGCTTATTAATTAACGTTCCAATTGGCTTCATTTATCATTGTCGCAGCCATCTGGCATCTCTGGCGCTAGCGACAGCTTGAAATAACAAAAAAGATGTTGGTATTGGTGGACGATAGGCAAAAAGGATCGAATTTACTATTTTGATTGGGCATGTAAATAAACATACACACACACTATCTCGCGTATACAGTTACTTCCACATGAATATGGCGTGAAAGGGAAATGCCGGCTAAATAAACGACAAGCGAGCGAGCGACAACAACAAGCAAATGCAATTTCTTTGTCATGCGTGTGCACTCACACATTCACATGTCCCTGTGTGCATGTGTGTGTGCTGCTAATTTGCATGAAGTGCGAGTAGGCATGAGCTGCGTGCACTGGTGTTGGTGCCGATTACTATGCTCAAGTGTTTAATTACAGCTTGATGCTAGAGATTGGTACAAGCCATTAATGAGATTTTGACGTTTACTTGTATGTATGTGTGTCTGTCGGCAATTTCAATTACATTTACACTCTAAAAAGTTCTTCTATTAAGGTGTTTTCTCTTTCCCTTTGTTAATTCATTCTGCAAAGCATTACGTAAATGTGTGTGTGTGTAGGAAGTGTGCATTTACCAGGGGAATAAAAATTAATTTTTTTCAATGACATTCGCCTTTTACAGCAGCCGCTTGCTGCACTTGTTTCTCTTTGCCGGGTTTAGTTGCTCTTAAATGCGCTCTCTTAGTTGAGTAATAGGCAAGCGCTTCTCATCATGCAACTCTGCGCTCATCTGTTCGTCTATTGTGAATGTAACCCATGCACATTCTGATTTGTTTGCATGTGTGTGTGTGTGCGCGCACACCGCATAAATTAGTGCAATACCCATAGTTTAATTAGTCAGTTTGCCTGCGTGGTGAAAAGCAAAACCATTCTTGGTAGACAAAACAAAGGCGACAAAATCGGTTTGGCGTGTGAAACTTTCGTGCATAAATTATTTATTAGCGTAGAGGAACAGTTCATGTGTGTGTGCTCATTAATTATGCAATAAAACAAATTTTAAGTGCGTTTGGCTTTAAAGGACTTTGATAAGGAGAAGTGCGTACCAGTCTAAAAAGCGTACCAAAATATACAAAAGAGACAACAATTTGACGTCAGAGGCGCCAATGCCGCCGAATCATTTATTATTGTTGTTGACACGCTGCTGATGCGAAGGCGGCCCAAAACAAGCAGCAAAAATCAGAATTAAAAATAGTTTACAAGTGACGACAGCGACAACATTGGGAACTCGTGTTACTTTTCCCTCCAACGTCGCATGGGTGGGTGAAAAATAACAAAAGACTGTTAGAAGAGGAAAATCAATAAGCGTTTTTGTTGGCAAATCATTTCTGAATTTTCAACAGAATATTTAATTTCACTTTCCTTCTCCTTCCCACACTTGCAGGTTGAAGCTGGCGACGTTATAGTAAAAGTCAATGGCATCGATGTGCATCGCTATACAACGAAGGAAGGCAAGTTTTTTTTATCGATATACGATAGTAGTTATTTACGTTATGGTGATTCCTGCAACGGATTAAGATTTGTTTTAGATTTGATCAGCAGTTTAAAAACTTTAACAAAACTAAACGAATGATGGTCTTAAATTTTATTAATTAACTAAAACTAATCTTAATTAGTTTGTGGAATCCCTCTTCTTAGGTATTTATATTTAATTTATGATTTATTTTTAGTGCTCAAATGCCTGAGGCTGTCGGAGAACTTAGTAACGTTGGAGCTGAAACGAGGCAAGTGACAATAATAATAATAATTAAAATTTAATAAACTAATGTTGTTGTTGCTTCCCTATCTGTCGCACAGATCCCAAGTTGAAGGCGCGCATTAAAGAGCAATTGGCAAATACGCAGAGTCCACATTACGTGGACATAGAATCTCCCATCAATATCTACGATTACAGCAGCAGTGCGAACGCATCGCCAAAGCAACAGCAGCGTCATCATAATAAGGGCGCAGCTGGAACGCCTACAAATGTTGGTTCGCCTGCGCTAAAGTATAAATCGCCAACACATTTGCCAGCGCTGCGACAGAATTCGCCAACAGCAGCAACAGCAACGGGAATCCAAACCTTTGCCGCCTCAACAACCACAACAACAACAACATCGCATACACACAGTCGCAATTCTTCCGCCAGTTCAACCAAAATTCAAATGGTTGAATCGACAACGATAACGACAAGTGTAAGCAACAGTAACATTGCCACATCACCAACTGTTGGCGGTGGTGTTGTTGGTGGTGGAGACGCCACATCGCCAACATTTCGACCCTCACGCATTCCACAAGCACTCAAATCTGTTGCTGCCACTAAACAGATGCCACAACTGCAATCGCCACAACATAAGCGTCCACGCCCCTCACAGATACCCACTAAAGCAGCCAACGGCAACGGATTGCAGCCACAATCGCAGCAGCAGCAGCTACAGCATCCAGCTGCACCTCCACCTCTACAGCATTCAAACAGCTACAGCGGCAGTCCGGCCACAAATCGGCAACGTTATACGGATCGGGATCCGGAACCGGAGCCCAATTCGGCGCCACCGCAGCCGGCAAAAGCGCCACGCTTTGAGGCGTACATGATGACGGGAGATTTGATATTGAACCTCTCAAAGACGCCACAATCCAGCAGCTTACTGGCCGCACAAGCCAAGAAGGTAAATTAGAAACAAAGATTTCTTTAGACGAAAAATTAAAACTTTTCTCAATTTTTTCAGGTGGACAGTTTGCGTGACTTTCCCAAACGAAATCTGGGAACTGCACGTGCCAATGGCGCTCTAGCTCCACGTGCTTCGGGTGAATCGTCGCCCACATCCTCCTCGTCGGTGGACTCGCCCACCAACACGGCCAGTTCGGATTCGGTTAAGCGAGATGCCAAGTTGCAGCGCTGCCAGCAACAACAGCAGCAGCAGCAACAACAACAACAGCAACGTGATAGCATCAACAACAGCTACAATCGTCGGGATTCACTCACCAATGATACGTTGTTGATGTGCGAGGAACTGGAGCGAGATGAGGATGCTACAGTTGACTACGATGATCATAAACGGCAGCAGCAACGTCAACAACAGCAGCAACAACAGCGCTACAGGCAACAGCAACATCAGCAGCAGCAGCAACAACAACAGCAGCAGCAACAACGTTATGAATACTACCAAAACGAGGATGAACTGGATGCAGATCCAGAGGAACGAGAAGAGGATCAAACTCATTATGACATCACAAACATTGAGACGTATCAGAGCGGCATGGGACGCGGTGACGAGGATGACAGCGATCGTCAGTGTCTGGTCGATGATGATGACGACGACGATGATGTTTACAACGAGGAGGACAACGATGCTGGCGATGAGGAATACTCAACGAATTCACTGGGATCTGGTTCTGGCTCCGGTTCGGCCAAGCAGCGAATGCGTGCACTCAAGCAACGGAGTCTGGCGAGGCAACAACAGCAGCAACAACAACACCAACAGCAAAGGAATCGTGATGCTGTGGATTGTGCTGGACGTGCCACAGCTGGTTACTCAGCATCCACATCGAATTCATCGGGAACAGTTAAAAGCGAAGCTTTGCTGGCACTGGGACAACAGGATGAGACATCCTTTTCAGTGCCAACGTCACCCATATCACTGTCGGCGCCTCTAATTGATAAGGAGACGGCCAGTTCGGTGCCCACCAGTCCAGAACCACCCAGTTCACTGGGTGCACCCAATGCGGACTCGAGTAGTGCCGCCATGGGTGGCAATGGAGCTGTTGTTGTGCGTCGTCACAATGGTCATGTGGTGCGGAAATGTGATGCTGCCGGTTTTCGCACCAGCAAATCCGAGGATCATCTGCAGCAAATACAGCGCGAGGGCATTGCGGCTGTGATACCCATCGATATCGATGAGGATGTGAATAGTTCGCTGAACACGCTGCTCGATACATGCCACGACTCGGAGGACTCGCAGGTGAGACTAACGGATTCGTCCACCTGGAGTTTATTTATACAGACACTTAGGTCCTGCAGTCTAGCCAGCATTTAGCCAGAGATTAAGGAGTAGAACAAAAGAAACCAAAAGGAAAACACTTCCAACTTAGAGAGTTTTCAGTTTTTCTTATTTTTAAACGATTTGTTAAAGTGTAGTTGATTTCGAAGTATCCTTGTATGTGTGTTCCATTCACGTAGTGTTGGTAATCCCTCGATTCATCAGTTTGTGTGTGTATATAGAAAGTATCATCAGCAGTATCGAAATCATTCATCCATTTCATACTTTCATACATCATAATGTTTAAATTTGTATGTAGTTATTTAACCTACTCGTTACTCGTTACTTTGTTACTCGTTACTATTTGACTTTTATACTACTCTGTTGTATACTTAACAACATCTATCTTGTCTATCTATCTTACTCTCTTACCTTGTGTTCTATTTTCTTTCTTTCTTTCTATCTAAACTTCCTACTTTTCGTTAAACTCTTCTTTCATTCGTTACTTTTGAACTAAAACTTGTTAATACGCAAATTTCTTAAACACCACAACGACAACAAATCGCGTGCTTTCTATCTAGTCGACAACAACTTCGGCAACAACCGTTATAAACAACTCGTCGTCGTCGTCCTCGGCGCTGAATAACAACGAGAACGAGTGCGCAAATGACAGCGAGATGAGCAGCTCCAACAACAACAATAACAATAACGAGTTGGCAGCAGTAACAACAACAACTACAACGACAACAGCAACAACTAGTCGCGGCTGCAATAAATTAAACTATATTTTACGCAAAAAGGTTGCCATTTATTAAGCATGGCATGTTTTTAAAACTATAAATCAAAAAACAAAAAAAAAAAAACATTTACTAATGTGATTTTGATGTGCTCATTTTTTATTTGCAAATTCTTGTGTTTGTTGCCTGAGCTTTTTCGCCCAAAAAAACGTTTGTATTATGTAGTTAAAGTAGTTAAAAAACAACAGCAAAAAGAAAACGAACTCAGAAACTTTTTCAAAAACGCTTTAAAAACAACACACAACATTATACACATACTCACACACACACACACACACAGGGAGACAGTTACACAAATGCAATTGTGGTTCTTTGTAGGGCAATCTTCAGAGATATGGAAATTTCAGCGCTAATTTGATAAATACTACCTATTCTAGACATATATCTATATATACATATATATTCGTTGATAGTTCTTCAATTGGCCTATTACTAATTTATAATTTTCTGCTTCAGGCATCGAATCGTGATCGCATCGTTTGGACTTATAATGCGCCATTGCAGCAGCTACTCGAGCAGCAGCAGCAGCAACAACAGCAGCAGCAGCAACAACAACAACAGCAGCAGCCGCAGCAGCAATACTACGGTCAGCAATCGCATTCAAATTCACATTCAAGTTCCATTAGTTCATCGCCTCAAAATTCGGCTGCCGGCAGTCCGGCGTCGCCCACATCGGTGTCCTCGTCCGTGATGTCGTCGTCGGGCTCGAAGAGCGCACATCAGCAACAACAACTGCAGCTACAGCAGCAACATCAGCAGCAACAACAACCACAGCAGCCAACTGTTGCCATGCCGGGTCTGTTGGCCTGTCCAAATGGTGGTGGTGTTGTTGGTGTTGGTGGTGCTGTTGGTGTTGGTAGTGGTGCTTATGGTGGTGGTAGTGGTGGTGGTTTTGGCAACGATCAGAGCGTCTCAGAGGCCATTTCAAATATCTCTAGTCCCGACTATCAAGACGACGATAATTTATTGAGTTCTCGCGATATTCTAGGCGGCATGGTACTTAGCGATCCCAGCGACTCGGATTCCACCATACTCGTCTCGGATGCGGCGTCCCAGCAGCGTCAGCAGCAGCAACAGATCAAGCAACAATTGCGTGCCCAACAACAGCAGCGGGAACGTGAACGAGAACGTGGTCGTGACTGTGATCGTGAGCAATCCGAGCACAAATTGGTTATACAAGTGCGTGGTTTGGATAACAGCAATACCAGCAGCGCTACACGATCTGAGGACGATGGCACCACCATAACCGAGGAGCCACTAACGGCAGTGGGCGCTCGAGACGCCTCTCCGCCCGTTTCGGATGATGGCAGCGATGTGGAGTCACTGCACTCGTATCATTATTCACCCAAGGCCGTGGACATGCCATCGGCCATACGCCTGGCCAAAAGACTGTATTCCCTTGATGGTTTCAAGAAAAGCGATGTGTCCCGGCATCTCAGCAAAAAGTAAGCTCTAAGTTCACTCCATTTCATTTCCACTTTGTATTAACTTTCCGATTTCTGTTTCTAGCAACGACTTTAGTCGCGCCGTGGCCGATGAGTATCTGAAACACTTTAGTTTTGATAAGAAATCTCTGGATCAGGCGCTGCGTGAATTTCTGCAGCAGTTCTCGCTGTCTGGAGAGACACAGGAGCGTGAACGTGTGCTCGTCCATTTCTCGAAACGATTCCTTGACTGCAATCCTGGTACATTCAACTCACAGGATGCTGTACATACGCTTACCTGTGCCATTATGCTACTCAACACCGATCTGCATGGCCAAAATATGAATCGCAAAATGAGTTGTGCCGAATTCGTGGATAATCTGGCCGATCTCAATGATGGCGAGAACTTTCCCAAGGATGTCCTCAAGTATTTGTACCAAGCTATCAAAACAAAGCCACTCGAATGGGCACTGTAAGTGATACCATCAAATTCCAATTCCATTAAGATACTATATGAATACACTTGCTTACAGGGACGATGAGACGGCTGATCCGCAGCAGCAGCGTGGGGGAAATAGCAATAATACACTAACTGGCGTCAGTCAGAATCCTTTCCTGGATGCACCAGAATCCGCCACAGCTGTGGAGTACAAGAAGGGCTATGTGATGCGGAAGTGCTGCTACGACACGAGCTTCAAAAAGAGTGAGTACTACGTTAAATTCCTCTTGAGGTAAGATTAATGTTTCTGTCTTTTATACAGCTCCCTTTGGCAAACGATCGTGGAAAATGTTTTTCATCACTTTGCGCGATCTTGTGCTGTATCTGCATAAGGACGAGCACGGTTTTCGCAAGAGTCAAGTAAGTGAAGTGCAGATCAACTCTTTTTGAGTCTCAACTCATTGTTCTTATCTATAGATGTCTGACAATCTGCACAATGCGATACGCATACATCACGCACTGGCCACCATGGCCAATGATTATACCAAGAAACAACATGTGTTCCGACTGCAAACAGCCGATCAGGCCGAATATCTGTTCCAAACTAGCGACTCGAAGGAGCTGCATTCCTGGGTGGAGACCATTAACTATGTGTGTGCAGCTTTCTCAGCACCACCGCTGGAAGGTGGCGTCGGTAGCCAAAAGCGTTTTCAGCGACCACTGCTGCCCAGTGCACAGACAAAGCTGCTAATGGTGAGTGTTACTTATCTATACTTTAAACTTTACTAATTTGTTTGACTTTGTAGAAGGAGCAACTGGAGTCGCATGAGTCGCAGGTGGCGCAATTGAAGCACGAATTGAAAGAGCATCAAAAGACACCTGTTCCCAGCAAGGGTTTGCCGCTGCAGAACTTTAAGGAAAAGGAGAGCTATTTGCAATACGAAGTGAGTGCTTTAAAATAGGTTTTTACTAACTAAAACTAACGTTTCTCCTTACTGCATTGCAGCTGCGACGCTATGAATCCTATGTAAGCATACTTACTGCCAAGCTGATTGCTGATCAGCAGCCATTGGAGTTGCAGTGTCAGTCGGGAGCACAGCAGCCAACGCTCGAAGAGGACGCAGATACATTCCCTGTGGGCACGGGCGGCACAGTCACAGCTACGCCCACAACGCCACAAAGTATTCACACACAACAGCAGCAGCAGCAGCAGCAACAACAGCAGCAGCAGCAGTCAACAACCAACAGCAGGTACAGTCAGCAACAACGATCCAGGAACTCCTCATCCAGCGGCAATGCCCAGCAGGACATTGGCTGACGCGTAATGGGAGTTTTCTCAGCTTGTGTGGTTTAATGCTAAATCGATTGGAATGTTCCTTGAATCCTTGGTTGATTTTCTAATCCTGTTCTATCGAGTTTCTGATTTTTATTAATCGCTGCTGTGTTGTTTCTGTTCAGCTTTTTGTTGCTTTGTTTAAGCGCTGTCCCTTTTATTTTTGATAATCATTTAATTATATATGTATACATCAACTATATATATATTTAATGTAAATATCAAATATTGTTTATAATTTGTTCTTTTCGCTTTGTGTTGCGTGTGTTGTGTCCAAATATGGTGTTTTTTTTAAAGCTTTAATTAATTCATTAATAAACCAACAATTAATTCATACCCAACTGTCGCACTTAGTGAATAATACTACAATTTAAAGCCTAATACTAAAAACAATGTTTTTTTTTGTGTTTTAAACAAAAAAAAAACCACACAAACTACTGTGAAAACTCAAAGTAAAACAATTCATAAGTTTTTTAAGCTAAAAGCAAGTTTCGCATAACTATACTTAACTTAAAAAAAAAATAGAAATAGAATGAAAATATATAAACAAATGTTTTTGAAGCACTCGTATTAAACGAAACAATTTTTGGCGTTCAAAATATTAAAATAGAAAAGAAATTACACGATAAAGTGGTTAAAATAAAGTAGTAACGTTTAATGTTTATACCTTGCCTAAACAAAAAATTCTAAATATACATTTAAATTTTGGAATTGTCGTTTTCAAAGCAGACAAATCCAAAAATTATATAAAAATTAAACATTTTAAAGTAGAGTATAACAAAGTTATATAATTACAACTCTGTGAGACACACACACTCACACACACACACATACATAACTTGCTATTTGTTGTTTAGCCAAACATGTCACACATACACCCACACACACACCTGTAAACGTATACATATGTATAAGATTCATGCTAACAAGTGGACATATCCCCATGCCAAAATGCTACTCCAACTACACTTGTTTCCAGCGTTTTTATACCACTGTTCTGTTTTGCGTTATGTTTCATATCAAGCAAAGTAAAAGCAAAAGCAAAAAGAAACCCAAAAGAAGAATTCTTGCATTTTACAGATGGTTCGACGGCGCCTGCTGTTGTGTCGCCCCCTGGCGGCATTTACTCTCCTATTTCAAAAGCCATCATTGAACACACACATACACAAATACCAACACATTTGAAATTAGTCTACATTTGCTTAGCAAATACAAAAACAAAAACTATGAACAACAACCGCACACACAACAGAGCATCAGCAACAACAACAAAAACATCTACAAGAGCAGCAAATGCACTTGGAAGGCGCAAAGCGACACAATCTATCTGCAACAACAACATCAACTACAGCAACAAGAACAACTCTCTTAATCTCGCTCTCTCCTCTCTTTCTTAAAAATGGCTTGCCTTAAATGTGAGCAAGTCTATGCAAATTTTCAATGTACTCTTCATCTCAATTGTCAACTGTCCAGTTTGTATAGCTTGGCTGTATATACATTCAATTATCACTCGCCCTTTTTATTTACTTATTATTTTTTTACATCTTAAAACATTTCACATTTTATCTCAAAACAATTCACAACTATTTTTTAATAATACAAAAATTCATTTTCACTTTGCAGAAAAGAGAAGAAAAAGAAATAATTACGATTTTTCGTTGCGCTATTGATTATTGATCATTTTAAATCGACACACACTTTCTTATAAACACACACTCTCACAAATGTACACAGATCGGCAAATTGGTAAGTTAGTAACTAATTAAATTTAATATATTTCATATTTATTTTTAAATTTCAATTTTCTTTCTATTTGTTTCACACAGCCAAATTGTAATACACCACTCGCACACCAATACATCACTCTCACACACACATACTCTGGAAAGGATATGGGAAGGGGGCTAATCAAGGGGGGCGGGGGATTGGAAGGAAGAAAGGGAGGGGAAGAGATTCACTCACGCGTTGCGGCAGTGCCGTTATATGCGCCTAAAAATAACAGTCTGCCAATAATTCAGAATTTATGTACATTTCTCTTAAGCTACATAACATTATGACTAATTGTAATTTCGAAGAGTTGTTAAGGGTATTAAGGTCCTACATACATATATATGGCAAAATGATCGTTCAACAGAAAATTGGCAAAGCTAAATCTACTAAGATTTCGATTAATTTTAGGACCGTTCGAACCCATCCAGCTGATGTTTTGCAACATTTCATTAAAAACCAACATATTAAAGAATATATGAATAAATTATGTATATCAAATACATATGTATATCGAATCTGACTATAAATTTGATAATGACAAATTTTGCTGTGAGCAAAACTGTCATAAAATCCTTAGTTCTGACGTACAATAATAACTCATATGGTTTTACAAATATCTAGATATATTTATTGCGAGGCTATATTGTCATTATAAAGCCAAGATCGCTCCTATCTTAAACAATATTTGCTCGATTGCTAGAGATTCTGTTTCTGATTCTGCTGAACGGTTTTTTGTGTGTTGTACCGAATTAAAGGAGCATTATAACATTGCTTAATCATATTAAATAAATTACTTATGATTTCAAATTAAAAAAAAACATAAGTTTAATGCATAAAAAAAAAGAAAGAAAGAGATATAAAAAAAACTTACATCATTACCTATGCTATCATTATAAATGATAAAAATAAATTATGAAACAATTTTTCTCTATACAAATACAAATAATTATGAAATGAAACAGCGAATTATTGTCAAATTGATGGTATATAATTTTGCTCTATTGGCCTTTTTGCAATAAGTAATTAACTTCTCCAATATTATGTATTTATTTAAAGAACAATAAACAATAACAAACAACAACAATTGGTTGATTACGCGACAAGTCCACGTAGTTAGAATATGAAATTCAAATAAATCATAATTTTAAAAATCATAAACAACAAAAAAACAAAAAACAAAACGAAAGAAAAAATAAACAAGAAAGCTAAAAACGAAATAAAATACGATAATAACTTTGAATACATTACGTATGTATATTTTTTAATATATATTATATTGTGTAATTATGTAAATGTAAACTGTATAACAAATTGTTTATAATTATTTTTTAACAATTCTATTGAAACGGCAATAAATTGAAAATGATATAAAAATAAAAAAAACTGAAATGAACATTTCAAAATCTAAAAAAAATGAAAAAAACTAAACTTGCTTAAAGAAAATAGCCCGAAACTATTGTATCTTGAATCAATGAATTATAATTGAGGGGGACACGCTTGATATGAGACAATTAAACATTTAATTGATAAGCTTTGAGTGCATTTGATATAGTAATTATATATATACTATATGCATATATACCATACATACATGCAATTAATGAATATATACGGCTATAAGTGATCAGCAAACAATTAATGAAAACAATTTCATGACACAAATTAAAAAAACTTCCAAAAAAAAAACTAAATGAATTATTTTTTCTTCATGTGTGTGTGTTTTACTCGGACTTCAAGCAAAACGATGTGTCCGTCTCCTCCAACATGTTCTCCAGCCGTAATCCCAGTTGATTCCTCTTCATGTCCACCTTTAGCACGGAGGCAATAATGCGATCTCCTATGCTGAGCTCACAGTTGTTCATGTGACTCTTGTGTATGAGGCCATCTCGTTCCACGCCAATGTCCACGAAGGCACCAAAGTGGGTGACATTGGTAACTGCACCTAAATGCACAGGGAATCGTCTTAGTTGATTACTTAGGTACTTGGTTTAACTAGCAACTACTTACCTGTGACGACATCGCCTAGGCTGAGCTCATCTAATCTGGTCAGTCCCTGTTTGAAGAGCGGACGTTTGTCCAGATCCGCTCGGTAATCCTGCAACAGTTCGCGCTGCAGTGCCACCAGCACGAATTTCACCTGCAAACAGGAGCAGTTAGTGGACATACATATGGAAACATAGACTTGTAGCTAGCTCACCCGCTCCACGTGCAGCTTGTGCTGCTCCGACAGCTTCTCCAGATTTTTTGGAACCAAGGCAAACTCTTTGATGCGCTGCATGAAACCAACTTTTCCAATGTCCGAGAGTTTCAAGTCACATTCCTGTATGACACTGTGAAAGACAACGAAATTTTCAGAGTTTTTTATTTACACTAAACATAAACTTATTATGTCTAACGAAATGCAACAAAAGGATAAGCAGAAAGCATCCGGAGAACGTTGGATCTATCCGCCAGTAGAAAAGCCCACCAAGATCAAGTACATAGCATGTGGGGAGAATGCCATCTACGGAGAAAACAACACCTATACGCCATGCTGGAGATCTCCAGGAACTACAGCGGATGTGAGATTTGGTCCCTGTTGGGATTATTCGCCGAAACGCTTCAAGAACTCTCCACCAGCGAAACCTTGTCGTGGAGCAATTCCTTTAAAAAGTTTCAAGCCCAACTTTGACAGCTGCGAGACGCTCTACACTCGCTGTGACTTCCAGCTGGAGGAGTGTGTGCATCAGCAGATACTTGTCATAGAGGGCATACTGAGAAATCTGGAAAGTCAGCTGACATCATCCAAGGAACAGCAAATCGAATGGGCCACGCAGATGCGTTACCAGGCCATCCGACGTCGCTTGCTCATCGGATCAGCCTGTGGCATCAAAATCTATCCGGAGTACTTGAGCCAAATGGCAGAGCAACGATCGCTCTGTGAATTCCAAAAGGGATACAACGATATCAATGCATCCAAGTACTTGTAACCCATAGTAAAAAGGTTTTTACTTTGCTAATCTCTATTCCCTACAGCTCTGAACTGGCCGACCAAATACTGCTACTGCGAAATGCCATTGGCGAGCTGGGCACTCGTTTGGACAGGTTGGACAGAACGATAGAAAGTCCCTTTATTTTGGGTTTAAAAACTGTGCTACGAACCATACAAGATCTCTACGACTATTTCTTTGAGTTGATACGCAAGTACAAGACGTGGGCCCAGTTAATAGATGCTGGTCAGGAGCATTCAATAGATGATTACTTGGCATTGCTGCAGAATAAACAAGATTTCGAGAGCTTTTTAGGTGCAGGAACTGAACAATGCACCTGCAAGCGTTGTAGAAACTTAAATCCCCTTGAGAAATATTTGCCCTGCTGGTGCCAGGGTCGAGATCGTCGTGAGATCAACATCAAACTCGTCTCGGACGACTCCATGGAAATGCAACGAGAGATTAGCGAACCGGCTAATCAGCCGGTGGTGGATAGCAGTGACACCTCAACGACTCAATCACAGATGGATAAGTCGAGTGATGTGTAGAACTTGAGTTGAATTCGTTAAAACATTTCTGGCATTAATAAATACAACTACAGCACTCACGCTTCCGCCAGTTTGTAGCTTTCTGGATGCACCCAAGTGCAGTCTAGCGGATTCTTTACTCTTCCGCCAATGCTTAGGGATTCGATGCGCACGAAGCCCGCGCACTGAATATAAGTCTTCTCGCCTATGCTGCGCACAGAGAGCAGATCCTTGCGTGACTGGAATGGTCCCTTCTGCATGCGATGCTCTATGATCTTCTCAGCCTTTTTCTCGGAAAGACCTGCAATGTGTCTGAGCAGAGAGTTTAGTTATAAGATTTGTTGGTGCTATGATTGTGTGACCTACTTGAGTACACTTAGACTAGCTGTATTAAGGTCCACGCCCACGTAGCTAACACACTCGGAGACCACATCGTTGAGTGTCTCCGTCAACGTCTTCTCATTCACGTCGTGTTGATACATGCCCACTCCCAGATGACGTGGCTCAATCTTTACATATTCGCTCAAAGGATCATTTAAGCGACGTGCAATGGAAACTATAAACAGATTTGTTATGTATCTTCAGGGGTAATTGATTAGCCCTTTTACAGACCTGCACTAATCTCATTTCTGTCCATTTTGGGAAACTCCTTAGTAGCCACATCGCTGCAGGAGTAAATAGAGGCACCGTTCTCGTTCACAATGCTGTAACGAATGTTCTGTGGGTCGAGTATGCCCGCTTGGAAGAGCGCTGTTAGCCACATCTCAGTTTCTCGACAGGCGGTGCCATTACCCAGCGCAATGATGCGACAACTAGCACAATAAAACATTTAATGATGAAGGGAATACGACTGTGAGATTCACATACTTGTACTTGCTGAGCATTTGAATAAGCTTTTGCTCGGCTCCCTTCCTATTGGCATTCCTGCCATGTGGATAGATGACTCCGGTTTCCAACACATCGGCTGTCTCCGATATCACAGCCAGTTTACAACCATTGACATAGCCGGGATCAATGCCAAGAATGCGTTCTCCCTTCAGTGGTGACATTAACAGAAGTTGTTTTAGGTTCTTGGCAAACACTTCGATTGATGCACGAGTTGCCTTCTCCTTGAGTTCGGCGCGCACCTGACGACTGAGCAACGGAAGTACTAGAAATATGAAGAGTTTCTTTATTAACTGCTTTAATTTATTGTAGTTTAAGCAATCACATTTCTTTGTAAAGCATTCCTCCAGTGAACGGTTGAACACCTCCCGTCGTAGTGGATACATCTGACCTTGGGACATGTACTGATCCGATATAAACCTGGTTAGATCATTCATTAGATAGTTATTGGTCTCCACCTTGACGGATAGAAATTTGTGCTTCTCGCCGCGATTTATAGCCAACGTTTGATGTGGTTTTATAGTCTTAATATCAGCCAGGAAATTAAAGTAGTTCTCAAATTTGGAACTGTCCAGCTTATTGTCCTTAATGCCATTGGTGGCACTGGACTTGCTCGTCGTTGCTTTCGACGATGTCGTGCTCTTGGCCTTGCTACATTTCAACGTAACCCGATGCACATTTTGTCTAGGAATAACAATAAATAGTATTAAGTGAAGCTAAAACTTTCGGGGGTTGGACTTACAGGCGTCGCAGCTCCTCAAGCACACTTGTGTTCTTGATTATGTTGTGTATAATGATGTTACAGATTCCCGTCATCACCATTTCCTCTGTGGCTAAATCTGCGTTGCTTGGATCCACAATTTTAGATAACTCGACCCGTGGGATTGTGCCAAGAAGAAGGGAATCCGCATACTGCTGCAGACCCAGAGCCTTGGCTCGCTCCGCCAGTGTGCCTTTACTGGCTGGCTTGTAGGGTGCATAGAGAAACTCGAGTTCTTCGTTTGTCTTGGCGCACATGAGCTCATCACGTATTTCCGAATTGAGAACATTTTCTTTCTCCAACTGGCCGACAATGTGCTCGGCTTTCTTGCGGAGATCCACAATCTCCGTGTATGTGTTGCGAATGTCACGCAAGCGATCTGGAGTAACATGATCCACCAAATCTCGGCGGTAACTAGAGGAAGACAATCATACAATTATAAGAAAAACAATTTGCTTTGTCTGTAAGTACCGGCAAATAAATGGAATGGTATTTTCGTTCTCGAAGAGCTGTACTATGTTGCGAGCTGCCGTGGGCTGAATATTCTCCGTCTCGGCCAGCAGCTCGTAGATGTTCCATACCTTACGACGCTCCCAGAAAGAGCTGCGTCCAGTGGTAGTGGGTAGGGATGGTGCTGGTGTAGAGCTGTGAGTAGCTCCATCGACTTCTGTGGAACTTACAGAGGGTTGCTCTTCTGCTCTCTCTGTCACGCCATTGCTGGGATTCGATTCATTCTCTTTGTCCTTTTTAGCGCGCCTTTTCTTCGCAGCTGGCGCGTCACCAGCGTTGCTGCTGGCTTTGGGATCCACCCAGCGTTTCTTGGATGTACTACAGACAGAAGGATATGAAAACACTTCAAATATAAATTTAAAAAACGGTTGAGTGGGTATATTTACACGCCGGATGCTGCAGTGGCTGCAGCACGATCTACAATACGATTCCTCGTCTCCCTCGGTTGGTATTCATTATCATTATTTGCTGCAATGGTCGAGTCCGAGTCCGAGTCGGACAACTCAATTACAATGGGTGGCTTCTTAGCTGCTTGACGACGCGGTCGGGTGGACATTATTTCAGCTGCACTTTGAATTAATCTACAATAAACAAGCGAGGCAAATTTCGATTGTTACAGTGATTCGAAAAGCGATAATTATCTTATCGATAACACTGGAAACAGCTGTTCGCAGCAACAGCTGTTAGATTGCAACAGCTGAGAGAGCGGCATGTTTTCTAGTCGTCCGTTAGCTTAAATGAGAAAATTATTCAATAAAAATGTTGCAATTCGCATTAATTGGTTTAACGTTCAGACGCAGCAAAGTGTGGCTAAGTTGTTCCACTCAAGTGCTCAAACGAAGCTACAGCTCGAATATTAGAAATATTGGCATTTTGGCTCACATCGATGCAGGTAAGACAAAGTGGTAAGAAACATAAGACTTCCTTGTAATTGTTTGTATTGCAGGGAAGACTACAACAACGGAACGCATGCTTTTCTATGCGGGAAAGACACGTGCATTGGGTGAAGTTCATCGTGGGAATACAGTAACGGATTACCTCACACAGGAACGGGAAAGAGGCATTACAATATGCAGCTCGGCGGTCACATTTCCATGGAACGGTAAACGGTGCGTAAATTATGCAATTGCTGTTCCAACAATCCATTCCATGTATTCACATAGCATTAATCTTTTAGATACACCCGGGCATATTGATTTCACCATGGAGGTCGAACAATCGCTACACGCCGTGGATGGTGTTATTGTTGTCTTAGACGGCACTGCTGGAGTGGAAGCACAAACAGTTACCGTTTGGACACAAGCCGACAAGCATAATCTTCCCCGCCTCGTATTTGTGAACAAAATGGATCGTCCTGATGCCAACTTTGACAAATGCGTTGAAGATTTAAAATCAAAACTAGATGTTAAACCCATTTGCACACAGTATCCAGTGAAAAACGATAACGGACAATTGGGTGAAGTAGTAAAAAGTTTTCTTATACGGTTCCAAATTTACTGTAAACCTTTTCTCAGGCATATACGATGTGATTACGTTAGAGCACTTAAGCTGGCAACAGCAGGATTTGGGTCGTTCTTACAAGCAAGTGAAATTGGAAGAATCAGAGATGCTTGGAGAACTGCATGAGAAACGCAGCGAACTCATAGATCAGCTATCTGGACTGGACGACGAACTGGCTGAGGTTGTCATTAGCACCGAAAGCTTTGACCAAGTCAGCAATGAGCTGATTCAACGAGCTCTGAGATGCGCTACGTGTCAAAACAAGGTTGTGCCTGTGCTACTGGGATCAGCCTACAAGAATGTTGGCATACAGCGTTTAATGGACGCCGTAAATAGTTATCTGCCCACGCCAGGGGAACGTAATCAGATATACGACTGCTTTGGGTAAGTATTAACTGACCTTATATAATTATTATAGATTTTCCATGCTTTTAGCAATGATCTTGCGGGCAAGGTGTTCAAAATTGTGCACGATAAGCAGCGAGGAGCTCTAACGCTGGTTCGCTTGCTACGCGGTGAAATAAAGCGTGGTATGCGTTTGACTAGCTCAAGTGGGCAGGCGGAGGTGGTTTCCAAAATCTACGAGCCTTTGGCCGATGAGTACAGAGAAGTGACAGCTGTCCAAGCTGGAGATGTAGCCATCTGTGCGGGTCTTAAGGTAAAACATTTCAAAAACAATGACTGTGTCTTGAATAACGTTCTCCAAAGTCTACAGTTACTGGTGATCTGCTGACCAGCAGTCATTCCTCGCTAAAGAATGCACAAAAACGTTTGCTGCAAAGTCGTGGGGCTGCTGAACAACCTAGCGATGAAGACGACGAGGAGTTGAATGTGAGCCAGGAGATGTTCTCCATTGAGCAGCAAATACCAGACGCCGTTTACTTTTGCTCCATTGAACCCCCAAGCATATCATCACAAACAGCCATGGAGCATGCACTGAAGCAGCTGCAACGTGAGGATCCCAGCCTGCGAGTCAGCTATGATGCAGTCACGGGGCAAACGGTGCTTGGCGGAATGGGCGAACTTCACATGGACATCATAAAGTCCCGAATGCTAAGCGAATACAAAATAGATGTCGACTTGGGTCCTCTACAAATTGCCTACAAAGAGACTATAGAATCCCCTGCTAAGAACACTTTAAGCATGGAAAAAGAAATAGCAGGAAGCAAGCAGAATGTGAACATAACACTGGAGCTCATTAATGACCATGCAGAAATCTTTAGGTAGGTTTTAGGAGAATATTTGACACGGGTTCTACTAAATGTTCTCGACTACAGTTTAGATAAATCTCCTGAAAATCTACCAAACTTGAATGCATTACGACCGCGCATACTTCAAGTGGTGCGCAAGGGTGCAATCAGTGCCTTGGAACGTGGACCACGTGTGGGTGGACAGGTAGTGGATACACAGATACGTCTACATAATGTTGTTATAGGTCGTGGCACGGCTGACTCCTTTGTCATGGCAACAGCCGCACAGTGTGTGCAAAAAGTAAGATGCATTTTTATTCCTTTTGATTACTCTTGCTATAAGAATATTTGTTTACTTAGCTACTAACCACAAGTGGAACCCGTTTGTTGGAACCCATTATGGCCATGCAAATAGTGGCGCCCAACGAGCGCATCTCTGGCATTATGGCTGATTTGTCCAGACGACGTGCGGTCATAAAGGACGTAACACCAAAGGGGGACAGGAATAAGGTTAGTAAACCCTATTAATCTAGCATTCCAATCATTTAGTAATTCCTATATTCTTTTAGGTCATATTGGTAAATGCACCATTGGCTGAGCTCTCCGGTTACTCGAGTGCCCTACGTACTATCAGCTCTGGTACAGCCAGCATGACAATGCAGCCGTGTGGATTCTCTGAAATGAACACTGCGGATGAATCGCTTGCTATTCGCCGTGCTCAAGGCTTGGAGTATTAAAATGTAACATCCGAGTGTCAAATAGTTTTTTTGTTGTGGTTTTTTTATGTGATCTTAGTATGCTAGTTGAAATTACAGTACAGAAAACAGTACAGTAACAAATGTGTAAATTGTCGCACGTGCATTATTAGAAACTTTGGTGATACAACTGATGTCGGACATATTTTCAATATTACTTTTTAAACTATCCAACCATAAACATTTCAAAAGAAAAAATTGAAATTTGTGTTACATAATAATCCACTTTCACAACCAAGGAAGATAACTTTGGCGCTTTGCCATGGCGTTTTCCACCCAAAAAGAATTCTTTCATGTGCCGTTTATGAACGAGTCCATTGACTTTGGGTGCCCAGAAGTATGCGTCAAGCTGAAGAGCTACCCGTCGACAGTGGATGATCGTTCGTGGTCAGCCGATGAAGACAAGAAATCCCGTTTTGTTGCCGATATGGTCTCCTGCAATACACCACTTATCATGGGACGTGGCGCTGATGCTGGAGGCGGGCCAGGTGGTAGAGGTGATGTTGGACAAGACGGTAGACCTTATTACGATGACGATGGGCGTTCAGGTAAGCCTGGACAGGGTGGTTATGGAAGGCCAGGTCGCGGTCAGGGTCAAGGTGAGGGCTACGGTGGCCGTGGACAAGACACGGGCGGTCGTGGTGGAGATGGTAGAGGCCAGGGTCAAGACAAAGGCGGCCGGCCAGGCAGAGGACAAGGACAGGGCGGTTATGGGAGTCCTGGTCAGAAGCAAGGTGGTCGTGGTAGTTATGGGGGACCAGACGGTGGCGGCCAGGGCGGTGGTCGCGGTAGAGGTGGCCCTGAAGGTGCCGCTCAAGGGCAAGGCCCGGGTCCAGGAGGCCGTGGAGGTGGTGGTCCCGGCCAGGAGGGACAAGGACAAGATCGAGGCGGATATGGGAGTCCGGGTCAGGATCAAGGCCCGGGTGGTAGAGGTCCGGGTCAAGATGGACAAGGACGAGATCGAGGAGGGCCAGCCCAGGGACAAGGTCCAGGTAGCTACGGAGGTCCCGGACAAGGTCGAGATGGAGGAGGTCCTGGTCAGGGACAGGGCTCTGGAGGTCGTGGTCCAGGTCCTGATGGGCAAGGACAGGAAAGAGGAGCCCGGGGCAGTTACGGTCAAGGTCAAGGTCAAGGGCCAGGTGGACGAGGCGGTGGTGGCCCTGGTCAAGGACCAGGTGGTCAAGGAGAGAATCAAGGCCAGGGCCAGGCTGGTCGTAGCCCTTATGGAGGACCACAACAAGGTCGAGGATCTTATGGTGGACCAGGGCAGGGACGCGACGGAGGAGGACCGGGTCAAGGTCAGGGTCCCGGTGGTTATGGACGTGAAGGTCCAGGCCAAGGGCGTGATGGTGGAGGTCCCGGTCAAGGGCAGGGTCCTGGTGGCTATGGAGGTCCCGGTCAGGAACAGGGTGGTCGTGGACCAGGCCAGGGACAAGGCCCCGGAGGCTATGGAGGTCCCGGTCAAGAGCAAGGTCGTGGTCCGGGCCAGGGGCGTGACGGAGGAGGTCCAGGTCAGGGACAAGGTCCTGGAGGCTATGGAGGTCCCGGCCAGGAACAGGGCGGTCGTGGACCAGGCCAGGGACAAGGCCCGGGAGGCTATGGCCCCGGTCAGGAACAGGGAGGCCGTGGACCTGGACAGGGCCGAGACGGAGGAGGTCCCGGTCAGGGACAAGGCCCAGGAGGCTACGGAGGTCCCGGTCAGGAACAAGGAGGCCGTGGACCAGGCCAGGGACAAGGCCCCGGAGGTTATGGACCCGGTCAGGGACAAGGCCCAGGAGGCTACGGAGGTCCCGGTCAGGAACAGGGAGGCCGTGGTCCTGGACAGGGACGTGACGGAGGAGGTCCCGGTCAGGGACAAGGGCCAGGTGGTTATGGACGAGAAGGACAAGGCCCAGGAGGCTATGGAGGACCCGGGCAAGAACAAGGAGGCCGCGGTCCGGGACAAGGACGTAATGGAGGATCTCCCGGACAGGGAACTGGTGGATTTGGAACTCCAGTTCATGGACAGAGCCCTGGCGTCTATAGTCGAGATGGCGGAGGACCCGGGCAAGGCCCAGGTGGGTATGGACGAGATGGGGGAAGCCCAGGTGGTTACGGTTCCGGCCCCGGTGGAAGTCCAGGTGGTGGTCCAGGAGGATATGGTGGTGGCCCTGGGGGTTACGGGGGCGGACCTGGTGGATATGACGACGGCTCTGGAGGTTATGGCGGTGGCCCTGGTGGATACGGGGGAGGACCTGGAGGACACGGCGGTGGCCCCGGTGGCGGTGGCCCCGGTGGCGGCGGCCCCGGTGGTGGTGGCCCCGGTGGCGGTGGCCCAGGGGGAAGTCCGAGTGGTCCAGGTGGAAACCTTTTGGTCGGCGACAGTCTCATCACCGCTGCCGACGATACAATTGAAGCTATGAAACAGGTAATGATCAAGAACAATTTACTTGATAAGAAACTAGCCGCATCTAAGGATCATTTGGCTACTGCCAAAGCGGAGAACGCCGACATAAAGCGAATCATGAATCAACGTTACGATCCGGACAAAAGCAAAGCACTTCAAAATAAAATCCGACAACTGGCAAACGCAGGAAAGATCGATCCTAATGACGAAAGGGAACTCAACGAACTGCAACGGTCTATTGATGACATGAATAAGGCCCATGATATTCTAGAAGTGGAAAATGCCAATCTTAGGCGGATTATCGAAAAACAGGCTAAGCGGATTCCAATGGAAAACATTCGTATTGAACCTGAGAGAAGCAATGACGTCAATTATTTGCAGAAAAAGATTGACGCCATGGGCAAGGAATTGGCACTGTTGCGTCAGTATGAGGACGATAACATGAGATCCGCTGGGCCTGGAGGACAACATACGGCTAACATGGATCCAGAAAGCATCCAGAAAATGTTGTCCGAGCGAGATGGTCTGCGCAAAAAGATAAGCGCACTTGGCTTCCTCGACGATAAGGTTAATCGACCTCAAAAGAAGGCTGGTCAAGCTGACTGCGATTGCGCAAAGAATCTTGAGGAACAAAATCGATACATCCAGGACATGGAGTGCGACATTCAAGAGATGCAAAGGTACTATGAAAACGAAGTTGAGCAATCCAAATACAACGAAGAGTTACTTAAGGTGAGTACTGACGCATTTTATACAACTGAGAAGATTTGCTGTAATCGTTTCACCTTCCCAGTGTACCTGCAATGATCTGCAGCAACAGGTAGTGGCTCTCCAACCGGCAGCTCAGCGTTGCAAGTGCATGCAGCTGGAAATCGATGTGCTGCGAAATGAACTCCGGAAGCGTGACATTGCACTGAACTCCTATGATTGCCAGTACCAACAGCTAATGGTAAGTTAGATTTTAATTCGTATAATTATTCCGAGGGTGATTGTGCTTTATTGTTTCGCCCATTCCGAAGCATAAAACGAAAACATTCAAGAAATCCGGTTATCGTTTCCTTGATGATTTGATAGAAGGTTGTGATGATAGTTGTCTCAACAAATCTGGGATTGAGGAAGACGGAGATGTTACATGTTAATGTCGCCCCACCATATAATATGATTATATTTTATTGCCCCTCAAAAACGACATTCCATGTTGTCCATAAGCTTTGTTTTTAAAAATTCTGTAGTCTGTATTTGAAATTATAAGTGCACAAATCTGTCAGACAAAACTGTAAACTATCAAGGGTGGCATGAGAGGAAAGTCGTTAGATTTTAGGATAGTTGGATATTTAATTAATTTGATTTAAGTTTTTCCGCCTTCCTCAACTCCTTCCACAACTACTTCTAATGATTTTCCTCTCTAATCCCATGTTTTATTTTACACACGCATACACATTTTACTCTCCAGACCGTCATCTGTGAGCTAAACCAAAAATACGGAAACCAACGTGGCGATTGTCCAGCATTCGATGTACCTGAATGTTCTAATGTGGGTGATGATCTCGCTTTCTATACGGGCGCCACCTTGGAGCATATTAGAAACGAAATGAACAAACAGGCTGATTGCTTTAAGCGATTGAACGAGGATAAGTATTCGGAGGGACAGGATATTAATAATATACAGGACTGTATGGATGAATTGAACCGTCTGAGGAAATTGTTGAGGGAGAAAGACGGTCAAATGGGCGTATTGATCGAGGACAACGAGTGTATGTGCGAGGCGGCGCTCGAAAGTAATAAACGACTGAACCAATTGGATCAGAAGGTTCGCGATCTCGACAGAGATACTAGATATATGGAGGAAGGAATGCGTGAGAGTATTGGCTTAATACAGGACATTGGCGATGTGGCCAGGGAGAACGAGAGGCTCAAGGATCGAGTTAATAACTTAAGGGCATCGGAACTTCAGGGCTTAACAGATGATCTGAAGAGACAACTGGAAGATTGCATGAAGAGTAAACAATTATGTGAAGAAACGAATAAGGCATTCAAGGATGCTTTAAGAGAGCTTGGAGCTGATCCCGATAGTATTGAGAAAGACGCTAAGGCCAAGATGCAAGATCAGTGGAAAGCCGATGATAATGCCAAGAAAGCAGCTCAAGCTGAGGAGGCAGCCAGAAAGGCAGCCGAAAAAGAGAAAGAGAAGGAGAAAGCCAAGGCTGAGGGCGATAAGCCGGCCGATGGCACAGGTCGTTTGGATATCGATGCTGGCAAACCTGTGGCTGCGCCTGTTGAAGGTGGTGTCGGTAAACCAGCGGTTGATGGTGTAGGTAAACCAGGGGTCGATGGAGTAGGAGCTCCAGCAATAGATAAAACTGGAGCACCGGCTGACGATAAAACCGGAGCACCTGCTCAAGATAAAACTGGAGCACCAGCAACCGATAAAGTGGGAGCACCTGCAGTGGATAAAACTGGCGATCCCGCACTCGATAAAACTGGAGCTCCAGCACTCGATAAAATTGGTGCACCTGCAATCGATAAAACTGGAGCACCTGCAGTCGATAAAACCGGTGCCCCAGCACTCGATAAAGTCGGAGCCCCAGCAACCGATAAAGTGGGAGCACCTGCACTGGATAAAACTGGAGCCCCAGCAACCGATAAAATGGGAGCACCAGCAGTCGATAAAACTGGAGCACCTGCAGTCGAAAAGATCGGAGCCCCAGCACTCGATAAAGTCGGAGCTCCAGCTCTCGATAAAATCGGTTCACCCGCAGTCGGTAAGGTTGGTGGACCAGCACTCGATAAAAGGGGAACTGAGGGAGCGGACAAGGCTGGAAAAACTGGCGCTGATAAACCAGGAGCAGCAGCAGCCGCTGATAAGCCTGCAGCAGCTGGAGCGCCTGCAACTAAACCTGCAGAGAAAGCAGCAGAACCTGCTGCAGCAGGTGGCGCTAAGGCGGGAGCTGCAGTTGCGGATAAGCCTGCAGCAGCCGCTGCTGACAAACCAGCAGCACCAGCAGCCGCGGGCAAACCCGGAGCTGGAGCTGCGGACAAGCCAGGTGGTGATAAACCCGCAGCTGCAGCTGGTGATAAACCTGCAGCAGCAGCACCTGCGGGTAAACCCGGAGCAGCACCTGGGGACAAGCCTGCAGCTGGGGAAAAGCCTGGGGCAGATAAACCTGCGGATAAACCTGCAGCTGCGGGACAACCTGCTGGTAAGCCTGCTGCTGCTGGTGGCCCCAAGCCCGCAGCTGGTGACAAGCCCGCAGCAGTAGCTGTTGATAAAACCGAAGCAGCAGACCAACCCGCAAGCAAACCCGCTGCAAAACCTGCTCCTGCTGCAGCTGATAAGCCAAAAGCGGGCAAGGGAGATGAGGCTGGTCCACCGAAAGGACTTGCTGCAAAGCCTGGGCTGCAAGGACCAGGAAAAGATGAAGGAGCCGCTGGAGCAGGCGGCGGTGGCAAGGGACCTCAACGCGCTGGCAAAGGCGCTGGAGAGGGCAGTCACGGACGGCGAAGCAAGAAGGGTTCAAAGCTTATAGACGACACCACAGAGGAGCAGTTCGACGAGTTTGTGAGGAACACCGTGAAGACCTTGTCTGCAGGCGAAATAGATGGCGTTGGCTTGGAAAGGGAACTGCGCAAGATTCTGGATATGTTCATCGATGAGTGTGGCTTCTGTTTCTGCAAGTGCAATATACCCAAAAGCCGCTTCTATGCAATTTGCCACCGCCTGTACCATCATGGCCTTCACACTCTAGACTTCAAAGACTTGGCCTACATGCACAAGCGTATCTTTGCTGCAGCGGAGAACATTCTTCCCGGCGCACTGTTCAACATTATTATGAAAGACATTTTTGCTGGCGGTTCTCAGAGTCTGGTCCCGATGTCCGCAACTAAAGAAGCTCCTACCTCTGAACAGCAATGCTGCTCCTGCAAGAGTTCGCTCTGCTGCAACGACACCGAGGAGAAACTCATGGTCAAAGGTAGATTTCCTTAAGATCTTGTCTATTTTGCAGTTATTTATATTCTTACCTTATAGTAATGCGGCTCGAGAACGATATTGAGAATGCCAAGCAGTGCCTGAAGAACCTCAAAAGTATTCCTTCAAATATATCCATTGAAGAATTTCGTTTGGACAGTGGAGATTGCCCGGTTAAGTGAGTATCCAATGTAATATTTATGCAACTGAATATATTTTAAAATCTACAGGGATCGCGTTCTACGCTCTTCACGTGGGGCAAACTCCATTATTATGTACAAGCAAATCAAGCAAGCCCGCAATGTTAAGGTTAGTTTTTGTCTCACTAATTTTTTTTGCTCGTTTCATTCGCCATTTTTTTTATTGCAGAAGGGCTGTGCTGCTAACAATTAATTATTTCTTTATGTTTTCTTTTCTATGTTCGGTTGGACAATGTTTATAACACGTCCGACACACACACTGTGAAACGATCCACCAATCAGTATAAAATCCGTTGTTTATTTCAAAATAGTTTTCAGACGTTAATAAAACAAAAAAAAATCAAATTGTGCGTTGTTCCACACTTTTTTCATATTCGATATGTGCCGATAAGCTTTTTTGTATTGCTGGTCGATAACTTGCCGGCAAACAGCTGACAGCTGTGGCCGTATAGAATTATCGATTGTTGATTGTATAAGCACACAGTTTGCGTGTTTTTGCGTGTTTATAATAATTTCAATTAATCATGGAAAAGCTGCTCTGTTCCAGCATGAAAATCTTGCAGTTGCAGGTAAATTTATAGAGCATCATTCGGTATATTCAGAATATGTTCAAGCAGTCGTTTTAATTGATATTTCAGGTACCCCAAATGGCAACGGCGAGAGTGGGAATGCTCATGCCTGCGGTGCAAAACATGCTTCAGGTGCAGCAGGTGCGCCATCGCCAGACCAAACACTGGAAACCCGAGTTCAAGCGTTTGCGTAAACAGAAATTTGTAAAAATTGATTTGCCCAATTTGCGCGAGAAACCCGAAGATGTCACCAAAGATCAAATGCGCAGTCGTATGAAGGAACGTGGTGTGCTCCCGCCGCGTCCATGGATGGAACGACCTTTCCATATAAGCTGCACCGGCGGCATATTTGAAGCATATGTGCCACCAGAGGGTGATGGCAAGAAATCAATTATTTCAACTTCTGGTGCCAAGCAAAAATTTGAGTTCCTGGAGAAGAAATCAAAAAGTCTACTGGCTGTGAGGAAAATTCGCACGTATGAGGAAAGTTTCAGCACGGATGAGTTTGGGGCAGAGGCTCAGGAGATCTACATTGCCGCACACACGCACATGGCGGCAAAGGAGAAGTATGAAATCCGTGAGTTTGTTAGCGAACGCTGTTATCCGGAAATGATGCACAATGTCAAGGACAAGACCATACGTTGGCGCTTTTTGCAGTCCTTGGAGCCACCACGTGTGGTGCATGCTCGTGTCACCGAGGTCATTACCAAAGAGAATCAATTTGCCCAGGTCACAGTCCGCTTCCACACGCAACAAATGCTGGCAATCTATGACCGCTTCGGTCGCCTCATGCACGGCAGTGAAATTCTAAGCAAGGATGTGCTGGAGTACGTCGTTTTCGAGAAACACATCTCGAATGAATACGGCAAATGGCGATTGCACGACAAGATCATTCCCGATTGGTTGCCACCCAAGCAGCCGGCACCCATCACATACCGAATCACTGACGAACCTGTCGAGGAGGAGCCCAAGGAGCTCACCGCAGGTGAGCAGACAAAACAACTGGAATCGGGAACTGATCAGCAAAAGGAACAACTTAGTGCAGCCAATGTTGCAGCCACATCACAGCAGTCCGAGAGCACAGCAGCGAAGCCAACACTTTCCATTTGATTGTACTTCTTGTGGGCTGCTTGGCGGCTCAGAAGCATTCATGTTAGTGTTGCACACTGATGTCCACAAGGATGCGCTCAGAGACTAGGCTATGACTAGACTAAGCACCGATCAGTTACATATATATCTATATTTTTTAAACAAACTTTTAGTTTTTATTTTTATTTTATTTACCACAAAAACTCGTTTTCAAAATCTTGCATGTTGTATCGGTTAATCGGATCCATGCAGAAGCTTATACAAGCTCTGCGGCTTTGGAACCGATTCGCATTGCCACCACATGTACTATAGTTAAAACTCAAACACCGATCGCGTACGAAGTCGTAGTACCACTGAAGAATCTTCCCTTGGCAGGAACCATACGATTTGTTTAATGTGCAAACATCTTAAATTTAAGAGCGTTACTTCAGTTCTTAGTAACTTTAAGTATACTTAAGTAAAATTACCCTTTCTCTTCTGCATTGCTTTGGTTAGATTCATAGCAGAAGTGAGATATAGGATGCATCCAAGTAATACAGTGAGTTGTAGAAGTTTTCTCATCTTAAGCTCGTCTGCTACTAGTTACAAGCGAGCTAGCCAGCTACTTTTTATAGGTAGGAGAAAAGTTATAATTGAAATGTGTTTTTATTTTCAATTAGAAAATTGTATAAATGTTCTCTGTAAATATTGGAAAAGCTTCCGGTTTCAAATGGAGTGGAAGCAATTTGTTACAATTTGTATTTGTATAGTTTACCGAAAATATTAATAATAGTATAGAAAACGTGTCAGGAAATTGGCTTTGTTGGCAGATCATTTGTTAAGAAATTTAAGTCGAGCGATTCGGCTGACAAAGACCAGAGAAAAGTCCAATGCCGAAACAAACCAAAATTTACAATACCTTTGAATGTCGGTTCAATGCTTCGAAGCTTGAAAGTTAATGAAAAATGTTTAAAGGTAAGTGTGCAATAGTTTTATACTTATATAGAAATAAATATGTATACATTAATAAAAACTTTGAACAGTGTGTCTTTTGAGAATCAATTCAGTTGTTCATCGTTTTAGTTAATAAAGAAATTATAAGGGTTAGTTAGCTATGTAACATTTAAAAAGTTTGGAAGAATTATTAATTCCAACCAGCAAAGAGCAACAGCCAATCGTCAAATTGGGCACTAGAATACCAGGCAAACAGAATCAGAGAGCAAGCGAATGAATTTTCTTGGCGCGCAATTAGAATAGATGCAATGAAAAGCGAGCGAAATGTTAACATAAAGCAACGGACGGAAAGAGTGCAGAGCGGAGAGTGGAGAGTAGCAGATTTACCTCTCCACTTACCGCAGTGTGTGTGTTCTGCAGATGCCAGTTCTCACATAAACTACCAAATAGCGAAGGAGGCAGAGCAGCAGCCGAAAAAAGAGAGGATGAATTTACTCACACATCCATATGTAGTTTTGTGCATTGCGACCTTCTCTTATTTCTGCCCGCCTGGTATTTCAGCTCAAATTTTTGCTGTTTGCAAGCTGAAGTTTTGGTACTTCCGGTTGTTACACCCATTTTGAAAACGAAAAGAAAAGACAAAATTTAAGTTGTACACATTTTTAGTGCTTGTTTATTTATACAATATTTTATTGTTTATGTTTATGCTTAAGCCTAAAGCTAAGTATAGCTAAGTAGTTATAAATAATCACGATTACTTCGCGAAACGAAAGGTCGTCATGGTTCTTTGTGGACTTTACACAGACATGGACTACAACAAGTGTTAATAAATAGTACAGGGATTGTTCTAAGCCTTCGAAGAAGGACGCGTATATACAATGATCAGGAATTGGAGTCGTGCTAGACAAAACTGCTGCTAGGCTCATCCAGGTAGGCACAGCGTGTGCTCGTGTGCTGCTCTAGCGTTTTGCGGCTTATCTCCAGCGGCAGCTTGCTGCCAAAGGACAGTGATGTGGCCACAACTGGCGAAGTCGCTGACGATGCGGTTGTAGATGTCGTGTGCTTGGCGGGCGAGAATTTGTTACTATAGTTGCCAGTGGACGGGGCCGCATTGGCTGCGCCCCAATTCGATGGTTTTATGGGCAACACCTTCGGTTTGGGCGGCAACGGCGGTGGCGCTTTGGCGAACTCCTGTAGATCCTGCGGTTCAATGGCCACTGTCGGCTCAGTCTCCTGTGTCTCCACGTCCAGCTTCATGGGCTGCTGGGTACGGGTAATGGATAGCCGTGGCGCTGGCTGTGGTGGATCCACAGAGGCGGAACTGCTGTTGGTTTTGTTCACGGGACTCAAATTGGCACGCACCTTACGCAACTTGGAGGCGGCCGCATTGAGATTCTCCTTGTTCTTGAGAAAGTCGGGCAAATCGAAGTTAATCTCAGTGCCACGTTGATCCTCCAATCGCGCCAGCTGCGCTCGCTTCAATCCCTCGAGTAGTTCATCTGCAAACAAGTTAAAGAACCGATGAGCACATGGAATAATTGGATTTTTAAGAGAGTTACTACATACCTTGGGTCTCTGCTACTCGCTCCGTGGACTGCAGCTTAACGCCAGCCTTGAGCTTGGCTATGATGGGCTTCTTGGGATCCTGTGGCCCAGCTGTCGTAGGAGTGGGAGGAGCTGTGGCTGTGGGTGTGGCTACCGTCTCCTCGGAATGTTGACTACTTGTGGATTTCTTTTTTAGTTTGGGCAGCTTGCTGCCTGGAATGCTGGAGTGCTGCTGTCGGCGCATGCGCTCCAAGAGCGTGGAGGAACTCTCCGATGGCGCCTCATTGGACTTCATAGAGCATAGATCTGTTGGCTTGGCTGCTGCCGTGGCTGCTGTTGCCGCATCCGCTTTACTCTGCAGCAGATCGTTAAACATCTTGTTGGTGAGCTCGTCCAGTTGTCCCTGGGCGGGGGTTTCATTGGCCAGCAGCATTGGTAACGGTTGCATGGGTTTACTTTGCTTCGGCGGCATCCTACTGCCGCCGCCTAGCTGAAAATCCGGATTGAGCAAAGCTATTTGGAGTCGCTGTCCATCGGCCACCGTCACCGGCTGCATCAGATCCAAGGGCTCTTGGGTATCCCTCAGCAGCACCTGCACACACTCCATCTTGTAGTTGTACTTGTTTAAAATGGGTCTGATCACCTCGTGGAGCTGCTTCTTCGGTTTGCTCTTCACCGATATGACCTTGGGATCGGGTAAATTCAATTTGAAGGCCACACGACGTTCGATGAGCACCTCTTTGCCGGCCAGCAGCTGGGAGGACTGCTGGGTATCGATGGACTTGTTGCTGCCCTGGATGACCACATCGTAGTAGGGATAGATGAGGTTACGCTTCTCCAGCAGACGCTCCACCAGTTGAGCCACCGTCTCATCGGGACGTGTCTGAACAATTGTGGTAGCTCCATCGGTTAAAATGACCCGACACAGTGAGCACACGCTATCGGCACTCATGCCCTGATCCTTGCCAGCTGTGCCCGCATCAAAGGATGACAACGACGACCGGGAACTATGCAAATCACTCAAGGAATTCTGCCCTGATCCAGCAGTGCAACGCTTACGCAGCGGCAGCAGTCCAGAAACTGCCGATGGAGCTGGCATTAGATTCTGCTGAATATCCGCAAGGAGTTCGGTGCGATCCCGTGATTTACTACGCGTCTTCCGGTGCCAAGGTAACAGACTCTTACGTCTTCGATCCTCTGCGTTGCTGGCCGATTTCTTGAGCTGCTTAGGAGGAAGAAGTATAAGTTTCAAAATCTATTATTGGATTTGCAGGTAGTTCTACTCACCTTTGGCGAGGCCACTATGTGAAAATTTGTCTTGAGCAGCTCATCAAGATCGGCTCCCGTGAAGGGCAGTGCTTGCTGCTTCTGTTCCGCTTCCACACAACTCTTGTAGAGATCGCTCCTTATAAATCTCTGGTAGCTATCGAACTTCATCAGATTGAAAATTTGCTTTTGGGCAGGAGCAAAGATGTCCACGGCACCGCTGGCTAATTTCTCGTCGCTTAGATTACGTGCCTGGGAGTCCACATTGACCGGATCACAGCTGTTGTTGGCCAAGTGCTTGCCAAAGATTTCACGCGCCAATGTCATGCGCTCCGTCTCCGATTCCGTGCATCGGTATCTCTCACAGGCTGTCCAGAAGTAAATGTTCTCCGCAGAGAATTCCTTCTTGAGGAACTCTGCAAATGTTTGCATTCCAGCGGCATCTTGCAGCATCCGCTCAAAGGATGCCGCCCAGCTGATGGGACCCAAATTCTCCGGCTGTGCCGATGACCCCGCATTGCCATCAAACGATGCGGTTACCATCACTGTAGACGGCGGCGCCGGTGTTGTAAGTATTTGTGGCACTGGAAACAGTGACAACGGTTGTGGTGCCTTCAGCTCGTCCAGCATCAGTGTCTTCACGTACATATCGGTGTCGGAGGCATTCAACGAGGCCGATCGGCGCACTACTGGACTGCCACGTGAGACTCCTCTGCCCGCCTCCCTCTCGCAAATGCCCTCCTTGCTGTTGTTGTTCGTGTTCTCCGGGCGCAGCATGCGGAAGGAAGACTGATTGCGGAAGGCTCGACGGAACGGCGATGCATTGGAGGGCAGTGCGCGGTTCTGCAAGATTTAAAGTAAAGAAAACATTTAAATAAATATAAGAGTCAACTTTAGTTATCAGCGTGCAGCTACATTTAAATAAATTTAACTTAAACTGAGATTTCTGCCACATTTAACATTAATGCCTGCCATCACTGTAGCAGGCACTACAACTATTCTGGTCACTACTGTAGCTAGGAGTTGTGTTATTGCATGCAAAGAGAGTGGGAGAGTGAGAGAGAGAGAGAAACGTGATGAGTTCAAATACCCCACAAGTTCATATTCATGGGCAATTTACAAGTACAAATTGACAGCTGGACAACTGGACAGGCGGTTTGAGAGACTGTCATTATCACGGCCAAGCCCAAAACAGCAGACGACAGTCGACGACACGATAAACTTTTGAACTCTTTTTTTTTTGGATTATATTCTTTTTTGTGTAAAGTTGAAGCTTCAATTTGTTTACACATGTAACAAGCTGTGTGCATGTGCGCGTGTGTGTGTGAGTGCGCCCGTGACTGTGTGTGTGCAAGTAAGTGTGACGCATGCATGCAGTTGCCAACAGTTGGTAACTATTGGTTGCCTCTCTCATTCTCTCGCTTATTCTCCCCGCCTCCTTAACACAATTGTAATTGTGTGAACAAATTGTGAAGAACAAACCAATACTTAGACAAATGTGTGTGTCTGTGTAAATTATGATGACTGTCGTTTGTTTGTTTGGAGTGGGAAAAGAAAGGCGAATGGAGGGAAGCGCTGGCTGTCTTGCTTGGAGGCCAATTCATTTGCTGCACTTTACTGATAATCACTACGGTCAAACAAACTTTAATACTCTGGAATATTTATTAATATGGGGTATGCTCAACTTCAAATGAGGTAAAATTTAAAAAAATTAGTATTTTCTCTCTTACTTGGTGAACGTAAAACAGTATGAAAAATACAGGGTATAACCTCGTCGAACATTCTACACAAAACTGTCAGTTTCCAATTGTTGACTTCCCCACCGTCTCCATTTTAATGATGCTTTGTTTGCGATAGATTAATGAATTCTGTTTCTAAGCTCAAGTTTCGCATTTAAAGAGACGAACACCAAAAAAAGAAATATCCGTAAAGATAACTGTATTAATATAGAGTATCTATAGTTATGTATGCTGTGTGTGAATGGATGAGTAAAAGAGAAATTTTAAACATTTCCGGTTGGCAGTTCCAATTCACATTGAATTCGTTCATTAATAGAAACCAATTTATTCGAAGCGTGTTGAAAAATGATTCTGAGTTCTGAATTGAATTCGATTGGATTGGATTGGATCTCATAAAAATAATAATAATTTGCTTGTCACGCTAGAAATACTAGAAACTGAAACTGAATAAAGTCACACGATCTGAATTTCTATCGGCTTTTTTGATAAACAATCTTTGATCATTCAACGTTTATAAAGAAATGTAATAAGATATTTTTAGACTCAGGATTAATAAAGCAATTAATAAAACTTTTAATTTATGTCATTAAAAATGCTATTTTTAGTGTAAGCATTAGTAATTTTTATATCAGCAGTAAAACTCTGTTTATTTTCGAAGAATTCTGCAGACAACACAGTGTTGCTATCAGCACAGATAAGCTCTAGAAAATGTAGTTGTCTTTGTATCTCAAGAAAACGAATGGAAAATACTTGAACACATGTTGTGGAAAGTGACGCAATTGGCTTAAAGTGCATTACCAGATAAATGTGGAAACAATGAGGCTTATCACTTAGAGATACAGCTACAAATGCACAAAGCATGCAGATACAGATACATTAAAAATGGAAATTGGGTCAAAATAGACGAAGAGCGAAACTTTTAGTGGGGAAATACATTTGGCAAAAGAGAGAGGCAGTGGATTCGAGGGAAAGAGAGAAAAGTTGCACATAAATCAGCGTTGATTGCCAGACAATAGAATACAAAGCAGAGATGAAATGGAAAGAGGTAGGTAGGGAGCAGGCAGTTCAGGCACCGGGAGAGGACAGGAAATGAGCCATTTGCCAAAGTAAATAATTAAAATAAATAAATGACACAAATGACGCGCTCAATGCGTTACAATTCACAGAATAAATTGAAAATTGAAAAATTGCAAAATTAGCGAAGCAAAACCAAACAACAATTGCCACACACACTCGCACCTTAACAGGTTGATTGGCATAACAAAATGTGCCACGCCCCAGTCGGCGCCCCTTTTCTTGTTGTGGCATGCACCACGCTTGAGTGGACACAGAGTGAACTGAACATGGACACTTTTCCGGTGCCACATTTACCAGCTTTACATGTGTGTGTGTATCTGTGTGTGAGTGTATCTCCCCACTTCGCCTTTGTGCTGAGTTTTGCATTTCTCAAGTCAATGGCGTCTCGAAAAAAGTCTCACGATTTTATTTCAACTTGAATTGCTTTTGACTCGAGTTACCAAACTTCATGATCTTCTCTTTGGGTGGCTCGTCATAACTTAATTAACAGCAGGAACTAACTTAAGATACACTACTTAAGTAATACGATAACTACTTCACAGACACATAGGCATAGTTTGCAACCAGTGAAACGAAGCAGCTATAATAAAGTATCTCAACATGATATAATGAACTATGTATCTGTTAATCTTTCAGTACCTAGAAATAGCAAAAGAATCAAATTACTTTTAACGAAGAGCACGTAATTCTTGTGCTCGAAGATACACAAGAAGAGGCGGCAGAAAAGACACGAGTATCTGAGTGCTCATTGGGAAATGTCTCAAGGCAAACAAAGAAATGCTTATTGCAAATGTGCGTTAAGATATCAACAAAAAACAACAATCTCTGGATACGACCCAAATAATTTTAGTCATTTGTCAGATAATTCACAGAATTGCGACATCAATTCCCAGAAGAAAAGCTGATAAATCATGATTTCACATAACACTAAGCGGCACGATTAGAATTTCGAAATCGAAATTGAATCTTATCTCGAAATATGCCACTCAATTGTCACTCCTGCACTTTTCGAACCCAACAAAGACGTGGAGTAGGAGAGAGTGTAAGTGTAAGAGAGGGAGCGAGCGCACTCTCTCGCTGCATTTGTTGTCGTTGTCAAACGAATGGGCGAATAATGGGCGGTTTCGCAATTACGAGTACTTTACTTATAAGGCAAAGGCAGGCAGCACTTAAGTTCTGCTCGTTACGCATGCTAATGACGCACTAACTAACCATAGTTCGAGTTGTAAGTGGGGAGTTGCGAGTGGGGAATTCGCACTGCTCTTGTTCGTCCCCTTTTGCACCCACTCCACACAACAGACTCTTTTCACTTTTCAATTTAAGTTTGATAATTCTTTTATTTCGTTTTCTGTTTGGTTATTATTTAAAATATTCCAAAGGCGTGTCGTTTTTGCCTTTGCGAAATTTTATTGACTATTTGTGTACGAGTTTTTGTGCTTGTGTGTGGTGCGCTTGTGTGCGTGTCTGTGTGAGTGAGAAAGCGCAAACGTGCCGCTTTTGTCAACAGCAAAACACAAAACTTAACTTGGCACTTTTTCTTCACTTTCCGTTGCTATTTATTATTATAATTTTGTTGCTGTGTTATAATTACTTTAATTGTGGCTTTTTTTTTATTTCTCTCTACTTTGTTGTTGTTATTCACTTTGCACTTTTCACAGTCTCCCCTCTTCTTCGTTCGCGCACATCGCATTCGAACCGAACTCTCGAATCAGTGACTCGTAGCCCCAACGTGTATAAAGTAACTGACATCGTCGGTTTTTGTGTTTAGCCAGCTGCTGATCAACCTAACGCACACAAGCACACATATAATCACATGCAACATCAAACACAAACCACTGCGAACCACAGCAGACCACAAACATGCGATGCAACTTCTCTGATTAAGGAAAGAGCAGAGGGAAGTACATTGTCTGTGGGATCCCAAACAGTTGGGGGTGTGCACATCTGTGCACATTGTACACACATAGACGTTTTTCATTCTGAATGTATTTCCCACACATTGCGTTTTGTTCAGTCAAACATGTTTCATCTGATTGTGGTTTGATCTCGCACTGTAACTTGTTCGATCTCTTTTTGTGCTCTCTCATTTTCGAATTTCGAAATCGACATGCAGCTGCTGTCTTTGTGTGCGAGAGAGCGTTCACTGCTTACTCATATTATTGTTGTTGTTTTGGCCGCTGCCATATTTCATTCGAAGAATCTCTTTGTTTTTGCTGTTGTTGCCTTTACCTGACACCGGCTGCTCTTTTCGCTTTTATTTTTTTTGCGTTGTTGCCTTGTTAGTTGCTTATGAATGAATTCCAAACTCACACACACACACAACATGTTTATCTGTTGTGGGTGTACGCTATATAGCTCTCTTTCGCTCTTGCGCTTATGAAATCTCCTTGTGCTCGTTTGTACGACTATCTGAGTGTGTTTGCGTCTGTTGTGGGCAGCTGGTTTGGCTAATTAAACGTTTAGTGACGTTGGCAATTAATTTAGTTGCCAAGACATTTTGTTTGTTTTGTTAATTATGTATGTTTGGTATTTATCCTATGTTCTCCATTATTGTTGTTGTTGTTAGGGGTCTTTACCAATTTCATAGCCGATGCCCATATAAGTATGCAGCGCAAATTTTAATGAACACGAATTTAAAAACAAATGGAAACGAATGGAATGGAATGAAATGTGTTGCAAGTACATAAATTGTGTGCTAAAAATAACCAAATGCGGTGCAAATAAATTAAAGGCATCCATTCCGATGCCAAATAAACAAAGAGAACTACACAATTGAAATAATTAAAATGCCAACAACAACAACAAAAGAACTTAAATGCGGGCTGTTAATGGCGATTGTTGCGGATTATAATTGTTGCTTATAAATTAAGTTATTTTTCACCGACGCAGCGGGTGTATTTATGCCTCCTAGAGATCACGCGTGGCGCTTAAACACATGATCAGGCAGAAATATATAAAAACAATACAACACAGACACACAATCGAATAATTTTTCAACTTGTTTATGATTTGTTTAGTGCAGCCGCATTCCGTTTTAGCCAATTAACTCAAATGTGTTTTAGATTTTACGCATTGAAATTCGCTTTTAATGTGCGACCTGCGTAACGAGTAATTTGAATTCCAGTTGGAATTCCGCAACTCATTTCATCTTTCAACAGATGCCCAAATTGCCTCCCACACGCGAGTTAAGAGTTATTCGTTTATTCCTCACTCACTTCCCCTTTCGAAACTCTCACTCTCTTCATTTCGTTCTCTTCTACTGCCCCACCCCATTTCGCTTGCTGTTCAATTTTTCGCTGACTGCACAGAAGGCATTAAATTAAATATCCGGCATGCGGTTCCATTCTCTCCCATTCCTATTGTTCTTTTTTGTGTATGTGTGAGTGTTTGTGAGTGTGTGTCTGTTAATTTTGTGGATGCCAATGCGGGTCATATGCGTTGTGACGATCAGGCGTTCTTTTCAAAGCGGAAGATACAAATACACACACGCATAGATACAATTGTATTTCGTATATTTAAATGTATCTTTTAGTGGCGATTTACATAAATATATGGCAGTATATTCTTTAATGACGTTTGTGGGCATTGATTGTCTCTATCTCTCTTTTTACTACTCTCCCCTTCTCTTTTATTGTGTGTGCTTCACTTCATCACAGATAACTGACTCACGTAGACTCATCTTTTTTGCCATTCACGTGGGCTTTTAATTTAGGTCTGACCACATGTCCAAATTGAAATAGGTGGCAAATTAAAGGGGGAAAGTGAAATGCGCAATGAACGTCGCCCATGCAAATTCAACAATTAGAAAGTCATTAAAACAAGCCAATAAATACAAGTGCCAATTAAAAGCAGCTACAAGAGAGCTGCTCGACTGTGAGTAGCTCAGTTTGCAAAAATACAAGTTGAAAGAAATTTAATAGGAAGTGCTAAGGCTGTCAGCTTTGGAGACTGCTAGTGTAGAATGATTATAAGAATGTATCTTTAAATGATAGATTCAATCTTATACCCTTTTAGCTCAAGAAATTGATTTTTTAGTGCTCAATAAGATAAGTAGTCAATAAATTAGCCTTAAAGTCATATATATTTATTACTGACATTAAGTACTCTACAGTTTACAGTATTCTCAGTTAATTCATGTACTTTTGAGCCAACTTTTAACTGTTGTTGGCACTACAACTCATAATTTATAACATTTTTAAGCAAATGCAGTGCACAATTATCTCATTTGTTACATAAATGTAAGTGTAATTAACTATTTCAAACAAATTCTTCAATATAAGCTACTTTGTGATTTTCTATTGTCCGTTTTATTTAATTGTGGATCATTAAATGGTAAATTGAAATGGAAATTACGACAATTAACAAAAAAATTATTGTGTTTTCTAGAAAATAATCCAAAAAATTGGTTAGAATTGGCAAAACGATATAAAAAAATTTTAAAATTTGGCTTGTTTTCATACTATTTATTTTGCCAATGAATAATGCGATTGTTAAACAAAATGTATAAACAATGCCAAACTGTAAATAAATCTATTGATCAGAATCAATTGCGTTTTAGTGTTTTGGAAAAAACTATAGAAAATATTCAAATAAATCAAATTAAATTCAATTGCGTTTCCAATCAATAGTTTGAGTTTATTTACAAAAATAAGTAGATTTTTATGGCGCTAAATAAACTAAAAGCCTAATGACGACTAATCCAAACTATGGCACTAAATCCATCCAAACGATGGCCAAGTAAACAGACATTTACAGGGAATATATAGATATGATTTTTGGAATTGGGGAAAGCCTGCTGCCATATGGATCAAATCTCCATAACGGCGAATCGAGAGACCTACAAATTAGCCAGAAATGATTGAAGACAAGTTGAGTGTAAATAAAAGAGTTTTCGGTGAAATATTACACTGAGAAAAACCAAGAACTGTACCCAAAGAAAGGCCAAGCGATTGTAATGTTTACTTATTTACTTAATATGAGTTTAAAGTTTCTTAAAACAAGAATTTCCTATTGGAATTATTTTAAATCAGTTGAAAACTTAAAAGTTAATAGAGGTTTCTCTCACTGTATAAGGCTTAGGCGTAAACAGCGACTCTTAGAGCTAAATGGAACGCAGCTGAACGTGTAATTCATTCATTCAATCGATTACTCGATAACCCATTCACTCTATTGTTCGATCAATCAACTAAAAGTGACTCACGCGGATCACGTTGCTGACATCGCTGAGAATCGTCGGTGGCTTGGTGAAGTCCAACTGCTGCATTGCATCAGGATCGCTGAGGGAACGTCGCAGAGTTGTGATCGACGCTCGCTTGGCATGGAAGGAGCCACGCAGAAAACGGGCGAATTCGCTGGCCGCACTTTTGCCCTTGCCCTTGCAGATGCCACGTGGTGGCGTCACCTTGAAGCTGGGCAGGAGTGGAGCATGCATTTCGAAGGAGGAATCCGGTGAAATGTTGCGACTGTTGACGGAGGAGCAGCAACTGCCCGATTGTGAGGTTAGATTCGAGCTGGCTGAACTGATGCCATCGTCGTGCTCTTCGTCCTCTTCAGCCTCCCCCTCGGAGCCGCTGCCCACACTGGGGGCCAAGGGCACACAGCCCAAATCAGCTTGGTTGTGGGAGGGGCTGATGCGCAGCAGCACCGGAGAGCTATCACGACGGGCGGCCACTTCCGGCTCCGGTTCGCTGAGCTTCCGGCTGCCGCTGCGCCGCTTGGCCGCGGAGCTAAAGAACTGCAGCACACGGGATGCACTGCGGCAGCTGCGTCGCTCTGCCTGTGAACGCGCCAAGGCCATGGGTGGTGGCATCAAATCCTCTGCCTCGGCGGCTTTACGATGTGCAAGCTCTGGCGCCTGCTTCTCTACTTGCGCCGCCTGCTCCTGTTCCTGCTCCTCCTGCACGGGTTCAATGTAGACTTGCGGAGAGGCACTGCGTCTGCCGCTGGCGCTGCGATAAATCTCCTTGGCCTTGCGGCATATGAATGGAGATCTGCACTTGGTCTTGGGCGTAGAGGAGCCCGTTTGCGCACGTGCCTCGAACTCGGCCACAAAACTCATCATCTGCTCCCGATCCAGTTCGGTGATGCAACGATGACGCTGATGTCGACCGCTGGGCGTGACATCCCGTGCCATGAGACGTGGACTCTGGAGTATGTGTTTAATCTCGAAACTGGCATCGAAGCAGCTGCCAGAATCATTAAGTTGGCCAAGAGATTGGACAAAACGCTCGACCATCTTGGAAATTGTGCAATTGTTGTTGATGTTGGTTTTATTGTTGTTTAAGTTTGTCACGTTTTTTTTAGTTGTGTTCATGTACTGGGTGTTCACTGTAGCACAGTGGCTATTGCTGTTCATGACGCGTTTCGCACTTCAGAGACTTTAACTATTTCATAAAAGTTTCAATTAATTTTTGTGGGCCAAAAAAATTCAGTTTTTTAAACGCAATTTTCACGTGTGTTTTCTTTGGCTGTTCGCGCTTAACTGAATTTTCCGGCCCACATGCCACAGCAAAGGTAAACTTTTGTGAGTGCCACACACACACCAATACACACACACACACACACATATGGAGAATATACTTGGAGAACAAACTGTGCGCTAGTCTGTGTAGCAATGGGATTAACCTGAGAGCTGTGGTAACGCTGGAGAGTGGGTGGTGAGTGAGGTGGAAGCAGAGCAAGCGTCTGATACACTGTTAAAAAAGTGGCTAACATTGCTAAGCTTTAAAACATTTAAATTTTAAGTCATTTAAAAACTTAGCCCAAATTTCCTTATATACTTTCTTATACAGTAAAATCCGGTTATAACGACACTCAAGGGACCGACGATTTTTCGTCGTTATACCCAGTAGACGCTTTAACCAAAAGGAGACTAATGGAGACCAAGAAGAAGGGCCCCAACCAAGTCATGGAATTTTCGGCGCAATGACCGGACGGACGCTTTAAGCGGAGTCGGTATAACCGGATTCTACTGTAGCTAAAAGAAAGCTAAGCTACTAAGTGGTATGCCCTGTTGTTTTGCAGTGTAGCAGTCACTGGCGGGTGGCAAGTGAAGGTGGCAGGCGCCTGCGTGCCTTCGGGATGCCAATGTCTCATTCTGTGTCCATTTCTCCGTCCCTGTTCGTTAGTGACGCACTTGAGACGACACAAAGTTGAGAATGACGCCGTCGTTGGAATGACTGTGATAAAGCTGACACTGACTTTAAGTAATTTTCGCCATTTCCTTATGCTTTTCTCTGGCTTTTCTGTGCCTTTTGCTGCCTTTCTGATCGCTTGCCTTGCATACAAATCAAATTCTTCACATTGCTTTTACCCCTTTTGAAAATCAGCTATGGAAATTGTCAATCGACTGATCGATGAGTCAGAAGTGGGCGCTGTTAGGGGCGTGGCAGTCTGGCGTGTTGCTATACTTAAAATTTGCAATTTTTCAATTGCAGTTTCATGAATTATACCAGCTAAAAACACAAAACTATTGGAATGCGAAAGTCGAAATGTTGTTGAAATATTTAAGCAGGCGAAAGGAAGTCAACGACTGGCAGTTACCCTGTACAACTAAGCCACTACAACTAATAGTAAAAGCTCTGATATACCCTATACAGCTGCCTGATTACAGGGTAATGACTGCGCTAATTATGAAGGCAGTGAAATGTTTATGGGAACAACACATCATTTTGGCCTAAATGGCTCGAACTAGGGACTAGGGCAATTAGCCAAAAAGCTTATCAATGTCTAAATGTTTAACTAACAAACAAACGTGACCCTGGCCTAAAAAACATATTTTAAAAGCCAAATAAAGAAAGAAAAACATTTGGAAATCAAAACTAATAAAAACAAAAGTCAAGAACAAATGGTATTAAATCAATATTAACATGGCTTAAATGCCAGCAGCCACAAAGGTGTGTGTCTGAGTATGTTTTGAATCATAGTAAATGTTAAAAAAAACTCTCAACTGATTGTTTTGCATAATTAAACATCAAAGTATACGCTGAAAGTCACGACTTGAAAGCTATGAATAAGCTCAGCTGAGCAGCTGAATGCTCTGCCTCTCTTTGTCTCTCCCTCCCTCTCTCTTCTCACTCTCCACTCCACTCTCACAGTCTTTTTTCCCACTCGATCTTGTCTAGACCGCTTTGGGTTATGGGCAATACCTGTCGAATCTTAACCGAATTCCATGGAATCATTTCGCCAGCTATTTTTGGTGTGCACTTTTAAGTGGAAAAACCACAAAACAAATGAATTTTTAAATGGAAATTTATGGGGTGAATTTTCATTTGTTACCCATCGGATTTTAGCGTAAATTCATTTTGGTTATTAATCAGTAAACGTGGCTAACGAACGAGCCTCACAAATTCTGGCTAAAACTGGCGAAGCACAAAATTTTTTTTTTGTAAATACTTTTGAATTTCAATCGTTAATAGCACAATTGAATTTTATGAAGAGTTCTCAGTAAAGTTTATAAACAAATGTATATATAAGAATATATATAAATATTTTTACATATATTTTTGTAGTGTCAGTCTAGCGGGAAAGTACAGACACGTCATAGAAAGAACATTTGCACTTTTGATGCCACTTTTTATTAGGTTTTTTTCGCCGCTCTCATGCTCTTAATCGCGCGCGTTTTGTGGGCGTTTTGTGCGCGTTTCGGCTGCGGTTTTTGCACATTTTGAATGACGTCGTTTGGCTATCAAAGTTTGTTTTAAGTGGGCCGGAAGGGGGGCTTGGAGGCAGGGTCTCTGGGGGTTTATTTGCACAGAAACGACCTCAGTTTAATTACATGGAATATTTTTCAGCATATTTCTATGTGGTGTGCCTGTGTGTGTGTTTATGAGTGTGTGCGGAATGAAGTGTTGTTTTGTTCAGTTTATAAAATCGAAAATATTTTCATGTTCTTTGTTATTATTATTGTTTCTGTTTTTTTTTATACTTTTTGCAGAGTTTTATTTTTAGCATTGCGTTTAGCGTTTTCTTCTTCGTATTTGGCACTTTGATTTTCAAATTTAATTTTAGCAACTTTACATTTAGTTCTACGTTTTTATTGATTTGGCAAAAATAGTTTGGTAATCAATTTCACATGCGTTGCGTACGAGTTGTGTTCGAAGACTGACTCACGAATACGTTAACGTAATACTGAGCGGCTCTTAACTTGGCTCAGAAGCAGCAACAACACCTGAGAGAAGAAGAAGAAGCAGCAGCAGCTAAAACAGCAGCTGTTGAGCGTTCAAATGGAATAAAAAGAGCGCATGCGCGCGTTTTTAATCGTGTTGCCAATGGAAACTCAGAGCGGCTTCTTCTTGTTGTTGTCGATCACTTAACTGTTGTTGTTGTTGTCTGTTAGTCACTGGGCAAACGATATAGAGGGTATAAAGCCAGAGTCAAAACCCAGCGACAGTGTCAGGTGTACGCTCTCTGCCATGGAAGTCAATGAGGGTGAGAGTGACAAAGAGCGGAAGAGAGAGAGAGTCAGAGTGACAGCAAGAGATAGGCAGAGAGACAGGCTAATAAATGTGCATATTATGTAGTATATAGGCTATGCCTGGCCGAGCTGGGAAAAATAACAAAAGTTCCAATCAATATATCAATGTATTCGACAGAATGACAAACGCCAATGTTTCATATTTGACGTCAACTTGTACACATTTCTGCCGGCATGAGAGCACTAAAGTTATGCATATAATTACAGGGTTATATTTCCTCAAGCTATTAATAAATTTGCAGCTTTATAGTCAAAATTCACCGCCTTTCAATCAAAGGCGCTTGAAAATGTTAGCTAACTATCGCCTAACGACAGGGTTGCACGCTGATCAGTGAGTCAACTAATAATATATCGTAGACAGGGACTTAATGAACAGCACACATTACGGTAAATTAAAAAAAAATGTTTTTACCTTTATAAATAATGAATTTTCTATAGTAGTGCAGAGTTTACAGCGTATTCTAGCGCCTAAATATGATAAATCACAATTTTCAGCTGACTTACTTTATAAAGAAAACCTTGTAAACTTGGGATAGGCAATGAAATCAATGAACTGCCTCCAACTTAATAAACATCTATTTTATTAGCTATATAAAAGTTTATAAATATACCGTCTGATAAAAGTCTGTTTTTTATAACCACAATGAAGAAAGAAATCCATCAAAAACATAAGGTCGTGAACTCAACAAGTTGTAAACAATAAAATTCAAAGATGACTTGTATGGAATTTAATCTAAAAAGTGTTTGTAAGTGAACTTTAATGTATTTTTAACAGATTCTATAAAAATAAGATTGATTAACTTGGGAATTCTTTATCAGCTAAGTTGTGTATTTATTTCAGGTTGTTTCATAGTGAATATTTCACAGCTGTCAAGTTTTTCGGGACTGTTTTTGGGGTGTCTGACATATCAATTTGGATTCCAAGGTTTTATTATTAATACAATTTTTTACTGACGCACTCGGTAATGTTTTCATTTTGTTTACTTAAACAAACAGATTTTTATTGTGCTAAGCGAACGACCAAAAAAGATTTATTTAAAATAATATAGTATTTAAATTTTATATTTATGTATTGAAAAGAAGTAGGTGTATAAAACGGCAAGTTTAAAACTATTTATAAAACAGCTAAAATGCCAGCACTGTGCTGCATGAAAACGGCTTCAAATTTCCCACAGCGTCAGTTGGAAAATACGTTACGAAATTATGGAAATCGGTGATAAGGTCAACTCTGTGGCTTACCGTCTCACTGAATTGAAGTCAAGTGAGGCACAAATTGGCCAACACACAACCTGCTCAAGTCGAATAAAGGTTAAAAAAAACCTGCGCAATTCCCATGACAATTCTTCCCAAGTCAGCGGAGCAGAAAGCAGGCAGGAAAACAAGGACGGAAGAAAGCAAAGGAGCACTAAGTAGAAAGAGGAGCGACGTCTCTATGCAGCTGACGAAAACAACTTCCGAGTGGTGGCACGAGGGTTGTTTTGTAGTCACCACCGCCAACGAGTGCACCTGCCACAGTGTCGGGGTTACCGTCACAGTGCCTGCAACTGCATCGGCATGTGCCTAATTACAGGTTGCCGCCAAAAATGTTGAGCAGCAACAACCTGTTAAAGCCGAGTCTTTATGCACTGATCAAAAATGGACTGTATATAACATAAACAAAAAAAGATTTTTTAAAATTGTTTTCTAAAATTTAAAATAATTTTGGAACAGTTACGAAATAATTTTAAATACTATATTTAGTAGATACTTGTTTACTTTTTAACATTTCCATCAGTTTTTGACTAATCTAAATTTTATATTATATTTTTAACTATTTATATTCTTAAATTCCACCCTTTTGTGCTCAACCTGTTTTATTTAGATAAATATATTTAATTCATTAGTATATGAATATTTTTAGTAGTGTATGTGCCCTGTTGCATGAATAATTCTGTGGTTTCAAACACCGCAACAAAGCTCTCAACGCTAAGTTTTAAATATGAAACAAAAACTAATTAAATTATTTTTAAAATACAGAAATAAATCAAAAATCATTAAAGTTTCAGAATACTATTTCTTAATGTGTATGAAAAAGGGTGTATGAAAAGTTTTTAATTGTGAAAAAGTCAAATACTAAAAGTTTTATTTGAGAAGAAAATATTGCGATATTATAAAATACAAATTCATTCTTCATAATCCGATGTAAGCAATTTCTGTTGATTGTTTAATTATAGCATACTTTATTCATATAATGATGATTAGCTGTATGCTGAAGTGTGTTTGATCATTATGCTAATATTTATATCAATGCAATTAGTTTGATTAGTAAGTGCTTGTGTCAATCTAACTAACTATTTAGTATACAAGCACAAAAAACCCATCAGTTATCGGAGTAAACTGCATTATCTATAGGTAAATGTATTGGTATTTAACACAGGTACTGGTATAAATAGCACATGGTGTATGGGGTGTACGTGTATTCTGGTCAATGGCACAGCAGGTGTTGCTGATGGTAAGATAGAAAGTCTAGAGTAAACATGAGCCATCAGCCTTAAACACGAGTTGAGTAATCAGCAAAAGATATTGCCACATTCCTAGGGTATTTCAGGGGTGACTACGCATTAGGCAACCATACAATGAGTGAGCAAAGTTTGTTCGATATGGGCATAAAGAAATTTACTTATTGTTTAGTTCATGACATTTTACAAAGGTCAAAACGTTGTTAAATCTTAACTGAAACTTCTCTTAACACTTTTGTGTTGCTTACCGCATTATCATTAGACCAAAAACTGGAAAGGAGTCCTCGAAACGACATTTCTTGTACATTGAAACCGTCAAGACTTTGAAGTGAATCTCGAGTTGCCTCTCAATTGTTCTCACTTTGTATCTTAATGTTAATTTATTATTGTTCAATTTATTAATTTTCATTTAAGTCGTTAACTGAGCACTTGAACTTTACGTTGAACTTTTTATTAAAAAATTATTTGTTTATATTTTATTTTGTGGTATTTAAAATACTAAAATATATAACGACTGCGAAGCGAAAGTGAAAAATCAACACAACGTGGGGAATTTGCAAAATCGCGCGTTTTGTCAAATCAACAAAAAATGTCGAACTAAATCAAATGACAGCACAAATCGATGTATTTACACGGCGTACCGGAGGGGCAGTAGGAGTAGGCAGGTAGCTTGGCGATGAGGTGAGCTTGGGGGAGGACACACACGCACAGCACAGCAACGAATACAAAGGTCAGAAGACGACAACGTCAAATGTCGAACTCTATATATTTTTTCGCATTAATTGCTTTAGATTGAATTAAACGCGTTCGCTGTGCGCCGCTAGCGTCGACAGTGGCGGCGACGCGACGTCGCGGCTGGCTTTGCTGTGTCATGACGTCACTGGGGGAGAGGGAAACTTATTTTTAGCAGCGCGCGCGATAAGCAGCGTTATCAGTACGTGACGCGTTTGTGGCATGCAGCAGGCGGTGGGGACAGTGCGAGTGGGCAGTAGGAGTAGGAGTAGCGGGAGAGGCTGTGAAAAACGGGACACTAAATACAGTTAAGCACACCTACGGCTGAAGCGTCGCGTCGACTACTGAGCAAGGCAGTCACAACGACAGCCACAAAGGGAACCGAGTTCTCGACATTAAAAAACCGTCGGACAAAGAAAATCACTGGCAGCAAATACGTGAGTAACTTTTGCCATGTGTAAAGCGTTCTTCTTTTTATTTTTGGGTCGCTTATCGTCGTCTCACACAACGCGAGCGACAGAGACAGGGAGCGAGCGAGAGAGCAGTAGTGGCAAGAACGCGATAAGCTAAACTCAGGTAACAACAAGCAAGCGTCCAGGTAAACAATGTTATCCAATGCCAGTGCCGGCACTACGGGCAAAAATATAAATACTGCTGAGAATCGTCCAAAAAAATTTAAATTAATTTTAAAAATTAACAAATCTTTTAACTACACACTGTAAATACCCTGTAATTGTTAAAAAGCTAGCCAATTTAAATTAAATAGGAGTAAATGCTGAGGTGCTTGCCTGTTAAAATTTAAACAGTAAGAGCTGCAGTTAAGTTAGCCGACTACAAAAAACCCTGTATCTGTAGAGAGTTTGAGTCAGAAACATTGGACAGTCAAAAAGTTTTTTTCTTATTCTATTTGTTCTACATTAAACTGCTACTTCATACTGTTCAAAAAGCTTTGCAGTCGCATATACCCTTTGTGCTGCTTAATAACAGGGTACTCAAAAATTAAACATATATTTTGAACATAAAAACATGAGGTCAAAGTTTGAGAAGAGCGTGAACTACAATCACTGCTTATATAAAGCGAAACATGTTAACATACCCTGTAATCATAAATGGGGTAACCACTGCTAACTCAAAACAGGAAAGTACAGAGGTATAAATGGCTAAAGCTAGCAAAAAGTTAAGAATAGTCAATACTCACCCCAAGATCGGGTTCACTATTGGTAGCTTCTAGCAGGCAGTGGGTGGACGAGGAGGACGACGCCATCTGTTTGGCGGCGTTGTGTAGATTCTGCAGACTCGTCCAGGTGTCCATGGGCTGTTCGCCGCAGGTGAGTCGAGTCGTGGACTGAACACTATCGATGGCCTCAAAACCCAGGGATTGACGTGAACGAGGCTTGCCAAAGACCTGGGCACTCAGCTTACTGGGAGTTGGCTCCGTAACCAGTGGTTGCAGCGAGTGTCGCACTTTGCGGCTGACACAGGAGGGATGAATAAACAAATGTGGTTCATCCTGGGAGGGTACAGTCGAATGCAGTGAGATGTCATCCATGGACGCAACAGTGGGCATAATGGATGGTTCATCCACTAGGAGATTCAAGACATCGTCACAAGAACGTGTTCCTGTGAGATTCGTGGCCGGACTTTTGATCAGATTGAAACTGGCCAACAAATTGGGACGACGCAAGGAACAGGATGCCGATGGAGACTTGGGATCGGGATCTGGCATGGCGCGCACAGTCAGTCGATTGTCGGGGACTCCAACAATGCCCAAAGGACGTGCTGGAGCGGGTCCAACGGGAGGCAGTCCCAGAGCCGCCACACCAGGGGCACCAGCGAAGTCCACCACCAAAATGCGATCGGATATATTGGTGCAGTCATTGTTAAATCCAATGCCAGAGTCGGAATTGGAGGTGGTCGTCGAAATTTCACTGTGATTCGAGGGCTGCGGCGAATGGGCAGCCGCAGCGGCTCCAGCGGCACCGCCTGCCTCATAATCCGCCTGTTGACTCCTGCTGGCTGGTGGGAGTATCCTCATCGTGTACATGCTACGTATGAGATTCACCACATACTCCGAGTTATTAGGAAATTCCAGGCAGAGATTAGATATGGGATCCCTGGTGCACTGCAAGCGATATTCATGGGCTCGTGCCAGATGCTGTCCATGCTCAATCAGCTTAGTGTCAATGACAAAGACATGACAACTGTGTGAGATGCTTATGTGACCACCACACCCACCAGTTGCCTTGTCATCCAGTTCGTATTCCTCCTCTATTTGTGTATTGTGCACGGCACTGGTGACCAAACCAAAGAAACGATTCTCACTTTCCGACGAGGAGCTCACGTAGTTTAGTCGTGCCGAAGCATAGGTGGCCAGTGTGCCTCCATTGGCGCTCTGCAGGCGCAGACACTCGGGCGTAATGCACATGAGCACAATGGTGGGTTGGCGTTTCTCCTGGCGCAGTTTACGGATGCAGGAACGCACCGTCTGCAGCTTGGAGCTATGGGAAATCTGTTTGGGCATCTCGATGGTGCCTAGGTAGCCCACAATCACACGGTATTCCAATGCAGCGCTGCCCACAGCCCGAACCATGGCACTAACATTGGCCACATCGGCATTCGAGCACCCAGATTTGCACAGATTGGCTAAAGGTGCATCCTCCAGAACTGGACGCAGTGTCGATTGATCCGCAACAACTGCCGACACTGGAGCTGGCGTAGAAACTGTTTCTACCGCTGTCATATCGACTGCTTCGGGTGGTTTCTTCTGTGGCGAGTTGCGTAGTCGATGCATCTTGGACTTGTGATGAAGAAAACGCGGTTTATTACGCACACCACCGGCACCTAGACTGGCCGCCAATAGTTGTCCACGTGCACTGCGTTGGATCAGTAGTGTTGCATTGGCATTCTCCTCGTCCGAGCTGTCCGAGTAATAGTTCTCCGCAATCTGCATGCGAATACTGCCAAATGAGTTGCCAATCAATTGCACCACCGTCTCATGCGGTAACTTGGACACGTTCAGGCCATTTACCGAAATGAGAAAGTCGCCAGCACGCAGGCCAGCCTGCTCGGCAGGTGAATTGCTGATAATGCAGGACAGACGACATGGTTGCTGTCCCGATATGGTGAATCCGAAGCCATTGTAACCACGTCGCACCTCCACCGTGCGAGTGCCGTAGTTGGGACGCTTTTTGCGACGTCGCTGCTGTGGTTGCTGCGCCTGCGGTTGTTGCTGCTGCTGTGGCTGCGCTTGTTGTTGCTGTTGCTGCGTCGCAGCCGTTGCTGGCTGTGTTGCTGTGCTTGTGCTGCTCATTATGGGCAATGGCGGATGATGATGATGCATGGCGCTTACTGTAAATGCATTTGTCAATAAAAAATGGTGTAAAAAGAAAGAAATCTATTACTTGATTTAAACGCACCTTTTACATTGATGGTTTTCTGTTGTCTTCAATGTTTGGAATGCGGTTTGTGCTCAATCGCCAGTCTCCGCCTCCGTCGTCTTCTTCTTCTTCTGCCTGTCTGCCTCTTGTTTTGGTATGTAACAACGCTACACACAATGTAACAAACACTCACACAACCACCACAAATGTGTACGCAGCAACCAAATGCACTCTTTAAATTAAAATTTCAACGCACACGAATTGTCTGCACAAACAAACACTACTTAAATGCTTTAGTTTACACGTATTTAAACACATTAAACATTTTCTGTAGTTAAATCTCTCACCAATAAAAAAATAACAAATTTTATGCCTGCATAATGCGCAAGCGTAGCCAGGTTTCTGAAAGTATCGATAGTTGGGAAGAAGTCAATTGATAGGTGGCGCTTCACGTTTGGTATTTTTATTGTCTGGTCACACCAACAGCTGCTGGAAACATGGTCACTCCAAATGCCTGTCGTTGGTCACCTCAAATTAACATTATTATTACTACATTGCGCGCATACAAATTATTTTTATTACGACGCCCTGACAAGTTACCAGTCTAAAATAAACATGGAACGACATTGGCTCGACTGGTGCCGACTGTGCGCTAACGATTACGCCACCGTCAACGTGTGCAACAAAGACATCTACGTAAAGATTATAAGCAAGGTTTTCGATGTGGAGGTACAACAAAATTTTCGACAAATGTGAATCAAAATATATTTCAAGTTGTCTTTTTAGATTGGATTCGAGGAGCCCGCTTTGGGTGCTAAGTTATGCAACGAATGCTACTCCTTGGTAGGTGATTTGGTCTACTTTATCGACAACGTGAACAAAGTGCAGCCAATCTTTGAGCTATTGCGACACACGGAGCCCAATGAGCAGCTCGACATTCGAGCTCTCCGGCAGCAATACGGACTTCCAAGCCATTTAAAAAGCTTTCAGTCGCCAGTGGCGGTATCAACCGTCAGTGATGAAGCCCAAGAGATGGAGGTTAAACATTTCCTGCTTGACGATGATACCGATGATGATAATGAGATAAAGGATGAAGTTCCTCAAATGCCAGAAAAACGCAAACGTGGGCGTCCGAAAAGTATCATTACCTTACAGTCCAACAGCGGCCTTAAAGTAAAGTCTACCAACTCAATTAATGCCTTTGAGGACGACATGGAATTCGTAGAGGAAGAGACTCACTCTTGGCTGGGAATAGGTGAGGAGAGTCAAACAAGCAATATATGCAACCGTAAAGGAGATGAACACGGCGAACCTGTGCAGATTGAGAAACTCGAATGTGCCGTGTCTTATGAACATCTCGATATCTTGTCACATAATGACAGTTCGAAATCTCCGATTGATTCGGATGAAATTAATATCTGCCTGGATGATGAGGACTACAAAGAGTCTCAGATCGTGGAAACAATTAAAGTGCAGCCAACGATAGTCAAGAGAAAACCAGGTCGCCCACCAAAGAATCGAACGAGAATTCTTAATTTAAAGAAACAAATAAATCTTTCGAATCGTAAGAATTTAGCCCTGGAACAGCTCCTTGCTTCACCACAGCCAGATGCGCACATATCGGATAATCTTGAGGACAGCAATCAAGACAACCGGCGGCAAGTTAAATGTCATATATGCAACAAGGAATTGGCTTCAGAGGCCAGCTTAAAGAATCACAATGAGCGAGTTCATATGAAGAAGAAGCCGGTGGTCTGCGATTGTTGTGGCAAGCGGGTCAGCACCTCCTCGGAACTCAGGGAACATATGCTTGTCCACACCGACGACCGACCTTTTGCGTGTCCGCTGTGCAATGCCAGCTTCAAGAACCAGAAGCGACTTAATGTAAGTTGCAAATCACGAGACTTTAATATTCATTCTTGACACACTTGTCTTGATCAACAGGTACATAGCCAGACACATGGAAAGCCCAAGTTTGAGTGTCAAATTTGTGGCAAAAAGTTGCAAACTAGAGCAAATTGGAATAAGCACAAGTATGTTCACTCGGAGGAGAGAAGATTTACATGCAGTATTTGTGGAACTGGCCACAAGCACTCGACAGCTCTAAAGGTGCATCTGCTGAGCCACACGGGATTTAGGCCATACGCTTGTAAATACTGCAACAAGGCCTTTGCCAGCAGTGCCAACTGTAAAGATCACAAAAAAAAGAAACATCCACTGGAGTATGCCAAAGATGATGATAAATCCTCAAGAATCAATGCAGTGCCCACACTGGATGAATTACGTGCCTTGTTAGTAGATATACTATATATTTTTGTCAGTTACATATTAATTTGTGATTCTATTGCAGAGCCGACAGTATGGAGAAGGGCGAGAGACTGCGAAAACCCAGATTAGAGCAGAAGTAACACATATCTTTAAAAAATAAAAACAATTTTTAAATGTTTACTTTTGAATAATACTGAAACAGTATGTATTGGTATGTGTATTGACATTTGGTCACACTGTTTTGATATTTCTGAACTAGACTGTAGGCTGCCTCATTCCGCCAAATAAATTTTGTTGTTAAGGTGTATTAGCATAAAAAGTGTTTGTTTTATGTTTACACAATGATAAAAAGTGAAGCAGAGGACATAAACAAATATGAATGGCAAAATTGGTGCCGTCTGTGTGCCAAGGAGGGTGCAAATAGCAACGTAGACATTCTTAAAAGTGAAAATTCTGCCATCTGGAACAACACCATGAATAAGTTTTTCAATGTGCAAGTGAGTAACAGTTGCTGCATTCGATTGAACACTTTCATTCCTAACCACATCCACTGCACTCTAATGCAGATTCAAAAGAATAGCAATCTGAGTTCTACGCTGTGCAAAGAGTGTTTTCACTTGATAACAAATCTGCACAGTTTCTCAAAACATGTTGTCAAAGTTCAGGAAATGTTCAAGGCGTTGCGAAACAACGATTCTAGTAGAAAGTTGGATGCGGCTGACCTGCGTCAGCAGTTTGGACTGCCAGTAGAAAATAAACCTGTACCGGAAGTGGCAGAACCAAATGCTTCTCCTACTCAAAAGATTGTTGAACTCAGTAACGATAAAGTCGAGTCGATAAGTAATTTTCCTGATAAACCGAATCCCGATTTTCGATGCAGAAAAGTTTGTGTGCGACTAACTCGATACAAAGAGAAGTCAAATTGGCCATTGCCAGCGGTTGAAAATAAAAGTTGCGAACAACTTAATGAAGTTCATGAAGTCGAGAGTGACGATAATGATAACAACGAAGAAAATGCTTTAAATGAGAACAATGAGTTGTTTCCAAACGATAATGTAGAATTCAACTGTATTTTGGTTAAGCCAGAAATCATACCGATCGATGTTGAAATATGCGATGAGGACGAAAATAACGATACTCAAGGGAATCTAATAGCTTCCATAACTGGATTAACAGATAATGATCCGCTGGGAGCAGACACTACGAAGCGTACGCCAAATAAAAAAAAAAAGCGTACTGTTATTAAACAAAAGCGTAAACATACTTTTAGTAGCAGTACGACCTGTGAACAGTGCAACATCCCTTTTCGCACTAAAGCATCGCTGAGAATGCATAAGAATAGAGTGCACAACACGAAGAAAATGGTCTGTCCCCAATGTGGAAAACATTTCTTGGACATTGATTGTTATCGCGCCCACATGGCGTTGCACAAATCAAAGCTAAACTACACATGTGTTGGTTGCGGATTAAATTGCAAGCGTTTTTCCACCTATATAAGACATCTCCTCGATCATATAGGTTTGCGTCCATTTAACTGTAATTATTGTAACAGGAAATTTCGCAGTATTTCGAATGTAAAGCAACACAATCGCTTCATGCATGGCAATGAGCCTTCAAATGAACCATTTTTCCATGAAGCAGAAATTCCCACCCTGCCTGAACTGATCGAAATGTAAGTATTTAATATTTAATTTCTAATAGTGCTGATTAATGTATTTCCTCAACAGGGTTGCGAAAAGAAGAGTATACTCAAGCACAAATGGAGATACAAGCACATATATTCTTCCATAGAATAATTTTTATAAAACCAATTTTAAATAAATCGATAAATTAATATATTGCAATTGGACGCCGATAACCGCAGTGCTGTCAGACTTGAAACTATCGATAATTCTAAATACCATAGAAAAAATACCAAAATTGTGGACTTGTGCAGTCACTCTGTTTCTTGTGTGTAGATTTTATTGTAACCAACATGATGCTTTCAACTATTTAAACCAACTTGTTGTTTTCTACGAAAAAAAACTGAAATTGAAATAATGGAAAGCAATTGGCTTAACTGGTGTCGCCTTTGCGCCAAGGACGATGTCTGTGGCAACGTAAAAGTCTACACGGGCGAGACCGCAAACACTTGGAACAGTGTTTTGACAAAGGCCATTGGAAAATATTTTAATGTACATGTAAGTGGCAGCTATATCCAAAAAGATGTCAACTAATAATTAAATAACTGGATTTCAGATGCGATTAGAGGATGATTTAAGTGGTGTCCTTTGTAAGGAGTGTTACACCCTCGTAAGCGAACTAATTGATTTCGACAAACACGTCAACAAAGTTCAGGCAATATTTGAGACATTGCGCTGCTCTGAGCCTGGAAAGAAGTTGGATGTGGAATCACTGCGACGGCAATATGGACTGCGAGAAGAGGACTGGACGCACATAATTAAACCTGATATGGAATTTGACAACAACGTGTCGATGCAATCTGACATTCCTGAAATAAAACCGGAGATGATTGATGTTTATGATTGTTTGGAGATCGTTCATATGGGAAATTCAGAAGAAACTAATGTTAATCAGTTGCCTCTTGAAGATATAACAATTTCTGGCGGGAACAAAGTAAATTATACCCAAAGAAGGCTTACAAGACAGTCACTTAAGATGAGGGATGGTTCACAGAATGATTTGGAGCTTGAGCATGCAAGTTCTTCTGCTTCAACCGTAGAATCAGAACTCCATTCATCAGGCAGCGAGGGAGAAAATGACTTTGATATGGATAACCCGGGAAAGCGCAGGACACTAAAGTGCCGACATTGTGCTAAAGTCTATCAAAATCCCGGATCACTTAAAAAGCATTTAGAAATTGACTGTCGCACAAAGTGCTGCAAACTGTGTGACAAAAAATTTCCGTCGGTATCAATTCTAAAAGCGCATCGATTAGATAAGCACAGGGATGCCAGACCCTATTGCTGTGACATCTGTGGCAATCGATTTAAGACCGCAACGGTTCTTAAAACGCACAAGCTGGTGCACACCGAGGCACGTCCGTTTGAATGTCCATATTGCCCGTCAGCATTCAAAAATGAATCTAGACTGAAGTGTCACCTTCAATTTCATGAGGAGCCAAGGTTTGAGTGCTACACTTGTGGTAAAATGATGAAGACGCGAGACTGTTGGAAGAGACACCAATTGGCACACACCAATGAGCGCAACTTCGAATGTGAAGTTTGCAATGTCAAGTTCAAGACCGTCGATGCACGTAAACAGCATATATTAAACGCACGGTGTCGCATTTAAATATAATTTACATATAGTAACAATAACACAGTATACTTAAAAGATTAAATAAAATATTACAAGAAACAAAACAGATAATGTATTAATTTAATGAACTAACTAATTCACATATGGTAACCAGAAAAATGTTTTCCAAGCTGTAAACAGTCTTCTAAACTGTGAAATAATTGTTATACGATGACCACAACCCATGTTCTTCCCTAGACTTATTTAAAAAAGAAAGACAAGAAAGAAAAATACAGTCGAGCATGCCCGACCGTATAATACTCTCTGGTTTTATTTCCGATTGAGTACTTGTATTAGAACACGTTGAAACAAAAAAAAACTAAAACCCAATTTATTTAATGACATTGCATTTATGCATTGTGCATAATTATTCATTTACAAAATCATAGATTCTTTTATTGATTGACAAAATATGTATTCCATAGAGACTAAATTCGAACTTGTTGCGCTTACCATCTCGTTAAATTATCAAATTGTATTGACTGCCGATAAACGCGTTGTTATCAAGCTTGAAACTATCGATAATTCTATTAAAAAATACCAAAACCGTGGATTTAGATGCGGTCAGCCTGTTTCTAGTGTGTCGATATTGTTATAACCATTATGCCGCTAAAATATCAATATTGCTTTTAAGTGCTTAAGGCGAATTGTTTTATTTTCTACGATTTTACAATGACGGAAAAAACTGAGATTGAAATAATGGAAAGCCATTGGCTTAATTGGTGTCGCCTTTGCGCCAAGGACGATGTCTGTGGCAACGTAAAAGTGTACACGGGCGAGACCGCAAACACTTGGAACAGTGTTTTGATAATGGCCATTGGAAAATATTTTAATGTACATGTAAGTGGCAGCTGTATCCGAAAAGATGTCAACTAATAATTAAATAACTGGATTTCAGATGCGATTAGAGGATGATTTAAGTGGTGTCCTTTGTAAGGAGTGTTACACCCTCGTAAGCGAACTAATTGATTTCGCCGAACACGTCAACAAAGTTCAGGCAATATTTGAGACATTGCGCTGCTCTGAGCCTGGAAAGAAGTTGGATGTGGAATCACTGCGACGGCACTATGGACTGCGAGAGGAGGATTGGACGCACATAATCAAACCAGTATTGGAATTGGACCATAACATGTCGAAGAACTCCGACGGCCAAGAAACTAAACAGGAGTTAATTGATTTCGGTGATTGTTTCAAGATCGTCCAGCTGTCACAGACATTGAAAAATTCAGACGAACCTGATGTAAATCATTTGCCTATTGAAGAAATAACAATTCCTGGCGGGAACACAGTAAATAATACTCAAAACAGTCCTACACAAAGACGTCGTGGGCGCAGAAGAAGCTCCAAAGTCTTTAAAACGGACTTCGAGGAGGAAGTAACAGAAACGTTTGCAGAGCAATCAGTTGAAATGAGCGATGGTGATAAAATCGAAGTGTCAGTTCATGAGGAAAATTATTGTTCAAGTCTTCAGGATGATTTAGAACTTATGCATGCAAGTTTCTCTGCTTCCACCGTAGAGTCAGAACTCCACCCAAATTATATATCTGGCAGCTATGGAGAAAATGACTATGATTTGGACAAACAGGTAAAGCGCAAGAAATTGGAGTGCCGACGGTGTGCTAAAGTTTACCAGAATCCCGGATCATATAAAAAGCATTTACAACTTAATTGTCGTAAAAAGGAGCATCGATTGAAGCTGGGCAAGAGCTTGTACTGCAAACTGTGTGATAAAACACTTTCGTCGGCATCATCATTCAAACAGCATGAAGAGGGCATGCACAGCAATGTCAGACCCTATGTCTGTGACCATTGTGGCAAACAGGTCAAGACCATAACGGCTCTCAACGAGCACAAGCTGGTGCACACCGAGGAACGTCCGTTTGACTGTTCGGTATGCCAGGCAGGATTCAAAAGCAAAGCTAGTCTGAGAGTTCACTATCAAATCCATGAGGAGCCAAAGTATGTGTGTAACATTTGTGGTAAAAAGCTGCAAACGCGACGCACGTGGAACATGCACAAATTGGTGCACAGCGACGATCGCAAATTTAAATGTGATCTTTGCGATGCCAAGTTCAAGCGCTCCAAGACACTCAAACGGCATCTGCTCAGCCACACGGGCCTGCGTCCGTACGTCTGCAATTACTGCAACAAAACATTTGCATGCAATTCGAATTGTCGCATACATAAACTGAAGAAACATCCACAAGAGTTAAAGAAAAAAGAAGACGAACGTAGTACATGTCGCTTAAAGTTGCCCACGCTAGATGAGCTACGAGTGATGTAAGTCATCTAAATAATAATACTCCTTGTAATTAATAAAGTAAGTTTACTTTTCAGGTCCAAAATACCTAACGCCGGAAGTTAATTTGAAGTCGTGCAACTGAATTGAATGTATGTACATCAAAAATAATACAATATACTTAAAAGATTTAATAAAATATAACTCGAAACAAAGCATTTTTTTATTAAACAAACAAATTAATATACGTGAGTCGCGACAAAAATCAAATTAATCAAATTCGATAGTGAGCAAGCAGTGCGATAACTTTTAATTAATCGATAGACCGACCATTGCAATGTAAATGCAGATACTACGTGTAGTAATCGAGTAATGGACTGCCATCTCTAATCTGAATTGTTTATTAAATTGTTTTCTTTTGTAATTTGACAAAATGACGGGCAGTGAAACCGTCAAAACCACTACAGAAGCGTTAATAACGGGCGCGGACACATCAGATTGGCATTATTGGTGTCGGCTCTGTGCCAAGGAGCATGCAGACAATGTAAATGTGTACTTCAGAGATGGTGACCAAACCTGGACGAGCGTCTTGGCTGTGGCCATTGGTAAATACTTCTGGGTCAATGTAAGCAAACACTACATGCTGTAAAGTCGCAAACTTTAAACAGTCTTCTACAATTATTAGATAAAAATGGAAGATGAACTGAGTAACGCTCTCTGCAAGGATTGTTATACGCTGGTTGAAGATCTTATTGAGTTTTCCGACCGTGTGAGTCGAGTACAAACGCTCTTCACTCGTTTACACGCAGCAGGACCAGAAGCTGTCCTCGACTATGATGAAATGCGCAGGGATTTTGGTCTGCAAGCGTTTGAATGGAAGCACATTATCTCAAGAAATGCGCCCGAAGAAGCGCTAGTGGAAGTTGTAGAACCTGACACATCCGATTACGTTGTCGATGAAATGGTAGAGTCCTCTGACGAAGATGCCGAAATAATGGCTGAAATAGAAGCTGCCGCAATTGATGAGAATCAAGAAAATGCCTATGACACTTATGTGGACCACGGAAAGTGCACGGAAGAGTCGTCCGTGAAAGAAGAGGAATTGAACGAGGAAGTATCGGCCGCAGAAGATTCCAAGTCTACACTGGAACTCGATGCAGCAGATCAAATAAAAGAACTAGCTGATGTGATTGATGCTCAAATGGCTGAGAACGAAGATGTCGCCAATGAACGACCTCCGTATCAGTGCACATCCTGCAGCAAAGGCTACAAGAAGCCTATGGCCTATAGACGACACATGTCTGAAGTGCATGGCGTGAATGCCACAGATTTACCTAGTCTGGAGTGCAAACGATGTAGCTTGACTTTTGCCACAGAGAATCAACTTACTGCTCATTACCGTACCCACATGCCAGTGAAGGATAGAGCGGAGAACGCGTGTAACTACTGCGCTAAGCTTTTTACGACTCCGGCAGCTCTAAAGCGCCACATAATGTTCATACATGAAAATGTAAAGCCATTTATATGTGATTGCTGTGGAAAGGGAATGAAGACAATCTCTGCGCTCAATGAGCACAAGTTGGTCCACACTGATGAGTGTCCCTATGAATGTCCCGTGTGCCATCGACGCTTCAAGAACATGGCCAGACTGAAGGTGAGTCTCTTAGCCAGCTTCAGCTTCGTTTGTATTATATGATTAACTTTTTGCTATGTAGATTCACTCGGATACGCATACCAACAACAATTATAAGTGCAATATATGCGGATTAAAGCTTAACACGCGACGCACTCTCAACATGCATCAACTGGTCCATTCCGACTCTAAACAGTATAAATGTGATGTATGCGGTGCGGCCTTTAAGCGTGGCAAGACCTTGAAGGCCCATCTGATACTCCACACGGGTATAAGGCCGTACAAGTGTAATTTCTGTGGCAAGGACTTCTCAAATGGTTCCAACTGTCGCATGCACAAGCGCAAGACACATCCAAAGGAGCTGGCCGAGGAGGAGGCACGAGGCGTTATGCGTTCTACGCTGCTGCCCATGATTACGGAACTCACCGAAGCGTAAGCTACAATTACTCATAATTTCATAAGAGGAACTTCTTTAATAATGTTCACTTTTGCAGTTCCAAGCGCGTGAAGAAGCCCGCTAAAGCAGGCACCGCTATGGCACGCACAAAGATCCCTCGAGAAAGTTCCGAATCCTCGAGTACTCACATTGCGGATGAGGATATACTGGTAGAAGAAGCCGATGATGAAATGCTTTATGAAATTGTGGAAGAATGTCCATAAGTTATGTAATCAAAAATAGCATTAAATTTACATTTATATATATACAATAGACTTTATTCACAAAATCCGCTTAGAGTTTAGGTATGAAAATTTTTAGAAAATAATTTTCCCGGATTGTACAGTTAAATCTTAAATGTTTACGGGTAATTATCGCAAAGAAACTTAGCACAAAGTATAAACCGAGAAAAATCACAACGATAATTAACGCAAATTTGGAAAGCAATATATAACAAAAGTTTGATAACAAAACAAAATTGATTTAAGAGTTGAGAGAATTGAAATAGCCACAATCAGATCAATTCATGGATTCTTCATCGTCTAGCATTACCTGATAATATCTCAGATTGTGATTATTCTTTTTATCAGCAAATAATAGTTGCAATACTTTGGAATGTACAGATCAGTATACGAAAAAAAACCTAAACTTAACTTATAACTTAAATGCTAGACTTAAACGCTGCGATTTGGATGCGTTAAAGTAAATATATATATATCCTTAGTAAAGATCACATATTGGGATACAATACAAATAGTACACATATAGCTAGATATATCTTTTAGATTTTGGGTTAGCAGGAGTGGCATTATAATTAAGACTTATAGTTAGACAAATTGAGCATATTGTACAAATACAATTTACAAATTTCACTAAACAAAGAAACATAGAGAACAGTTAACTGCAAATGGCAAATGAATCGAGTTGCTGCTTAACTAAGTCTGGAGTAACCCAAACCCAGTAGAGCTATCGACACCAATGCCGTGCAGATTATGGCCATAGAATAATGCTGAGATTCAGCGCCACACGCAAGTTCATCGCGTGGATATTTATTGAGCGGATCGGGCTCCTCGCCAGGACGGCACTGTTTACCCTCGGCGGCAAAATACGTACCGCAGAGTTCATGGCACGGTGGACACATAATCACACCCTTATGCAGCCAACCATTTGCGGTAATGCGAATGGATAGCTTTTGGCCGGGAAACGAGCATTTATAGCTATAGTTTCCCACCAGAATGTGCAGACGGCCGTCGTAGCAATTGTACTTGTAGCAACCACTGCCCCAATGCTGCCACTCCCGCGTCTGGTGGCAGGAGCGTTCCTCCCACATGGATTCGCTGTGATCGAAGCACTTGGAGCCCATACCATAGCTCTCCAACGCGAAATTCTTCTCGGGCTCTGCAAAATACAAACAGTTTTTAGCAACATATCGAAAGTTATTTCTTTATTTCAACTCACTTGGATTGTTTTCCACAAAGCGACAGTGGGAGCCGCGTACAATGATATTCTTGCTGCGCCAGGTAAACTCCTGTATGTAGGGACAGTGATCCGCTAGAGAAACCGAACCACCATAGAAGCCCTCCTCGCCGCTTTTTATGTTGTGTAAACTATCAAAGTTCTGATAGATCTTGGGCAGCTCAAAGTCGTGCTTTATGAGATTGCAGAGCGCAACAGAATTGCGATCATCGGTGCACTCGGTTTGCAGTGGATCCTGTTTGACCTTGGAGCAAAAAGGATGTATCGAGCGTCCTCTGTGGAAAGCAACAAGATTAGTTTAAGAAATCAAATGTCTTTTCGGTTTGGTTCACCTGTCGTGATTCATTTGTATCCAATCCTTGCAGCTGCGCATCGCAAAAGCACAGCCCAAACCCCTGCCCCAAGTGAGTGGCGATGCCATGGAATAATTGGCACGGTACCAGCCAGAATCCTCCATCAGAGCCAAGGTAATGCGTGAGAAAACCGGCGACTGTGTGTGCGTGCCCGTCATGGCCTCGTTCTCCAGTATACGCTTCTCCCAGTGCGTCAGCGCAGTACCTTCGCCACCTTGATCCTCCAGCTCGGCGCCCTCGAGTAAATCGCAATCGAAATGCTGTCGCACTTCGGCCACAACACGTGGCGTCACCAGCATGTCCATCACCTTCTTGACGTGACCACCACGCACAGCCCAATTGTTTCTCTCCACTTTGCGTATTGTACTGTTGCTCCACTGATGAATCTGCAATCTAGACGATGAAGAATAGAAAATGGGGATTAGTTAGAGGTCAAAGCTGATCATTTGTTTACCTACTTCTCGTTTAAATAGGGTTTTCCCGTATCCGGTTTTCTGGGCGTGCGCGGTCGTCCCTCATCGTCCCGAAAGAACGCATAGAGACTCACAGAGAAGCCAAGCGCGTGTAGAATCTCATGCTTAACGGTGGATATCAAAGTCTGCAACTCTTGTGGCTTGGTGCTGATGCTTTCGGGGCACAGATTGGCATGTCCGGCTATGGGACGATCCAACAGCGCCTCCTGCTGACAATGGGCCGCATATGCCACCGTTAATCCCTTATAGCAACGTTGCGTCTGTCGCGCCGACACATAGAACACAAAGTCTGCATTCTCGATGCCATCCCCCGGCTGAGTATTGTTATCAATTCGGCAATTCTGTCCGGTGCTATTGCACACACGACACACCTGTTAGATGGCCAAATAGAAGTTAAGTGTATGTTGGATAATAAATTGTAAGATTTAACTTACATCGAGGTGCTCGTTTGGCACTTGCACCTCACCGCACATCGTTGTGGCCTTGCAGTGATCTATGCAATGAGTATTCCCGTTCTTCACATACACCTGGGTGCTATCACATTTTCTGAAGGAAAGAAAGACATTTTAGAAACATATATATCGCATGTGAGTAAAATATTTAAAAACCAATTAAACCATAGATCTTTAACTGCCTATAATTAATTACTTTTTTACATTACAAAATCTGACACGCATTTAAAGTCTCTAATTTATCATGTGCACTTAAGTTACAATAATAATTAACACGGAAGTTACGAGCTCAACAATTTTAAGCACTTTTCATGCCGAGAACTGTGACGTCAGTGCCACATTTGAAAGCATTTAAATGCAAAAAATTATTTCAGGAAATTGGTAACAAGATCTTTGCAAATGACGATGCGCAATCAAATTGGAAATTAACTTGAAGTTCAAATTACTGAAGCATTTGCAGACTCCTTTCTAATGAAGCAAATTTTGTGCTATTACTCACCGATTTAGCCGTATTACGCCCTTCGTTTCACGCACCATCAGCGCCTGTTCCCAGAATTGTACTGCCTCTGGCAACACCGTGTCCTTTTAAGCGTAATTCGAGAGCATCAATACAAGCAAGGGAAAATACAATAATAATAAGATAAAGTCCTCTACTTAGCACGTAAGAAGCTCTACTTACATTTATTAAATTAAATTTCTCCTCTTCCAGTCTGCAAAAGATAAAAAAAAAATAAATAAATGAAAAAGGGAATTCAATGAAGCGCATTCGGTGTAAAATTCCTAGAAATTCTCAAAAGTAATTGTATCTAACTAATAAACAAATATAACAATATATTACCCTGTAATACATTTTGAAAAAACAATAAATAGGTTTAAATATTTCTTTTTTTTTTGTCCCCAATATTTAATTACTTGCTACTTTGGTTTTATTTTCTTTTCAAACTTTGTTGACCGCATATTAAAATCAATAATCGTTTTTAATTTGCTATTCAAAAATTTCGTAAAAATTAAATTAAATGCATTAATCTTTTTATTGTTATGTAAATAAACAAAGCAATAGTTTCGCATAAAACTGCATCATTAATTTATTTTTTTCATATCTTTCAGGTCCATCAGTTATCATAAACTAAGGTCAATCCAAACATTTGGGTTTAAAAAACAAACCAAAATTTTATAGCCAAAAAAAGGAGCTATAAAATTATAACGAAATTATTATTATTATTTGCAATCTTCAAATAAATACGTATATGTTTAATTGTTTGTTAACCCCGTACGATAAGTTTTATTTGTTGTTAAGACAAGCAAACAATTAGATTTCTGATTTGTTTTGTGACTAAATTTAATGACTAAGGAAGTAGTAATAAAGATTAAAGATATATTAGATGTGTACTACATTTATTGATAACCAAAAGTCACGTATAATTGCGCAATAAACGCAAATAATTATTTAACAAACTGACTAACTAACTAACATAGTATAATTAGTACTACTTTGTTGTTTAACAATTAATTTTATGGCTGGTTAACCAACTGAATTACTAGTCGCACATGCCGCGCCCATGTCTGTGAGCATAGGGTATCGTGTTGCTAAGCTACCATTCCTGGAATTGACCTTGTCCATCGTTGGCATTGGTAATGGACGTTGTTGTCGATAGACACAGTCCCCCTCTCTCCACCCTTACTGTCTGTGTGTTTTGACCTGCCCATTTAGCTGTTAACCAGCGTTCAGCTTTAAGTTTAAATCATAGCCAAATTATGTCGCAATCAAAGTTGTGTTAATTTTGTACAAAATTGAACCGTCGCAAAGCGAAAACAACCAATTTTGGCTCTTTCAAGTAGATTACAAAACAAACGCCGAACGACTGTTGAATGTGGCCAAAAACGCCTAACGGTTAACTCGACTTGACATTCGGCCAAGAGTTGTTAACTTGGCTAGTTGGACACAACAATTATGGGCAATTTTTATTTATTTCTGTTTTTTATATTTTGAGCTTTATGACCATGGTTTAAGTGCTGCCAGAATTTCATAGCCTAAAATAGCTAACTGCGAGTAGCAATTGACAGCAATGAACAGTAACTAAAAAAAGGGCTTTCAAAAGAGTTGATTAGCATTAAAAAACACTTGTTTTAAATTTAAAATATTTTAAAAATTTAAAATCAATTTATTAAAGTTAGCTACAAAAATAGCTAAAATGCCAGCACTGTTTTCAAGGTCAAATTTAATACTCTTCCAGCAAAAAGCTTGTTACAAATATTTCAAAATTGTTCAATTATAAAATGGCCTAATTTACTGTTAGTTAAAATTCAAGTACTGTTTCCAAGTTTTAACTGAAAGTAGCTAGATTTTATATACTAAATTATCAAACTTCAATCGCTTACAAATTATTAGATGATCCTATCGATGATTTAACTAATATTGCCATTCAAATCATATCTACATTAGTTTCAGGAAATAAATTAACTTCCATTCAGCCATCAAAAACCCGCTAAATATATTTATTAAACTAACTAAATTAAATCTTAATGTTCAGTAAAAACAGTGAAGCAATTAAAACACTGTTAAATCTAGCTATAAATATGCTAAATGAAATCTAAATTAAATTTAAACAATTAAAAAGCCTTCAAAACGTAGCTACAAACTGGCTAAACTGCCAGCACTCACCTGTAAACGGAGTCGTCGTAGACGAGGAGAATCCGCAGCGGTTGATCGGCCACAACACTGCGGCGTCTTCTTCTGCCCAGATCTTCGGGAGCAGCGACTCCGACATCATCATTGTCATCGGCATCATCATCATGATTGGCCAGCTGAATACGCACACCATGAACGACCTAAAAAGAGAGTGACGGGGAAGGGGGTGTTAAAGAGCTGTAGAAATTTGGCTTGAAATGAAAGCGAAATTGTTGCTAACAATTAGATGACGACATGACGACAAAGGCCACACACAAAGGCCGTTTTTTAAACATTTTTTTAAAACTTTTTAGCTTTTTATAAATGTTAGTGTATATATAATTGGCAATTGCAAATTGCAGTGAAATTAATTTTAAATTGCCCGCCAAAATGTCGAACGATTGAGACATCAAAAACAAATGTCAATGATTTGGGGCTTTCGGTTTTGGCTAATTTGTTAACTTGTTATTATTGTTGCCCTTTTGTTTTGGCCCATTGTGCAATGTGTGCCAATTATTGGGCATATATTAAAGCCCTGTTTGAATATGCAAGCGACGTTGAACTCAATTTGATTTCGTCTCATTTTCTTATCATACTATTATTACTCAAATTATAATTTATACCCCAACGAACAAAGGAGATTGTTTTTTCGTGTTTTAAGATGCGCTTGAGTGCTGCTTTAAATATAATATATTTTTTAATCATACTTCGATTAATGCGGTAGCGGAGTAATTAAAGCTAATTATAAATAAACTTTGTTAAATCACTTTCAGCCCAAGGAAAATGAAAGTAAAAACGGGAAAAGCATTTTGCATTTGATTAGAAACCTGTCGAAGTCTGACTAAAGTGGAGGAAATGAGTTTGAGAATAACTTAGAATAAATTATGGCTAGTTGAGGGAACTACAGGTGAGTTAACGCGACTATAATGCGGCCTGTACCCAAGCTTAAAAAAGATATAAAAGATGTAAAAATATTTCAAGCTTGTAACATTGTTTTTAGAGTCTAAAATAATAATAAATTATAATTTAGTTTTCCTCAAACCAAAAATTCATAAGTTGCTACTATTTATTAAGCTACATACATAAATTTCTACTACTACTATTACTATTTATTTTTTTTAATCAAACAACTTTTTTAGGTAGTATTTATTCCTGAACTTGATAACCCGACCTTGATAACCCAGTTCTATAAATACTTTATTGAATCATAGTTGCTACCATTTCTCTTTGCCTTCGACAAACCTTATACACCCTTTGTACTTCTGTGGTACAGGGTTCCCTCATAACAATAATTAAACAATAGAAATGAAGCTTATGTTTTGAACATAACGATCTCGTAAAGCAGCCCCAAATGGATCGTGAGAGTCGAGAAAAATAAAGAACTGCTAAATGGCAATGCCAGACACCTGCGATTCATTATAAACTGTAATTCAGCAATAAAGCTAAGCATATATTGTATGTATAGTACATGTGTATAGGTAAGTATCTTTGTATCTCTGTGTGTTGACTTAAGTACAACAATGCCAGCAATTTATCTATATTTGTCTATTTAGCAAGAATAGAACGAAACTCAAAGAACGCAGGGGCTTAGTTAAAAAAGGGTGTGGTGGGGGCCATTAAAACTTCAATTGCTCATGATATCATCTATAGTACTTCCCACTGCCAACACCAGCAAGAAGAAAAAAAATAAAACCATTAAGATAACAAAAGTAAACAATTACTTGAAGTATTTTTTTAAAGCCGTGTATTCGTGACGACCCTCAACGATGATCAGCATTTAGTATGATCTTTAAACACCCCATAAACCCCTCTTCACCAACTCGTACTCCCCTTGGTTCGGCTTAAAAAGCGGTTTGAATAAAAACCGCATAATAAAAGATACGCAGAGTACAAAGCCATTCACCAGGTGAAAGATGCACCTCATGCCACCCGACGCACAATGCGATTTAGACAGGCAGCAACATGTGGCAACATGTCTTTGGCCTGACAACCTGTCGCTGTCGCTATCGCCGTCTCCGCAATTTTGCAACCACAAATTCCCAATTTATTGAGCTTTATTAAAACCATTATCATCACGAAATCTGTGAATATTTCTGTCACATTTTTTTCTTCTTCGCTTTAATTGATCATAAATAAACAATTAATGCACGAAAATTCTCAACTTTGTAATTGCTTAAATTATTGCTTTGTTCACAATATTTAATTATCATTTAAGCTTGTCAAGTTGTCTGTAAATATGTTTGGCTTAAGCACGGCTTAAAGACGGGAATGAACCGGGAATTAATTACGCTCGTTACCCATTTGAATGGAGCTGAACAAACGAGGGCAGTTTGAGCAATAAGTTATTAAATATCGCGAGATTTTGAGAAGCAATAAATTGTGTAAAGTATTTTTTAATTTATTAAAGATTAAAAATATATTGTTTGGGTGTATGTCCTATTCTAATACCTAAACAAATATATAAATATTATTTTATACCAAGTACTGTTAAGTGGAGAAATTAAGATAAAAAGATTTGCTGTGCGAGATTATGGAATTTGTTTAAGGAGTCAGCGCTGTCGCTGCCTCTGCCTCAGTCGCTGCTGCCGCCACACTTTCTAAGCACGACGCAGCGTGTGCGCTTATTCAATCCCAACCGATCCGATAAGACGTAATGCTCAACTAGCTTGCATACTAACACACAGACTAACTGCTACAAATTCGTCTATCTAACAAATTAACTGGGCCACATTGGAGCGTATCCAGTCTTTAACTATGCGACTCGCGTTTAAGGCAATACCAGTAATAAAGAAATAGAAAGAGAAATGTGCCGGTTGTTACACTTGGCCGCATCCAAGACGGCGCCTGCTCGATTACCTCCCGTCTTAGCTTTTTTGGCCAAACAATAAACAGCAAGAGCCAAAAAAAAAACACCCATTAATTGTATAAACACGAAATGAGACACGCATGCGTCGGGCGTCGCTTGAGGGTTGAAGAGTGGACAAGTGGATGGGTGGACAGTCGAACAGTTGGTCACTTAACAGTTGCGCATGCTAATTTCAGCAAGTGAATCGATCAGCAAAGAGACGAAGAGTGACAGAGAAAGAGATCGCTTGAGGCGGAGCAGTACGATCACCGGCTGCCGTTACATTGAGTAATTATTTACGTATTTACGTGCGTCGCTCAGTCAATCTGTCAATCTTTCACTAAGCCAAGCATGACGACATTTCTTCGTCTAACTCCGTCTGTCCGTTTGTCTGTCTTGTTTAGTACTACTATCGCTGTCCCTCGTCGTCCGCTCTTCCGCAGTTTTTTCTTTCTTTTTTCACCATCGCCTTGTCACCTGCTTGCCGTCGTTCATTGCACGCCGGCAGATCAATCGAAGCTTTCAAGCTTCAGTGCCGCCGGTGGAGCGAGTGAATCAGCAAGTGAATATTTGTGCTTTCACTTTCGGTTTCATTGCTAGCTAGCTCCGTCACTCAGCTGTGTGGCCCTGGCGACTGTGCTTGCTGTTTACTAATTCATGTTTCCTTTCTGTACTCGCAAGTAATGTATGCTTACAAAGGCACACACAGGCACACTTACAAACAATTATTATGTGAGAGAGTATCGACTACTTTGCATGCCGCGATACTTTATGGTTTATTGCTTCTCTCCGGCGACGTTGAATTCGTTTATTACCTCACCGAGTGACCGACCACAGCGGTCATGTTACTTCATTAAATTCATGAGCGTTATACAAACTACATAATATATAACTACAATAAAATAATCAAATCACATTCACACAATATAACTTATAATTTGCGCAACTCTATACAACATCGAGCGATCTCATTCTAGTCGCAATCTTTACAATGAGATTTGCCAATTTGTCTCGCAAACTAGTGTAAATTGGATGAAAACAGACAGTGCCTGTGCCTGTTTGGCTCATTGCATTGACACGGGCTCAAAACATTGCACGGCACGCTGCATCAATTCAGTTTTTAGCCTGTCGAAAAATCCATAACGGCAAATGTAAAAGGAGCTTAACAAGGTGGCAAGGCCGCCATACTGAGATGCTGAGCACTCAAAAGTTAAACAAACTGGCAACCATTGTATTAATTCTTATTTGTCATTGGGCAACTTATTAACGTACAAGTGCATAAATGCGCAAAAACGTACATAAATATTTACAACTACTAAATAAACATAGTAATAGCTTTATAACTGAAACTCATTTAAGCAGGAAAGTAATTAAAATAATTTGTAACCGCTTGCATTTCTTCAATACATCGATCATGTATTATTTCAATTTTGGAAATTATATGAGGTGTGCCAATACTTAATTGGTCCACAGTAGATACATAATGCATATATATGTATGTACGAACGTGCATCATTAAAGCCCCAATTCATAATATTGGCCTGTGGTGTGTTTCAAAATTAGCCTCGAGCCAACGACGAGGCATAATCAACAAGCTGACTAACTGCGGTGTCTTTCAACAAACTTGTTTCTCTCCACTTGCTAAACAACGCTGCATCCACTGGAGATAAGTTTAACAATTTTATCTTTGCACTTGTTTATTTACTCAGTTATTTATACTACGCCTTCAATCTGCGCTTTGCTCTGCTGTTTCTATTTGCGCACGCACACACAAGTCAGTTTGCATGCGTACGTGTTTGTGTGTGTGTGTAAATTTTAATTGAAAACGCAGTTGCAAAAAGTTACAGTTAGACGAATTATTCATGTGCTCTCTTACCAAAATGTGCAAGGATTGAATACACCAAAATTGTGTGTACAATGTGCATGTAATCAAAGTTGCTGAAAATTGGAAATGAAATCAAAGCTCAAGGGTCGAGGTCATGATTTAATAACCTGTCAGATTCATTCTATGCTCTGCTAAGCCATGGAGGCTCTCTCTCTCTCTCTTTCTTTATCTCTCCTCCTTCCCTATATCTGACGAATAGCTTCCCAATGCGTATGAATGAACTGGCAATATTAAGCATCTTTGTGCGTATCGTGGTGTGTGCGTGGGTAATTTGCAGTGTTGCTAAATATTCCAATTAAGAATGAATTAAGGGGGAGTTAGAGCTATCGAATGATTATCGATTATTTGCTGTGTAAAATGAACAAATTGAAGTTTAACGAGTTGATTGTTTTCGTAATTTTCTGTACATCTTTACATCTGCATCATCGTCTTGAGCATGATTATCTACAACATTTTTATTTATCGCCAGCATCATGTATCATAGCATGCACACAGAAACGTGACAAATGATTCAATTTACTCAGTTTCTCGTTGCTTCCAATTTATTTAAGTCTAATTAAAAATGAGTGCTGACTGCCGTCGCTGGTGTTGTGTCGAGTTGTCTGAACCACAATGCCAAGTCGGAGGGAATGGGCAAAAGCTATGTGCACTGAATGAGGAGAAGAAGGAGGAGGTTGGTGGCAATTGCCCAGTGCTCGGTCACTGTCAGTGCCCGCATTCATATTTTTATTCACATTTACATACTCGTACATTAAATCCAAGCAAATCTCCACACAACTCAGGATCTGGGAACCGAGAGCAATGCGGGCAGCGGAATTGCAGAAAGAGAGTGGGAAGTGGAAGCTGGAATGCTTTGCATTTTAAACAGTTCAAGTTACGAATAATTTAAATAATTGCACGCGGATTAACCTCGGCAAAAATAATCCAGCTGACGCTACTGAAGTGTGCTCGACCACTAGATACGGCGTAATTAAATTTGTTTTTTACTGCGCGGTCTATAGCTTTATTAGTGTTATGAGATTTGCACTTTTGCCCTGACTGATTAATACCCTATTACTAAGTTATTTTGATAAAAATACTTTGACTTCGTTATATTTAATTATATGGTAGGTTAGTAGAAAACTGAGCAATTATTTCCTAGTTGCATTTTTAAATTTTTTGTAAGGCTTTATAAGTTAAGCGGATTAAAAGCGCAGACTTTGAAATTAACTAGATTAATTAAATAATTGGAAAACGTTAATTAACTGGTGTATATAAATCTGGTGCAAAAATTCATTTTGTTTCTTTTGACATGAAAGCAATTGAAAGACACTTTGTGGCTTTAATTAACTTTGAATTCAGAGAAATTTATTCTGTAAAATATATTGAACGAGATTAAATTAAAAGCTTCTATGTCTGCATAGGTAAACCCCCGTTGTTTTTCTTTTTCGCATATTTTCCAACCAGTCTAAACAAGAAAACGCGTGGCACCAAAACAGCTGCACTGCAATTATACAAACATTATGCAAACGATACTTTGGCGCACAAGTGCAGGTGACCTTTTTACGACGGAAAGCCAATAATTAAATTGATGCCAATTGCGATTAGAACAACAAGTGGCAGAGTGGCAAAAATAAATGACTGATAAAGTGACAGGCGCCGTTGGAAGTCAAGTGTTTTAAGCCAGTATTCAATCACAAACCAACGCAGACTTCTTTAACATTACGTGCAAACCATACACACAGCCGGTTAAGCCCCCGGGGCTCAAACCCTCGATCAGTTGCCAACTGAAACCGTTTGGCAACCAAAAGCCGTTACAATCGCATGCGGTTGCACTGAATCTTAATGTGCATATGATTATTAACAATTGGAATTAGTCAATGCTGCTGAAGAATCATGTGAGAATTTTGCACTTGATACCGACGTTTCAAACTAACGGTAAAGCTATAGCTATAAGAGCTCCAATTTCAAAATAATCCATTTCATCAGCATTTTTTGAAGGAAATTCCCAAGCGCCATGTGAGATATGGTAATCAGGAAGCTGACTCATTACCAGATGAGACAGTTTAATCAGGAAAATTATTTACATTTGTTATGTGACAGATTGTTCTGATTAAATTACAGATTACATGAAATGTTTTACTTTAAATTATATAAATAAAAATAACTTTTAAATTTTTTAATTTACGTTTTTAGAATTTAAAAAATTAAAAGGTTTCAGCTTATTTGCCATCAACTGGACTTATACGTTGACCAGTCAGTTTGTGTAAACAAGGTATCTACCAAAAAATCACTTTTAACATGCCAAAAAGCTTATTTATTACAGTTCTTCAATAACAGCCCTTAATAACGGCATTAAACCCCTTTAACCATTTCCATATCATGCAAATTATATTTCCGTCGCAATTAAGTGTGTATAAACTTAAAGAACTCAGTGTACTTGTCTTTTATTCCTGCCGTTAAGCCGCCCACACGCACAAACACATACACACACACACACGCGTACACTGACACACTAATTAAGGCTACAACCCATCCCTGGTTAAGTACTAGCAATTATAGAATTGCAATGAAGTGGCAACCAATTATGAGCAGATTTAATGAGGCGCTTAGAACGCCACATTAACCAAATTGTATGAAATAAGTTTATATGAAAGGAGTTTGCTTTTTGGTTAACAAAAGTTTTAAAGCGGCCAAAAGAAGCTATAATTCAAAATACTTAAGGTGCTAAATTAATAAAAAAAAAGAACGGGAGCGCAGCGATGGCACTTGTGGGCCTAACACAGGGCACTGTCATAATTACTCTACTAACTGTTATAAGTCACACTCTTTTACAACTCACCTCGTGTGCCTTTGGATGCTGATGCTGACAATTGTGAGCCTCCACAGCCACTGGCAGCCAAGAGGAGCAGCAGCAACACACCAGAACTGTGGTCAATTGAAGCAGCAGCCAGCGGTTTTGCATGACGACGCCAATGTGTAGGTGTGCCCGATTGTGTGTGTGGGTGGGAGTAGGAGTGCTGCGTCTTGAGAGCGGGTAGCGATCTGGCTTGTGGGAATTTGTTTTTGCCCTGTGTGTGCTACCAGCTTTTGCTATTTGGCTAATTATAGAATTATGCTGTGGCTCACTCAATGCCAATGTCGTCGGGCAGCAAAAACATCTTGAGGATATGCTTTATTTGAAACCTGCACACACATACACATTTACATGCAAAAGTAAACGCACACACATGCACAAACATTTAAGCATTTGTTTGTAGTGGCTGTTGTTGCTGCTGCTGCTGCTGCATGCTTTTGTTATGCGATTTTTGCTTATACGCTTTATGCTTCTTTCTTAATATTTTTGGTTTATTTTGTTATTGTTCGTTGAATATACATACGTATATTTTGTCAATTAACTCGCGCACTAAAAACCGGCTGGGCAGCCCATGCTCCTTGCCCCTGCGGCCCCACCTCTAAAACTTACACACACATACAACCACTCACACACATACACTGAGCACAGTTACACAGCAAATTGGAATTGGGGTTTTTGGACTTGGGTGGGTGCGTCCGTGTCCGTGTCCGCGAATTTGGTTCAACTAACTGCCACAACGTTAACGCCAACGCCAACGCGAAACACTTTAAACGCCGCTGCAGTGCCGCAGAATTTAATTTTTTTTTTCGTTTTTCTTCTGCAATCGCCAATTGTTTTTGTAGCTGTTTTTCAATCTAGCTTGAGCCTGCAGCGGCAAACCGCAACAACAACAATAGCGAATACGAAAACGTAAGCGACATGTAAGTTAAATGTCAAATTCTCATGAACTGCATTGACATAAGATCTTTTTGATAGCGCAATCACTGAGTTTACAATTATTGAATAACACTCTAACTCATTACATTGCACTTAATCAAACATTTTCATGTTTCATTAAATAAAACCAAAACACCATAAATAAACGGCGCGCGAGTGAGAGAGCGAGCGACAGAGGGCGGAGGCAACAACAATAGCAAATTATTAAAGACGCGACGCGAGGCGACGCTAACGTCTCAATCGGTTGACGTTCGCTTCCGAATTGACTGAAAGAATGAGCGAATGACGTTGTTATCGCCGTAAATTGAGTATGCCAACTATCGATAGACAATTGCAGCGAACGACTCTCTCGCTCGTTTTTTCATCTGTGGCCAGGCTCTTACCTTTTGGCTGTTTCACCCTATGTGCCGGTGGCTCTGAAAAGTTATATGTGTGGCAGCAATATAACAGGGCAAACAAATGTTAGTCGTTATAATAGACAATCGATGTTCCAACTATCGATAAGTGTATGTAACACTGCACTGTTAGCATTATGTTAGGTTTTCAGTTAAATTTGAATTCATTTATTATCACTTAAATTAATGACTCCCTTGCTTTGCGGCCAACTGCCTGCGTAGTCGAGTTTGTGCCTCCACTGGCCACGCCTTGAGCTCTGCACTGCCGCAGGGCAGGCAGTAGGTTTTTGTATAATAAAAACTGCAGGTGGAATCTTTGCAAACAACTTTAGAGCAGATGGCGCAATTGACGCCCAAAGAAATATAAAACTCCGGCTTGGATTGCCAGCGTGGTGGCGGTGCCTGGAATGGATCCCTCATTACATAGTTGTCCTCCCGGAATTTAACGCCCAGTGCAAAAGGTGGCTCCTTGCCATAATAATGCACCATTTCGTGCATTTCACAGGAACTGCAGTGGAACTCAATTCTGGGAATGCGCTCATCTTCAGCGTCCTCCTGGATTGTCAGTTCTGCCTTGTCCCGCTGATCCGGTAACTCCAGACGAGCAATTTCCTCAGCAGCGTTATCCAGTTGCAAATCCTCATCATCCCTATCAATGTGGCTGCTGGAGCCGGGCAGCTGTGACGCTTTCTCCTTCGCCATGTCGGAGCACTGCAAGTGTAGAGTTGAGTTCAAGAATTGGGCTTGACGTTAAAGAAACAACTTTACTATTGCGACTGCCTAAAATTACATTCTATTACAAAAATATATAAAAATAATGAATTCAGTTTTCATTTTGGGGTCATTCGACAGCCGCCTGGATGCGTCTGTTGGGTACATCGCTGGGCCACCAGGCTGGGCGATCCACAAAGCAGCGTTCACCATCAATCACTAACTGCTGCTGCCCACCAAGTACCGGCTCAATGCGCAGCAAGGCGACACCACGATTGTGGGCATGACCAAGGACGCGTCCAAGATTCGCACCAGCCACCGACTTGACAATTTGATTGGAGCTTACAGGAGCCGTGAAGCGAACGGGCATGTAACGCTTACGTATGACGCCTGAGTGATGAACCCGAGCTGTCAACTCCTGACCCACATAGCATCCCTTGTTGAAGCTAACTCCATTGAGATAATCAGCATTGGCCTCCAGAGGAAAGCATTTGCCAGGCGGCAGCTCCTCAGTGCCCTCGCCAACGCCTTGCTTGTAGCGCAACAGCTTGTAGTTGCTCTCGGATGTGGGATTTGAGGCGACAACCTCATGGTGACGCCACAAATCCTTGGTTAGCTTATCCAAACTCAAATCTGTGGGCGCCAGTATACGGGTGCCCAGGGTGTCGAGCCGAGGATCCTGCGTAATAAACATATCCTCCGCCTTTTTAGTGACTATAGCACGGGTACTCTGCTCGTTGAATAACACCCATGGGGTATACTCATCATCCACGGTGTCGATGTCAATGCGTTTCCGTACACGATATGTGCGCAGATGACGACGAAAATCCGAGGAAGCATCACGATCGCATTCCAGCAGAAATGTATCCGGATCATTGGTGCGATATATGATGGTGTCGTACAGCACACGACCAGTTCGATTGAGAAACAGCGCGTACATGGAGTTGGCACCGTTGGGTTCCTGCAGACGGGACACATCGTTGGTTACCAGGCCCTGCAGGAAGGGCATCGCTTCAGTCCCATGGACGCGTATCAGTTCGCGTGTCGCTAGCGGTTCCAGTGTGTAAACACCATTATATCCCCTGGAACCTGGCAATCGGCTGCCACTCAGCTTTCGTATACAATCTCTGGCGATGCGTAGAAACTTATAATTTTTACATACATTCATGCTGCGTGGTGAGCGGGTAGTCGGAAGGATTCGTAAGGGAAAAGAAGTACGATGTCTGCAAATTCACTCTAATACACAGAAATTGCAGCGTTTGATGCTTACCTGAATTTTAGTCAAATCAATGAAAGGCTTATTATTGATTGCACAAGATTCGTTCGAATAAAATTTACTTGAAATTTGTGTCTGTGCTTTACAGTGCGAACAGCTGACTGAATATTAAATGTGTATAAGTGCCCGACGTTAAGCTAAATGCTATGACTACTAGATACACTCCAACATTGTATAACACTAAAAATGAATTCGAAGCTCCCGCGCAATAACTATTTTAAATTAACGTTTCTTAACTGTTGTCACATCTGAAAATATGCGAACTTTTTTTTATTGTTTGTATATTTTGAATTATTTACATCAAAAATCATAACAAATTAAATGAATCAAGTCTTGGTCTTTGGCGCAATTTTCTTGGCCAGCGCGTTCATTTGATTATTGCTCTTCTTCTTGGCTTTCTTGTTCTTCTTAGTTGAATCGACTTTAACACCACGGTATTCGGATTTCTTTTTTGGTGCAGGCTCGGCTGATTTTCCATTTTCTTTTACCTTTTTCTTGTCAAGACGCTTCTTGGCACCAGCCGAATTCTGTTTGGTCTTCGATTTTGTTTGCGATCCCGCAGTTTTGGCTGCCGCCGCATCTCTAGCTTGTTTAGCACCCAGTTTCTTGACTGCATACCGCTCCACGTGGATGGGTCTATCGTCCAGCACAGTTTCGTTTAGCTCGAGTGCAAGTCCGACCGAATCTGGTTTCTGGAAGCATACATATGCTACTCCCTTGCAGCCCTTTTCGCCATCCTGCAAGCATCGAATATAGTCGATATCGCCACAGCTGGAGAAGATCTCGCGCAACTTTTGCTCATTGGCAGCTGCAGAGTGGAAACGAATTTATAGAATCACATATATATTCTTTACCATTTCATTTCTACTTACAGTATTTAAGATTTCCCACAAATATGGTCCGCTTGTTGTCCACATCGCTGACTGCTTGGTCACCTCCGGCCGCTCCTGCTGCGGGACCGGCCTTGGCAGCAGGTGTTACCCGCAGATGAAACTCCTTGAATTCTGAGCCGTTCAAGGCCAGCGCTTTTTGGGCAATCTCTGGACTCTCAAGTACCACGTAGGCATTCAGGGAGCCCGCTGCCTTGCGTTGCTTGTGCTTGAAAAGCTGCTTGCCACCAGCCGTACGTAAACGTATGGTCTGCACTGTACCATACGGCTGGAAGAGTCGACTAATCTGAACTCGTTTGGTGTTAATGGGCAGATTGCCCACAAACACAGTGGATGCCTCAGCGGCAGGATCCCTCTCCCGCTTCTCTATATCTGAAGAAATAAAATGTGTTAAACAGTCGAATTATAGCGTATATCAGTGTTAACTACCTGCATTTTTGTTATTTCCTTTCTGCTTTGGTTTCGCCGTTTGTTTTGTGTCCTTTTTCTTGGTTACTTTTTCCTCCCCAGCAACAGCTGAACCTTTGCTCTTTTTATTTGTTTTTGCTGCTGACTTAGCTTCCACTGCTGTTTTCTTTTCTTCTGTACCGGATGTTGCTTTATTAAGCTGCTTCTTGAGCTTCTGTGCCTGCTTCTTAGCCTTCTTTTTTTCGATCTTGGCCAAGTCCGCTGCTGTCAATGTTTTAGCGCTTTCTTTGGCTTCCACGGCGACGGCTTTTTTCACTGCATCGTTTGCTGCTTTTGGTTTCTTTGTTTTTGTCTTCTTTTTGACTGCTTTGCTTTCCTCTGACACATTCAGTTGCTTTTCATTTGGTTTTAATTCATCATTTTGCTTTGATTTCTTTGTAGGAGTCTTCATTTTGATTTATTTTGTTGTTGAAACGCAAAGTGTGGAGTCAACTTCACGTGTTGTACATAAAGTGTTGGAGAATGTTAAAATTTAAAAATTAAACTACACTTAAAATATATAGCATAATATTTATTGGATGCATATATAGTAGAGAATCAACCTATTTATTCAATTGTTGTTATTGTTGTTGTCTTCATAAATTATTTTGAAAAATCAATTATATTTAAATTAAATAGCAACATTAGTGTTGTAAAGTTGGCAAGTCGATAGTCGATCTATTTATCGACCACCCTTAAGCGGCTTGTTGTTTCCATCACTAATTTTAAGTGTTCTTGCTCGTCAAAAAAGTAAATTGTTTACAAAAATGAAAAGATACAAGCAAAAATTAAGGGAAGTCTGGCTGCAAATGCCCGAATTTCGACCATGGCTTCGACGAGATCCGGAAGACTCCTACAGAGCCCGTTGCCGTTTCTGCAAATGCGGAGTAAACACTAAAATATGCGATTTACGCGCTCATGCACTGACAAAAAAGCATATGAAAAGGAACAGCGCCGCAATTGAAATCAAAAGAAATGATTCCTCGGGGGTGAGCATAGTTATAGTCGAAATCTAACCGAATACTAATCGAATATCCATTCTTCGCCAACAGAGCATTGAAGAGGAGGAGCAAAATTTTGACCACAGCCCTGACTACAGGCCCAAAGCTGAGACAACTAGACGCACAAAAAGCAGTAAAAATAGTATAGGCAAAACAAGCACAGTCAAAACTGAACCAAGAAGCAGCAATGGACCAGACTATGAATCGCTTATAGAAAGCCTAGCTTTATACGAGCCTGAGCAGGCTTTGTTTTCAAATGGATCTACAACTCAGTCTGACCATGAACTAGATAAAGATATATCTGCCGGGAACATAGATGAGGAAATGATAACCAATGCCGTCACCGTTGCTGTCAACAACTTAAAGGATCCTGCACAAATATTTGGCGATTTTGTTGCCGATCGCTTACGCCAATTGACGGAAGCAACTTCAGAGTATGCCAAGGATAAGATAATGCAAGTGCTTTTAGAAGCTGGTTCGATGGACAGAACGGTAATTAAAACGGATTAAATTATAAATATAAAATAATGTAGAATTTAAATAAATATAACAATCAGCCTTTAAGTACAAACAATCGTTTGAATATCGCTTCCAAAGTGTTATCGATAGCAATGGATCTTATTTCGATTCTGGTATGAAAATTGTGTTATGTGGATTTTAGTCCAGTAGTTAATTGACTATAAACATATCACATAAAAACTTAGCGCAGTCCATTGATCCATTTTTCTATATTTATATATGTACCAACCTCCATAACATAAATAATTTTTTTTTGTTTGGCGCCAAATGATAAATCGATAAGAAACATCGCGGATTATTTGCATTGTTAATCGATTATTCTTGAAGCAGCGTCATATATGTTGTGAAATAAATTTGATTTAGTCTTTCTTGTTAAGTTTAATTCGTTGGTCGATAAAATATGAGCGAAAACAATTCTGGAAGTACTTCTCCAGCAAAACGGAAGTTTTCTGCTGATGAAAATAAATTAAATTATGAGGAAACCAGTAAGCGAAGAAAATCCGGGGATTCAGAGCCGTCAACATCAGTCCACGAAGTTGTTGTAAAAACGGAAAAAGTCGATAACGATCCTTCCAGTGAAGTAGTGGCCAATGGCAACCACATTCCAGTCACAGTTAAAACCGAGCCCGCTGAAGAAAGTGAACCAACTGTTTTAGATAGTAGCAGCTCCATTCCTGAGCCCAGCACAAGTTCTACGACTCCAGCTGTCGTGGTTAAAAAGGAGCCAGAGAATAATGAAGCAAAAGCCGAAAATGGAGTTGATTCTGAGCACAGCTCAAGTTCCAACGCTGCCAAGGTTGTAGTTAAGACGGAACCAGATAGTGATCCTACATCGGCTGCAGTTGGATCGGCGCCAACAAATAATCCTGTGCATGTTGCAACAACCAATATTCCTGCACCTGCTACAACTGCAGCGCCTTCGACTAACACGCCGAAATCGCCAGTGGCTGATTCCTCGGTTTCGTCCAGCACTTTGCGTCCATCGTGCCGCTTTGGTATTCGTTGTTACAGGTAAATCAATCTTCCATGAGTTTTTATATTAAATATAAAACTATTATTTTTGTAGGCAAAATCCTGCACATCGGATTGGAGAAGCACATCCTGGTGACTCTGATTATCGCCGACCCAGTTTTCCAGCACCTCCACTCGGCACACCTGTTTGTCCATTTGGCAATTTGTGCTACCGTCGGAATCCCGTGCATTTCCAACAGTATTCCCATCCAGCAGACTGTAAGTAAGATGCTATTGATTGCGTATGCAGCTGCTAAAGGGCATTCTAGTCAATTCTGCTCAGAACATTCGCAATCGTTTACGCCAACGACGTGCCCAGACCCAAAATGCCAATGCGGCGATTGCTGATTATTCGGACGAGGATGAGGAGGAAGATCCATTTCATGATGACGCTGACTCTGATCTGGACTATAAACCAGGGGGAAAAGAAGATGATGATGATGATGATGGGGAAGAGGACGAGCTAGAATTTAATAGCGAACGTCAGGATTGTGATGAGTATGATTAATTCTAACAGTTAAATGTAAAATTGTAAATATGTTTAGTTCTTGTTAAATGTTTTTTAAAATATATATTAAGTGTGGTGCTTAACACATTAGTTAACAAAGTGTATGTGTTTTCGTCACTGGTAGCACCCTATTTATTTAGTTAAATACCTAAATAAAATTATCAATCTCATCAATCATCGAAATTTAAAAATTACCCCACCCTATACCCGCAATGAAATCGTTAACATTTTAAAAAATGTTATTAAAAGTTCGTAATAACAGATTTTTACAACTCAAATAAGTAACATGTAGTATTTGTTCGCCTTGAAGATATGGTCACACTGTTCGTTAGTCGTGTTTTTGCTTCGTATGAATTTGTCACAATCTGTGTGTACCAGACGAGACGCATTTGAGTCGTAATCATAATTTTTTAAATTAAATCGCCTGGTGCAGGCGTTCATTTCGACAAACCTTTAACAAAAGAAAGGCCTCAAGCTGGCGGAGAAAAAAGTGCAGATGGCATTATGCCAAACATCAGTGGTAATGTGCACATTTTGATCAATATGCTTATAGCAATTTACAACAAAACTGAGCACACACTGCGTACATTTGCAATTAAAGTGTCCGGCAGGTAGTAAATAATTAAAACGATTGAAAAGATTTACAAAGGGACCAAGGCCTAACCTGAAAAGTAATTTGTTATTACCCACAAAAGTGAAAGTTTTCCTCGGTCTAAAGAGCATGAGTTGCCTTTGGCCTGTGGCGGCGCTTGCAGCTGCGGCGGCGGCATGTCTGACAGTGTAAGCGTGTATATGTGTGTGTGTGCTTGGTCATCGTGCTACATTCCATATGTCAAAAGGATATAGCAATTTACCGGGTGATTGTGTTTGTGTGTCAAAATCACGCACACATGCTTACCTTTGATTTTGATTAATAGCAAGACGCAGGAATTTAATACAACCGAAAATTGAGGCTTGTGCTATTATCAGCATCGACTTCTTATCTTAGTTTTGATAGCACTTTACGTGTTGCTTTAAATTTCTATAAGTATGTATTTAATGTACACACATGTAAATAACACCTGTATGTACATATGTGTGTATGTATTTGGTATGTGGCGTAGTGTTAAAGCGGCCATGCTTGCAATCAAAAATAGCACTTGAATTATGCACACACATACAGGTGGGCACACTACGTGTTGGTGCATGCGAACTCCTAATTTGCGTGCCTAAAACTGTGTTTAATGTCAGTAAACAAAATAATAGGCAATTTTTCAACAATGTTATTCAGATTTAGAAATGAAAAACAAATTATTCACAATCTTGCGTTATTTGATTGCCATGAATGATTTACAGAGTATTCAACAGTCGACTTCCTTTACAGAGGTTCCGGCTACTGTTTTGCACAAAAAGTTAGATTAAAGTTTGATTCACCTATCTAAATCTCTGACAACAACAAAACATATTTTCCAATAGTAATTATAAAGAAATAAAACAACTAAATTGTTTGTTAATTAATATTAATTAATTTTGTAATCCACAGCTTAAAGTCTATCATGCAGTTATTGAGGATGTGATATCTAATGTGCGGGATGCCTTTCTGGACGAGGGCGTGGATGAGCAGGTGCTGCAGGAGATGAAACAAATTTGGCGTAATAAGTTATTAGCAAGTAAGGCGGTTGAATTGAATCCCGAACCGGGAGAACCGGGTCATCATCCACCAGCCATTGTGGCCAACAATCCAAAGGTAAGCAAGGTGTGTTATCGTTGCCAAGGCCATTTCATCATTGATTGATTGATGTGTGCTCATAAGTGCGCCAGTCAATCACCCCCTTTCACTCTCTCTATGTCTATCTCTGTTCATTCATTGTATGTGTGTTTAGTATATGTTAGCATTAATTATAATTTGTTAAACAACAACTAAAAATTTTGCTCTTTTTCTCCAACTACAACAACAATTGCTCGTGCCTCATTGCCATCAAAACAACAACAACAACAATAAACAACGACTGCTGCTTTGAATATATGTAATTGCTACCATCATAAAAAACAATAAAAACACTCACATACACACTACGCACAACAAACACACCCACACACAAACACTCACACTCGCCACGAATGTGTATCAATTCTGCAGAGCTCGAAGGTAATGCAGTTGCCTCAAATTGTTTATAACCGATTCGATTATTAAATACCTTTCTTTGTCCTTTACAGGCTGCTAATGCCAAAGCCAAAAAAGCTGCTGCCGCTGCAGCTGCCTCACAGCAACAGCAGCAGAACAGCAATAGTGCCACAACTGGTGGCATCAACAATACAAACACAGATGGCCCCAATAAGCTAATACCATCAACCATTGGCGGCAAGTCACCAGCGATTCCAGCTGCCGGCAGTGGCATTAAGAATGGCATCGGTGGCATTAAACAGGAGATCACATCACAGAATCCGCCACCCCTGCATCCCACATCGGGTGCCACAATGTTGCAGAAGCAACAGGCAGCCGCAGCTGGAGCCGGCAACACAGCATCTGGCGGGCAGACACCCATTCCGATTGTGGCTCAATTGGATCCCAATCGCATAATGCCTGTGAATGTAAGCAAATTCATTAAATTATCAATTTATGTAACTAATTTGAGACTAAATTACAGATTACGCTACCTTCTCCACCTGGCTCGACAACGTCGGAATCTCGTGTGCTCACTATACAGGTGCCAGCATCGGCGCTGCAAGAGAATCAGTTGACCCAGATCCTAACGGCTCATCTGATATCATCCATTATGTCATTGCCCACCACATTAGCCTCGTCCGTGCTGCAACAGCACGTAAATGCTGCACTCAGCAGCGCCAATCATCAGAGTAAGCAAACCAACGAGGGAATTATTTAAACTATTATTAACTCTGTATGGTTTTATGCTTCTGTTTAGAAAATATGGCCATTGCTAAGCAGTTAGATGGCGCCTTAGACTCCTCCGAAGAGGATGAGAGCGAGGAAAGTGATGATAATATGGATAACGATGATGATGATGATCTGGACAAGGATGACGACGATGATGCTGAGCATGAGGATGCTGCCGAGGAGGAGCCACTCAACAGCGAGGACGATGTCACCGATGAGGACTCCGCCGAAGTGTTTGACACAGACAACGTTATTGTGTGCCAGTATGATAAAGTAAGCTAAATAATTCAACTATAAAGAGTATATATATTAACTAAGCTTCTTGTTTGTTAGATCACACGCTCGCGCAACAAATGGAAATTTTATCTCAAGGATGGCATTATGAATTTGCGCGGCAAGGATTACGTGTTCCAGAAGTCCAACGGCGATGCTGAGTGGTAAACCATCGAGAGAGAGAGAGCAGCATAAACCGCATGAGAAAACAAAAAAAAGACAAAACGAAATGCCTCACACAGTGCGCCTTGAAGAACACGTTACTAGCATCCAATAATAATCCACCTATTACCAATACCAATCCAAATCCCAAGCCAATCCTCACCAGATCGTAGGAAACCCCTTTGTCCAAGTTTATTGTTTAACTCACTTATTGTTGGGCATATTAAAGATCTTATCCAAATTAAGTGGCAATTTAAGTCCTGCGTCCTGTTGAGTAGTGTGTGTGTGTGTTTTCAATAAAACAAATTTAATCGTAATTGTATGTATTAATTACACCACTGCATATATACTACTATTATTTGTCAATAAACTGCAAATTTTGTAAAGAAACCATCCTGAATTATTCCAAACAGAGAGAAAAAAAGAGATATTCAAATAGGTTGTAAAATACATGTGTATTGTTTATATATTTATATTTAAAATTACGTTCTTGTTTTAATTAAGGAGTACAGCATTTTACAATTAAAACACTTAGAAGAACAGCGCGACAATGGCTAATTGTTAATATGATTATGCTCTTATGTACACTGCGTCTGCATAGTATTTTCTTCATCTTCCTCGTCTTCAACTTTTATTTTAATATTGTTTATAGATTATTTATTCAATGTACATGTACACGCGTCGACCCTTAAAAAACGACCCGCATTCTTCAATCTTGCAAATCTTGGTTGCCATATTCTGTGTGTTGTAGCTGCTCCATCGAAAGCATAAAATTCTTATCGACTTATGCTAAAAACATTCTTAGTAAATGACTAAACTCAAAACGTCGATGTGAACTTAAAGTATATATATAACTACTAAACAAAGTGTGTATGAAGAAATCAATTAAAATTTTCAATTCATAGACGATTTATATATAGTTTGTGGGCCAAATAAAGTTACAATTTAATTCATAAACTATACAAAGCCTAATAATGTAATCTGATTCATTAACGAAATTTGTTAAAATTTTTTAAATCAATCCTTTCGGGGTCGTTTTATTGGCGCTCTTTGTATCTTAGTTTAGTTAGTTTTGCTTTTGTTTTTGTTTTCATTTTCGATTTGTTTTGGTTTCTTTGCCCGCAAACAATTTTGTGCTAAGCACCCAAAAGATGTATGTATAAAAATGTATGTATGTATGTAAATATGTATATAAATGAAGTGTCATTAGATAATGATCATTGCACATACATAGCGTATGATGCGTATATCATCTGGGTGTCTAACTAAATATTAAGTTGTCAGTAGTGCTATGTTGATTTCCTTAACCATCTTAACTCGATGCAGCATACGCTGTAGTGCATCCTGGCTGAGTGCCTGCGTTGAGTACCAAACGGGTGAATCGGGCACACAAGATCTTTCGGGTTGCAAGTAGAAAACATCGTTGCGCGTCTTCACACTCTCCGGACTGTATAAACAAAAAAGAAAGTTAGCTTTGTATTTAAAAATAATAAAGTATTCAACGCACCATTTGGATAGATAGAATTCATAGAGGCGTACGGGACAGCGCAAGGGATTTTCCTCGTTCTCCTGCTGCTCATAAACTTTTTTCTTGCGCGGATTAGCATCTGTTTTAATAGACATGAAGTTATTAGTTTACTTATAAGCCATTTAGTTGTAAGGTGGCACCTACCTAGTCCCGCCTGCGGTGGATAGAAACGAAGTAGAACATTTCGTGTGCCGGGAACTTTGGAATTCTGTGATGAGCGTTTCCAATGCTTCATAATGTGAGAGAACGACAACTGCATATGCTCCTCAACGGTCTACAAAGAGAATAAATAATTAGTAAAGTAATTAAAGGGTCGGCTTGATAGGTGACTTACAGTTAAATTAAAATGCTTCGTATTGAAGAACATGAGCGTACTGAGCAGCACATGAGGCGAATGTGCTCCAAGCTGTTTGCATTCCCATAAATGCTCCTCCTCCACGCGCGTCACAATGTATTCTAATATGAAGTAAAACAATAGATTAGCTTTTTGTATGGAACCACGAATTCTTTGAGCTTACGAGAATCGTTGTAGAGTACGGAAAACTTGCGCGCCACCTCATCGAGACACTCCGTAAAGCGTTCGTAATACGGATCATAAAATATATTGTCAATGCGACCGTTAACATAAAGATATTGCTGAATGCCTGTGGGAGTTGCAGATACATTAGTATGTTCTTAGGGATACTCAGTTAATGTTAACGTACCTAGCACTAAATAGTATATAGTATCGGGAGCATATTCCGTGCCATTGGGTTTGCGCACCTCCTTTACAAACAGACAGAGCGAATAATTTAGCTCATCGGCTGTCATTTGCAGTAATTCGGTTTTGAAGGGACGACGACGCATTGAACTCTTCTCGATGTCCGCGTTCTTGGTCATCACCCACTGCTTCCAGGCATTTACACCGAACGTGTACTTAAGGAACATTTGTGCGTCGGGCTTCTCTTGCGGCTGCTGTGCCTGCTGCGATTGTTGCTGCAGCGCCGAGTGATCCATTTCGCTGCCACGTTGACGCTTAACCGGCGATCGACTGTTCCTTGAGGGTGAATCCAATACAGCAATGTTCGCACCACCTCGTTTACGACCGCGCGGGGAGCTAAAATAGTAGTTTTACATATTTAGAAAATAAAGAAGACTTTGCTTTGAATATTAAAATTACCGTGTAGCGTCCAGCATGTGATGTTGTTGGTCCAGATGATGAACACCCATTTGACCCATGTCGTGGCCCATGGGCGATTGATTTGTTATCGTATTGGCTGTCATTGTTGATTCCAGATCAACCGTTGTACTCTGATGATGATTATCATAGTCGCCCGTTGCCATTTTAAGGGCAATTTGTAGCATATCATCGCCGTAGGGATTATGGCTGGCGGAACTGACATCAACAACTTGTTGTTGCTGCTGTTGTTGTTGCTGTTGCTGCTGTTGTTGCTCCAGACTGTTTTGATATTGTAGACTAACAAGTCCTGGATCTGGTTTGATTTCGTTATCTGAATCGGAGTCCGAATCGTGCTTCTCTTCCGCAACCATTTCGGCCATCATCAGCAGTTCAGCTTCCAATGGATCTTCGGGCATTTTATCCTGAATCTTTTTAATCTCCTTCAGTATACCCTGTGCGGTGTTGCGTGTCGTGGGTATAAAGATCGGCACCGGTATGGGCAGAGGAATGGGCACGGGCACCGGGAATGGCGCCGAGTACATGTACATGGGCTGCGGCACAAAGATGGGCACAGGTACTGGTATCAACACCTTGTTCGAATAGTCCTTCTCCGTCTGGGTGGCACAATCGCGTACGGACGGCGTGCACTGCTCACCCGTGGAGACAGTCATCGGTTTACAGCTAATATTCACATTGCGCACAGCCTTTGGATATGGCGGCACCGTAATGATCTTTGTTTCCGTTATTGGCGCAGGGAATTCGCTACTCGGTGTGCCCATAAGGCGCCTTGGCGGTGAAGGAGATCGCGTAACGGTGTAATCCACAACCTTCCGCGGACGTCCACGTCCGCGTACATCACCACCGGCCGCGGCAGGCGATGGCGATGGAATCATTGACAGTGGCGGTGGTGAGTCCGGCTTGCGACCACGTTTACGCCGCACGGTCACATTGCCAATACGTGCTTCTGTTTCGCCACTGGCCAGAGATTGCACGGTCGAGATGACCGGTAAACCGCTACCAACGGATTTTTTGTTGAGGCCAACTGCATTATTCTTTGCACCGGACTGTAAAATAAATTAAAGCACAGAATTAGTATTGCATTCATTGTGGATTGTTTGCACTCACTTTCCGCTTTCCTCCCATTTAAAATATTATTTTATTTTAAACAAACTTTTACAAATTTTCTCTATGCGCGTAAAAACTACTAGCGTTGCCAGATCCAAAAAATATATTTCGTCTAAAGTGCAATTGTTTTTTGAACCACAGTTACTTTTATGTCTTTACTAAACATAAAATCATAAAATTAAAAACTCTACTTTAAAGCGAGCAGACAAATTGTTTCGGAAAATGAAAGTGTTGCAGTAGGGACGATCAAGTCAAAAAAAAAATTCCTTTCCAGAACTGCAAGTCAACAGAAAAATTTCCCTTGGCCGATTACAAAATTCCCTTCAAAAGTATCGATACCAATAATCACGAAGAACGTTCGAAATCAAAACATACGAAACAAACAATAACAAAAAAACTTAGTGCTAATAATGGCGCTGAACACTAAATAATTGGCGCCAAGTGGCTGCCAAAACTGATTATCGGTAAAGTAAATTGCCATCGAAAATATTTCGTTGCCCCACGCAAATTTACATAGTGAGCGAAAGTGTAAATAATGACACCGGCGAAAAAGTGAGCGCATATATATAAAATTCAAAACAGTGAAATAAACTTACCGGTTGAGAGAGTTTAACTTTGACTCGCTTCGGCAAACCAGTGGGAAACGGAGCCGAATTTTTGTTGTTGCCACGAGCGGCTTGTTGCTGTTGCGACTTGCTGGACGACGTTGAGGGCAAATCACTGTCCAGTGTAAGCGGTGTGCGGGCGAATTGATTTTGGAACTGCATAACACATTGATATGTACAAAAGTTTCGCATGGAGGCATCCGACATGGTGAGATGATACTGAGGTGTGCTCGCATTGCTGCAATTGTCGCATTTGGTGACGGCACGTGCCGAAATATTGCAGCTAACACCGTGCATGGTCAGACAGTTGATGGAGCAGGTGAGTGTCTCGATATCACCTTGTTGTTTCGATATCATATCGAAATTGTATTTCTTCACCTTGCACCACTGGCAGGAGACAATGTGTCGATTGGCAATGATATACACATTGATGCAGATCCTTGAGCAGAACATTTTCGGCGTCTGCTGTTCATTCACATAAATGGTATACGCATCTGTGCTCTTGCGTTCAAAGTACTTGCAGCACATTGCGCAGGGATCGGCATTCACGTTGCTCACGAACTTGAAGGCCGAAAAGCAGGGATTGGAGCAGAAATAGTGCTCCTTGTCCTCCAGCAGCATTTCCACACGCACTGGCTTCTCGTTATTGCATACGCCACACATGTCCGTTCGTAGTTTCTTTTTCGGATTGCACATATTGTCGTAGCGTCGAAGGCAGACCTGCGAGCAAAAGTCCTTGAACTGATCCTTGTCGCCGACAGGTGCAAGAAAGCCCTCCTGACCGCTGCTAATGTCCTTCTGACAGCACGAGCACGTCTTCAGGCCCTTCTTGTAGGTGTTCAGACAGGCGGCACAGCAAAACTGACGCACCTCAAACCCAAAGCGTACACAGTATTTGCCCAGCGCCATGGAGCTGACCTCCAGTTTGCAGGTCTCACAGTTGCTACCAAACGAACGCTGATATCGTCCCAAACAGATCTCATTGCAAAAGTCCATTGTCTCCCAGTTTAGTTGCTTATCATTCACTAGCACCTCCGTCTGGCAGTCGGCACAGCGACGTCTAAAGCTCTCCATGCGATCCACACGCGCTGCCTCCGCTTCGGCATTGGTGCGTGCGACAACATTTGATTCAGGTTTCTTGCTGGGCGAACGAATCGTAGTGGCACCAATGTTCCTTACACGTATCGAATGACGCTTTAGCTTAAATTTATCCGGCTCCTCGGCATTCAAGAGATTGTAACAATCATCGTTGCATATATAGTATGTATCCTGCTCCTGCCGCAGAAAATATTTGCATTTCTTTTGCTCCTTGCACTGCAGGCAGTCGTTCATCTTCACCGGCGTTGCATTGTCATCTGCTGCTCCTTCTTCTCCAGCAGCAGCTTCCGTCTCCTCCGTTGCGGCATTCGCCGTGCCAGACTCTTCATCATCCGCGGACGCTGTTGCTGCCGTTGCACTGACTCCCTCTTGACTAACCTCCTCCACAAGAAACTTTTTGCGCCGCAAAAAGTATTTGCCTGGCTCCTCGGCCAGTAGCGCATCACAACACGTTTGATCGCACAGATATTCGTAGGTGTCCACTGTTGCTGTCGGCGCTGCTGCTTCTGTCTCCTCAACCGCAGTCTCCGGCGTCTCTGCGTCGATTTTCTTAAAGCGAAATCCGCAGCTTTTTTCAGTGTCACATTGCCGACACTTATGTGTGCTTGCCACAATCCAGCCTATGATAACCTTTGCGGCACCAGCTTCACCCGCTGCACCACCAGCGGTTTCCTCAGGTATGTGTTCTTCACCATCTGGCGCATCAGCCTCCGGCGCATCCTCATCGTTTTGCTCTGCATTCGCTGAGGAAAGACAAAATTAATCAGTAATTTGGTTTTAACTTTTAAAAATTTGTCTTTGAGTTTAGTGAACGAAAAAGTTAACAGATTCGCACTGAAATAAATGTCAGTCAGTGTCAAAGAAGTTTTGAAAGAAGTATTTAAATTTTTAACATCTTGATACCAATTTTGGGATGGCCCGAAAGATTTTTGGGTTTAAATTCACTACTTTTTAATAACATTAGGCCAAATATATGTAGAAATTGGCTTTGTGCACGTTTGTGCAACATTGCGAAAGTCAAAAGGCGATTGTTAAAATTATCGAATGTCATAAAGAAACCCGATAACTTTATTAGCTCCGATAGCAACAATCGTTGCGCCTCTCTTGATAAATATACTGTGTGCTTTGTATCTTTCGGTTTGGTACAGGTATCCAAGCTTACCTTTAGCACTTTCTGCAGCCGTGGCTCCAACTTGCTTATCACCTTGAGCATCTCCAAATGGCGAGCAGAGTAATAAGTTAAAACTTAGCTTAACTGAGCATAAAATTTTACGAAGTGTTCACTTACCATTTGGTGATTTTGGTGATCTTTCGTCCGCAGATGCAGGAGCATCGGCAGCCGCATCGCCTTTATCGCTGTGCGCTTCGTCTGCCTCGTCCAGTTCGTTAGCCACTGGCGATTTGGATGCGGACTGTTGAGTTTGCTCAGCTGCTTCCTCCTCTTCGGCTGCCTTTTCGGCATTCTCGCGAGCCAATTCCTTCTCCGCCTCGGTTACTTCCGTTTCGGGATCGTCTGGTATTAGGCAAACATCCGACTCCTCCGGTTCCAGGACATTCTCAACCGTATCTAAAAGATGCAAATCATTTGCATGAATTGTCTTTGAAATTTCGGTATAATTGGACTCACCATCGCCGTGTTCTGCCTCGGCTGTTTCCTCCAACTGCTCGCCAGAATCATCCAATTGTTCCCCATCGCCTCCGTCATCCATCTGGTCAGCGTCCAAGTCGGCGTTGGCTGCGTCATCATAGTCGTCGCCAGCGTTTTCACTAGCTGCGGGAGCATCTTCATCATTTTGATCTACTTCATCTCTGCCCTCATCGTGAGCATCGTTGCCGCCATCGATCGTTTTGCTACCGTCCTCGTCGTCATCGCCCACACCTTGTCGGGAATCATTGCCTTCGGAACGCATTTCCACATCGTCGACATCCCCTGCTGCCTCCTCCTCAGCCTTCTTTGATGAGGTTGCAGCGTCACCTTCGGCATCGTCATCATCTACATCCATGGCTTCCATGGAAGTGGGTGCACCATCGACGGCATCATTATCGACATTTTCCTCGTCGTCTCCTTCGACATTCTCGAAAGCATCACGTTGTTGCAGTGCATCCGCGTCGGCTTCGGCACTGGTATCGATATTACAATGTTCCTGCTCCTCATCTGCAGCTTCTGGTTCTGCCTCTGCCTCCGGCTGTGCTTCCTCATCAGCCTCCGCTACTTCATCAGAATTGGCATTTGCTGATGTATTTTCTGCTTCCGCCTCTTGGCTATCCTTTTCCTTGGACATGGAATCCTGCTCATCATTTGCCACAGCATCAGTTTTACCCTGTGACTGACTCTCATCCATATCCAAAGATCCCTCTGAGATTTGATCGAAATCATCTTCCGTCGTCGTTGGTTTCTCCACAATGTTTGCATCTGATCCCGTATTTTCCACCGCTGCATCCTCCTCTTCGGCTGATGGAGAAGCAGGCGTATCTTGTACGGGTGCCTGTTTATCATTTTTCTCCCTTGAGTTATCCTCATCCAACTTTGAGGTCTCCGATTCGGGCCTCGCACTTGAATCGGCGCCAAAGGAATCTGAACTCGATATTTCTTCCATTTTGAACGAAATTTGTCAATGAATTCTGTGCTTATTTTTAGGCCAACAGAAAGCGAAACATTAACTGCAAGACAATTGAATGGTTTTTTTATTCAGTTTGTTTTGAATTTATCATTATTTGCATGCATAAATAAACTGCAATTATTGCATTATGTATGTGTGTATGCATGTGTGTGTGTAATCGCGGTTAGTAGCCCCATTGACGTTTCGCGCGCATTTCACCCCCAACATATATCGATAGAACAGCGACGGCGATAAGTATCGAACGACCTGCGAGGGCTGCACACTCACACCACTCACCGCCTCAAAATGTGTACAAAACGTCACAAACACAGTCACACATACATGCATACACACGCACACAAGTACACACACATGTACGCGCATAGTGTGATTTGGTGTACAGTGCACAAGAAAACAAAACATGCGCCAAAAAATTGATATCACACTTGAATTGTAAAGCACAGTGGCCATTTGTTATAAACATTTATAGAATTGCAATTACTTGATGTCTGGCTGCACAGTGGTTAGCGTTGCTGCGTTCTGGCGATTGCGCCGTGTTTATTACTAAATCTCTGTATAAGAGATCCGACGTCGGCAACACGAAAATCTAAATAGCGAAATCATTCATTAACTGCCTTTCATTGCTATAACAAATATTAAACTCTTTTTCCTCCGGTTATATTTGTGCACATAAACTTGCTTTTCAATATGTTTACACAATTTGCAATATGCAATTTATATTTTTCATGCACTGTAACACTGTAACACCCGGAAAAATGCTGTACGAACGAACGAAACCACAAGTTGAGGTCCACACAGGGATGGCTAAATATATCGATACTTTCAAGCGATAGTATGACACTTGTGTCATCATTATGCACACAAATCGAATAGTTATATATATAGAATGCATTTTATTTTCAACACTTATTTTTATTTTAAAGATTTATTTAAGGTTTGTTTAGTTTTCATTAGGTAAACAAATGTTTATTAAATAGTAGTTGTGTCTAGTATTAGAAGAAGACGTTGACTTTCCTTGGGCGATGGCGACACTAGTACTTATTGCATAGGGACCCACTAAACAGCGAGATTTGAAGACACGACAATCTGTGGAAGAGCTAGAAATTCGTGATATTTTACGGTTTACCGGGCCAGGTACTCGGTGTAGACCATAAAACCATTTGGAACCATTTCAAAAAGATGGCCAAGCACGAACTGACGTCTATGAAGGTATCGCTGCGTGTTTGCCAGAATTGGTAGGGAAACATCCATTATGAGCTGCTCGACTTGATCGTTTGAAGCAGGCGATTGACCTGACAGTAGCTTCGGGTGCTCAGATGGGTTGTCCTAACCTGGCACTAAGTCTATACCATCACTTCTTATCCATGCAAAACGCTCTTAGTGTTACTAAGTTTGCTTTAAAATAGGCTGTCTGACATTTTAACAAATGAGATTTATAAAAGGGGAAAATGAAGTCGCCTTTTCAATGGCAACAGGTTTGCAAACAAATCGGCACTTATTCGACTTAAATCAGATCATTATTATAATGTCAAACTTTCTATTTCGTTTTTAGAAAACAAAAATTAAAGGTGGCGGGAGTTTTTTCATTGCTCACTGTTATTAACAGTGCAGAAAAATACTAAAGAAGCATTAACAGAAGGTAAACAGTGACGAGCGAAAACCAAAACTAGTTCGTTTGTGAACTGGCTAGAGTAATTCACTCCGTGGATCTTGTTCGAGTATAATATTTCAATAAATGTATCTACAAGATACAAAAAAGGAATGCTTCAATTTGAATCACGAGGCATACTTATTATAGACACTGTTATTACCATGATTAAAAAAAATATTAAGTTTTCTTTAGATAATTGAACATATGTATTCCCCTATTATTCAAAGCATTTAATACCGATTATCTTTTAACTGTAGTAACTTTTAAGCTATATTTATTAGACCTTCGGCATCAAGCAGTACATTCGGGAAATATTTAATAATCTTAGTGAAATGGGGAAATTGCTTGGTATTTTTAAAATTCAAATCATTTTCCCTCTGATATTGCTGCAATAATTGAATCAATTCATTCGTAGGCAACGCCTCAGTAACTATCCAATATTGAATTAGAAAGTTGAGCGCATAAATTTGTAATTTCATAATACTCGGTTGAGTTTTCAGCTCCCTAGCTCGATTTAAGATTTTCTAAGAAACGATTTTTCAATTTAAAATCTTTTAAAAATTGTTCTAGACTTACGGCTACACAAGCATTTTCCAGTTCGATCATATTGTGCTGAAAAGCCAAATTGAAAGCCGGAAATATATCTGAGAGGGGCCAATCCTTATCCTTAAGCCTATTACCGAATGCATGCAGAAACTCGGGCATATTATAAGCCGTGGCCAGAATATATATATCGGTAATACCCTTCAGATCGACCAGCGGTGAAGTTACTTCAAAGGTGTAAATATATTCCAAAAAAATTTCCACGCTTTCCGGTGAGACGCCATTGATTTGTAGGATACCATTCCATTGTTTATTTTGGAACACATCCTTTTCTAGTTTCTCCGAAGCGGTGGCCAAAAATATACGATGACATCGAAATTTCTTATAGCAAACATTCCCACCTTCCTGTTCCGCAGTTTTGGGCACATGAACCTCACAATCGGCATCGATTCCACTGCGAAAGTATTCCAAGCGCCGTTGTTTGGTCGAGTATCGATCGATACTTTCGGTCACCGCCGTCTTCGCCTCCGCCTCCGTTGGTGATTTAGCGGCTGAACTTTGTGGTTTCTCTTCACGGTCATTAACTTCATTGGGTGTTTGAGCGGGACTTCTGGAGTATCTTGGCAGATAAGTCCTCTCTTCCGGCTTTACAGCTGAACTTTGTGTTTGCTCTTCACTGTCAGCAGTTTCTTTGGGTGTTCTAGCGGGACTTCTGACTGGAACTGGCTGTAAAGTTTGTGGTGCTTCAACAGCAGCGTCTTCACTGTTTAAAGCGTCAGTGGAGGTTTTGACGTGGCTTCTCGCGGGACTCGCTTGTGCAGTTCCAGCTGCCTTAACAGCTGCGTCATCACTGTCAGCAGTTTCCTTGGGTGCAGGACTTTTGGCGGGACTTGGTTCTACAGCTGCTGTTATCTCAATAGCGGAACCACCACTGTTAACAGCTTCAGTGGGAGTTTTAGCGGGGCTTTTGGCGGGAGCTGGCTGTAAAGCTTGTGGTGGTTCAGTAGCAGCGCCATCACTGTTAACTACTTCAGCGGGCATCTTGGCGGGGCTTTTAGCGGGACTGGACTGTAAAGGTTTTGCTGCCTCGACAGCAGGGCCACCACTGTTAGCAGCTTCATTGGGTGTTATAGCGGGACTTTTATTGGGACTCTGGGACCCCTCCGCAGCTGGCTCCGTTTTGGCCACCGACGCACGTTTGCTGTCTTTTTGGGCACTTGCTGGGCTCTTGATGGGATTGAGCACCTCCTCTCGCTTTAGCGTCGACGAAGCACGTGCCGAGTCCCTGTTCCTCTTGTGTGGCGACGACGGGCGCTTTAAATTCGGCATTTTCACTGAAAATTTTTGTTGGAAAACTTTCTCCGAATCGATGTGATGTGAGGTGTCAGCTGTAAGTTTGGAAAGATACTTTCAACTGATTTCTACTGATCCCAGCAATCGGATAGATCGTAAATTAACAGTATCAACAATAAATTCCGCCGTACATCTATTATAATGTACTGCAAGCTGCGCCGTCTCGATCTACTACGGAATGGACAATTATCGGATTGTGAGCTCCATGTCAGCTACATGGAGAGCTGCCAGAAGCGTTGTAGACGCCAATTCAAGTGTCATAAGCAAATGTTGAGCTCAGCATCGGATGAGTTTCAACGTCTGATCAGTGATCCCGATTTCGAGCGGAACAAGCGGGTAATCACTGTAGATGATGCCTCCCCGGATGCCTATGAGGCGCTACTACTCTACATTTACACCTATGAGATTTACAGCGCCATTACCGTAGAAATGTGCGCTGAACTGATCCATCTAGCTACCAAATATAACATGCCCGACTTCGTGGATAGCTATATTAAGAAACTGACCGATCAGAAGTGGCCCATGGGTACTGTACTCAAGATCTTTCAACTGGCCAACGATCACAATCGTCCGGCCATCATGCAACTGGTGGGACAAAAGATTGCACCGATTGCCACGCAGGTGCTCAACGACAATTCGTTCGTGCGGCTCAGTGTGCCCCAGTTGAAGGCACTGATGATTATCCTCAAGTCTCTGGGTACCGTGCCGGAGAAACAACTGTTGTTGGCCCTCAAAAAGTATCAGAAGTACAATAATTTACACTATGGCAACATGGAATGCTTTCAGCAATTTGTCCAGATCACAAATCTCTTTGGGCATATGCTCTTCGAGGCGGACGGCACGCTGGCGGTGGACAGCAAGGAGGGTCACTCGAAGAAAAGTGAAGAGGCAGATGCCACGCCAGCTTCTGCGCAAGAACCATCAGCAACTCCACCACAAACGCCAGCCACACTGAATGAGGAGCAGGAAGAAGTGACTGAGGCGACCGAAACAGCAGAAACCTCCAAAATTGATCCAAAAAATTCATAAATTAAAAGTTTTTCCTTTCTTTTTCTTTAATTTTTATTGAGTTAACTCAAAAAATATATTTAGTAATATAGTAGAATTGCTTAAATCAATAAATACTACTACATAAATAGTATATGTATCCGAAATATCAGTGGATGAAAAAAAACTAACGGTTAAGAGCGCAACAAATCTTATAACAATCATATAAAGTAATCAATTAGATATTGTAATCAATTCGGTAGATGCCAGTGAACTAAACATGCTTCGGTGAAGGGTTTAGGTGCGTGTTGAGGGGACGTCAGTTTGGGCTCTACGATATGGTTACTAAACTAGGCGGCAGTGCCACATCCGTGCTCTTATCCTTAATCATAGTGGTGGCAATGCTTGGCTTGACGCTGAGAAAATCATCACTGTCCAGTATGACATCCTCCTCGTCGGTTAACTCCTGAGTCGTACACTCCTTTCGCTCATTGTCGTCGGCCGCACTCGATTGCTCCGATGCTGATTGATTGTCTAGCTTGGGCTTTTTACACTCCTGTTTCTCCTCGTTGGACATTCGCATACGCTTGACATTCAGACCCGTTTCGGTGGTCTTGAATTTACAGGCCACCGCTATGCGGAGATTCACAATCAGCGAGAAGAGCTTGACGGTGGGACCAACTTTTAGCTTGAAATATGTGGCCAAATCTTTGCGTCCCATCATGAGCAACGCACGTCCATCGATCTCCTCATCGAAAAGCATTTGCGCAATGCTGGAAGACTTGAGTGCACGCTCCACAAACTCATACACATCCCAGTTGGTCCAGTACAGTGGATTACTCTTCAGTTGCCCCATATCGAAGTCACTGTTCTTCTGCCACAGCCGATAATTTCGCACGAATTGGGGTCCGTACTCGGCCACAATGGGCTTGGCAATGGACATGCACAGCGGGGTCACTGTAGCGGTCTCCCGTTGGACGGTAGGAGTTGCCAACTGTTCCTTCTCCTCCTGCTTGATCGGCACAGGCGTTGGCCTGCTTTGCTTTGGCTTGGGCTTCGAGTCCAGACTGAGTCGCTTCTCCGCTTTGTCCGCCTTCTCGGTTTTTACCTGTGGTTTGACCTTTTCCGTGGTGGACTTGCCGTTGCCGCTCAGGCGGGAGAGCAGCAGCGGAGATGACTCCTTGGCTGGCGGTTGGGGTGAACGGACTTGTTTGATATGCTCGGGAAGCACACGTGGTGGCTTCACTGTCTTGGCGCGCCACTGTCGCCAGTTTTCGGGTGCATAGGGGCAGCAATCCCGCAGAGCGTGCACATTGAGATTGAAGCGTTTGGCATTGCCAAAGCCCCGACATCCCTCCACGTCGCAGGGCATAGCCGAGGAACGTTGCAGGTAGCCCGGCGGTGTCTCCAGCTCATGCGAGGTGGCCTCACACCAGCCAATTGGATGTAGATCGGGACTGTCGTCCTCTAGCCAAAAGTAATACTCCGTTGGCCAGCAATCCAAATGGAGTTGGACGCGATAACCTTTGCGTGTGATCACAGTTGCCGGTCGGATGAGACAGGGATTACGCTGATCGACCACCTCAAGTTTCATGCGCGCCTGGAACTCCATGGGCTCGCGTGGTGCAAACAGTTCTACCGGTGCCGCCACACCGCCTACATCCTCAATGTAATCCGGCCAATTGAAGGCGACATTCTGATAGTCTGGTGGCACAATCAACTGCTGTCGTCCCTCATGCCAGCTACAGGGATGTATATAAGGTGAATTGACATGCACCCAGAAGTCATAGCAATCATCCCAGCCATCGAAATGGACACGTATGCGCTCATCCAGGATATCCGCTACGGTGGCCACACAAATCTTGCCTGTATCATTCAAATCCTCTGCTTCCAGATGCATGCCCACCTTAAAACCATTGACACGACTTGCAGCCCCATCCCCATTGAGATGAGTGAACAGGGCAATCGGTGCGGCCTTAGAATTGGTCTTCACCAGATACCGATACCAGGTAAACCGATCGGAACAGTAGCCCTTGGGTGCCTGTAGTATGCGTGAGGTGCGTTCACACCAACCTGGTGGAAAGATGTCCATGGAATCGGCATTCACCCAAAAGTCATACATGCTTGCGTAGCCATCAAAGCTGAGCTTCAGGCGATAGCCACGCACATCGACGATGGTGCACACGCAGAAGAGGGAACAGTTCTCGGGATCGATGGCCTCTAGTTTCATGCCGCGCTCAAAGCAATTGGGACTAATGGGAAATGGATTGAGGAACAGATGTATGGGCGCTGCGGCACCGCTGCACTTTGTCTTCAGATACTCTGTCCAGCGGAATGGACGCTTTGTGTTCGTCAACTTGCGATCCCTCTCACGCTCCCTTTCGCGCTCTCTCTCACGCTCCCTTTCTTTCTGTTGCTGCTGCTGCTCTTGGGTCAATACGTGACCATTGCTATGCTTGGCATCCTGTCGACTGATCTTGCTATCGCTGCCTTGGCCGCTGCCATTAGGCTGACGTCGTTTATACGCACGACGCACACAGCCAATGGAACAGAAACCTTTAAAAAGAAACCAAAAGTCAAATCGAGTTCGAGTAAACAATTGAGTGAGTAACTCACGTGGTGCCAGAAAGTCCGAGGCAGGTCCATGGCAATTGCAGCGGGCGCACAAGTCCAGCAGCGGATCGGAGCTGCTGTTGCTGCTGCTTGGTCTGCGTCCAGGACGTTCGAAGAGTGCGCGCTCAAAGTAATCCGCTGAAGCTTCACGACGTTCACAGCGCTCCGAGAGTTGGAGCAGATTAAATTTGTTTAGATCGAAGCGCATCGAGGAGTTCTGCAACGTGGCAGGATGTTGTGCCTGCAGAGGAGTCTGCTGTGGCTGTTGCTCCCGCCAGCGCAGCATGCCAAAGTTTTGCTGCATGTTGCGCTTAAAGTTGCTAAGTGGCGCTACCAAGGGATCCACGGGTAATCCGTTCTGCTGGAGACGCGAGATGGGTGTCAGTGTAATGGTGCCCGAGGAGACTCGATTGATTTTGTTGGCTGCGCACGGGGGTGAGGTCTGATCTACCTGTTCGGCGCAGTGCAGTGACTTCTCAAACTCCTCCTTGGACACAGGCAGAGATTCAGCTTTGACAATGCTTATCTTGGGTGCATCTGGCCCTGTTTTCTGTAGCTCTGGCTTTATGGCTGGCATCATGATCATTTCGAGGCTGCTGCTGCTGCTGCTATTGCTGCAACTGCTGCTGGCCACACTTGCCACACTGGCAATGCTGCTGCGACTGGCAGTTGAATGCTTTCTGGACGCTTGCTGCACTGGCTGCTCGGCAATCTTCTCTAGCTGTTGTTGTTGTTGCTGTTTTGCCGCCAGTTGTTGCTGCTCTTGCTCGTCCTCGCTGTCATCATCATCTATGGTGATGGTTTCAATTGCCTTCGTTTGCTCCACCACATCCACCTCCTTGGACATTATGGCCACTGAATGTCGTCGCTCTGTGGAGCTGTTTTGTGCAGCTGTGTCCACAGCCAACGACTTTGAACGCTGCAGCTTGGCTGCAGAGTTGCGCTGAGTGGCAGCTGCAGGCACAGCAGCTGCAGCAGGAACGGGAGCTGCTGATTGCATTGGTGGCATCACCACAGCCAGTGTGCCGCCTTGCACCTTCATGATCTTGGCGCCGTTCAAGGAACTAATCTTCAGTTCTGGTAGCATCACATTTGTGGACATCGGCATGGGCATGGGCATCGGCATGGGTGTGGGCATGGGTGTGGCCATGGAAGTGGGTGCAATCACGGGACTGGGCGTGGCCATGGTTGGAGACTTGGGCTTGCATCCAGTTGCGGGCACTATAGTAGCTGGCCTTTGACCTAACGTCTCCGTGGCTGGCTTTGGACTAAGCTTGTTCAGTGTCTTAGCCAAGATGAGCGCACCTGAGTTGGCCTGCGTTTGCACCTGACCAATCTTGAAGCGTATCTTTTCCACCGCCGCCTTGCTCAGTATAACCGGAGCACGGGATTTCGAAATGAGCGAGATTTGTGCTGTCGAAGTAGGTGCTGAAACAGAAACAGAAAAAGAAAAGAAAATAAATAATCAAATAATTAAAAATAAATGCCAGCATAACACACACACACAGTCAATCACACACACATGCAAACTTTTATGTACTTTTTGATAAAATGTAATCGTTTTATTTATGAGTCACTGAGTCGAATTAAAATTTCATATAATTTTCAGTTAGTTTGGAAATGTTTTAGAATTGCAAACTCAAGTCCTACAAAATGAACTGCAAACAAACCTGATCATCGGGTCAAACACAGCTAAAGATACAGATACATTCACACAGATGCAGATACAGCCACAGCTACAGCTATATAAGTCATAAGTATTTTTTGACGCGCGCCTCAAAATTTTTGCATACTACTACTACTGAATAAATTTATGTGCATTTACGTTGATAAACAACAATTAAAGTGCAAATACGTACGCACGCAAGGAATTTACTGCTGGCAGTTTTGGAAATTGAATTGAGAAATATTTTGTAAACTTGAATTAATTAAAATAAAAACAAATTGTTGATAAACTAAACATAACGCAAAACAACAACTGAAGAAACAACAATAAAATGCAAAGTCACAACAACAAATGCGAGTTAAAAGAAATATATGTTAAATACAACAACAAGAGCAGAAACAGCAGAAGTAAAAAAAAAATAACGGAGTAATAATAGTAAAAGACTACGCACACATGTACACCAACTCACACGCACACATTCGCACTTGCGACCAGCGATAACAACAACAACAGTCAAATGAGCGACTCGTAGCGCACCGCAGCGGTGGCTGTGTGGATTGTGGATTTTATGTACTAAATCGAAATCGAACCGAAAGAAAATTAAATAAAACCCACACGGCGACAGCAAAGACACTGCAGAGTTATCGCTGTCGGATAAACTAAAAACTCACGAGTCAAACACGATCAGCACACATCAGAGCACAATAAATCCCATTATATAATTGAAAGACTTACCCGTTTTATTACTAACAGCAGCGCCGTTCGACTTGGGCGCAGCAGCGCCGGCAGCAGAAGCAGCAGCAGCGGTAACCAGCGTCATTGCAGCTGTTGTTCCTTTTCCATAGTTGTTGTTGCTGTTGTTGCTGCTGCTGTTGCAGTTGCTGTTGTTATTGTTGCTGTTGTAAGCGGCGGCACCATTTTGTTGTTGTACAGGAATTGTGGTCAGCGCAGTTACAGGTCTTATAACCACTGGCTGCGACTGCGACTGCAGCTGAGGCAGAGGATGCGATAGTGGTGCCTTGGAACTCATATTGTTTTTTGGATTGAGAATCGTTTTGGGCGTCAATACATTGAGCAGCGGGTTTGCATGCACATTAGAATTGGTTGTCATTAATTGAATAATTGGAGCTGTTCCGGCTGTAGTTGGTGCAGAATTGTTGTTGTTGGAACTATTGCTGTTGTTGTTTCTCAACTGTTTTTGTACAATATTCATGGGCGTCAGTTTGGTTATGTTATTGTTATTACTGTTATTGTTGTTATGACTGTTGTAACTGCTGATTGTTATATTACAGGGTTTGGTGGGCATTGTAGCAATGGGTAGATATCGTAACTCCTCGTGACCCTTTTGATTCCTTTGTCCATTGATTATTGTTGGTGGTGCTGCTGGTGCTGGGGACACCGTCAGTGTGCTGGGAACACCTCCATTACTTCCACCCAGTTTTATTGGTGAAATTGTTAGAGGCAAATCTCGTTTAGTTTGCGCTGGATTTGCGATGCCACCGTTGGCGGGCAACATTTTGTTGAATGTTTAACAAATTACACTGATTTCCAGATTTCTAACACCTTCACAAGTTTAAGTATTTGAGGCAGTTTTGTTTTAAAAACTACTATATTTCAAAGTCCGCTCAAATGGCGTCAGTTTTCACACTTTTCAACTGCAGACAAACTATAATTTGTACGTTGCCGCACAAGTTTTGGCATTTTATATCTAATCACTGCACTGTATGGCCAGCCATTGGTATTTTTTGTTAAGAATTATCTGTTACCTGCGCGCACAGTTTTCTTTCTACCTGCTGTTTTCCACAAATATTCACTCTAAATTGTTTCACTTTTCGCGTTTAACGTGTTGAATTCAATTTGGAACTGACTGTTATTTGCAAATTTGTTATTTTATCATGCGTTGAATGTATTTTAAATGTCGGTATTTTTATGTTGGTAATTTATTTGGGATTTTGGTTGAAGGGCTGCCGTACGTGTTTTGCGTAGTGTGGCAGCTTTGCGAAAGTCTTTTGTTCAAAAATCACTGCTTGTAATCACTGCAATTCTTTTACGCTGCAAATGAAAAAAATGATTTAAAATATTAAGCATTATTAAGTATTGCAGGAATTGAGTAAATTCAGGTAAATGCATGACGTTTAATTAACTTATTACGCCGTCAATTTGCGCGCTCGTTCAACAGTGCACATTTTCAACAGGGTTGGCAGCACGCGTATTCAATATTGATATCATTTTTAGGTACATATGTGTATGCTGCATGGAGATTTATATTTGCTGAGAAATATTTCAAATTTTTACTGCCCAAAATAGTTAACCAATGTAGATTTTTGTACAAATTACTAACAGTTTTTAGGAAACTGGTAAAAATGTCTTGCTTTTAGTTGTGTTACGTATGCATTCGCATATGTTGATGCCAATGTCATGTACATATGTGTATACTTATGTACATACCTTATCTGGGCTTTTGTTATTATGCCAGAAACATAAAAACTTACGTTAAGCAAATTATTTTGTAGTTAGATAATGTAAAACATAATTAAAAACCTACCTTTGATCTTATATATGAGTTTTGGGTCTTCCAAGATTCCACCACTCGAAGAATTCCTTGGCCACTGGCGGGACTCACAGAGCAACTGATGTTAAAGATAAAACGAAGATATTAAAGTTTTATACATATATATGAGCATCTTTGGAAATCTGACAATAGATATATTTAGATAAATAATACCTGCGTTAACGGTGTATAGTATATTTAATTCAACTATGCGGAAAAGAATTTCACACAAATGCTTAACTGTTGTTCAACCTTCAAGTTGCACATCCAAAGAGTTTGACTAAAGAAGCTTTTCACTTTTTACTTTTGTTTACTTAGATCAAACACAATTTACTTTTAGTTCGTAACTCACAAAACACAGATATTTAAGGAGTTGTGTTGGCCGTTCAACATTAAAAATAATAATGACAAAAAGCATGCGTGTGTATTTTAATTCGTCGATCGAATGCTGCGACAGGTGACAACTCTGCAACAACAACAACAACGACGACAACTCGCACGTCGGTTACTTTTAAAACTACACTTTTGTAATTGAACTAAACTCAACTAAGTTTTATAAATTCTTTAACTAAATGGAATTAACAACAACCGAAACTCTTTTCTCGAACACGTTTTATCCAAAAATTAAAGGAAGTTTCAAATACGTGCGAAGGAACCTTTAGTATTGCAAAGGTGGAAAATGTATACCTTTAATAAATGTGCACCCAATTTATCAGTAATAAAGTGCAACTATGAATATACTTACAGCAGAGTCACTTTTTCAACTCGTTTAACACTGTAATGCGATTTTTTTTTAAAAATAAATGTTTGTATTCAATGCGAAACGAGCACTGGTTCTTCCTCTTTTAATTTACAATTGAATGTCAGTGTTGGTAAGCGCCGTGGTGCCGGTGTAGAACAACGCAATTTTACCAAAAAGTGGTAGTTTTAGTTTTCCGTGTCAATTTCTTTTAATAAAAAAAAGTTAATTTTGTAGCTTTTTTTACTGCATAAAAATAATATTAATCATGTCTATAATTCAAAACGATGACAACATAATGGCAATTGATGAAGATCCACAAGGTAAGTATTGGATTCCGATTTGTGGATGATATGGAATGAGTTGGGCGCGTCCAGATGTATATTAATGGCTTGATTTGCAGTTATTATCAATGACGATGAGCCATCGACAACGCAGAATATTCCCAATGGCCGCTCCATGGACTCACTCCGCTCTTCATTTACCAATCGCAGCTCGACACCAGATTCATCCCACAATTCGCTTGACACAATTGACGTTGGCGCCGATGACCTGCAGGAGAAATCGCGTTTAATTACTCAAGTTTTGGAATTGCAAAACACCTTGGATGACTTGTCGCAGAGGGTGGACTCCGTAAAGACGGAGAATCTAAAGTTGCGATCTGAAAATCAAGTGCTCGGTCAATATATTGAAAATCTGATGTCAGCCTCGTCGGTATTTCAATCCACCAGTCCAAGTGCTTCGAAAAAGAAGTAGAAGAATCGAATGGATTGGACTGGATGCGATCCACACTCAAATAATATGCCTTGTCATTTATACATTAATGCTTTAATGTTAACGCTACAAAGTAATTGGTGTTTTTTGCTAATCTGTCGAATTTGTGCACAATATTTTTTGTAACTTCTAGTTAGATCATACGCTTACATATTTATATGTATTTATTATAAATAACTTTTACATTTTATTTAAGCATTTAGCTAATTAATAAATCAATATTAACCCACTGGTCATATTCCCTTGTTTAAAATGTAATTTCCAAAAAATTTGCAACGATTGGGCAACCCTGCGCGACGAACAGCTGCCAGCTGGTCGTCGAGCAACAACAAATTGTACGGGCAGTGAAGCTCTCTTTTTCCTTATTACAAAACACAGAAAGCGTGTAATATATGTAATAGTGAAAATAAAAATATTCAATTTATTCGAGAAACAATAATGTAAAGTTGTTGCTACTCATTGAAGAAACGGGCAAATCTGCAGTTCATAATTGTAAGAAATGGTGTGAAAAAGTGATTGCGAAATGCGCTGAAAACAAAACTAATAATGCACATTGCTGGCTGTGGCCCCCAATAGTGCACGACAACAACAACAATAATAACAAAAGCAGACAAACGCCAGTGTTGTACAACCTACGTAAAATGCTGGCTGATTTGCACACACATACACACGCACACATGCAAATTAACTTACATCCATGTACATATCAGCACGATTATTGTTTTTGGTCCAACTTAATAATACATTTTTCATTTGTGTGCCCGTCTTTCTGTATCTCAATGCAACGCAATAAAGGAAGTCAACGTCATCCCATATCAAAAGCAGCAGCACCAACACCCGCTACATCGAGTATATTACATGGCGGAAGCAAGTGCAGTTTAACAACAGTTTAATAACAAAGACGGCGGCGATTATTTTGAGATTCGAGGCGAGCAAACAATCATAATATTCAGACTGTGATCTGTGCTGTTTTTGCTTTCTGTAACCATCACGAAGAGGGCAAACACCAACTACTACAAAAACAACAATCGAACACATTGCAAATCAAATTAAATACAAATAAAATGTGTTGACCTGCAATCGCCGCTGGGATCTCTCGCTCTCTGTCGCTTCGTCTGTGACGCCGCCTCTGGAGCGTCATCTGTTGCCCCATCCGCCCATCAATAAACTAAAAGAACTAAACGTGGATACGACGTAAACAGCCGCCATGTCCTTCTCCGACTTTGATGCCATCTATGAGGACGAGCAATTGGAAGATGTGGAGCATTTTCAGGATCAAACGGTGATGCCGGTGCCCGAGCCCATAATTATTCGTGGTGCTGGCAATATGACAGTGTAAGTAAACAAGGCATGTAAACACACACCTACACACACACGTAAACACATGCGCCAGCAGCTGTGTCTGTGTGTGTAATGGTTCTGAATGTAGATCAAGGCTCATTATACCTAAATTTATTTTGTTGTTTTCTGGGTGCGTTATTTGTTAATACACGCACACATCTTAGTGCGTTTGTTTGACCTTGTTCTATTTGGCGCCCAATTGTCAATAATTGACTGACTGACTGATTGCATAACTAACAAAGTGCAAATGTGTAAATTGTAAGCGATAACATTCTTAATTATTTTCTTCTGTTTATTTCCCCAATAGGTTTGGTCTCAGCAATCGGTTTAATATCGAATTCCCCTGCGGTTTACTCTCCCGCGTTGCACCCGAGGAGTTCAAAGCGACCATCGGTCGCATCAATGGCATATTGAAGAAGACCCTGCCCCTCAATGTCAAGTGGCTGTTCTGTGGCTGTGTCTGCTGCTGCTGCACTTTGGGCTGCTCCCTCTGGCCCGTCATCTGTCTGAGCAAACGCGTAAGTTTTTACACATGCAGCTCCAGTGCCAACGACAACGCCAGTGTTGCCAGACTGTCGCCAACTCAACTGATAAGAGCAGTAAACTAGAGCAGAAAATAAGGGGAGGTTACTGAAATCTTTTGAAGTGTAGATAATACATTAATGTGGTGTAAAATTATTAGGTTCATTTAGTGAAAAAGATTTCTCTGACCGCATGAAACTATAAGAACTAAATGCAGTGTGCATTTTAAGCAAGTTTTTAAAATAAGTCATCCATTTTATCTGCAAATTAATGATTAACTTATCTATATTTTTCTTATTTTATAGCAGAATATTAAAATTAAGCTAGATTTTTGTTTAACTTGTGATCCAAGTGATCAAAGTCTGCTAAAAATCTTAAATAATTTTAAAAAAATTTTTGATGACTATGTAAATTTTATTCAGTTTCAAGAATTTCAAACTGAAGAATTCCCCTAATAAGCAGTAAAACTGGTAGTTAAACTGGCTAAATAGGCAACACTGCGTCAATTTTATATTTATCTTTAATAATTTTAATAAAAATTCCCCAAATTCTTTCCGCAGACACAACTAACACTGGATAAGCTACTCGAATGGGAGAACAGTCATCTGTATCATAAGCTTGGCCTACACTGGCGATTACATAAGCAACAATGTGATTCCAATTCCATGATGGAGTATGTTATATTAATTGAATTTATACCCAAGACGCCCATCTACCGACCCGACTAAACTAGAAGTCAGCGGACTCAGTGTAGATCGTTGCAGTCACTCTTCATGGGGGGGTAGTTGGCGGTGTATGGGTTGAAGGGGAATGGGTGGGGGAATTGCGGGGCCTAATCATTAATTGTAAAATATTAAAAAAAAACAAAAAAAAAAAAGAAACCACTAGAAACTAACCATAATTTCGATTTAGGCGTTTACTCTTGTGCAAAATACACTAAACACAACTAAGTTAGTGCAAACACACACACACACATACACACATATTAAGCTAGAACTAGTTTAGTTGATAGTATATATATATCTGTATGTATATGTATATTTAGTATTTAGTTTAAACAAATTATACTGCGAGTAATACACAACACATACTTAGCTAGTAAGAAACAATTGATTTCTCGCTAATGTTTAGGGCCTTTTTTTATTAGATTTTAATTATTTTAATTTAATTAAATAATTTTTGAATTTTGGTTTCAAAACTCAATGCAATATTAAATACATTTCTTGTTCAAGAAATTCCAAATTTGAATTTTGAGCGTTTTCTTTCTTGTCTTGTGATGATTTGGCGCTGTAAAAATATAAAGATGAAATGGAAACCGTAAAAGGGTATAATTATCTAGCCAGATAAAAGGCATTATCTATGTGTTTATTGGTCGTATCTGTGCTACAAAATATATATAGCTCTTAGTACTCAAGACTTTTCAATTAAAATCCACTATATAAGTTAACTTTCAGTTTATATATTGTATATATATATATTTCTTACGGTTTCCATTTCAATATTGCTTAAATATCACTTATGTTTTAGTAGAAAGCGATCAAAATAATCCCCCTTTTGGGGGAGAATTGGGGTAGTTGGGAACTAAAAGAACAATAAATAAAATTTGTTTTCGTTTAGTTTATGATTTTTTGACATTTGCTTAATGCTTAAATATAATCAAGTCTTTTAACAATGTGGGCCTTGCTCTAGGAATATTATATGTACTATATATATATATAGATCTATATAATATTTGTGTCCTTCTTCGCTTCATTCAAAATTAAGGAATGCGTTCGGAATGCTTATGGTTGTGTGTGGGGAGGGAAGGAATTTGGGGTATAACAATATTTGTAGCTTTTTTGTGATAATACTTAAGGATAATAACTTAGGAGGATAATTGTCTATCGTTTGGAATGCCACTGTTGCTGGAGGCATCTTCACTGTGTGCTATCGAGGATATGACCAATGCTGATTCACTGTGATTGTCATCGTCACTGTAATCATCATCGTACTCGTCTTCCAGCTGATCCTCTTCCTCACACATTTCCTCGTGTTCCTGCTCGTGCTCCTGATCCTCTGTTGCCTCTGCATCCTCATCCTCCAGCAACTCAGCGGGTTGAATTTCCCGTTGTGGTCGGTGCTGCGCCTGCGGCTGCTGCTGCTCCTGTGGTTCCTTGGACTGCAGCACTTGCTGCTCCTCAGATTTGATTAGCTGCCGTGCTGTTTGGAGCAATGCATCCGTTTGTTTGCGCAGTGCACTCATCACCAGGTTATCCTGCCGCAGCTGGAACTCGTGCTCTTTACGTGCAAACTGTTTTTGACGCTGGAAGAATTCCTCGAGCATTTCCTTCTGAGCCTCACTCATGGCGCTGGCAAGTTCTCCCAGTTCCTTCTTGAAGATTTCCTCTTGCTGCTGCTGCTGTTGCTGCCGCCGCCTTTGTGTCGTCTCCTCGGCTAGCAGCTTACTCCGCTGCTGCTGTTGCTCCTCCACCGGACTCGTCTCGAGCTTTCGCTTGGACTCGTAGGGAGCAGAGCTACGCTGGAGTTTCACAGGCACAGGGGATACATCGGTGGGAAAGTTGAGGCGACGTTTGCGCAACGGATGCAGTGGCTCATTGAGTTGCTGGGCTTGTCGGCTGGTCGAGGCATACGGCATGTTGAACTTGCCCACCGCGGGACTGTGCATCGGTGGCGAAGGCGATTGTGGTGGCGACTGCTCCAGATCGGGTATCATGCGATCCGGACGCAGCGAGTAACCCGTCTCCCTCATCGGCACTGCCTTTAGTGGACGCACACTCGCCGGCTGCAAGCTAATCTCACGTGGAATCCTCATGGGCAACTGTTTGCGTGGCAACATCAGTTTACTCGTCGGATGCACAAAGTTTATGCTGCTCGTGCTCTGCAGCGGCATGGTGCGATTACCGCTCTTCAGTGGATTGACCAGTGTGCTCGCTTTGCTGGCCAGCGATCCCGGTCTCTCGATCTGCAGCACTCCGTGTGTGGGCGTGGAGCTCATCAGCCCACGACGTGAGTCACTCGCAAAGGCGGCCACGCGCAGCGGCGGCAACGATGTGGACATTGGAGTTCTGTCTCCTATATCCCGCTGCTCCACTGTTCCCGTCTGAGTTGGCGGTGGCGAGGGCGATGTGGGCGCCGTTGGAGGCGGTGTGTTGGTGCCATCCATGCCCAAATCCAAATCAATTTCAGGCTCATGCTTCACATGCATCGTAAAAGGCGTATGCTCCATGGTCTGGTCAGGCATGCTATCACTGTTATTATTGTGCACAAAGTCCACGGCTTCAATTTCCTGCTCCGAAGAATTTGCAGCATTTAAAGGCGTCTCATAACCTAGAAAAAGTAGAAAATCAGAAAGTTAGCTCGTTTTTTGTTAACCTTACTTGAAAAGGGAAGCCTACTATGGTAGTATAGTTTTATGACAAGAAAAATAGCCAAAAAGAGCTAAAAGATTTGGCTGCTTTCGTCACTAGTTTCTGACAGCTGTCACTCTAAAATAAGCTATTTTCTAGCTAAAAGTACTTTAGACAGATTGTCAAGTTGTCAAGAGGAAGCGTTAAAATCTGGCTAGAAATTGCTAAAAACAAACGAAATTTTTTACGGTACGTTACAGCTGTCACTCTAAAATTGGCCATTTTCCAGCTAAAAGTATTTAACAGATTGTCAACTTGTCAAGAGGAAGCGTAAAAATCTGTCTAGAAACGGCTAAAAATAAACGAAATTTATTACGTTACTAGCGTAAAAACTAGTGCAGTGACTAATTGAAAGTAATCCTACTGAAAATAGCTACTAATCGCTTAAACTTAGGATGATTATTTGGGTGCATGTCATAACGCCCAGTGTCATTAGGCCCAGGGGCGCCAAGACACCAAGACGTGACCTCTACGGATTCTAAACAATTGTCAACTTGCTCTCGATTATTCGCCTGTACTCAAAACTGCCAATTTAAGCTAAAAAAAAAAGCTAATTAGACAGCACGACCCTAACAAGAAAATTCCCTCAAATGCTAACAGCTATCTAAGCCCTAGGGGCTTCACCTTCACACTCACCCGAGTCTAGCGGCTCCGACTTGACCAATCCCAAGCGGAAACCAAAAATGGGATGCTCCACGCCCAGCTCATCACGAACATCGTCACTCTCAGCAATGGCCTTGTGCAGCTCCGCATTGGAACTGTCCATGGAGTTGCCACATTCGCTGCCAATGTTGTTGCCACTACTGGAACTATTGCCACCACCTCCATGTTCACTTAGCATGCGACTGAGCACACGATATACCTCCTCGGGCACAACTTTGGGTATGCCATTGCCATGCCGTGTGGTCGTGTTGTAAGTGGACTTGAGAAACTTCCACTTGGTCCAGATCTGTATGCTCGACTTCTTCACGTATCCCTTGCTCCGCATCATTTCCTCGATTTGCCGGAAAACATGTTCGCTCTTTACATTCCGATCACTCAGCTGATCCAGTGCATTCATCTGTTGCATTATCTGCAGCATTTCCAGCATTTCGGCGCGACTCCAAAGATTACGCTCTGGTCTCGAGATGCCATCCTTTTGACCGGGTATATAATCCCGATCTGCTGCATCGGATTTAATACGCATCGGTACCAGCAGCTCATCCACATCGCCCACCAGCCTATTACCGCTGGCAGCCGTGTTGATCAGCTTCTTAATGCTCTGATTGTGATTTGGATTGGGTGTCGGAAGGGAATTTGAACTCGAATTGGGATTTGGATTTGAGTTCTGTGGATTGTTCTGAATCTGCTGATTTTGTCGCATATTCTGCTCCACTTTGCTCAGCAAACGCATTTTAGTGTGTGGGGCCACGGTCGTGTTATGGGGGGCGTGGCCGTGCTTCCCCCCAAAACTGGTATCGCTGTGATTATCCTGCTCCGAATATCGTGGCATCAACATCGATCTGTCTTCTATCTATTTGCCTTGTCTACGTTTAGAATCTAAGAGGCAAAAAATAAAATAATAAAAATTATTGATTTATAATAAAATCTGGAAAACCGGTTTTTGAAACAGTTCGAATAAAAAGTGAAGTAGTATAGAAATTCTCAAACAATTTGACAGCATCAAACTAAAATTCTAATTACAAACTGTGGCAAACTCAATAAGATTCCAATACAAGAAAAACTGACAAGAAAATGCTTGAAAATCAATATAAATATTATATATATTTTTCAAGCATATGCGCTTTAAGTATTATATTAAAATATTCAATAGCCGTTTGTGCACACTGAAATCTTAATAGGCAAAATAAATATATATTTTTATCGATTTTGATTACAAATTTCAATACGACATATAAACGACAAAAAGGGAAGGTAAAAAGAATAACCGAACTCACACACACACACACATGTACACTCTAATAAAAAAACTCAAACACACCACACTCAAATACGAGCACACACACACACAAACATACGTCGAGCGTGTGTGTGTGTGTTTGTGTGAAGAACTAAATTTAGAGATAGTGAGTAAACGATTTTAAAATGTTAATAAACATGCCAAATACGATTATAGTTGGCACAAAGGTTTCGTCACTTTTTTTTCCAGAATCTACTTAAATTAATTTTTATGCGTAATATTCAAAGCTGAAGATGTTGAGAACTGGAACACAAAATAATATGTCTCGAAAACCTTGAATTTTTTACTTGGTAAACTTTAATTTCGGCTCGACAGACTTTTTGAGGGAGAGCGATGTGTTTTGAGAATAACACGGCTGCTGCTGCATTCGAAACTCGAATCACTTACTGTATGATAAACCTGGGTAATTTTCCAGCATTTTGACGTTGTCAAAAAAAAAATCACAAAAAAAAGCAACAGAAAAAACTGACATAAGATTGAGTCTACAGTGGTTACGTTTTGATGTCAAGCCGGTTGAAAACATCTGCAATTTGGGTTTTCAAACACTTGAATTTAAATTTCAGAATTTATCACATTGCCTATGTCGCCGTAAATTACATTAGTCGGAATTGTGAAATCACGAGTTTTACCTATTTTAAATACACATGTTCTTTAGTTATTCTAATTCACACAGACAATAGTTATTTAATTTAAAATTTCCTGTGCTCCACTGTAATGTGGAAAAGATATGAAGTGAGCTAAAGAGAGACTGTGAGCGAGAGTAACTAGCGCACGAAAATCAAGAGCGAGTTTGCTCTCAATTTCGCGCTCTGTCTCGCTCAGTCTAACGCACAAGCCGACAATCACACACACATGAACGCATCGCACAAATTTACGCTTATTATGTTGAGAATTTTTCAAGAAAGAAACAAAAAAAAAATAGAATATAAGAAAAACAGTAATTACATTTAATAACTAACAAAAAAAACTCCACATTGTAAACTGAACAATATTTGTTGATTTAAATGCATAACAAATTTTACTATTTGTAAATCACTTGCAAATTTTTAAGTGTTGCGTAAAATAGTTGAGTTTTGATTTTACTCTCACGGATTTAAATAATAATTTAAGTTAACTATTTTTCAACAACACACAGCGAGACGAACACCTTGCCGAACAACAAAACACACGCACACACACATGCACTTACACAGCAGAGCACAGAGCGAAGCAGCGCCAGAGAGAACACAGCAACAGAGAGTTAAGGAGAGCGAGAGCGAGCGAGCGCACTCTCAGCACTGTGAAGAGGAAGCAGAACAGAATTTCAACCAACAACCACCACCACGATTTCAATACTGCGAAACTCAAAATTTCAAAAGCAGCGAAAGCCTACAAAAACAAACTATATACTACTTGCCTACCGACCGAGCATGCATATGTATGCGTTATGGTCAGTGTAAGCCGTTTGCATATGTATGCACATATACATATACGTATATGTACAATACAATACTTCGTCGTTATATTTCGGAAAGGCACAAATAATGGTTATGAAATGCTTGCGCTAGTCCGTCCGTCGTATTGAGATTGTGATTGTGAGATTGACACAGAACACGGCAGCGCACATACAAACATATATTAGTTCATACCTATTATGTATGTAAAATATATGTTAAGCGGGTAAATAATCAAAGCAAAAAAAAAACAAAGATTTTTTATTGAATGCGATTGAAGTTCATTCACATAATCTCAACAATTAAGCAATTAATTCAGTTTTAGAAAGCCAATTAATTTTTTTGTACTTTCTGCTGAAAATAGAAAAATTGGCAAACAAGATTTACTAGTATTGAGAGTGGCAAAAAGAATGACTTTCGTCTCTCCAAAGGATGAGTAAGGGAGTGCGGAAGGGGGCGGCGAGAGGTCGCGGCAAGAACAGGAAATTTGAACTCACGGAAAAGCGCTGAGGAAAATAAAACGAGAAATTTTATCTGCTTTAAATGAGGGGAACAAAAAAAATAAAATGAACATATCATTTACCAAATTATTGCTGCCATATAATATTGAGCTTCAAATAAATAGTATTTTGTTGATAAAAATACAAACACACACAAGCTCACTCACACACACACAGACACACATGACAGTTGTCGAGTGAAGTGGAAAATGAGAAAAAATGAAAATAAATACAAGTACGAGTACGAGTATTGAAACACTCACGACAACAACCACAACAACAATAAGAACAAGAACAATCAACGAAGATGATTCATTCGGTAACGTTGTTATATCTTGACAGCAAGAACTCTCAACTAGCGAGCTAGAATCACGAATTCAAACTGAGTTTCGCAAAAAAATATATTGTATAAAAGAAAAGAAGAAAACTCAGAACCTGCTGCTGAAATACATGCACATGTATGCCTGTGTGTCTCTGTCTGTATGTGTGTTGGTGTGTCTGTGTTTGTGTACATGCACAAACACAACACAGCTGATTTATTTTGTTGCTAGGCATTTCGATTCGGGAAAATGACAACGATTTGTAATTTCCATGCAAACTCACCACATATATATTTAATATTTTAATTTTTATTTAATTTATTTTAATAAATTTTAAATTTGGAGCTTGAATTCGCCATGACTAAATTTAACTTTTTTGGGGCAGATTATATTATTTTCAATTATTTATATTTTAATTAATTGAACAAATAATTAAAAATCAAACAATTAGTATAAAAGAATTTTTGATTTTGAATTAATTAATTTAACGAATACAAAAACAAAATTTAAAATAAATTAATTTTAAAAAATTGTGTTTTAAACTTTGAAATTTTTTTTAAATTTGATTTTAAATTAGGAAAAACTTTATAAACACCCTTAAAAACACCAAAGAGAATCACATACATTTGTTTTAAGGTTTAAATCTTTAAATCCTTTAACCTTTAAATGAATGATTAAAAAAAAATAAAACTTTTTTATTAACAATAATAAGCTTTGACAGTATAAAAATCATTTAGAGATATTAAAATCAGTAAGTAAACCATATTATCTCAAATGATTTTAATAGATTTAAACTACCGGTAAAATCGGTAAACTTGCCCAAAGAAGAATAAAGTTCAACTTACTGAACCGGTTAACCGATTGGCCACCACAAAGCGGTCTGAAGAAGGAAAATCTATGCAGCATACAATTCCCCGACCTTTTGTAATTCTCAAATTAAACTCAAACAATTTTACCAACATTAACATACATAAATATTTATGTTTCTAGGAACTTCCAAAGGACAATCTTATGATAATACACACATACATAAATACACACTTTTAGTAAGATGGAATATGTATATAGGCATTCACCTTGTCCATCTGACGCTGTGATATGCACTCGGCAATCCAGATGATATTGCGACACTCCAGCTCTTTCAACTTGAGATAGGAGTAAAAGATTCCAAAATGGAATTGCTGTAGATAAGATTGCACAAGCTTCTTGGCCTCCATCATGAGGAAACGGTCTTCCAGAGTTATCAGATTATCGGTATCCCGCTCTATGGTATCAAAAACTGACGCATATTCGCCAGTCTTGCTGCTAATATTGCGAACTTGTTCGTGATCACTGCATTGAGCCAATGCCGACAATGCAATCGGACCGAGATTTCCACAGGTGGGAAAAAGAAGGCTCCGATCCCTGGAGTCCAGATTTGCATCAATGGAGTTCATGGCAATGGTTATGGTGCGACGATCCGCCTGAAAACTCAACAGATTACACATGACTTCTGCCGTGGTGGAATCCAAACGCTTGCAGAGTTTGTAGAAGTCCTCGAGGTATTCCTTGAAGAGTACACTGCGCACAATTTCCACATCGATTTTGCCAAAATCTCGGGGGGCTAAAGTGTTCTTAATGAACTTGGAGAGTGGCGTATCGATGAGCACGGCATCGAAGAGCTCATCCGTATTGCTGGCCACCTGAATGGCCTCCAGTTGACCGAAATAGCCCAAGGGATGGCAAAGGGTTAACAGCTTTTTCATCGGCCTCTTGTTGTTCAGACCCGATATGAGCAACGCTACATTATCTATCATATGCTCGTAGCGTATGTAATCCAGAAAAGTGCTCAACGGTTCCACCGAATTAATGCGTAAGTAATTATATTGCTCCACTAGTTTTTCACGCAAACGGAACTCAAAGAATTCCACGGTCAAGGTGCCCTGTTCGTTGAGCATAAGATTACCATAATCCGTACTCTGAATGCTCACACCCAGATCTTCCAAACTTTCACATTGGGTTAGCGTCAAATAGTCGGATTGTTTCAGCATTCCGTTCTGGAAGCCGCGGGTCATACCCTCCAAATAGCCGTTCTCGCAGTTAAAATGGCAACTGTATGCCATCCTTTTTTTTATTTTTTGTTTTTTCTTTTCTATTGAACGCAACTGATATTTGAAAACAATATTTTGATTCTGGACACAAATAAAATATACGTGAAAGGCAGCTGTCACTTGTCTAAAATAACATTTATTACAAATAAACGATAGTAAACTCTTATCACTTGTTTGAAATGCGCGCCAAAGTCAAGGAGTGTACTGCTTTGCAACTTAGTGCTGCCAGACTGCTTCTAAATTCAACCAGCTGGCAGCTGCATGCGTGTGGCAAGGCCGGCTGCGTGTGGCTGGCAGCGCTGACAGCTTGCGCCAAAAAAGTGAATTCAAGATGTGTGCTAAAAGATTAACAAATAATTATTAATATTTACTAATAGACAAATTAATAGACAAATGGAATAATGTGTGCATGACTGACAGCGTTAAGTGATTGATTAATTGCGTGTGCTGTTGTTGTGCTTTGCACATGCGCCTTAATCGGGATGCTGCAGCCGCACACCTGTAGCTGTAACTGCCGCCATGTTTTTTCTTCTGTTTTTGTTTTGGATACTTTCATCTCATTTACTCAGTTTGCATGCTGCGCTCGTTGGCTCAACAGTACGACAAAGAACAAATAATTAAACGGGATTTATAATAAGCGATTGATATAAGTTTGTTTATTGACAGCTTTCATGATCATTGGCGGCGCGTGTGAAATAAAAAAAAATTAAAAATCAAACAAATCAAAACAAATCAAATTTGTAATTGTTGGCGCGCGAAGGCGTCTGTGCATTCTAGACATTATGTCCCATATAATTATGGCTAAATAATATTAACTTGATCGCGACATGCAAAGTCTTTGGGTGGCTTGTTAGCCTGGTCAAGAGTATCGGTTTGTTGGCGTTGCAACTGCAGATATTTCAAAGTCAACTGCAGTAATGCGCACTCAGGTGAGCTATTGAATACACTTAAAAAAATAATCGCCTATACTTAAACAACTTACAAATGAGCAAAGTTAAAAATAATACATTAAAAACTAAAAACCCATAAAATAGTTTAAAATTAAATTTATCTGAAATTAAAATTTGTTTGTTTATACATTTCAAACACTTAATAAAAAAAAAAAAATATTTAAACCAATTTTAATCAATTAAAAGTTACAAAAATCATCTACAAATGTATTAAAAAATATTATTTTATTAATAATAAAATATAAAAACTTATTAATTTAAATCATAAAGAGAAGACATACTTTTGAAGCATTTTTTCTACGAAAACACCTGACGACCTGTGCATTCGACTATTTGTAATACATTTAAGACATCTGAGCCCAAAGTGACATTGACATAAATATCTATTCATTTTGATGTGAAGCTTTCTTTGATTCTTTCTTTTGTTACTAACTTGATGCTAGTTAATATACTGAATCAACTGACTTGGCGCCAACAAAAAAAAATTCCTTGACAAGTTATTGACATTTTGGCTAGTAAATTAATCAAAAAATAAGCAAACATTGTTTAGATATTGTTGTTGTCAGTAGTCGTCAAAGTTGATAACCTTTTTGGCATTTCCATGCGGAACGCATTAGTGCGTTAAATTTATGACACGCTTTTTGCCAATTGTTGCAACGTCACGTGGCAGATGCCACATGACAGATTTATGATACACACAAACACACACACCCACGCACACTTGAAAATTGTACAATTTTAAAACACTTCCACGTAATCAGTTTTGTAAAAATGCTTATACTCTTATTCCGTCTTTTAACATGAAAATATACTTACTAAGAAATTACACAAATATTGTGATTAATTTCCTAGACATGATATCAAAATTTTATTTACATTATTAAAATTAATAACTATAATATTCTGTTGAAAATAATTTATCTTCAAGTTTTGCCTACTGAAAATACGTCAGAGAAAAAATCCAACACGTGCTAATACCAAAAATGCTTTAAATGCACAATTAAAGTATTGTCTAAATTTAGATTGTATTTATATGGAAGTGAGATAAGTATAAGAAAACGGTGTTTAAAAGTTTAAATACCCTGTACTGATTACTTCATATCACAGCGAGTGGACTCTAAAGATTAATACTAAAACCATTGAAAATAATTAATTAAGTTAACATCTCGAAAGTTGAGCACTCTTAAGACTTTATAGAAAATAAAAAAAAGATAAAAATTTGCACAGTATCAAATTGAAGAGCCAGAAAAGTGTTTTCAGATAAGATAGCGGAGGCAAAATATTTCTGTGGAAAAATTCATGACGTTTAATTTAAAAAACAAAAAATGGTTAGTAAAAAATAAGTAAGAAAAAAAGAATTAGCTAAACTTTTAAGTTATAAATCTGTATTCTCAGCTGAAACTAGCTAAATCACCAGCCAATTCCAGCTACTGTTGGCTATGATCAAACCAGCTGGCAACACTGCTTGTCAAGTGGCACCTCAACAGTATCTGACTGTGATTTTTATGACGGACACACTTCAGACCACAAATTTATTGTCTACGATTAGCAAATCGAGATTTTGCTTGCTTTCTTTCAATGGTCAGCTGACTGAGTGGTTCCTTGGTGTTTCCCCAATTGCGTAGTGAGCAGATACATATATATATATATATATATATAGAGTACTATATAGAGTCGTATCGCTGACTAGCGCTTCATAAATAATGAATGGTGACAATCGTTTGTCAACTTTTGCCTGAACTGAACTCTATTGAATATGGCGCACAATCTGCGACATTTTCGATTATGATTTGATTTGATTATAAATAATGAACAGCTTAAGTGCTTTAATTAATTTATTAGCCAGATTTACAGCTATGACACAGTTTACAAGGAAGATTCAGCGTAATGCGCATTACGCATACGCAGCGTTGACTGCATTTCACAAGTTACAAGCTTAAAAGTTGATAAAATAGAAAAAAGTATATTATATTCCATTTAAATATTTAGTCAGCTATTTTTAACCTAAATTTTGTTTATTTTAATTTTAGTTTACATTAATTTTGTAATTTGTTAACAACTAACAGCTAAAGCAACTCTGGAACCTATATGCACTACACCTAGAGAATCTTCTAGTGTGCGCTTTATGGTCTACTTGAATTTGGCTTAAATCCAAAAAGTAAAAACAACAACGCGGCGACGTGTGGCACATGAGAAACAAAAACAGGCAACAGCTGTAGCCGGTAAAAATTTAATTATGCCAAGTACACATAATTCAGGTCGAAATACAACAAAAAATAAGTCAAGAGTAGCAACAATTTGAAGAAAGTAAGTATTTAGTTGAATGTTTACTGTTTTGTCTACGGAGTTATTAAACATGTATCTGTATCTGTCAAGCGATGCATAACTTATAGCTACATTTGTTGGCTGCAATTTACAAGTACTTAAGCTATTGAGTGCAGCTCCCAGCTGAGATACTTGGGCTGTTGCCACTTTTCCGGCTCAATACCAAAGTGGCCTTGAGCTCTCGTAGTGGTTGAAGCTCAAGAGCGCAGCGATGGTAGTTCCAAAGGTTTGAAGTAGAGTAAGAAGCTGTTGTATTTTATAAGTTGTTAATAACAAGCAGAACATATTTAATAAAACATTCTGCTGTTTTACTGCTTAGGACTACATCGTAAAAACCTTTGATGTTATAGCTATAATATGGCTAGATTAATATTAATAAATTATGGAATTATTAGGAGTTCATAAAGCTCAAAGAAAAGCTATAAAAACCAAGCACAATAAATATTAAGTATACGCGGGGTGCAACACTTATCACATTATATGTCAGGGATTAAAGGGATTAAGTGTCACTGACTTTAACTGTAACCCTCGTTAGCCATAAGGTTTGTGCTGGCATGTTTGACTTTGTTTTCCAGTCACTTATTCATGTATCCACTTGCATATCAATATAGAAGTAGGGACAACTGTGTTTGTCTGTGTTTAATGGAGACTCGTTGGCATCACATTTCCGCTGGGAGGTGATTTTAATACTAGTCGCTATCATTATGGTAATTGTTTTCCCTCCAATGCTTTGCCACACAGCTGGACCTCGTGAGTTTTCCTTTTGCGCCAGCTTCTCAATGCGATTTGTCCTTGAAATTGTATCGACGGCCACTGAAAGTTGTACAAGTTTTATTGGGTTTCTGAAGATGAAAAGTTGTGGAAAACTATTGTGTGTGTGATTTGAACTTGAATTAAAATTTGACATTTAAAAAAGTATAAAAAAAATTTAAGTGTAATTTAAATTATGAGTTTCTAAATTCCAAAAAAAGAATGCTATAAATATGGCACTTGTGCTGCTGTTAATGGCAGCCTTGTTACCCACACCAAGCTGTCCAGAGTTGTCACCTTCTATGCTCCGACACACAAAAACACTTTGCATAAAATTTGCATACAGACTTAAGGATTTAGACTCGCTGGCATGCAACACAACAAGGTCAGAGACACTTGCCACTTGCCACATGCCTCATGTCGTTGTATTGAAGGTGAATGCGCTTATGGCAGCTCTGCGACAACACTGGACCAACTACTTGAATTTATTGAGGCAGGTCAGTACAAAGTTTGGAGCACTCAACGCAAATTTATTGGTGCGCTCAACTTTGAACCAAAAGCGAAGGATTTATTTTATTTGGCAGGAATACAACTAAACTACTGCTGACCTTTATCTCGATTTGACCTTGCACACACACGCCCACACAGCGTGACCTCCAGCCCCCCGCTGCTGCCGTAATGATGCGTAAAAATAAATAGATTCCAAATGCTTTGTTCCGAGTGATGTGATGTGATGAATAGATTTAGTTGACATTGATCTGCGTGTGTAGCAGAGATGGGGGGACAAAAGGAGCGGGGTAGAGGTAACCAAGATGCTGCAGTACTTTCAGGAGACTTACAAATTTATCAGTTACTGCAGAGGCCGTCACGTATTTGCCGATTAAAATTTAGAGCTACTTTAACAATAGGTTAAATAAAGTCTGCAAAAATCTTCCATAGTTTAATTACTTAGTTAAGCAACCACGTTAATCAGTTTAAATATGCTAAACTGTCTGTTTGAAATCAAAAGATTCTTAGCGTTGACTTTCTAGTACTACGATAACTCAAAATCATACAACAAAAGTCCCCAGATAACTCTCAGCTCGTAAATTCTGACTGTATTTATAAATACACTCACACTCATACTTGTATATATTTGCTACTCAAGTCGTGTCAACAAAATGTCATGCGACTAAAATGTATGACAAAGATATAGACTGATATAGCTACAGATATGGCATCCAACACAACTCTAGTTGAGGTGACAGGCACGAGTCTGAATTTATGGAGCAGATTTTCTGCTCTCAGCTGTGCAAATAGGCAAATAGGGAAATGGCGACCATTTTGAATCACACAGTTACCGTTATATATTGCATAACCTTAAAATCATTTAATTTAAAGCATTAAAATTGGTGGAAATTTAAGAATTTATTAAATATATCTTAAAACAGATTAGCAGCAGCTTTTTAACTTTTTGCAACAAAACTTTCTGGTGACACTGATTTGTTAAACAAACTAACTAACTAAAATCGTTTAGTTTGTGTTTATTCAAGATAAGATAAGCAAGATTAAGTTTTAACACTTCCAGTAGCTAGAAATTGCTTTAGATTAACTTAAAACTATATTTATTATACTTCAGTTTAACAATATACGGCTCAATTTTAAAAGTTGATAAAATTTTAAGCTGTGAACTCAGAGAACTCAGACAAAGAACGAGATTTCATAAAAAACAATCCTTTTGTAGACTTAAGCATAATCGATTGGAATGAAATTTATAGATTTCAAATTCAAATTTTCTATATTTAGAAAACAATAATTTCAATTGATAGTGTTGGTGCTCACAACAGTATACCAATTAAATATTGAACTCAGAGTCTCTGTCTTCTGATTTACGATAGGTATACCGTTTTTATATCGTGAGAGCCAGGACTGTTGATTAGCTTCAAATTGATAATAAAAAGGTTTGTAATTTTGAAAATTTTTTCAATAAAATTTGAATGGGTATCGTCATAAAATTTGTCAAAAAAATTTAATATTTAAAAAAAAAAAAAAAAAAGGATTGGCTGAGCTATGACTATTGGCCACAAACATTTTAAAGTCTGTTTTTTTTAAGCAAACTTTCTTTTCATTAAGCTATTTCGATCTTCTAAATTCTATCACCACAACTGAAATAAAAATATTGTTGCTAGCAATCTAGTAACCTCTGGCTAAACTGTTAAACTAAATGATTAACAAATAATTTGAAGACAACGAAAAATTTAACGTTCAGATAAAAAGCATTTGAGACATATTTAAAAAAAAATGGGAGAAGTTCGTATATGTCGAAAACGTTATCAGGAAGAACCACGTGAGTTGGAACCACCGAGGAAGCGCCGAAAACAAAGCCATGTGATGAGCAACAATACAAATGCAAATGACGATCAATTGGAAGTTATTGATCAAAATAACAACTGCAATTTGGTATATGATCCAGAGTTGGACATAAACCAAAATCCCTATTATTATGAAGCGAATAAAGTGCTACATAATCTGCACATGGAACGTATCAAGCGAATGAATTCTTAATTAACAATATTTAATGAATAAAGTTATATTTTCTCTTTCAAATAATTGCAAAATTATTAAAATTAATTAGGTCAAGAGGAAATTACCAGAAAAGTATCCAAAATAAATATTAAGAACTTTTTATGACTGACTAATAAGTAGCTAACGCTTATTCAAATTTATGTCTATATTTAGAAATTTGTAAACTTCACAAAACTCATCTAAGATGCACTTGTAAATGTGTAAGTTACGTGACATGTCTTTGATTACATGACTTACAGAAGTTTAGAGCAGCTGACACCTTGGATCAACCTGCAAGTGGCATGCAAATGAGTGAATTGCCCTAGTTAAATAAGAAATCTACGTCTTAAGTCAGGTTCAATAACCAGGCAAGTAAATAGAGGTCAGTAGTGGCCAAAAGGACGAATATCAGGGCCAAGAGGTCGGCGTAGAAGAAGAGGGTAAACTGCTGTTAAAAGAGCTGCAAATTCTGTCTGATTAATGCAGGACGGCAAAGAGAGAGAGAGAGAGAGAGAGAGAGAGAGAGGAGCGTAGGAAACTGTCTATGACGTTGACAAAAGTCTCAAGGAAATTTCAAACTGAAGTCAAGCTGCAATCACGTTGCTTCAGCACACGCCTGTTCCCTTTACTCCCAACTGTCTTTACCTGATACCTGTTACGTGCCTCGGCCGCAATTTATTGCATTTATTACACAAGGACACTAGCTTTGGCCATATTTGCAGCAAACTTAAACGTTTGTTTTAAGCCAGGCCAACAAGTGGATCGTTTGAAGTATGCAACATTTTATACTAAAAAGCTAACATTTGATAACAACTGTCACTTTTGATTGGCTTTTGGCTTTTAGACAGAATTTCAGGGTCTTAAAAAGCTAGTTGGCTAAAAATAACTTTCTTAATTAAACTCGGCTTTATAGTTATGTTACAACAGAGGTAGACACTTGCGTCATTCTGATTTCATAGCTAGTTTTGGCTTTAAATACCAAAAATTTTAGCCTTTAATTTAAAATTAAAAAAAAATCAATAAAATTTGACTAAATATTTCCAGGCCTAGCCTCTTTGAGTCATAAAACACACAAATCTAGCTACAAATTAGCCAAACTGCCAAAACTGCACAATCAGTCCCTTAATGCCGTTACGTAGCTTTAAGCTACAACACGTGTAAGCGCATTCATCTCAGACGAATTCCAAAATTTCCACGTGTGCCTCTTACGAGCATGATTTATTTTAGGAGCTTGGCCAAGTACGCATATGCAGGCTAATAATATCTACCTGTGAGCGTAATCATCTACCTACCTGATACCTGCTAGCCAGCCTGACTCCTTCCACTTGTTAGCCAATTACTGACGGATTGGCAAGTGCGTCTTTGGCCCTTGAGGACATTAAGAAACACTCAAGTGGGAGACGCGTGTTTTCCCTTGAGCTTTGCCAACGAGTTTTCATTGCCGATTTTATGTATTTGGGAACACTCCACTCGTGTGATTATTTTTTGTAATTTGCCTTATCACGATTATTGCAGCTCATTCAATAGTTAAACAAATAATTTGCTATTGTTTTTGTTTGCTGGAAATTGTGGGTGTGAGAGTGTTTTGCATTTCTATTTGAATACAGGAGCGGAACAGCTAAAAAGCGGGTAGTTTAAAGAACAAAAATTAAATGTTCCATGTTGTGAGCAATTTTTGGTGTTAAAAGCCATTGGTTCCGGCTATTTTTCTCTCGATAAAGTCTATATTATATACGTATATAGTGTACTGTACTTCATGTAAATGAATAATTAGCCATTGACGTCAGTGGGAGAGCGTCTTTAGAAGCTCATAAAGCAAATTTATAGCAATGCAAGAGAATATAATATAGAAATATGTAAAATTTAAGTATATTGAGTGCAGTATGGGTGTGTGTGGATACAAAAGATATTTCGTTGAATAATTTGCAATTATTAAAGTTCAAAATTTTACAAAAATGTTCTTTGTTTTGAAGAGGTTATCTCTGGGTTCAACAAAATCAAGTTAGCAGTGGGAATTATAAATTAGTTGTGACATAGGAAATCATAATTAATTTTTATTCATGTCGCTTTAAATATTCCGCATTTCTGTGAATGTAATTTAGATTGAGAAGAGATTTAATGTGTTGTAATTAATTGAATCGTTGTTTATATTGACTGACGTTCAAGTGTCTCAATCATTTTGCATACAATTTGTATGAATTTTATTATTATAATTTAAGAATAGCACGAATGTGTCTATGAATCGCATGCCTTAAATGCAGTTACTATTGTTGCTGCCATTCATTTATTATTGTACTACTATTATTCACTTTGTGAAGCTTTGCTTGAAAATGATTTGCATAAACTACAATACATGTGACACTTTGCACTTTAATAATTCAATGGAAATTATTATTCAACACTAGAAAAACAAGTAAGAAAGGCTACAGTCGATCGAGCCGACTGTAAAAGACCCCGTACTCCCATAGTAGTGCCCATTTTATTAAAATAAAAATTTTAAAATGAAATTAAAAAAATTAAAATTAAATATTTACATTTTCAATTAAAATTAAAAAGTAAATAAATTAACAATCGTCGTTGTCAGCATTCGAACCCGCGATCCATACAAAGGTTCCATATTGCGCCGCAACTCTACCAGTTGCACAACACTCCTCTTCTATCATTCTTCCGATTATTTGCAAATATGTATGTGTGCTCATACATATGTGTGTATGTATAGCATTGGTCGGCGCGGCCAGCGGCTCCGGGCAGCGCTGCCACCAAAGCAGGTAGAGAAAACGTTCGAACATATGTTTGTATGTTTCTGTGTTTGTTTGTATGTGTTGCGCGCATGCAGTGATTTTGCTTTAAAATAACTTCAACTTTGAACCGTAATTTCTCTGTTGTTTGACATAGGATTTTGATGCCACTTTCAGGAAAGTTAGAAATACTAATTCTCTAAGCGTATGTTAAATTACAACACTGTACTATTTGATTTATGCCTTCAAAAAGGCATTGAATCTGGAGAGTCTTTTAGTTCCTATGAGAAAAGGGGGCGTGGCAGCTCAAAATTTTGAATGACATTATACTAAGGCTGTCTCTAAGAACCTGAATACCAAAATTTGTGCTCCTAAGTGCTATAGTTACTGAGATATTCGCCTAAAACACAAATTTTTTCGAGGTGTGTCTGGTTTTTCGCTCATTGCGGGGGCGGTAAGGGGCGTGGCAATAATTTGAAATAAACTTGATCTGCTCGCGAAAATAACGGACTTACATTCCAAATTTGGTGTCTCTAGCTCTTGTAATTTAAAAGATCCAGGTGTTCATACGGACGGACGGACAGACGGACAGACGGACAGACGGACATTGCTATATCGACTCGGCTGTTGATGCTGATCAAGAATATATATACTTTATGGGGTCGGCCACGCCTCCTTCTGCCTGTTACGCACATCTCGCTTCAGACAAACTTAATAGACCCCCTTTACTCTTTTTTAAAGAGTACGGGGTCTAATAACAATGAATTGATCTGGACTTAAACAGAGATAAGGTGTTGTAATAAGTGTTTTCCAATAATTATTTAATTATTTAACAGTTGAAGCGTAACTCATTTAAAGTCTTTTAATTTTTGCACAAGTTCAAGGGTTTACTCATTTTGTATTCGATATGTCGTGTACGCTCTCTTACAAAGGGTAAACAATATAACTGCGTATGGAAATCAGAAACAGGCAAAGAGGCAAAGCGCAAACATGTAATGTCAACTTTACGCTTAATGCTTGCGAAAGCTTTAAAGCCACAAGCTAGCGTATAAGAGCGGCGGTAGAAGTTTAACGAAGAGAGGAAGGAAGAGAACGAGTGAGTGAGAGCGGGTGACACTCATTCGAATGGTAAATAATGAATGATTAAGCAAAGCTTCTGTTGCGTAGCGTGACGAATTTATGATCGGCTTATTATCAGAGAGTGACAGCAGCTGTCCAACTTCTATCAACTTACAACACTAATAAATATTAATTAGATCTGACTTAGTATTTTTAGGTATAACTGATCAATTTATGGCGTTGACATATTGATTGATTCTCTAGGGTAATTTTTCTGTCATGTGCAACTGATGAGATCAGTTCAACTGTCGTGCGCTGACGTTCGCTACAAACTTTTGCGCACTGCACAAAGCGCTGAGTCAGCTACACTTGTTGTTGTTGTTAAAAAAGCTTTGCCTACTTTGCGGGTAAGCGCAAGGAGTTGCGCCTGGAGAGAGCAGCTTTTCTTACTCTCTCTGTTGGGTTAGCAACAGCAACCGGTTCGCTCAGCAGAGCTTTTTGTTTCGTGATTTTTTTCTGCTTTTCGCTTGAAATCTCAGCATCTCATTGGATGACTATTACTCAGGTTTGCCAGTTGGCCAGCGTCGGCGGCGGTGTTCTGACACTTTTTGGATTTTGGCATGCTGAAACAGAATAAAAAGCCCCCATTACACACACGGCGTACAAAAACAAAAACAAAGAGCAAGCCGATCAAATCAAAACAACGAGCATGCCAACAATAATAACGAAGTCAAAGCCGAGTCAGAGACGATGCCGAGTCCAACGACGACGCCGACGCAACAGCGACGCAGACGCGGACGTGAATGTGGACGCCTCGTTTGCCAACTCGATAAAAGTGTGTGCTAGATGACGCTACCGTTACCGGTCGTGATTGTTTTTATTGTTGTTGCTGCTACGACGGCTACGGCGGCTGCGGCTGCTGCTGCTGCTCACTTTTGGATAATAAAACTGGCAACGAGCACTCGAGCGCCAAGTTAATTTGCAAACGCTGCTCATACGCTGCGGAGGCAAGAAGCAAAGCCAAAAACTGAAAAAAAAACAGCAACAAAAACAAAAACAGCGCAAAACAAAAAAAAAGAAACGCCTGCGGGCTATAGTTTCCCGGTGCTCCCCTTGTATCCCCCGCTGGTAGAAGAACACAGCGCTGCCAGTGTGACCAAAGCGCGTGCGTGCTCAGCGTCCACACACACACAGAGACGCACACAGACACACACATATAGTCAGACAAGCGACATAGTTGAGTTCAAAACAAAACGACAGCAGTCTTCATCTCGTTTCGCTCCTAGTAAGTCATTTTCTGAAATTGTTCGCTCGCCGTTTTGGAGCTCGCCGCCAGCGCAACGGCGTTTTCTGGCCAACGCGCGCGTTACTCGCCTAACGGTACTTCATCAAAATACACAAACAAAAGCTCAACAAGTGTCAATAAAAAATAGTAGCAAAATATGTAAAAAATATGAGTTACAAAAATATTAAAATTATAAAATAATTTGAGTTAAAATTATAAAAATTATATTGAGCAGTCGCAGCATAATTAAGCGTTTAAATTGTTTTGTGATTTTCGCACGTTTCAAAAGTGAAATCGCTACAATTTCGTCGGCAAAAAGTAAGCCAACAAGCTGTAAAAAAAGCCAAAAGAGTCATATAAGTATTAGCTTTATTATACTATTTAATTTCCCGAGTGACCAATATGTATGCACAGATTTACATATATGAAATAAATTTCAAAATAAACATGCATTTATTTTCGAATACATTTTACGAGCATTAAATGTTATAAACAATAACAAATGGCCATAAGCAAATTTGGCCGAAAAGTGTATTGTGAAAAATTAACGAAATTAATAATTGACACAGCGTCTATTTGTCTATTTATATGGCCAGCAGCTGTGAACAGCTTGAATTAATGGCTAAAATGTTCATATATTTTCAATTACTTGCTAAATTTTCACTCTAAAACTATTAGCGGGTTCATAACTCTTAATTAAATGTATTAAATCTAATTTGTGGGCTAGTTTCAATGTCAGTGTTAAATTCTATTGACCTGTTAATAAATAGATAACAAGTTCATAAAGAAATCAAAGCGAGATTTGTGCGAAAAGGAAATTAAAAACAAATTAGCAAATTAACGAAAGCAAAACAAAAACAAATGAGAGAAAAAAGCAAAAAAAAACAATCAACAAATGCTTCAAAAAAATCACACAATATTTATTTAAATAGTAACGAGTTTTTGAGAGTTTAACAACATGTTTAATGTTTATTGGCCACTCAGTTAATTGGTTATAAGTGATAAGAGTTCTTCAACTGGTTTCATTTTTGTTTTCGTTTCTGATTTTCAGAACACCACGCGTTTACCGACAACAACAACAACACCGTCTCGATGAGTGTGACCAGAGTGCTCATTGTGAAGCCCAAAAGTGCGACCAGAAATTTTCATAATTTCCCATTATAACGAATGCTTGTAACTCGACGAAAAACAGTTAAGAATACAACAAAAACCTCCGACAACAATAACAACAACTGCATCTGAGACCAAAGTGAGCATTAGACCTCAAGAAGTATTCAATAATTTGTAGCAACTAAGTAGCAAATGCCAAATAGAATGATTATGGATAAATCTGAGGCTGTGGGCGAAAGCGCCTGGACCAAGTTGTTGACCGATGAGAACACCAAAACTCCAGTCATTGTCAAAATGTCCAGCAACAACAACAACAACAATAACAACAACAACCATAAAGTGGACAACAGTTTGGATGTAACGCCACTCAATGTGGAACAACTGAATGCTACGACAACAACTACGGCAACGCCGACGACCACAACTGGAAGTATAACCCCCATTAGTGGTATTCCCGATGTGCCCGCAGAGCAGGTCTATAATCGCACCGCTACCTATGGATCGGGTATTAATAGCGCCGGCGGTGAGTCGAGTGGTAGCGGTACTTTGCTCACCCGCAAGGATTCCTTCTTCGGCTCATTCCACAAGCAAATCAGGAGATCCATAAAGGCCGTCAGCGAGTCGCCGGGACCGTTAACCAGGTGAGTTGCACTTAAGAATGTTTGTTTTAGAGTTTGACAAATTTAGTTTTTAATACAAACAAAACTATCTTAAGTTCGACCTATATTGCGACTGGTTTCGATATAAAATCGAACAGTTTTTGCAGTTTGAAAATGTCAAGTTTTCGACTAATTTAGAAATTTTTTAATCAAAGAAAACAATTATGTACTCGACCTACATATATTGCGACTGGTTTCGACCTTAACTCGACCTATTTAGTTTCGACCTACTTAATGATTGTTTTCTTATTGCCCAAATAAATTTTTTAAAGCTTAGGTCGCATCTATAAAGTTTCGTCAAGTTGTCTGCCATTTTCGACCAATTTTCTGACTACATTTTCGATATATTTTGTTTTGAAATCTGAAGTTTGTTTTGGTTTAGCTATATGCTAGTGAATTATTAGAATTTATATTGTCTTTTCTAACAAAGTTTTGAATTTTTAATTAGATAGATGATATCTTAGAAACCCGTTAGTTTTCCAAGTGTTGATAACAGAAATGCATTGCTTAAATCAGCGTAGAGTGTAGCATACTTTTGTGATCAATTGTGGTTTGCTGCATGCCAACTGATTACAGGGTATTTGCAAGTAAACTCCGAGCAATTAAATTGCTTATGAGTAAATTGCGCATACGCCATGGTGAGACGAAATGAGGCCAGGGCTTTTTGGCATAGGAAAAGAAAGAGAAAAAAGAGCAACTGAAATGAAGGAGAGCAGCAATTAAAATACTTTCTCATTTAGTTGAACTTTTCGTTTATTTGAAGGTGACGTACTAGACTTGTATTAATACTTAGTAACAGCTGCTAACGAGACACAAATATCAACACACCTGTCGCTTGGCTTATGATATTCGATATGTCAGCTTATCTAGTATTTAGTAGGATGGAAGCATTCCATAAGTTTATAGTATAGAATAGTTTATTTTATAGATAGTGTAATCGGTAGCTTCAAGTCATTTGTGTACACCGCTCAATTCCCAGCCCTTTTATATCTTTTTACCCTTCCTCCTCCCCTTCGTTGTCAGCGATTACGAATCAGCGTCAGCTGAATGACATGCGAGCGAGCATATAAAAACAAATAAGATAAACTTTCGCTTGATTGGATGAATGACAAAATTAAATTATTTTGATTTAAGGCCGTCGGTGGGTGGACAATTAAATATGATTTCCGCCTGCTGTTCTGAGACGCTTGTAAGTGAGCTTTTCAGAGCTTTAATTAGGTTAGACTCAGACGTAGCATGTGTGTACGAATTTGGATGCTAGACGTGTGTACTTGCTCTGTGTTCTTTTTTGGGGAAACTGGAATGCCCCTGACATTTTTAGGGGCTGTTTGGGCTGGCAAAAATATCGACATTTAACAGGTTTCTAGCTGAGCTAAAGCGCTTACCTTTTCGATAGTTTAAAAGTAAAATATAAACTTAATTAGTCAGCAAAACTATCTTTAATTTTTCCAGCACTGATACGAATTATTGTATGTTTGTTTGTTTGCTTCTTTGCTTGTTTGTCTGAGTATCTTTAGGTGCTGCAAACTAGACTCTTTGTGATAGAAATGTACGAGTCAACGACTCATTTGGCACCTTGGCATTAATTTGCATAAGTAAGTCAACTTTAAATTGCAAATAATTAAGCGACAAACAAATATTTTGGGCAAGATACTCAAACTAGAACTCTGCACAGTATTTTTGAATATGTTCAAAACATATTCGATAATTGAAAAACATGTCAAGCCGCAAAGAATTTTACTCTGTTATTTAGTTGGCCCGTAGCCAATGGGGATTTCCTCAAAACTGTTGCCAGGGGCAATATAAATTGAGTATTGCCTATGAGTTCCACTATTTTGTAGTCTAGTGTTGTCTGTCCACTGCGAAGATCAACAGACGATGCTAATGGCAAATGCAAATTGCTCAGTGCTAAATATAGACAATATGATTGGTTTGTTGTACTCGTGCTTATTTATGTACTGGTTAGTTGTCATGCCACAAAAGCATGCTTGGCCCACAACAAATAACAACAAATTGTTTTTGTTATTTATTTTGCATATTGGCCAATCTGTTTTGATAGGCATTTGTCCATTTGATGGCTTTCTTTCGGCCCGGCGATCATAGTCCATGTTGACACACACGGCGTATGATTAATTTTCAAAAATTTCTATTGTTATTTGGGTTATGCGCGTTGCCCTCTTGTTTTCTTTTGTTATTGATAACTTATTAAGTGCTAAAATTAATTATGTACTCACACAGCAATCAACAGATAAACGGGTATTTTAGCGCTTTTGTTACGCTCAACGGATTTTACTACTTCTCGTAGATCTGCCGATATTTCAATACTTTTCTGTAGAAATCTGAACTGCTGACTCATTTTGCATTTGAATTTATTACGCTCAGTTCGAACAGTTGACATTTCTGTTGAGTAATTATACCCTGTGTTTATTACCAGTGGTTCTAATTAAGTAGTTTTCATTTCTGGTTGCCAATTACAGTCAGTTTAATTTCTAGCAGCTCGTATCTTAAATTAATTTTCAAGGTGTCAAAATTAATGAAGTTACAGTAAGTTGTGATAAGTTAAATGACAGCCTGTCATTCACAGGGTATCTAGTTGTGGAATACTTTAGACCAGCGTGCTAAAAATAGTATACTACGATTGCGTCTTAAAAAACGAATTTATGTTTAAATTCTAAAGCCCAAACAGCTTAAACTGACTGAAAATTATCTGGAATCGAGACAAAACTAATTGAGTTGAGAAATTTTTATCTTAGGGGGAGAACAAGTTATAAAATTCGATTTTGTTTGCCTTTTTTCTCGCTTCATCCTAGCCACTGGAAGGGGTCCAATAGACCTCGACAAACAGGGAACCTCTATTCCACTTTCACATTTTTTGTTGTCCTCCTCTAGTAGTTCCCCCTTGGAATCACAACAGGCCTGTGCTGTTGTTCTTGACACCAGCAACTACTTAACCTAACCCAACCTAACACAGTAATATTGTTGTTATACTAATTAAACTATTTTAATCTTATAATTAATGAGTGATAGTAACTTTTAAAGGACTTGAGTCGTATCTTCGTGACTTCCGTAAATGATCAGGTGCTTCAGACATCACATGGTTCTGATTTTGATTGCAACTCCTCACACTAGCTGTAATCATGCCCCTCTAGTATATACAGTGGCCGTGTGCAAATTATACGCGCTGATAAGTAAAAAACAAAAACAAACCAAGAATGGCAGATAAAATGAAAATGCAATAATATGAATGACAAAATACATAGATGTTTAAGCGTTATCTGACATCTTGTTGATATTTATGTGTCTGGGTTCAAAAGTCGTGCAATTGTGCATCAAAGATAAAAATAAACCATCAAGTTAGTTGCTTGTACTATGCAGCTAATACAATATACAATATATAAATGGCGTTCTAATTGGCAACAATGTTTGCGCACGCCCTTATTTGCGGGCACGCCCATGCGACGCGTACAGCTGAATAAAGATTGCAGTTAATTACCTTGGATTTTGTGTCGTGTCGCAATAACAACAATTAAATTATTTAAACAGCCGGCGCTGTAAATGTTTATATAAATGTTTATAAACACTTTACTCTACAATGTGCTACTACTTATACTTATACTAGATATTTTTGCGTATTTACGCTTACATTACGTATACGCGTCGTAAGCTGCTTGTTTTATGAGCTTGCCGACAAACGGCGACGTTGACGTCGACGTCAACTTTGTCAGCGACTGCGACTTCAAGTGTGAGAGTTAATTGCCTTGATTTAAGCGCCAAGCACAAATAGCTGGATGACTCTCTTCCTGCAAATCTGCAGCGATAGCGTTGAAATTTACAGCTAATTTTGTTTGCTTTTGTCGCATGTCGAAACGCGCCGGCAATTTTGTATTTTTGTTTTGTATGATTTTTGTTATTTTTATTTTCTGTGTCGCTCTTTCGTATTCGCATTGTATTTGTGAAGTGAATATAAAAAAAATTATCAGCTGTTGTATTTCATTTTCGTTTCGCGTTCTCCTTTTTGCGTCGTCCGCGCACATTTCTTAACATCTTATTGTTGTTGTTGTTGCTCAGTGTTTGTTTGTGTTTAGCAGCATGCTTTTTGTCACTGCTGTTGCTGCTGCTGCCTTCTGCTGCTGCTATCGACAGAGACGCGGCGTCTGCTGCTATCGCCTCTTCCACATGATACTTGAAATCGAAATAAAAAGCAACAATGCTGTCAGCTGAGCATTTCAGTTTGGGCTCAGCCGTCTTCGCATAAAGTAATACACCTGCGCTAAGACCAACGACGCGCGTTCATTCGATCTCTGCCCGTCCGTCACACGCTCTTCGTCTTCGTCGCTCTCTTAATCCCGCACACACACAGTCGACGCCTCTACTCATCTCTTTTACGTTTTATTTGCTCTCGTGCTCAGTTCGTTGCACGATCGATTGAGTGAGTGAGAGCGCGTGAGTGCGAGAGACGCTGTTGAAGTTATTTGAACACATATTACATTGCAACGGCGTTAGTTGCAAATGAGACGCCGCATTAATAATTACAATCGGACAGAAACCGTATAATAGTTGTATTTAAAGTGTTAACCGTTACGTTTGCAAAAACGGTAGCATCAATTAAACCCGTAAATAGTTCCGCTCTGTCGCCGCAATTTCGACGTCGGCCGGAAGAGTCACAGTAAAAATAATGCGCGTTTTTGTTTATTTTAAAATCAAAACCATATTCGCCTTTCCAACCACAAAAAGAACGCATTTCTGATAAAGAGCGAACTGTCTAAGTATTCGCTTTGTGTGCAAAGAGTGTTGGAAAATAACAACAAATATTAAAAATCAAATAAAAAAAACAACAACGACAACATCAATAAGCAATTCTCAACGATAAAATATCCGCTTCGCAAATTCCCATACTTAAGCCAAGTACCCGATCCAGCGATAACGTCACCCAGAGCAACCAGTATTATACAAAAAAGTAGTAAAAAAGAATAATAATAATAGAAAAAAGTGCTCGAATCTTTTGTTTCTAAAATACAAATATCAATTATAATAATTGTAATTTATATTGTGCTCTGTGTTGTGTTGGTTGTGCTGTGATTGTCGTCTCATCAACGTCAAGGTTGTAACAGGAGCGGAGAGACAAACAGAGCCAGAGTCGCGCCAAAGCCACAGCGGAGAGCTTTTTTGCCAGCCGCTCGACCGAGAAGGAGCTGTCATTCGTCAACACACACATACACACAGTTATACACCAACACACATACATATATATTAGCATATTTCTTCTTTGTATTGCTGTCGCCTCGTTGCTGCCGTCCGTTACATTTTAGTCGCCGCCGCGTCAGCGACGCCGCGTGTTGTCGCCGCGTTTTCGCCGACCTCAAAATATAAAAAAATAAACTACGAAATAAAACCAAAAACTAAAACTATACAAAAACACAAAACACATACATACATATATAGAAACAGTTTCGAGCTCATTGTATAACACACGTGTGTGTGCGTTCGTGTGCATTGAATTTAAAGTATCTGAAAATTTGCACGCATTTCCTTTCGGGCAAGATGAAGCGACTGATGACCTGGGAGCGGGATCTCGTCGATGCGATGTACGTGTAAGTTGCACGCACACACACAATCACACATATATAAAAGCTGTGCTTGTTTGTGTCTTGCTAAACGATTTCATTTAACAAATACGTGTTTATACATATTTTTATTTATCGACATTCCTGTATTTAATTATGCTACATATGTGAGTAGTAGTAGTAGTAGTAGTAGTAGTGCAGGTTTTCAAGTGCATTGTTTTGTTTGCATGTCACTCCTTAAGCAACAAACTTGTTTCAATTGCATTGAACTCAAGACTTAATTGTCAGGTGAACTTGTAGCAAAGAGGCCATCATTATCATCACCATCGTCATTATGAGCATTAGCATCACACACAAAATGTGTAAAGAGTACAGTGCAACAGATGCCAAAAAGTCTATGTTTTATAATATCGAATACAAATACAAAGCATGGCACGAGAATATGCGCATAGCAACAACAAACACATTTGCAGCGGCATCAGCTCTTATACGTCAGCTGCTAATACTGCAGCTGCTGTTGGTCTGTCTGCCTGCCTGCACGCCTGTGTGTTATAAGAGTGCCAAACAAAAACAAAACAAAAACGCATGCATTCTGCGATGCCTGCGCCGGTCGCTCAGCAAACACTGTACTCCAGGCATCTCTCTCTTTCGTTCTCACTCACCCACGCTAGCGCACACACGTGCTCAGTGAGAGAGTGGGCAACTCCATAAGTGCGCGCTCAGGAAGTTTTTGACATTCGGCTCGTTTCACACACGCATTTCAAACGACAAATTGCTGGCTGTGTATGTGGAAGCGAGACAACGGCAAGGGGGTAACGGTAAACAAGGCGAGGTGCGTTTTTAAAGCCGTTGGGGGAATATAAATGCCGGTATTTAACTTTATAAATAAATTAGAGGCCGGTAGAAATGCGCGAAGCTCAATTTGTTACCATTTTGTTAAGCTGTAAATCGTATGGCTTTAGCCAATTTCAAATGAACTCGCACACTTATTTGTTTGCACAATTTATAGACATTTGGGTATGTAAATATATCATATCTAAATCGAAAGCTCTGAACTACTACAATTGTCAGTAAAGTCTATATTAAGTAATTTGTACTTGCACAAGTATATACATATGTAGTAGGTAGCATTCAGTATGTAGATAAATAGCTCAAGGCTTACAGATAAGTATATGTACAAATATAGGTATATGACAAGACTGGTCAATTAACACTTTAACCCATTTGTATAGCCGCAGTTTCACTTGACTTATAATGAATAAAAAAGACATTTAAGATTCGCAAAACGCCAGCGACAACAGACACTGAAAAAAAGACATAATTATAAATCAAGCTTTTGAGTCGCAGTGCTGACTGTACGCACGCCCGTTAAGTTAAATGCATGTCTGTGCATGCCATCCCATAAGTAACTGACAAATCTGACATATTGAAGGTGTATTGAAAGTGCAAATGACAATGGATTGCACGTTTACTTTGTATTGTTTTATTTATGTCGTATATATGTACAACTATACAACTCGGTCAGTTTGTGTATGTGTGTGTGTAAATGCCACCTTGTAAAGCTTTCCGGGTAAATAACAGTGTAATTTACACATGTAAATAACTGTAAATAACAATATATACACATGAACGACCTTTTGTGCAGACTGTACCATAAATTTCGCTTCTGTTTTGTTTTTTCTGTATTTTTTTTGCAACTCGCTTTTTGGAGATGTAGAAAGCGTGTAGTCATTAGCTTAACTAACGGCGCATGTTAGCTGATTGCTTTGAGCAGGTGTCTTAACTGTTTCAAGCTCTGTCACATGCGCCACTCACTGTACTATATAGTTACCATATATACTCATGATATTTGCCAGGCTCATTAGGCGGTTATTTACAAGCAAACTCGAGACAGCGACAACTTTAAAAGATAAACAGATAAAAATCAAGAAAGGAAAAGAAAACAGACGAAAATAATTTCGACCATGACCAAATCATGTTGATAACAATCGCAAATGTGAATGTATCTCAGCCAATATTGAACATTTATTAGCAGCAAGAGAGGGGGAGAGGGAGAGGTGTCAAGATGTGCCTTGAAAAAAGCCTGGACTGGAGATGAAGTCGAAATCGAAGCCGGAGCTGGAGGCAAGCGGGTAGCATGACTCATTAAAAGACGCCGCTTAAGCGACACGCTTATTGAGCATGTCATGCGACAGATACAGATATAGATACGTCTATAGAGATACACTCATAACTACAAATACAGATACTTTGTTTGTTAAAGCACTCACAACATTGCGGAAAGTTAAACAAAGTTATTTTTTCGCCGAAATTGCGACTTGTGCTAATCACATGTGCAAACTTTGTCTCATTCCCTTAACTTTTCCACTTTCGACACACAAATTTGCATTTTTTGACATTTTCCCGTTAATACATCTTAATCATGGCTTGCTTTAAATATTTATGATGGAAAATCACCAGACTGAAGTCGAAATATTATTGCTAATTATATGCTACATTCATTATCGCAAGCTCTTCCTCTCTCTCCCTCCCTGTCTCTCTCTTTTTTTATCACTCTCTGCCGGTCTCATTCTCGTTTTTTTGCTCGCATGTTTTTGGCGTGACGAAAATGTCAAGATTAGCGGAATATTTAAACGAATTTAATTATAGAACTCTGAGCTCTGACTAGAGAGCAAGAGAGAGTAGGAGAGAGAGATAGAAGTCAGAGCTTGATTAGAATTATGAGTCTTCGGAGGAAGCAGCGCTTAAATTTAGTTGGACTGGCGCTTAAATTTAGTTGGAATTTTTATCAGATAATATTAAATTTTTAGAAACTTGCTTTAGAAATGCAAATAGCTAAACTTTTTTTTAGCTTTAAGTTACTCATAAACACAGTTAAGTCTTTTATGCCACAGTCAACTAACTTCTAAGTATCTCAACATTAAAAAACCTGCTAAATTTAATGTTCTAATAAATGTCCCTCTATGTAGAGCATTTAACGAGAGTTCTTTGAACCGTTCTGACACAATCTCAGTGTGGAGACATTACAAGGCCAAGACTCATATCTTATTTGGTTTTGTTTTGCTTTTATGGCCAAAAAGACATAGTCCATTTGAATGCGGCTACTGTTTTGTCGGCCTTAAAGTTGGTCATATTTTAGTCATAATTATGATTACACTAGAGTCATGTTTAAGATAGCATGTATTCTAAGTATGCCCATGTCTCATCGCTCAACTCTTGGCTACAATTTTGTTTATACTTTTATGCACAGGTGCGTCACCGTATTGACGTCACAGTGGTTACAAAACTTTGTGATAAACCATATCAATTGCTTGGCTAATTAAGCCATCAACTTTGAGTTCATGTTTACTGGGTTTCTCTTTATTTTTATTTCAATACGGCATTAAAAATTGTTACTCATATGAGGTACTATGAAACCGGTACTTTTCTGGTGTTATAGGTCCAGGGCATTTCAAGTTTAATGGCAAATACCCACGATAAGATAAGTCGTCTGTAGAGGGTCTTCCGACAATGGTTAGCCAGTGGTCAAAGGGTTTCTCCAAACACACCAATAATTGATTGATGGCGCTTAAAGGTTAAGATAACCCAACTGCACTTTAAGTTTTTATGGCCAAATTGATCACTAAACTTTACGGCCTATATTTGGTCTAATCAGTTTAGATTTGATTAGCGTAAATTTCCTAAATATGTGAAATTCAAGCATCATTAATCGAAACAAATGCACACAATTTCAAATGCTAATAAAAGTTATATAATTTTATGTTCCTCCATCAATCGGGACACGATAAAATGCGGTTCTATTATGACTACTGGGATCCTTGGCTATATTTATGCAGCAGACCAAAAAAGCTTTTCGCTAATCGCTTTCGGCATAGTCCATGGGCGGTACGAACCGGTTAGCGGGTGTTTTTGGCTATAAAGCCAATGCGGTATATATGTAGCTATATACCTATATGCTTAATTCTATATATTTGGGGTTATTTCTGCGTTTGAAAAAAGCATAGCTAGAATATAGCTACATATAGCTTTACAGACACCTCTGTACATATTAAAATCAATATATAGTATTTATGGATATAAATAATTGTCTCTGAGGCTAATGACGTCTTGGGCAAAGGTTTACAATCATAGTACTCGATAAATAGCTAGAAAACATTCAGATTTACTCAATTTATCTTTTTGTTCAAGAAATTTTATTAATTTTTTATATTTTCCCATTAAAAATTCAATTAAATTGAATTGTATTTATAATTTAATGATAGGAAAATTCTTGACCACAATCAACAAAACGTGTCAAACATTTGTCATCGCATTTGATAGAACGATACTTATCTGGGTGACTGTGTACACAGAGCTAATGAGGCAGACATTAGATACTAGATATTAGATATTAGGCAGAGTTTGTAAGCACGATAACTGTACATATGTTATACATATATGTATATAGGCCGATCTACACACTCGGAATGCTCAAACTCGTCGTACTCGAAACATGTGCAATTGAGAGTGAGAATTTAGACTGAGAATGTGGAACGAGTGCGATTCGAAAATAAGAGAGGTGGTATTTAAATGTTGTGTGGGCTTTGGGGCGGTACGTGGAGGTACTCGAACCGTCTGTTGATATATACATATATATATTTTCGTATTTGTATATCATTCGTACTTATATTCAGCTCATTTCAGTTGGTAAAATGTTGCTCGATCGTACGGTTCGCATTCGAAAACGCAAACACAACAACGGGAATATAGAAAACAACCAAAAACAAATACTCTAGAAATATATAATTTATTGTGAATTCGTATTCTATTTGTTACCAAGTTCTGGCCGAGTTGAAGGCCAACAAAAGAACAAAAAAAAAGTGTTAACAAAATGCTTGAAAATGGCTTAAATAACTTCTTGGGCTGGGGATACTCGGCTCGTCGTCGTCTGCTGCAGAAGCATTGCCTGTGTTTTATTTTTATATCAATGACAAACTAGAACAAGAAAAAAATCAACAAAAAAACCTTAAAAATTAAAATAAATAAACGACTTAAAACGTTTTTTACCATTACAAAAAATTAATACCAAACATCAACAGTATTTTGTTTGCCTGCGACGAGTATTCTTTACATAAGTTTAAGTGCGGCTCTAGAGAAACCAAATAAAAAATCCCAATCCAAAAATAATCCCCAAGAAAGACGCAAAAATGTCCGAGTTGCGACGCAGTTTCAGTCGATTGTCGATGATCGTTTATCGAGCGACGCATTCCAGTGAACAATCCTGGCGGGAGGAGCTGCTCAGGTAATCAACCGATCACCGGTTATCGATCGATATCGATCAGCTGCACAAACTGGTTCACAAATAGAATTGTCATTTACGGACATGTGACTCAGAGCAAGTGTTTAATTTGCATGGAAACAAATAAAATATACAATTTAAACAAGTGTTTTAGTACTAGTTAATATAGCTATGGCAAATAATTACATATTTGTATATACCTGTAGATAGATCAGTCTGTGTGTATTTCATTCAAAGACCGCTACGAATTTTGCAAATTATACAAAGCATAGGCAAATATATATAGGTGTATATCTATACAATATATACACAAATGTAAGAATATATACGAGTATATAGTCAGCTAATGGAAACATCTGCTTTTAGACATCAACAAACTCAAGTAAACTGGCTAAATGAGGTTTACAACAATGAAAGATCATCAATCTCTTGAGTCGAGTTATTTTTGAGCATTTTGAAGAGGTAGAGTCAACAAGTATAGACAAAAGCTGTTTTAAATTTAGTTACCTAAATATTTCCAGGAAAAAATCATAGAGATCATTTTAAGAAAAACAAAAGACATATATTGTTCATGAAACAAAAACACACTAGATTAAAAGTCTTCACAAATTTCAATATTACAACTGTAAAGATCGGATATTATTAGACGATATAGGCATCAACTCTACACATCTAAAGGTATTTTATATTTTGCAGAGCATCTGCTAGTCCATCACCTTGTTTTAATGCTAATATCGTTAATATTTAGCTATTTAGTACACTGATCAATGGGCAAAGGTGGCGACTATCGCGTATTTGCATATGACAGCTCTATCAATAGATGTTTCTAACCAAATACACACAGACACATACATGCATAAATATGTATGTATGTATAAACAGATATTTGCATCTTGGGATGACTTTTGGCATTTGCTTCTTGCCAATGCATTTGTGTAAACAAATCATACAGGAAATCATATAGAAATGTCTTGAGCTTTTTGCTGACAACTTTTCGGGCCATAAAATCGGTAAACATATAGATACTATATAAAGAATATTTCAGCACTGCCTAAATCGAATAGCTTCTAACCATTTCAAGTGGCGAAAATTCGTTTTGATTCAAAACTGACGTCAATGGCTTTCAACAGATTTGTATGTTAAATTTTCTGCTTAAATTCTGTGCTCGATCAAAGTCCCCGACCTCGGACAACAATTTATATACTTAGTATAGTCAAGTAGGTTTTTTGGCCGATTCCTGTGACTGCAAATTGCAAGTATAATTCACTGGCAGTTGGCCAAAAACCAAATTTGACTTATTGGCAGAACTTTTACTGATTGGTCGCAACTTTAGCCATGTCTAAGGTCAGGTTTCCTTTTTTCCCCAATTTGTTTTGGTTTTTAACTGCTAGTGAAACCGTTAATTGCCCGCAAATAGCCGACTTCCTCTTATCTCACCTGGTGACAAAGTCGTGACGTCACAAGTGTTTTAGTCTCATGCACTATATATAGAGCTTTATCACTTGGAAGTCAAATCGGGTAGTCGGCACTTCGTTTACCATAAACAACTTGTCGTCTTTTTTTCTCACTCGCTCTCTATGGCTTTCTCTATCTAATGAGTCAGTGCAATTCTATTGAACCCACACGGAACGCCGTTGGCAACCACAACCGTTTAAGCCTGCCCCTGAGATTGCCACTACTGAACACTCATCACAACAAACTCTCAGAAATCATGTTGCAGTTGACAAAAAAATAAAAAAATGTACAAAAACAAAACAACGCTCTTGAAACCGGTTTTAATTTGCATTGTTTTTGTTTTTGTTTTAATTTTTTGCATGAAATCACTTAGAAAATAACAACAAATATTGAAAGCCTTAACTAATAAATTGTATTGTCAAGTTTTGTTTGAGATTTCTACGAATTTTTTGTTTGTGTGCAAAAAATCATTTGTATTAACTCGAAACTGTTGCCAAAAAACAATCATTAAGCTGTCAACTTCTCCGCCTCTCTGCCTTTTTGCGACAGAAATTAGCAGGTTTGACTTTTTGTAATCGTTTGCCCTCAAGATCATAAAGTAAACAACTAATTACCTGAGTTTCAGAATTAAATAAATATTGGGTGAATATAATTTATTAAATTTTAATATTAAAAAAAATTACAATTTTAAAACAAAAAGAAAACATTATTTATGTTTAGCTACAAGTCCTTAAGAAATTTTACTGCATTCTCATTTGCATTCATCCCACTGTGATCCCTTTATAATTAGACTCAAGCTGCGCTCTTGAGTCAGACAGGCAAAGAGAGGGAGAGCGGTAGAGAGTGAGCGCGAAGAAGCTTTGAGCGCAGTTATTCCCCATGTGGGGACTTTTGCATACGCTGGCAGAATGAAGAGCACTGAGCGTGGCAGCTGATAAAGTGTGCAAAATGCATTGAAATATCAGAACCAAAACAGAGCAATAATAAGAACAAATCTCAGCTGTGCTTCTTGTTGTTCTTCTCGCTGTTATTGTTGTAGCAGTAAGTTATGTTACAGTTGACAGTTTACAGTGCGATTACAGTTACAATTAGTTCGAGCTCTACTCCGATTGGCCTCGATGGCAAATCATCTTCACAGTGCAATTTTGACTCTTGATCTGTGATTGTGCGAAAGCTCCTGCGGGAAAGCTCTAGACTCAAGCAAGGCACGTGCGTTGCAGTGAGAGCTTTCGGTTCATAACTTTCTTGGACAACTGCGGGACAGTTTTTAATTTTAACAACCAAGCGATTTTGACTGTGTTTTTTTTTAAGTGCTTCTAATGATCTTTTGACTAACTACAAGACTTAATGCTGTACTTTATCGGCTTGTTGTTTGCTGTGTGCCTAGCCAGCGTTTTGCTGCAGACTTTGCTTTGGTAAATACACATAGCCATACCCTATATATAGTGCAAAATGGAGTAGCCAAGGAGTAGTTGATAAGCCACTATCAATTTTACTACTCACTCTGTTGTTATTTTTGTTATAAGTGATTTATGTTTATATATTGTTTATATCTTCTTATTACATTTCCTGTTTTCGCTGCAATTTATCAATCACAACGATGGCATTGCAAAATCTGCTTAAATATACATATAAATATATATTTGTATATAGACATGGATATAGCTTATTTTTAACATTTGCTCTTTGTGGTCTCCAGAGAGTTCATTGTTGTTTATCCCTCGAGGCTAAGAAAATAATGTTTATTACAGGGAATTGCACTCAATAGATTAAAGTGCCTTATTTCGTATATAGAAATCTGGGTAATTTTGTTGAAAACATTAGCCAAAATTTTGTTTCTTATCAGTTCAATTGAGAAGAAAGAAATGTGTGACAGAAATAATATTGACAAGATGTTCTCTAAACAAACGTATTTAAATATAGACTACATCATAGACAAACAGTGCAGCAGATAAGGAAAGAGCGAGGAAGGAGCTGTTGCTTAAGACTTTTAAGAGTAAAAAGCACAAAGAGAGAGGGAGAGGGAGAGAGCGTTAGGTAATGAGCGGGAGAGTTACAAGATGATTGCCAAATTACGCGTTAAGTTTTTTACTTTACTCAAACATTTTCCTTCCATGCTAATTCGCTTCTCTTTTGTTTCTTTTCTGTTCTCTTAAAATAGGTATCGACAGACGAGATTCAGCTCACGACGACTTCGGAAACGTGTGGTCTTCAAGCATGGTGAATGCAACGTGGTGCAAGGAAACGTGGCCAAAAGACGTCGCCGTTATCTGCAGGTGAGTTGTGGCTGCACCCACACACAGACACATACCCACACCGACTAACAAATACACAAACAAAAAAACATGCGTGCTTTTTTATATTTAGCTATAAAAGAGACACACACAGACACACAGTCGGGGGTAGTTGTTTAGAAACGGGGGCAGAAACATGTGCTCGTTATGCAAACGAACGACATGAAACTGAAACTTAATGAAATTAAAAGGAAATTTAACAAAATTATTAAATGCGCTGCTTCAATTTGTGGCACAATTGGAAAAAGATATTAAAAATATTGATGTATTCTTAAAAGTTCATTTACCTTTGGCAGGACATCTTCACGACCCTCGTGGACGCACAGTGGCGCTGGACGCTGCTTGTGTTTGCCGCCAGTTTCGTCATCTCTTGGGCCTTCTTTGCCTTCATCTGGTGGACGATAGCGTTTGCCCACAACGATCTCGAGTACATCCATCTGCGCAACACCCAACCCGAGTTGATAGTCAATATGACGCATACCGTGTGTGTAACGGAAGTAAAGGGTATGATGACTGCCTTTCTGTACTCGGTGGAAACCCAAACGACCATTGGTTATGGTAATCGCTATGTCACAGAGGAGTGTCCCGAGGCGATCTTCACCATGTGCATACAGTGCATAACGGGTGTATTCATTCAGGCCTTCATGGTGGGCATTGTGTTTGCCAAATTGTCGCGTCCCAAGAAGCGAGCACAGACGTTGCTCTTCTCCAGAAATGCAGTCATCTGCCATCGGGATGGTACGCCCTGTCTGATGTTCCGAGTGGGTGATATGCGTAAGTCGCACATCATTGAGGCTCATGTGCGGGCGCAGGTGATACGCAAGAAGGTGACCAAGGAGGGTGAGGTGCTGCCATTCTATCAGCAGGAGCTGCATGTGGGCGCCGATGGTGGTGAGGATCGTCTCATGTTCATTTGGCCCACAACCATTGTGCATAAAATCGATCGCAATAGCCCACTGTACATGTTATCCGCCTCCGATATGCTCAAGGAACGCTTCGAGGTGGTCGTCATGCTGGGTAAGTTACAGAGTTTTCTGCTTCAAATGGTTTCCTAATGCGTAACTTTTTGGTTCACAGAGGGTGTCATCGAGTCCACGGGCATGACGACGCAGGCACGTAGCAGTTACTTGCCCTCGGAGATACTCTGGGGTCATAGGTTCGTCAATGTGGTGTCCTTCCGCAAGGAGACTGGAGAGTACGAGGTGGACTACACGTTGTTCAACAACACTTACGACGTGGACACGCCGCTGTGCAGTGCCAAGCAGCTAGACGAGGTCAAGGAGTACACCAGGAGCAACAAGAGTGGTGAGAGTTAAACAAAGGTTACTCTAGGAATTCCTAATACCCTGTAACAATTTACAGTTCCTTTTGCGGATCGTACGCTCTCAGCGGCCAGCATGCTACAACGGATAGCGTCGGCTGCTTCAGTGGATCATCTGGATCCAGCTAGCGACGAGTCCTTGGACTCGGGACGCCTTCAAATCCGTTCGCATTCCATACCCAACGGCGTGCTGGCCAGTGAACTGGAGCCGTTGAATAATAATCACAAGCACGGCGCCTCATTCACGATGGGTGGTCACAATATATCCATAACGACAACGGCGCCAAGCATACCCAACCTAACAAGTATTAATGAGAGAACCAACTCCGGTAATTCCATAAACAGCAGCGACTACAACAGCAACAACAACAGCCTCAGCACCCTCAACGTTGGCTCCGCCAGCGGACACGGAAACGTCACGATCGTTCCCAGTTCCGGTAACGGCGGCAGCAATCGCAGCAAACAGTCGAATCCCCGGCGACTGAGCATTAAGCAAGATCAGCTGCCGATTGATTCCATGTGCTAATAGCACTAATTTGGCAGCACTGCGTCTAGGGCCCATTCATTGACCATGTCAACAACCATCCCCCCTCCCAGTCCCACTCCAGCTTCCCCTACTCCCTGCTCCACCCCCAACGCGATCTGATGTTGTATTCTAAGTTTAGGCTCATAGAATTCTAATTACAAATAATTATAAACAAAAAGTAAAAAACATAAACAAAAACAATTCAGAGGGCACTCAACTGCAGCTCTGCTAGCTGTGAAAACCTAATAACCCTTAAAGCTAATTAATAATTAATTAATGATTAATCCAAAATTCCAGTAGCCACGTCCATTGTTTCCTATACCCCGTGGAATGCAACTGGTTTATTTTTGGATGTTTTAATTGATCGATAGTCTATTTTTGTTAGTGTTAGCTTTAATGAATTTATTATACAATAAGCATAAAAAAAGAAATGATATTAAACCCAAGAACGGAACGAAAAGTAACGAAAAGATAAAGAAATGAAAAGAAAATTGATGAAAATACCACAAATACCTTGTAATCTAAAAGTGACTTTAGAAAACGTGTACGATATTATGTAAAGCTCATAAATTCTATTATTATTATTATTATTATTGATGTTAATGAATTTTAAACGAAAACAAAAGAGAAAACTTTAACGATAATTGTTCAATATCTCAATTAATTACTCAATGATTAACTAATTATACAAATACCAATAAATATAAACATATTCCAAATTTTAAAGAAAGCCTTCTAGATGGCTTAAAAAAGAAGAAAAGTAGATTGAATAATATCAAGAAATATGAGCTTCAATTGTTAAAATGTGTGGACAATAAATGGAAAGAGCATATGAATGTTAATTGATGTATTTTATTTACATGCTATACATTAAGCGTCATTAAGATTGTAAAAAAAAAGATGAAAGACCGAAAATATACATACTATAAACATACATACACCTCAAACGCACCATTTTTACTTTATTCATTAACCAGTTTTCCCTTAAGTCTAAAAAGGTATAAATTATTAAGATATTCCAACATTTGGCTGAGCTATGAGCATTTAAAGTTTCAAGTATATCGGCTCGCTTACTCTTATGCTGCAGCTCTGCAAAGAGAGTGGTCGAAAGAGAGCGAGCTTTTACTCTTCGGCTCTCTTGTATTTTACGCTCCGTCTTGCCGCTGATTCTGTTTGCCTGGTATTTAACTTGGTTTCATTTAGAGGAAAGTCGGGATAAACTTGATCGAAATTTGGCAAAATATTGCAGCATGCTTCTAGGCTGACTCATAATTGCCAGAGCATTGCATGCTTTTGTGCGCATGCGATTATTGCAAAACAGGGTGCACCAATTGTTTGCTTCTGTTTTCCTTGTACTGCACTTTCCATTAACAAAACGCTCTTGATTTAGTTTTTTTTGTAAGTTTGTTCCATTTATTTAGTTTTTTTTTTTGCTTTTTGAGGAAATTCTTTTGTTTTTGTGAAGCATACATGTTTCTTAGATAAAATAACCATATACAATATAGAAACATTCATACGATTAGTATGTACCAGAACAATATTATGTTGAGATTTCAAATATTTCCTTTAAATCAGCCAAGTCCATCCATTTTGAATGGTATAAAGATTATAATCTCGACAAGGAAATGGAAAAGGTATTCCCAATAATTATTTTGCCATTTCCACTGGATGTGACTAGATAAAATGAAAGAAATATTTCAAATATTCTGAACATAAGTAATTTTTACTTTAAATTTCTGTTAATATAATATGTAAATGTATTTTTTACGTATTTACGTTTGTATCTGTGTGTGTTTGTTTGTTTTTTACGTGTACATGTTTATAGACATAGTAGTAAGGTAAAGTATTTAGTACAATTTACAACAAATAATTTCGCATTTTGTGTTTTAGTTTTCCTTTTGCGCACATTAACTTTTCTTTCAGTTTTTCTTTGTGTATTTTTGCGATAATTATTTTTGAGATGCGCGAAATTAATTGCAACAATTTAAATATATGTTTATGTATATATATATTTTTTTGTGTGTATACATTATGTTTATGTATTTAACAATAGTTTTTCCGTATTTCTTTTTATAATTATAAATAAGTTCTGGTTTTCCAAATCTTTCTTTATGCAATAGGACATTTTTGTTAAGAATATTAAATATTAATATTTCTTTCTTTTTCTTTACTTATGCGGTTTTTTCGTTTGTTTTTACGCTCGGCTTTTTTAGCTGCCTCAGCGACCGTTTTGTTTTTTTTTTTTTCTTCTAGTTTTCTTATGCTTTAAGTGTTCCTTAAATGTGTTAATAATTACAATTAGCTCCGGGCCTAGTGCTCCGAGTGGATTACAGTGAATAAACTAAGTTAACTAAATTATATTTAAGTATTTACAATTTGTTTTTAGTGTTTTTTATAAGCTAAGCCTTAAAAGTATTAGTAAATAATACGCTAATTTTTACTTTACTTAATTTGTGTGTGTGTGTGTATGTGTGTGTGTGGGAGGAGTGTGTGTGTGTGTGTGTTAGAATTTAGGGCGTCTTACGAGCGAGTCCATAAAATGTCCAGCCATTTTTTCTCATTCTGTGTTTGCTTTCAACCTTTTTACAACTTTTACCTATCAACTATTTATACATGTGCTCATCATATTGTTATTGTTTATTTTACAGACTAATATTATGCAAATGTAAATGGTTTCTCTCTGTTTAGCAACTTATACATTTTGGACGACGCGTTTAATGAATTTTAATGGAGTGATGAAATGTTTTTCAACAATTGAATTTCAAATTTAAGACTTTTCAAAGATATTTCAACTAATTGTTGCCTGCTTGTTTTGTATTAATCCATTAATTATACAAATTATTTATCACAATTCATGAAATTTGTTAAAATTTATCTTTTGATTAAAAAAAATGAGGCAAAAAGTGTAGAAAATATAACAATTTGCGAGAAATTAGTAAAATATAAAGAAGGCAGTTTAAAAATAAATAACAAGCATGTTTCTAAAGAAATCAAAAGTATGTGGGATGAGTGGGCATGGCGTGGGAGGTGGGGGAAGGCGTGAAAAGGGGATCTAACAATCCCGATGTGCAGAAACTCAGTTGCAGCAACAGCAACAAACAGTTGCAACTTGCAACAATTTGGGATCAATCTTTGATCAGTAGTACAAATAACTGTTGTTGTAATAATCGTAACAATGTTGTTGCTGCTGCTGCTGTTGTTGGTGTTGCTGCTGTTGTTGCTGCTGCTGCCAGTGCAACTGTTGTTGCTGCTGATGCTGCTGTTGCTGAAAGTTAGACAACCAACTCGTTGTTGCGGCAATTCGCAGCAGATACTTTCATTCCTTGTGGTGCTGATGCTGATGCGGCGCCTGTTGCTGTTGTTGTTGCTGCTGTTGCTGTTGTGGCAGCAACTGATGATGCGTTGTCGCTTGCTGCAAGTGTGGCGGCATTCTGGACTGTTGCTGCTGCTGCTGCTGTTGTTGGTGTGACATTGTGTGCTGCACCTGATGATGACTGCTGTGTCCATTGATATTGCTGCTCGGTGGCGCTGCCCCGGCGCTGGCAGCAGCTGCTGCTGCGTTGCTATCATTGGACTTGTCACGCGGCAACAAGTAAACCGAACCATCCGCTGCCTGTTGCAGGCTGTAGTCAGATGGTGAGCAGGGATTGCCCTCCGCATCGCGTAGATACTAAAAGATAGAACGTAGATAAGATACTATCCACAAACATAGTTTAGGTAGGTGAACTTACCTGGAAAACGTGGCGATGCAGCATGGAAAACTTGTTGGAAATTCGCTTGCGTTCACTTTCGAGATGATCGTGAGCCTGAGTCAGTTCTGTCTTGCGCTTTACCACCGTGTTCACTTCATCCTCCAGCGTGAGTATCTGATCCAGCTTACGCTTGCGGCAGTTTTGGGCGGCAACCTTGTTCTTGCCACGTCTACGAATGTCACGAATGAGCGACAATTGATTCTCGCTCAGATCGTATTTGGACAAGCGCTCATTGAACTCATCCATGGGCAGATTAATGATGTCACCCACCGGAATGGGAATATTCAGGGATCGTGCACGTTTCTCGTCCCGCGACAAGTGCTCATCCTCCAATGTGGACCCATTACCACTGGCCTTAGTTGAGGCATGTTTGCTACTGGCCACAGGCTTCTTATCCCTTGCCTGAGGTCTGCTAAGCGAGCCACTTCCCTGTGGCAACGATCCGCTGCCATTATGGGGCAGGGCATAGGTGTGATTAAGTTGCACCAGATCCTGGGGCGTCAGTGGGGCACGTGGCATGCCATAGTCGGCGGTGAAGGCACTGCTCGCTGTCATGCCATAGGCCTGATGATGATAGTCCTTGGCCAGAGCGGGTGCCATGACTGCAGCGGCAGCAGCAGCGGCTGCCTCCGGATTGCTGCCACCACTGCTGCGTTGCATGCCCGTGAAGGTCGTAGGTCCTGCCTCAAACTCATACTTGATGCTCTGTTGCGGCACCTGCTGCTGGCCCTGGGCAGTGGCTGCCACCGGTGGCTGCACCGTTGGTGTCAAGCTGCTGGGCGTCTGTTTATGCAAATCCCTTTTGCCGTACAGTTGATGCTTCTTCTGGGCCACTGGCGGCTGACGTGTATTGTTGTTGTAGCTGTAATCATAGGCCACTCCGTATTTGGCCTGATGGTAATCTTGTGCTGAATCGCTACCCTCACCCCACTCCCCGTCGGAGAGGGAGGGAACACGCTCGGAGCCCATGGAACTCACTGCGCTGTCACTGGAAGCGTCCAAACGATCACCGCCACCTTGGGCGCCACCACCGACAACAGCGTTGGCCAACAAATCAGCGGTCATGCCACCACCGGCAGCACCACCAACAGCACCACCCACAGCACCAGCACCGCTCATAGAGGAGACACCAACACCACCAGGTCCGGAGGAAACGGTATTCACATTAGCATGACTTCCACCGGAAACGGTCACTGACGAACTACCAGCGTTGCTGACATGTCCGCTGCTCGGCAATCCCAGCACTGAGGAGTTGTTGCTGGTGCTGTTGTCCACCATGCGACAGAAACCTGTAAACAAGCAGAAGGAAGAGGGTTAGTAGGGGTCTCAAAATTAGCTTATATTAAGTAATTAAGGAGTCATGATAAATCCCTAAAGAATCAGGAATGAATATAGGGAAAGCAGTAATTGATTAATCAGTGGATTAATCCAAAAGATTAAATATACTATTTGAAAAGAACTGAGGTTGATATAAAATATTTGTCCTACCCTGGTAGAAGATAATGTTCACATAACTTTTCACAAGATGGTCAAGAAAAAGAGGTTAAAGGTACGTGTTTCCATGTTTTAACCTTAAAGCGCATAAATTTCAACTATATCACACTTATTTCGATTATTCAGCACTTCTTTCTGCAGGTAAAAAGTGTACAGTCATTATCAGAGCTTATCAACTGCTGTGCTAACTTATCTACACCGTTATACGGTTATCTGGGGGGCACTACGTCTACCAGAATTTCAGCGTCTTACTTTCCATGGCATAATACTTGAAATACTTATAGTCTGAAATAGTTGGGGTACACTATTCCTAGTATATAGATTTCCAACTATTCCAAGAGAGCGCTTTTTTCACTACTTATCTTTATCTTATCTTATCATAATTTTTTGCGGCATGTGATCATCTGTACTATGTTCAGACATAGCATTATGGAGTATATAGAATGCTAATTATATGCAATGCTCATCTTAAACTAATAGAGGAAGAGAAGAGGGAGATGAAGACATTTGTCGCAGTCTGACAATGATAAGCAATCTTACAAACTGATAAGGCGCTTAAATCATTATCAACATTTTTGTTGGCTTGCAATTAAACCCAATTTTCGCTTAATTATTCAATATGTGTGAGCTGATTAACGTAAGCAGACAAGCACACACGCACACACATACATGCGCATAAATACTATTTAGTGTCTATAAGTACTTCTGCCGGCACTGACAAGGTCAAGCCCATAAACATTGATGACTAGGCAAAAATCCCTCTATATATATAATTGTAGGTCGAAGTTATCAGTGGGCCAAGTGCAATACATAGACATGTAAGACGATGTGTCGATGTGGCGTAGACGACGCCCAAAACATGCCACAAAAAAGAATGAGAAACCTAATAACGGAAGTTATAAAGATAACGGTTATAGCGTTTGCACGTTTCTCTCCAACGGATTTCGTACTTTGTGTCATTGTCTAAAAATTGCCCTAAAGATGCTAAACGTAAACACGTAACACAATAACGTAATTATGCCAGAATGCATGCCTGGCAGAGAGAATATAAAGAGAGAAACAGAAAACAGAGAGAGTGCGTAAACGACACGATGAATATTAACGTACGTATTGCAACATCGTACACACTGATATTGATAAGTATGTGCGTGTATATGGACACATGTACAACATACGTGAGCGCGCTAGAATAACAACTCAACGATATCATACAGCGAATTTTATTTAATTTTTTTTTCTTTCGCTTTTTTTGATATTCTGCTTTAACGTTATTGCTCCGAAATGATGACTCAGCAGTTTAAAAATAGTAAACAGCCAACGGCGACAAGCAACGCAAACTTTTTGCTGAGCGCGCATTAGAGAGAGAGCGAACCGATTGGCAAACAGTGAGCACTGAGAGCACAAAAGCACAAGCAAGAGGAGCAACAACAAGAATAACAGTAAGAGAGCTTTAAGAACATTATTGTCGTCGTCGTCGCCGCTACCGTCACCGCTGCTGCTACCGTCGACGTCGCTGTGCGCGTAAGTTTGCTGATATCAGCAGAGCTGGTTGCGCAGCATGACTAATGAAAAAATTTGTTACGCGGCAAATATTTAAATGGGCTTTGGGCTGATTTGCATGCTACTTTTTCTCCTTCCATTGAGCATAAAAATAAAACATTAGCTACTTGCGACTGCGTTGTAGCTGCCTCTGCCACTGCTGAGGCCACCACCCGCAACTGGGCGCCGCTCATTTGCTGCTCATTTTCACACTCTCACCTGTTGATTTCTCGTACTGTCTAGTCGCGGCAGCCGTTTTTGGGGCTGTTTCTCGTGTTCGTTGCTCGATTATTTTCAGTTTGTTGTTCGATTTCAGAATCTTTTTTCCTTTTTGTTGATTTTTTTTTGTTACTCGCGCGTCATCAAACGTTCTAAATTCGTAATATACACATGCACATGTATTTGTGTGTGTATGAGTACTGTTATATGCTGTAGTATGTTTAGCAATTGTGCTTAATGTGCCAAGTGCGTCACTGTTTCATTTATTAATAATAATTTGTGTTAATTATATTAGGTAGTTTCTGCTCCATTGAATGTCACGTTTCTGGCACTTGATCGATTTCTTTTCTTCGCTTATTTATTCATACATTTTTTTTTTTTTGTTTTCTTATTGTATTTTATATATTTCTGTTTGCTATTTTTCATATCATTGTTGAGGAGTGTGTATTTATTTATGTATTTACTTCACTATCGTATTCGATTGTTCGTGTTCGACTGATTGACTCGGACTCGTGTTGCGTTCTTGTTGCTTTGCTTTGCTTTTTTTCTCATACACACATCACATAGTCGGTGGCGACGATTCATTTGTCTGAAACTTAAATGAGCGCGAAACACGAGCGCACCGAGTGGAAACGAACCCAAAAACGAACGCGCGAACTGAGCTCGCTCGCTGCTGAGCAAGCGATATTCACTCAAATTTAAACTAATTTCAACGAATTTTATGCTAATCAGAATGCCGCACCGCAAAGCAGTGCAAAGCGACAAAACTGAAGGCAACAAAATGTGCCAACAGCGACAGTCATAAAAAGCTCAGCAGTTGATATTTATTACTCACGTTGTTGTTCTTGCTGTTTTTGTTTTACTCTCTTACGTAGGCGTATAGGTATGCTTGCTTGTATTGTGTTTTGTTGTTGGCTTGCGCACGCGCTTTTTTTCTGCCTGCCTTTCGCAAATTTGAGTGAGTTTCTGGAGTGAAAGCTTTAGGTTGAGCCAATGGCGCAAGCATTGCCTGGTTTTGTAAGTGTGTGTAATACTGAGACTACTGCCGTAATTTTTATTTGTTGTAAAAGTGGTTGGAGTTATTTGTATTGAATAACGGTATTATGTTAAGAAAATATATCAACAATAGTTGTGGATGGTGCATCGGTGTGATGCGAATACATTTGCAATTGTAAAATCATGTTTCGCTTTAATACAAATTATTAAGTATTATATCTTAATTATTTCCAAATAGATGGCTGATTTTTCCAATTGGAACTGAATCGCAATAGAAATATCAATTCTCATAGCAGAAGTAATGATAATAAAAACCCCTAAAGCTTTCAGGCGTCTAAGCTTTCAAAGCTTTAACTCTACACGTGCCACAAAATATAAAAGTTAAATGAAATCTAAAGATAGTAAATTATTTATGTATATAATCAGTCGATTGTAAGTGTGATGATTAATGCGAATTATAAATTGATTATCACTTACTTTCTGTCATATCCATCAAATGAAGATCTTCATCATTGAAAATGGAATTAATAAAACCATCCGAATGATTCATATCCGAAGAAGTATTCTACAAAGAAAAGGAGAGATTGAGTGTGAGAAACCGAGTGGATGTTTTTTTTATTATTAACTTACCGCATAATACATCATATCGTGTTCCATCTTATAGTTGCTGCCAGCAGCGGCGGCTGCGGCGGCCGCAGCAGCGGCAGCACCATCAGCGTCATGGCTGGAGTTGGTCAAATGCATGCTTGAGGTGACAGCTGAGCCCAAATTGTGGCCATAATGCGGCTGACCGCCGGCTGAGCAGAGATCACCCAACATGGTAGCAGGATGATGACCATGTCCGTGACTGTGACCATGACCGTGATGCGGTGGTGGCGGTGGTGGAGGCAAAGTTCCAGCTGCCTGTCCGTATTGGGCATTCGGTATAGGGCTCTGGTACGAGTAGCCGGTGTAATGCGGCGGATAGGGAGGCATATCGGCCACGCCCATGCTGGGCAGGGGACTACGATAGGTGGCCAAATCCTGCAAAAGCTCCATGGAAACACTGCGATTCAGACGCGGCATGCGACTCTGCAAAGACCAAGAATTGAAGGGTATAAGTAACTGATACTGTGTATTTTCAAAGGGCAGTGCTGGCATTTTAGCTGTATTTTGGCTAGTTGGAGATTTAGTTTAGACTCGTACCGCTTTAAAAGTAATCAGTATGGTTAACAGTAATAGTTGGGACAAAGAAGTGGCTGTAATTATATTAGCTTGAAATCTAGCTCTTAATTTTTAGCTTTTTTCTGTCGAATAAATTAAACAAACTTATTACTGACCTAATAGATTTTACTTAATATTTTAAGTATCCAAAAACTAAAACGCTTCCTTAAAAGTGTTGCCGTTATTCCCAATTCTAGCTAGATTTTGCAAATTTAAAACTACAGCATTTAAAAATTATATTAAAAATTCTATAAGCTGGATTTTTTTATTTGCTTATATAGAAAATTGTTATAAAATAATTTAAATGGAAACCAGAAACATAAAAACTTGTTTCCTTGGCATCAAATAAGCTAAAATGTTGCTTCATTTCCTAAGTCATTTTTTGTATCTAAAGTTCGTTGCATGTGCTCATAATTCCTAATCAAAAAGTTTTTTAAAACCAATTAATTTTTCTTCAATACCTAACAATTTAGCTTAGTTAGTTTAGGGGATTTTTATAGAGTTTTGATGGATCTAGCTATTTTGGTGCATGAATTATGACAGCACTGTGTGTTGCAACAGTTGTTGATGTATTAACCAGGTGAGAAGGGTGACTGCTCTCTCTCTCTCCCTGCCTATATCACTCACTCCCTCTCTTTGGCAATAAATGAGCGATCAATCAACCGAGATTCCGTTTACGGAATTCTCTAGAAATTAACAATAAGCCGCAGACAGACAAGACACGAAAAAATAAAATAAAATCAAAAAATAAAAAAAATAACCAAAGACGAGAAAACTAAATTCAAATTGCGCTGCAAGTAAACTTGGCTTTATTTCTTCCTTTGTTGTTGTTGCTGCTTTGGGCCCCGTCGGCTTTCGTCGTAACTACATATATAAGCCAAAAAACGTGCACAATGTATCAATCTGGCGATTTCAGAGATCGGATCGATCAACATCCAAAATAAAAAAAATCGAAATAAAAAACAAGTAAGAAAAGTACAGTCGAGCACGCCCGACCGTAAAATACTCTCTGCATTTTTTCGCGATTTAATTATTAAAATCGGTCTAGAGATATCACAATGTGTAGTACTTGCATTAAAACACGTTGAAACAAAAACAATCTAAGCATAATCAAACATACATCTGTTTGTCTGTATGGGAATACACATACGAAAGACAATATATAATGCATGTATGTATGTGTGTATTCAGCGCGGCCAGCGACTGCGGGCAGCGCTGCCGCCACGCAAGCAACGAAAACATTCAAACATGTGCTTGTATGTTTCTGTCTCACTTGCACTCATACATGATATTGCATTCGGTTATCAATATTGCAACGCTTCTAGTTTTCTTGTTTATTGTGCGATTTCAATGCGCCTTTCAGAATAATTTGATATAGTTAGGCTCCACACGAATTATAAATTAAAATACTGTACGATATTAAGGAATGCCTAAAAACGGAGCGAAAGTTGAGAATTTTTATATTATTAATTGTGGGAAAATGGGGCGTGGCAGTCCAAAAATTTAAATGTCAATGCATTTAGGATGGCGCTAGGAACCTCTATACCAAAATTGGTGATCCTACTTGCAATAGTTATTGAGATATTCGCCCAAAACACCAATTTTTCCCGAGGTGTGTCTAGTTTTTTGCTCATTGTGGGCGAATGGGGCGTGGCATCGAAAAAAAAAAAGATTCTTGTATTGACTGACTAAATATCTGATCGATTGAGACCAAGCTCGAACTTGTAGCTCTTACCATCTCTGAAATCTGTTTGTTCATACGGACGGACAGACAGACAGACAGACAGACAGACAGACGGACAGACGGACAGACGGACAGACGGACAGACGGACATGGCTATATCGACTCGGCTTGTGATGCTGATCAAGAATATATATACTTTATGGGGTCTGCCACGCCTCCTTCTGCCTGTTACATACATTTTCACAAACCCAATATACTCTTGCAGAGAGTATAAAAATTCGTAAAGTTAACAAAATTGACAAGTGCTCAGCGGTCGTCGTCGTCGTCGTTGTTGTTTGCTTTATGTGAATATCAAAGATATTTTTATACATTTGTGTGTATCCCAACTCTAACTCTTTGCTTTGGCTACAATTGTATCTGTATCTGTAGCTGTAGCTGTTGCCGTGTATGATCGACAGTTCGTGCTGTGAGAGACGAACGTACAGACGACTTCATTAGTCGACCTTTTGTTATTCTTAATTATCCAGCAATGGTTTATTTATTTGCTTAACTAATTCCAGTAGAGCTTCACAGTACTTCTCTCTCTCTACACCCACTACTAAAAGTATCTGCATTCACATAACTTACACAGCTCTATCTTTTAGCCCTGTATCTCCTTTTGCTTCTTTTTGTTCTCCTTTTTTCTTTGTGTTGCTCACTTCCTTTGGCGCGTAGGACGCGTTCCCAGAAACAATTTTGTTAACTGAAAACGCCGCAATTAAGCGCTAAAAGCCATCGCCAGCAATTCTTGTCCAAAAATTCCAAATTGATGTGGATATGAATTGTGTTAAAAATGTTTAAGATAATGTCCGATCGTCTGATGTCCGTTTTGTATGCTGTCGATGCACTCTAGAGAGGATTTCGACTCGCCATTGACACTGAAAGATCTCAGATTGAGCTGCCAAGATTAAGTAACATCAAAGCGACGCTTCTTTTAATATTTTTTGATTTTTTAAATTCTTTTACAAACTGCACTGAGCACTAAAAGAACCGATTCCAAAAGCGAACTGAACTGAATCCCGCGTGGATTTCTCGTGTTTGTTGTGCCGCGAGAGTGTGTGTGTGTGTGTACGCGAACGGACGGCTGTTTTGGCCGACTCCTTGGCGTGTTGACGTTGAGTTAACGTGTGACGTTTTGGGCCCAAAACGCGTTTAAGGCAACAGCATTGACTGACAGTTACAGCGAGATACAGCTACAGATGCAGTTGCAGATACAGATACAAAATGCAGCGCTGCTGGCAGCGAGTGAGTGACTGTGTGTGAGTGCATCTAATATATGCCTCAACACGCTCCTGAGCAAACAGGTAAAACAACAAGCTGAAGCCAACAAACGGCTTGGCAGGTAAATCTGGGCGTTTACTTTTGCACTCACTGTATGTGTGTGCGTATGTGTGTGTGCAGCCAGCGTCTGTGTAATTTCAATTGTCACTGTCTTGTCATTTACTTCTGGTGTTAGTTCAGCCACTGTCCATTGTTTTTTCTTCTTTTTTTTCTGTTGCGTTTCACACGCAAAGCAAATCAACTGTTTTTGAGTCTTTCAGTTTTTTAGATACGCCACAAAAACAATTCACAACTTGAAGAATGAAAATGAAGAAAGCCAAACACACACACATGCATAATACCTATACAAAAAAAATATATATATACATTTAGTATATATGTTTTGAAGGCGTTGCTGAATGCTTTCATTAAATCATTAACCGGTAGTAAGAAACGCTTTGAAGATTACCGTTAAGGCAACGACATGTTGTTGCATGTTGCACTGCAGCTGACAAAAAGGGGTTGGGGGCGGCCACCTAACTGTAGTTCACTCATAGAAGTTTGGGGCGTAACAACTTAAGCTTATTATGGGTATTAACAAAACTGTAAATTAGCTATTAGAAGTCGTTAGAAAAGCTCAAAATTTGTTTTGAAAAATAAAGTGGAGTTTTGAAAACTATTTTAACGCAAAATAAATATTTCTAGTAATTTATTTTTTTTTTAAATGTGGTAAAATTTGTTAAAACTTCATAGAATCCCCGCTTGGCTTAAACTTTCTTAGAATTCTGATCTTATAGTAAATTTATTTAATAAGTTTATGCACCTATTGAGTATTAAGTATTTTATTCTTTAATGAAGTGTGGTTTTTTTTAATGATTTACCTTTAGAACGTTCAGTTTCTCTTAGTGTAGCAAGTAATATATTTATTTATTAAAAAGATTTGAGAATTTAGCCATCAACAAATTTCAGTTTAATTAAAATTTTCCTAATTTAAGTTTAAATATTCCTAACAAACCGCAACTAAATTCTTAATGACTTAATTTAAGCGGAATATATGCGCTTAAAATCACCTATAGGGTATGCTGACTATGCTTTGCAGTTTGTAACACTAAGTAACCCTTAATCCCCTCTTTAAACCATTAAGGTTATATGCTATATAAAGAAAGTGTTCTTAATAGATATTCATTTTGTTAAAAAAAAAATACAGTTAATGCTGCCTAGGGTATAAAAACTTCGTCTTTTTTGTTGATAACTTTATTATCTTTTTTATACACTTTTTTGTCATTAATTTGATTTATGTGTGCGCAAAACGAAACGAGTCCCATGACGACAGCCCGAGACAGCCATCAAACTGTTTACATAAATTGAATTAAAATCGTACACACACACGGAGACACACACAGATACACGGAGTCACACACACAACTAAAGCAAGATATCTCAAGTGCAAAATAAAAAAAAAAAGATGCTGTAAAATAATTAATAAAGTTTTTTGCGCTGATTTTTGCGCTAAGCTTTTTGTAAATATTTAAAATTCACATAATTAAAGCTGCAAGCGGCGATTAAGCTGGAAGGGAGAGAGGGGAAGGGGTGTATTAAAAGGTACTTTTTTTTATATAGTCTTAGCCTCTCTCTCTCTCTCGCTCTCTCCTGCAGAGGCACTGAGTAAATGGAGATTTAATTGCAGTCGCTACTGCAGTCGGTTTCAAGTGCTTAGTCGCCTCAAAGCTGCAATCAAGGCAAATGTGTTGGGGCAGCGGCTAAAGGGGGATGGGGAGGGGCGGGGCAGGGTAGGGACAGAGAGATCGGGGGAACTGCCACCGAATTCAATAAACACTTTGCCACGCGGAAAAGTCAAGTGGCGCATTGCAAAGACAAACGCGACATTAATGAACGAACAGCGGCTAAAAAGCGGCTAAAAAAAAGGCGAGTTTTTTTTTTTTTTGTATTGTGATTGCAATTAGCAGCAGAGACAGAGAGTTAGAGCTAGATAGCAAGAGAGATGAAGACATACACAAATGGCAAATTAAATGTTATCAGGAAGCTGCAACTTTAGCGGCATTGTTGGCATTACATAATCATCATAATCAAGATTAACAGTGACGGGGCGACAAAACTACAGTCAAGACTCCTTTAAGCCGCCGCCGCGACTAATGACACCTGAGAGAGGAAAGAAGACACAGAGAGAGAGAGAGTGTTTGGAAAATCTGTCTCCTTAGCTCAGGATTTGCATTGGCTTCCAGTGAAAATTGGTAGAGAAAAACCGATTATCTGGCTCATTAAATGGCTTTGGTATTGCTAGTGGTTTTGACTGCGGCAAGTGCAACCTGCTGTGCGCTTTCCAAGGAGTCGCTCAAACACACACACATATAAGGGTTAAGGTTCAAAAGCGGGAATCACAGAAACCGACACTACCAAAAACCGTTCGACGTTGTCGCCTCTAATCCCAAAACCACAGCGTGCGGCATTTTGTGGCACATTGTTGTGGTGGCTACTGTCGTTTGAGACGAGACTTTACTGTAATTGCCGTTGACTTCGTGACTGTAGCGACTTGTGTGTGTGTGTGCGTGTGTTTGAATACCCAAACACACACAGTAGCATTCAATCACTTGATTCAAAGCCACAATTGCATTCAGGCCAACACAATTTTGGCTTAAAATTTCATTCAAGACGACACACGCAAACACACCCATCTTTGATTAGTTGCACTTGTTGCTCTTGGATTTGTGACAGGATCAAATAAACAATCAATAAAAATGTTCACCTATTTAAAGGAACTGAGAAAAGATAAATTGAGTAACTGTAGTGCATAGTTTATACCAAGTACAGTGAAACTTGACTATGTAAAATTAGTTGCAGTTGAAAATAGTTTACAAATTTCAAGTTCTCAAATCCACAACTAAGAATCCGGTTATAACAACACCCAAGGGACCGACGATTTTACGTCGTTATAAACGGTAGCCGCTTTATCCAAATGTAGACCAACGGAGAACAAGGAAATGGGGACCAATCAAGTCATCGAATTTTCGTCGCAATGAACGGACGGACGCTTCAAGCGTAGTCGTTATAACCGGATTCTACTGTATACAAGCAAAGACTGATAAACTAAAAGTCCTTCGCTTCCAAAAGGTTTCCTTATCGATTTCAACTACAGTTTCTGCCAATTAGTCAGTTAACCTGCTTTGCTTACACTTTTTAAAGCCAAAAGTAAATAACTTAAGCGGATTTAGTACGTAGCTTGATTTTGAGTACAGTTGCTGCCACGAAAAGGTTAAAAAGTGACTCACATTTTGCATAGTTATAAATGCATCGAAAACGTATCAAAAATTTCAAGATGATGGGGTTACGTAGTCCCTACCACTACCCTTGCCACTCCCCCTCGTACGCCTGCCTTCGCACACAAGCTGTGCAAACAAGCCAAGTGCCAAGAGATGAGGCATAGGACCCAAAAGAATCTTTACAAGACTTCAAGAGCAGCAACAACAACAAGTTGAGAGGCAACAACAAAATTGTTGTTGTATTTGTTACTCGAATCTTTTTTGATGAGGCAGTTACAACAAAAGCCAAACACAAGCCAAAGATTGACGAACTTGTGGTTCTGGAACGAAACGGAACGGATGAAGAAGCCCAACGGATAAAGTCCATGAGGGCAGCGGGTGTGTGAGGGGATTCAATATATATATACACACATATATATATACAACCAGATTTGAAGCTTTGTACAAACAACTACAGAAAAAAATGGAGGAGAAGACGAAGAAATCACAGAGAATAACAACAATGAAGATGATGATGAGGAGCACAAGTCGAGGTAAGATCAAGTGCTCGAGAACGAAGAGAAGCAGCAGAAGAGTAGAAGTAGGGAAGGAAGGCAGGGAAGGCAGAAGTAGGGAGTAAGAAGCAGCAGACCAAGAGGAAGAAGCTACAGCAGCAGATGATGATGAAAAAACACTCAAAAAACAAAATACAAAAAAAAATTTAATAAAAAACGTGCCAAATGATCCTTGAATATGTGTTCATGTATACCCTTTAGGAAAGTAGCATAGACAGTGTTAAAGGCTTAAAATATAGTTCTATTGGGAGTAGTAGAATCAGAACTGAAACTTTTCCTAGTTGATTTTTGTTCTAAGAAATAATTGGGCTATACACCGACATCACTGATCAGCGCGCAGCTTAAACTGTAAGTGGTACGAGGCTAAAACTGGTAGACAACTCCGCACAGCTTACGTAATAATAAATAAATCTTTATATTGAACAGCATTCACAACGGATGCGATCACTTGAGCTGAACATCCGCAGAGTTTCAACTCAAGAAGATTACGATCAATGGAATTTAAGTTTCTTGGCTGCTTACCTGATGGTGGCCATGATGGAATCCGGCTGTGGTTGCCGGCTGACGCTGGAACGCGCTGCCCGAGGCGCTGCCAACGGTGGCATAGTTGGCGCTCGCTTGCACCGCACGCTGATGGGCGGCAGCAGCCGCAGCGGCATGATGGGCATGGTGAGCATGATGATGATGATGCGCAGCAGCGGCGGCGGCATGATGATGCGAGTGATGGGGATGGGGTGGGACATGGGGGCCATGGGGATGGGCGTGGGCGTGATGGTAGGGCGGTGCCGTTGATTGTAACATTTCGTCTAGTTCCTTTTTGGCCTCCTCATCTAAATCGAACAGGGGCGAGCCCACGGAATCGTGCAGATCCTCAAAGTCACTGCCCGATAGATTGGTATCGTTGTCGTCCTTGTCCTTGTTATCCTCGCTGTCCTTGTCAAAGATCAAATCCTCACCGGTCTCGGAGACAATACGCGTGGCAGGTTTGTTGCTATTCAAAGCTGCAGCGGCTGCCTTCGAAGTGGACGCAACTGAATCGTTGGGAAGCTGCCACAAAACAAGAGAAAGTTCAGAAATTTAGTCAAGTGTTGAGAGTGGAGAGTTTTAAGATTAACGACAAAAAGAATATCTTAGAGATACTTTACCTCGTCGTCGTCGTCGAGTGGGAACTGAGAAAGTTGCAGCACGTCGTTGAGTAGCTCATCCAAAGGTAAGCGAATGTATTCACCTGTGTGCGTGTGTGGCAAGAATAGACAAGAAAGAAGATTGCAAATTTAGTCAAGTCATCGCTGAATGAGCATTAAACAAATCAAAATCATAAAACAGTATTCCCTAAATACCCAAATATGTGTATTTTGAAAATATTTTGATCATAGCACAAAAACTAAACTACAATTCTAAAACCCTCTCCCAAGTGTGTGATCAATAATAACTCTGATCAACTCCCAGAAGATGAAACGCCGACTAAAAACAGTAGCACTTTCCTCTGGGATTCGCAAGACATCAAAAACTACAGTCAAAAATTTATTGAATCATTAATCATAAACATGAAAAGATCACGTAGAGCTGAAAGATCTCTCACGGAAGCAGCTGTAGCAAAAAATGCATGTTTAATTTATGATCCGTTTTGACAGTTAACGTGGCAAAGTTTCTCATACCAAAATAGCCCCCAAATCAAATATTTAATATGATTCTAGTCTTTCATACCTCGACTATATCGCTTACAATAGATTGCTAGCCATAATATTGACTCAAGTTCAATATTTGCCTAGCTATCTTTATTCCTTGGAAGGAACACACAATATTATCGGAAAATTACTACTTAACATCGTTGGAAATTCCAGGGAAAAGAACAGACTACCAAAAGTGGTAGCTCAACAAACTAAATAATAAATAAAGGTAGTAGAAAGAGAGAAAATGGAGAACAACTGGTGGGCGCACATCTAGATAAAAATACACACATTTATATATGGTATATAGGTAAAAAAAAAATGTTGGAACAACATGAAGCATAAAGAGGGCGCAACTTGGCCAAGACGAGTTGGGAAATTTGTTAACTCAAACTCAAGTGCTGTGACGACGCTCACGACCTTTAACGGTGGCACTTGAAAAGGGTCAGAAATTAGAATAAACATTGGAACAATTCTTCAGTCTACCCTACCTCCCTCCCTCTCCTACTCCTCTCCTTCTCCTTCTTTCTTCTACTTTTTTTTTGGGGTCCCCATCAGAAATGTTATTCTTACGATTGGTTACAAAATACATTCCGCTTACGGTGCCAACCATTTTGTGTTGTTGCTTTTGGCCAAGACAAGGGCTGTCCGTCTGTTGGCCATGTTTGTTCATTGTAGGCCTTGTTTTCGCCTTAGCCTGTTATTTTAGGCACACCGGCATTTAATTCGGACTGTTCTGTGTTTTTTTGGTAACAAATTTGTGGTAACAGTGGGCATAAAAATGCACACAGAAAAAACAACAGGAGTTTTCGAATTTCGGGTGTGTGTGTTGTGCGGGTGTGCGTGTGTTTGATTGTGTGTGTGTGTGTGTGTTTACTTATCGCTCGAATTCATTTTTTTTTGGGCTTGTTGTTGGTCTCTTGTCTCTTGGCCCGTTGTAAATGTCTATAAAAATATTATTCGATTTGTCCATTGTTGTGTGTGTGTGTTTGTTGTGCGTACGTGTGTGTGTGTGTGTGTCTGCCGTCTGCCACCAGCAATTAAGTGACAACAGTCCGAGTAAAAAGGCGTTGGGTGTTGTTTACGGCTTTATAATATTTCCTGTTGTTGGCCACTGACAACAGCTAACAAGTTTTGGCTAAGACTGCTACCCCACTCTCCTCTCTGTCTCTATCGATATTATTTGCTTTAGTTTCAGGCAGTTTTAGACAACTAATATTTGTTGGAGGGTTGGATTTAGATTTAGTCTCTTGGCTAATCACTCTCAATTGCTACTAAACTTGGTAAACAATTTGGCCTATTATATGCCGTCGGAGAAACATTTTGGTAACCAAATGTAGGACATTTATTATAGAAATGATGGAGTGAAAGGCAAAACAAATAAGTGTTTAGATAGTTTGTAGATTAACTACAATTCATAGTTACCAAACTGAAAGAGTTTTAAGTAAATTTGTAATAAATATGTAACTTCTTTTAAAATCTGTTAAAAATTTTTAAAACATGCAGAATATTCAGAAATATGTTTACCATAAATTCACTATTTATTTTGTGTTGTTTAAGCTTTGAGAAAATTAACTTAAAAACCATTTTGATCAGTTATGTAAAGTTTCAATGAACATTTTCTTATTACTTTCATACAAATAAATTGAGCAGAATTAGAAGAAAAGAATCTTTATAATAAGATTGTTTCTTTTTTAGTATAGCAAAACTTGCTAAAACATTAGAAAACTTACAGAAAAGGTTTGAGTTACTCAGTGAAAGAAAGAAGTTCAAAATATATTCTCCATTTTTAAATCGACCTTAATGTAAAATCTAGTTAGGCAAAACAACTCTCTAGTTCAAATCTATAAATAATTACTCTTATAAACTCACCTCAATTTGACTACATGATAAACTAGAAATCTTTTGTTAACAAACTAATCATACAACTGATTGCAGTCAGCTATTTATAACTACTAAATTCCAGAATTACAAAACACCCACAAGTAAAACCCAAAAAAAATGCAACTGCCAAACTGACAAAATCAAATCATCATAATGCGGTCAAAAGCAGTAAAAAAATTAACGGCCCAAATCGAATGGCAATAAACACGTTTACAGGTAACTGCGTGTGAGTGTGTGTTGTACAAACCTTTTCTTCAGTTGCGAATGCGATTGCAAATGCAATTGCAATATGTGAGTTATTATTTGTTGTAATCCAAACAAAAGGGGCGCATAAAAAACTCCAAACACAAAAAACCCAGACACAAGTCAAAAACTTTGTGTGGTCGAGATGTTGAGTATTATTTTTTTTGAGCTTTTATTTTATTTTTGGGGATTTTTTTCTTTGTTGTTTGCGTAGCTTTTGTCCAGAAAAGAGATTGAACACAAATTGTTGCAATAAAAAGCGTTGATTGTTGTTAGTTTTACAGTTTACAGCTCTATGACAATTATGTAATGTTGAACAGGCTGACGGGTCACAAAATGTTGCAGAATCAACAAACACAACAACAATTTCCGCTGCAAAACTTTTGCACAACTCTTTTTGTTCAGTAACGAGTAAAATGTATATTTATTTATATATTATTATTATTATTATTTTTTATGATTTCATTTGGGCTTTTAGAATCGCACAATGGTCACTGGGGTTGGGATTTATTTGTTGTTTTTATTTATTTATTTTTTGGTTTGTTAGGGCCTTTTGTTAACACTAAGTTGCGGCCTGTTTAACGTTTGGTAACTCGTATTATCTATGCTACTTATTTGCAAAGACTTTCACTTTTAGGTTTTGTATGTATTTGCGGTTATGTATTTGCATTAGTTGCGATATGGTACACCTGAGCGTTGTTTTACTGTACCTCTGACACAGTTTAAGCTTTAGGCCAACAGATTAGCCAATTGGCCAGTTAAGTGGTTTTTACTCAGAGTCCTTGGTGTAATTTCCAAAAGTTGTTTAGAACAAACACTGCACACAACACAACAAAACACTTGATTTTCTGATTTTTTTAAATTCTTTATCTGCTTCTTCTTCAGCTACTACAGTTTTTTAGATTTTTACGTTGAGCGTTTTATTCTCGCTTGAACAGCGCGCGCGTCAAGCGTTGAGCGTTTCTCGAGCGTTTATAAAAATTCAAATACGATTCTAAATGCCTTGATGGCGGCCGACGTCGGCCGCAGCGTCGGCGTCAGCAGCACCAGCTTGGTATAACAAAAAAGAGAAATGGCGTTGCCAGTCAACAATAGCGAGTGGCACAGCAAGTGCGAGCGAGACAACTCTATGCACTTCCTCTCTGCCGCTGTCGTTGTGTGTGACGCTTCGCTGCGACTGCGGCCTTTGTTCATGCGCAGCAGTGACGGCGTCGTGTGCAGGGCTGTGTGTGTATGTGTGCTTGTGTGAAACAGAGGCGGAGCTTAACAGTTGTTGTATTTCTTACTTTTGCTTTTGTGCGCTTCGTTCGCTGTTGTTGTTGCTGCTGTTTTAACATGGACGCTGCTGCTCAAGAGGAAGATGGTCTTAAACAAAACTCGTTTTTGCTGTTCTATTTGAAGCGTTTTTTAACGTTTTTTTTCAGCGTTTGTTTTTTCTTCGTGTTCTCCCCCTTTTCGTATCTAATTAAGTAAGTAATTAAAGTTGTGCTTAAGAAATGTACAGTGCAGGATTATTAGAACGGAACAAGGCAACTTTTAATTGGCAAAAAGACCTAAAACATGATAAATAAAAACACTTTTAAAGAGCTTAAAGATTGAAGCATGTTCCCTTTGATTAGTGTGGCATGTAGCGCTCTTGAAATGCCGTTATGCGTTGCTGCAACGCATTTGCCTGCATTTGCAGCGCTTTGAGCTGCGCTTGACAATTCTGCAGCGTTTCCAGTTCAGTTTCCAGTGCTTGCAACTCTTCACCGAGCTCGTGGCGACTTTGTGTGGTTTCCACTTGAAATTCATGCATTCGTTGCAACAATTGTTGCCTCACCTGCTGCCCAAGGCCCGCTGCCGTTTGTGCCACACTCTCACGCAGGCGTTGCTGCAAGTGGCGCGTGTACTGCGCTTTGAAGCTACGCTCCTGTGCCGGCTGAGTCCAGCTGAGCAGCTCGTAGACATAAAAGGAGCCCACAATGCCAACAAGTAGCAGCAGCAGACGCCAGTTGAGGCCACGTACTAAGACACCGCTGAGCAGCAGCATCGAGGCTAGAGAGGAACCATCGGTGGTGTCCAGTAACCAATCCTCAGGTTCAATTCTAGCTGCTGGTAGCTTCAGTTGCATGCCATTCAGTGGCTTTGGAGGCGCCAGAATGGGCAAGAGCAGCTTGCCACGTATGCGTTGCACTATGGCGGCCATGCCCCACGAGAAGCGAAACTGCAAGTCCACCTGGAAGTCGGACATGAGCAGCTGACAGTCGAAGGGCGAGTAGAGTTGCCAGGGCAATTCACTTTCCAGCAGCTGCAGTTCACTCACTTTCCGCTGCAACACGGGGCACAGTTGCAATTCCAGTTGCCCCATTAGCAGCTGCCCCAAATGCACGCCCAGCGCCCGCTTGTAGTTATCCAATTCATGTGGCAGCTGCAGCTGTGGACGGCGGGGTGTGTGAAATTGTTGCACGATCGCTGGCAGACGCAGGATTTGTTCGTGCAACAACTGTGCGGCAAGTCGTGTGGTTTCCTCACTCAATTGCTCCAGTTGCGCGTCGTGTTCTGCTTGCCGCTGCATGATTTGCAATTCCCAGCACTCAAAAGTCGCCGTTTGTTTGGCTTTCGCCTGAGTTTTCTCTGCCACAAGATCGTCGAGTGTCCCGCTCAGTTGCCGCAACAGTGCCTGCAACTGCAACAGCATCTCTGCTGCGGCGGCCGAGTGTTGTGCGAACTTTGTGCTCAACGCACTTTGGGTGATGCAACTCGCGAATTCCTGCTCAAAACGCTGGAATTCCTCGTAGCGTTGACTTGCGCCGGGTACATTCAAAGTCTCTGCACTTTTCTCTGCTTTTCTCGACTGCTGCCGCAAGCGTAGCGTCTCCAGTGCCGACACATGGTAGATGCGTCTTCGGGCCAACTCTTGACTGGCATAAATCCCGAGTTCCTCCATCAACAGCTGCAGGCAACACTGCGTATGCTGTGCCCGCACCAGTTGCTCCATGTGCGGCTCCAGTGTGGCAGCCACATCCCAACGATTGTTGAGTATGAATATATTGGGGCGTGACAGTTGCTTGGCCACCGCCTCAAAGAATTGCCGCTCCACCCGCGACATTGTGGACTCGGCATTCAGTACAAGCACAAACACGTCTGCATTGAGGCAATGACGATCGATGCATTCATCCAATTGGGCAGTGACATCCACACCGGGTGTGTCCAGCAGCACTACGTCGTGCCCCAACAAGTGGCAACTGCTGCTGGGCCAACGCACGTGCAACAATCTGTGTGCACTCAACGCCTGTGTGGAATGCGCATTTGCCAAATCTCTCAGTGTATCGATGGTCAACTTTTCGCCGCCACTGTCTGCGATCATCACGTGCGCTGACTCCTCCGCCTCGGCTGCCTCCACTTGACAGAAGCAGCTTGTGGTATGCCCCATGGCACTGGGCAGTATGCGTTCATGCAACATGGCATTGATCACGGCACTTTTGCCATTCGAAGTGCGACCAAAAAACGCCACTTTCATGCGCTTTCGCTGCAACATGGGGCAAATTGCCCTAATGCGGTTCATGCAACACGAAAGTTGCTCTTGTATTCCTTCGTTGAGCTGTTTGTTGTTTAGTTGTGGCATCTGCTGCACTTGTGCTGCAAAGTGTTGCAAGTACTGCGCCATGTCTTCGTATATGCTCAGCATCTCTGTCTTGGCCTGGCCAAAATCACTTAGCTTAGCGCACATTTCTTAGCTTTTTGCTACTTATGAACTTTTATCAAAATATATATGCAAAATTCTCCCAACTTTTATTTTACTGATTTTAAAATCTCAGTCATTTATTTATATTTTTATTTGATTATGCAAAGTCTTATAATATTTGAGTTTTTGATGTTTTGATTCCTTGAAGGCTCTAGGTAATTCCGGATTTAATTTCTTTATTATAAAATCTTTAGGTAACCAAATATTTTAAAATGTTTTTATATTTTCCGACATTTATTTATTTATATAAAATATATTAATATTTTATTTTATTTATTTTTAATGATATCCACATTGATTCTTTAAAGCTATAGAATTTTATGTTTAATTTCCAACCGCAAATTTAATACATTAAATTTTAACAAACTTTTGTTTTAGTTTTTTAAATTTGTTATAACAAAAATAAATAATTAATCCATTTAAGCCCGCATATAGGGCACATCCAAACAGCTTGCAACTTTCCAACTGACCCAAATAAATATTGAAAAAAAAATTTCCCTAGCAATAAAAACTCAAATTTATTTACCCAAAAAATTAACACAATTACCGCAATCAAATAAGCGCTTGTGTCGAGAAAGAGGCGGCAAGAGAGGGAGGAAAAGAGCTGGCAATATGTGCATTAGTGGGCCACTGAACTAATAGACCAAAGAGCCACAAGCAGGGCTATAATACTCGACTACTATTTGGATTTAATAAACTTTTAAAGTTGAAAATACAACAAAAAAAAACTGAGTAGAAAAATTAGCAGCATCATCATAAGTTTGAATCTATTTGAGATTGGATTGAAGAGCAGCGCAGACGAAGGAGTGAAAGAGAGGGCTAGAAAAATATTGAAAAACGAGCTAAATTACAAAAAAAAAAAAAATGGGAAAAAAAGAAGCTCGAATATTGTTTTGGAGCGTTTCTTGAGTACGCCATTACAACTTAATTAGTTTAAATTGTTGCTGATGCTCAAAGAGCCGCCATTACACACCAAGCCAGAAAGAGAAGGGGAAGAGGAGAGAGAGAGAGAGGGCAGATAGTTAGTTAGCTGGCAATTTCCGGTGAAAGACTCGCAGTCGTCTCGCTTGCAAGTAACATTTTCAAAACGAATTGCACTTGAATATTTAAGTGGCTAAAAGCAACACACTAACAAACACTACATTGACTGACATTTCACTTTCAAACACTGGCCAAAGCCAATTTTCAAGTGTTGGTCATGACATGAACTTGCAGTTCGGCAAACCAACGCCGACCATAACCTCAAAAGTACTAAAAGCGCGCAACAATTATGACAGGACAGATCTGAAAACTGAACTGAACTGAATTGAACCGATACCAATACCGATTCCGATGATAGTAGTGTCAACAATGAAATTGCTGAAAAAATAGTAAAAAAAAAAACTGAATACAAAATAATAATAATAAGAGTTTGTGGTATCGAATGACGTTGCCACAAAATGCGTTGCATGAATGAATGGGAAAGGCTTTATGAATGAAGTCAACTCTACACAAACACACAACTCTACACACACTCATACATGGCATTAACATAACTTTCATAATCCTTGAGGGCAGTTTTGGGTCAATTGAACCAATTAAATTATGGAGAAATTATGCAATTCTCAACTAGTTTTTGGCGATTCGGTGCGTCTTCTTTTACTGCGTCGCAGTGCACTTGAAAGCGATACGATTATGCAGCAAATTCTGGCCGTGTCTGACCGTTGCCCCTGCCCCCTTACCCGCTACCCCTCCCCCAACTCTTACACTATCTGCTGTTGTTGTTGCTGTTGTCAGCATGTTAAATTTTTTAGTAAATTTTTGTTAAGTAATGCTGACCATGTAGAATTTTTCTCTTCTTTTTTTTCGAATAATTTCTACAGACGGCCGACAGCAGGGAGCACAGTTTTGAATGTTGCAACAACTACCAGAGGAGACAGACAGACAGACGGATGGAAAGTCGGACTGATAGACAGACAGGAAGAAGGGGCAACTAGTCTAGAATCCTACTCAATAGGTGCGCCGACAATGCCGACGACCGCCACCAGCTGTTTTATAATAATTTTCATCATTCTCTCAATTTTTGATGTGGGCGAGGTCGTTACAATAAGTGGAACCTTGCAACGGACCAAGAGAAAGAGACAGCAAGAGTGTGGAAAAGGGAAAGGGAGAGCAGCAGCTGAAATTACAGTTTGTTAATTGTAGTGGACTGAAGCAAAGTAGCTGCTGCCTAGTAAATAAATGATGTACTAGTAAATAAAACAACTAATTTAACAACTTTATGGTAGCTATTTCTCAATGACTTTAACACTTTTACAACACTGTAAAGCTACCAAAAGTTATGCTTACATAAAGACTATGAAATTAAATTTTTTCTATATGGTATGGTAAAAGTATTGCAATCTCATTTAAACATTGTTGTTTACCAACACTACATTCAGTAGTCAAATTTCTTTTATTTTTTAAAGAACTCTACATCATTTAAGCCTTAGCCAACACTGTGGGCCTTTGTTTTACTATTCAAAATCTAATACAATATAAACTAAACTACAAGCAGTTTAAATTAGTTACACAAACTTACAGTAACAATAGTCCTATGCACAACTGTACAAGTGTTGGAAAGTGCCAACGTTGTACAGTACACACACCTGAGCATGGCCGTTATAGTTTCGTTTTAATATCGTTCGCTTGTGGTCAATAAACTTGCGCGTATCTTGGCAGCCAAATTGATTGCATAATGGAATTTAAGCTATAATATTTATGCCCATAAAGCTAGCTAGATAGAAGACCGAAAGATCTATAACATAATTGAGAATAAGAGCATTTTTTGTCAGCGAGTGACAAGTCATGGCTTCAAAGGTGTCAACCATGTGTGATTCTAGAAACTGGTTGAATTCCAACAGCATCAATGTAATCAGATTTAACTTCAATGGATCGTATCGAATACGAAAACAAAATGTGATCAAGCAACCGACAAAATGGCGACCAAGGGGAGGCTAGAAGTTGGGGGGTGGGGATGGAAAACAAACAACATTGATTACGACAACATTGAGATACAAATACAGACAAAGACCAGCAACTGAGCAACTTAATTATTGACAATGGCAGCTCTATACAGAAAGATATAGATACATATGTATCTGTATCTGTTTCTGTCTCTTTCTTTAGACATATGCCCAATGACATGGCGTTATGTGTCAGGACAATAGTTAGAAAACCATCTAATAACTTCATTAGCAACAGGATTCTTTCATTATTCTTCGCTTCTGCTTTCTTCTTGTAGGCGACAAAAAGTTGCAATTAATGATAAAGTTGCTGACTTTAAGATATACATGTGGTATTATCACCGTTTTACACCTTTTACACACACACGCAGATACACACAAAAGATTTACCTGTGATCCCGTCGCTACGTGATCTAAAGTGAGAGACCAAAAGAATATCAGTTTCAATATACGACTACTATATCTAAAGATTTCAATAGTTCGATGTGAAACACAAAATTAAAGATACAAAAATGACTTTCATTTTAGTTAAAGCCAAAAGGCGCAACACAATAGGGCCAAAAATCAAGGCGGCATGGCCAAAAAGGGGATTGATTCAAATAGAGGAACGGTAATGCCATAGCTCTGCTCGCCCCTCCCTCCATTTCTCTCTCTCTCTCCTTCTTTCTCTGTGTCTCTCGGGAATTTGGATACGCTCAGAAGCGTGTGAATGCGTGCCTCGCATGTGGATATTAATCTTTGAGGCACGAATAGAACACAGACTCTGAAAGTCTGTTGGGTTATAGATAGTTTCAATGGATTTCCAATAAACGTAGAGAAAAAATAGTTTAGTAATAACTACACTGAACAAAATAGGAATAAGTTAAGCAGAAAGTTAATGAGTTTTAGTTTGCTAACTTAAAACAAATAATCCCTAGTTCGTTATTCAAAGAAACTAACTTAAATCCATAATATTCATGACTAAACTTAACCCAGTTTGTATAAGTTTTTGGGTAACAAATGCTAGACAATTTCTTTGAGTGTAGTTTTAGAAGAAGCACCAAAAATGCCTATGAATAGTTAACGAATGCGGGCTTATCAATGTTATTTGTGCTGGGATTTAGTTGGAAACTGAGACGACTTCGGGATAAATTACACATTTCTTGTTGGTGGTGACTTTGACACCCTACAAAATGGCTGACTCAAAGAGGGTAGGTTAAACAGTGGACTCAAGGGGAGGCAAGCGGACAAGGGAGTAGCTCAATGAGCCTGTTCCGTAACAGCAAACAGGCTCAGCAGACGACAGCAACAACAACAACAAAAGCGACTTATATACAGCTTATAGGCCAAAGTTGAAATGTATATATAGCACACACATACACACATATACACACACATTATATATGTAATATATATCGTTGGTAAACTTTTTGGCGAATCATGTTTCGTTCATTTTTCAAAAGAAAAATGTTGCATGCGACGTCGACGGCGGCTGCTACTTTTACTGCCACTGACTGTATGCCACAGAGAGCTCCCAATTCAGAGCTACCCCTCCCCAGTCCCTACACCTACCACTCACTTGGCTGCTGTTAATAACAAAAGTTCGTGTGCGTGTCAAAGTTTGTTTGAAAAGCAGGCGTTTGGATATGAAATTGGGCGCGGTTCCAAGCAGATTAGCAGCGGCAACAACAGCAGTGCCTCCCGCCGCTCCCCTTACCGCCCACCCCAGCAAAAGATCCCTCTCCACACATAGCCAGCTTTATCAATATCAGCCAAATGGAGCACAAGAGTGAACATGGCAAGAGAAAAATGGCAGCCAACAACAAAATGATATGAGCGCAAAGCAAGAAGGAGAAAAAGAAAGGGAGATGGAAACTTTGGTAGTGGGAGTGAAAAAAAGCTCATTTTTCTTTTAATTTTCGTGCCTGTCAACTCAAAATGCCTACATTCATTTATAAAACGTCCCAAAAATACGAAAATACTGCACAAAGTAGGGAAAAAGCAGGAGCAGAGGGCTAAGAAGGTAAGGGCAGGAGTAGGAAGAGAGGCAAGTCAATGTAACAATGGCGTGTCCAGTATCTCTCCGCCCCCAATCCTGCTTATGCTAGTCAAGGATAATCCATATTGCTCATTAGACGAGGCAGTTGGACGCCATTTTGACCAGCAATGTGTACGAAAATCTAATTAGAATCGAATTAAATGCATTTCCGATAGAAATTTTCAATATTTGAGGATTATTATCAATAGAAAGAAGTATTTCCCAAACTCTAAAATAAAATTTAAAGTGAATTATGTCAAAAAGTTGTTTAAAATTTATAGAAATTATTAATATTATGTATGTGATAGAATTTAAAAATTGAGAAAAAAATAGTTTTCCAATCCTTAACTCGTCTTTGATTATTTGATTGTATTAAAATCACTGATAGCTCCCATTATATTTTCTTAATGTTTGTGTAACACTTTAAGTAGCTAAGCCCCCACGCATCTTCACCTAATAACTATTTAAATAAAATAAATTTTACTATTCTATTATACTTTTATCACAGTTTTGATACCACCGCTTATCTTTATGCTGTTGAAAGGGAAATGTAAAATATATTCCAAAAAAATTACTACGCAATGTAATTCATAACTTTATGATCTCATTTCTGATAAGATAACATCTCCTCATCTTTAAATCAAAAGGTACCACGTTGTAAGACAGTGTCAAGTTATCAGCTAAAGAACACGTTTTGGATTTGATATCTTTTTTTTTGACTTACCAGTTTCATTATCAATAGCAAAGGGTACGCCATTCCATTCCAGGGAAAGATCATCCAAGTCCTGCGAGGGGTCCTTATCATCACCAGAGGTCTGATAAAATTGATTAAGAGATTTGAAAATTGAATTTTTGAAAGAATATACTGAATATAAACTATTGATTCAAAGAAGCTTACATTATTTTATAACTTTATGTTTTAGTATCTCTGTAGCCCTGTATATTTCTTTTCTGTAGATCATTCCTCTATCCTCTATCTTAACATGTTTCGATCCATTGTATATCTATATATTGTATCAATTTTTATCGTACTTTGATTATCTATAGTCTCTATTTATAAACTTTCAATCATTTTACATCCTTTACCTCCTGTTTTCCTACCTATTTCCCTACCTTTATCTAGCTATATAGTTTTATATCCTTCCATCTTTTCTTTCCCCCCCTTTCCATATTAAATTTTCGTTAAATGGTGAAATTTTCATCTCACCTTATCATGTTGTAGTTCTTCCAAAGCTTTTAGTTTCTCGATATCATCATTGTTGCCATGTTTATCATTCTCAGCCGTCTTCTTGCTCTCATCCTTCTTCTTCTGCTCCTCTGAATCCTCCTCTCCCTTGACATCGTCGGGAATAGTGCGTCCATTGGTAGCACTATTGCCACTAGCAAAGGAGGCATTAATGATCTTCTCCTGATCGAGACTAAAGCCCAAATCGACATCCTGCTTATAAAGCACTTCAGCGATTTCGCTTTCCTGCAAAAGTAGAATACAATTAATATAGGAAAATCCCAGAAATTTATATAGTACAATTAAGTTTTGATAAATTGCGAGCACATGACTAAATAAAGTGACAATTTCCATACATACAAGACAATTGAAGACCTTCATTTGGGTATCTAACAGTTATCACTTTGTTTTCGAAGTAAAACAATAACAGATTTAAGTTATTTTTAGTTAGCCGCGCTCTTAAAGTCAATCCACATAGGCAAGTGTCTAAAGAGAGACTGAATCAACTATTTGTGGCAAAGCAAAGCACCCAAAGACAGTATTTACTCTTACAGTCTTTTTCCCACTTTTTAACTTGAACTGATAAGTCGTGTCTATAGATAAAAACTACGTCAGCAAGAGAGCGTTCAAATTTATCAGTTTTGAGTTTTTATTTTGCAAATGCAAAAATAATTTAATTTTATTTTTACAATTACTCTTTTCAAGCTAATTCTTTTGCCTGCCACTTTTTATTGATTTGTCAGTGGTGCAAAGAGCATTCGCTTATCAATTCCATGTTCTTTACACGCTCTTTCTTATCAAGTGCATGCTCTATAGCTTAAGAGCGTGCAGTATGAGAAGCAGACAATGAAAGAGAGTCTGGCAGAGAGTCGCGTTGGCCTGGAAATATAAGTCATCGGAGTCGATTGATTTATCAAGATTTAAAAATTTAAAATTCGCAAATTCATGCGGCCAAGAAGAGCGGAGAATAGGAGTCGTTGTCGGGCCTCAAATTAAAGCGTTAATGATGCATTATTAACGCTCCGATCGCCCTTAACCAACCCGTAACCAACACACAGACTTGCCACAATTCTTAATCCTTTTCCCAAGTCAAGTTGGTCAACAAAAGTTGGGCGGAATTTTTAATTTTTACTTTTGAAAAACTGCAGGTAGGCAGCAAAACTAGCAAACCTACCCAAAAGGGATAATCACAGGATAATGCCGTACATTAGTGTAGCATAGAGCTTGTTGTTGCCACAAAATGTTGCAAGCAATGACAAACAGAATGAGCATTGTACATGGTTCAAAGACCATGACAAAAAGTAAAACAAGTAAAGCAATCGCAATCGCAAATCTAGAAACAAGTCAAATCCATTGATGGCTTAATTAAAATGTTTCCAGCATTTTTCCACCCCTCGGCGTGTTTCCATTTCTATTTCAATTTATATATAAAAATTTTATATATTATTTTTTGAAGCGACATTTGTTTTTTATTCTCGCTCTTTCTCTTTCCCCCTTTTCGTTGCTTTTCTTCTTTTTAATGAAATTGTTTGGGCCCCGTCGAGCATTGTTTGAGGCTTTCTTGAACTTTTCTGCGCTCTGTGTTTGTTGTTGCACGTTCGCTGAAACAAAAAGCAATCAATCATCGGCTCTGCACATGTGTGTGTGTGTGTGCCACTGTATGTGTGTGTGTGTGGAACCACGCCTATCTCCTGGATTACTCAGCAGTATCTAAGGCATGGCGGCGGCATCATTGGTCTCCTCAGTCCAACAAACAACAACAAAAAGAGCAGCAAAGCCGCCGACGCTGCTCTGAGCCCAATCAATTGCTGCCGCGCAACGCTGACTGCGACGCTGGCAGAGCACGCTGCACCCCAGGAAGAATGAGAAGAGCTGTGTGAGAGTGTGTGTTTATGTGTGTGTATGTGTGTCCGATTGGTCCCCTTCTGATGCGCTGCACATGCTGCGAGTTGCGCATGTTCGTTAAAATTGAGTTACACAGCGAGAGCAAAAGAGAAGAACTCAACGAAAAGCGTGTGAAAGGGACAGCGCGGTTGTCGTAGAAGTAGAGAGAGGGGTGGGGGGAGTTGGTAAGTCCTGTGGCAGCGCTACTGCTGCTTATTAGGGACCATTGTCGTTAGGCAGCTGTTGTTTCCAAGCAGAGCACGACTAACTATAAACGTATCTTTTTTAGTTGTATCTCACGTACAGAAAACAGATACGCTGAAAGCTGCGTGTAATTAAAAGCAAGCTAAATCGTAGTGGTATTTAAACTACGCACCTATACTACTACATATTACAAGAAGAAGCTTCATTCATTGACTGATTTCAGATATGTATCTATTGTAAGCTATAGCTACAATTACTTTAGTGTAACTGATTTGATTCTGTTAGAAAACAGAACAATATTAAAGGCTTACTCTTATTTACTCGTACTAATTCTATTTCTGTAAGCATGTAAATACAGTTATTTATATCGTTTTCTGTCCGATAAGAAAATTGCACGCGGTTCCAAAATACTTGAAATCTTATCAAAAGGCCGTCGATTAACTACGTGACAGGTGATAAGGCAAATGAATAAATTAGCAATAGACGGCTACTTTGAAAGACAATCGGAACCTAAGGAATAGTACATGGAAATATATGAAGGACATAATTTACTAAGCTAGTACCAAACTAAGCAATTAGTAGATGTTTGATACATAAAACTATGTTTTGTATTCATTTAGATCGAGATTTTTTAAGTAAAAACATAAATAATAACCATATTTTCATATTTTAAAATATTATAAGCTTTTTTTAAGTTTAGAAATCATAATATTTTTAAGTATAAAATGATTAAGTATTATGAAAGTTAAAAAATATATTTTATTTGCAAACAAAATTTAATTATTTTTAATATTCAAGTATTTTTTGCAGTGTAAATTATCAGCAATTTACAAAAAAATAGCATTTGTTAATAACTATTTCACCATAACACGCGTCTGGCGATAAGCAGCTAATGCTCAGACAACTGATACCAACAGAATTATGTTAGACCCACAGACGGGGGTACAAATTGAAGGTAGAGAGTGCGAGAGAGTAAGAGATAGACAGTTTGTTATAGAGCGTAACGGTGACAAAGAACGCCAACTGTTGTGACCTTCAGGATGTTACAATATTGATATCAGAAAACTCTTCTCAGAGAGTTCCCCATACGTTATTTCTGCGTGAAAAGCAAGTACAAATGGATCTCCGAGAGTTAAGCATACAAGTGTGCCTCGCTCTTTTGATAAGAGGTGTTCCAGCCAGGCGATAAGGTGTCTAGATTACGTTTGATTGTTAGTTGGCGAGAAAAAAAAAGTGTTTTTTAACCGTCGTTTTATTTGTCGTGTTGTCTTGAACTTGTCTCGTTTCTTGGATTTTGGTTTTGTATCAACAATCAATCAATGCCTTTTGGGGGGCATCAAAATATTGACACTTGCCGCATTTTGTAGCAACAATTAGTGGGCCATTAACGTTTGAGCCGCTTATGCTGACCACAAAAAATGTCGAAAAAAAATTAAACCAAATTTTGTGGCAAGATAAATGTATTTTTGATCCTCGCTGCGATTCTATGTGGCGGCAATCATAAAAGTCGCAAGTGAAAGCAAATGTCGGCAACGGTAGAAAGTGGCAAAGGAGAAGACAAAAAGAGAAAGAAAGGAGACACCAAAAGGAAGGGAAAGGAAAGACTTCGACTCCATAACCGACTTCGAATCCGAGTTGAGGCTAAAAGGTTGGCGAACGTCATTAATAAAGCCTCGCTAAGATTTTGATGACACCTGAACTGACAGCAGCACGAATGAGAATGAGCCATGAGCGAGATCACTTCAGTGTTTGTGTGTATCTGTATCTGTGAGATACAAACACACCGCTAAGCAAAGTTGCAGGCGTTTAAACCTGCAAAACTGTGGCGCATATTAATCATGTGCTCGTCAAGCCTTCAGTTTGTCAGTCCGTCCATTTGTCCCTCCATCCGTCTGTCAGTTACCACCAACAAAGCCGCAAATTCAAGTGGGCAAGTGTAACTTGTATCTTGTATATTGTATCTCACGTCTGCACACAAGTATCCTGCGGTTTCAACCCCGCTCCCAACTGTTCGTTGCGGTTTTTTGATGTGCAACGCCCAATGCTTAATAACTGTTCATTTATGTCATCGTTTGCATTCGATTGCGCTTTCATTATCAAAACTTTTGCACTCGCCACTCAAACCCAAACAATTTAGCAATTCATCAAAATAACAGAAAAAGAAAAACAAGCTCAAAAGCTCTCAGTGACGCCTACAATCGATTTGACATCTGAACTTTGACAGTTGCGCTCGCTCTCGCACACACAAAGTTGCAGTCAAAACTGGCTCTCCCACTCTCTGCATCTCCCTCTCTCAAACGATGGCACTTCAAGCAGAGGGTGGGTTTGTGAATTGGGTGAGGAGAAGGGGAGTTGTTGGATTTCATGCCATTTCGTGGGGAGTTTTGTGCACATTTAGCAAAGCATAGACCGTAATTAACGGTATTTAATTATGGAAATTAACAATTGAGCACTGTGAGAAACGGCAACTACAAAAAACATCGGCGCCAGCAAATGTTATTTATTTTTTTCTCAATTTTTTTTTTATTATTATCACATTTGTATATTTTTGCACTCCGTGTTGTTGTTGCTGTTGTTTTTTGTTGTCCTACGTTGGGGTAATTAAGTGGAAATGCAACGTAATTACAGTCAAATGATTTTTCAATTTGCCAGCAAATCTTTGTAGCTTTTTCATTATAAATTGTTTTTTCTTGCGCGTTTTTTGTTCAACACTTTGTGCCATGTGAATAGAAAGTTATAATTGTTGTTAACATTTTTTACACGAACCGCTAAATAAATGTGCATATATTTGTATTCCTCGTTGAGACACATTTTTGCACTTTCTCAGTCCTCCTATTCTTCAATATATTCTGCTTTTTCCGCTTCTTGTTTGCTTGTAGAACAAAATTAATTTCTGATTTGAATTTAAGCGACACGTTTAAATTTCCGTTTGCACTCAAAACGAGCTGTAATCAGACTGAAAATTTGTTTCACTTTTTTCGAATGTTTTGAAGTCCCTTAAATCGTCGTATTATTTTTGTTGTTCGTCGCTGATTAGAAACAAATACGAGCAACAAAATGTATAAAAATATTCACATTGTATGTGATAAGAATTATTGATAACGTGTTCACGTTGGTCTGCAATGAATTTGGGTAGTATAGTACAAGCTAGAAAATTAGTAAGCGACTAGGAAGCTTCGTAAAAAAAAATATAAAATCACCTATAAAAGCGAGCATAATTTGAATAAAGATGAGTAAACCATAAAAAAGCTATGCCCATTTTACTCTCAGTGTAATTAAAGTTGACTGAAAGGTGTGAAAGCTTATTTACAGCACGGTTGAAAAACATGAAAAGACAATTGGTTGGTGTCTCGACTAATGCAAGTTCATCAACCAGCAACAATGTTGCGAGGTGAATTTATAGCAGCAAATGTTGACAAGCCAGTTGTGTTCAGTGTGGTGAAGAGCGCTTTGCTCAATTAAGAGCGAGAGAGCGCAAATGTGCTGAATATGAAGAACCACGTATAGAGTGTGGTGTGTAAAAATGCCGGTAAAACAGCTGTTTACAAATGCTGCTGCTGCTGTTGTTGTTGTTGCTGGCGCTGTTGCAATTACGTTACGTTACAAATGCCGCGCAATAAAAGATCACGAAAAAAAACTAAAGGGGCGCGATTGATAATAGTTACAAAAGAGAAAAAGGTGTGTATGAGTGTGTGTCACTTTCGTTATCAGTATGTAAATTAGATTCAAAGGTGAGAGAGAAACAATCTGTGAGAGCGCATTTTGGCAAGAAAGCGAAGTTCAACGAAACTTTTTCTTAGTTGCCAAGTTTATTTATTCTTTGGAAACGAACGCGCGTCCGAGACCCCAAAAATAACACCAGCAACAACAACACCTGAAACTGTCAATATATGCGAAAATGACAAACAAAAGCAAAGCGATAAACGAGCAGCTTTTAATGCTGTTCTGTATTTTTTTTTTGCTGCTTCTCTTTTTGCTCTGTAAGAGACGCTTACAAAAAGCTTTATAAGAGCAGAGTAAGAAGATAGACGATATTCAATGCGAAAAAGCGTGAGATTGTGCGACTTGTCTGACCTCATCTCACACACACACACACACACACACACGTACAGGCACACACAGGCAAACACACCACTGTTACAGGTGCCAATAATTGGAGAGCATTGAAAAGAGAAAATAGAGTGAGACAGAGAGAGAAAGAGATGAAATCTGAAACTAATTTGTAAACTAGCGTTGGTATTAAAGATGATTGATTAAGAATATCCACTAGATAAACGTGTGCAGTTTGGCATACCCTTCAGAGGCTGGCTAAAAAGGGTGTGCTGATTACACATGTAAAAATAGAGTTATCTTAAAAAAATTAAGATACAAAATGTCAGATACAAATGTATCTACCAGTTTTAAAGCTACATAAACTAATCCATAAAATTGTCATCGCGCGAAGGACAAAAATCAAAGTCAAATCACATGAAATTCACTAGTAAAAACAAAAGTGAATGGTGACTGCGAATCTTGAGATACATAAAAACTTTGTATGGCTACAAATGTATCTATCTGTATCTGTAGCTATTCAATTATGCATTCTCGCCACTCAAGAACATACAAAATGGGAAAAAGATTTCGTGACATGATCTACAAGAAAAGCGCATGGAAAATCAGCGCAAAAAGCAATGGAAAATGACAACATGTATTAGTCATGCATGTGTGTGTGTGTGTATACTTCAAAAAAACACACACATGTGCGTGTGTTTATAAATATTTGCTTTCAAAAGTATTTAAATTGCAATTTGCGAAAGTGAAATACACAAAAATTTAAATTTGGTTGCAGCGCAAATGTTGACGACATTCAGTTCGATTTTAAAAAATCAAAAAGCGAGAGCAAAGGCGATAAGTCGGCACTGAAATACCCTGTAACCCGTTACTTCCTAACTGGAAGCTAATCCATGGACTCATGCCACCCCACAGGCAGCTTACAACGTTTACAGGGTATTACAAGACATTGTTTTTGCTGCGATGCTTAAAAGCGATTTATAAACATTGTAGCACACAAAAAACGCACATGAGCGCACAACTTTTGTATTGTGCATAATTATAAATAATTTCATATATAATTTATAAATAAATTTGTTGTATCTTTATGCAAAAAACAAACACGAAATCTTTGTGCGTTTTCTTTCTTTTTGCATGACCTAATTGAGTTGGAAATTTTAAACATTTTTTTTCTTTTTCTTTTTTAGAAAGCAACGCGACAGCTTCAACTCTAGGCTATAGAGAGTTTTGACTATATAATGACCTTTGACACAACAACTTCCCCCAGACAATTCAACACACTTTGATGAAGATTTGAAGTTTTTACTTCAGGTTGAAATTTAGCACAAGTCAAAACAATTGAAACATCTGATAAGCAGTTAAATATTGAAACTAACAGTCATGCTGAGCACACACTTATCATCAGATAAGCCAGAAACAACAACAAAAAAACAAAACAAAACAAGTTAGGTCATGTTTGCTCTGCTAGCGTATTCATGTCACGCAAATTTAGCTAGGCAATAGGCGATTGCATCTATGCGAAAAGCTAGTAAATAAATCGAACTACAGCTAAAGGAACGCGCAATGGACTTTGATAGACAGATAACTGATCTCTTAATTATGGTAAACTGCAAGCGCGTGAGCTACGAGCGCTAGATGGCGCTAACAAACTATTTAATTTTTTGCGATTGCGTTGAAAATCGTTTTATATCTATTGTTTAATAGCCTCGCGCTTTGAGATACATATCTTTAAGATACATTCCATTAAAACTTATTAATTTACCCCTTGGAGAGTTGAGAAAAGCTATTAAACTTTTAAGAATTCTTATAAAAATTTAACAACTTAATGAATTCCATAAATTTCCAACACTAGAAGTTAAAAGTCATAAATTAATTTCAATTTAATGCTAAATTTCTAACAAAATTGCCAAATCTAGCTGCTTTAGAGAGTGAAAGAAATTTCAAAATTGAGCCGAATAAATTAAAAATTGGCAAACAAATAAAAAAAAACTTGACCCTCATTAAAAACCCCAAAATTTACCAAAAAACCCCCTGAACATGTAGCTCAACAAATCAAGACCCCAATTTAAGTCGTATTCCAGTCTTAAATGTGTCAAAAGTTTAAAAAGTCTCGCTATAGAAAGCTCCAAGTACATTGAATTCAAATTAGAGTGAATCGGGAAACATATAGACACTATATAATCAATGCTCGACTCGTAATGCAACTAATTAGTAAAAAGGCACAACGAAGTCAAAGCAACTGAAATCAAAGTTCAATGACTTGATTAGCAAGTCAGAGTTACACCGAAATGCTTAGAAATAGACTTATAGATACTGCGTATCTTTCAAGAATTAGATAGTGAGATAGACGGTTACCTCCTCGACGATTTCCACCTCGTTGACAACTCCGAACGGTTCGTCATCGCTGGTTAATCCTTCGACTTCGCAGGCATTCGCAACACTCGCGCAATCCCTCAGCTCCGAGTCCGTATCGGAATTATCCTCTCCAAAGAGACGACTCAGCAGTAAATCATCCTCATCCTCATGGCCATCACCAAAGATGACCAGACTACCACTATTACTGGGATGCGGTGTGCTGTCGTTGAGCGCACTGGGCGTATCCCTATTGTGTTGGAGCACACCATTGGCATTAGCGGCATTCCCGGCAAATCCGTGAATGAAAGCAGCCAAACTGAGATCCAATTGGGTGTTGTTGTGCCCATCTTTGAGGGGTAGATTCGCATAGGGATTGCTGAAGGGCAGATCACCATAATCATGCAAATCGGCTAGATTCTGTTCCCATATCGAACGCTGATCCTGCAGCAATTCCGGCGATAGGAATATATCCAGTTCTTGCGCCGTAGCCAGAGTGGAGCTCTCGGTGCTGGCATTGATGTGCATCTCGGCCAAGGTGGCACTGGAACCCACAACCACAACGCTCTCAGCTGCTGCCGCTGCCGCTGTGGCACTTGCCACACTCACAGCACTAGCGGTGGTGCCACCACCACTGGGATTGGGTTGTAAATCCTGCAGAGCAGCGGTCTGAACACTGCTATTCCCGGTGGTGTTGTGTAGATTCATCACAAAGGTGCTGGCATTGAAACTACCCGTGGGCAGCTTGTACTCACCGCCCCCCTCCCGCAGGGGCGGACCATCAAAGCGTAGCAGATCCTCGATGAGTGGCGTCATACCCTTGCGGTTTCCATACGGGTGTTGGGTCTCGATCATGGGCACAGTTCGTAGCATTTCCAGTTCCCAGTTGCCATCGCCATGGGGCAACTCCAGTTGGGCATCCCAGCGACGCAGCTGCTGCTGCAACAACAGATAATCCGTGTCCACATGCAACAGGCTCAAGGCCAACGCCAATTGAAGCATCTTCATGGCGTAGGCTTTTTTATTTGAGATCATTTTGGATGTTGACAGAGGTTAAACAGTCTCAAATGGGTATGAGTGTGTACTGGTGTGTGTGTGTGTGCGAGTGTGTTGTGCTTGTGTGGGTGTTGACAACCGACAGTTGTGACTGCTGCTGTTGTTGTCCCACCGCCGCCTCCACCACCTCCTCCTCCGCCTCCAAAATCTCTCGGTGCGTTCAATGACGTTTCCTTGCTTCGTTCTCAAGTATGTGTATATATATATGTATATTTATCTATCTAGATATATATGTATCTATATATCCAATATTATTATTTGTTTAAATCGCAATTCTCCTGCACAAAAACAACAACGATGGTCACTATTTGTTATTGATGTTTTATTGTTGTTGTGACCTCGTGTTTGTTGTTGTTGTTGCTCTGCAAGTAAATTAAATTGTAGACTGCACATTAGTTTATAATATATAGTTAATCACATTTGTTAGTCAGTCTGTTTAGTTGTCATATGAAATTTGCAAAATGTTTCTATGATATGAAAATGCTTTGTGAATTGTTCAGAGACCTCGTTGCTCTCTGTCTCTATAAGGAAACACTCACACAAACAGAAACACACACACACACGCCCATACATACTACTAAATCGATTTCCCAATAGCTTTTCCTCTAATCTAACTGTATCTATTTGATTAATAATTTCCCCTATGCACTAGTATTTGCTCTTTCATTTGATTAAGTTGGCTATCAGGAGTTATTAATCAATTTGTTTTACCTATAACACTGCTCTACAAGCTTTTAGTACATAAACAACTCTAGATTGAAGCGTAGATTAAATGTAGTATTAGAAAGTGATCCACATACGTTGCACAACACTGTTCTGCTCCCGACCTAACAGTTACCAATAAGCTTTCATTTAAAATTCGTTAACCTTTTTTAAAAATTGCCTTGAATATAAAAAAAATGTTAATTCCGCATCCAATCGGGTTAACGCGTGGGAGTGAGTAAGTGCGGTGTATGTCTGGATTCCCCACAGTCAGTTTTTATCTTCCTACCGGACATAACCCCTACACCTCCCCCTACCTCTACCCCAAACACAGCCCATTCAGCAGCGACGCAGGCTGCGTGAACTTGAACTTTTTCAAGGTCTCGACTGAAATTTGTTAGAATTGTGGAATGGGAAGTGAAGGGGGAAATTAGACAAAGACGCACGACGAACATGTCGGCGCAAGTTCAAGGACAACAAACGACCTAACAGTCGGCAAGAAATGGGTTTTTGGCCAAAAATATTTGCGAACATTTTTTATAAACATTCTTTGTTTAAAAGAATAAAAAAATAAATACGGTAAACTAAAGCAGCGTTCGATTAACAACAGGCGAAATATCTACGCACACTAGTGCAAAGCTCAATGAGTGAATTTGTTTTTGTTTTCCTTTTCTCTTCGCCTAACCTTTATTGAGTGAACTAGTGGGTGAGAGTGAGATGAAATGCACGCGTATGTGTATGCATGGGAATGCCTATGTATGTGTATGTGTGTCTGACAGTGCACTCACCTTTTTCTCCACAATATTCAATTTGCTTTTTCGGCTACAAGAAGCTCTGCTGCTACTGTTGCTACTGCTGCGACAGCGGCTGACTTCAACGGTAAAAACTGCGACGCAGTAAATGTTGTGTTGTTATTGTCGCTGCTGCAAAATGTGTTGTCTTCTCAACAAAAAAAGTAAAGTATTCAGTATACAACAGCAACGTCAGCGCACGTCAACGCCAACGTCGCGTCGCTGCCGACGTCGGGCCTCTCTTGGGCTCCCTTTTGCGTTGAATTTCCTCCAAACTGCACGCGGCTTCCAAATATTTTTGTTGTATGTAATTTATTTTTGTTTCACTTTACTTAAACTGTTGCATTCGAATTAATTCACTGTAACTGTTTTAAATTTGTTCATACGCTGTGGATTATTATCAATTAATTGAATTTGTATATTTTTTTGTTATTAACAATTTTGTTTAACATTTGATTAGTATTTTTTCACGACGTCCTTGAACTTGGCCAATGGACTTTCATTCTATCACTTTCCTATGCATTTTGTGTTTTGACTTTCCAATTGGCGCACGATAAAAAATTCGATTTCAATATTATTTTATGGCGTATACACACGTATACATATTTACATATATGTGTGCATGTATGTGTTTGCAATTATTTGTTATTAAATAGGGTGGAAGCTTTGAAAGTTAACTGTTAACACTTCTGTTCACTTCATCTACGCACTTTCTTGCATGCGGGTGTGTGCGTGTGTGGGTCTGAGTACTGTCTGTGTGAGCGTGGTGAAATCGTCATTTGTTATAATAATCGTTTATATATTTGGCGTGTTATTTTATATTTTTGCTGTTGTATTGTTTTGCAATGCCAATGCTTGTTATGCTTTATGCCCGTACATCTAAGTTTATTTCTTTGTTTGCTTTTATCGTCACATTCTGTTTTTGCCTCTTGGCCAGTCTGACTCACACTAACAACACGTCTGCTGTTTTTTTTTTGCCAGTTTCTTTATTCTCTCGCACCGCACAATCACACACAGACAGAAGCTCACACGCGCACACTTATAACAATTTGCACTCAAGTATGTTTAAATGCATGACATCAATTAACTCATACTTTTAATTAAATGCAAAATAATTTAATTTTTATAGCAATCAAAGCTCTCCCAATAGCGCAAAGCAACGTGCAAACATACACTCATACACATGCAAACACACGCACACTGACACATTCATATCAAGGCAAAAACAACACAGCAGCAACAGCCGAAGCTGAAGAACAAGAACGACGCAACACACACACACACACATACACGCACTCACACCCGTATAAACAACGACATGTAAATTGTATAAAAATTCATATTGTTTTTGTGTTGTCGGCTAAAGTAAAAAAAAAAACAAATTAAATAGAAACTTCGAGAAGAACGATTTGTAGTTAGCGTTCGTTCAATCGTTAAGCTTGCACTTTGTATCACTTGTATTTATCAAACAATTTCATTTAGCACCAGCGGCAGCAGCAATTTCGTTAGATTCATGCAGCTTGCAACATGTCAGCTGTGCACAATAAGAGGAAGAGAGAGCATATTGCTGAATTAAGTCTTTGGCAATTGCTCTGTTGCTGTTGCTAGCCTGTTGTTGGTCACCACAGCACAGAGCACAATGAGATTGCATTTTTATTTTGGAGTATGGTGTATTACAAACTCGACATTTATAAAAAAAACAATTAAAAACACGAGATTTTTAATGTTATTCCGGCTAAACAACACTCACACTGAAACACAAACACACACAATCATGTTCAATCGCAAACACATACACACGCACACAAGCCAGTCGTACATTTTATTTTTTACGCGGACTGTGTTTGCTTATTATTCGCTTTTGCGACTTTCTCTTTGCTTTGCGTATTCGTATTTTGCTAGCTTACATTTAACAAAATGTGCCAACATACACACACAAGACGTTGCGAAGTGCGTGTTTTAATTTTTACTTCCGTTGCGTTTATTATTTTCACAATTTCTTCACGACTCGGCGAGCGTCAGACTGACGTCTGTTCACCGCACTTTTAAAACAACAAATACGATTTATGGCAACTTTTATGCTATAAACAGAATGATGTTACTTAACATTGCCTATGTAACATTCGACTCACATTGGTCATTTGTTATCGCCATTTGCGAATTATCGAGCTTAAACTCGAAATGGCACTGTTAACACTCATGTGATCTGTTAGCACGCTGTTAAAGCTCATTGGAACTGTTAATATGCTGATATTTCAACGCTTTCTCTTACAAAAGGTGAATTTGGTGAAAGAAAGGTGTAAAGTAGTGGAAAAAAACTGTTGAACTTTAAGAGCCGTTAAGAAAAATACAAAAGAAATGCGCAAAATGGTTGCAAAAAATGGTGTACTTTTTGGCAGAGCTTTTAAAAGCTCTTAAGTAGGTCGAGGCAATAATTTAAAATAATAAATATTTATGCTCGCAATTTTATCATACAATTTAAATATTTACAATAAAAAGCTTACCAGAGTTTTGTAGTTAAAGCCAAAGATCATATTCCGTTGAACAATCGGGGTTTCCAAAGATTCCGTTATTACAGTGGTTGGTGTAATTGGGGTTGTAGGCGTCGACAGTTTCGCAGGCGTAGACGCCACAGTGGGCTTGATCAGTAAACGACATATCTTGGGCTTTATCTTCGGATCCAGTTTAGTTGAGGTTATGTTATAGTCATCAATATCCTTCACAGGCGAAAGCGATTGCATTCTGGGTAAATCCTCCAAATCAATCATCTTGGCGTTTTTCGACTTTTGCTTTATGAATCAGCCAGAAAGTTAAATCTGAAAATACAAACAAACATTGCACAAACATACATAGTCATAAAAAACAAATATACTATGTATTCGGGATTTATTACGTTGTGTTTTTCTATTGGTCTGCTATCAAAATCAATATATGTATATATTTGGTATTGTTTTCATATCACTAATGTGCATCAACAGTCTGATAAGAGTCACTGTATGTGTGTGTAACCGTTAATAATCCCAGCCTAGCGACTACCATTTGAAGAGAGCCTTATCAGCAGTACGTTCACCCTGCGGGGAATACGGGCACCCAGGGGAGCGTGTTTGATAAACACAGCAGGTGCTGCTGCTGAGCTCGGCAGATACAAGCGAAATTGGCAGCGATAAAATTAATCAGTGTGCTCAGTTTAAGCTGCTCGACAATTTGAAGCCCAATTTTGCGGCTAAAAATAGTTCAGCATAGGCTCGAGTTGAACTATATGTGTTTGATACTTTTAAAATGTATCTACATAAGTCAGTAATTGAAGTCTTCAGCTGTATCTACCAAATTTAATAGATAACTTATCTACTTATATAGAAAAAATGTATCTAATGTGTTTCTTTATCAAATCGTCATGGAAATTTCAATATTTCCTTATAGGGTACTCCCTAGACGAACACCCACAACCAATTAAAATGGTATTTTCTTTTCAGAATGCCGATAACAACGGTGTTCCGTCTATTTAAGTCGTATTGATAAGTGTGCCTTGAAAGTTAAAGAAATATAATAAATATTGATTAGACAAGGTAAATTAACAGCTTTATGGATATGTACGACTGTGGGAATGTGTATATTATTGTTATGGACTGATAACGAGAGTTAAAAAGATGATGAAATGTATAAAAAATATGAATATGTTTGAAAACTTAAAAGTTTGTTAACATTTTGGGACTACCAAAGCTGTGCAGAGGTTTAAACACCCGTTGGGACTGAGTTTATTCAGCGTTAGACGCGGAAACAACTTCGATCAACTAATTTTTTAGTTATGCATCTTTAAGCAGATCTATATCTCAAACGATTGGAGCTTTTGTTGTCAGCTCAGTCCGTCGGGAGCTTTTAAGCTTTACTAGTGGAACGGTAGCTTTCAGTAGTTATAGCCATAGATTGAAAGTTAAGTTAAGAGACGGGTTTACAGTAACTCCGCTTTCCATATAAAAACTCTAATTTTAGTCTTGGAATATTTCTTCTATTTATGTTAAATATAGTACGTGTTGGGAAAGAGTCTGGCGTTTAAAGCTTTCGTGACTTTGGCAATGATAAAAACTTGGCTTAAACTGTAATGCTTAGGGCCACTCAGCGATGCAAATTAACTAAGCCTTGTCTGACTGTCAAAACCAGTTTATTTTTTAAATACTCAACTTCTGTGTTTTTTCTCTGTCTTCTTTTTTGCTTTTTTTATTATTCGCGGGATTGAAATCGCATTTTACGCATGCTCAAAGTACAAAAAACACGCCAAATATTGACTTTAACAATTACCTACCAAACGTATGTACATAAATGATGATATCAGTTAGATATATATAAATTTTTCCAGAGAAACTTGAATTTAGAATTTGAATTCAAATCAAATAACGTGTCAACAGTGTAAAAAAAACACTCCCACTTTACAAATACTTTTGTACGGGTTAATTACAAGATACATCTACGTCTATATCGTGTATAGTATATTATTTGATCATCAGTGCGAGAAAATGAAAATTGTATATATTCAATTAGGACCTTGTGGGAAATGTAATATCCAAAACAAATGGCGTCTGTAGTACTATAGGGCTATAGTATAGCAATTAAGAGAACTCTATTTTGTCTCAAAATGACTATGATAGTTGAAAAAGTCGTTAAATGATTATTAACATGTGCATTCAAGCATTTTCTACATTTGCATAGATATTATAAAAAAGTTTCCTAAATAAATTTCTATGTACGTGTATGCGAACGCAGAATTCATTAGAATAATAAACGTAAATATTTATTTATTTTTAGCAAGTTATACTCAGCACAATTTAGGTCCAAGGGGTATATGATAAACTACCCCGAAGTATACAATTAATAAAAAATAGTTCTGTATCTTTAGGCACAAAAAAAGCATTAATTTATATTCGGCGGTTGGTTTAATATTTAAATTAATTTTTATTACTACACTTTTAGTTCCAATTGTGTCTATTTCCGTGTCTCTTATTTGAACTTTTGCACAGGGTATCTTTGGCTCTGAAAGTCTTTAATTGTTTTTGGCAATTTGGGGTTTTTTTAGGACGCTTCGTAGAGCTAAACAACACTATGACCACATGCCGGTAATTTATACGAAAACATCGATATCATTTGGTGCTCAACATACTAAAATGTTCGTAGTATTTGTTCGTTTTGTTAGGGGAAATTTGCAAAGGAGCAAAGCCACGCAAATACAAATAATGTATGTAAACACTTAACATACAGGGTGCTCTAACAGCTGATGCAATTTAAGAGAGCTTTATGTTTAGCGGCACTGCACTTTAAGCGAACTGTTCAAATTTTTAACAGACAAAACGTCACTGTCCACACACACACATAAGCAGGCATTTGTTACGCTCACGCACACACACAACGACACACACTGGCACACATATTAGCGACACGCGCATAGTTTGTTGATTGTTATTAGAGGCGCGAAAGTGTTGACAGCGTTCACTATAACTTTAACGTCGCAATTTCCTTCTGCGCCATTTTCGATAGTTTATTCTTATATATTCTTTTGTATTTACTTTTAATTACTTATATTACAACCCGTTACATACTTGCGTTATTTGTTTTGGTTTTGTTTACAACAGTTTTTTTGTACACTTTGTGCTTGTTTGCTTCTCTATGCAGAGCGTTTTTCGTATTATTTTGCGTGCTTTACGTCAGTTTCAAAACAACATTCCACAGGTGCTTTAAAAGCTTAAGAGAGTCAGCGTTTGAATCTGATGTGCAGTACGAGTAGTAGCGTATGCTGGCGTTCTCTGAACGGTTCACAATATACTGAGCGGCCATTAGGGCGAATGCCAATGCGAATGCCGCCCGCTCTTTCGGTTCGGTCAGCTGGTCGATTCGTTCGGTATTGTTCGACGTTCGTCTTTCCTCGGCCCCGGCCCCGATCCCGTTGTCGCACGCGACGCGACAACCACACGCGATGGCGCTTCACGATAAATATGAAACAAACAACACAAAATAGCAACAACAACACGACAGAAGAGAGAACAGAACTCTCCTCTCACTCTCTGTCTCTTTGGCGTTGCTCTAATATGGTGTTGTCCGAGTGCGTGTGTGTGTGTGTATGCGTATGCATGGGTGGCTTTGTTTGTGAGAGATTATATTTATTGTGGCGTCTGCTATAATATTCACAATGTTTTCGGTTCGTTTTACATAGAAAAGTAGCATTCGGGCGTCAAGAAATCACAGATAATGGCAACTTTAAAATTGATCAGTTTGAAGTTACCCCTTAACTGCCAAAGAGCAAAACTAACAGAAGATAGACTGTTACTCACCTTAGCTAAGAGTTGAAATTCACTTCCTTTAGTAAGTACAGGGTAGTAAGAAGTCGTTTACTCAGTAATTTAATATGCATATCTACGCGCTTGTTCTTCTACCAATATTGGCGATTGCTGATAAGTCCTTGAGTGAGTAATGCATCCGAACGATTAACGATTATTTATAGAACTGTATAAAGGGTATACGGTAATAGTTTTGCAATTGTCCAAAATTTGGTTTATTTACTACTTACCATTAACCAAAATAAACTCAATTTGTGTTCTATTACATATTAGTTATCATTTTATTTATATGTATTCCCATTTGACTTAATATACATAAATATATATATATTTTCATACAATTAGATTTACGTCTTTCAAGTTTCTTTGCCTGCATTCCATCTAAATTTTCTTCGTCTTTATGCTCCTCCTTTTCTTCTTCTACACAATTTTCTTATAAAAGATGATACAATAGATAAAGCTTAAGAACAGTCGCAAATAAATTTGTTCTAATAAAATTAACTAGAATTTATTATTAAATTTAATTCGAAATTATAAACCATACAATTTGTAGTGGGGGCTGGTCGGGGTTGATTCGGGGCAGGGTCAGCATTTTAAATCCGGTATGAGAACAAATATGTGGACGGATATGCGCAAGTATACAAGTCACATAGCTTATAGGGTATGAGATGAGCGAAAATAAAAATCTTTACTTTTGGAATTTAATAAAAATAAATAAATATTTACATGGAGTTAAGTAGAAACTGTCTTAATCGAAGTATTTGTTAATGTATCTCTAGGTAGTATATATATTTAGTATAAATACTATGTGAATGATTTGTAAAACTTTCTAAATTTTCGACAATTTGTTTGGTTTTAGTGTTTATTTTTTGGTTTATACATTTTTCGAAAACAGTAAAATCGACTCCAAAACTTCTAACTGTATCTTTTTGCTAATAAAGTTTACTTTGTATCTTTGTAATTTGCTAAATGTATCCAAAAGATACGCGTTTCTGAGCAGATTGACATTTGTTATTGTTTTTTTTATTTAAGATGTACGAGTTAGTCTTAGTGTTAAGCTAGATGTTAACCAAAAAATGATATAGAAATACCAATTAGCGTTGAAAATACAGAACTCTCGATCCGGAAGATTGAGTCAAGTAGCATATCAGCTACAGTTTCAGTAGTATCTGATAAACCTTGTCTGTGTCCGCATATATATGTATATATTTGTATATATATATATAGCTAATCAGAAAAGTGCTCAGCGGTTATCAGTGATACTTTATAAAGTATAGCAGCTCTTAAACATATTTGTATATATACTTTCTTATATAGTCCACTCGAGAGATAAGTGACAGATGTTGTTCTTGGGTCTTTGGAGTTTCATAAATCTATACTTGATAGCCCCCACGCCCCCAACAGTCACATTATCTATGCTATTATAGCCGCAACAAAACTTAATGATGATTTGGCTTTAACAGACCTCATAGATAGTTAGTAATACCAAACTAACTATAACTGCCTGACTCAATGCAATATGAACTGGAATTTATAGCGAAAAGATACGAATCTAGCACACGAATTAAATATTGTATACAAATGTATGTGCTTATCAATGGCTGCACTGCGAGAAATTAAAGTTTACTTGGGAAAATTTGGTTGATAACAATTTGAATTACATTGAACTTTAAAGAGGGTGTGAACAGTATTAAACTTAGAAATTCCAGATATAAATCTTTTGGGAAAAATACTGAAAATACTGCATTAAGTAGAAAACGTATTTCTTAAGATGTAAAAAATACTAAAAGTAGAAAAAAAGTATTTAAGACAAATATAGAAAAATTCCCATATTAAAGAAGTTGTGAACAGTATTAAACTTAAATATTCTAGACATAAATCTCTTAGGAAAAATACTAAAAATACTGCATTAAGTAGAAAACGTATTTTTTTAGAGGTTAAAAATACTAAAAGTGGAAAAGTATTTCAAGTTTGTATAGAAAAACTCCAATCTTAAGCTCTACTCTTTCTTTAAAACGAATTCCAGATTTGACAAATAAAATCTTTTTTTAAATCTTTAAAAATGTTTTTCACTTGAGAAATAATATTCTTAAATTCTTACTTTAAGCTCCAAAATGTACTTAAATCCAGCATAAATTTCTGCATCCAGAAAGAGCTTATTTCGAGTACAGTAGATATTTTTATATGATATTTAAAGTGCAGAAATAAAAAGTGTTGTTCGAGTTCTAGCAAAATGCTGCTGTATGTACACATGTATTAGTGAGTATTTATGTATATACTTAGTAATGTATGTATGTGTGTATGCTATGTATTGTGTGGGGATCTCTAGATAATGCTGACATTTTTGGAAAAGGAAGATATCTGTGACATATATATCTATATCGACACATACACGATTAATGCCTAACAAACGATGCTTAGAGTACTAAATATGCTATACAGATATTTTTATATATATATACTATATCTTTTATCTGTTATATATATATATATTTTTATAATTATTCATTATGTTGTTGGATTTTATAGTTGTGTTTGTTGAAAAAATATGTTCGATCTGTATTTGTTTTTTTTATGCTTAAATATTACTTAGATTTTGTTATAGTTTTTTGTTATTTGTAAAATATACACATACATATACAATATATAGATATATCTTTATGTTCAGTTGTAGATAATAGAAAATGGCACAAGTTTAATGCTCTTTATGCCCCATATAGTGTATAAATGGTGTGTTTATCATTCTAATTTACAGTTTACAGATTGAATTATTTACTTTCTTCTTTTTTTAGTGGTTGTTGTTGTTGTTAACTCAAGTCTCTGCGGGAAGAGACGGGGAAATTATAATGGAGATCTCGAGACTGGTTCATTATATATAGTTATAAATATATATATGGCAATGATATGGTTAATATTATTACTATGATTAGCATTCAAAAAATTAGAATTATAGTTTACTTTTCGATTAATTTGTGTGTGTGTGTGTTTGTATGTGTGTGTGCAAGGAACATAATTACAAATGATTTAGGAGATCATTTCCTTCATAATAATCAACACAATTAACTAAAATGATTATACATGAAATTAGTTTAATTAATACGAAGATTTGCTCTATCGATGTGAATGCAAATTACTTTCGACCCATTTGTAGAGCGCCGTCTGGGAACGTGCTACCCATTCCACATTAGAAGCGACACTGCTCAGCGTCATGTTCAGTATCGACATGCCATGACCGCGTCCAAATCGATGTACCAGGGATTTAAGCTATAACAGAGGGATTATGGTTAAGCTTGAGAGTTATGGCTGTTTTAAGGGGGGGTGGGATTGGTAGCATGTATTTAAAGTTTAAAAAAATAAATAAATGCTTTAAAAATTAAACAAATTTAGCTGCAGTTCAAGGCTAGAAAAATTGTTAAGGTTAAGTATGTAATAAATAAAAAATAAATTAATTAAATACTTAAAATAGATTACAAAACGTAAACAAAATGTAATTTCTGCAGCTGGTAACGATTAAATATAAGTGCTCTTTTGGTTAAAGGTCTTAGCCACTTCAACAGCTAATCACCGCTATCTCTAGACTGATCTTACCTCATCGTAATCGAATTTTGTGGCTCCGTATTGCGTTATAGCCGATATCACCTTGGCAAAGCTAATGGTACCGGGTCCCAAGCGCTTCTCCAGCTCAAACCACTTGGCCTGCAGAAAGCGACAGGCCATGGCACCACCTGTGGGTGTGCCCGCAATGGCCTTGAGCACCTGCACCACCTCCTCGGTGGGCAGCATGGTGACGTGTGAGAGCAAACGATTCTGTAGCCAGGCATCCTTGGTTCTGCCCAGCGCACGCAGCAGTTGCATGCGCTCCACAAAAGTCTCCGAGGTGCGTTGCAGTGTAACGAAGCGCTCCCAACAGTGCTGCCAGTAAATGTACTCACCGGAGAGAATGGAGCCAGTGTAGACCACCTAGAAACAAGAGGGGGAAAGAAAGGAGTGTAAAAAGTATTTTCATTAAAGAGGTTTTCAACTTACCTCTCTCAAATTGGGCGCTATAGCCGATCCATTGTAGTACAAGTACTGATTTAACATGTTCTTAGCCTTGGTAATGCTGTCTATATCCTCCCAGAGCACCGAGGCCAGTAACACCTCCGGACGCATGAGTCTAAAGGGAAGCAAACAAATTAAACACATACAAAATAATAATTAATTTGATTGAAAACTCACCTGGTAGCCACATCGCCCTCATCAACCCAGCCCACCTTTTCCATCACGGTAGAAATTTTCATTTTGATAAATTCGCTGAGCATGAGGAAACACTCGGAGTACTTGAGTATACGACGCCATTTCTCCAGATGTCGCACTGCCAGTGCCATAGGTCCATAGTTGGTTTCACTCGGTAAATACTGAATCATGTTCATGGTGATCTCACAGGGCAAAAGATTTGCATGACACAAGGTAAAGGCATCCGACAACATGCCAAGACGGTCCTAGAAAGGAAATAACTGTCTTAGATAAAGTATTACTTAGCCTTTGAGATGACTTACCTCGCTGCTGAAACGCTTTGGATTAGTGGATAGCTCCTCGATCAGACTAGCCCAGTTGTCCTCATTGTACACCACACGATAATAGCCATTTTGTATGGCATTCACCTTGATCCATTTCACATTTTCCGGCACATTGAAGGTCACTAAAAAAGGAAGGGTAAATTTTAGTTATTAAAAGTTGTAATGCTCCAATTGCTGAGTAATTAAAGTAACCGATTAGTTTCAAAAATAAATTCCAATTGTTAAATATTTTTCTACCGATCTCCGAGCTTATTTGTGCTTTAAATTATTCTTCTGCTCATGCATTATTTATTGACCCAATATTTATCACCTGTTTATACCGCAGCTAAAACAGGTTTAGTTACTGTATCAAAAGAAGTTAGAGCTGCTTGAAGTACTACAAAACTCATTTATTGGATCAGCCGATCGTATGGGGTTTTTTGTCTGGCTATCATTATCATTTTGGTTGTTATTATTTGTTATACACAACAGTTTAATTATTAATAATTTTAAGTGAGAACCGGTTTAGTTAACAACTGATTTCCCTACCAAGTTAACAGTTGATAAACAATTTCATTGTTGATCGCGGAATTCGTTTGTATTTAAACAAGTATTCAGTTGATAACATTGTGTTGGGAGCTTATTGATTCTATTAATTGAACGATTACTTAATAAACGTAACTTTTAAACGTTGCAGGCAGCACAGATCATTTCATTCACTCAATAGATCGAGGGAGCGATCACTGATCTTGATTGAGCTTATTTTGTTGCTGTTTAAAAAGGGTTGTAAGTGGTTTGCTTTCGTCACTAGTACTAGTACTAGAAAAGGGTGGTAATTGATTTGCTTTCGTCACTAGTACATAAAAGGGTTCATAATTTATATTTAATGAGCTTATTTTATATTTAGTCAATAGATCACTAGAGCGATCACTGATCTTGATTGGTGTTGTTTTTGGTGAACTGCTTTCGTCACTAGTTCACATGAAATATGCTGGGGTTAAGCTATAAACAGTCACTAATCTTAGTTGCTATAGCTATTTTTAAGCTCTTCTGGCCTTTATAATGTTTTTTAGTGAACTGCTTTCGTCACTAGTTTAAGTCTGAAATGATTTATGTGACGTTTGGAAGTCTCTGCTATATTTGAAGGTAAGATTGCTTTCAAGAGCGACTTCTAAAGGTTTCTGAGGTCATCGTAACAGTTTTTGAAAGAAAGATCTGTCTACTCTCCCTTCCCCACTCCCTTATCTCCCTCACCCTCTTCTACTCACCATCCACATTCTGCATCCAAAGTGTTTCGCTCACATTGTTGATGTCCGTCACGTAGGTAACCGGGAAGATCCACTTCATGTGTGGCACTGCCTTGTGCTTGCTGGCCTGTGTTGTGGGCGCCACAGTGCTGGGCATATCGGTGGCATTCACTGTAGTCTTGTTGTAGTTGTTGCCATCGTAGGAATCATCGTGTATGGCTAGAAAATCGGCGGGTTTAAATGGACGCTGTGAGATCGAAATGCTGTTGCCCATTTTGGTAACGGTGAGCAGTGGAAATCCTGGCTGATGTGTCCACAATGTCATCATGTCCTTGATATTCTTCGATCCATTGGCCTTCTTGGTGCAAATGGTCCAGAGATCCGTAGGTTCAGCGGTCTTGAAACGATTCGTTTTGAGGAAAGTGCCCAAACAGCCACGGAAACGATCCTCGCCTATGGCCGTGTGGAGCATGGAAAAGATGGCAGCTGTTTTCTGCACAAAGAACTCCTCGTTGTTGCCATCGTGACTGGTGCCATTCATGATGCTATCCCATCCCTGTATAGCATCGATATCCAGAGCAGCTGTGGCCATCTTCAACAGGTACATCTCCCTCAGCGGCCAAGTGTCCTGTAGCGGAGCCAGCGCATGAATGCCCAAGTACTGTATGAGTCCCTCCCACAACCAGACGTCCTTGAGCACCTTGCGTGAGGTAATGCCACCAAAGAACTGTCTCACCATCGCCTCGGCAATGCGCAGAGCACTAAACTGATACTGCTCGGAGGTTATCGAATGGGGATCGGTGAGAAACGACGTCTTTAGGGTGACCAGACCCAGTGAGGAGATCAAATTGCGATCCAGCGAAGGTAGCGCCACAAAGTCCACCTTGGTTAGTGGGTAACTGATGTCCAACCAGGTCTGCAGATACTCCAGCACATCCCGCGAAGTGTGCAGTATGAAGGAGGAACGTGGCAGCAGATCCCTCGGCGCGTAAAAGGTGTAGGAAGGAGCACGCTTGATCGACGATGCTGTGGACTGTGACAGCGAAGTGAGATTCGAGGGTTTGCCATTGCCATTGAGTATTACGGGTAGTGCTGTTGTGGTCGCACTCGTATTGTGAAACGGCGTTAGGTTCAAGTTAAGTGAATGCGTCAAGGCGGTTATATTCCTCACGGGGGGATTCTTGCTCTTCTGTTGTGTGTAGTTGTTCAGTTGAGACGGTTTCTTGCCACTGCCAGCGGTGGCTGGTGCAATTGTTGTGGGTATATAGGCAGCTGAGGGTTGCAACGATTCCCGCTGAAAGTCACTGACTACCCAGGCAATGGCATCCGCGGGCAAAGGAGGTGTCTCTATGAAGTCGTCTCTTAGCTGGCAAAGGAGAGTAGGGAAATGTTTATAGAGGGTTCTGCTTGTTAAGCCAAGTGAGGCTACTTACCAAGCCTGTGCCCATGTAAAAACCCACGTCCTCGGTTGTATGCACAATAGAGTTGGAGAGACCAATGTGGAAACGATCCCTGAACACGGAGACACGGAAAGGTGCGCGCACATGCGGCTCATCGAAGCAGGGAAAAGCACGACGTGCTCCATTCGGTCTAAAGACTGTGGCGGCGAGCAGGCTGTAATTACAGGGTATATAAGTTAGAGGTTAGAGGTTAGACAAGGCATTTTAGCTTAAGGCTCAGACTAACCGTTCCCGTCCATTGAAGCTCTCATACTGATCCACATAGAATCCCTCGGGTTCGGGATTCAATTTGGAATACCAACGCAAGTTGAGTGTATAATTGGATTTCTTCTTGAGTTTCTCCTTAACTTCAATGTACAATTGCTGACGTGGCGGAAACTCCAATACCTTGACAATCTTCAAGGCATAACCCTTGGGACCAGGCGTAACCAGGGCCTAAATGAAATTTCCAATTAGTTAAATGACCAAACACTAATTGGCAAAAAATAAAAGTCGTCATAAAGTTGATGTAACTCACCTTCTCCGTGACATTTAGGTCCTGTATGTGCAGTACAATAAAGTTGGTTTCCTTCTCGATGAACAAATCGATGGTGACTTGACCTGAGGCACAAACAAAATGCATGAGTATGGGAAGTATCAGTTGGGTTGGGGTGGGAACAGGGATATGGAGTTGCATTACCTTTGACATCGAGCGTGGTGAGATTGGGGTGTATCGTTACCATATAGCGCATGGGTCGAGCACTTGTCGGTAGCATCTTTTCAAGCCAGGGAAATGGCTCCCCGTTCGTTGCAATCGGATTGAATGGCTGTGTGTTGTTCTCTTCATCCGTTTCATAACCAGACGCCGTTTTTCCCGCACAGGAACAGTCTGCAAAAAGGCCCATACACACAAATGTAAAACTCCGTTCACAACTTTTTGGTTTTTGGTTTCTGGTTTTGGGTTTGCTGTTTTTTGTTTTTAATTTTCTGATTCGGCTTGGGATTTGTGGTCTAAGCACGTTGATGCTTGATGTTAATCAACTGCGTTTTACACGATTAACAAAGAGAACAAACTCAAAGTATTCAAAGGATAATAAATACGAGGGGCGTTAAAAATGCTCTAGGAGCAGGTTAGAAGATACTCTATCTTCTCTCTTTTTTTGGGGCAGTAAAAACAAGTTAAAAGGAATATTTTAAAAGGGTTGTTCGCTAGCACATCTAGATGTAATTATTTAACTAAAAAAAATTGTAGAAAAATCTAAGAAAGTTTGAAGTTTAACATAAGTATAGTAAATATATAAGAGGTAACTTAAAAATTATTTTCTAAAAATACAGAACCAAAAAAAAGATATTTAAAAATAAATTATTTTTTTTAAATATATAATATTTTATAACATTTAACAGTAGAAAGTATACATTTTTGTGTACTTTGTTTTAAATTCCACTTTCATTAGTATTTTACAGACAAAATCTACCAATTTTATTTGGATTTCGAATTTTAATCCATAGAAAATTATTAAAAAATATCCATATTATTTAAGAACACTTTATCTTAGCTATAAACTGAATTTATAATTTGTATACTATAAATATAATTTTAAATATAATAATTAAAAAAAATACTGCATAGATTTAATTTCACTAATTGAAATAATATAGTTAAGTCAACATAAATGTATACTTTAAACAGAGATACAAAACTATTCATTAATGTAAGATATATTTTCATAGAGGTTAAAGGTCTATAGAAAACCCATTAAATTTAATTAAAAACTAAACAACGAAACGAGCGAAATTCCAATAGCTTGGACATAATTGTTAAAATAAATAAAGTACAACTAATTAACACATATATGTAAGTATATATATTACATAGTTAGGAAAGTAGAAGACGGTAGAGGTAATGACATGCAAACTGTTTATAGGGTATCGTTCAAACAGGTAACGGGTATATAGTACTACAGTAATGACATTATGGAGTTTTTGTCAGTGTAACGAGTATTATTTACCAGTTTGAAGAAGTGGGTTGGAAAATTTGTTACTCACATTTTTACCAATCAAACAAGCATTTAAGAGAAATTTTTCATAAATATGTATATTTTTTTTTTTTTGGTTTTGTTTCGTTTTTTTTTTTACAGAAAAAAAAACAAAGAAACAACAAAGTGTAAAAAAGTATAAGGAAAACGTTAAACAAATTATGTATACATATTTAGCATATAGTATTTAATTTATTAAAATACGTATGTTAGCTTATCGATTAGACAAAAATACCAAAATACTTATTGTGTGAATAATTCAAGTAAATGAATGTAGTATAAACATGTATGAGAAAAACTTTGTGGAAAATGCTTTTTTCAGTCAATTAATGCGCAAAATATTGTGCTATAATTGACTTGAAAAGTTTTATGCATACTCTGGTCACACAGTAACACACACACACTCGCACACACACACGATGTCTGAGTAATGCAATTAGCTTTCAATGCATTTAGCCCCATTAAGTATGCAACACAAGGTTTATGTTTGCACTTTGCATACATTTTGCAACATAATATGTGGATGCACCCCTCTGTGCCTTTGTGCTACCCTCTCCCCTACTAACCCTTGTGTGGCAGACCATGTTATCAGTAGTCGACTTGCCACAACAGTGGGGGTGGGGGGTAGGAGTCTTAGCATATTATAATGGCATTTGGTCTGTGTTAATACTATTAAAAGCATATTGCCACATTTAGGGGCTGCAGGTATCTGCTGTTGCAGCTGCAACCTTCATCAAGTTAATGCGATTACATATTGATATCACATAAGCAGTTCCCCAGTGCCTGCAGTCAGACTTTACTTATGCAAGTTGTGTTTGCTTTCTAGTTAGTTCAACTGTGATTAGTTGTTTGAAAAACCTAGTAGCTGGAATGTTTTATTTTATAGCTGGGGAGGGTTATAAAATTTCTAGTTGAGTTTAGATACTAAGAAATACTGCCTGAATTTCGTTCACTGTAAACTGCAGTACCATATGCATTGCCTTAAGTTTCTTACTCCTTTTCTGCTTTTAATGCTTACTTTGAATTTTATAGCTTTCTGGACTATTAAAAAGGATGTGTCTATGATTTGCATATAATAAAGTTATAGCTTTTTTACAGCTTTATAGCTAAAACTATTTGTTTTTCAATAAAAATATTGTACTAGACAGTAAAAGATAAGTTTAAAGTATCTTATAGCATTCTACTTATATTTTATCCATTTTGTTCACAAACTATGCTTTATTTTCAGTTAAATTTAATTTTAGTTTTATTAAAAAATATTAAAAAATTTAGCTCATTTGATCCGTTGAAAAACTATTAAGTTTTAGGTACCCTGTAGAGTTTTTCAATACTTTTCCAAACAGTTCTTTACTTTATTTTATTAAATACTTTAACTGCAGACGAGTCCACTTCTTTTCGTTATACCAAAACATCTAACAGAATAGCTGATTACTTTGTCCTTAGATTGAATAACATAAGAGTCTCTCCTACATTCCACATACGCCGTGTATAACCTGTCGCGTTTGTTTGTGCGCGTGCATACAAAAGCTGTGATCAACTGTTTCCCACTGTGCAAAAAACAAACGGAAAACATATTTGCTAACGCCGAGTAAAAATTAAAAAGCAGCCAAGCAGCCATCAGCGTCGTTGTTGTTTTTGGCTTTACTTTTTTCTTCTTTTTTTGTTGTTTATTGTACTTTGTTGTGGTGGAGATACAATTACAAACAATAAAGAAACAAACGGAAAACAGAAGGAAAACGGAGAAATGAAACCGATGTGCAAATATGCACAATGCAACCTACCATTTTGTGGTCCCGCGTAGGCAATAATAATTGCCGTTAGCAAGAGAGATCCCAGCACAATTCCAGCGACGAGAAGAGCGCGTCTCTGAGAGCAGACGGCGACGCCGGTGCGCGTCTGTCGTCCGCCACTCGATTCGCCACCTGATAAATGTAATTAAAGTCAAACAGAAACGGAGTAAAGAAAAGAGAAAGAGAGAACCAGTTAAATTGAGTTGGTTTTATGGTGTGGGGAGTGTGGGGTAAGTGTGCAGGGAGCAGCAGGTGGCAGACACGGAGGAAGAGTCTTGCATTACACTGGCTACACTGGCTGGTTTAAGATGACTTTAAAGTAGAAAAAACGTATCTAAGGTAATTTTAAAAGTCTTTATAAGAAATTCCTTAAATTAAACTGAATTATCATAAAAAATGCTACGATAATACAGTTTTTGAGACTAGTTACAAAAGTATCAATTGGGTCATGGTTATATTAAATATTTATTTGGTTTGGCTCAAGCTAAAGTATTGGTTTTTATATAATTTTATTATTTTTATATATGCTATAATATAATATTTGAATTGGTTTATGAGCCAGTTCAGTTATATTCTTATTAACATTTTAAAAGTTCGCAATTTATACAAGAGAAACAGTTAAACAAAAGAACAATAATATTTTCAGGCAATAATTTTATAGCTAAAAGTCTGTTTAAAATCTGAACTTATTTTAAGAATATTTTTTCCTAACTAAAAACTTGATTTATATTTCTAATTACTGAAAAGATTTGTATGATTTGAACTAAAATTTTTAATTTTACTGAAATTGTAAGCTCCTGATTTCAGAAATTTTAAGCTTCTGTCAGTGTAAAGTAGCTAAATAGCAACCAACATGTATTTTATGGGTAAAGTTTAGATAAAGTTATTCCCACTTGGTAATTGCAATTATTTTGTTTTAAAATTATTTTGACGACTTTTACCTGATAGAAATGCACAATCATCCAAATCTGGATCATTTGTCATTTCGATGCGCTCGCGCCGCCAAATTTTTGCACCTTTCTGACCACCGCCAACGACCGAAATCTTAACGGGGCCGATATCTCTTTGTCTTCCGGCCAATACGTTAACTTTAAATACCGACTCGAGGCTTTTACTTTAGTTACAAGCGCTGATAACACGAACAAAAAAAAATCAATCAGATTTGTTGCTATTTTGACTTGAAATCACAATTTTTATATGGCCAAGAATCAATTTGAACCCTTTTTTCAGCAGCAGCCACGTGTTCGTCATGCATATTTAATTTACTAGCCACATTTATGAAGCCAAGTAAATCGGAAAAACAAGTACGAGAATCTACAGCACTGTCTCCCTCTCTCTCTTTTTATACCTTTCTCTGTCTGTCTTTATTACCGACTAGCCGATAATCTGCTGGCCAAATAATCGTATAATTTATGCACAGTCCAAACCCCTTTTGCATAGAAAAGAAGGAAAAAAAATATGAGCACAGAGTCCCCCAAAAAGCAGCCGCCCTTCCGGTTTGTTGCAGCCGGCATCCCGTCTAGTCAATCGCCCCGTTTGAACGGGGGTGGAGACGGTGACGGAGACGTAGACAGAGAAGAAATTTTCTCGTCTGTGTCTGCAAAATTTTTGGTTGTTTTGCTCACAATTTCAATGTCGCATTGAATTAGTGAAAAGCGCTTTTCAACGCCCAAAAATCAACCCCAAAAAATTTTGCTTTGTCGGCTCAGTTGCTCAGTGTAGAAGTGTGTTAGTGTGGGTGTGTGTGTGTGTTTTGTGTCTACCGTCTGCCTTTGAGCAGCTCTTGAAACTGAAGTTCCATTTGAGCATCCTCAACGAATTTTATGCGGTTATCAAAAAGAAAATGCAAAGAAAATTCTGATATGCTTATTTCATACTTATAAACTTGAATCAGTTTATTATGCACAAATTTAGTTTGACTTAAATTAAAATATAGCGCACACTTTGCTTATCAGCTGATAAGATACCATACTCGAGTTTATGGATGCAGTTCGTTTGAATTTGGCTGAGTGTAGTATTAAGTGTAGTATTGATTAGATTCGGTAAGTTGTTAACGGAACAATGCCGGTTGCCAATTTTACTTTAAATAAAAGTTTGTGACAGTTTTATCACGGAATGTGATTAAAGCAAGGTTCAGTCTGTTTATAGTAAGTTAAATTGTAGGTATTCCCCAATTGTAAAGATAATATTTATAGGGATATGAAAATGCGCCGACAACTCAGCTGTGTTTCATAGGAAACTCTTTTGTCAATACAAATGTCTGATGAAATTTGCTTTAAAATTTAATTAGTATTGGCTTTACATTTATTTTTTTGTATGTGCTTCTGTCAAATAGTTTGTCGGCTATACTATAAATAAGTTAGTGTGTTTACTTTCACATATCATACAAAGGACCTTCTTCATTACGTGTAATATAATGCCGGACTATTGTAATTTTTAATGTCAACACTTGTCGCTCGAATACAGAAATAGCCTTGGGCTCAATTTGTTGATACTCTTACTTGGGGTATGTATATTATTCAGAGAGATCGGTAGTCTGGGAAACCAGCAAGTAAATGGCATAAGGAATTTTATAGAAATTATAAAAACTTCAGCTTAAAATCTGATCTGATCTGATTTGATCTAAATACAAATGGCTTAGGAATTATTTACATTCAATTCTTTCCACTCATTTTTGTATAGGTCACTCTTAGTTACTGTAAGCATAATAAATAAGAGTATATCCTATTCGACTTTTGCTAAAACTTAATTATGCGATATAATTATTCCAACGTCAACACCTTGTTTACAAAGTATAAGAATAATTGTATTGTCTCAACGCTTCTGCATTTGTTTACATTCTCATACATGTCATTATTGAGCAGTTGTTGTTGTTGTTGCTGTTAAAGTCACAATATTAGAAAGCAAAACTACAGCGGCTATGCAACGAGAGAGTGAGTGCACTAGTGAGAGCGCAAAAGAGCAGTCAAAGCACATGGCAGCTGGAATGAACGCTGAGAGCGTAAGAGTGGATGAGAGAGTAACAGCAGCAGCGGCAGAGTCAGCGGCTGCGGCAGAGGGAGCAGCAGTGACTTCTTTGTGCTCGCATTGGAATCTGTGTTTTGAAAATGAAATGTCAAAATGCAAAAGCTCAACAGCTCGCATTTCCTTACACGAGTGAGTTTGTGAGCGTGCGTGTATAAGTGAGTGAGTGAGTGGAAGCGAAGAGAGAAGTATAAGTGAATTTCCTGTTTTGTCTTAGCTTTTGATTATGCGGCGTTTCTTTTGGCGAGAAACGAGCGCAAATACTGAGTGCTTTCTGAATGCGCGTATATATGTCAATAGTGCGCTTTCCAGTCTTTACTTCTTTTTTTTGTTCTCTTCTTTTTCTTTTATTTTTTTGCCTTTGATACTCGGGTTTTCAGCTGTTTTTTTTTTGCATTTCTTTTATTATGCTTGACACTTGACTGAATTGTGAGTGGGCTTTTAGTGCATTTGCCTACAAAGCGTCAATGGCAACGGCAGCATTTGCATTGCCGTTGCCAAGTCCAACAAATAAATGTTGACATTTGATTCGGACCACTGACTCGACTATAACCCAATGTACATATTTGCAGTCGCTCCTGCACTTGTTGTTAATGGTGGCTGAATGCAAAAGGTCAAAATAGCAACAATTAATCAATGCGTTCATTTAAGTCAAAGCTTCATATTTGTTTTGGCCTCACACTTTGAACTTTAAGCTTTCCTTTTTCGCACACACACACACAACCACTCAAATAAATTCACTTTAAATATTTCGTTTGTATTTCACGTGCTTTAAACCGTTGGCTTTACCGTTACCGTTACCGTAAACGTACAAAAAGCTCGTGGCTAATTAGCTGCTGATTAATATGCCAGATTTCTGCAATTGATTTTACTTTCTTTTCTTAATTTTTTTTTTTGGCAATTTCCCGTTTTTTTTCGTTATAGACACGCACAGTGGATAGGGGCAGTGGAAGGGGGCAGCACGCGACGCATCTGTGTGTGTATGGGTGTATGTGTGAGTGTTTTGGGGGTTTTCTCTTTTTCTTGCTATTTTTTGTGAACACGGGGATTCGGGTTTCGGTTTGTTTTCGTCTATCACGCGCTTTGTGATGCGTTTAAGTGCGCGTACATTTTCCAACTGGATGCTGTTGTGCCTCGCAGTGGCGTCTCCGGCTCGGCTTTTGCAGCAACCCTCTCGAGCGAATTTAAGCGGACAGTCCCCTGACCATGCCCTCCCCGCTACCCCCCAAAAACACTACCCAAAGCTTTGCAGCGCATGTCCAGCCGCGCGCTCTCTCTCTCTCTCTCTCTCTCTCCACGCGCTCTCTCTGCCACTCTCTCACTCTCTGTGTGTGTTTTTGGCTCTCACCTGCGAAAATGAAAATGAAATTTGGATGTGTACTTTTGCCGGTTTCCCTTTAGCCCGGCAAAACTTGTCCATAAATAGTGGAGTGTTTTTTTGGTGTTGCCAGGGGCACATCAAGCATGCTGCAACCCTTAAACAACCCCCCTTGTACCCCAAACAAAAAAATCTCCCAATCTTTCTAACACCACTACGATCTGTGTTTCTCCCTGTTTGCAGTCAGAGTTGGTTTATCTAATTGTTGTTGTTGCTGTTCGCTTTTCCTGCTGCTGCTTCTACTTCAAAAGTTGAATCGGAAAACACTTCTTCTTCTTCTTCTTTTGCTACTTGCTCCATTTGAACTTCTTGTTGCTAGTTGATTAAGGGATGGCTGCTGATTTTAGATAGTAGTAAACGTAATGTTGCCATGACGCGAATTCCCCTAAACGAGATTTACGAGTGCACGTTTCACAGGCATTTCATGATTTTGCTGCTGCATTTTATTGCCTACTTTCGGGCGACTGTGAATATGGGAACACAATTGCGCCATGATATTTTAATTGTGATTACAACTTCAATGATCAGAAATGTGAAGCTGTCAATCAATTCTTATAGTAGTCACAATAGAAAAATACTTTGAGTGAAAGACATGAAAGCATTTAGTTTATTAAAGAGACACTCTTTTCTACCCCAATAAGTATGCTTTAAATTTGGTGTTTGGAGTATTTCAAGCGAAAACGCTACCGAGAACACGACAATCAATGAAATGTTGTTTAAATTTCAAGCTTTAAACCAAAACACAATACTAATCCACTGAATGGTGAAATATAGCACCTTAATTTTCCGAAATTGCCGCGTAAATGAAATGAAGAACACACTCAAAATAACTTAAGTGCTAAATCTTTGAATAATTTGAAGTTCCTAGCACAATAAAAACCATTTGAAAACCGAAAAGTGCATTTCACTGTGAAATTGCAGTGAAAACTCAACATAGAACGCTGCAAAATTAGCATGGTAAGCCCAAAAGTCGCTTTTCAAGAGTCGGAACAGGTTTCTTCATGAAATCTTCTAATTAGGTTTGTGAAAAGAGCGCTGGAAACTTGAGAGTCATTCAGGTAAATATCCAGTTTGTGCTTGTGCGAACTTGTTTGTGTCTGTGCCATTTGCATTTTTTATGTTATTTGTGGCGAAACTTGGCAAAAGTTAAGGATAAACAAAAATATATACAGAAAACTTTGCAATGAATTGATGAAAAGCCAGAAAGTTTTCTTGGGCTCAGCGCCAGGTCACGGAAACTTGCAACAAATGAAGTGAGTGCGACAGGGAGAGGGGAGAGGGGTGGTAGGTGGAGTAAAAGGGGGTTAAAGTAAGGGAGTAAGGGGGTGTCTCAATGAAATCTTTGTCACGTCGCTTAATACGAGTTGATATGGCAAAAAGCAGACACAATGCAAAAGATGCGATTGTAAGTGGAACATGGTCTATACAAGACCGACAAGTTGCATGCCACAAAACAGCCCCGGGGCAATAATGGGTAAACTGAAACTGCTGACGCGGCAGTAAAGCAAGTCGTAACTACGTGTATGCCAATTTCCAGGGTTCTTTATACCCCGTTTAGCAATGAACATGGACTGAAATGGGGTATAAAAGTTACGCAGCTACAGCTTTTTTTTTAAAACTTAACATGCTACGCCCGCTGCGCCCATAGATCAACAGGCTTCAACAAACAAGAAGAGTTGTATAGCCTTAATATATTGGTATATATTTGAACACTATCTATTAACTGACTCAAAAGTTATGTTGGTTTGAAGCTTTGGTTAAAGACAAATTTCAAACAGCTATAACACTCAAAGTTTGTGCTTTAGTCATTTTCTACAGGATATAATGTAGTCGTATAGTGCCCAGTTTGGTGCTCTTGCTGTTACCCACTTTTATTTCAATTGTAATCGTCGAAAAACCTCTGCTACTGTTCCCTCCCCTCCCCTCGCCACGCTCTGTGTGTTAGTTAACGCCGTGCGTGGGTGTTGCCACCGCGTGTCCAGCATTAAATACGTGTATTTGCTGTCGCATGCAAATTTACAACCCACAAAACCGAACCAACAATTGATGACGCGCACATCGATGTGTCGGTGTGTGTGGGTGTATTGGAGGAATATGCTTTAAGGGCTTCCAGCTCTTCAATAAACATGGCCACAAGTGTGGATAAAGACAGAAGAGGAATCGAAATTGTGGTGGTTAAATAATCGCTGTTTATGAAACAATCAATAAATTTAAGCTGCTGTTGTTGCTGCTGCTGCTGCTGCGTCTGTTACTGCGTCATGTGGCACAGAAGTTTTCAACTTTTTCGTTCAGTGCCTAATGGGGTTCAACATGGCCGTTTTGTGGGGTGTGAGTGAAAGTTGTAGAAACTCTTGATAGTCGTAATTGGTCGATTAAGTGCTTGTTAATCTCTGTACTTCATTAGGAATCCAAATGGAAGCCAAATGGAAATGGTAACAACAATAGAAAATAACAGGACTTTGTTTGTGAACTCATGAATGTTTTATGCGCCAGCTTAAGACGAGGAGTAAAAGTGGGAAGATACAGTGTAAAGATAGAGAGAAAGTTATTATAATGAGTCGAACTGTTGATGCGAGAGTCATAAAAGCATATTGAGTAAATTAAAGTACGTGAAAATGGGTTTAGGGTAAGTTGAAATGATTTTTAAGGCCTAGAAATAAGCAGAGCCGTCGAACATCTTGTCTATATCACTTAACTTAGTCTTAGTTATACAGTGACATTAAAAGAACTAAGTTGTGTAGACATTTCAGCTTCCTTTCTGTTGGCTTTTGGGCGCCACGCAGATCAGGCAATGCGACAGAGCTTAAATCGGGGTGAACAAACAAGTAAGGAATGAGTACAAACCAAATTGGCGCTGCTAATGTTAGCTAACAGTGAGAAAAGCAGTATCATAACGTTAACTAAGAAATGTTAAAGTACTTAACAGCGAGTTTCACTGTTAATCCTGACTTTTATCGCTGTTAAGCTGAAGCTTTACAGAGTGCAAGAAATAAAGAATATTCCTACAATTTCAAGTGCTAAATTGCAAATTTCCGACTCGCAAAAATGCACAAATGTGTAGAATTTTCCATAATTTAATTAATTGGCAGACCGTGTTGAAGCAGTGCTCGATGCTCGACTGCTGGCACTTGAGTCAAGTGGCACGTGGCAAGTGGCTTGTGGCATGTGGCATGCAACAAATGCAGTAAGCAGTGCAACAACTCAAAGTCAACAAATTGCCAACTAATTGTGCAGAAAACGCATCGAGTTTCAGTAGTCGTCAGTGAGCATTCAAAGCAAAGTGTGCCACAGCAACAACAACAACAACCACAGCAACAACAACAACTGTCATTGTTATTTCCTGACTGCTGGCAGGCCTCATGGGCGAAAAAAGCCCCCTTATTTCGCCGCATTTTCCGCCTTTTTCCATTTCCGCCATTTTAGCATTTTTCATTTAATTACTGAGCGCTCAGCGCCGAGCTTTATTTTTGTTGTATTTATTATTATACTTTGTTGCGCTCTGTAGTTGGCATTTAATTGTGTGTGTGTGCCACATTTTGTTGCAACAATAATTGTGTTGTTAGTACCAGCCGCCAGTCGCTAGGTGGCGGCTTCGTTTTGACTGCCGTTGACTTCCTGCTTGCAATGCTTCAAGTGGCCTGACCCAAAAACACATTTTTATCCAACTTGCTGTGTGTCTTTCACTTTCACTCGCAAACACACACATACTAGTGCACAAACACACCAGCACACCCACACACATACACTCGCACACACACACACTTTAGCAGGCAAAGCTCCCGTTGCTCGCATTGTTTCTAGTAGACCCAATTTTTTTTCTATTTCTTCTATTTTTAACGGGATGCACAGGACTTCTTTATTTAAGTCAAGCAGCCTCAAGTGTGTAGGAGTGTGTGTGGGTGTGTCGGCCCATTGAGAATGCAATCAACATCAGCAACGCATCCTGCAATTATTAAACGTCAGCTGCAGCATTGACAGCAACATCAACAGCTCAGATGTTGCAGCAACACTTCTTCAACTCTTGAGCCTCCCGTTGCATGTGGCATATTACTTCAAAAGGTAAACACACATACACCTATACGTATACACGCTGCTGCCTGTGGCTGCCACAACGTTAAGTGCTTACTCCATTTTTATGCATCCTTAATTGCAAACGTTGACAACGCACACGTCCTGCTCCCGTGACACTGATTTTCCATTTTCCTGACACTCCTACCGCCCACCGCCCACCGCCCTCTACCTAAATGGGCTTGGCATCTTGTGGCACACATCGACAGTCCGTCGGTCGCCTTGACGCCTACTAAAAACCCCGTGCTCGAGTGCTCAACGATGTGTCGCACGAGATAAAATACAAACTCGACTCTTGGGTGCTATAGTTTGGTCTGTAGATGATTTTGATTAGACAGCGACTTGATTGCAGTGGGATTTTAGTAGTGTTGGGCTCATTGAATTTAGTGGGTTAACTAGCAGTGTGATTTACTAACAATCATCATCAATTAGGCAAATATTTGTATAATTAAGAAATTAACTTTTTAATGAGTGTTTTTAAGTGCAAAATGGATCGGAATTAATTGAAAAATTAAACAGTTTTGTTTACTGTTCTTTAAAATTCAGTTTTTGCTTAAAAGGGGCATTTCTAAGTCAGATATTTCAAACACTTCAGAGAATTTTTCGGTTTGACACTGATTAAAATTTAATTTAGACCGAATTCATGTGTGTGTTTTTGCTAAAACTGTAATATTAGAGGTTGTTGACCTAATTTATACTAATTTTTTAATTACCAGTAAGAGCTTATTAATTATTTTTAGGGATCTTCTAATATTTGTACTGTTAACTTTTTAATTAATCAATTTAAACGTGTCTCAAATGAAGACTTACTCACAAATTTGTATGCAAATAGCTGTGAGCGCTGTTTAACATTATGTTAATCAGTGGTGATAATGTTAACATTCTGTTAATTTCTCTAAAGATTTTTTAACAGTGAAGTAGGTGTAGCAGAAATGTTATTAAAATGTTAAGCGTTAGTGTTGCTTATAACAGTTAGCATGTAAGCAGTTTACAGCGGGTACTAAAAGATACATAAATACGCTGTTGATATTCATAACCGAGTCTTTTTTCTGCACTCTCAACAATTGTTCAACTCCTTAAAGTCTCAGTTTACCACTCTTCAACACTCAAGTTCGATAAAACCTACTAAGATAAAAGTTTGATTTCAAATACTGTCCTGGGAGTGTACTGCAAACAGTTGCGTGTATTTCAAACTGTCACAACTTCAAAACTTGCAATCCGTTTGCTTCCACTTACAAGTTTATTTACTACATAATGTTCAGTATTCCCTGAGGTAAAATTTCTAAGCACTCACACACACACACACACACGTACTTACATAAATAATTACAAGTGTGCATTTGAAATGGAGAGAGAAGAAAAGTAAGAAAAATGTAGACAACGAGTCTCTAAATGTCTGAAATCTGATACTGAGCCAGTAAAGGTCCGATTAAAGAGACCGACACAGTCAGTGCGACTAAATGCCCCCTGCTGGGTGTGGCAGGGTGTGCCAGGGGTGCCTTTGAAAAGCCTGCAACAAGCCACAGGCCATAAACAAAAAAGGGAACACAGATGAAATATAAGAGTATTGTGGTTTTAAAAAAAAAACAGAGAAAAAAGAAATTTTGCCTCAACAGGCGAAGAAAATTGTCGAGACGAAGACAGAGACAGAGACAGGCAGATAGAAGGAGGAGGAGGGGCGGACTTGGCTGACATTCATTATGCTTACTTGCGGCTGGCTGGGCGCTGGGCTCGGCTCTCGGCTTGGCCAGAAGCTGACTGCAGTCTGGCCAACGGGGCGTATGAGCATATGAATAACGGTTTCCTGCAGGATTTAAAATTAACGCCACTCTCCTCTCTGTCTCTCTCGCTCTCTGACAGCAGGTTTACTGCATTTTTAATGCTTTTGTTTTTTGCATTTTGGCTTAATTAAGAAAACAACTGAATGCGGGCATTAAAAAAGACAGCGGCGCTGACGTTATGACGTTGAGACAGTCTGACAGTTCTTGCCCAGAATTGGCAGCTTCAAATTATGCACAAGTGCAATTATGCACTTTTCTTTTTAGACCTTGCACTTAATAGAGGTAAGGGGGTGTACAAGTTGTGTCGGAAAATAGGGGAATGTATTCATGAAGTATAGTATATAAAGCAGTGTCGACATGATAAACTTCGGCCTTCTTAGAATCTTGATAAGCCCATGAATCTCAGAGTCTGTTCTATTGATACAAAGTCTGGTAGAAAAATGCGTCTATACGTAAAGCCTTTCTATGATTTACATACACCTCTTTGAAGGCCTCTAAATCGCATCACTTAAGTACAAATTTAATAATCTAAAAAATATACACATAGGGTAAAGGTTTGAAGAATCCACATTAGGGATCGGGTTAGTATTCATAGCTTTAAAAAGAAATTAAATTTATGTACCCTTATAAGATTTTTTATAAGTACAGAGTCTCTTACAGTCGACCCGCTGCTCTTTACCCTTCTTCACTAGTTTTGTTTCCATTCTTTCTTTGATCATGCTAAGCAGGACACAACGGTTAATTGCAATTACCAAGCGTCTGAGGAAAATGCACGGAAAATTCCACTTACCAAAGGTAACGCCATTTGTTTGCTTTTCCTTGTCCTTCTCCTTATCGGTCTTTTCGCCGCCAAGCGGCTCCAGTTCGATGCCATCAGTGGTGGCCACTTTGTAGTCCCGTTTCGACATGTTGCCACAACAGAAGCCACAACATAACATCTGACCAAATTTATACGCTTGTGGCTTAAGCGGCGCCGTCTTGAAGCCGTTTGGGGATTGAGGGGAGCACCACACGCTCCAAAGGGAGGCGAAATTGGGGGATGTGGAAGGGTTGACTTATTGAGTTAACTCTAAGTGCTCAATGTACGCTTGGAAAATCACTTTTTTTCTCTCCCAGATATGTGTGTGTGTGGGTATTCAATAGAATGACGTTGTAAAGAACGACTAGATATGGGTGTTTGTGTGTGTAGACTGTAAGTCGGTGAGAACTAGCAGCAGAAGTAGAAGATCCTTGATTGTTGTCCTTGTTTGTTGGTTGTTGGTTGTTGGTTGGTTTCTTTTGTATAAATTGGTCCAGTTGCGGTTGTTTGACAAATATGTTTAGTTCTTGTGCGTAGAAACTGCAAGAAAAGCGCAAGAGCATAAATTAGTATGTTTTTTTTAGTACAAGCGAGTAGGCTAGACTGCAATATACTCATTAGTGCAGCAGTAAAAACTGATTTTTCATAAACCAAAACAAATCTTAATCACTTTCTGGAGTGCCCTTATTATTTAAACAATTTTTATGAGCACAGGGCGTAAAAGTCGTTCCGTTAAAGACATTTCTTTAAAGACTTATAAATTTATTATTTAATTATAACATATATTAAAAGTTTGTTAACATTTAGGCCATAAATAACTCTGTGTGTTTAGTTCTTAAAGTCCATAAAGTACATCATAAATTCAGCTTGCTTTTAGCAGCATAAAGTTACACAAAGGCTTCTATTCTCTACATAAAACACTTTTGTCAGTTATAAATCTTAAGTTGAAATGCACAAAAAATGTCAGCAGCTTTCAAGTAATTTGAATATCGGCAAAAATACAAAACTTTGGCAGAATTTTGATTTATTTGAATTGTGGCAAACAAAGGAAACTTGCCGAGGCAAGGAAAACCATGAAATGAGGAAGACAAGTAATAGTTTTTTGCGGCAAAAACTTTTAACAGTTATATGTGAATGTGCCCTGTTTGGACTGCAACTTTATGTTATATTTTATGAATTTTCTTCGTTTTTAGTTTTGTGTTTTTTTGTAACGTTGATGCCACAAAATGTGTCTGTGACCGCTGTTGCCAGTGTTGTTGTCACTTTGTGCCGGCGACGACATTGTTGAAAGCAAACAAAAAGAGGAACTTTAATAAGAGAGCACTCACCGCTCTTGAGCGGGTGTGCACCACCTCAATCCCCTCCGCTTACCACTCCTACCACTCTTGTCTTAGTTGTGGCACACTCTGGAGTGCGCTTTGTGTGACCAGCATGCAACATGGAGCAGAGAAAGGAGCAACGAGCGTTTGCAAATATAACAATGACAGTGCTGTGCATTCGATAGCCTTAAGGGGCACAGAAAATGTAAAATGAAGCTGACAGCGAGTGCACATGACAGCAATGTACCCTGTGTTAGTATCCTAGTATCCTTTACTCGATTTATTACTACAAGATTAGCATTCAATTTTAATGCTTTGACAGCTCCTCCTCTTACCTACTTATAACAAACTCATAACACCCACGTTACTGGGTATAAAAGTGCAAAATGCATGCCACAAACTTCGGGGGCAACAGCAATAATTGCAAAGATGAATTTACAAAGCGCACAACTGGGCGTATACGTTATGTCGGAAGTGGCGGAAGAGCAAGAAACGAAAGAAAGAAAGAAATCGAAAGAAAGAAGAAGCAGAAAATCGAAGAGGTGCGTCAACAGTTCAATGGCCAGCAAAAAACACCAAATGGAGCACAAGATGGAGTCAAAGTTGATTTTGGTTTTGCTTGCGGATTTGGATTTAGTCGAGCGTTAAGCACTCCAGAGTTTACCCAACAATACAGGCAACACTCGATACAAGAGTCGTCAGGCAGTAGGCGGTAAAGGCAATTGTTTGTGCTGTTTGTTAAAAGCGAACGTAATAAAGCACTTGGCCATTGCACTGTTAACCGGGCCAGCACTCTGCAAATGGCTAAAAAAGCCAGCTAACAGGCTAAAAAACAAAAGAAAACACTACTCAAATGTATAGCACAAACAAAGCTAGAAAAAAACACGAAATCAAAGACGAATTTTATATGCTCTGCAGGAGAATCAAAGCTGTTGGCAAGAGGTAAGCCGAAACTAAGTAAATTTAAGGTAGACAATTCCAATTAATACCCTATAAAGTTCGGGTAGTGTGAGTGCATAGGAAAATAAATTTAAAGAGAATTTTAAACACACTTCTAGATGAGGAGATGTACCTTTGTGGCTAATTCATAGAGTTTTTTAGTTAAAAATTGTACATTGTATACCCTTTAGTATAAACACAACAAGACTTTAAGGAAAGCGTAAAGAAAATTAAATAAAAAATAATATAAATATGAATAATATACTGGAGAAAAACAACTACAAACGACTACTAAGTAACCTTGTCAAATACTCTGTAAAAAGATAAAGAATGAGTAGACCACATATAATCAAAGTACATACAGAGTAAGTCCAATTATACCTATATAATCTTTTAAACAATAATTTGTTAGACTACCTCTATACCCTATAAAATCTGTTATCTAACAACAATCCACTTCAACTCCTTTAAAAAGCGCATATGCCCGTTTTTTAAAAAAGTTCCCATTTTCAAAACGGAATGCTTCGGCACAAGTTTGTTTTGGCCTGGCCATAAAGTGGCCGGAATTAATGGCAAAATGGCGTCAGCATGTTTTTGTTTTGCTTTTCGCTCGTTTTTTCTGTATGTTTTTTTGCTTTGTTTTCTGTTTATTTTTTTGCTTTTCTTTTTGCTTGTTGCGCCCATTGCACACAAACAAAAAGCGCTTGGCATTGAAGGCCAGGCAAAAGGACTTGGCCCAAAGGACAATGCAGCCAAAAATAGCCACCACTGCATATTTCCTTCTGTATCTAAATGGGTGTGTGTGTATGTGTGTGTGTGTTTCGTGTTTGAGTGTGTGTTTGTTTGGTGTATGCGACACGTGCACAAATTGTGCCCCAAAGTGTCATTTGTTATTTCACTTCCGGTCTGCCGCGACAGCTCCAAAAAGAAAATCACAAAACGTCAAAGCGGAAACTCGAACGTCCTAACAATTGATTGGTTTGACTTGCAAATACCCTGCAATTGAATTCGGCATTGTTATGGTAATGTTTAGCAGGCAGGCATTTATGAATTTTGTGATTTCTGAGCGAGTGCCCCCAAAAGTATGCTAGGACAATTTAGTTGGTGTTTTTTAAAGGGTGGAAAAATATTGAATTTCTGGGTCAGCGTAATTTGCCGTAAATTGACATGATTATGTATGTATGTTAGCTATATATTTATTAAGCCATATATATAATTATACAAGCAAGCGGTTTATAGGAATGCTTTTAAACAGAGACTTGAACAGAAAGAAATTCGGAGCTATCAAAATTACCCAAAATGTGGAACTATTCAAATTAAATTAAACTTAATTTATTTTAATACAATCACAATTTTCTACTAAAAATTTTAAATAAAAATACCTTTCTAATTAAACAAATTGAAATTGTCTTTGAACAATAAGCCATAGGATTATCATAAAGTAGTTGAAATATTGGGAAATATGCAAACAAATTTATTTAAAGTATAAAGTAAACTTTCTGTGTATTGAAATAAAACAACACATAAAAATCTACATAAGCTCTTAAAATACTTAAATATTTTAGCCTATGCGTTTAGCTTTTAACGACTGCAGCACAAAAGTGTAAAAATGTGTAATAAATTAAAAGCACTCTCCGGAGAGTTAATGCGACAGCAAATACATGTATGCAAACATGCTTTGGTCACTAGCGTGAAACTGTTGTACATGGTCAGATAGTGGCGTGCGCTTGTGTGCAATTACAATTTGCAATTTAATTAAAAAGTTTTTAGTAGCATGAAACAAGCTCATCAGGTGCATGCATTAAAGCTTTGTTGGGGCCGTTAAAAGCTTAAAAAGTTGCACCGAAACAGAATAACGGGATTTCGAAGGACATCAGGTGCAATTGCATTATTTGAAATCGAAGGCCAATTTGACAGATTCGATGACTGGCAAACTGATTCAATACACAGAGAGCTATTTACTCCCAAGTCCCTTAGCTAGTTACGTATGAATGTGTGTGTGAGTGTGTGGTCTCTCCCAGCTATTAGCTATTAGAGCTGGTGGGGAGAGGAAAGGTACGACCTCGAATTGGTTCCCGCCTGTGCTTCAACTACGCACTCTTTTTTACCCACTCTCTTACTGCTTCGCTCTGCCTGCCGTCCACACTCTCTTGCAGGTGTCACGTTTTTATTTTTAGCAGCAGCTAGTACTCCATTAAGAGCGGCAGAGGAAGAGGCGGAATCAGCGTTAGCGTTGGGGTTGGGGGTGAATATACACATAAAAGGGAACGGAATCTGTTTGATATGCATGTTTATGACCATGCAGAAGCGTGTTACACACAAACAAACACTTGCACACACACACAAACAAACGTCTTTAAATATTAATGCCCAACAATCGAAATAAATAATTAATGGACACACACACACACACCTACACGCGAAGAGTGTTTGCCTTTAGGGCTACCACGCTTCGTCTGTCTGTCTGTCTGTCTGTCTCAGCAACATGAATTAACTTGTTCACATTTCAAAGCCAAACATGATAAACACATTTGTCAATGCCATGGGCAGCAGCAAAGGCAAACATTTAATTTGTTGTACAATACAAAACACATTTAATCCTGCTATCAAAAGGAATTTCAATGATTTTTCTACATTGCTTACAGTTTTAGGCGCCAAGTCGATGTCTATATTATATAGTTAATCCTTGGATATGTTTGGGAAGCGGATGAATATGCGTTGTAGATTTCTTGATTCGGCACAATAGTAAACACAAAGCAAAGCGCGACGAAAACAATTATGAAAACTTTCTTTGTCTATGTGTTTTGGCAGCGCAAATGAAAGTTGTCGACAAAACGGTGATAATATAATATTTTTGTTTTTCTTTTTTGTTTCTTTTTCGTATGAGACACAAACGCGAACAAAATGCGACTATTTAGCACGAAGGATAAACTCGTTCTGCTCACCAAAGACGAATAGCAACGGGCAGCTGACCAAAATTCGTGGAGAGAGTTAAAGATGAAGAGAGAGCTTTTAATCTTAACTCTCGCGAAAGCTGCAAATAAAGCTTTTATGTAGTTCATCCTGTGTCAGAATTTGTGTGCAGTCAAATTCCAAGGAACACTGCACAAACAGTACGAGAGCGTAAGCAGCAGAGAGCAAGCGAGAGCGTCTAACACAAGTGAGAGAGAGATTTTCAGCGAAGCCGGTGGAATGAGGCAACCCAATCACCAAACACACCCCACAAAAACAAGAAAAAAAACATCATCTGCTAAGACACATATCAACAATGATTTTGTTTTGTTTCCTCTCCTTCTGTGAGTGCTGAAATACATAACGGTATATATGCTAGACAAACAAAATATAAGGGGTGTACAAAGACTTCTTGGGGTGTTGTTGGATGCTGCTGCTACTGCAAGTAAAGTGCGCTACTTCGACGGGTGCTTCAGAATACACAACGATCTCAATACCAAACTAACAATATATTTTAATACAATCAAAAAAACTATATAATCAATATTATTATTATAACACAAATATATATATAGCTTATCTATGCTTAAAGTTAACACTTACAAAGCTATTTGGCTTTAAAAATAAACTAAGAAATAATTATTGAAAATTTCAACTAAATAATAAATTTAAACATTAACATAACTGGTCTCATTTCATACGTAAATCAATCATTTCATTGCCCTCCATTTCCTGATTCCTGGGCGTGTCATCCAGCTCCAATAAATCTCCATCAAAACTGTACAATATTAAAGTTTAATTTAACTATTCGGCAAATTTTTAAATCAAGTTACTTACAATAATTTAAAATCGTGAATATCACACTCCATTTCCTCCGCACATTTAATGTAAAGAATTTTAAACGTGTCGGATTTTTTCATTGGAATTATTAACGGTTTTTTCCACTTATCTCCCTGAATTTTCAACTGGAATTTTTTGGGTCTCGAGAGAGGATTTGTATCCTCTTTGGTTTGCACTTTAGTTTTGCTTGATTTCATGGCACAGCCAGCTAAACATATAAATAAATAAATATATTAATTAAAAGTTTACAACTTTTTGATCAGAAACTCACTTAAAATGTGATAGATTTTGAGGCCTACATTGTCCGGCGATTCAGTTGGCGTTATAAACCGATCATCCATATTAATCACTATATCATCTATTGGCACTTTGTTGCGCTCTGAGATCTCTTTGAACATGTGTGAAAACTTTTGGTGCTGACGCAGTTTATACATTTGTATTTCACCGAGCCTTAAAGAAGGTTCAAACTTTTAGATCTCATGTTTTAAAAGACTTTAATTCAGACTTACCAGCTTAAATTGATGTCGATTTCGGGATTATCATCATCTTTAGACTGTATTGTGGATTTTTCCCTTTCAACTGGAGCTGAGCCCTCATCATCGGAATCCAAGTTTACCTATGGAAAGTTGCTCTTTAATATTTTAGTTATATAGAAGCTTGAGTTTACTTACGAAACCCTCGATGCGGGGCATTACAGCAGACACTAGATCTATGGAATCCAGCACTTGTGAGCGTGCCGCCAGCTCAGCCACTTCTTGACGAGTTCCTCTAGTTGCAGTAATGTTTAAAAAGTCGGTTATCTGTTGATTACCTCCTCTAGTTGTAGTTCTCCTAGGAGCTGTTGATTTTGGTGCTTTAGTCTTAGCTGCTGTTGCCTTTGGCGCTGTTGTCTTTGCCGTTACACTTGTTCTTGTCGATAATTTTTGCTTCTTTATTGGCGACGTGTGTGGCTGTGTCTCAATCTCTGCAGGTGCATTTCGACCGCCCAGGGAGGAGCGTGTACGTCTGGCAACAGGCATGTTGTCCAATGAGCCATCTGGTACATTATCTTTTACAGTTTTGGATTTGCGCTTGGCCTTGTTTTGCTCCATTTCGAAAATCATTTGCGAGACAGGTGACAGTTCACGAGTGGGAGGCGCCTGCGCTTCCTCTTTCTTGTCCTCTGCGTTTTGATTATTGTTTGCTTCGCCATCCTTGGCTGATCTTTTCTGTCTGCCAGCCCTGGCTTTGGGCTTTGGCTCTTTGACGACAGGTCGATTCACTTTGGGTACTGGTTTTCTAAGCTCTATGGGTAGTTCAATGAAGTCGTAATCTGTATCCTTTGTCTCCTTTTCCATGGGAAAATGCATTTTCTGCGGCACTGCTGCATTTGTAATAAATTTAACATTTTTCTCATAAAACACAATTTGATATACGCTTACCAATTGGCCGCTTTGTGGGCATATTGAAAATATCACAGTCATCGTCGGACATCTTAATACTCAATTTATTCTACTTATGTTTAATGGAATATTTAAACTTAAATAAAATTGTATGGAGTTCTGTTTACCAATGTACACAAATTTATTACCGCCAAAAGGAAAATTCAGAGACGCCGTAGAATGGAATGCGATGACTTATCGTTTACCGATAGACTTGTTGAACAGCTGTTTTTGCAAAACAGTGTGTGCACATGCTTTCGGCAACAGATGGTAACTTATCGTTGAGCTTGGCGGTCAAAACAGTGTATACACACCACTTTTAAACTTAGCGTTTTTTTGAAATGTAAAATCAGAGAAAATTTTTATTTTGTATAATAAGATTGTTCGACAATAAAGTACATAGTAAACTTAGTTTTTTAAAATTTCAACTTCATCCTTTATATATGGTATAGCCGGATCCAAGCCAAAATTCATTTTCATAATATCACAGAATACAGAGAGAAAAATAAAAGCATCCACAAAGTGATTGATTCGAATGAGTATAGTGCGATCCTTGGACTTATCAAGGCTGACAAGAGACTGTAGGACTAGTAAAATTCCAGCAGCCACCTAAATATATATAAAGAAATAAAGAAAAAATAAAGTAGTACAACGGTAAAATCAGTTTTATTTCTTAGAAATCTTACAAAATATAAATTAAACTGTTTACAAAATATGTGTTTAAATTCTAAATTTGGTGTCTAGTCTCTAGAACTACGGCATTTTAGCATGATGGTCGATGAGTCTAAGTGGTTGAGAGGAGTACTCGATGCCAAAACCGGAGATTATAACATTTACCACCGATATGACAAAGATAATCACCAATATAATATCATTCAATATTATTGCCGCTCTCTGATCTTGTTGTTTGTTAATATTCAAACTGCCGATGGCCACAAACAGAATTCCAACCGATAGCTGTCAAAAATCGAGATGGAAATTTGTATTTGAAAATAGCCTCATTGGATTTTAATTTTTAATTATTTTTTAATTTTTAAAATTTTTTTTTAATTAATGTCGTTTAATATTTGAAGCTGTGATGGCGGCAAACGCGTGTCAAAAGCCGAAATAAATAAATTCAGCATTGTTGTGAAGAATGCAAAACCCGTGCGCACATGATTGATCACATTGGCCGATTGATGGAACTCTGGCTGATGCATTCGGCAATCCCGCATTAAACTAAGTGAAAGACTTAGTAATCCCGCTAGTATCTGGGTTTAGTTTAAGGATACAATAACATAGCCTTTACTGGATCAATTAAAGTCAAAAGAATTGGGCGCATTCAGCAAGTAATTCAATCACAGCAGTGTTGTCAGTTTAACTACTTTACAGCTAGAGTTAGCAGTTTTATGGCAGATTTTGTAATGAAATTTATAAACAGAAATCTAGTTTTTAAGAAAGGGACTGCAGAAGCTTAAACTGTTGATTGTATTAAGTCAGACATAAAATTTAAAGTTGAAATCAATTTGAATTGAAATTTGAGTGTTTCACTATTGGAATTCAATAAGATTTAAAGCTAATTAAATCATACTTTTAGCTTTTATATTTTATTACGAAGTAAATAATATGTTTCTGGGAGTTTGTAGCGATTTTTAGCGACTTTCTTGTATCAATCTAGCCATTATAAATCTGACAACACTGATTAATTGGTAATGGCCAGTTACTACCAGCTGAATGAGTACAGCACCAATTAGTGCAATTCAGGCCAAATTCCAGGAGCCCTAAAAATGGCATGGGCCTGCTGCCGTCACTAGCATTTAATTATTGTTTTTTTTTCTTACATAAATAAATTTTCTTGATGATCAAATTTACCTGCTGAATGCCCCAAATAAATATTTTAATGATAATTACCTGCAACACTATAGACAGACTGATCAGTATTAACATTAGTTTATAGAACTGATGTTGTTCCCCGACTTGCAGTATATATTTAAGCTGAGATGCATTCGCCGTAAGCAGGGCTATATCCAGCATGCCCTGAGCTATGGTTTTCTTGGTCGCATACCGATTTGCATCCATCGCCTTCATCTAAAAAAGAAGCATTGAAAACAAGTTTAAACTATTTTTATATATTTGTCAAATGTTATACCATTATTTATTTTTTTCTTTGCTTGTGCTCTGTGCAAACTGCTCAGCTCTCGTCTTGGAATGACAATGACATTTTGCTGTTCATGTTTAGTGAAAATTTTAACTATTCTTATCTGTAAGTTACTGATAAACATCAGTGCAAACTATCAACAGAAACCAATTAGCTAAAAAGTCAACTGAAAACATTTGCCAATTCAGTGCAGTGTAATGGGAGCAAGGATGTTATAAATGTTATTAATTTTTAAAAAGAAAAAATTTTAAAATATTTAATTTTCAGCTCTGTGTCATACCTGCCATGCATTCTGCACAGTTTTCTATAGAAGAAACAAATGAGATGAAAAAACTATGCTACTAATTTTATTCAAAGATTATGATGTATGTAGGCTACAGTCGAGCTGCTCGACTTGTTAATGCCCAGTTTCCGTTTCATCTAAGCGCTTGTATTATTCACCGAAACTGAACTTTTAATAGTCTAAGGCAGTAGCATACCCTGTAGAAAGCTAATGCATACTTAATAAAAAAAGTTTTAATATGTAAAACATAAAATTTTTAATTAAAATGTAATAACTCTAAAATTAAAAAATAATAGAATTTATTCTAAAATGAATAAAATATTGAATTTTTTAATCTGTACAGACCATAAAAAAAAACTTAATCTCCACAACGCACTAATATACCTGCTTAACACTCATCTCCACCGGATACTGAGCATTTTTAATGACTACACTCAGAGAAATACATATGCATGATTTCCCATATTTAAATTGTAATTGTTTAAATTACAAAATCAATATAGCAAACACACGACTGTCAGGAATTACAAATGAATTCCCATAATACACACATCCGATGACAAAACAGACACAAAAGATATATAATATATACATTTCTGTATGTGAACAATTCAACAAGGTAAACATCTATCATTAAAGTGATATGACAAAATCAAAAAGTAAAGTAACGAAAAAGTTTGTTAAAATTGCCTGATTAAGTGCAGCAGAACAGGATTTGTGACAGGTTCAAGGTTAATTGCTACAACTAAATCATTAAAGCACAAAGATACAAGCTTAGTTAGTAATTTATTTAATGTCTTTAAGCATATTCGTACTTACCTCAGTTTCATTTGGCCGTTCTTCAATCTGAGCCATTGTGTATATTTGTAAATTGGTTCCAGGTCGTTGGGTTTACTCAGTTTATTTAAACAATTGCCCAAGTTTTGTGTGCAATTGTAGAATTTTATACATTTAATACAATTGTTATTGGTTGGAGCATTAATTTTGTTGGTCCGTTGTCATGGAGACGAAACAACCAAACGATTTAACAACTGAAAACAAACTAAAACCGAATGCGACCAAAGAGTGTGTGCGTCAGAACATTTTGGTAAAGAGCGTAATTAAATAAGAGCGCGAGAGTGCAGCAATAAGAGAGCGGCTCCAAGCAGTGCTTTGTTTGAGAGTGGGGGATTATGTGTGCGTTGCATATGCATGTGTGAGTGATGTGTCTATTGATTTTCCTTTGGTCTTATCTTTGTAGATCTTGCACATTTTTTGTTATTGTAATTGAGCTTGATGAGTGTAATTAAACAAGAGCGCGAGAGTGCGTTAGTGAGAGAGGGGCTCCAAGCTCTACTTCGTTCAGTAAGAGAGGCATGTGTGTTGCGTGTGCATGTGCATGTGTGTAGTGTCTATTGATTTTCCTTTTGTCTTATCTCTGTAGATCTTACTGCTCATTTGTTATTGTAATTATGTAGGTCTAACGTAAGCGCAGCAGCTTAAAATAAATTAATAGTTATTTTTGCTCCCCTCTGCTTTTGTGGTTGTCCTGCCTACGCTTGTACAGTGGAGAAAGTTAATAATTTTTACATTTGATAATCTCAATACTTTTTTCTTTTATTATTTTTATTTTATTTTCTATGCTGCGTAAGCAAATTTTCAATAAATAGCATTTTTCTTCTTTTAAATACTTTGCGCTTATTTATGCATACAACACATGCAAATTATTGTAGTTAATTGTGAGTTATCTCTGATTATTTCTGACGGGATATTTGTTTGTTAGCTGATAGAGATACAATGGATATAGTTACAGAGTTTGGGATTTCAAGCCTTTTACACAAATTAAATGTTTAAATGAATAAACAAACTAAAAAGTCTTTCTATGTACGGCACGCAAGCCTTCCTCTTCGAATTCCCGCTTCGAAACCCACATCTTCTTGAAGGTGTCCAGCGATGCCAGAATTGAGCCACCCATCCACGTGGAGTAGAGTCGTTCCTGTGGCGCTGCAATCTACACAAACTTAAATTTTAAGTACCCGTTCTCAAAGTGGTTAGTTTACTGGGTTACTTACTCTGATTTTCAGATCCTTTGCAGAGTGTTTTCGCAGCTCGGAGAGCAGACGATCACCGAAACCTTTGAAAAGCGTTGAGCCACCCGATAGCACAATGTTCTGATATAGCATTTTCCTGAGATCCATATCCGATTTCTCAATTGAGTACATTAGCACATCGTGTATGCCCTCGCACTCCTCGCCCAGCAGATCGGGTCGGAAGAGCACCTCGGGTGCACGGAAACGAGCCTGTCCAATTTCAAAGGTTTTGCCATCGGGCAGTTTATATGCAAACTTTTCAGTCTCGACGGCCTCTTCCTTCTGGGGATTGGTTGCCAGATAGCAGACCTTCTCCTTGATGGAGCGCACAATTTCAAATTCAGCTGTGGAGCGGAAATTGAAGCCCTCGCGGCGTATGAGTGTTTTCAGGTAGCGCGTGACGTCACGTCCGGCTATATCCACGCGCATAATACTGTGCGGCATGGCGAAACCTTCATAGATGGGCACCGCATGCGTCACACCATCACCAGAGTCCAGCACAACACCCGTAACGCGACCAGTGGCATAACTAAAAGGAAATTCAAATGAATTTTTCGAAAGAATCGAAATGGTATTAATAGGGAGTTCTTACAGACTGAGCACTGCCTGCATGGAGACAAACAGCGCTGGAGCATTGATGCTTTCGAAGAAGAATTCAGCGGCCTTTTCCCGATTACGACGTGGGTTCAGTGGCGCCTCCGTGAGCAACACTGGATGATCCTCCGTGAAAGTGGCTAGTTGTTCCTGCAAACAAAAGTCATATCGGTTATAAACCTGTTGATTGCTTTGTTTAGGTAGTGTCTACATACTTTACTGTATATGTAGCTCCATATGCGCTCCATGTCGTTCCAGTCGGTTACAATGCCGTGCTCCATGGGATACCGTATGCTGAGCAAGCCACGGTGCTCCTCTGCCTTGGGTCCCACAAAGATGTCGCCCTCCAGGGCACCAGCCATGACACGAACATGCTTTGGTCTGCCAATGCTACAAAGGGAAGACATTGAACAACTTGCCCGATTTGTGGCACTTAGTGGACTACTTACTAATTGGGAAACCTGCACTTTGGAATGTGCTCACCAGCAAAGCCGGCTTTGATCACACCGGAGCCCTAAAATTAAAAACATTTTATTTGTATATCATTTTAGCAGTCGTTTATAAATCAATTGTGTACTTTTTTTTTTTTATAGAAAAATTAAATAATTTTTAATAAAAATGGGCTCTAGAGATTGTCCCCAAGCAGACATGCTACAAGTGTCCAAGAGTTCGCGATGTCACCGCAAGGAAATCCTCAAGTTTGTTCCTCCAATTGGACTCACTTGCATCAACTATCGGGATCTGGGCGAGGTGGACTATTTCTATCTGGACTGTCAGAATCACAGGGATTATTATCGGGATGCAGTGAATAAACTGCATCGTCCCACGCTATTCTGTCAGTACCACGGCAAGTGCGGCATACGCAGGGATCGGGAACTTGAGGCTTTGGCCGAACCCGGGCGCTGGGTTAGAGAGTATCAGCCCGTCGTCTTTCCCTCTGAATACAGTCGTCGCATGAATCTGGACGGCATTATACGGATTGGTGCTCATTTCGCCAATACATCATCCGTTAACTTTAAGCGTTAGCACGAAATTACATGTCATGTTTATAGAGACTTCAAGTATTTAATAAACAAATGTTTCTCGAATTAGTCACTCTTTTTCTTCTTCACATTTAACTACATTGGAAAGTCGTGTGTGGACAAAGGGACGTGGTAGGGGTAGGGAACGGGCAATGGCAGCTTGGCTTATTCGTGTTAGTTGGTGATGTCACTTGCCATTACCAAAAACGTTCTTGGCTTTGTTTTGTACGGCCCTCGAATTTGTTGTTATTGCTGTTTTGTGCTTAAATCAAACTTACGTTATCTATGACCACAGGTTGATTGACTACGACATCATAAGGCTCCATTTTGTGCGTATATTAAAAAAGATTGCAAATTTTTCCTATTGAATCGCGGTGTCGTAGTAAGTGTGACCGCGTCGTGTATAAAATAAATACCAAATTACAGCATCAAACATATGGTAAATGGTGAACGTACCAAGCGGTGGAAATGTGGTATTTAAAACGACTCTGTTTAAGAAACCAGTATTGTTATGGTCAGCCATATATTTTTCAGGATAACCGGCAAAAAAAAAAAATACGATTCCTTAAAGAAATTGTGTGTGTCTTCATAAAATTAATTTTTATATCGCTTAATATTATACAATTAATTTATATAATTAATTTAATGCAAAGAACATGAAAATAACTGTTTGTATTTAAATCTGCTTAAGAGCCCGCCATTTGAACTCGTCTGTTCGTGTTAAGCAATTGCAGAAATAAGTGTTGTAAGCTGCCTGTGTGTTTGTGTTCATTTATTACAATGGCCGAAGCAACAAACAAACCAGAAAATAATAATGCTGATCTTAAGCCGCCTCCTGGACTCAAGTCCATAATAGATCACCTGATGTCTGTGTACCCAGATCAGCCCAATCCACTGCAGGTGACGACGCTACTCAAATACTGGCTGGGAGGCTCCGATCCGCTTGACTATATTAGCATGTACAGCAACAACGGACAGGGCGAAGGCGATTCGGAGCGAGTTCCTCCACATTGGCATTACATTAGCTTTGGCCTGAGTGACTTGCACGGCGATCAACGTGTACATCTGCAAGAGGAGCACTCCACACGTTCTGGCATGGGATTCGAGCTCACCTTTCGGTTGGCCAAAACCGAGGCAGAGCTGCGCCAGCAACGTGAGAATCCTGACAAGCCGATTAGGCCACCGACTTGGCCTGCAAATCTGTTGCAGTCGATTGCTCGCTATTGTTTCCAGACTGGAAATGGCCTGTGTTTTGGTGATAACATACCCTGGCGCAAGTGCTTGGATGGCGGCAACAGTTCGCGCATGAAGAGTCTGTTGGTGGCACAGGATCCGCAGTTGGGTTGTATAGAGACACCCTTGGGCACTGTGGACTTTTGCCAAATTGTTGGCGTCACCGAGGAGGAACTGGAGCAGGCTTCGCGCTGGAACGGTCGTGGTGTGCTTAACTTTCTGGCCAAGGATGTGCTAACCGGTGGCGATTGGCTGGTTACAAATATGCAACGCACCATGAGTGTCTTTGAGCTGTTTCCCGAGACACTGCTTAATCTCCAGGATGATCTAGAGAAACAGGGCTCCGATCTGGCCGGAGTTAATGCCGAGTTCACATTCAGGGAACTAAAGCAAACGAAAACAGTAAAGGAGGAGGTGGATTATCAGAGTCTGAACGACCGCTGTGCCAGCGAGGAGAACAATCGACAGTTGACGGAGTCACAGTTGAAGCGAGAGGAGCCCAGTTTTCCGCAATCCATGTCTATGAGCAGCAACTCGCTGCACAAATCGTGTCCACTCGACTATCAGCCCCAAGCGCCCGACTGCATTTCTCTCGATGGCATCGAAATCACACTCGCTCCCTATGCTGCCAAATATCTGTTGCTGGCCATTAAGGTAAGTTTTAAGCTCGTAATAGTGCTCTCTTAACCTCTGCTCCTTTTTTTTGCCTCTCTTAGGATCGCATACGTCATGGCAGACATTTTACATTTAAGGCTCAGCATTTGGCCTTGACGCTGGTGGCGGAGAGCGTTACCGGTTCGGCTGTGACTGTGAGCGAACCCTTTGGCGTGTTGGGCTATTGGATACAGGTGCTCATACCCAATGATCTGGTCTCACGCATGATGGAGGCCTTTCGTAATGCCCAATTGGATGGCAAGACGGAGCCCACACAGCGTTTGGAATTCGATTGGCCGGATAAACACTTTAAGCTAATTGTCGATCAGCCGCCAATTTGTCCACTGCCCACTGCAATGTCGATTGAGTCGGCGCCAGTGAACTAGCCCCTAGTTATCTTAGAGTATTATAAACTATGCATACTATATACACGTAAAATAATTGAATCTGAATCTTCCACTAACACGTAAGTTACAAATTTTACTAAAAAAATATATTTTATACAAAGTCGAAAATAATTTGCATTGTGTTTTTTGGCGGCGCCACAAAATTAAATTCTCGAGAATACACTTGAGTTGCGGGGTCAAAGCTTGTTGGAGTTGCAAGAAAGAACTTTGCGCCAACAGCGGATATCCTCACTTAATTGCATCAAGTGTTTCTCTCTCTCTCTTTCTCTTCCTCTCCCACACTTGTTGGACACTGCTGCAGTTCAGTTTCTAATTCTGCGAATTGAAATCAATTGGGCAGCATTTAATTGAGCACGTGATGCCCGTCTCTTTATAATGATTAAATGCATAACTTAAAGGAGTGCGTTGCTCTCTTTGCAGCACTCTCTTAGCATATCACCGGTTGTTTTCATGCACATCTTCGTTGGCGCTGCTACTGACGCTGACGCCGACATCGCCGCCGCCTTCACCGCCTTGATTGTTGCTGTTGTCGTTGCCAACGTTACCGTTGGATTTGCTCTGCTTTACTTTTGTTTACAGCTGAGCACCATGCGCTCGAGTCTCACGCAGTCGACGTCGCTGTCGGCGTTGACGTCGTCGTTCGATTAGGCGCCTTCGTCGCATAGAAGTGACAAATGTGTGGGTTTTTTTTTCGCAAAGAGCTCGTGGAAAATAATTGAATTATTTTTCATTCCGTTGCCGGCAACGCAAGCGGTCGGTCGTGTATTCGCGTGACGTGAACTATCAAAATCCAACGCGGACATTTTCTTTGTAATCTCTTACGCTCTCCCGTTTGACCATCAGAGGCGTAGTGCTGCCCCTTGGCAAAAAGGGATACTTGAATTAAAAACTACAAAAGGTATTCTAAACACCTCCAGCAAATGCAGCGCGTGCTTTTCTTCTTGTTTGCTCCAGTTGAAACTATTTCTGTGTGTTGCTTTGCTTTCAATTGCATAACCTTCGATTCATTCTTGCTTTTTTTGGGGTTGACCCTACGACGCCCCCGTGCGACACGTGCGTTATTTAGAAGCGCACTGATAATAACACTCAAGAGCGTGTTCAAAACTGAGTGTGAATTAAAAACAAAAATTCAGAAAACTACAGATTGTTTGTTTAAATTCGTCGCATTTTATTGTAAATTAGCTGCTGTCCCTCTCTTTCGCTATTTCTGTCTCTACTCTTTCTGCATATTTCTGCAATCTCTTCAGTATTTTGGTAATGCAATCCCAATGCTAATATGTTTACTTTTTGTTTTATGGTTTTTATCACTGAATAAATTGTCTTATTTCTGCTGACAATGTGGAACATATCACACCGTAAATATTTATTATATCAACAAAGTTATTTACTTATGTGTCTGTGCACTTTACATTTGCAAACACAGTTATTTGTAGTACTTTGCATACACCTCTGCCTGCGTGTGATAAGAACTAATTGCGGTCACTATTTCGCTGCGATTCTTTGATAACAGTTATGCGATTTAAATTCGCGCGAAATTAAATTGTCTGGGGAACAATTCAAAACAGGAGATTCGTACAAATTTTACTTCAAGAGCAGTTTATTTCTAAAGTGGTTAAGTTTATTTTGTATTGAAATTAAAATACATAAGATCATTCATTTAAAAGCATAATTTATGGTCTTTTGTGCTCTTTTCTGCAGAAATTGAAATGTTAAGGGACACCAATCTTACTCCTGCAATCAAAAGATTTCCTTAGTTTCAAGTTCAAAGGGTTGGCTTTGTAAAAAGCTCAACTTCGTTACTATTTCCATTTGGGCTGTGCGATGATCAGTGATCATTTCAGCCTGTTTTGTAAAAGACGGAAGCTTTTTGCGTAGGTGTGGATTACAATCAATTTCGAATACGTCAACAACTTTGTGGTATTTTTTTAAACAGCTCGTTTGTGGGTTTAGTTATTGTATTTCAAACATGACCAAACTTGTTTAATTAAAAGAAATATGTAATTATGCAACTATAGCAGTTAGATCAGCACCTCTATAGACGACTTAGAGCTCAGCTTAAATAATGTATAAAAATGGGAATTTTTTAAATTAAAGCGATCAAAATAAATGTAATTATAAAATGCATAATTTAAAATAAAGACGTCATTTTGATAGGCAGATAAAGAAGAGAGGGAAAAAGAACGAGAGAGGGGGGGACAAAGAGAGAGATTGGATTATATAGTAATCAATTTGAATTTTTTTAGAAACCGCACGAGCCGTCGTTTAATAGCAATGACCGAGCACGAACCTCTGGAGGAGACGAGGGGACAATCGAACGGTCGGATTGTGGGCAGCTTGGAACGTGCCAATGGACACGCCCCATTGGCTATTGGCGGGATAACAGCCAATGGCAAGACGTTATCAAATGGCACACACCAAACAGAACAGCAACAGGTAGAACAGCATATCGAGGCGCCCTGTTGTCGAGACATACACGGTAAGGAGCCACCCGATGGTGGTGCACGTGCCTGGTTGGTAATGGTCAGCGCATTCCTATGCAACGGTGTCATCTTTGGTCTAATCAACACCTATGGAGTATTGCACAAGCTGCTCACGGAGCGCCTGACAGCACAGGGTGACACAGAAGCCAACAGCAAAGCGGGTAAGTTCAATCAAAGCTTCTACTGACTCCTCACATATTTAATCAATCAACAAGTTGTCGCAGTTTGATTGATTTGGTTTGCTCTTAATCCGTCGAACGCTGCAACAAATTTGAATTGATTGTAATTATGTCAAAATGGACAAATCGGATTATATGGAAATTCGAACAGTTGTTTTGCTGATATGATAATCCCAGAGCACTTAGTATGTGTTTTAGTTGATTGTGTTTAGTACGTATGTACGCACAGTAAGTCAACTTACTATACATATTCATATATTTATTTGCGTGTGGGCAAATTAAGTGTTCAAGTTGATAAGAGAACTGTGAACTTATAGCCGGATTTCGGTTTATTAATCTCTCTCTATGAAACATGCATAAATTGAATGAATTTTAGTTAAAGTAAGCAGTCTTTTTTCGCATAAAAGCTCAGTAATTTAATAGTACTTTTTTTTAAATGGAAATTATCTGCGTCATGCACTTATTTATTTAAAACGTAGTAAATTTTTTTCAAAAAAGACATTTTTGTTTATATTGCATTTCTTTTTAATCATATTTGTAATTGGTTTCCTTTATATAATTTTTTTTTATCAAGCACAACATTTAAAACTGCAATCTTTTTCAATGATTCATTAATGCTTTCTATGATTCATTCAATGAGTTGTAAATAAATGGCTGTAATTTAAAGGCTAAACTATTTATAATCATTTTAAGTTTGCTTAAAAGATGCTAAAAATATTAAGAAATCTATACAAACTAATTCTAAAATATTAAAAATATTTTCAATTAAATTTTTTAATGACTCATCAATATTATCAATTTTAAATCTAACAGGTAAAAAACCTGCCAATTTTTGTATTCCCTTTATAAAACCTTATAAATATTTTCAAATATCTTTTCTTGCATATTATTAGTTTTGACTTGACTTAAAAATTAGTATTTGTACCCTTATTGAAATATTTTCAAATATCTTTTGTTACATTTGATAAGTTTTTAAGCTGTAAATTGATTCGCTTGCTCGAGTAACTGAGCAAACTTCAAATGCAATTTGCAAAGCATAAAAGACACACGATCCGGCGATATATTCCTGTGTTTCTTGGGTTCAATAAAACTTGTCACATGCATGATCTATGGCTTTTTCTTTATTTTCTCTCGGTGTATGTGAAAGCTATGTAACGGCAAAAGATGTCGACGTCAAGTGAATTAAATTGCTGAAAGTTTATTGGATCACAAAACGTTATTCAACACGGCGACGAAGCAATGACGATGTCAAAAGTCGCTGGAGTCGATGAGAGTTCTCAAACTGGAGAATCGAGAACTGAACTTGGAATTGAGATGGAATATGAAATTGAAATTGAACATAAGCAAAAGGTCGAGCTGCAGCGAATAAATTTGCGTGCAAAAAAAGTACACAAATAAAATGTTTGGTCTGAACTGAAAGCAGTGGGACTACACTGTGAGAAACAAATAGTTTCTGACAAACAAGTGCAAGTGAACTCGAGTTGAGTGTTTGAAAAGGAAATTTGTTTAAATGCCTGCCTTTGTGTAGCTAAAAAGTGCTTGACATTTTCTCTCAGTGTATGCGTGTGAATCTTGCCAGTTATGAAGCCAGCTCCAGTGCTTAAATGATGACGTCGATAAAGTTCAACTGATTTAAGACCGTTTGTCAAGGTTCAGTCTTTTGTCGAGCTGTGTAGCTTTGTAGCTGTCTTGACATGAAAGATTGCGCATACGCCGCGTTATCGTTGAGGCATTGGGAACAGCGTGAACGGGTCTTGGACACTATTTTTTTTTTGAAAGAAGAACGGCCAAAAGACAAAAGCCGCGAGCAAAAGACGCCAAAGCATAATAATGACACAATTGCGCATGCCGCATGCCATATGCCTCATGCTGCCGTATGCCACATGCCACTGACCTAGTTACTTAGACAGGCGTTAGCTTGACATCGGAAGCCCTGCAAGTGCCCCGTCGCTTGACAGCGATCTTTCTTCTGGCTCAAACTACTACTAACGGTTTGAGACGGTTGACTGGTATTAGTTCCGCCATATGATTAAAGCTTCACGTAATCCGAATCCCAATCCACGCCCGACTCGCAGACGTGTGCCTTATTAAGCACCAAATAGATAGTCAAACATTCAGAAAATATCTGGTATTTAGGCGTATCAATTGACTTGGCTTAGCTCTAATAACACAGCTAGTTTAAAGCCTTAGTGGCTTAGTCACACTCAAAGTTGAATATTTATAATCCACTTAGAACTAAAGACGATTTAAGTTGAAACTTTTTAAACTAAAAGGATTAATTTAATCTATAGCTACAATTATATTCAATTTGTGACAGTTTGTGACAGTTATAAAATGACTTAATAATAATTAAACTTAATAAATGAATAGTTCAATTAGTTTTATGTTGTAATTTTGAGAATTGGCAAGCAAAAAGTTGATGTAATGCCGCCTTTACTTTGCATCACACTTCCGTGTTTGCTGTTATACCCTTTAAAAAAGGCTAAAGAAAGGGTATGATCATTCTAAATAATTTCATATTATGCACAAGGCGATGATTTAGTTAGAAATTGCTTAGCAACTAAGTCTAAAATTGGTTAACCAATTTATTAATTGATTATTTCAAACTACTTAGTCTATTTAATAATATACCTTTTGTTGTTTACAGAGCATTGCTTAGTCGACTACTGTCGGCAGTTGTCTGCTTAAAACTATTTTTTATAGACCTTTGGCAAAGTTTCAGCAAAAATCATTTGTTTGGGTATTACCTAATATGCAATTCTTAGGCTCGCTCTCTTATGTGCTTGCGCTCTCTTGTTCTGTTGTGCTCTCTCGGCGCTCTTACAACTCAATTGCATGCGTAGGTGTCTGTGTGTGTGTGTGACGCTCTGGCTGCGGTTGTTGCCGTTACCGGTTGTGGCATTGACATTGAATGTTTGCTCTCTTCACATTGCACTGTCTCTCTCCTCTCCCCCACCAATTGCCATGGCTGCCGAAATTGCATGAATTGTTATGCTGAAATGCAAGCGCGGGAGAGTGGGCGAGTGAGAGCAGGAAAGAGAACGAGCGCTGTGCACGTTTCTGGGTATTGATTACAATGAGTGCTTAAAGTATTGCGAACATGAATGTGGGTCAAGTCTAATTTTAGGATTAATGAGCTCAGACGATAAAAAAAACTCATTTCTCTCAAAAATGAGTGAAAACTAATAACTGCAGGGCTATCAAATCGTATTACACACTGTACTTATGTGTGGTAAAGTTGGTGCCGTCATTTCGCTGATCTTTTGAGCTAATTTTCCCAGAGTGACAGCTGCTTGACTTAATACGGATTTATTAATTACTTATTTGCCTATTTGCCTATGCATTTATTACATGTTATCATCATCACAGTTTACTGTCATTTACCGAACGCTTATCAAAACTGGGTCGATGCTTGTCCAACGATTCGCAGCGAACAAAGAATTAACCCAAATCTGTCAGTTAAAAGTTATTTACATTTCGCATTTCACATTTAATTTAAAATCAGTAATAATATAATAATGAAAGTATTTATTTAACGCATAAATGCACTGGAAAATCATGCGGAAAAATGCTGTAAAGGACTTTAAGCTCTGTGTATGTGGGGATCAGCTTAAAGATACCCCTTAGCTAGCCTTGAGATACAACACAATTTCTAAAGGTTTTTTTTTAAAGTTAATGAAGTTTTCTTCAACTTTCACACGCGTTATCCTAAAGCTAACACGCCTTCCCTTCTTATACAGGGTATCTATCAACTTTCCCCACTTATAACTGAAACTTAAGCCCATGAATCAGCCGATCGTGCAATGCTTGTAAATTACTCAATCGTATTAGATATATTTAATAAAAACAAAACGTTTCTTTGGCGGCATTTCAACTGCTTCCAGCTTCAGCTGACGAATCGACTCGATTCCCGAGGCAGACGCTGGAAAAATTAGTTCAATTCACAATTAACCGCAAAGTCGAGTGTGATGCGATTTGCCACATTTTGCAGCTGCCACCTAGAGTGGCAGTAACAATGTTCCAGACTTTAGCCTAGTTTGAGCTAGGAGCCAAGAGCTTATTGTTTTATGAGCTGGAAATTGGGCACACAACCGTCGAGCAACTCTTAATAATTTAATTTCCCCTCTGTTATGCAGCTCTTGTTGGCTCCTTGGCCATTGGCACTACCTTCTTTCTGTCCCCCGTCGCCGGTGTGCTGACGGATAAGATTGGTCTCCGTCTGACCACTTTTACGGGTGGCATGATTGCAGCCGGTGGTTTGCTGCTCTCCTCCTTCTGTGCGGATAACATAAGCGCACTGTACTTTACATATGGCATTATGTTTGGACTGGGCGGTGCCTTGGCCTATACGCCCACGCTGGCCATATTGGGGCACTACTTCAAGCGTTATCTGGGCAAAGTAAGCGGATTTGTGACTGCGGGTTCCAGTGTCTTTACGGTCATTTTGCCACCTGGTCTGGACTGGCTGCTGGGCAGTTACGGTCTCGAAGCGACTCTAAGAGTAAGTGGGTAGGAGTAAACTGGCTTTAATTTCTAACATTTCCCTTTTTTCTGTTATAGATTATGAGTCTGATGTCGTCATTCATTATAGTCTGCTCGTTTGTCTACAAGCCACTGCATTTTCCCCAGGAATCGCCCAGCAAGAAGAAGAACGGTCGCTCACGTTTCAATGTCTTTCTGCGTTCCATTGTGAATGTGGATATCTGGAAGAAGAAGCGCTATGTGATCTGGGCTCTGTGTGTGCCCTTGGCGCTCTTTGGTTACTTTGTGCCCTACGTGCACATGATGAAGTTCGTGGAGACCTCGTTCCCTGGCAAAGACGTCAACCTGCCTGTCATGAGCATCGGCATTACGTCCGGCATAGGGCGTTTAATATTCGGTGTGATTGCGGATATGCCCGGTGTGAATCGCATGTATCTGCAGCAGCTATCCCTGGTCTGCATTGGTCTTGTTACGCTGCTGCTGCCCTTGACCAACTCGTATGTGGTGCTCGTCTCCTTTGCCCTTATTATGGGTCTCTTCGATGGCTGCTTCATCTCGCTGCTCGGCCCGATTGCCTATGAGATTTGCGGCGCTTCAGGCGCTACTCAGGCCATTGGTTTCCTTTTGGGTCTCTGCTCACTGCCACTAACAATTGGTCCACCAGTTGCAGGCATGATCTTTGAGAGAACTGGCTCGTACACAATGCCACTCATATTGGCGGGAATTCCGCCGCTTATTGGCTCCTCCCTGCTCTTCCTGATGCGCTGTGTTCGCGATGATTCCGGCGGCTTGATTTCAAATGGAATTTCATCACGGCAGAATGGAGACATTGAGACCTCCACAAATGGCACATATCGCATGAATGGTAAGTGAATCTATTTGATTGATTGGTTACTAAACTTCTTGATAATTTGTTTACTTGACTGATTGATCGGGTATTGATGTAACTGATTATCTCCAGAGAGTTTACAAACAAGCGATTTGCTGTTTAACCTGATTAGATTACCTGATAGATGAGCTTTTAATTATTAGAGTGATTTATTCACTTAATCTATGTGTCTAAATTATTCAGAAAGAGTTTAACCTTTAAGCCTACTTATTGTGTGAATTTTAATCCTATTTTTCTGTAATCCCATTCAGCTGTAAAGTCCAGCGAACCGCTTATAGAAAATGGAGTCAAAGGTTCGTTATCCAATGGACATGCGCTCACAAATGGTTCAGCAACTGGTTCGATATAGTTTAAATTTAAATTAAGTAATACTTTGACTAACCTTTACCCTTTCTTTAGCTGTGAAATCCACTGCACCACTGATGGGCACAACGGCCAATGGAAATGGATCTATGGCAAATGGACTGAGGTCAAATGGATTTGGCGGCTCAACAACTGGTTCGTACACTGAGTCATTAATGCAATCAGAACGCTTTTGTAGTATTACTGCCTGCTGTGCTCCAGACGCTTGTGTTCATCCTAGTAGCTCAAATTTGACTAACACTCGATTATCATCTCACACAGCTTTGCTTGACTATAGTTCGAAATCTAGCGTTATACCGCTAAATGGTGCTAAACAACGACACTACAAGTATTCTATATTTTAAACCATAAACTAGCCTAAGTCTAAAATTCAAATCATTTCTATAATTTTCGAATCCCAGCACAAAAATTCTATCTCCTTAATAAAATTGGTATTTTTAGCTATTAATTTTCAGCTTCATTTATTTACAGATTAATCACTTCATCATCATTGCATTCGAATACATTTATGCTTAAAAATAATCAAACGAAATAGTTTTAATTGCACTATTATTAACTTAAGTATTTGTTATGAATTTAAGTGCTTTGCAGACTTGGGAATGCACCCAAAGAGCTTTTTTGTAAATAATATTAATTACGCCTAATTTATTGTTAATTGCCGCACATTTATTTCTGTATATTTATTATAGATATGCACATATTGTAGATATGCATGGTACAAGTATTTGCATTTAATAAACAAAACGTAAATTTATTAATTAACATTTATTACCATGTAAATCTTTCAGAAACTCTCACCGACAGGCCAGGAACCTAAAAAAAAGTCGCTGTCGTCTACTAACTCAAAATTCCACACACAAAAAAAACTTTATCATTAAAAGATCAGACATTTTTTTTTATTTTGATTTTTAAAATCAATAATCATATCGCTATAAATTTATATACATATAAAAATAATATCCTAGCGCATAAAGAAAGGTGTTCATTTTGATTACTCAATGTACAAATTATGAATATCAACCCTTCGATGGAGAGACTTGATGTACTTGATTGTACAGTTCGTAATACTTATTTTTCATAAATGTATACTATAGGTTAAGACAAATTTTAAATAAATCAAATATCTATAAAAAAACGAATAAAGTATAATTTTTCTTTAAATATTAAAAAATAAAAAATAAATTTATATCTCCAGAGGCAAATATAAAAGTTACACTCTTTGGAGCACCCTGTAAATCATGCAAAATAATTCGCAAGTAGCGTAAAATAATCAAAAATCGTAATATATAAATATTTCTGCGAATGAATTTATTTAAAAATTAAATATAAGTTATAAATTGTTAATTAACATATTTGCTACGTGAATGGAATGCATGAAATTCAAGTAAAAATACTATGACGTTTTAGCCTATTTAGCTGGTTACTGTTAGCCCTTCCGACTAATTAGTACACTTTGTATGCAGTCTATGTTTGTTAACACACATTAAAATACACATATGATACCTCAAATTTATTGATTCAAGCTTTGTAGCTTTGTGGCTCACTGACTGCACAACCGTTTTGAACAAGTCAAAAAGTCGTCAATACGTCCGGCATATAAAAGCCCAGTAGGCTCAAATCTATTAAACTATTTGATTGTCGCGATTTCAAACGTTCGGTTCGGTTCGGAAGTAAATTTGTTTTTTCCGCTTACTCCTTTAAGGCGCAAACGTTTTGCTTTTCAGCCATGTTAACATGGCAGTTATGGTGCATTCTCGCTGGCGTTTTGTGGATTTATTATCTATGGTCTCGTCGGCGTTTCTATCTGTTAACATTGCAGCTGCCAGGCCCATTGGGCTTTCCCATACTAGGCATGGCACACAAACTGGCCAGAAGAGATCGTATGTGTTAAGTGACTTAGTTTTGAAGTGTGTGGCGATTAATAAAATTTTCTACTACGTAACAAATAGGAGTGCTGTTGGAATTCGGTAGTTATTTAGAAAAACTTGGCCCCATACTGTTCTCTTGGCTTGGTCCTTTGCCTTTCTTGATTGTGGCCGATCCTCAACTGATACAGGATATTTTAACTTCACCGCATTGCGTTAACAAGGGTGTTATCTACAAGGCAATCGATGATGGCGTTGGCTCTGGATTATTTAGCATGCCAGGCAGGTGGACCTGACGACGTGAATTTTGTGTTGGTCAAAAGTGAAACGTGTGTGGATAAAGCTTTAAAGTGAAAGATTATACTGCAAAAAGTGATCAATAATTTAATAAAACAAACAAGCTTGAAAATTTACGATTTTTGAGTGAAATTTGGTTTGGAAAAAAGACTGTTTAACCAACTATGAGCATTCCATGCAGCTACACGCGTTTAAATCAGTTTTGATCAGCACTAAAACTTTTATGTAAAACTCTTCCCTATGTAAAAAATCCCTTCTTACATAGATCCCGGTTGGAGTATACATCGTAAATTTCTGAATCCGGCTTTTGGACGCCAAGTGCTGCTCAGCTTTCTGCCCATATTCAACACGGAGACGGCTTCGCTGCTCAAAACAATGGACACCTTGGTGGATGGTAAGGGCAAGGACTTGATGTCTGTGCTACAAAACTTTACACTATGTGTGGCAACTCGTGAGTGTTATAAACTGATGCCTTTAGAGAAATATCTCAATTAATTTCTCTACAGAAACTACAATGGGCACTGATGTCAGAGAAATGGAAAATGTTAAAAACAAGCAGCTGCTTGGGGATTACCAAAGGTATTTATCCAATATGGATTTGGATTGATTGAATGCAATTGCTATGCGTTAATAGGGTACTGGAAACCATGACAGACATTGCCTTCTCACCTTGGCTATTTAGTAAAAAAATACGTGAACTTTTGGGCAGGGAGGAGCAGTACTCGAAATCCTTATCGGAAATTAATGGTTTTATAAGAAAGGTAAGAATTTAGTTCTAAAGTTAGTCAATTAATAATCGTCTAAATCTTGCAGCTTATACAACAAAAATTGTCGGAAAGAAGTACTAAGGATAACAGTTCTTCAACACAGGATAAAAATCTGGTAGTGAATATAGCCCTCAATTTGATGGATCGTCAAATTTTCAGCATGAAGAATGTGGAAGATGAATCGAATGTGATTCTCTTTGGAGCCTTTGAAACTACGGCCAATACCGTGGCTTATACACTAATACTGCTCTCTATGTTTCCCGAGTACCAAGAAAAAGCTTTCGAGGAGATAGTCGAACTGTTTCCCATCGCTGGCGACTTTGAGGTTAGCTACGAAGATACTACAAGATTGGTTTACCTTGATCGCATACTGAGTGAATCGATGAGAGTTATGGCTCCGGTGCCCATTGTATCACGTCAAACGATGGACGATGTGAGATTATCGAATGGAGTTGTCATTCCTAAAGGTGTGCAAATCGCCATCGACATCTTTCACCTGCATCGCAGCAAGAAGATCTGGGGAGACGATGCGGAAACTTTTAATCCAGAGCATATGACTCAGGAGCGGCATCCATATGCATTTATACCCTTTACGAAGGGTATACGCAATTGCATAGGTGGCGTATTATTTAATTATTTATTTACTTCTTCGTTATATTAATGAGTTCATGCCAATTTTAGGTTGGAGATATGCTTTACTTTCAGCTAAAGTAACTTTGGCCAAGTTAATCAGGAATTACAGATTTTCTACCAGCTTTAAGTTTGAAGATCTGTACTTTGTCGAGGACGTTACCATTAAACTAAAAACAGTGCCATTATTGGAAATACAACGACGAATTTAAATTTTTTGTTTGAAGCTTTTTTTTTACCATTTGCTTAAATCATTTATTTTTACTGTTGTTGTACGCAATTTATTGGCTAATACATAATTGATATTTAAAATATAAATGACTTTTAAGTACAATTTATTGTTTTGTTTGCTTTCTCTTTTACATTTTGTCTTGTCGGTTACATGACTGTTTAAATTGTTTTGAGCGCAAACGATTTCAAAATGCAACCCTGCGTTTTCGATAGTATCGATAGCTACCAATGTTAGAACAGCTGTTAATAACATAACAGCGCAATGTTGAGCGCCGACTTTTAGTTGTGTTTTAAGATTGCCGCAATGTCGTTGACAGATGTGTTGGAATTTAATAAATCGGAGCTTTTTGCAAAAATACGCAATGGTTTACCAATTGTGCCACAAACTCAAAATCTACTTGACTGCAAGGATGATCTGCTTTATGGCTGGGACTCCAACGAATCGTGTTTGCTGGTAACAAATTGGCGCGCAGCGTTGCTTGAACCAGAACCCAAGCGTGCCAATGGCCGCTATCAGACGCTAATACCGTCCAATACAGTTGGACTGCATGTGGATCGTGTGCTGGTGTCGAATGAAGGTTCGTTGGTGGCGCTGAGTGGATCCCAGGGTGTCTCTATATTGGAGGTGCCGCGTCGCAGTGGCCCCGATGGTAATTTCATGGATGGCAAGCCAAAAATCACGTGTCGCACATATTCCCTGGACGCTCTGCTGTTCCAAAACAATCCACATCTGGAAGTACGTCAGCTGCGTTGGCATCCGGATTCAGTGTCCGACTCGACGCTGCTGGTGCTGCTCTCCAACAATACTATCCGTGTGTACAATCACACTAAGCTGCGTCATGTGTGGAAAGTGGGACCACATACGTCAAAACCCAGCGCGAACTCATCTCTGTCAGATTTTGGTGAAATCTCTGTGGACTTTGACATAGCCCCAGCGGTCAAGTCGCGCAGCGCTGACAACAATGAAACAAACGCCAGCAGTTTGAACCAAAGCAACACAACCATGGTAGCTGCCAAAGCCAGGAAAGAGAAGGTTGAGTGGCCCATTGTAATACTGCGTCAGAATGGCAACATTTATATAATGTTGGCTGGCATCGATTCGGAGGTAACACGTCTACAGGGACCCATAACAATGACACCACAGACCAGTGCCAATTACGGACTGGAGTCGTGTGCTCTACTCATTATACCATCGTTGCCACCAACTGTGGTCATTGCTGAGTCAACAGGAAAGCTACATCATGCTCTGCTGCTGGAGGCGGAGTCTGCAGAGCGTTCCTTCAATGAAGTGGATGATTGTTTGCTCATCGAGCCATCCGAGTGGACCATACATGTAACAGAGACTGTGGAACTGGAGCTGGGCCTGTCGACTGGCACCGCTAGCAACTACAATTGTCCCATACATCTAAAACGTGATCTGATTAATGAGATGCGTTACTTTGCCTACCACAATGCCGGATTGCACATTGTGAGCGTTAACTTTATAGCTGAATTGCAGCGTTTTCTGGACAGCCAAGCCGAGGACAATCAGTTGGCCCTGTCTACACCATCCACGGCTGAGTACATACTGTGCACCAAATTCGATTCAAGCGATCGCACAAATGCCGTCTTTGGCATCGCTTTGCTGCAAATGCCCGCCGGACTAGTGCTGCTGCTGAGCAGCGGACAGGTTATCAGTCTCAAGCTGGTCATCGATGCCCAGTTGTTGATAACACCCAAGGATCAAATGCTACGCTCGGCAACGAACGCTGCACGGAATCAGGAGGGCATGGGTCCATCCTTTGTGGACACCATCAAGGCATTGCTCCAACGTAGTGTCAGTCAGCCTATACTGGCCGATAAGTTAGCTTCTCCCTCCGCTCACGAGCGCTACGAGTTGCTGAATCAGGCCATCGAAGTGCTGCGATCTCAGTATCTGAAGCGGCACGAGTTGGTTCGTGCCGAGTTCGCCAAACGCATCAATTGTATTAAGCTGCAGAAACAGCAGCAACTGGACGAGATCAAGAGTCTGGAGAAGGATCGAGAAGTCATTAGGGAACATGCGCACAAACTGGCCGAACGTTTTGAGGAGATTAGCGAGAACCAAGATGTACTCGTTCGTCGTTGCCAGAAGCTGATGCAGCAGGCCAACACGACGTTGCCCAATAATGTGGTCGCTGAGCGTGAATTTGCACTCGAGGTGGCGCGCATCAACAAGGCCACCAAAACATTGGCAGCTGATTTGGATACGGCCAAGAAAACATCGAACAAACAGCGCTATCACATTGCCAAGTCTCAGGAGAATGGCAAAATCAAAACCTATGAATTGCCGGAGAAACAACATCGCACAATCACCGAAATCCTCACACAGTTGTCCAGCGAAATCGATCGGCAGATCACCGATGTCAAGCGTATCAATAAGATTTTGGGCATATAATTAATATGCTTAATCATTAATGTCTCTGTTATTAAAAACTACATTCATAATACAATCATTTTGCATTTTGTCGAAACTAAAAGCAATTCAATTGTGTTTGTTTATAATCTTTTGGATGAGCTTGCGATTTTTAGCCTTAAGCTAAGTTTAGAAATCGACTGTAAACAAAATGTTGAGATGAGCTTAGATGACGACAATTGTGCTGAGCTAAGCAAATGACAATGCACATGTAGCAAAGATAGTTTGATTAAGGTATACCCTGTACTGAAAAACACTTTAAAGTCGTTTTAAAAATTGAGTTTGATTTGGAATTCTGTATTTAAGCTGATTTGTATATATCACAACAGCTAATGCTGAACTGTAACATGTTTTTGGAGCTACAAGCAGCTTAGCTTAAACTAAATATGAGGTAGGATAAGTCTTAATCTCTGTTGTTTAATAAGAGATGGATGTAGTGTTTTGAAACCTCGAAAAACTATAGAACTTAAACTCGTGCCGACTAAAGACAAATCGATACATAAGCTTTATAGTATACCTTATAGCCATTGAACTTATTTCCCTATGCAAACAAATTAGGTATTCGCATAGTCAATGAGTTTTGAATGCTTATGTAGTCGAAACTCGAGACTTGCGAATCGGGAATTGCGTTTTTTAGTCGTTTCAGTCGCATGTTTTCAGTTGTAATTTTAACTTAAAGAGCAGAACTTGGATAATGGCATTATTATTACTGAACCGATTATCAATATTCTGTACACAATTATCAAATTATATAAAGACCAACTCACCATTTGTGATTGAAGCTCTGATGGTCTCGTTGTGCTTTGGCGCCATTATCAGCAGATACGTATTGATGACGTAATCAAATGCTTAAGTTATAGTTCAAAATGTAAATAATAAAAATGAAGAAAACAAAAGGCAAAAAGAATTTCTCTAAATAGAACTAGTAAGTGTATTTTGTGTTTGCAACTTAAGCTTTAGGTTTCTCGATCAAGTGTATATAGAAAGCTGGATTCTGAACCAAGGACATCTCCTTGAAGTCGCCGTAGAGCTTGTGTTTCGCCTGTTTGCCAAAGATCTCACCAAGGATTTCGGTGAAGCGTTTCAGCTCATGGGGATAGTAGGAGAGACGGAACTCGCTGGCCAACTTGTTGCCCTCGATCTGATAGTCCATGGAGACCAGACTGGGTTTGCCGCAGTAGAACAGAACGGAAGTTTTGATATCCGCTGTGTGGCTCGTCTAAAAAAAAACAAAATAAGAAAGCGTTTTAAAATTAGCATGGTAAGTATATAAGAGCTAGCACGACTGCATATATACCCTGTGTTGGTACACAGCGTTACAAAAAATTAATGTTATTTTGTGTGGACACTTGGCCATAACTTTTAGATATATAACCCGATAAAACTAACAGATTAATTGAGAAGAATTCAGTAGCTTTTAAAGAGTTTCCGTTTTGAAATACATGTTTTAAATTGCCGATTGTGTACATGAGGGTCTTGGTATCCCTAAAATCTAAGAAGCCTGAGCTGGCAGGACATAAAAAGAATCCATATACAAAATTTAGTGAAACTAGCTGTTACCATCTCTGAGATCCCTTCGTTTAACCGGATGTATAAGCGAATACGGTACAAATATTTGATATTCCTCTCTCTTTGCCTGTTGCATACTTTTAACAAACTTGTTATACCCTCTACACTGGCTATGCTAGTGATAACTAATTGTGCAAGTCATAGAAAATACTTATACGCTCGTGCCACCAAAAAACAAGATTAAAATTATGACGTGATCCGAGAGTTGTGGGATGTGGCTTGCGAGGAGATGTGAGAGATGCATACAGCATACAAAGTATGTGTTATCAGTGAGATGAAAAGTGTAATTTAATCGTTTTTAATTAGAGTGAATTAAAAATAGTTTGATTCACTTACGTTATAGTAAATGCTTTTGGCTGGTGTGGCGCCAGTCTCCAGAATATTGTCGTAGTTGCGGTGATCGATCAACAGAATGCCGCCTGGCTTGAGGCACTTCTCAAAGTTCTTGATGGCCTGCTTGTGTTCACGTTGATCTCCCGTGGAGTCCATCAAATGGGCAAAGGAGTTGCCCAGGCAGATGACGGCATCAAAGCCGGTCTTGATCTGGTTCTCCAAGTCGCTGTACAAAGTCAGCCAATTGGCCTCCTCAATAGCTGGATGAAGAGTTGGGTGAGCTAAGAACTTGATCAAGTTTGCCAGGAGTACTTACTCCAGTTGTCGAAGGCACTTTCCTTGCGACGATTCCAGCGCTCCTTCAATGCGTATTTCAACATTTTGTCGGATGCATCAACGGAAACCACCTCGAAGCCCTCCTCCAGCAACATAATCGAGTCGACTCTAAAAGGGGTACTCAGATATGAGATGACGTGGGGAGGGTTATTCTTTGAGACTTACCCTGTGCCACATGCCACATCGAGGATGCGCTTGCAGCCCTTTTCGCGCAGCAGAGCGACCAAAAAGTTCTTGTAGTTGTCCGTACGTGAGTTTTTGTCACCGATGAAAATCTCCCAGACTTTGGCAGCCTTACCATCGGCATACTGATCCCTCACTCCTTCGGCGGAAATACCTTCCGATCGGGTCACGAACACACTATCAGCGGAGGTTGTCATCTCGACGGCAGTTTCAATTGGAATAAACTTTTCAAGCGAATCCACTTACCATTAAGTCTTAAATCAACAACAGCTGGTAGTAACGCACACACACGCATATAAACACACACATAGGTATTTTCACCGTAATCTTATCACTATCCGCCCATTTTGACCCATGGGCTGGGCACGGAGCACCTAGATCAGAGGAATGGAGGGGATCGTATAAAACCATTGAATGCTCAACAGCGCCAACATCTGCTTCAAATGTACACGTTTTCATTACTTTGTTGCTGTTCTGTATTTGTTGTTTGTTGTTGTGACCTGACACTGACCTCAGCGTGATTAGAATTGGATTAGACGAGCCCAAAAATAATAATATATTTGACAAAAACAAGGGGCATTCCGCTTTCCTCACGCCACAATCCTTCCAAATGTAAGCTTATTATATTTTTATCAATTACATTGTAACAGTTCACTCACTTATTGAGCTTTTAAGTGAAAGCTCTATAGAGTTTTCCCCATTTGGAAAGCTTTGTTGGCCATTTATTAACGTATTAAGTTTCCGATTTGTTCTGAAGAATTTAATTTTTCCTCCTTCATTTCACGGAAGAATTCTTTACTAACTTAAATTTCGTCCTTTCGCTTTTTTCATAGAAAGTTTTTGTTCTCTTCTTAAAGCTTTAAATATTACCGATGATTTTACGTTTTAAATTTCCGATTTGTTCCGAAGAATTCCTCCTCTCCTTTCCCTACCAAAAGCTCCTCCTTTAAACCGAAGAATTCTTTACTAACTCAAATTTCGTCTGTCCTTTTTCACAGGATAGTTTTTGCTCAGCTTAAAGCTTAAAATCTTACTACTGATTTTACCCCTATCTACCTACTTCCTTCTGTAAAGAATCCGTCAAATATTTTGCAAATATATAAGATCGTTTTATTGTTAATAAACTTAATAAATATTGCACTGCGTTGGAAGCTAGGAAGTTATAAATATTATATATAGGTCTTTTCTTTATAAAGGTATTCGTATTGCACCGCGTTCTTGTTTCACTTAGTGGAGTGTTTAAAGCCTTAAAGATAATGTCACGAGTTCGTTATGAGTATGATAATAAGATAATTAAATTTTAAGCATTGATTACGTTTCGCAAGAGAATTGTAGGCTTACAATTGTCTTGGGAAACATAAGCGATGATGCCCAAAATACGATTAAAGTAAAATAGGAGTAATAAATGATTGAATAAGTATAAACTTAAGCTTAAGGGATTTAAGTTACATGCTAAACAAATTCTATGGCAAATATCCCAGCGAATCCTCGAGGGAAGCGCTCACGGCCCGCATTGATTGATAGCTCGCCATGCGACTCCTGCTCACATTGCTCCTAATGGAAGCGGCTTTTTCCAGTGCCTTGATGTTGATCAACAGATTGTCCGCACTACAGGACTTTTGGGAGGCACCGCTGGAGTGTAAATGTAGTGGCATAATCATGGCATTGCCATTACCCAGCCGATCTGTGCTAATGGATTCCCGTGTGCGGTAAAGTGAACGACGTGTGGAACCATTGCTGCTATTGCTCAATCTCATGCCTGACTTCGGCATCGGTGGACAGAGGCTCTTGATGTCCGTAGTCTGGCTGAGCTTCATGTCCGCAAAGACAGCGGCCGCCTCGACGCTCTTCTTAACGCTGAGTGCCTCATGGGGCTGCACGGGCTTACTATTACCCCCAATCGTAAAGAGCTCATAGTCCAGACCCAGTTTCTCTGTGGGCTTGGGCTTTCGCGCCGATGCACGTGATCTTTGTTGTGGATTCAGTGAATCCTCGCTGACATTTGTGCGCTGCCTGCGATGACTGCGTTTGCAGTAACATTTGCTGGCACTCACACAGCTGTCTGTATCACACCAGGTGGTGGTATCAGAGTGTGAATTGGCCGAGTCGTGCTCCAGTGTGCTGTTGGGCTCCTCCTCCACCATGGAGCAATAGCATTTCTCATCCGATTTGCAGGAGATCAACGAATGCCGATTACCTGCTCCGCTCGCTGCGCCCACTGTCGGTTTGCGGGAATTGGCCATTGCCATATTCCGTTCGTTCTTCTGTCGCAGTTTATGGTTGAGATGCTCTGTGCGCAGGCTGCAGTAGCAGCGATCGGCAGAGGCACAGGTGCATGACTCGGAATCGTAGCTGCACTCGGAGCAGGAGACGTAGCTGGAGGAGAAGAAGCGAAGAATTTAGATGGGGTAATTCGAAGAGGTGCAAACTGTCGACCTACCCGCTGCTGCTGTTCCGGTGCATACCCTGTAGCGAGTGCTCATTACGCACCACGGATACATCAGAGCCACTGGTAGCTGCTCTATTCCGCTGCTGCTGCTGTTGTTGCTGCTGATGAACTTGACTCGTTGGTGGTCCTATGATAATGGGTGGGGTTATACGCCGCTTGTTGGAGCTGTCGATGGTCGCAGGCGTTTCCTTCTCCGGTTTGCTCAATTTGCCGCGACAGCTGCGAAACTGTCCCAGTTGAAAGACCTTTTTCAAGCTCTTGGTGCCAAAGAAAATGCTCTTTGGTTTCTTCTGAAATCAACTATAGTTTAAAGGACATTCCCATAAGTTTGATGGTGAGTACTACCTGTGATCCACTTAGACTCGCCTTGCGTTTCTGTTTCTTTTTCTTCTGTCGTCGCATGATGTTTTTGGAGCGTTGAAAGAGCTCATCTTGGGTAAGGGTCACTGCCAGTTTGAGCAGAAACTCCTTGTAGATGGGCTTGAGGTCGTTGAAGGACATGCCATCGGCATCAATGATAGCATAGAGTATATCGTCCAGTGAGTGCAGATTCTCGTGCAGTCGAAATTCATTGAACAGTTCACTGAAACCAAGTGGGGAACTAGAAGCACAATTCAAACGATGCCAATCAACCAAACCAAACCTTTTCACCAAAAAATGCAAACAATGTTAGGTACAACCCATGGGCCGGAACCACTAAGAAACACTCTCAATTGCAGTGGTTCCGACCCCAAGTGGTTAGTATAACTACTCACCCTCCACCACCGCCGCCTCCTCCGCTGCCACTGCCACCCAACTTCCCAGAGTTTGTGCGCCGTGCCGCTCGAGACTTGTAGCGCGTTAGTCCGCCGGTGTTGAGAAAGCTACCGGAGCGTGGTATGGCCACACGTGTCAGTATATCGCCATCTCCTGCCGCTGCACCCACCGAAGCTGCCACGCCCACCAGTTCACTCATCTTGCGCGCATTTGGGGGCATTGGCAGTGGTAGTGGCAGTGCCATGGGACTCGCTGTGGCCACCTTTTTGCTGTGCTGATGATGCAGTCGATTGACATGTCCATTGTGGCACACTATGTTGTTGGCACGTCCAGAGCCACCGGATTTGTAGCCAGCTACTGCATTGGGCCCTGGCACTGGCGGTGCTCGCTTGGTCTTGTGAGATTTCCGCTTGCGTTCCTCTGTTGAGGTCTCAATCTCGGCTGCCTCGTTGATCACATTGCTGTTGGAGCTTAGGGAACTGCTCGACACACGTTTCTTGCGTGTCGATCTGGAGGGTGTGGAACCACCCAGACCCATACCAGTGCCGGCACTATTGCTGCGAAAAGAACTCCGCCTGCCACTCACACTCGCAGCTACTTGGGAGCGGGACAAGTAGTTGGAACTGGTCAGCGCTGAGCTGCTGGCAATGCTAATGCAACTGACGCCATTTTGTTGCCTTGGCGTTCGTCTCTTGGTGCTGCGATGTGAATTGGTGCTCACGTGCGCCATTAGACTCTGGTAGAGCGTCGCCGCTATGACAATCGCATCCTCGGTGCTCTTGCAGATGAAGCCATGGCACTCAAGTACTTTCGGTGCACTCGCCGAGCGCATCACTACGGCAAAGATGGGTGCATGCATGTGCTCGCTCTGCTCCACAGCCAGTTGCTCCAGTGCGCTAAAGGGGAGAGGCAGAAACGATGAGATAAAGGATATCACACAGTGATTAAAACTGTTTAAAAACTGGTGCGAAAAGTCAGACGTTCGATTATCAATATGATATTTTTGGAGGTATCTAAGAAGATATCTTAAAAGATATCTTGAAGTTTCATACTACTCTATTTACACGTAACGATCCTATGACTGCTATATGTTTTAGCTATCTAATGCCAAATTTGGTCTAAGTGTATGCAGTAAAGCAGTTTTGATAGCTCAATAAACTCCAAAGATTTCCTTACTTAGCACTTAAATTTAATCGATTAGTTATATGGGAGTTTTACGAGGTAGTTGTTCAGCGTTTGGGATATACAAAATGTAAATAGACACATTATATGTGAATTTTAATAAGTTACTTTAAGTATTTTAAATGTGCGCCGCATAAACAGACTTTTAATTTACTAGCTCTTAGAATTTCAGATCAGGTATGAACAGAAACCCTACTACTCGGCTAGGTTACGCCTGCTTCCATCTACTTCCTCTTACTAACTCCTAAGTTCACTTGTCTTTTAAATCGTCATATAAACTCCCCTTCTCCACTTACCTCAATGGCTGAAACAACGCAGTCTTGTCTATGTTATCGGGATCTGTTATCAGCGGCAGAAATGCCGCTCCACCATCCGAATCGGAGATGACAAATTTCACCGCTGACCACACAGCAATGTTGTGAAATGGTGTAATGCTCGAATCGTTCTCCTCCTCGGATGCTTTGTTAACTTTAATGCGTAATCCAGTTGCACAAATGTCCAAAAATCCCGACTTGAGTTTCTGTGAAGTAGATTAGAGAGTGAGTATGGGTTTTCCCTTTAAATTGCAGCGTAGTTACCTTCTTGGTCACCTCATCGAGATAGAGCTGACGCAGTGGCTCCTGCAATCCCTGCAGACTTGTCACCTTGTCCTTCAGTGGCAAACAGCCCAGACAGGTGACATCAAAACTGTTGGTGGCATCCTTGGCCACATCTGTGAACAGCTGCTCGATTTGTGCCTGCACACTGTTGCTAATCCGTTGCACATCGTTTTTGGCCGCCTCGGCCAGCACCTTGGCGGATTCACTGGACTCTTGGAGAAAGCTGCTCAGCGAACGTGGATTGTCACCAGCGGTGCTGGCCAGCTCACTACGTCCATACATGATGATGGAACGCGTGCGATGCGATCCTCGTGGATCGTCGAGGCGGTTGCTGCGCATTGATCTGGTAAGGGAATAATGAGATGGTTTAGGAATAAATATTATTGAACTATTTAGAAACAAATATTATTATTTAATCCCTCTCTGCGTAAATATAAATAGCTAACACAAATAATTAATATTGTTTAAGTTTATTATTATTATACCCGTTACTCGTAGAGTACAAGGGTATATTGTAATCGTTGGAATGTATGTAACAGGCAGAAGGAGGCGTGGCAGACCCCATAAAGTATATATATTCTTGATCAGCATCAATAGCCGAGTCGATATAGCCATGTCCGTCTGTCCGTCCGTCCGTCTGTCCGTCCGTCCGTCTGTCCGTCTGTCCGTCCGTCCGTCTGTATGAACAAAAGGATCTCAGAGACTATAAGAGCTAGAAAGGTGAAAGGGGTCGCAAATGAAAGGTACAATACCCAAGCAGTACGAGTTTGTTTTCGTTTTTTGACACGCCCACTTTAGGGCGTTCTATCTTCATATAAAGGAAAATGTACAGAAAAAACTTGAATGTTTTAGTATAGAAAACTTTTTTGTTAGTAACGCTATCTGATCCAAATTTACACGGAGACTACATGTCTATAAATTACATGTACAGACCAAGTTTCATACAAATCGGACAACTATATCGTATAGCTCCCATAGGGTCGATCGGTCAAAAATTTGCATTTCGTATGAATTTGTATGAAAATTTTCTGTATTTACCAAGCTATCTTAATGAAACTGACACGGAATAAATTTATCAATAACATAAGTGTACTGGCCAAGTTTCATTCAAATCGGACTACTATATCGTATAGCTCCCATTGGAACAATCGGTCGAACATTGAGTAACGGGTATCCTAAAGTCGCGGGGCGACTATAGCATTCTTTCTTGTTATTTATTAGAAACACTACTTTCATCTGACTACAAAATTTATATTGTTTATAGTTGTATTAAAATTAAATTTATTATTATTATTATTATTATTATTATTATTATTATTATTATTATTATTATTATTATTATTATTATTATTATTATTATTATTATTATTATTATTATTATTATTATTATTATTATTATTATTATTATATTATATATTATATATTATACTTTTAACATAGCACACATTTGCAAGCTTATAGATTTTGAATTTATATTTTATCTATTAATTTTCACTAAATCTCTTAATTTTGTTTCCAAGCACTGATTAAGCTGAATGTTAACGAACCACTGAACCAAATGATCTAAATCTGATAGATTTGAATTAAAGTAAAAAAATAAGAGCTACTCTAAATGCTCAATAAAAATTCGCTGACAAAATTCGTTAGAATATTTTATTTTTAGTAGTTTCCTCGTTTTAGTTGCAACAAAAGCTCAAAATTTAAGTTTTGTGAAAGTTTCAGTGATTAATGCGAACGCACCACAAAATTTAGCATGTCTATGCAGGCACACATACATTTAGGCATATGTACATTTATACTAAGTGTGTTTATGTGAATGCCTGTGAATTGGCAAGTGGATGTCGATTGGGAACAACAGCAACACCAACAACAACATCCTGTTGGAGCAGAAGGGAACCGTGAGGTGAGTTAAGAAGAAAGAGAGGAGTTAATGATTATAAACAAATGGCACATTGTGTACTACTTTTGTCAACTGGTCTGGGATGGATGGAAATTCAGTTGTATCTTAAGCTCATCTGATGTGTGTGTGTGTGTGTGGTGTTCCCAATAGAAGCTATGCCGTTTACCGCTAGTTGACATCAAATCGGAAATGTGCCTGCTGCTTCTTCTACTTTATTTTTGGAAGAACGTTGGCGCGTTTAAGTATTTTGAATATGAATGAAGGTGTATTTGTGTATGTAGCTTAAACCAGCAGATGAATGGCACAGCTGTTGGGTAAGGGGGAGTGGGGAAGACTGGAGATGGGCAACGAAATAAAGTTTTCTTTTTTAATCAATTAGTTCAGTCGGTGAATGTGTGTCACACTTTATATCGATGCATATTTAATCATCACAGCAAGTGTCGCTCTCTAGTCTGCGCCTCTCTTTCTCTCTCTCTCCTTCCCTCTTGCTTACTCTTTCGATCTTTCCAGCTGTCTCCATTTGTGCGTTTTTGAACTAACTGTTCATTTGTTGCTTATGGAAATTGGAAACGGTAAAAGAAACGTTTACTGCGCTGCGATGACTATTTACCAAATGTCGTTTCCCAAACTTAGCATCTATGTATATTTGTATCTTTGTATCTTGTATCGCTTGTCTACGTGTATTTATAGCTCTTTGAGAACGAAAGTGCCTAATTGCTAGCTGTTGAAAGTTGAGCAAGTTCCAGACACTTCATTCTAGGCTAGTTTGTGTGTTTATGGGTTTAGTTCTCAGATTTCCAGATTTTATGTGAGGGCTAAGTTATCTGTTTCAGATACTTAAAGCTTGATGAGTCTAAATCGTTTTTGAATATTTTTGCTATTGAAATTTATGTGAAATATTTGGCGCATTTATGTTGGAGTTAGTTTTATTTTAAAGTTAAAAGCTTGAGATACTTTCACGAAACTTAGCTTGAGATAAGGGAGTGCCGCTATCTAATTTATTTGGTAGCAAAAAATATTAACTAAAATTGTTTAATTTTATGAAATATTCTTAAATTACTTAAATATTATTTTTGCTTATCTCAAGGATTATTCTAAATAGGCCAATTGAATCTAAAGAATCTAAGATACTTTAATAAACTTGTATCTCTGGGCTCACATAATATTGTAAAGTTTAGCTTTCATTTTTTTAACGAAAAACAAAGTATCTTTTAGGAAACTCACCTGGAATCGTCAAACATAAGATCGATCTTAAGTTTGTATATCGAATTTCGACTGACACTCGAATTATTCTCGAGCTGATCGCCGTCCAGAAGCCGAAAGCCGGATGAATTGCTGTTGCTGTTACTGCTGGCTGGTTTGCGGTTACGGACCGAATTCATTTTTGGTACTGCCACAACTGATTGGGAGTCAAGTTTGCAGGAGGTGACCATCATCGAGGCAACACACACGTTAAACACACGCGAATTTTTCAGCTGCTGCTGTGGTAAAAACTTTGACTGTGGCTTGGCTCATGCCACTTTGCCCCTTTGCCACTTAATTTTTCTTTTATTTTCAGCTTTTTTTCTTATTTTTGGTATCTCGAGTTTTGTTGTTATTATGATTTGAGTGTGTGTCTACAAATTTGTGCGCAATTAGCGGCCAAATGAATTTCAATTATGCACATTGAACGTTAATTTTTCAACATTTTTTTTTTTTTAGCGAAATAATTGTTGGCATTACACAAGCACATTTACAGATACAGATAGAGTTACAAAGAGATACATATTCACTGCACGAGACTTGAGTTAACACTTTGCATAGGGCACAAAACACCAACAGCGAGCATTAGAGAGAGACAGCAGTACATAGTAGTGAGTGTGTGAGCGAGTGAGAGGCAAGCAGAGATGACGATGGCTGCGAGGTGTTTGCCTGGCGTGTTTGGTGGCCAAATCGTGTTGGCTCATTAATTAGCGGCTTGCAAGACTAAAAAAAAAAAAACCGACAGAAACAGCAAAATAAACGTAAACATAATAGTAATAAAAATAATAATAATAGTTATAAGTACATATAAATACACGGATTACAATCAGGTTAAAGCCTAACAGTTCGTAAATGAGGAAAACCGTATTTCAAATTGTTAATTTCGTTTGCTTTTCGTTTGGTTTGTTTGTTAATGTTTTTTTTTTTGAGTTGGTAGCGGGTTTTTTTTGTGCTTTTTGCTAATAAATTGCAGCATAAAATGCAATTGTTGTAGCTCAAAAATGTTAACAATTTGCGCATAACGCACAGCACAACAACAACAACAAGTGCAACTGCAACAAAAGCAACGTCAAGGCGTCAGATACTTTCACTGTAGCCAGCGAGCAAGAGAGATATTTTATGTTTGCTGTAATTAGCAAACTTAAAGATACACAAACACATACACTGGCACTACACACACACACACACACACAGGCACACGCACACACAATAGAATTGACACTAACTTTTGTTTGTGGCTTATTGCATTGAGCCAATGATTTATTAAACTGGCCAATTGATTGACAGCAGCACCGGGCGCTGTTTAGTTTCCCACTCGTAGTGCGTGCGATTCTTAGGCCAAGTATCTAACGGATACAGTGTCGGCATCCGAGTTCGTTGGATGCCACAAAGCGACTGTGCACAGGTCTTGACTGAACTGTCGATGAGCGTCAAGTTGGTCCGAATGAATTCAACGTTCAACGAGCCAAGCAAAAGCTTGGCTTACACACACACACACACGAAGTGAAGTGGCCAAAAGAAATGGCCAAAGCAACGTAACGGCCATGAGTGTGTTGCCACCTCAATGTGAGCGTATCTATGTGTGTGAGAGAGTGTGTGCACAACAATAGTAGTAACAATATTATCTCTGGCGTAAGTGGGTAGCAAAAGCAGAGCTCAACTCAACTAAACTCAACTCCACTTCACTCCACATAGCTGAAGATACACATATGTATCTGTATCTACACATTTAATATATGGCACATATGCACTATGGTACAAATAAACGATATTATGGCAGTAAAACTAATTTTATGTTAGGCAATTCAATAATTTAGTGGTTTGGTAAAAAGTAAAATAAAAATTAGTTTAACAACAAATAAAATAATTTAATAATTTATTTAAAAAATTAAAATCTTAAGCTTACTTACTACCTTATTTTACCCAGTTCTCGTTGTACTTTGCCCATAGTAGATTTTGCCACAAAAGACTCAACACTTCGCCAAGTGATGAAGACGAACGCGTTCATAGACGGATTTTCAACATCACAACAATCACTTGGCCAAATGTCGAATAGACTGAAACCAAACCATTATATACTAAACAATGTTAGTATTATGAACTTCAGAGTTAGATGCTGCCAGCTATTTGCATAGCGGTATGAATGCCTGCAACATTTACGCAAAAGATACACATTATTTTATATTTTATATATATATTTTTTGAGAAATGTCACCCCAATGTCAATATCAAGTTTGTTGGAGATTGGAGATAGACAACAAATTTGGTCTGATGTCGTCGTCTTGGCCATTGCCCGTTTATGACCATTTGCGCAAGTGCAAATCTCTGACGGGGCGGCATTTTTCGAAATCAATGACCGTGGTCAAGTTGATACAATAATTGCTGTTACCAGCTCGTGGGACCTGTTTTTTTGGGGTCTGCATTGTAATCTATTATTATAAAATGCAGTTAAAGTTTAACTTTTCAAAACTAATCTGTGCTCATTGTGGCGTGTACTTAGTTGCCTTAATGGAATATGAGACTTATGTTCATTCTAAGCATAAATAATAAGATGAAACATGGCTATTGCATGTCTTGAGGGCTTAAAAAGTATTTTCTGTGTACTAAGTTTTATACAAAAATTAATTAAAAAGGGTTAAGAGGGCTACAAAATTCATAAATGCAAACCCTTTAGTTGAATTACGCAAAAAAAAGTTTATAAATCACTTTTAGTTAGAATTTCTTACACTTTAGATAAATTAAACATTTTAAATGCAATTTATAGTCAGTAATGCACTGATCAGTTACTAAAATTAACCCTTAGCTCACAGCTTAAATCACATCTAAGCCTTAAAGATTTTTATTTACTACTACTCTCACAGGGGTATATAATAAAATCACTTCACTTTCATCTTAAATTTTCTAGTTTAATTTCTTTTCTTTACTAATAAACATTTAAATCAGATCATGCACTTGCCCTTTCACCAGCATAAACAAAAGCAAAATAGTATAACTTTCCTCTAACAAAAGATTGACATATGCAAACTACTTAATCTAAGATCTTTTGGCTGCTCACACTCGAGTAGTGGTACATGATATGCACATTTTACAGCCTACAAAAATTGTCGAGTCAAACGTGATATTGTTTAATGTTTAATTTATATGCGGTATTTAAATAAACATTTGCATAATTAATTTAGCCGCTTTGTGTTTTGCAATTGATGGAAATTGTCATTTTGTATAGTTGTTGTTGTTGTCGTATTCATGAGATAACAGTCCACAAAGTTACGACTAATTAAAAAGTATCTACCGAAAAATAAAACAACACACAGCTACACAACTAATAGCCCTCCATTGTGTGTGTGTTTCAGATGCGTTGATATAAACTCTTACTTTTATTTTGACTCGTAGCATCGATGGATGCTGGAGGCTAATGATCCATCTGCTGGTGTTTATTTTGAGTTTGTGTCTCCATTTGCCGCTTTGAAGCTTTTCATTTCAATTTGATTGGCCCAGTGAAACAGTTAAGAGATGCAAACAAACTGATTGGAAAAAACCTGTATAACAATCGTTAAGCAAGCCACATTTCCATAAAACTTTTAACTGTTAGAACTTTCCAGTGGCTTTTACTTTTCAGCGTGCAAGGGAAAACGAAAAGAAAATCAAGAACTTTCGATTCTCAGAATGCGGGAGTCATAAATTTGAGTTGAAGAAAAGGGGCACAGAATTTTCTTAAAATAAATTTTATGCACAAAAGAAAATAATAAAAAATGAGATGTATATTTTACAGTTATACAATTTTCTGTTTTCTAAAAGTTTAGAATTTTTTATTACTGGCATGAAGTAGAAAACTTATCAGAAGTTTCCTTAATGTGCTTAGTATAAATATTCAAATTATTTAAAACTCTTGATTAATTTTCTGCAGTTGCTTCTTAAAAGAATAATTACATTACTCATAACTACAGTTTGTTGATAGCCACCCGTACTACATTTCGAAGTTTAGCATCTTTAAGTTACTTTTTACGTATCTACATATCTATCTATACATACACTTTTCTTAGCTTGCAAATTCGTGTTGTACTCGTACTGCGTAAAATGGCAATTGTTGTGTTTTGTCTGTCTGAATTGTTGTTTTGTTTGTTTGGCGCCGTTAATGTAATGTATCTAACAAATAACATGATCATCGTGCTCATGATCAACAAACATGTGATCACATCACTTTCTCTGCCCAATTCTGTTGGCGTTGGCTTTAATTGTTTTAGGTTTGTTTTATTTAATCGCTTTGGCAACCGCAACAATTTAAAAATTAGTCATACACTTTAGTCTATTACACTCATGTGTACCTATGCCGAATGCAGGCATGCTTGAAGATGCAGATACAAATACACACACAGAGGTATATAGATACACACTGCATCGTAATAGCTGACGCCCCCTGTGGCACTCAGTCGGATACGGTTGATTCCTTAGACTCGCTTGCCTCTTGTGTCTAGCATTGCGTATCTGACATGCACTTCAAACGCAGACTGAAGTGGAGATACATTTATATATATTTTATACATATACAAATGTTGTTGAGCTGCGTTTGTTGCAGTTTTTATCGCAGAACACCAACTGAAGCTCAGCTATTTGCCTGCATGTGTGTAATTGATTAGAAATTGTTTTAGAATCACTGGAATTTATGGCAATTGTTATAAAAAGATGTTAATTACTTTATTATAAGTCTTAAATACTTAATCTAAACTTTAAGCTGAGCTAGACAGCAACAGTTTTACAGTGTATCCATCAGTAGCTGTTAGCTAAACTTCAAAAGTTATACAAAAATACTTTACATTTGTATGGCTATAATTAATATTTAATGACAGTAAGCTATATTTTTATCACTTCCATTATTACACTTAAAAGTGGTTTAACAATTTCTGATTGCATAAGAGATTTCTACAGCTGTATCTAATCTACATATCTAATATAGAATTCAACTACACAGAGGAGGTAATTTCTGTCCACAATTGAGTAAGGTTGTGGTCTCTAATGACTACCACAATTGTTGCTCTTATCGGAATCTAACTTTCTTCTACACAACTCGACTAACTTGAGTAACAATTTTATTTTCTACTTAAATTTGGGCTACAAATTTTTTTATTTTTATTTTTTTGGGGTTTTGTTTACAAGCCTGCGAAAGACGCATTGTGTCACGATGCTCCACAACAATTGTCACATTGTGCTACACACGTTACCGCATTTCACTATTACTAACACAACTGGTGCTTCTTCTTGCTCGGCTTCTTTTTAACACATTATCACCACAAGTTTAACAATAGCAGAAAATTAAAAAAAAGAGTTGTAAAAAGTTGTATATTCGTGCAATTTAATCGCCGACGCGACAGAGTTGCGCATATTAAGAAAGGAAAGAAATAAATGAAGTTCGTGTGGTTTTTAAACAATTCGCGAAAATGTTTAAGCGTGTGGCAAAAATTATACAGCAGAATGCGATGCATAAACGTTTGGGAATTGGGAAAAAAGGTACAAATTGAAGTTAAAGCTATGAATAATTGCAAGAAATTAAGCAGAGTTGTGTTTTGTGAATGGAAGCTAGATAAGTCAATATTTCATTGAATAAAATGTTGGCAGATAAAAGGTAAAAAGTCAAAATAGTTACCCCAAGTCAGTGCTAACGATTGATAGGCAAATACCTCAAGTTTTTACTTTATAGTTTGTACCCTTGGTAATGTGTTCAGAGCTGTTGGGTTTGGCCGCACAATGCACCCAATAAGGTGAGCATTACGGCGTAGATAATGAAATCCAACAAAGAAATTTTTGCTCAAAAAAGCGTGACGCTCATGAACTCTGAGCCATAAATTGCTCAAGAGCAAACTATGCATATACATATCTGCTGTATAAGTTAGTATATAAACTACATAGTACAGCTGTTAGCGGTACCATAGAACTATTTCTTCTACTTCTTCTTATGCAAATTTTTTGTGCGTTCTTTTTTTTTTTTTTTTTGGTTTTTTATTGCAATAACCGTCTAGTCTAGTTAACGTTTGATGAATGAAAATTGTTCATTATTTTCTTGCTTCTTTTGTTGTTGTTGTTGTTAATTTCTGGTAATTCAGTAAATTTGAAAATTGTTTCTTTTTCTAAGCGACTTTCATTTATTTCGGTCAGCTGAGTTCAAATGGCGCATGCTTTGTGGGTCAGTGGTGTGCCAGAGCGTGTGGCAGACACCCACACCACCTCCACTTGCTGAAAATTATAGCAGTTTTAGTTGCCTGCTCATTGACACCATCAGATTGTTTGTTAGTCTCCTAACTGTTCTCTTTGAGTATTGTCTTCTAGGCGCTTTGAATTTGCCGTTGAGTTTTGTTTTCTTTGCTGTTAGATTTAATCATAATTCTACCGCTGACTGTGGATCGTTTAACACATTTCAGGGAAAGTTTTGATACACCCACAGCAGTTTTACTAGCTCATAATGTTCCTTTGTTGTTGGTAAATTATGCGAAATTTAAGAACTGTATTTACAATTGTGAATAGCAGATGTTGGGAGGTTTTAATTGGGTTGGAATTTTGAGGCGATTTACTGAGCCAAACATGTATTTGTTAGGTGTTAAAATAAATACTTAGAAAGTCTTAACAATTTTCTGGTATAATACAGTAAATGAAGAATATATTTACTACTTCAGAACATAAGTTAATAAAACTTTATTACAGCATAGTGGGCAAAGAAGTGTTAACTGATTTATGCATAGCTAATATATAAAATTAATATATTTATTCAGCTAATGATGGTAATAATAATTGACATTGCAGTTAAGTTTGACTAATTAAAACCGTCATATAAGTAAATGTTTGTACAGCTTCAATTATATTTGATTTATTAGCGCATTCTAACAAGTAGCTCGATAAGACAACAGTTAAGTAGCTGTAAACTGTTGATTGGTTTGAAAATGTCTCGACGTGTATGTGGAAAACTAGTCGAGTATTTGCTACCTACTTATTCGATTGCGATTGTGAGATGCGTTGTGATGCTGCCACAGGCGGCAAGTTATGGCTGTGACCCACCTTTAGAACTGGCAGCAAACAAGTTGCTGCCACAAGCAATACACACACACAGCTGGCACATTGAAAGAGCGGCGCATCGATGCTCCAGTTTCTAAACCATAGACCTGTCACGCAGCAGGCCGACACAGCCGTGCTCTGTTGTGGAGAAAATCGGAAAATAATTGCATGAAAACTCGAAAGATCCCTGCTACCAACAAAACCCAGAAACAACAACAACTAAAAAACACAACTGCAATTGCGGCCAAAATGGACAGACGCCATGTGGTAAGCAACAACTGCAAGTCGTAAACTGATCGAGTTCAGATTGTCGATCTTAATTCAATTGTGCTGAGCAGCGGCCACCAGTAAGGCCAAGTATAGCAGAATCCCGCTAATCGAATTATTCAAGTCATATAAAAAAGGCAATTAAGTGGGGTATAAAAAGAACAGTTGTCACATTAATTCAATATTTACAAAAATAATTGAAAAAGGCTTAGAAAAATTGAGCAGGATTTGAAATGGAAGCTGAGAGTTTGAGTAACTTTTAAAAGCTTTACTATAAAATAAACTGGTGTGTTAAAATAGTGAAAAATATTTTTAAAATTAACACTAAATTTAAGGAATTTTAAAATCATTTTGGTAACTACTAAGCCAACGAGGCGCATGAGTAACATAAATAAAAATCTTCACTTTGCGGAAATTACACATAACTTTAAGTATTGACTGTAGTTTAGTGCACTTCCTACTTAAAAAAACTGATAATTTACTCACCTATTTAGCATTGAAGATAGCCAAGTTAAATATCCACATAACAATAAGATACATTTCCTAGCTAACAATCAAATTAGCCAAGTTGTTAAGCAAACACAATTTATTTGTTTTGTATGTAGCTGCACTTAAAGTTACTGTTTATGGTTAAAACACTGAAAGATTCTGCAATCGAAGTAGTAAAATTGCAGCCGAGATAGCGACCGAAGCGCGTGAAGTCAATAACGAGACTAAACTCTGCTCAAGACCAATTTAGCAGCGTCCAAAGACACAAAGCCACAGAGTCGGTCAAAGCGCCAGCAAGTTTTATGGCAAGTAGAGGAAGCTGCTGCAGGCAGAGGCGGTGGCAGAGGCGGTGGCTGAGGCAGTAGCAGAGTTAGAGGCAGCGACTACGTCTGTGCACTGGCCGCGGGTTATTTGTGTGCAAAGTGCTCGTAATCCCATCAAGTGTCCAGCCCATGGCTACAAAGCTGACTGATAGCGACAGCTGCTGGGTATTAGCCAAATGTGTTAGCCCATAATTAAGACAGTAATAACTATCATTTACACTGCTGCAAGTCGATCACAATTAGTTAAACTTTATATTTGTTACGACTGATGCTAACTTGGCTTATTGAAGTAGGTCAGTATGGTTCACCTTGACCAATGATCCACGAATTCAATTCCCGTTGTGCCAAAACCTGCGTGGGAAGTGCCCCAAATTATGTGTGTGTATGTATGAGTGTACTCGGTGTGTGTGTGTGCTAGGCGTGTGCTCATTCTGAGATTACTTTTTTCACCAATATTTGAATGCACCGTTAGACAGGCGCGTGTGCAGCCTGCAGCCTGAAACCTGCCTCATGCAGCTCAAGGTGGCCTACTCATATTAATTTATGCCTGGCCTGGACCAACTTTGTCGATAGTTGGCTAGAACCAGCAGATAGATGAAAACAGGTTCGGTTCACTAGACGCATTCGGTTTAAATTGGGTCAATCTGTTTTTCGAGAATGTTGTTGTCAGCGCCAAAGTGACGGTCATGTCTCCCGGTTTAGTCTTCTTTTGCGCAAATTGTGCTAGTCGCATCGGGTGGCAGGCTTACCAAGTTTATCGGGAGGATTAGTTATTAGACCAAATATTCTTGACAAGCAACTGGCTAAGAAAATGGGGCAATAACAAGTTTTTTTTTCATCTTTTTTATGGCAAACTGCATTACATATTTCTGTTTTAGCGTGTTTAAATGCAGTTTGACTAAATTTTTTATGACTTACTTTATTTCTTGCACAATTCTGTTTAAGTCTTGTCAGGTATCGTGCAGTTATTCAAGGAATCGGTGACTTAAACAAGGCACATCACCATTATCGGAAGGAATTGTTAATAGGAAATAAAAAATTCTTTATGAGCTAATAAATAAGTTGCATTAATATATTTAATTGTTTATTATGCAACACTTGTTGCCAACAGTTATCGGCTGCTTGCTATTAGTGCTACCTATTTTCATATTTTATAGCAATTTTAACACTTTTTCAAATGCGAAAGCGGCTAAACATTGTCTAAAGCTATAAGCTTTTAGTACAAATTTAAGTTTTTTATTCCAAACTTTGATTTGAGATATTTCGGGACTCTGATGTCCAATTATCAATTGGTATACATTTTTAAGCTCAGCAGCACCGCGACTATCGATTGGCATTTAAATATGAAAAAATAAATTTTAGTCGATTTTTGACAAAAATGTAAAGTGGTAACATCATAAAATTTATCAAAAAACGAAAAAATTTTAATGTTTCCAAATTATTTCCATTCAATTTACGATCGATTACACTAGTTGTCTAGAGTTCAAAACGGTATAACTTTTCAAGATATATCATCGTTCAAGAGTGAAATCAGTATTCAAAGTTTACCAATAAGCCATAATTTTTAAAACATTAAAAAATTTAAGCTGTGCAATCAACGCGTCCACTTGATTTTAAATGTTTGGCGCTTCGGAGCACACATTTTCAAAGCTAACAGCTTTTGTAAGCGTTATACTAGCGAGCAGCGTGTGGAGCAATTTTAAGTAAGGAGCACTGGTTTAATGTTAGCAACACCTAAAAGTATGCTTTATTTTATATTGTGCTCAGAAACTATTTCCATTTTGCTTAAATATTTTTCAAATTAAAAATTAAGTTATTTAATTTTTGGAATGCAAAAGCGTTTTATTAGTTATAAATAAGCATATTCAATATATGTACAAATATTTAGCGGTGTACTTCATGTACTGTTCAAATCATTTCAGTAATCCTTAACACAGTTTACGTTCTTTGCCTAAGTTTTAACGTCCAAAGCGCATATGGCCATAGTAGTTAAATGGTTCCTCGCTTCCCCGTTTGCCAAATCTCATGTGTCCATACTCGTAGTATCGCTTTGGGCGCATATCATCAACAGTGTCCACTAAGATGCCCAGTTCCATGGGTTGATTGGAGCGAGAAATCGGATAAGGCTGAGGCTCATAACCAAAGGATCTTTGCACTCGCTTATTGTTGTCAAAACGGGTCACGGAAGGTCCTGCTTCGTGCTCATTTAGAAAGTCCGGTTCGGTTTCTAGTTTGGGAACCAGTTCACGCAGCTGTAGTTCTTCCTTGCTGACTTCTATGTTGCCAGCATGAGAGAGTGTTGGAGCCACTACCAACAGGTAAACTGTTAACACCAACAGCGACAAGACGCCAGCAGAACATCTGGAGTTTCTGTTCCTCATCATCCTTGGAGTTCTCTGGGCTACGACTGAATGATGAATCTGATGGAAATTGCCCTAGCTTTTATAGCTAGGCTGCTTATCATCCTTTGGCTATGTTTATTGAAACTGCGTTAGGGCAGGTTATTCCCTTGGCGCAGGCAGCATTTGACAGCTGATTGACGTAATTGAGTTAGCTAGGGAAAAATTCAGCTATGAAATAATTGAATATAAATTGTTTTTCAAGCTGTTAAACTTAAGCGTTTAAAGTATTTACATCTGGAAAGAGAAAGAAGCTTTACTACCAATATTCATACTACTACTATAGCTGCCACGAATGTTACTACTATTGTTTAAACTACTCTGACTATTGCAACCATAAATTTTACTACTGCTTGTATTTCTTGTATTATTTACTTTTACTAATATTACTACTATTGTTGATAGTGTTACTACTACTATTAATTACGCTACTGCCACTATTAAGGTTTTTTATGTTATTTAAGATTCTTTAGACTACTTCAACCTGTAATTTTATTACTTCAGGTTAGTTCTGGGACTATTTCCAACCCTCTAGCTTTACCTATATAGTTTTCAGCACTACTACCTACTACTAAATTAATATTATAAACTGTTTATTTAAAAAACCTCTGCTATTTGCTTAAAGTCGCATTAAGAAATGAATATTGTTATTTGCCTACTGTGGATGCTGACCAGGCTTAGGTGCTTATGAACTTGGTTGATTAATTCGACGACCCTCAGATGGTCAACAGTTCAATTAAGCGGGATGACGGTCGTCTTTTGTTGTAAGTTCATTGATGGCACTTTTAATTAAGTGTTTGCCCGCTGAACCACTTTGGGCAAGTTGCATTTTATGGCAGACAGGAGATTGGAGACAGGTTACTGGAGACAGGTGGCAGGAGGTAAGAGGCAAGAGGTATTGGGCAGGTGGCTAAGGGGGTGAGTCGAGTGTTGCATATCAAGTGCTAACTCCCTCCAATTGACCGCATTGAGGCAGTTTCGCTGTGTCTATGTTGCTGTGTAAAAGAATTCCATTTGCTGACCGGATTGTCCGCATTCCAAAGATTCAATCGAATAGTAGACACACAAATACATTTGCCACTTTACAAACACAGAGACACACACACACACACATACATATGCAGAGGTACATAAAAGACCAAATTAACAGCTATAGAGAAAAGTATCTACGAGTTTATCAATAAACAAACCGCAATCCAAAGCCGCAGTCGCAGCCCAATGCAGCGATCCGTAGACTTGGACACAAAACACACAACCACTCACACATTCAATCACACACACACAGACACACACACACTTACCAACTCTCTCAAGTTGTCAATAGTCCACAACCAGTCACAACTTCAACGCAGAGAGCCGCAAAAGTCGCAGCAACTGTGCAAAAAAAAAAAAAAGTCAAGTCTATGTTGAGCATTAGAAACAAGACACGTTCCACATACAATCCACAGCCTTTGTGGGTCGTAGCCGGCACGTTTCACGTTTCGATCTGCAGAGCGTCGCGAGAGTTTTAAGTTTTGGACACAATCAGTGGAGCTGCTGTGGATGCTGGCGGTGGTTCCCCACCAACAGTGCGGTGTTGCGGTGGTGCGCAGGTTTTGCTGTTGTTTTGTTGCCGACTTGCGACTTACGACTTACTTTGCAGGTGTTTCGAGGTCTCGATTGCCGATCACGCAATCAAACAAAGCGGTTCTTAAGTTCGAACTTTGAGTGCGCACATTTTGTCACTAGCGTGGACAGTTGAGCTAAGAAATTCTTTTGAAAGTTATTGTTAAAACAACATATGCAAATTGGTGTTATTGTGTTATTAGAAAACATTTTAAATGATTTATAATTGTGTATAGTAACTTTTATAGTCACCAGCGTGGTTAGCTTTTGTTATGGCTCTAAGCAGCACATTAATCACAGTTTTGTCACTAGTTCAATAGACTTTTATCTTTAGCAAAACCATTTGTTTACTTAAGTCACTAGCATGGCCTACTCTCTACCCAAAATAATCTTGTCACTAGCGTGGCTTACCAAAAATGTTTAAGTATGCCAGTTAGTACTGTGTCTAATTTATAACTGCTTTAAAATTGTTTCATAACTGTTGACAGCTATTTTTTTAAGAGTTGACAAAAGTATCTTTTAAATTCTTAGTACCAATTGTATCTCTTAGCTTTTTTTGTGGGCTTGTAGCAAACGTGAGATACGCTCGACTTATTCATCCGCTAGATTAAACTTAAAACAAGTTGACTTTTGGATTAATAGCTACAATTTTTTGTGGGAAAACTAGAGCAAGTGTTTTTTGTTGGTACGACATTGATTAAATCTAAACAGAGCTTAAATGCTGACAGTGTTAAATGCAAACTGATTTCAAAGCGTTAGAGTGTTTATTTGTTAACCCAAATATTAATTTAGCCGTAGGGTTCAACCACACTTGACCAGGCCAAGTGGGTAATAAGTAGCTAACGCTTGTTGTCTTCAAGTCTAAGTTATGGAGGTACCAAGTATGTTCAACAATTTGCCTGCTTGACCAGCTTGGCCGTGTCTAGTAAAACTGGTAATGGAAAAATCGGTTTTTCTTGCCGCATTTTCTTGTTGCATAAATGTGGAATTTCCATAAAGCAGCAAGCGATGTCTGTGCCGCTGACACAGAGACAGCTTTTGTCCTCGTCCCAGACACCAGCCAGCGACTCAATAAACTTATGTACTTTCAGCTACATTTTTATATATTTCATTTAATTTTTGTTGTTTTTTAATTGAAAATCTCTTACGCAATGACTCAAAAGTAACCCAAGAGAAAGAGATACCTGTAGCCTGCAGTATATATAACTCCTGGGCAATGGAACTGGAACTGCCAATTTTGATTAATACGTTTATACTCGCGCCTGCCGGCAATTAGGTAATACGCACATAAAGGTAAATGGCTAGCGGTGCAGAGGTAATAAGCCCACCTGTAATTATTGTTGACCAAAAAGGCAGAAAAAACTTAACTTGGTCAACTGATGCAACTCGCTTTGGTATGACTTTGGGGGCTTTAAATTAACCTGTTCACCTGTGTGTACCTGTGTGTGTGTGTGTGTACGCATTAAACGTATCTGTATCTACAGCTGGGCATTTGTATCTTTTAATATACAACAAGTTCATGTTGTGGAAGTTAAAGTTGAATTGCGTTGATCTTTTGCTTTCGGCATAATACTATAATATTATATGTGTATAAAACTGGAAGTGAAATCGTCTCTTGTTTACCGACAGCTTTCAACTTTAAATCGTCTTCCGAAATTCTCGACTTTATCTCTTTCTCTTCCCCTCTTTCTCCATGCAGATCTCTGGCTGATTTCATCAGTCAAAATCCATGTATGCTCAACTTTCGCTTGTATTAGTTACTCAGTTGTTAACAACTATTTGAAGTATTTCTGTTTGCAAATATCACTCGCCCTCGTATGCAAATTTGCATTTCCATTTTCAGCTGCATAGAAAATAAAAATATGCTTGGAATTTGCAGAGATCTAAGACTGGAGTCTAGTCTTTCCAAGACTTCTATAGACTACAAATCCTACTAGCTTCGACTTCGACAGACAACTGACGTACTCGGAATATATCTACATAAATATAGTAGGTATATTTTTATATATTCTCTGTAGAGCTCTCGCTATGCATGCTAATTACCTTGAAGGTGTGCTGGAGTACCCACACACACACACACACACACACACACACACACACACACTCGCTGACTTAACTCCCAATATATTCTGATGTTGTAACAAATACTGCTAAAAATACAATTTCTGAGTTTTTGTTGAGTATCAAACTTGTGAGTTGTAACAGCGATTGGCATTACGCAGGCGTCTCATGTAGATAAGTTTTTTTTTAAGGTTTTGTTGTGACCTGCGTTGGGAAGGTGAAGAAACTTTGCTAGAAGCTTTACTGAAATCAAGTAATCAATTCTATAACGAAATGAAAATCCATATATTATTTCTATGAGTTTGAAATTAAATATAAATATGATTTCAACACATTGTTTTGCTTCTACTTATAGACTTTAGAGACTATAAAAAGCTATAATATTATATTAAAGTCGAGTTTTTCCTGCATATCTTTTTAATACATTAGTTCAAACTTTCAGCTTTAAAGGACTTAGATACTTTGGCTAAATATAAGTTAAGTTTTTAATAGTCTAGTATTTTTATTATTTTTTTATTTTATTTATTAGTCTAGTAGTTTTAATAGCTTAGTACAGAACTAAACTTTTGTTGCTGCTAAAATTTAATTTTAAATCATAAATTTTTACAGAATTACTACACTTTTATTTCCAATGTAAATTCATAATTAATTATGTGTCTATTTTTGACTGTCTTTAATCGGCTTTGAAAACTCTATAAATTATTTCTTGAAGGTATGTCAATTTTTTGATGTTTAAGCCCTACTCTTTGTGTTTAAGATTAAAATATGTTAAATATTAATAATTTTATCTTATACCGGACTCTAAAATATCTCTACTTTTTCTATTAACTCGCAATATTTTTTACTTAAAATGTTTTAAAATGCCTTCTTCCATTTAATTTAAAATGTTTCCTTCAAGTATTCCCCCCACACCCCAATTAAAATAAATTGCACATTTTGTTAACATTTTATTATATTTATTGTACATAAGTATAATTATGTATTGTAATTATGATTATAAACGTAAACACATCGGAATATCTATTACATCTGCATTCATTAAGACACTAATATGGACAGAATGAAATAAGTAATATATACTTTATATATATTTATGTATTTAGTATATGTATTTAGGCATATTGTTAAGTATTCTGTTCTTTACTAGCAAGTGCTCGCTTCATTCAATTATGTATTTATTTATTTTTTCTTTTGGTTGGAGCAATTGAAATGTTTAAGTCAAATCAAAATACATTAAAATAATATACAATTTGTGCTCGAAATTTAATTAGTTTAATTTCAATTTGCTTGAAGTTTTCCCTGCTCAAAGGGGAAGACTTGGTATTATATTATTCTACATTATGTATTATAAATCTGTTGATTTCTGTTTGCTGTAGACGTTTGGATTTAAAACATATACTTAAAGTATAAACCTAATAAGGCACACATTATTCATTGTTCAAAATTGTTTTTTCATTAATTTCTCTGCTCTTTTCGTTATCGCTTTCAATTTGATTCGTTTAGGTCTTTTATTCAAAAATATTTTTCTGTTTTTTAACTTGACCAGCATCGCTTGGAATGTGTATACCCCATGTATACCCTAGCTGCTTGTAGGGAGCTGCCAATTTATCTACGCGGCTTGCCAAAACTGCTGGCGGGTCCCAGTGGACCGTAGATCGCATGTGGATGATGCTGCTGTGGATGATGCAGATGATGATGATGCGCTGCTGCATGTGGATGCGAGGGACCACCATTCACCATGCCCGCCTGTTTGCGCTGCAGCGTAGCCGGACCGGGTCCTGGACCAGCTCCAGCTCCGTTCATCGGCCTACGTTCGCCATCGTTGAGGTCCAGTCCGGCGACCATTTGTGCAATTTCTCGCTCCTTCTTCATGTCCGGCGGATTGAATTGCAGGCTGGCCAGTGAGCCATGACTGCGACTGCGATGCTCCTGGCGTATGGAATAGCTAAATGCACGTTCGTTCAGATGACCCTTGCGGCGATAGATGCCCGTGCCACCGGGTGAAGGAGACTCTGCTCCCGAGTTGCCAGAATCATCCAGGCCATTGCCCATGGAGGCGGCCATTTTGCGACTGGACATGCTCAGAGGTCGTGGCTCGCCGATCATTGACTGTGCCATGGGGGGCGGTGGCACGCCCATGGCCTGCTGCTGTTGATAAGCGTAAATGGGCGGTACAATAGGCATGCCCACGGGTACACCGCTGCCGCCATTTTTCTTGTCCTTCTTCTTCTTTTTGCTGGTGGAACGCGAGGGCTGCAGCGTCGCGTACTGTTGTGGCAGCATCATGGGTATCTGCAACGGTGGCATGCCACCCATTTGTTGTGCATGATGCAACTGCATCATGTGATGTTGATGCTGCTGCTGCTGTAGCGCGTGGTGGGCATGTGCATGATGTGGTGGTGGCGGTGGTCCCGTTGGCGGGAAACCCCGATGACTAATTGTGTGATATTGTCGTCCGGCATGTGGTCCCGACACCGGTCCATAAATGACACTACCTGGTCCGGGTCCAGGTCCCGGTCCACCCGGATGCATTTGTGAGCGATGCATGGCCGCCGGATGCATGGGCTTTGGTCTGATCAGTGTGCCCGACAAGCTCTGACTGCCACTCGACTTGGATGACTTCTTGTCCCGCTTGGTCTTGCGCTCCTCCTTCACCGGCGGCGGTGGCACATCTATCGGTGCACTGATCTGACGAGCTCTCAACGGTCGACCCAATGTCGAACTGTTGCCAGCAAATAACTCATAGGGACTCTCCACGGCACCAATGCTGTCCAGCTGATCCTGTGATCCACTCCAGACCTTGTGATTCTCATCACCATTGTACACGGATGCTTCACCATCGTCCACGGTGACGTTCAGATCAGCGCTGCTGCCATAAACTGTAAGCAGAAGAGCAGAAGGGGGAGGAATTAGTAAAAGCATATTGACAAAAGGATTGGGTAGCAAGCTCTACAGGGCGTTTGTTGTGTCTGCATTCTGGGTATATGTAGATCTCTTGATTATAACGTTTCGAGGACTTTAAATTGATTTTCTACTGATAAGTCCTATGGCAGCTATACATTGTAGTAGCTTGATTCTAACCAAATTTCGTCAGGATACATGAGCACATATAGCACATGTTATGTAAGAGTTTAGTTGAGATACACATACATATCTTAAGGTAAAAATTTATCACTATTGATCACAATTATTCGACTGAGGTTGTTTGGTTTTATAACGTATTGCGGCAGAGTTAGAGGGCGTGGCGAAAAACAACAACACACTAGGCCTACGTGGCTGGTAGATGCACCTCCATGCTGAAGCCTATGATGGCTGAACCTTTTGTGCAGATCCAGGTGACGGCTGTTAATGTATGTATATTTTATGTATGCTTTATAGGTTCGATCCCGCTTACTTCTGCCTGTGAGCCAATATTTTATGACTTATCTAACACTTCCTCTGTGCTCTACTTTTTTAAAGGGGTAAAACAAGCAAAAGCCGAAATGTCAAAAGGCATTTTGCTCTATCTTTAGGCGCTTTAGTCAATCTTTGTTAATAACTTAAACATTTAGTTAACAAACAATTAAAATGCGCCTAACTTTAAGTGCACTAAATAGAAAGTCTATTTATTTTAGTATTAGAACACGAGCTAGTAATTCAACTGACTGCACATAACTAGCACTTGTACCTGGTGTTGAGTAAAAGAACTGGTTGCGCAGCTACTCATATCAGATAACAGATACAAACGAGTGAAGCGAATGCGAGTTTTGGATTTCAGTCGATAGCCAGTTGACCTTCGCGGCCAATGGATGCTGTGTAGCACTAAGTGGTATACAATGAAGGGAGCTCTTTCCGCTGGGAGGGGCTGCAGGGCGGGGGAGTGGCATTACCAGGGCCGCACTTGTCGCACTTGTCTCGCAAACGCTTCAAAACGCTGATTCACGCGCAAAATGCCAGCAAATGTATTTGGACAAGGCAATGGCATTTACATTAACCAACTGGAAATTAGCCGAAGCGCGTCTAAGCCAAAACGCTCCAAAAAGAGCCAGATAGAAGAAGAGGTGGAGGAGCTAAAAAATGGGCCAAGACCGAGCAAACGAGCGCATTCAAATGAAGCGATTGCAAAAGCAATTGAATGCCTTCGATTTAAGTTTTAAGTTTGACTTTGATGTCTGTTAACTGTTCCCAATGCACGTACTGGACAGACACATGTGACTTGGTCAGTTAGGCAACACAAAGACAACAGCTACAGCTACAGATACAGATACAGATACATAAGTATCTGCGAAGCCGTTACTGTCGCAGCCGATGAAGGTTGGCGGCAGTTCTGCGTCGCATTTGGGCCGTGGCAGCAAAACGGCAAACGGTTTTGTAATAAATAACGGTAATTTAATAACTTGAACGTGGCTACACCTGCAGCTAACGCTACACCCCACACACACACACACACACAACTGTCTCAAAAAAAAAGTTGTAGTCAGAGTCCGTCAGACGACAACAAAACGGCGAGTCAGTTTTTTCTACTTCTACTATAGACTCTTCTTCTTCCACTTCTTTCTCTGCTTCTTTTCCTCTTTCTTCCACTTCTTCCCCTACTGCCACTTCTTGTTTTTGTTAGTGTCTCTCTCTCTGTCTCTTTGTTGTGCATGTTGTCTTCTTAGCCATGCCATAATTTGGTTTGCTTTGAACGTTTTTTATTTTTGGTTTTTGCCACTTTGTTGTAGCTGCTTTTGTGGCATGAGAAATGCGCGGCCTGCTTTGGAGTCTATTGACCCTTACCAAACCCTAACTGACTGACTGACGCTGAAAATGAGAGCGAACCTCCACACCACTCCCAAAACTCAGCTCCCTTTTGCCCTCCCTCTCATTTGAGCACTTCCAAATTTGTAGCTCTCTGCTTTGCTGGCTTAATTAGTGACTCAAGCTGGCGCTTTTCTTTAAGCCAAATTATCCAAAACCTATGAACTATATTTGATATTAACTTTTTTGTTTCTTTTTCTCACATTATTTAATTTATATTGAGATTGGGATCTCTGTGCTTTTTATTTGGCAAAACTTTCATTTTTGGCTACAACCTTAAGCGGCAATATTCGAAAGTGAATTTTAATGGTTTCTGACCCGGTCAGACGTAATGATGGCTTTATGATTATAGGTTCTGCGGGTCGCACATTCGCTTGAATGATTATAAATCTATTTGGCATTGAAAGTGTTCTAAAAACACAAAGTTAACAAAGGTAAAGTATTTTTTTGAGTATGGGGAACCTACAGTACATAAATAAAATATATATAAGTAATAGATCTGAGCTAAAACAAACATATCTTTTCCCTAAACAAATTTCAGCTTCATAGTCATTATCGCCTGGCTTACACACAGCTCAGCATCAGCTATTTGTTGTAGGAAACTTAAACATAAATATTAATACAGTCGCTGATGGCTGCAAGTGTGGAGAAATTCATGTTACGATTTCACTTTGATTTAGTCGTTTAGGCCAACAACGATTTAGTTGGCTTTTACCGCGTTTGTAGCATAATCTGCTTAAACGTTAGCGGAAGTCAATCAAATTCCATGCTGATTTAATTGGCCAATTGCCAGCATAAAATGCAAAACAAAAGAGAGATAAAGAAAAACATAATACTGGGTAATACGAATATTAGTCATAGAAATAATGGCTAATAATCACTACACTTCCAGTTGGCCATTTAAGCTAATTTCTTAAGCTTTAAACATGCAATTTGATTTATAAAAATTTATAATTATTTTGCTGGCGACTCCAGCTGTTGTCTTCCTGCTCTCCTTTGATGGCTCTCTCCTCTCTCTTCACCTCTTCTTTCTCCTTACCACTTATGACGCAAGAAGAAAAGTAAATTGAATACTCTCACTTAACGTGGCAAGTGGAAAACTCAACGCATGCGTGCGTGAAAATTGTATTTCCACGTTGTAGTTGGTTTTCCATGCTAAGTAGGTAAAGCACTCGATTTCAATGCAAATCTATAACACTCAGTTAACTTGGCCTGGCCCAAAGTAGCAAAAAGTAAAAGAAAAATCAAAAGAGCTTGGCATTTAGACGCTTTTTGCCATTCATCAGCCATTCCCAGGCTGCGAAATTCCAAGCGGCAAACGGGGAGTGCCAGAAGCGCCTTCTATTTCTACCAGTCTCCTGCTGTCTCCCTCTGTCTTCCTCTCTCTCCCTGCCACCCTTTCTGTGTTTTGGAATTTGCTGTATTTATTTTTTATTTTCATTGTTGTCTTTGCCATTTCGTTTTCCGCTGGCACGCTCTTGCCACCGGATGGTTGCGCCAATACTTCAATACATTGACGTGCCACAGCTGCAGAGACTGAGATTCACAGCGCAGAGAGAGAGAGAGGGAGAGTGAGGGAAGTAGAGACACAGCAAGCCCAAAAGGTAGTGCTCCAAGTGAACTGGGACGACGCCAACGTTGAATGCCAATAGAATGAGTGACGGTAACAACAAGCTGGCCAAAGACTACACTGAGCATTAAAAGGTGTACAGAAATATATTTATTATTAATAATTCGAGTAATTGGGAGCGTAATTTATACATTTGCTTAATTTATACTGCGATTACAACAGGAAATTCCTTAAAATAATTAATTTAGTGAGTAAAAAAATATTTTTAAAATTTCGGTACTTTGTTTTGGCACCTTCTATTTCCCTCTCTGTAAATTTATTCACACAAAAAATGATTCCTCTTAAAATAAAACAGATTAATTGAACGTATGATGAGAGAAAACTCTCAATGATTTCAATCAGTGAAACAATTGAAATCAAGTAAATACTTTGACATTGAGACATGAACAACTAACAGACTATTGAATGGAAATCTAAAGCAGGAAGTCTAATTAGCATAAGCATATTTTCCTATTTGATTAGCTAATTAATGTGAAAATTTAAAAAAAAGTAGTGAAAAATTATAAACAATTAAATGATGAAGTGAAAACAAACAGCAGCCAATTTCATTCATTAAAATAATGTAAAAATTACCGAGGCTAGAATCTGGAATAATAAAACAAGAGTAGCAGAGTGGCGAGTGGTGAGAAAGAGTTAGCTAGACAGAGGGAGAGGCAGAGCGAGAGGGGGCTTAAAAGTGGGTCAAAAGCTGGCATTCGCTATGCTTTGATTGTGGCTTTTCTTGCTTGCTCTTTGCGATTCGTGCCACAATTATTGAAAATAATCAAAATCAAATTTCTGTAATCGAGTTATGATAAAATGCAATACAATAAAAAAAAAAATGAAGCGGCAACGACAAACCACAAAAAACAAAAATGCGCATAGAAAAAATGTTGCAAGTCAAGAAATTGTTGCCGAGTGACTGCAACATGCAACATGCAACGTGCAACACAAGAGCCCAAGTCATTCAACTGCAACTGGATTTCGGTTAATGTGCTTTGCCTCGCCTCTTACTCCTCCCCCCTCTACCAGCTGCCAACGCTCTCATGATGCACCTCTCTCTCTTCTCAGCTATTTCACGCTCAGTCTCTTGGCTCAGCTTCTTTGCATAATAATAATAATGCAACAGCGATGCAACAACAAGTGGAGATTGCTGTCGCTGCCACAAAATGCCGCTTGCAACGGATGTTGATGCCGGTTGTTTGGCGCTGTTGTTGCCACTTGTGCTGCCACTGCCTACAGCAGCAAAATGCTCACACTGCTGCTGCTGCTCCGTCCACAGTTCGATATTTCAGTCATGGTCAAGTGGTCAGTCATTTTCGCTTTGTAATGATCGACAAGTTTTTCCTTCAACTGAAACTTCCTCTAATGACACGAAGTGCATAAATTTCCCAATTTCCATTACTAGCGACTGTGTTAATTAATCGAAAAGTTATTTGGCCATAGAATTTCCATAAATTTTCATCAAATTTTCATTGATTGCGTAAAGACGCCAAGGCGATTTTCATGCTGTAAATGAAACTGGGTCAAATTTTGTATAACTGTGTCGCATTCAGTACGAAACTGGAACCTGATCTTCAACAATATGCAACTTGTTTTTCGACAAACAAAATACGTTACGATAACCACCTGCAAATTGTTTGGTTCAATGCTTAAACTCGCTCGAGGTGCGGCCAACGGATATGTTTCAACTCGGGCGATTTCGAGGCGGTTCCAAATTATGGAAAAATGCTGTTTATCAATGCCACCTCAACGGCAGCTGAGACAATTTTCTCCAACGACAGACGAAAGACTCAAGATACGAACTCGAATTGTTGCGGCTTAGCAAAGTCACAGCAAAGTGCGAGCAAGCACTTAACACACATTCGTGACACTTGAAATTTCCCCCATTTTTCTATAATAGATTCAAGTTTAATTAATTATAATTAATAGCACTAAATATCACCTCTAAGTGCAGCGCTTTAAATTACTGTGCAGTGGATGCTGGAATATGTCAAGCTACCAAGTTTTTAGTTGGAGTTGCTAAGTAGTTGAGTGATCCATGTCCTATTTTTTCCCTGAAAGACTATAGCTTCTATGTATAGACTACCTGTGTTGATCCTAAAGTTCCCTTCACTACATTCTTTATTATTATATTGATGCTTCTATTCTTATTTTCAACCCAAATCAATTTTATTCATATTTGAAACTTCACTTGATTATTATTCTCCGATTCGTCATCCTTTAAGTTGAATTGTTATACCAACTTAAACTTCTTTCCTTTCTTACTTCTAGTTCCCAACTCTTCTCCACAACAATCCCTATAATTCTGCCTACTCCAGTGCTTCTTCCGTTTCTTCTTCTACTTCTTTACCCACTTCCAACTCCTCTTTCACCACTTCCACGCGGCGTCTTAACCTCATTTCAATTTGTCGCAGGCAAAGCAAACAATGAACTGTGGCAATCTTAATCTGAAAACCGTCTACAGCCAAATTAACAATGTTAATTAATAGAAAATACAGTGTATAAGTGAGAAAGAGATAGCGAGAGGCAGATAGGTAACTAAAGAGACAGAAAAAGACATAAATAGAGAGAGACACACGTTTGGATGATTCGAGCAGATTTTATCATATCTAAATAAAGTTTCACTTGCTCACACGCTGAAATTTAAGAATTCAGTTGCCCTGTCTTCCTCCTCCTCTTTTTCTGCCGACTACATCCAGTAGTCCCCCCTTAACCCCCACATTTTACCGTGGCTATGTCTTCACTTAGTCACGGGTCTGAGTCTATTTTCAACCCGATTTCACACTTCCCAGCGAGCTGCCTTCGCTGAAGTTTAAATATTGGAGTATATACAAGTGTGTATAAGAGTGTGTGTTTGTGTGTGTAGCTACAACTTCCCACCACTTGAAGACAAGCGACTGAAACAAGAAAGTGGCGGTGAACAGGGCAATAACCAAACCGTAGACGTAGCCAAAGTCAAAGCCAAAGACGAAGACAAAGCCAAGTTAAGCTAAGACCCAGACCCAGACCAAGACCAAGTCATAACAAAATAAAACTTTTAAGAGCCCAAAATTTTCTCACGCGTTCATCTCAATTTACGTACTCGCTGGGCGCACATATGAACCCACCCCCTTCAGCTACCCAGCCCCCTTAGCGCCCCTTCTGACGCCCAGCAAAGAGAGGGCGTCCAAAGTCTCCAATAATCTGCACGCGACCAAAGAAGTTCCTAAAGAAATTACACGTTCATCAAGTTATTCAACCTGCAACACTCTGTACGTGTGTGTGTGTGTGTCTGTACACTGCTAAAAATTACTTAATCAATAAAGACTGCTCAGAGACCAGAACGGTAGAATTTAGAGGGCTTATAGTGTAAATTTTAACACCTTGGAATAAGGAAATAAATTGAAATATTTTTTTAATTATCTACAAAAAAATTATAAATTTTATCCAGCGTTTAAATATTAAATTTAATATTTTTAGTGTTATTTAAAGTCAATAAAGCATAATAAATGTATAAGAATTTATATAAAACATTGAGAAATTAATTTTCGTTCTAATTTATAGCTTGCTTCCACCTATTTTTGAACAGTGCATGGTAACTGCAGTTTGAAGAATGACAACTACTGTCCAGGCTGTGGCACTGCCTACAGAGGCTGTGAGAACCGCAGCTAAACGAGTGGCAACATAATAAATTACATGCTCTATCATTTTCACAGCTTGCAGGATAGAAGAAGTGGGTAGAGGAGTGGAAACAGTAGGAAAAGCAGGAAAGGCATCATTAATTAGCAGCAAACTCTGCCGATTCATTTAATTTGCATAGTAAGTTTCAAGATGACAAGGCAAAAAAACTAAATGTTTATTAAAATAATTAGTTAAACAAGTAAAAAACTACCGAAACCGAAAAAAAGAGCAAACAATTCCTTTGGTCAATTCGGCAACTTGTTTGGCTTAGAAAGTAAACTGTGAGTGGCGGTGATTCGGGCAATTTCTACTTATTATACAGAAACGGAAAGACATTTAATAGGGAGGAGTTCAGGTCGAAAGCGAAATGCAAAACTAATTTGCATCGCAAACTCTTAGAGATCGTGTCGCGACACGTTCGAAACTGTTTGCTGCTGCTTTCCTCAACTCAACTCAACTCAAGTCGGGCAATTTACATGCTAATTATCATAACTTTGCAGCATTTTAAACTCAACTCTCAAGTTAAGCGTTGACCAGACCAGCAACAGCAGCCATAAAGTGGCCATTTTTGTGCCTTTGTCGCTTGTCAACAAAAATTTAAATAAGTGGAAAGTGTTTTCAAAAAAATCACCAAATCAAATCTGTGAGACAGCAATAGCTGATAACTGAAACTGAAGTAGGTAGCTCGTGTCACGTCGTGTCACGACCCAAGAGAAAGAGGCTTCGTTAAGTTCTACGCATAACTAGAACACTTAAATGTGTGTTTTTAATTAGCAAATGAAATGAAGTCAACAAAAGATTCTACGACTTAAATTTGACTCGGTTGCGACTTTGAGTCAATTCTAGACTTTTACAAAAGCTGATGCGACTCTAAAACGAGTTTAATTTAGCTCAGCTCGATTTAACAGCAGATTACTCGAATTTAACTCAATTTTAGATTGACTCGAACTGATTTTATTTATTAATCGTTTTGTTAAACAGATTTTAAGACAAGATAACATAACTGAAAATAGCTCAAGAGGACTCAGGAGGAGGACTCAGAACAAGACGCACGAGAGGAAATGCCACTCACCTCAAGACTTAGTTCACTTAAACAGAAGTTTACATGACTCAAAATGACATTAATACGATACACCACATTAATTTAACTTGATTTTCAGACGATATGAAGTTACTTAATCACCGTAAACATCTGAGCACACAACTTGGCAGCTTATCTACTTTATTCTACAAAGTTCTTAACAGCTCTGCCCTACTTTACGCTGCTCTACAAGACTCTACGGACATTTAAATGTAGTCTACCCAAATAATTCTTCACACACCCAAGTTTGCTGCCAATTTCTTGCCAGCTCCAAATTCCAGCTCCACAAATATTTGCATACATTTAACGCTACTTTCTTGTGCTTGGCAAAAATAACAGTCACGCGCTCATCTCTAGCTCTAAAAGTGTTATCGTCTCTGCCTCGAGACGACATCGTTTCACCCATAACAGTTTTAAAGCGTTCCATTCATTTTATTTTAAGGTTTTTGGTTTTTGGCTCAAGTCAGACCCTTCAACTGTCCATCGATCAGTTTTTAGTACGTCAGTTCGTTCAGTCGTGCAGTCAGTCGGTCAGTTTGTCAATAAATTGAAATACCTGCACTGCACCCAAAAATACTTTCAACGCTGTGACAACATTTTCTATTTTTCAACATTGTCTGAGGCGTGCTCAGGTGTTTATTTTTATTTCACTTAGGTAGTCAAGGCAGGTGAGTGTGTGTGTGTGAGAGAGTGAACTGTGCGTGTGTATAAGTGTGTTTCAAGGTGAGGCTATCCACTTGAGTGATAAACGTTGAGAAAACCTTAAATTCCATTGCTGAAATCTTCTCCGTTGTCACAATTGCAAGCGAGTGAATTGTGACTGAATGAAAGCCAGTCTCAGCTGAGGCTTAGATCATGGCTAAAAGCAGTTAATAGACATGCGAGCACTAACGTTTCATGGCTAACAGTTTGATTAATCATATGACATGCCGAAACGGACTGTACTTTGGAATCCCTTAAAACAAAAGACTTAGGCAACGAACTTACAATTCTTGACTGATGTGTATCCCTCGGCCGCGCTGCCAGTGCTGCCACCATTCATGCCCAGACTCGCGGAGCCATTGAGCACATGACCATTCGATTGACGTCCCAGACTGTTCAGTGTGGTCGTGCTGCCCGCACGTGATCTCCAGCTATTCTGTCCACCCAAATGATGATGATGCAGACCATTGCCATTGGTCAGGCCAACGCTGGTCAAATCCCCATTGGATTTGCTGCCAGCGCCACTTTTGAGCGTGCCATAGACACTGCTGCCACCGCCTCCGGTGCTGCCCGTCTCCAGCTGTCGGGCGTACGAGTTGTCCGCGTAGGCGTGGAAACAGCATCTGACTAGAGCATTGGCAGCCGCCTCCCGTTTGCATATGAAGACGTGGCACTCGAGCACCTTGATGCCCGTGGTGCGACGCAGTATGGCGGCAAAGATGGGCGGGTGCTGGGCACGCGGCATGCGTGCAAATGGCGAATCCAACGGCAGAAACTTTGGCTCCGGATGTGCATTACCCCGTTCCGGTATCAAGACTTGACGCACTGCAGCGCAATAATGCAGCGATTCGATGGGAAAGAAACGTGTTATTTGCTTTAGATTCTCATCGACATTCTCGAGGAGTATGCCATTTGACCAGACACTAAGCCAGCTATCGATGCCCTTGGCGCCAACAGCGCCCTCTGACGGATAGAGGCTGCGCAGTGGCTCCTGTATACCCTGTAATCCATCTTTGCTCTGACGGGGCACAGCGCTGCCCAGATAAAGCACACGGCAGCGGCAAATGGGCGTGGAATCGCCCATTGTTAGACAAGAATAATGATAACAACAACAACAACGAGAACAACAACAATCAACGTCTTACGTTACGTATGGAGGGTTCGTTCGTTACGTAGCGTAGAGAACGTAGGCGCGAACGCGAGAAACCGAAACAATGTGGATTTTCTGGTTTTGCTTTTAGTATATGTTAGCCACGTTCATATATATATTCAGGTACACAAGAGACTGTGACTGTGTGCGAGAGTGTAAGTGTGTGTGTGTGTGTTTGTTTCTACTGTATTCAATTGTGGTTCTTAAGCAGTCGCGAGAGAATTTGTTCGCTTAGGTAAGCGGATATTTTTTTGTGTTTTACACTGCCATTCGCATGCACTAACACATATGCACCACATCACATCACACAGACAACACACACACCGTTGCGCTCTCAGTCATAATCCAAGCAAAAAAAACTTAACCAACACGCGCTCCACACACACAATCCACTTTCAGAACAATTCTTTTGTTGTTGTTTCACTTTTAGATTTTGAAATGAATTTCTTTTTTCTTTCTTTTCTTTTCGTAAATTTCGTAAACTTCGTTGCCGCTTTGAGAAGAATAGAGATGCTCGGGATTGTATATATATGTAGTATATATATATACTATTAACACTCACTAACACCGTTTACACAAACAAGTTGGGAAAACAAATATGGCGTCATGGGATTCTGAGTTCTGCGAAATTCCCTTTTCGCACATCCCGTTCAGTTCACACACACACCTTTAAGTGCAATTTACACACCGCAATTCGAATGTCTTGTTGTTGCTTAAATGTCGTTGAAATATTTTGGGGCTAGGCCTTTTTAGGCAGTGGCCACTGTTATATGTATTTTATGTACTTTTAATTTGATCCGCTCGAGACTTGCGATCGCGACGGCGTCTCACTCTGGAATGAATTCCAATGACGTGAGCAGCGGCGCCTACGTGGTATTTTCAAAGCCTCTGTTGTAAGACGCTCTCTGCTCAGCTGCAATCAGAGAGAGCGAGAGAGTCAAGACAAGTACAAGTACCTGTTGCTGGCCACCAGCTGGCAGTGAGCGCGCAAGTTGTGGACTGCAACTCAAGACATGCTACGCTCTCACTGCCGTTCTCTTGTGGATCGCAAGTGTCGCAGTCAAGACACGCTGTCCCACTCTCTCCCAAGACACTCTTGCGTACCACCATCTTAAGAAAAAAAGAATTTATTTGTTGCGCTGTGTTAGATTACCGGTTTATCAGCTTTGGCAGCCACACTGTTGGTATTTCGATCAGCCGGCTCAGTTCTTGGCTAAAACTGAATGCATATCATTTATTGGCTGTTTGTTTGAAATTCTTTCAGCTCAACTTGTAGCTATTTTTATTATGCTAATATCGTGTTAGCTGCTTAAAATCTAGCTTAATTATTGTAGCCATTAAATGTCTGGATCGATTGTGAAATGTGGTGAAAGTGACTTTAATCGATAAACTGAGATTTACTACACAGATTAACATTATTTATAATTCAAGTGGAGCTTATTATCAGCATGCCAAATTAGCTACATCTTAAGTTTCCGCTTTAATATATTGCTTAACCCGTTTCCTACTCACGCCAGTCGACTGCAGTCGCTCAAAGCTTTAGCTGGGGTTTGTGTCTCTGCTAGTTGTGTTACTCGTGTGACTCTGCTTGAATTGTAAGCTTTAAATTAACGATTATTTAAACATGCAAGAAAGGCCGATACACTACCGATATATACTTTGTTGAGTTTAAATAAATATTTTTAGAACAAAAAAATACATAAAATTTTAAAATGTTTATTACTATCCCATCGTATTAAAAATTTTCTCTTTTAATTTATAGTTCCATTTGTAATTGACATTTATCGGTTTTTCTAGTCTCACAATTGACATTTTATCAGCTTGACGTTAACTTAACTATATTTTACAGCAATTAAATTTAAATTTACTATTCAAGATTTCAATAGCAAAGGAAAACCTTTACAAGTAACTTTGAAACTAATCTTATATTATCTAAGCTATCTAAATGATTTAGTTTATGAATGATTAAATAATTTCATGAGTTAATTTCATTGACCCAGTCATTTCATCACTTTGTACAATGTTTAGTATGCATATATACTTAACTTTCAAGCTATTAACAGCAGATTATAAGTTCATTTTATGGTAATTTGACTGTTGATGCTACTGATATACAAAAACTTTTGTTTACATTTGTGTGACTTTATTCAAATAAATTTAAAGTGCCACCAAGCAAGTCGTGTAGGTAGACCTTCCGACCTTATCCAATAGTCACACACACTCAAACGCATATAAATTTAAAACATATACCAACAAAAATTCGGGGAATCCAAAATGACAACAGAGCGACGCCACTTAGAGTTCTACTCAGATGTACAAACACACAAATGCTTCAAATTCAAACATTTCATTAATAAAAAAAGAACTTTTCACATTTGCTGCTGGCTCTGGCCTTCCCAGTCATGGAATTTCCAAAAAAAATTAATTTTTTCGGCACTCTAGAGTGTGTTGGCTTAAAATAGTGGACACAAACGATTGTCATCCATTAAAACAATTAGAACTTAAAGTGCAAACAAAATTAAACGACAGAAAGAATTTCATATGCGTAAATTGGGGTATATTAAGTGACGCGCTGGAGTTTCCAGTTTAACATTTCCCACGCCACCATAAAACATGTGTAATACACCCCACAAAGTGATAATCCTCCCCAGCATTTGATTACAAAGTGAGTGTGGAAACGAGTATGAGATTTCAAATCGCACGTGCTGCAGTGACGCGAGAGTAAAACCAGTTGCTCGCTCGGGAAAAGAGGCACAAGCGAATCAATAATAATAAAAACAAGCTGGGAAAATAGCGGCGAGTTTACTCAACTATAGTATACGCAGTGTGTATAAATTGAGCTGCTTAAAGGTGAGGTAAAAGCTGACTGCTATGCGCTTATTGCTGTCTAGCTAGCTGACTGCTATACCACTTACCGCTTTGTCTGTATCGCTCTTATACCTGAGGACACAAGGCTTATGTACTTTTGTTTATGTTCCTATCTTATAAAACTATAAAATTAAAATTGGTTAAATTTTATATAACCAATATATATATATATATATATATATATATATATATATATCTGTTTTATTCAACATTTTCAACCCACTACATAACTTACACAAATCAGGTATACCCCCGACAACAAGTCTACCGTAAAAACATGATCTCCAGCTTGGGTAAATAACAATTTATGCATTTTAATCAGCACCTTGCCAGCAACACGCGAACTTGAGATACAAAAAGCCCGGCACACGACGCCGTTTTTCTCATTCTGATTCTACACTCAGTGGGCAAAAGATCAACAACCGATTCAAGACGAGTTCTAACTGCGCGGCATCATCAACAGCAACTGACAACTGCCAGTGAAATCTACAACTAGAAACAACACTTGGAATAAACATGGACAGGATGCAGCTTATAATTGGGGCCATGTGGCTGCTGGTACTGACCATTTCCAGCGTGGTATTTGCTCGTAAGTAAACCAAAAGAGTTTGAAGATATTTTCTGTAGAAATATGCAAAACTTTAAGCTCTTTATTTATTTATTATACTCTTTTTTTTATGACTGTTTAACCAGTTTAACAAGTTATTCGCATTTATTGACTTATGATTGATATTTCAAAATGTGTGTGTTTTTTTTATATTTTTAATTTTAGAGTCGGGTAATAGCTGCTACACGCCCATCGGGGAGCAAGGCCGCTGCATTCCCGCCCAGCAGTGCCAGTTTATACGCGATCTGTTGGCCACTTACGGACGTAATGTACCGTATGCGATACAGAAACAGATCAGGGAAATGACCTGCAATGGCGGCGCAGTAAGTGACTAGTTTTTATAACCTTTTACTTAACACTAAAGTGCTTTATTTTAGGGTTACTTCTTGTGCTGTCCCAATCCGTCGGTGGTCGGCGCTCATTCAGCAAACGATGATTTTGAGAAGAAGTCTACAGTAAGCATTCGGCAGACACCTCAGGATCTGAAACGCATTGATCCCAAGGGCATGGACTTGCTCAACTCCATGACGGACTGTGGCAAGAAGAGCAACATTAAGTTGAGCAATGGAGAAGTTACCAAAATTGGTGAATTTCCCTGGTTGGTGCTGCTGAAGTATGAAACTTCCGGCAGACCCTTTCTCTGCGGTGGCAGCCTAATCACCGATCGGTTCGTCTTAACCGCTGCACACTGTACCGCCAACTCGGCTAAAATGTAAGTGGCTAAATTTGTTTTTAACTTTTTCTTGACTAATTGATTTTAAAACTCCTTTTAGGGTTGGCGTTCGCATGGGTGAGCACAATCTGGACACTGAGGAGGATTGCCAGTTTCTGGGCGGACGTCGCAAGGATTGTTTGCCACCCTATGAGGAGTTTGGCATTGAGGCCATACGTCCACATCAGGGCTACAGAGACAACTCCATACGTTATGACATAGCGCTGATTAAATTGGATCGATCTGTGAAGTTCAAGTCTCACATCAAACCCATTTGTCTGCCCATCGATAGCAACTCACAGGATATAGCATACGATCAGGATTTCTACATTTCCGGCTGGGGTAAGACCGAGAAGGATGTCGCCTCGTCGGTGCTACTCAAAGCGGTTGTTCGACGTCAGGATCTGAGTGTTTGCCGTAACTATTATGTCGATGCTCCGGTTAGTGAGAATCACATTTGTGCCGTGGGCGATGGACTCTTCCACACCTGTCGCGGTGACTCTGGCGGCCCACTCTTCTTCCGTAATCCCTTCAAGCAGACCGTTCGCTATGTGCAGTATGGTGTTATCTCTTATGGCGGCAGACGTTGTGGCATCAACAAGAACCAACCGGGTGTGTTTGCCTCCGTTCTGGACATGTTGCCCTGGATCACACAGAATCTCTATTAATGAATTGCAAAAACTTAAACCATTTTATTTATTCTATCATTTAGTCAGTAAAACCATTGCCATAGTCTGTTCATGACAATATATTTTTGTGTTAGTTTTTATTTGAATTTAATATATTTTATATGTAAAAGCAAGAAAAAAAGTAATTCAGTTCAATAAAATAAGTTTTCTTAACTTAAACAATTTTTAATTTAAGTCTGCACGTGTGTTTTTGAATTTTCTGAACTGGTTGACAAATTTCCTGCATTTTCTGAAGGGGATGAAACATTTCTTGGCTTGAAATTTGTAAAACTTTTCCTTCAGGTAAACATTTCAATTTTTGAAGAGTCTCTGATACACACACAATTCTTTAAAGCCCAAAAACAAAGTGTTGATATTTTAACAAGTAAGGAAAGTACAGTCGAGCACGCCCGACCGTAAAATACTCTCTGCATTAGTACTTGCATTAAAACACGTTGCAACAAAAACAATCTAAGCATAATCAAACATACATCTGTTTGTCTGTATGCGAATGAACATACGAATGACAATATATGATGCATATGTGTATGTATGTGTGTATTCAGCTACTACGGGCAGCGCTGCCGCCATGTAGGCAGCGAAAACGTTCGAACATGTGCATGTATGTTTCTGTCTCACTTGCACTCATACATGATATTGCATTCAGTTATCAATATTGTAACGCTTCTAGTTTTGTTGTTTATAGTGCGGTTTCAATGCGCCTTTCAGGATAGTTTGATATAGTTAGTCTTTACACGAATTATAAATAACAATACTCTACGATAAGAAGAAATGCCTTACAAACGTATTGGAATTTGAATAGTTTTTTTAGTTCCATTGTGAAAAGGGGGCGGGGCAGTCCAAAATTGTTGATGGCATGGCATTTATACAGTCTTTAGGGACCTGCATACCAAAATTGGTGATCCTAGGTGCAATAGTTATTGAGATATTCGCCTAAAACACCAATTTTTTCCGAGGTGTGTCTGGTTTTTTGCTCATTGTGGGCGAATGGGGCGTGGCATCGAAAAAAAAAAGATTCTTGTATTGACTGACTAAATCTCTGATCGATTGAGACCAAGCTCGAACTTGTAGCTCTTACCATCTCTGAAATCTGTTTGTTCATACGGACAGACAGACAGACGGACAGACGGACAGACAGACAGACGGACAGACGGACATGGCTATATCGACTCGGCTTGTGATGCTGATCAAGAATATATTTACTTTATGGGGTCTGCCACGCCTCCTTCTGCCTGTTACATACATTTGCACAAACCCAATATACTCTTGCAGAGAGTATAAAAACTAATGTAAAGTAACTTAAAATTAAATTTATATCCATTTTTATATCCGTTACTCGTAGAGTACAAGGGTATATTGTAATCGATGGAATGTATGTAACAGGCAGAAGGAGGTGTGCCAAACCCCAATAAGAATATACATATATTTTTGATCAGCATCATCTGTATGAACAAAAGGATCTCAGACACTATAAGAGCGAGGAAGGTGACTGAGGTAGCAAATGAAAGATAAATTAGTTAAGCAGTACAAGTTTGTTCTTTATGCTATCTGAACTAAATTTACACGGATAGTACATGTCTAGGAAGTACATGTACTGACCAAGTTTGATGACTATATTGTATAGCTTCCATAGGAACGATCGATCTATATTATTTTTACTGGTTTCGGGCCCTAACCTTTAACCTATGTCGTAGTTTTTACACTAGTGAATCACATCCGCTTGATTGCAAAGACGTTTAATTAATGCATATTTTTTTTTAGCCCAAAAATGAAGTGTTGACATTTTAAAAACTCCTAAAAGTACTTTAAAACTTAATTTATGTCCATTTCTTTTAATTGGTTTCAGAAGCCGAAATCAATTTCGAGGTTTTTACACTGGTGAATCATATCGGCTTGATTGCCAACTGGTTTAATTAGTGAATTTGATTCACATTAAAAAAAGGTAACTAGATTTAAACTAATCAGTTATGATCTAAAGAATTATTTAAACAATTCTGCGTAAAATTGTTTGAGTCAACGACATGAAAAATGTGTGGAAATCTCAAAGAACAATGAATGTGCATTACAGTTATTAATACATCGAATTTCCGATGATTTTCATCAGAAAAGTCATTAATGAAAAATGCGATTTACATTCTGAAGTGTTGGATTAATTATTGAGATTTTGAATGCAACTCGTAATATACATAAATGTATATTTTTATATGCAAACTCTTATGATTCACATAGCACATAAAACTCCCTTTGCAAAACTTGTGAAATTCAATTCTGGTACTGATTGAATTCTAAACTGATTACTCAGCCAGCTAACGGCTTTGGCAACAATTTATTTGTGGTTTACTTTTGCTATTTGTATTATAATTATTATTATTATAGCAAAACCCTATTAACTTACTAAGTCGTTAGATAAATAGTTCGTAATCAAGTATTTATTTGTCTTTCCCCCAGACACAGAAAAGTATTACGTTATAAATCGCTTAATAGCTGAGGGGAAAGCCCCGCCCAGTAGCAATTCTGTAATTAATCTCATCAAATCGGGGATCTAAAACAATTGTGTACCGAGTTATACAGTATGCGGTTTACATTCTGAATTATTCGAAGAAGGCAGAAGAATGATACTGGCTCCAAAAAAAATTGTGTTTATTTTTTAAACATTGAGCTATTTTGATAATGAGATGCATTCTACAGGAACATCGATTTCGTAAAAAGCTTGAAGCACAAATAGAATGAAACACAAAGCTTTAAAAAAGCTCAATTGCCGGCTGATAAGCTGGTAAAAATGTTCAGTAAATTCTTGGACGCTGTAGAGGGAGGCGCGTAATCATCTAGTGAAATATACATAACACTATAATATAACATGTATCCCATGATCTTATAAATTAATAAATTAATTTAATTTTAATTTAAATAAATTTATTATAAGAGTGGAAAACAGAGACGAAGGAAGACAGAGAGAGAGAGAGAGTGAGAGTGAGAGAGAGTGAGAAAGAGAGAGAGAAAGCGAGAACAGAAAGAAAATATTAAAGTCATTTTTTTTTATAAATTTCTCAGACAGTAATTGATTTGAGCTTTGTGACTTTAGAATGTCGTCCAATTCGAGCTTAAAGGTTCTGCCCTATGCCTTATGTGCAATCTGTGCGGTGAGTAAAATATATTTTCTTATCGCATAAGTGTTGTTTTCTCCAGACATTTTTGAATGAAATTACAATCTTAACTGATCACTGTTTATATGAATAATATTGAATTTATGATTTCATTTTCATATCATAATCGTACAAGTGTATTTCAAAAAGCTGACATTAGCTTCGAGACTTTTAAGACTTAAGTAATGTTTCTGGATTTAACTAGGTTTTGTTTCTTTGTTTATAAATTAAACATTCCAAGTGTACGTTCATTTTGTTTAACAAAATTTAAAATAAATTCTATTGTTTTGCAAAATTTAAAATTGAGAACTGGTTATTATGTGTATTAAGTGTGTGATTCAAAACAGGTTAAAAAAAAACTTTGCAGTTACCACGCTGGGAATTAATAAAATGCTCACTGCATAGAAATATCGTGGTCATTTTATTTGAGGCATTTTTTGTGGGGAACTAATAATGTTCACATACACTTATGAACTGATTAATGCTTAAATGTTTTACATTTGTTTACAGTTGCTGGCTTTGGTGTTGATTGGCTTTGGAGCCTACGCGCGTTATACCTACGATGCCAATCCTGTTGGAATAGCTTCGATCTATGGCTATGTAGTCATAGGCGTAGCTGCGATACTCATTCTAATCTGCGGCTGTTTGGCTGCTTGTCATAAACACGCCTGCTGCACTGTCGTTGTAAGTGTACATTGAGTACAACAAATTGTTATTTTAATAATTTTAATTTCGTTTTCCAACAGTTTGTGTCGATCTTGTATCTATTAATTATTGCTCAGGTAGTTGTTTTGTATTACTGTACCAGAAATGGAGGAAAAGCTGTTTCGAATATGGCCAAGTCAATGGAAAGTACCTGGGAAAAGGAGCTAAAATTTCCTGGTGCCATGTCCATGTATCAGGATTGGGTAAGTTAGAAACTTAAGTTATTATTATTTATACTCAATGATTACTTTTAATTATATTACTTACAGTTGAAATGTTGTGGTCTCAACAGTTCAATGGACTATTATCTTAACAAGCGTCTGCTACCAAAATCCTGCTACCAAAATCATGACCAGGGCGATCCCGATGAACTAAAATCCATAGGATGTCGCACATTTGTTAATAATTGGGCGAAACTAATAAGCTCTTGCAATATTCTTGGCTGGGGTTTAGTCGCCATACAGTTGGGTTATCTTTCAATTAATTAATTGAATTACAAATATTAATTCTTTCTTAACAGCTGCTTCTTCGCTTTTTATGTTGCGGTTTGTGTAGTAGTTTTCGCCACGATCACCGACGCTCAGCACACTAAGAAAACTACTGTGAATATTCGACTCGTTGGATTATAAATGTTAAAAAAATGAACATAGATTTTAAATTATTATACAATTTGTTGTACAATTATGTTACACATCTTCCAGAGGCAACAAAAAACGTTTAAATCTGTTTTCTACTTTGGATAAAATCGGTTGTTGTAGATGGAGATTTATCTATGTGATCTATCCGTCGCATTCTCATGAAGCTTGTCAACTGAATTCCAACAGAAAGCTTTACAAAAAGCTCTTTTGCCGGCCGGCTCACTTCGAATAACAATCAGAACAATTTTGTACACGATAGAGAAGGAAGTATACATAATTGTGTATACTATATACATAAGAAATATATATTTTATGAACTTATATATTCGCTTAGCATATTCAGAGAGCTGAACAGACCGAATCAACAAGTGGAAACTGCTATAAAAAAGAAACAGTTTTATAAATTTTCTAAGATAGTAGTTGACTTGAATTTTCTAACATTAGAATGGTGACCACGTCGCGCTCTAATGTCCTGGTCTGGACCTTTTATTTAATTTCTATGGTAAGTAAATTATTTTGTCATTTCACAAGAGTGTGGAGTGTTCAATTCAATTCATTTTATTTTCTCACCCGAGACTCATAAATTTGATCAATTAATAGACAGAATATATATTTATGATAACATTAATAAAAAATAAAAAAACAACTACTTAGTGAATCTCTATTCAAAGTATATAGAGTTATATAAATCATAGATTTTATTATTATAGATTAGAAGATATCGCTGATTTTAAACACATTTTAAACATATAAGAGTATATTTCAAGATTTTCTGGTATTTGCTGAAGTACATAGTTTGTTGGTTAATAAATAAAATATTTAATTTGAAAATAACACACTGAATGATAAGTTTGTATACTGCATATAACTTATATATATTTATTTGTTTCCCAACTAAAGGGATTACTTCATATACTCCTTTCATAAGTGAATAAGCGCCTATTTAATTCATAGTACTATATTTATATTCCTGTTGAAAATAATTATGTTCCCATAATGCTTAACTTCATTTGACTACTTACAGTTGCTGGCTTTGGCGTTGATTACAGTTGTGTGCTTAATGATTCAAAGCTTAATCATCCCTCCTCATGCAAAGGTCGTTGAATATTTATACTAGAGCATAGGCATAGCTGCCATTGGCATCCTTATCTGGGGCATTTTTGCATCTTGGAGTGAGCAAGTCTGTGGTATTGTGTCCGTAAGTAGACATTGATTACAATTACCATAAATTCAATTAATGTTTAAACCTTTCCATTCTTTGTTCACAAGTTTATAACATGTTTCTTTCTGATCATAATTGTCCAAGCATTTGTATTGCGACACTGTGTCAATTATGAAGCAACAGAAATATCGTATATGGCCAGATCAATAGACAAGGGACGAGACAGTCCAGATGACATAGATTTTTATGAGAACTGGGTAAGTATAAATAATACAATTTATTGTCAGTGAATGTCGTTAACCGTTTAATTTACAGTTTAAAAAGTGCGGACTCGATGGTCCTAGACGTATCGACTATGAAGCTGAAGCTGAAGTCTGTCGCACAGCTTTTGACGACTGGGCAAAACTTCATAGATCTTTCAAAATTATCAGCTGTGTCCTAGTCGGCGTGGAGGTAGATTTTCCACTCAATGAATCGATCAATTACAAGAATATTTCTTCTTCTTTCTATTCAGTTTATCACTAGCATTTTAACCTGCGGAGTGTGGTTTATGATCCGTAGGGATCGCCGACGCTAAGTCATGCTAAGAAAATGGCTTGGAATTGCACATGTTGAATTTAAATTGTTAAAAATATATGTATATATACATTATTATGTGGACCTTATGTTAACAACCTCTCTTCTTTGATTGAAAACGTTCGGTGTAGATCGGATCATGATAAAGCGGATGTATTTCCAAAGGTTTGCGAAACAAGTAGCCGGCTTCCTTCAGACTTGGACCGCCAAAGGTCTTTCCTCTGAGTAATTAAATTAGGTTAAGTTAAGACAAATGTCTTCCAGGAGGGTACAAAGCCTAGGCCAGTTAAGGCCCTCTGAGTTATTAAGTTATTTTTGGTATTGGGGATAAATCGACAGGCTTAAAGTATAGGTCATCAATGTCATGAAAATATCCCAGCCAATTCCTTATTTTACCAACCTGATGTTCATCATTTACACCGCTTAAGCTAACCAAGTTGAACTATTCGACTAGAAATTACCCTGTAATATTAGAAATAAATAAACTATACTAGTTCAAACGATGTCTGTAACCGCTACTAGATCTTCCAGCTAACATACCCCACATTTAGTGGGTCTAAGCACAAATTAACCCGTTATTTGTAACAATGCATAGATCTTATCTGTATAGAACTACGATTTATTTCATTTGTCTGGAGCTTTTGTTTGCTTTTACTGAAATTCGAAAAAGCTTCGTTAACTTTGATTGTTGCAGTACAGAAGTTTTGGTATACGGCGTATTTGCGGACGGACTATGAACTGGAAACGTTATTTACCTTGGGCGCTACGAGGGTGAATTAATACAAAATTTATTTATTTAACTCACCAAATAATCCATTTTATTCAAATCTAGGTTACTTTATTTGGTAACTTTTCAATTTTCATTGCCATTTTTTGTTTCGGTCGCCAGAACCTTAGTGGAAAACTTCTTTTCCACCTCCGTGTCCTTTAACTTGGACACAATATAGTGAGTATGAGTGTGCTAGCTGACCTAAAAGCTTGCCACTAAATTTGTATTGTATTTTAGCCTAAATTGGAATACTTCTTTTCCGGCTATAACCGTTTGTGAGGTCTACAACTCGGAAAAGATTTGGGACACAGGTGATGTGCATTTCGGACCGGAACACGATCTACACATCGATGACTTTGTCAGTGAAATTGCTTTCTTTCGAGGTGTTTGCATTAGCTGCGAGAGTTGTGAACAGCTTCAGTGTCCAAATAACTTTACAATGATTTTGGATGTGGTGGGTATTAAATGGATGTCCTCTTTAAACATATTACATCCAAATGCCTTGTAGTTTCGCAGCAAATGTGCTGAACTGCTTATGGAGTGCAGCTACCTTAACTCAATCTTCGACTGCTGTGAACAGTTTCTGCCCATTCCCACCGAGTACGGCCTGTGTTTCTCCTTCAATTCGCATCAGGCGCGTAAGGACGCCCAAGTGCAGTACAAGAACAATCGCATGACTGGTCCAGGACACCTGACCTTCCATGCCGCTGCAGATGTTCAAGTGCATGTGCATGCTCCCATCGATGTGCCCTTTACCTTCGCCGAGGGCATGATCAGGGAGACCGTACTACTGGGCAACTACAAGGAGCTCATATTGAATGTCATCGAGGTTTTCAATCATGAGTCTGTCGAGGAGCTAAGCCATGAGCAAAGACGTTGTCGCTATAGTCATGAGCATGTGCCCGAACGTCTGGGTATCTATGAGTTTTACAGCTATTCCGGCTGCATTGTGGAGTGCACGGTGGCACTGCATCTGCTGTACTGCAACTGCACGAGTCACTTTATGTCTGTGCCGAGCAAGAACTCGTTGCCCATCTGTGACTATCGTGGCCTCATCTGTCTCACCAACATCAATGAAAGGATTTTGATTGAACGCAAATCCTGTGATTGCAGCAGTTCCTGCGAGGAACCGGAATACAACATCATCTTCAATACACCAGATGAGTGAGTGGCTGTAAAGTCTCTTTAAGCATCTAAAACTAAACTATATTCTTTCAGTAAACAAGAAGCAGAGAGAGACATATCCGATATCCATGTAGCCCTTGTGGAGTTACCCACTCAGCGTTACGTGCGTCGCGTGGCAAAAACCAATCTGGATTTGCTCAGTAAGCCAAGGCCTACATAACTCTATATACATCATATGCTAAGCACACTCTTTTACAGTTTCTGTTGGTGGTCTGGTTGGACTTTTCTTCAACACCTCCGCGCTGCGTCTGGTGGAAACCATATTTCTACTTTTGGAATACAGAAGACCATTCTTTAAATGGGCAAATCGTGTATATCGTGGCACATTAAAATATTTACAGATTTTGCTACGGTTAAAGTAAATCACAAAGTATTTTTAAATTCTAAAGGTCTTCCAATTGCGCAAGTATATATAGCCTACATATACATATATATTAATGATCGGGTTGAAGATTCGCCTGGAGTCTTAGAAGCTGCTTATCTTTTGTGGCACATAGTAAGTTTTCTCGTTCGTACGACTCGATTCCGTCGGCTTTATGATCTCTAGCAATGATTCCATATAGCTGGGCAAGTACACATAGCTTGAGAAGATCAAGAGTATAAAAATAATCAGCACAAATCCATCTGCAAATTAAAATTTTCTATAGTCGTTTACTTTTGGGAAGACATATAAACAAACTCTTACTAATTAGTTTCTTTTCCCATGGCTCAAACATGTTAATGCATGTTACCAATTCGTATTGGCGATATAAATGTGCGGCGGTCTGTTTTAAGTTCCACATTTTGAAATTAATTGCACTTTTCGTTAGGTTTCGCTTCACGCACACCAAAAATCACGCAGTTAACAATTGACTCACGCTCGCATTGCTAATCTCGGCAAACTTTACAGCCGGCTAAATAGTTGAAAGCTTTTTGCTGCTCACAACTATATAGTCAAAGTATTTTTAGATATTCCTTGTGTTAAACTGTTGAACCATAAGGTGCTAATCTATTTAAACTTTATTGTTTTGCTTTTGTGACATTTGCAAAGACTTCGTGAACAGCTGTTTGCAATGTGTCCCTACTTTTATTTTGTTTAATATTCGTGAACAGCTGCTTGCAGTGTGTCCCTACTTTTATTTTGTTTAATATTTTAAGTGCTGTAAAACAAGAAGAGTCGGTAGTGCAGCCAACTTCAGTTTTTCGCCGTTACAATCGTTTTCATTGCGCGCCTGCAGTTCATCCAAAAGTTTTAAATTTAAAAACGCATTAAATTCTGCGGAAAATAAACAACTTTTGTGTTATTAAGTAGATTAGTGTGTCGTGAAAGTGTACGCGTGTGCGTTTTTCTGGGGTAGACGTGGTTCTGTGTTTTTCGAAGTGAATGAAATACATTGGGTCGGCGGAGCCCCATGAAAAGTGTCGCTTTAGTTACATAGCAAGCAGCTAAACGCCAGAGTGTGTTGGCGTTTAAGTTATATAGCAACCAAATTCTTGGAGCGCGATTCGGTAAATGTTGCTCAGCTTTAGGCGTTTGGCGCCAAATTCAAAAATAATATTAAAATTTTTTTGAGTGTTTATTTTTGTGAAAAATTTTCGAGTGTTTTTTTTGTGAATATTTTTTTGAGTGTTTTTTTTTAAATATTTTTGTTATTTTATTTATTTTTTTTTTTTTGTGGTTTACTTGTGCGTTTTTTTTGTGTGCCAGTAAATAGCAACTTAAAAATAGGTGCAACAACTAATTGAAAACAGGTGAGTTACATTTTAGTTATTTTAATACATTTATTAATGGTAGTTTTAGAATAGTTTTCGAAAAACTTCCTGGCTTAATCTTCTGCCATTTTTTGGGTCAGTCATTATCTCTAGACCATTTGAAAGACAGACCACATAAATTTGCCTTTTTGAGGCAGCGTCTACAGCATCTCCCATCGCAAAAGAATAACAACAAGAAACAGGATTTAAAGCCATTGGGCCATAATTCGCACTTGGGGGAAACTAGCACATATTGTGTTGGCCAGCACTTGCCCAGCTTGTGTTTTGGCCATAACGACAACGCTATCAATGCCCGCGGTAACCGATTGACAGCCGAGACGGAGTCGACTCTAGACTCGAGTCGAGCTTGATTTATGTGCGCGAGGCAGGAATGTGGCAAAGTGTAAAAAATGTTTATACACACATGCACACACCTCACATACACATACATTTACGGAGAGCGACACCCTGCCACAGTTTGTGTCTCAGTCTTAAAAACTCTCGGTCGCAGATTTGAGTGCAAGTCGAGTCACGCAAATGCAGCTACAACTAATTCAATTTCCACTTGCCAACATCTGGAGGTGGCGGTGTTGGCTGTTTAGCCAAGTGTGCACGCCTAATTGGTAATGCGATCGGCTTTATTGAGGCGCAGGCGCAGGCGCTGCAACTAAACTCGATGTTAATGTTGAGTTGCAGTTGCTGTTGTTGCTGTTGCTGTTAAATCAGTTGCAGGCTATCGCTGTCGCTCAGCGTAAATCCCATTACGTGCAATCCGTTTCGAGCCATAAACATGTTGCTGCAGCTGCATCCTCCTAACCCCTTTAAGCTCTTACACTCTACCTTTCTCTGTCTCTGTGGTCGATGCCTCTCTTTTCTTCTGCTTGATTTGTCTGCCCGCTATTCTGTGGCTTCCAGCAGCGCAACTTGTCGCTCGAACTTAATTGCCTTGGCTGCGCTTATGACTTTCGTGTGCAATGCATCCACATCCACATCAACATTCACATCAACCACATCGTAGTTGTTATTAGAAAGTAACTGGGCAGAAAAAAAATGCATGGAAAAGCAAAAACAACAGCAAAAAAAAGAGCTATCAGTTTGAGCTTCATCCTCTGTTTTCTGGTTTAAGTTGGTATCGTCGTCATCCTTGTTGTTGACTGGCGCTATTTTCGACACCGCTTTGGCCTGCCATAAATTGCCAAATGCCAGGCAGCCTGCCATGGCCCTGAAATGCACTCGACGACGCGCTCTCAGCCGCAAAATTAGAAAAAGAGTCGGTTGGCTAATTTACTGAGCTGAACTGCAGTTCCCTTTTACCAAACGTCTAGCGATGGACTTGCCCCGTGTTTCATTACGAGTCGGTACAGGTCGCACTCCAATGCACGGAAAAACTTTTAAGTATCTTTAACATTTGGTCACACTGTGCGGCGCCGTGCTTGGGTCACCCACCTCTAGATGAGTCTACCTGACTTCTTGAAAGTCCATTTTCCATTTCGTACGGTTTTCAATTAAGGCAACTGTGGCAACTTGTAGTCAACTTGCAGCTGCCACGACCTCTATCGCGCCCAAAGTTCAGTTTGGAGCAACTAATTCCGCAACACCGCAACGACGCAATGGCAACGGAGACGACGACGATGACGATGGCATTAACCGATAGCGTCTCCCAGGAACTGGCGAACTGCATCCGCCGTGAGATAATCTAATTTGCTGTTGTTGTTGCTATTGTTGTTTTAGGGCTGCCAAACTCGGTGTTGCATTCATATTGTTCTTGAGAAATTGTTATTAATTGAGTTGTTCAATTGCTTTTCAAGATCTTTTTTTTCATCCTCTCGATTGGAACTGCGGGTGGTCGTCGTTTGACATTATTGACCGTTCGCTCGGCCGATCATTTGCCCAATTTAATTTAGTTTGACCATCAATAAAGTCAAAATGTCTGAACGTCTTGGCTTTTGGCTCAACACGAGTTCGTTTGGCCCATTGCCTAATTTGCATACTCTTAATTTATGCTCATCAATTAGCTGATTAATTTATTTGGCGTGAGACTCGAGTTGGCCATGCTTAAAACGCTTGTCTAATTAGATAAATGTGCTACATTAATGTCGCCTCTTGACATTTATAAAGTGTTGCCTCTGACCAATAATCGAGATGGCCAATAACTTTGATCGTTTCTGGTTCGCATCGTGTGGGTTGAGCGGCTGCTGGTGGGGTCATGAAAATTAGATTTGACTTATTGAATTAATTGCCATGGGCAAATTTCGCAATAAGCTTGATTATACATGTTTTTGGCTAGAAATAAAAATTAAAAAGTTAAAAAACAGTCGTGGGAATCAATTTGATTTAAGTAATTGTAATTTATTAAACTGTCAATGGATTCATTTATTTTGAAAAGCACTTAATGCAGATTGGAAAACTATAATAAATAAATTTATAAATTAATTATATTTCCTAGACTCTTAATTCAAAAAATTTCATACTTATTTCGTTTAGAGTTCTTTAAAATAAGTTGGACATAAATTGGATTTTATCTGTTGCCAATTGTGTTATCATTTGCTGCCTGTCTCTGGCTCATTTCTTGTTTGACACAGATCTATGCCAATCTATTCCCACCCCAAATTAGCCTACAGCACTGTTTGCAGTATATAAATGTACATAAATGCCACCTGTCCGACAAAACACGGACATGATTCGATCTCAATTCAAATGCAATTCGTATAGTTGTAGCAAAGAAACGTTTGCTCTTCGCCTCGCGATGGGGGAAATGGAAAAATATTTTAATTAAAATACAAACTAAACGTTTACTGTAAGCGATGTTATCCGTTTGCATTTCATACGAGACACGGACGGCAAAACAAGGCGAGTCGAGTCGAGTTGAACCGAGTCGAATCGCGTCGAGCGGTGGCAGCTACCGGGCTGCGTGTCTGGCGCTAGGCTGAGTGCAATTGTTGCATGCAACAACATCAACATGTGTCGCACAGCGCCTATTTGAATATATATCAAATCAGTTTAAGATAATTTTCTATAACAGCTACACGGACGGCACATACACTGCAATAAATTATATATAAATTAAATAAAATGTAAGATTGAATTAAGAACGTTTTTAACATACATTTATTTTCAATTCAAATATTTATTTAATTATTAAGTAGTTAGAAATCTCAGTGATAAAATCTAAATGAGAGTCCAGTTGTTTTGAGCAGTGTACAGCGCATTTCGCACAAATGTCGATTGGCCAAGTTCGTTGCCTAAGTCTTTCGTTTTGCTTACAGTTAGCTGCCAGTGCATATTTTACGCGCTAGCATTGTTGGCTCGAAATTAAGTTGTTTTGCATAAAAGCACCATAAAAAGTGGCATAGAGACGAACGCATTGCTGAACCGAAAGGAGGAGACAACAACAACAGTACAACGACAATTGTGATTAGAACGACACGACAGGCACGACATGAGCGCAGGGCAGACCGAAAAAAGACATATGACATTGTAGCTGTAGTTGTAGCTGAAGCTGCAGTTTGTAGTTGCTGCTACGCGAATATGGACAACAATTGGCCCAAAAGACAGCGTCGAAAATTGGCCAAGTCAACACGAGCGACGTATGTCAACAAATGGCACTGCCATTAGCGGCCAATCGGACCAGCAATTGCATTTCGGCTTCCTTGGCAGCTGTTGTAGGCAAATTCAGCGAGCAACAAGAAGCAGCAGCAGCAGCAAACAGGCAACAAGCAGGAGCAACAGCAACCGCTTGTTGCAACTATTATCAATTTAAGTTGGCTAATTGGTTTCAAATTTATGGACCTGTATTTGATATTTATGTCGTCTGCTGCCACAGACCAAGAGAGCGAAAAGAGAAAAACTGAAAAAAATAATAAAAATGGAAACCCAAAGCGAACACAGGCCACAAGCAGCAGAGGCAGCAACAGCAGCAATTTTAGCCAGTTTGCCTTGCCCGTGGCATGCTGCAAACAACGTAATTGGCTTTCAATTTGCAGCAAATTGTTGCAACCACAACAACTATGGCAGCCACAACGAGAGAGGAGAGAGAAAAACATATTTAGATTATAGACGGATAAAGTTTATGTACATTCTGTTCTGGCCAATCGAGTTTCTTGCCCCTTACAATCTGCCCCACAGCATGTGTGCGTGTGTATGGGTGTGTATTAAAGCTTCCTTTTCCTTCTTTTTATACTTTTTTTACAATGTTGCTTCTTCCATAATTCCTTTGAGTTATATGCCCATCATATGCACTCGCTACAGCCAAAAGCCCTTCAAAAAAAATGACGCTGAAAACGTAGCGCGCGTTAATTAAAAAACCAACAACAAAAGCATCAAAAGCGCCAAAAATGCAGCTAAAATATTTGTGATACACTAAAAGAAAAACAAAAATGTTAATGAAAAGAAAATATTTAGTGACTTAACTTATGAAATATACAAAAACTGTACAAACTTTAAGATACGTTAAACTAAACAAATTCTTTATAAAACTTTGGGAGAGCAGTGCCGATTTGTTTTTGTCAGTGTACGCGCTGATGTTGTGTGAAAAAGGGCGGCTGAGTTGTCGATTGGGTCGAAAGCCGTTGTCTGGCTTAGCTGTTCAATAACTAAATAAAACACTCAGCTCACCACTCGCAGATCGCTCTAAAAGCCGCCCGAATCAACGGGTTGGTTGGAGTATGCCACAGGGAGCAGAGAGAGAGGGACGAGGGTGGTAGACGTTCACAATCAAGCGAAAATTCCAAGCATTTTCTGCTTCATTAACAACGCACAACGCGGCCATTTCGTTTTGTTCTCTTCCCTCCTTAACAGCGAAAAGAGTTAACCAAAGAGGTTTTCGCTTTTGGCCCGATCAGCAATTGGAGCTTAGTTTTGTTTGCTGTTTTTTTGTTTTTGGCCTTTTTGGTATTTTAATTAGAAACCGAAACAACGTAAAATGCATTGCTCTTTTGGCCATTTCGCTTTCTTTTGCCCAGTTGGCAGGAAAGCCAGTTTCGATCCTTGTCCTCGACTCATTTTTGTTGTTGTTACCAAACTTTGGAAACTTGTGTTTCGTTTTTCACATTCAATTAGCGCATATTTTAAATGCGGTCACAACAAACGCGTTTGTGAAACATTTTAGTTATGCGAAGGCAAACACACACACACACAACAACAACACACAGGAAATGGGCAGCGATAGCAAAACTAACAAACAATACAAATCGATAAATAATCTTATTAACAATGTCTGAAAAGTCATTCATATATAACGCATACTAACCCAAATATATATATCTATTTTTTCAGACATCAAAGTCAACTCAAATAAAGCCGACAATTGTCTTAGAGTTTTTTAAATAAATTTTTCCAGCAGAAAATTAATTTTTAGATGATTTTTTTCCAACTTTAGTTCCTTAAATGAAATGATTGAATTTTTCCCACCAAGCTAATAATATTTTTCTCTGCAAATAATAAACAATTCCGTGCATATTTTTTAATTATCATTAATGATATTGCTTTATTGCTGCTAGATCAAAGTTAACTTGCTTACAGAGTGTTAAGAGATAATAAATAAATATTACTAATTATATATAATACATTTAGAGTGTTTTGCATTAATTTGTTTAATTACTTAAATACACAGCTATTTAATTATAATTATTTATTGCTTAATTAGTTATTGCGAACGATATATAAACAATTTTTGTATTAAGTTTCTAACATTTTATTAACTTGCTGGACTTAAGACGAAGTTTTGTATGTCATTTAAAAAAAATACAATAACGGTAACTACAGAACTTTACAATTATTTACAACTTATCAAATGTATGCTATATATACAGGCTATATGCTGGCCAAAGAGACATACGATATATACGCACATATATCATTGGGTAACACTAAATATCACACTGTGTAGGATGTTGCTTAGCGATGAAGTTAAGAAACAAAAGAAAGGGAGACAAAGGGGGATAGAGTGAGGTAAATGGAGAATCAGAGAGTTTATGAGAAATTACACTAACAAAGAATGCAACACTAAAAGTGCTAACTACGCAGCCACAAAACTAGCTAACTAACTAACTAACTTAGCTTAGTTTAGTTTAGTTTAGCTTAGTAACTAACTAACTTAGGCTTATGCTACTAATGCACTTGGAAATCGCGCCCCGTGCTGTGTGTGTGTGTGTGTAAATGCGAGGAACTTTTGAAGCGGTGAACGTAGGACCTGTGGACTGCATGTGGATCGTGAGATCGCTGCCACAATTGTCCAGTTAGGAGTGGGTCTTCCTAGACCACCACCGTGGCCAGCATATCGCCACTTTCATCACTCGCCGGCGGCGGCATCGATTTGCAGTTGATGGAACGTTTGCCGAAATCCTTGCGCGGACTTTCCAGTGAACCCACCGTGTTTTTCTTCATGTCCAAGTTCTGGGTCTTGTGCAGCAGGATTTGAGAGCTTCGTTTGTGCGCTTGCTTCAAACCTGTGCTCGCATCCAGTTCCCGCTCAAAGTCACAAGGCGGAAACAATGGCTGCGACCGATGCAGCGCCGAGCTGCTCGCCGCTGTGGCCGCCAATTCGGGGGCAGGATTCAGACTCAACTCCATGCCGTTGCCAGCACGTAGCGAGCTGGTGCTACCCTTTAGCGGATTTGTATAACGCCTGAGATTCTCTTCGTTCTGTAGATTATTTGACTTTTCCTCCTCGTGACGCAGTGCATCCAATGGCGGTGTTAGATTCATGCCCGAACTGCTGCGGTAGGCAATTCGCTGTTTCCAGTACAGACTAATGAAGATTGAGAAACCCACGAGTACAATAAAGATGCCACAAAGAACACCGATAAGTAAGCTGTGACTGTTCCCATCTGCCACACGTGCCGTCTCCAGCTTCACTTCGAGTATGGAGGTTAGAGCTGCCAGTTTTGCATGCTGCAGTTGCAGCTCATTGCGACGTTGGATGCCATTTAGTTGACGGGAACTCAGGAGTTCTCCAAGTAAAATGACAGCAACCGGAAGTTGTGGATCATTCAGTTTGCTCGAGGACTGTAGATGGAGAGGAGTTAAATGATGTATCTTTAGTCTCCTTAGTTTTTACTTACCACAGTCAGCTCGATAGTGTCATTGGTGCCCGTCTTTAGGTCGCACAGCACCATGAGCATGCCCTGATCCTCGCCAGCACTCGTCTGCGTTGCCACATGTTGCTTGATTAAACGCGCTGCAAGCAAAACTCGCACCAAGGAGCACAATCCCTCCACGGAAGCTCCTTTGCCCACACGTTCCAGGTCTAAGAGTATCGTTAGCCTGGCACAATTCTCATTGACCAGCGCTTGATTTGGCCAACACGTGGCCTTGGCTGGTAGTCTTGGCGGTGCCACACGTCTTGATGGCTCCAAGGCGCGACAATCTCCCCGTACACCACAAGGTGGTGATAAACAGGTTTCTCCCAAACTTGGTACACACACCTCATGCTGCTTGCACACACCTGATAGATTGGATGACTTGGAGAGCGGATCCAGCTTGAAGCAGTTGGGTAAACCGCACCAGAGATTCGTGCAACGTGCAGTGGAATTCTCGCAGACACACGCATTGCAGTGCTCATCATCCTCACTGCGTCCCGTTAGAGCACTGTCCAGCCAGTTTTGGGTTTGATTCAATGCGGCATAAGGAGAAATTGTATTGCTGACATTCAGACAAGCTGATTTGGGATCCGAGAGCACTAAAAGCATAGAATTTCAAAGGAGGTTCGATAAGTTATTTTTGCATCAAAAACCAGTTGCGAATTCTAGCAAGAATAAGATTTTAAATACGCTACATATGCCGGAAAAGCAAGGAAATATAAGCAGGAAATAATCTCTCTCTTTCTTTGTATATTGTATTGCTACTTACATATCTCACACCGCAAGCCATGACGTCCTGAGGGACAGATGCACGTGTAACCGCCAATGCCATCGATGCAGGTGGCGCCACCTTGACACGGCTGTGGCGAGCATTCATTCACATTGATCCGACAATCGGGTCCCGAGAAGCCCTGAGCACACACGCAGCGAAACCAGCCAGCGCCTGACTCACAGGTGCCGCCATTGTGGCACGGCTGTCCGCGGCACTGGTCGATGGCCTCCGCGCAGAAGAGGCCCGTCCAGCCGGGGGCACAGCGGCAGTGTGGCTGCAACGCCTTATCCGGGGCACCGGGCATGCAGGTGCCACCGTTTTGGCATTGGCCGGCATAGCAAACGGTGGCGCGTTCCGAGCAGCGTTTGCCTGCAAAATTGGTAAAAGGGAAGCGAAAAAAACAAAAGACTTAGACAACGAACTTGGTAGCGGCTTTAAGGCAAATTCATGGCTTAAACGAATTTGCAACTCAAATTGTAATCGAAACGGAAAAGGAAACCAACAAATTAAAAAGTAAAAGTGCGCGCTGACATAGATCGATGTATCTAATGTAGCTGTAACAGTATCTGTATCTGCAACTAATGTATCTGTATCTCTTTGCTATTTTTCAAACTGTGACAAATAGCACAATGCATGAAATATGCAAATCACATATATTGAAAACAAACATGACTGTTAACCCTTTAATACTACATACCAAATCTCCCCCCATCACCCCCGTCTTGGGTTTGCTGCCACATGTGGCATGAGTGAGACCAATGCGACGATTATTGCCGCTCACAGCTTTTGCCGCATTCGCCACAAATTGAAGCTGTAATGACTGCCGACTTTCAATGTTCAAATAAATGCGACCGACAACTGTATGTGTGTGTGTGTGTCCATGTGTGTGTGTAACTCACTTAACGTGCTCAGCTTTCAGTCTCGCGCTCATTTAAAGCTACCAAAGCGTTGATAATGCCTTCAGTCAAACAGACATTGAGGCTTATAGCTGGTTTTAATACACTGCCCAAAGAGTTGGTTGAATTTGTCAGAAAGGGTAGACTTTTAAGCTTCACTTTTATATAATACGTTGGATTAAGTTTATCGGATTAAGTACGATTATAACAATATTTTTGAAATTTTTCGATTGTTTTAAATCTGAAGAAAAAATTTCCAATTTTTTTGAACAAACAGAACTCAATTTATTCTATTTTAACTACATTGTCTACTCAAGAGTCTAAGCTAATGTTGCCTTTCATTCACTCAAAAGTTAACACTTTTTTCTAGAATTAAAACTACATTATAAAATGCTTTACTCCCATTATTCCCCTTCCCTACTCCGTTCTATAGAGCATTCGAGTTTCTGTATAAACTGTCTAAAATTTTCCTGTGCACTTGTTGCGCTCTTCTTTTTTTTTTGACGTTCATTTAAGCAGCAGCAGCGACTCACCTGTCCAGCCGGACATGCATTCACATGTAAAGTCACCGTCACCGTCAAGGCAAATTCCACCGTTTCGACAAGGATTCGGCGAGCATTCGTTGAGATCTGCGCAAAAGTTAATGAGTTTGCTGTTTTTTAGTATTTGTTTTTTATTTTATTTTGTGTGCATTTTCCCCCAGCGTATTATTTAGTGTAGATTACTCACTGTGTTCGCAAAAGGTGCCGGTGTGGCCCACATGACATTTGCAGAAGGTGCCCACGTCGCTCATCTCACAGCTGCCATGACCGCTGCAGGGTTGTCCACTGGGCGTCATGGTTGTCGCTGTCATTCCTGTACCTGCTCCTGTTGTTGTTGTGCCCGTAACATTGGCAAAGCAACCCTCTGTTGAAAATGTACAAAAAAGTGACAGGATTAAGTTTAAATGCTTTCTGTCCAATTGTCAAAGTCAACTTACCATTGCAGGGTGGCTGTGAGCAGAGCGGACGCAGTTGCTCACAGTGTTTGCCCGCACGATCCGAGGGACAGTGGCAGTAGTAGCTACCGGGTGTATTCAGGCAGCGGCCCTGTAGACACGGCGATGGTGTACAGTGATCCTTTGCCTCCTCGCAGAGTGTGCCCGAATAGCCGAGCGGACAAATGCAATTGAATTTGCCCACCATGTCCACACACTCACCGCCATTGCGGCATGGCGAAGTGGCGCACTCATCGATGTCCGTTTCACAGTCACGTCCCGTGAAGCCAGCGGCGCAAGCGCATCGATAGTCATTAACCAGATCAATGCAACTGGCGCCATTCTTGCACTGTCCCACACAATCATCCAGATTCTCAGCACAGGTGGCGCCGCCCCAACCCTCAAGGCACAGGCAGGAGAAGGAACCGGGTAAATTCAGGCATTCCCGTGCATTAATACAGGGTCCATTGGCTGCTGCCGAGTTCGAGGCCGCTACAGCGCTGGTTAATGCCGCCAAAAGCGCTGCCGAACTGCTCAAGTTGCCGCCAATGATGGCGCTAGCTGTGGTCGTCAGCAGCGTTGTGGCAGGCAGAGATGCCGCATAGGATGCTTCGCATTCGTTCACGTCCAATTGGCAGACATCGCCACGCCATTCGGGCGGACACTCGCAGCGAAAGCCGCCGATTAGATCGACACAAGTGCCACCATGCTCGCAGGGACCTCCAGCGCATTCATCGATATCTAGAGAGGGGAGAGGTAGAGAGAAGGGGACATAGAGAGAGAGACCGCATTAGTTTGACGTTAACGTTTTTGGTCAAGTGCTAAGCCAATGCTCAAGTGCAAATGTGTTGATTTTGTTGTTCAGCTCGCTCGCTCGCTGCTTCTCTCTCTCTTAAGTTGAGGTTGCCCCTAAGGGTCTGTGTGTCTATGGCAGCCTTGTCAAGCAGGTGCCTTCAGGCAGTCATTGAACCTGCAACAAGCCGTGGCAACTTCTTATAGCAGCAACTTTTTCTGGTAGCTGCCGCTGCCTTGCTGCTTATCAGTTGCCTGAAATCGCAAGCGTCCTATTTCCACTGCCCTCTACGCCCCGCCTCTTTACTTTACTGCACACGCAACTCATTTGTTTGTTTATTGATCGGAAAGAACTGATAGTAAGACTCTTAAAATTTCTAGCTTGACCCTTGACAAGACTGGGCTGTTGAATAAGGTCAGAAATTGAATAAAGAGACGGTTTGTTTCTTAACTAAAACACAACGCTTAAAATACATCTTCTATCAAATCCAAGTTTCTCAGACTTTTATGTGAATAATAATCATTATGACTTATATCGTGTGGCCTTAATACCCATAAATGTTAAAGGATTAAATAAAATGTTATTTCCCACCGCTCAAATTAAGTTGAGCTGCTAAAATCTTAATTTAACAAAATATATGCAGCAAGTTCGTTGCCTAAGTCTTTTGTTTTGGCAGCGCTGGCAACTTAATTAGCTTATGGCGTTTGTTGCAGCGCACGAAATGAACGAAAATGATCGAAATGGTGAATGTGTGTTTCGGTCGTGCTCCAATTGGGAATGCAAAATCAAATTTGCCAGACCACCGTGGTAACAGCAACAACAGCCACCAAAACAACAACAACAACATCTACATCAACAACTTGGAACAACAAAAACAATTTGTGTGTGCGTGCTACGTTTCATTTCATTTCGCTACAGTCAAATGCGTGTGTACTCAATTGCATGATCGAGTGGCAACAACAACTGTTGCTGATGTTGCTGTTGTTGTTGTTGTTGCTGTGACTGTGGCTAATCGCGTGCTACAGCAAATGCGAAAAATTAAATCAAAACTCACTTATTTCACATGTTGGTCCCGTCCAGCCTGCCGCACAGCCGCAAGTGAACTCTGCTGCAAGTGATGGCAGCTGTTGCTGAGAGTTGCTGCCAGTGCTGCTGCTGCTGGCACTACCACTGCCTGTGGCATTCTGCTGTGTATCCTGCAACAGTCCAGAGAGACTGCGTATTGAGTTGCGTCGACTTATCGGTTTGCCCATAGTGGTACTCATGCCACGCATGACGCGATATGTTGCCGGTCGTGTTGCATTCGTTAGCTGCAGCAAAAGAAGCGAAATGCATAGCGAAATTATTTTTATGGCACTGCTCACTAATATATATATATATATATTTGTATAGATATATGTGTCTATAAATTGTGCTTACCTTGAGTGTGCATGTGCCGCCGTTGCGGCATGGCTGTGTGGCACATGGATGCTCCACAATTTCACACTGTTCCCCCGACAAACCTTCGGCGCATGTGCAGCGATATTGATCCGGTGCGGTGTTCTCGCAGGTGCCGCCATGCTTGCAGGGTTCATGGGTGCCACAGTAATTTAAATCTGTGCAAAAAGCCCATGAAAATTAAGAAAAATCCAACAAAACACAGAGACACTCATCGATAGCATCAGTTTAGTGCCAGTCTCAGTATCAGTCACAGACCCATTCCCAGACCAGGTGCAACTTACCTTGATCACACAATATGCCACCCCAATTCGTATCGCATACGCATTTCCAAGCACTGCCATTGCAGGAACCATGCTTACATCCCGGATAGACCATGCACTCATTGCACAACGGACCACGCCAGCCAGGTCGGCATCTGTGAACCACACAAACAGAGAAATGCGATGAGTTGAAGGTGATGGGAAAGAAATACAATTACAAAATGTGCATGTGATTAGTTTTCAATCTGTAACAATTGCATATGCAAATTGCTAATAGTTTGTTCCCCTTTATAAAATCTGCATTTACTTCAGAGCAGATTACACTTTAATTTAGCTAGAGAAATGAGCTGAGAAACATAAGTGGCTCGAGGAAGTTTTGCTAAAGAAACAAAGATAATTTCTAGAAGATGATTCGACTGCTTACTCAATACATTTAAAATGACTTTGATACTTTAACTCTAAAGTAGGAAATTTTGTTTTCTAAGCCTTTTCCTAACACAGTTATTAGTACAATAAAATCTTTAAAGCAATGTGTCAATTTGCATGGGAACGTGGGACGCATGTTGCTTCTAATCACTGAATTGGGTCACTTTGAACTTTAGCCTTGGCTGTCCAAGACACGATAAAGGCCACATTCCCTGCACCTACCCCACCCCTTGTCTAACCAACGTTTCTTTTTTAAAATAACATAAAAAAGAGCATTTTGCGGTTGCGATTTTATCGCTGCAACACGCTAAAGTGCAGGGATCAAAGTTAAAATTGGTTTGGCCATTGAGTTATCGGGAAACGAACTACCAAACTGCCAATGGAGGTGCTAACTCTACAAGTTGGGGCATGACGTACCGATAGATAGAGGACGGACACTGCGAAGGAGAGGAAGAGGGGGATTGAGGAGATGGAGACTCAGACATAGTCTGCGCTGGAGACGAAGACGTAGGCTGAGTCTTAGACCGAGACGATGTCTATAATTTATGATTTCATTAAAACGGCAGCCTGTTGTTATCTGTAAACGAATCTATTGCAGCACAGCAGAATCGCAAATGGGTTAGCAACGTGCAAACAGCTAAAAGTAATTTTTCTGCGACTACAACGCGCAGCTTATAATTGTTGTTGGCCACTGTAGTCTGCAGCGAAAATCTATTCGACAAGCAGATATATATAGCTATATATATTCTGCTTTTTTTGATGGTTTCTAGGCCACGCTAATTATTGCTATTTAGAATCAGCGCCGCCAGGATGCAATGCCAAGGCGAAAGCTTTGGGGAAGTGAAGGACAGACAGGCAGGCAGTGGAAAGCGGAGGTGAATCCTCTTGTGGCTGAGAAATGCAATCATGGCCGTTGGCTCACGTATTCTGTGTTACGCTCAAACATTAACAACGCCAACAACAACAATTCGAGACCACAAAACCACAAACGTTTTTTCGTGCTGTTGCCGCCTGCAGATGCAACTAGCAACTTGCAACTTTGGTAAACTTGCAACTCGTTCAACGTTCCACGCTCATGTTGTGTTCTGGCAAACAGGCATGACCATTCACTTGGCGCATTCGCTGTTGGCCAGCTCTCCTCTCTTTCCCCCACTCTCCCTGCCTCTCTCTCGCGTGCGGGTGTTTGATTAGCAAGCCAAAAAACCAAGAGTTTTGGCCAAAATCAGACGCAAACAATTGCACTGGAAAGTGCAACATCGATGGCTGCTGATTGCTGATTATAGCTGGTTACAACTTCATAGCGATAGAATGAACGATCTTATTATGGCTCGCATACCTTATAGGGCTGTAACCTCTTGCCAATTGGGCCTAGCAGGCGTGGTTTGTAGAGCTTTTAAAAGGTTATTTTAAAGATTGTATTTTTAGGTGGAGTGAAGGAAAACAACTTTGAAAAACCGTTTGTAGCTCCCGGTCTCATGGAATTTCGTAAGAATTCTTCTGAATCCATATTTTATATATAAATTTATTTAAATAGCATTTGAAATAATTTAAACAATTTTGTACATAAAGTTTTTTTCCTGCCGGCCACACCCGGAAATAGGTAGTTTAAATGTTGAAGCTAAAAGCTAAGTTTAAGGAGGCTAAATGGTTATTTAAGTGGCTTTTTCCATGTCGATTTGCTTGAGAGGATTGCAAAAATATCGAATGAAGAAACTTTCCCAACTACACACATGTACAATATGAATGTGGTACATGGAGATTGACAACTATTTACACATCCGCTGGGAGTATCATTATTATTACTACGACTACCAATACTGTCTGGCTTTAGCTTTGTCTGACAAAAAAAAAGCCTCCCAAAGAACCCCATTTCGCTAGCTAGGAAAAGCAAAAAAAAATGGGAGAAAAAAAAGAGTTAAAAGCCATTATAACTGTCTCTGTGCATGGCAAGCTCAATCTGCCCCAAGGGGGCAACGACAACAAGTCGAGCCATTAAGCGCCCCAAAGTTGAGCGACGCATGCAGCAAAAAGTGTCATAATCACATCGTTAACGGTATGAAAGAGGGGCAGAGGGGCGGCAGGGGGTACTGGGGGTACTTGTATAAAACTCAGGGGTTAAAGATAATTACAATATGTGATAGTTGTTGTTATTGTTGTCGTTTGTTGTTAAGTACTTACTCGCATTCACCGGGTCGATCACATTTGCCATGTATGGGATCACAGCCGGGCTTGCAAATGGCCTCCTCACAGTTAACGCCCTGCCAGCCATTGAGACAGAGCTTTTGACCCTCCGAACCGCAGGCATAGTGCCCAAACTGATCGTCACGGGGACGGCAAAAGGTCGTGCAGGTCGTGTTGTAGTAGGTAACGGCGCATTGCACCCGGACGCGATAGGTGATCCTAGCATTGCGGCCAATATGGTCCAATGTCTTCCACTCTGGCGACGGCAATATCACGCCCGAGTATGATGTTTCTTCAATTAACCTTTCCGCATCTGCATTTTGGCATTGTTGGTGGTTCAGTGCAGTTGTTTGGTGGTTCGCAGTTGTTGATTGTGCATAGCAATGACAATTGTTGGACAGACGGCGACAACAGCGACGACGACGTCAGCAACGACGATGGTGGCATCAACGTTGGCGTTCCACAAAAAGTTGTCAAGGATTTTTTTTATTTTGGCCAGTTAGCATAGGGTTAGATTGGAGAAAAAGGAAAAAGGCATTTAGAGACATGGCTAACAACATTTTGTGCTCAATTGGCTGACAATTGTTGCAGTTGTTTCAGTTGTTGCTGTTGTTGCATCTTATTGTTATAGGCTGCGTCAGTGCTCCCGTCTGCTGTGCTAATTAAGCCAAATGCACAACACACACACACACTTGTGCACGCAAACAACAGCAACATGCTGTTGTTGGTCTTGCAACAACAGAAACAACAACAACAGCAGCAGCGTGCAGCTTGGCAATTGCCACCGCACTTACCTGGATACGATGTGTTGTACATGTCCAACGCCTGGAGTATCAGCGTAAACGACTTCTGTAATTGAACATTGTAGGAGACGAGTTGTAAGAAAGCACAAAACAAGCAGCCAAAATACACACAATTATCTTCGAATTTAAACGAAGCTTAAATGCTCTTAAGAGAGTGCTACTGTAATACTCATTGCCGCGTAAATATTATAATTAAATTTTATGTATAGCTATACAAATTTATTTAATGCTTGGCAAGAAATATTAAAGCCCTGAAAATTAAATAGCCTTTTAAAATTTAACAGATTTATAAATCTTTAAGCTCGTATGAAAACTTAAGTTTGTTTGAAATTTTACACAACCCTTCTAATGAATGATTTAACTAAATAAGCATACCCGTTACCCGGTTTAACAAAGGTAAATATTTAAGGAAGAGAAAATAAAAGTCAGCATTAGTTCGAGTTGAAATTTTGGAGAGTTTGCAGAGTTTGGCTTTCGTCTCGGCTCAGTGTTGACGCTAATGGACAGTTTAATCTCAAGACGCTTTTGATGCAAATGAAGACAACGACGAGGACAGCGAGACAATGGCGAGGAGACAAGATACAAAGCGAGCAAACAAGCAAACAAACAAACAAACAAATAAACAGACAAACAAAAAAGAGACAACAAATCGAAACAAAGCACAAACAAACACTTTAATTTCACGCAAAAAAAAAACAAAAAACTTTCTAAACATTGACTGAGGGAGTGGTGCAGAGCAGAGTGGTACACTGTGGTTGGCTATTATTTCGACCAGGCCAAATCCACACGGCGCATTCAGTGCAATTGGCCGAACAAAAACAAATTTTTTTCTGTTGCTCTATTCGCATAAAAATTGAAGACTTTCTTGTTGTTGCTGTTGTAATTGCAAAGTGAACCACTGAGCAGCGTCAGAAGATTTCTCGTGGTGCAGCACAAAAAGCAATTAAACGTCGACAGACAACAACCAGGAGGAGAAAGGAGAAGTGGCAAAGGGGTTAGGAGGCAGGGGGGGCCGTAGAAGGTTGTCGTCTGCACTGCTGGATGCCAGGAAATGCTCATTTAGCAAATCGAAGGAGCTGCCAGCGGTGCAAGTGGTGCTGCGGTGCAGTGCTGCTGGCGTCGGTGGCTTCGTTGGTCTTCGTTGTTCCCATGTAATTGGCCTGGCGACGCGACACTAAATCAGTCCAAAGCAGACATTGGCTAATTACAGTCAGACTCAGAGTCATTTATCCACTTCTCCAACTCACTCCCGCACACCCCACTGCTCTACACTTTGACAGCAACTTGACACAGTTTGTCACAAATCCACAATCCACTAAAACCACTAAACCACAATTGCTTTGGCTGTCCAGTTGGACAGTTTGATAGTCTCAAATTTCCATTCAATTTCCCGTACTGTCAGCTGGCCTGTCATAATTCTCCACTCTCTTTCTCTCTGCCTCCCACTCGCCCTCCCTCCCTCTCTCCCTCTCTTCCTTTGTCTTTTCCGGGCACATGCTAAAAAAATAAAAAATCTTGATACGCCCCAGCGGAAGTTTTGTCAATTGAAAATGGCGTTGAAAATTGGTTTCGGATTTCACTGACAAAACAGACACGCGCCATTAATGAAAACTGTTTATGTAAATAACTTGAACTAATCTAATGTGCAAGTGGGTTGCATACAGATAGCTATGAATAGAAGTTACAGCTGAGATAAATAGCTTGAAAGTGGCTTATAAAAGAGAGAGACCAAACTATAAGCAAACCAAAACTGCCATTTCCTCAACTTTAGGAAGTTCAATTTCAGTAAAAAATCAATATAATATATATATAGAGGGACCGACTATCTACCAGTTTTTTAGACAGAATATATATCCTAATTCATATTTAATAAAGTTCTTCATCAGATAAACATTTAAAAACATTTTTAAGCTTCTGTCTACTTCATGCCAAATGCTTGAATCATAAAAAACACAGAAAGAACCCCTTAGTCCAACTATAAATACGCTATATAATTCTAATTATAGAATTATAAAATGTGCTAAAACCTTATGTGAACTTTACAATCCACAATTTGTCCACCTAAACTGCTCTCAATCATATCATAAAAACTGAAAAGAGTAGCAATCGAATCATTCAATTGGCCCACTGAATGGTTAACAAAACAGTCAAGAACCAGTGTCCAAACTTGGCCAAAACGATTTAGAAAACACGAAACCATGTGTGTTAGATGCTCGGACAAATGTTTTCTACCCACTTTCATCAATTCATCTCAAAGTTTTTTCTTTTATCAATGACATTGGGACCATTCAAAAATGTCGGGGGGAAATGTGAAGTGAAACCACAAATATATGGCTCAACGCGTGTGAGTGTGTGTGTGGGGGGCTACTACTTGTGGTCTGGGGAGGGAGAGAAAGAGGTGGGTAGCTTCACTCATATGTAGAGTACAATTATGTGAATGGCACACAACAAAGTGGAGCAAGTCTTCCGAAGAGCAGCCAAATTCCACTTGAGCATTTTTAATGATTGCGCACAGTGTACTCGAAATCAAATCAAATCAACGTAAATAAATATAAGAAAAAATCCAAAAATATTGAGCAGAGAAGAAGAAGGAAAAATTATTGTCAAGTGAAATTCGTTGAGGTTTTTTTTTATTTAAACATATTTTGATGTTGTCGATGGGCCGTGTTCGAGTTTCTGTATTTGACAGTTACATTGAAGTATTTCGTTTTTTTTCTTGGTGTGTACGGGTTGTGTCTGCTGTAGCTGATGATGTTGTATATGCTGTGTGTACACTGTGTGTACTGTGTGTGTATGATGTTGCTGCTGCTTCAACTTGTTGTCTTGTTGTGCTCCCAAAGTGTTTGAAGTATTTCATAAGTCATGTTTATAAGTTTCTGAACGTGCCATTCACTCAATCAACAGTCGAAGTCGAAGTTGAGTCCCAAAATGAAGCAGAGTGAAAAAAAAAGAAGTCATTCCAATAAAAAGTGGGACAATTGCGACGCATCAACCGCAACAACAGCAACAGCAACAACAACAGCAAAAGTAACAACTCGACAATAATATCGGCAGCTTGATTTTTGAAGATATTTCGTGATTTTGTGAAAGGCTTCTTGAGTCGGCAGCCCAAGCAAATATTATGCAGAATTTGCCAGTTCAAACATTTGCCTGGTTTCAGCACACATACACACCGTCATACCGTCATATGTGTGTGTGTGTGTTAGTGCTGCAGGCAGTCAGTCTGCCTGTCTGTCAGTCTGGCAATCTGGCAGTCTGTCCAAGATTAAAGCGAAACCATAGCGAAGCGTAACGTATCGCCATCGGGGCAAGCGACAAGCGCGACAAGGTAATGTTCCCACGAAACAGGTTGTCCGCACTTCAGGCCACGACCACGACGACGACGACGTCGACGACGACACTGCGCCCCTGCCACAACTCGACTTTGACTGCGACTTCGACTTCGACTGCGACTACAACTCCAACTACGACTTCAAACTCCAGCCAAGACTTTGGCTCAAACTCTTGGCCAAGAACGTCGGGCCCAAACAGTTTCCAGCTGCTCTGACGCATGCTCAACTCGCCGGCTTCCAAAAAACAACAACAAAAAATAACAAAAAACACAAAAAACTGAGAAAAAAGAGAACCCAATAAGAAACTCAGCGACTCGCTTAATGTAAACGACGGCACATGCGCATGCCAACGTCGCAGTCGACGTCTCAGTCGCCAGCGACGTCACCGACGTCAGCGTCAACATCGCAGTCACACATAGTCATAGTGTTGACAGAAATTCCCTCGCTAAAATAGTTAGTTTAATAATAGGACGAGCTGGCATAAGCTTAAGAAATATTTGAATTAAATATTTAAATACCTGTAATTAAAGATAATGATTATTGAAGGCATAAGTAAAAGGCTTACTAATGTTTTACTGTAATCATTTCTGCATTAATGTATTCGAAAATTAGTTGAAAATTGTAAGCTCAGTTTATTACATTTTTCACAGTGTAACTTTTCATAAGCTTGCCTATTCAACAATAGTTCAATTCTGGCTACATTATTACAAATTTTGGCAAATCTGAAATTATTGGTTGTGGAAGCCATAAAATCCCAAAACAGCTTAATAAAAGCCTAAATGTTAGGTATAACCGTTTCTAGCTTATATTGCTAGCAATAAATTTGCTAAAATGCCAGCACTGTGCATAGTTGGCCAACTGTTGGGTGTATTACTTGTGTCGACGAAGGCGTGTAATTGTTAACCAAGTTTAGTTTTGTGTTTGTACATTACCAAAACATTTGCCGTTTTTTTGCCCCTTTCAACATAAAAATAACAATAACAGAGGCGAGGTGAGAAGAGTAAAGAGGGAAGAGGCGTGAGTAGTTTAATTCAACTCGGCTAACTACGCCCAAGACAGTTTACATTGACGTTAACTGCTTTGCACGCGGCTGGTTGCTTTATGGCCCGATCGTTCGAAACCAGAACAGAACAGTCGAATGTGCCACGTTTTAGCAGTCATAAGCCCGCATTATGCGCACTTAATTAATGCCCCAAAATGCCAAGACGCGAAGAGACGAATCGAGTTGCGGGTGAAGCGGCAACTAAAGCGGCTTAAAGTTCCAACCAAAAAAAGAAAATAAAAACAACAAAAAACTGAGAAAATAAAACATAATTTTTAATTGCTTTTTATTTGCTGCTACCGCAGCGAGTAAAGCGGCTTTTAGCTTGATTTATATAGTAAATATATATATATTTCTAGTCTGTTTGCTAAGGGGCAAGATGAGTCAACAGTTTATGTTTATGATGCCACAAGAGGCAGCTCGATATTCGATTTGTTTTGCTCTTGTTTTTTTTGGGAACTCTGGCAAGTTTAACGGAAGTAGACTTTCTGAAACTAAATATATAACTGAGTAGTCGTCAGACTAGTTATGCTTCTTATATATACAAATATATATAATTTACTTGCCACTCTTATCACTTGAGCTGCAGTTGTGGCTTTTGGCGCGAGCTGTTGCCAGTCGAACGCTGTTTTATCGCCTAGAAATTCCAACTCTTCTCTGTCTTGCTTCCATGCGGAACAGTAGCTACGAAAAGTAACCGCTCACCCGCATTACCCCCCTTCCATTTGCAGCCCATTGTTTCCCCCTATCAAGGCGACAGCTCGTGCCAAAAGTGTGCGTCGGGTTTTTAGTTTTGTTGACTTGTATTAGAAAACTTACCGTCCAGCGAAATGTAAAGGGCAACACAATGGCACCCACACCCGGATCACTCAGCACAAAACTGGAGCCGCCCAGTATTTTAGTTGTAGAGTTGCCAAATGAACAACCCGTTGATATGCTGGCACCCTGTTCCGTCGTCTGATACTCCTTGAGGCACAGTCGAAATGCCGTCGTGCAGGGCGAACAACCTGGAAAGCATTTAATGGAATAAGGGCATAATATATATATAAAAGGAGACTAAAGGTTAACATTTCGGATGTATCTATGTAAAAACTGTGCCTATCTTTATTACTAAGAACATATATTCTTTAAACAATAATTAACTTGATTTTAAATAATATAAAAGTTAAGATCATTCATAAATTATTTTATTTAATTACCTTAATATTTATTTGAGTTTTATAATCACTTTTAATATTGTTAGTGATTGCATAAATATTAAAAAGTCTGTTTAAAGCATTCAATACATAAAGCAGTTGCACTTTCAGCTCGGAAATGACACACTAAATTTAACTGATAAGCGCCCTATGTTCAATGACCTTGAGCACAGCGATGATAATGACATAATTATACAAAATATGTGTGCCAAATTAAAAAGAAAAATATTACGCAAGTTTGAGATAAACATAAAAAGAAACGAATTAAATAAAAATAATAAAAGTGAATGTGAATGGATAAGTTTATTAAATCAAATCTGTTTTGTTTAATGTTAAGCCACTTTTACAAACTTTATGTATTGTAGTTAAATTTTACAATAGCTATTTTATGAAATTACACAGTATAATTGTCAAAATCGTTAAACGCTTGTTTAAAAAATATAAAAAAAGGATTTTATATTATTGTACATTAAATTTAATATCTTTTTATACATTTTAATTTCCAAACTTAGTATGCCTATTTAAATTTAAGTACGTTAACTTACCCGTCGTCTTGGTGGCCCTCAGTTCGGTGGGGACGCCGCAGCAGTAGCCGCTTAGTAGATGGCTATTGGTATTTGAGATTTCTAATATTTCCAGCTCGAAGTTACCAGCTGCGGATATCTGTAAAAATCGAAAGGTACATCAGCATGTTAACAACAAAAAAAGTTAAGTCAGGTAGGAAGGGAAGTTGGAAAAGAGGAGGAGATAAAGTAGAAACACATTTCGAATCGTTCAAATCAATCATGGCCCATAACGAAGTAATAAGAAAATTCCCCTCTCTTTAGACGGTTTAGTTTTTTTGGACACAATCCCTTCTTAATATCAAATAATATGCTCAACACCGTCGAGAGTTGAGCGTTGTGGCTTGTTGTAAAAACTAATATGCCACCTAGGGCGCTCTGATTGGGCTACGGTAGAGGTTTTAATTAAAAAACACACGGAGAAACCAAAAACGAACAACAACAAGTATGAGATGAAGAAGAAAAAGATGCAGAAGAAACAAAATCAAAATGTCTATTTGAATTTTTTGGTTTATAGGCAAATGAAAGGAGAACTAAGACTGAGTCTGAGTCTGATAAATCTAGCGGGGCAAATGAAACATGAAAATAATGAGAAATTTGTTAAGTTTTTTCTTGATTTATTTTTTTTGGAATTTTTTACCAAACAAAAGCGCCTTTAACTGTAAATAACAACAAGCGCTTGTTGTGGCACAGCTTGTTCGCTTAATCAAATGAGATATCCAACAGTTAGTGCAATTTAGAATGCTTTTGTCGGAGCACCGTGTTGGCCAGCTTAGTGGCTTGGCTCACATCAAGCGGCTATCGATAAGCGAATTTGCCATCAAATTAATAACACATTAGATGCCAAGTTTCTTTGCTTTGCTTTGGTTTGCAAGTGGCCACAACCAGTTGCAAGTCCGTCCGCATTGAGAAATTGCACATAAAGTTTAACTATTTCAGCCTAATGGCAACTCATAATTTAACCGTGTTTCAGGCCACAGATTGCCACACCATAACCAGGCAACTGGTAACTGCCAACTGCCAACCGCCAAACGGGCCATTTCCAACTGTCTTTAGACCAGGTTAAGCTCCATGCTCAGCCATGGCCATCAACTTTGTATTTTAGGGTTCATTACAAGTCCGACTCCTAAAGTTTTTCCCCCCACCCGTTTTTCCGCTGCGAAAATTATGCTAATGAAAACTTTTAGTTGGTAAGCGGGCAACTTTTATGGTGTCATATTTCAGTAAATTTATTGTCACGCCGTTGTGTTGTTGCCGCTTCTAGTAGCTAACCGCGATGATAAGTTTATTAGAAATAAATTGCAATTTAGCCTTAGGATTGTCCATAGTCTTAGGACTCTTGTTGGCCAGGTTAACGGCAGTATGTCCACTTTTTTTTTTGTTTTTGGTCGACGCACCTGTGTGCGCCACAGGTTTATTATTGTTGTGCAGCAGCTTCGCAGTTGTTCTTGCAACATTGCTTTATGCCATAGATCAATCAATGCAGTCAGCAAACTTGCCACACTCAGCGCTGAGTTCTGAGCTCTGAGCTCTTTTCTGATCAGCTTCGAGGCACATTTGGTCAGTGCCCCAAGCGGCAAGTTGATTGGATTCTTGATTCGATGACAAAACCGGTTTCGAAACTTTAGCGTCTGCTTACTATTTATTTATCACATTTCTTTTCATTTTTTCCTCCTTTTTTTTTGTTGTTTGACTTACAAACGTTTCATTCATGAGAGATTGTGGCAAGTGCAGCTGTGGCAGCTGCTACCAAAACCGAGATTCTTGCTAATATAAAAGACAAACTTGCGATGCAATCAATTCGATTAGATAAGGGCCATGAAATGTCTCATGTGCCATGTCTAAAATTAGCTCAGGCTCTGACTGAGGCATCATTAATTAAATTACATACATTAAACGCAAGTTAATTAATGTTTAAACTTAAACGAACTTCAATTTATTCGAATTCACATAAAATTCAATTAAAATCGAGTAAATTTTTCTTTTATTTCTGAGGCGCCGGTTTGTAATAATTTTCAGAGCTAATGAGCAGCAACTGCAACGTTTTGTTGACGCTTTGAGTATTGCGATAAACGGCAACAACAAGCGGAACCGCAATATCTTTTTAAATAAGTGGGAAGAGTTGAGTTAACTCGCCTTCTTATATACCCTGTGGTAAGGCAAAGAGACCTGCAGGAATTTGTCTTGTAAAACAAAAGAGTTAATTGCCTGGCTGACTGTTATGCGACTGCTAGCTACGCTATGTAATAGTTTACTAGTCGGAACTACTATCTATTATAAAAGATTATATTCATCTAATCATGGATGTTTCAAACTCATTAAACCCTCTCTTCAGAGTATTTAAACCAACTACAACGACAGTAAGCAAAATGATCGTGGGAGCTGCGTTTCGCCAACTCATTTAATTTGTTTTTTTTTTTTTTCATTTAAAATTTTTTTTGGTGCCTTTCGAAAATCTTTATGAATCTTTTTCACCCTCCATCGCCATGTCTCCCGCTCTCTATATCACTTTGCCGATTTTCGCCGCCAGTTTAATACGCAGCTTATGATCAATAAATGTCAAGTCTTATGAGCGGCTTTAGCTTCAATTCGATGTCAGTTTAAGTTTCCTGGCCTTAAACCGCAAACTGGGTTAAATACTCCGAGTCAGTCAGCAGACAACTTCTGGGAAGCATTTCATAAATTGTTATATCCCCCAAAACGCACACAAAAATATTTAACTCTTTTACTTTTATATTTACTTAATTAACAACTAAATAGTTGCCGTTCACAACGAAAAATATTAGGGTATCCCAACGAGAAATTCCAAACAATTTGGAATGCTCATTTAGTTAAGCATTTCTCGTTCCCAGTTGACTTTTTTATCGCTTGAATTTAGCCTAAAAAATCAATGCACACTCAGCTGCTGTTGTTGGACTCTAGATAAATGTGTGTAATCAATTTGATAGCCACAAAAATGTGTGTGTGCGAGTGTGTGTTTGCTGGGGTTAAATCTTTTGAGCATTCTAATGTTGCAGCTACTCGTTGCGTATTAATCAAATTGTTGTTTGTTGTTTATATTCCTGATCGCAGGCAGCGAGATTAATTTTATGGCACTCTCCATCTCCCTCTCTTCCTTCTCTTCATTCTCTACCTCTCTCTTTCTCTGCCTGTTGCCTGTTTAATTGCCCCAAAACGGGGCATCTCAATACATGTTTAGGCACTTTGTGGCAACACTTTATGATGTCTATGCCCCAATGTAGAAAATGTGCCACAAAACGCTGGGAACTAATCTGAAAAAGGTTAAAAAAAACAAGAAAGAAAAGTACAGTCGAGCACGCCCGACCGTAGTATACTCTCTGCATTTTTTCCCGATTAAGTTATTAAAATCGGTCTAGAGATATTACAATGTGTAGTACTTGCATTTAAACACGTTAAAACAAAAACAATCTAAGCATAATCAAACATACATCTGTTTGTCTGTATGCGAATACACATACGAAAGACAATTATTATGCATATACATGTATGTATGTATGTGTGTAGTCGCTGGCCGCGCTGCCGCTACACAAGCAACGAAAACATTCAAACATGTGCTTGTATGTTTCTGTTTCGCTTGCACTCATACAAGATATTGCATTCAGTTATCAATATTGTAACGCTTCTAGTTTTCTTGTTTATCGTGCGATTTCAATGCGCCTTTCAGGATAGTTTGATATAGTTAGTCTCCACACGAATTATAAATTACAATACTGTACTATATAAACAAAAGCCAAAAAACGGAACGAAAGTTGAGGACAGTTTTTATTAATTGTGGGCGAATGGGGCGTGGCAGTCCAAAATTTTAAATGTCAATGCATTTAAGCTGTCACTAGAAACCTTCATACCAAAATTGGTGATCATAAGTACCATAGTTACTGAGATATTCGCCGAAAACACCAATTTTTTCCGAGGTGTGTCTAGTTTTTTGCTCATTGTGGGCGAATGGGGCGTGGCATCGAAAAAAAAAAAGATTCTTGTATTGACTGACTAAATATCTGATCGATTGAGACCAAGCTCGAACTTGTAGCTCTTACCATCTCTGAAATCTGTTTGTTCATACGGACAGACAGACAGACGGACAGACAGACAGACAGACAGACAGACAGACAGACAGACGGACAGACGGACATGGCTATATCGACTCGGCTTGTGATGCTGATCAAGAATATATATACTTTATGGGGTCTGCCACGCCTCCTTCTGCCTGTTACATACATTTGCACAAACCCAATATACTCTTGCAGAGAGTATAAAAGAAATACAAATAGAACCCGCGGCAAGGTTACCACATTTTGATGGCCAAGATCAAAGTGTCGATAGTCATTGCATCTGGTAGTCAGTTAAATATTTCCGCGTATCAATTCCCTCTTCAAGTTTATGTAACGTAAATTTAGATGCATTTTCATTAGACATTTTACTCTGATTGGAAATGGAGTAGTGCCGCGGGAAATCGACTTAAGTATTTTGTATTTCTTTTAATTTATTGACAGAACTTCATGGCTTTTGTAACAGTAATAAAAGCTTGAGTGAAAACGAAAGCAATCCCGAGGCTGTTAAACTAATTAGTTAGTTAGCCTCGGGAGGAAGTTTGTGTCTTGAATTGCTTTTCACATGGGAGATAGGAAAATGGAAAATCATTTAACGTTTTATACTTGTTTTCTAGAGAAGTTTGACTTAAATGGAGACTTTGTGTATTTTGAAAGCCAAGAAGAATCTTAAGAATTTAAGTGTTGTTTAACTTGCTATTGAGTCTTCAAGATTATTGGCTGAATCATTTTAAATATATAATAATTTTAAATTAATATTTAATCAGATTTGTTATTATAACTAAATTAAATTTTATTTTCTTAGAGCGCTTTTCATACTTATTCGATTAATACTTTCGCTTGTCTTTTACTTAACACTCGTACAAAAATTGTTAGATATTTCTATCTAGAAAAAAGATTTTTGAGGAAAGCTGCTAAATCTTAAATTTTAAGTGCACAAAATCCCAATTAAATTTTCGAGCCGGCTAAAATGTAGACTTAAGTCTCTAAAAATTTGTTTACTTTTCCAATTTGCAAATCGACAATTGTTTAAATATTGTAGCACCCTCATCTATTGATTCCCACAGAAAATCGTGGCGTTACTCGCCCAAGGCGCTTCCCAGTTGGCCAAAAAACCCAAAAGGCAAAAACAAAAACCCAAAAAAAGTAACTAAAAGTTGAATCAACTCGCAGATTTTTTGTTTGGCCAACAACGCAATCAATATCAACAATTTAAGCAAACACCCGCATTTTTTGTTGTTCTGATTTTTCGAGGCTCTGATGGTTGGGATGGGAAGTGTTTAGATAGTGTGTGTGTTTGTTTTTTCGCTTACCTTATGAACTAACAGTATTAAAATTAAAGCAATTAAGTTGCAGGCAAACTTTAATGATCGACAGTTGTCGATCCACGAATGAAACTTTGTTGTAGTTGCTGTTTCCCTTTGTCGTTGCCTTTGCCTCGTTCCACACATTCTCAGACTGTCTGTTGTTGCTGCTGTTTCTGCTATTATTGTTGTTATTGCTGTTGTGTTGCCTTTTGTTGATTTTCGGCGAAAATGTTTTCTAAACATTTTATACATTTTGTAATTTGTTGTTGTTTTGCCGCCTGCTGTTCGCAGACGATGCTGGCTCCACTTATTGCTGTTGTTGTTAGTGTTATTGTTGTTGTTGTTTGTGTTGCTTTACCCACAACGTTTGGCACTAGTAACGCACATAGATTGGCCTTTAATTAGCCCATGTCCAATAAAACGATTTCTTTTGACTTCGAATATTTTTTCAGCTTTTTATTGCTTTCGTTGTTTTTTCATGGCATTATTTATTTATTATCACTAAGTTTAGTAATTATATTTTTGTTGTTTTAATTGTTGTTATTTTGTTTTTCATTCAAGTATTTCTCATTTCATTTGTTTTCTATACACTTTTCTTGACATTTCCACTTGTTGATATGCGTTGCCTGTTGTGATTAATATTGCTGTTAATATTGTTGTTGTTGTTATTATTGTTGTCGAAACAGAACGGAATTGAAACACACAGTGGGCAACAAGTGGCTGTAAAATCCATTTCTCATTGCTTTTAAGCACGCATCATCAACGCTAATTGACACGCATTTGTTGTTGTCGTTGTTGTTGCTGCACTTGTTGCTGCCTGTTACTGTTGTTGTTGTTGCTGATGCAACAAACGCAGCAACCGCAAAAACAGCAAAAGCGGCACAACGTGCAGCAAATGCAAATGCAATTCAATTTATGTTAATTTAACGCTGCCGCTGCTTCTACTGCAGTTGCCGCTGTTGCAAGTGGCAAGTTGCTGCTGTTGCTGCTGCTGCTGCTGCTGTTCGTGTCTTTGGCCAGCAAGCAATTTGCATCTTGTGCGCATATTAATTTACAGATATTTTCACTCTTGCTCACATTACTCATTCTCCCTTTCCCCTCCTTCTCTTCCCCTTTGCCCTTGTACTCGCCTCTGGTCTTGGCCTGTGCCATTTAGACCCAATTTGTTTATAAATACTACTGCGGCATATCAACGTCTGATGATGATCGGGTGTTAATTGTCCATTTAATTAAGTAATTTGCTTCGCTTCCTTCTCTTTTGCCTTTCCTTTTGCCTACTTCTCCCCTTCGCGCTCTTTACGAACGGAAGTCGTTGACTTTGAGTCGAATTTGTGCATATGTTTGCTTCGCTGTGGCAACTGTGGCAACCGGAAGTGGACCACAGTGGACTCTCGCTTCTCTCGCACATTGGCTGCACTTGACAATTGGCGCAATTGAAATTTTTGCAGTGTGCGCAACAAAAAATAATATAAATAAAGGGAAAAGGCAAAGAAACTGCAGTAAAAAGGGAAATGCACAACGATAACTAAATTGAAATGCAATTGAAAGCAAAACAGCTGATATTTTATGTACATACATATATAAAATCTGCCTACATATCTTCTTCACTCTTTGCAAAATCATTGTTGGTTTTATCAGCTAATTAAATAAACAGAATTCCCTTTGATCAGTTGCTCAGTTTCTAAGCTCGCTCTCTTTGCATGTCACTTCTACTCTCTCCCACTCCTACTCTCTTTCTGTTCTGTCTGTGTGTCAAAGCTCTTGTTTTCTTATTGTTAGTTGTGCCCTCAATCGGCTTAGCTTCCTTCTAGTTCTATCTCTGCCTCCCACACAGTCGGTCTCTCGCTCTTTCCCTGTCTCACACAAACACACGACGCTCAGTTCGGTTACTTTTCCATTATCACCGCTATGTCTGAGAGCATATGGAATTTTTGTTGTTATCATGCATTATTATGTGCTATTTATTGTTGTTGATGCTTTTTCTTTCATTCTTTCACTGGGACTTGTTTCAATTCCATTTTGTTTCATACACATATAGGTACGGGTGTGTATTCGTGTGGGTGAATCTACGTTATCAATGGAAACATTTCATTGCGGCATTTGTTGTTGTTGGCTATTGTTGCTTGACGCTGGCAAAGTAAAGATTCGCATTCACATTGTTTGCACTTTTACTTAAGCGCTTTTATTAACAAATTTATATACATTGTTGTTGTTATTGTTATTACTATATTTTACTAAGCTTGAGTGTGTGTTTGTGTTTGTGGATTGCATGTATATGAGTAATTGAGCGTTATTTCCGTTTTTGCACGCATCACAGTTGAAAAAAGATCTCACGCTGAGCGAAAAAGATTTGTTAGGCTTTGATTTATGTTGAGTTAAATCGACAGTAAAAGAAATAAATATAAATCACAAATCACACATAGACACACACGCACACACATTCGATTTTTATTATTTTTTTAGGTTTTTATTATTGTTGTTTTTTGTTGTTATTCATTCTGCTTAGTATTTTGTGCTATTGTTGTTATGATGATTGCTTTTCTTGGCTTTTTGCTTTGCTGTCATTTGTTGTAATCAGCAAGCAATTCAATTTAATTGTAACACATTTAACACTTTCACATCATTTTCATTGATTATTGTTGTGTTTGTTGTTGCATTTGTATAACATTAAAGCACAGACACACACACACACACTCACATAATCCAAGTGGCATTTAGCATTTACCGTTTACACTTGATTGTTGCCTTTGCGCACTGCTCATCACCGCTTGAAGCACGACGCACGACTAAGCACTTCGTGTGGCCGCATTACAGCGAGTCCTGCGGCAATTTATGCCTTGCAGCAGTAGCACAGCGCACTCACAGCAGCCACAGCGGCAGGGGCGGAGCAAATCACGCAAGAGAGAGCGCTAAAGAGAGCCACCACCACTAACACCACTCAGTCACGTTACCAACCGGCGCAGACAAAGCTAGACTAAATTCGAATTCCAGTTCGAGTTCGAATTTTCGATATCGAGATCTTGTCTTGTTAGACTAACGACAAACGTAGGCTTCCGCTCGCTGCTTGCGTACGCTTCAGGCGTCAAGTTACGACTGATTGCCAACTACCGACAACGCCAGGCATTGCCGCTGGGCACATTTACTCGTGAGCTTTGTCAGCGGCTCTCATTCTCTTTGTACAGACATAGGGAGAGCTGTCTTGATCTACTCTCGCTCTTAGCATGTCAACCGGTTTAAGGCATGCGCAACTCTCTTTGTCTGCATGCTCTTTAGCAGCGCGCTGATTGGTTAATGTTTTTTGCCTGCGGTCTCAGAGCACTGAGCTCTGACTTGTTAATGAAGTTGCAGACGATACGAAGTGGATGTCGGATGTCGTTGGCGTTCGTTTTAACTGTCGGCTGCCGTTACCGTTTTGTTGTTGTTGCTGCCTACACGCGCATGCGTGCGTGTGTGTGTCTTCAGGCGCTTTTTTATGATTTCAACTTAATTATGTTTATAAACGCTTGACGACCACTGCGCCGGTCTCTGACTGTGTCTCAAACTGTGGCTCAGATTGCGGCTCCTGCTCTAGATCTAGTTAAAATGCCGCACAGAGACGCGTCTGCCAATTGCCGGAGCGTTTCATTAGCGTTTTATGTGTTGATCGTGGGCCGCCGCACGCCTTGGGGGACAAACGTGTTGTTGCACGTAGCATGCAGCACGTTTGCTACATTGCTGCAGGCGCACAATTAACACCTGGATTATGGGAGCAACAAAACCACAACAACCACATGCTTATGGTGCATCCCGCTATGAATATGATTTGTGCACAGTTGACCATTTTGGTGCAGCCAATTATTGTCGCTTACCGTTTGTCTGCCACACACACACAACACCACACACAAACACACACATACTGGACTAGACAGTGAGACTGCACGGCGACTCTGCCCAATTATATGCAACACAAGTGTGTATAAATCAAATTTAAATGCAACTCTTTGGGCATATCGATGTGGCATGTACATACTTAGCTGTTGTTGTTGTTGCTGTTGTCTCGTAGCAAAACAAAAGACTTAAGCAACAAACTTGGCAATTACATGCAACCCAATGCAATGCACACAACCAACCAACAACAGACAGCAGACAACATACAACATACAACAACGCGGCAGCATCTTTTGTTGTTATTGTTGCAGTTGCTGTTACTGTTGCTGTTGTTAGCGGCTCATATTTCTTAGCGCGCATATCTAAATATCGAATCATGTCGCTGATTTGCTCTGCCGCACCATTGTTGTTGCCTTAGGCTACAGAGTACAACAACAACTGCTACAACTACAACAACACACACTAAATCTCATTGTGCCGTTGTGACATGACTCTTGTTCGACAATAGATAAAACAAATTGACTTGGTGTGTGCCCAAAATGTCTTCTCTTAGCCAGTTGCAATCGCTAGTTGCCAAGTTGCCCATTTTGCCTTGTTGTCTCGTTTTGTGGGCGTATTGGAAACTTAAAACGTTGGCAGCCGCATCGCATTGCTTCCTTTGTCATCTTTTAAGATTTCTGTTGCTCTTTTTTTTCTGCCCAGCGTTGACAGTGAGAAACCAGAGGAAAAACCTATATATATACTGCACCACAATGCCCATTATCAGAAAACGTATCTACGAAATCCCCAAGCGACAATTGCACAGCAACAACAACTGCGACAACGACAGCAACAGCAACACGCTGTCCAAATATGTTGCAAGTTGGTGTTATTCTTCACACGGCATCATAAATTTCACGTATAATTGACGCTTTCAGTTATATCAAAATTGGCTAAAAGGCGACGACCAAACAACGGCAACAACAACAACAATTGCAAAGCTTTTGCGTTGGTGGCTTTTGTGGTTGTTGTTGCTGTGGCCAGTTGAGACTGCAGACTCCAGGGATTATTTTTTTTTTGCACTCCGTTGTGTTGTTTGTGTGGCTTACATTGTTTTTGGCTTTGCTTAACAGCTAATAATAGCCAGCTAGGCAGACAGAGAGACGGACGGACACAACTTGAGCCAGTCATTCACAATGGCAACAACAATAACACTTACAGGTGTCTCTTTCTTAAGAAAATTTGTTTGCGTTGGCGCTTTTGAGTAAATTTTAATAGCTTTCCTTTGTTTAAATTAGCTATCATTTCACTGCTGCTTTATATATCTATTTATTATAGCTCTGGTCATTATTGTTTGTTTTTGTTGCCTTGCTTTTGCTGGCACATGCAACATTTTTCTACTGACAGCTGCACAAGTGGCACTCAAAACATGTTGCCGCACACGCCATAAATCCCAAAATCAAACATATTGAATAATCAAAAAACTGTTGAACAAATTTTCAGCTCAATTCCAGTTCAACCACTGAAATGAAAACACGCTGTACACCACTCACCCCCGCTCTCTTTAGCTACCAAATTTCCCCCTTACCCTCTTCCTTCTCCTGTTTTTAGCGGCTTTCGCTCATTAAGCAAACAGTCAAATATGTTGCCAATTTTCCAACCAGTTGTTGGTTTCTACACCACTCACAAATTTTATGACAGATTTTTCAAGTGTTTGTGCGGTTGCTGTGGCGAGCTATACCCTGTAGTGTCTGCTGTTTGGAAGGTCTAGTTATGCTTTCAGAAAGCACGTTTTGTTGTATTTCAAACTGTGTTTTTCTGTGCAGGGTATTTAGCAGCGCATCAGTTGAGGGTAGTTTTCACTACTTACCGCTGCGTTTGTGGTTGCAGTGGCGGTGGCAACTAAGGGCGTTATGACTATGCTGTTAAGTTTGTACGGCAGTCAGGCATTTTAGCATTTCAGAATTTCAACATTTTGGCATTGAGGCATTGAAGAATTGATGCGAAGGCAGGCGAGACAGTGAGGCCTGTAAAAGAAAAACATTGCCTGAGGTTAGTTTATTTATGAACCTTTTTATAGCCTTCTGTTGGTCTTACAGATTTATGTGCCATAATTCAATGTTGGAGCACCAAGTGCTTTGTGTGCTCTACCGACATTGACAAGCGGCAAGAAGCAAATCTTTCAACCACAAAATGTGGTAGTTACATTTCAAAATAGCTAAACTATTTAGCTAAGCCAAGTTATGACTAGATTTAAGCTTCAAAAGAAGCTAGAAGGCAGTTAAATAAATGTAAATATTAGCTTCTAGCTGCGCTGGAAATGGGTACTAATTATTGTACACCTTCCTCGTTTTATAAAGGTCGTATGGCGAATTATGGTCACCCTAATCATCTTCCTTACTTACATGATACTGTTTTTTTCCTTAAAACAGTTATTGATAGTAGCTATGCCTATCTGGAAGCGAAAATTATACAGAGTATGGTCACCCTATTTAAAAGTACCATACATGAGAGTCAACTAAGCATGTTATTTTTTCCCAATTCTCAAGGGTCAGCAGTACAAGAACTCAAGAATGTTTTAAGCTAAGTAAGGTAATTAGAGTGACCATATTTCTGGCGTAAGTGATCTTTTAAATAGCAAATTGCTTCATATGTGAGCATGACTTTGGTTCTAAAATCAAGTGCTTCGAAATAGGGTCACCCTTATCAAATCTATTCCACCTGAACTTTTCTAATTTTTGCCTTCCCCTGCCACTTGTGAACTCTGCACATGTTGCAACAACTATCAGTGACAGACAAGAGGCATGTTCATCAGTGCCATCAAGGCATTTGTGTGTTGCACGCCTCATTTAGCCCAACCCTGCCCCACCCCTATACCGGCTATACACACTGAACCGCCCCTAAAATCTAAATAAAATCAGTAAGGCAAACATGTTTCGTATACATAACGAATTATAACACGAACAAAGGCGATTAATTAGCGGAAAGGGATGCGCGCGACGATGACGGCGACGACTTGCCACAAATTGTGGCAAACGCTGCGTCGGCGCGTTGTCGCCCCGTAATCAAAACCACCCCCAGAAGCGGCTGCAGGGCAGGGAGCACTGGAAAATTGTACTGCGCGTGCTCATGTCGATGATGTCGAAGCTGCAACCGATGTGTTGCACGATGTGTCGTCGCGGGGCACAAATGCAGCACCCAAAAAAAAATACAGGGAGACGAAAAAGAAGAAAATCTCCATGCACGCGCATATGTCATTTTTTATGGCGCTGTTCGTGTTGCCATAAATCCATAACAATATGACAAGTACAAGTACTTTAGCGGCAGCTTCTCTCATGTGCAACATGTTTGCACGTTCACGCCACAGCCACACCAACAACAACATGGACATTCAGGGCGTCTCTTGCCCCAAAAGTTAGTGCTGGGCAGCATTGGAGCTACCTTTGGCTGATTGCGATCAGCAACCGCTTACATTGGCCAGGATGCTCATTTGTGAGTTGCTGCCGCTGCTGATGTCGCTGCTGCTGCAGTTGCAACTCCTGAGGTTGTTGCTGTTGCTGTTGCCGTTGTGTCTACGCTTCATTTTGTTATGTCTACAAAATATTTTGCGCCACTCGCCAACTTTGACATGATTTACATGAAGACGCACATTTTTATTACATTTTCGTGGCCATAAGTGCGGAGTACCATCAACCCCACCACCACCACCACCAGCAGCAACACAGCAACCACTTACACCGCAAGTCTCTGTATGTTTTTGGCCGGCTTTGCTTTGATTTTTGTTACGCAGCCGCGTCATGGAAAACTCAACAGCTGTGCGGGTTGACAAGGGTTAAGTTTTCTGGCCTAATCATTTATCATTTTTCTACATTCTTTATTTTTTTGCTGTTACAATTTTCAAGTGCATCAGCAACGTAATAATAGCACCACAACCACCACCATCACCACCCTAGGGCAACACAACGCCCACTTGTTTGCAATTAAACAAAACAATAAAAATTGTAGCAAGTTGTTTTTTACACCCTGTACTGGAAGGAAACGAAGGGTGTTTGAAGTTAGGAAAAATGTTAATCAGAATCAGAATTGAAATTTTATTCTAAATACCAAAACAAGTACAGAGACTTTTACAAACGAACACACCCTGTTCTTGCCTTTTCTGCTAGTTTGTCTTCTATCTGCTGTTGATGAACTCTATGCGGTCAGCTCTCTGCATCGCTTGTTCTTTGGTGGTTGAAGTGATGGTGGTGGCGGTGGTGATAGTCCCATCTATAGAACACTTGTCAGTGTCCGAATGAATGTCGCCAGTCGTGCTGAACTGCAGCTTAAGTCGACAGTTTAATTTAGCTTTGGAAATTGAAATTGAATTGAAAATCTCCACTTAAGATTGTAATCATAATCCTTTTAGAGCCAATTTTAGACCGATAATCACATTAATTTATTAGCTGATTGAGCTTATTCGACTTCATTAGTTTGTAATCAAATGTAAAAATCAAAATCATTTGATTGCTTAGCCGAGTTAAGAGTTATGTTTCGGATTTTATGCTTACAATGTGGGGAAAAGAACTTCATTTTGGTATTGTTGGTGGTCCCTTGGGATCATTTCGATTTTTCAAACTAATTAAAATAGCTATAAACCCCAAAGTTGTGCTGGAAACTGGAAACCGAAACGTCGAGTCCTGTAGTGGCCACATTTTTCAGTCATTTCATTGGAAATTTTCATGGGATAAGAAACACGCTAACTCCAAAAAAAAAAACAAAAACAACAACAACAACACAAAATCCAAAAACTCTGAGCTGAGATCCCAACAAATGACTGTCAGACCAGTTTCGAAGGCCTTCGAACGGCAAAAGATGAATGGTTTCTGTTCGGAGTCAGACTGGAAGTCCAACTCAGAGTTTTAGTTGAAGTTTTGGGCGTTGTTGTTGTTGTTGCTGTTGTTGTACTCCCGCCGCGGATTCATCGTCCATGTCCGAGTCGAACATTGTCTGACAGCAGCAGCAAAAGCAGAACACAAATCGACAGCCGAGCGCTGTTTACTACTGCCACAAACAACAACAACTACAGCAGCCCGAAAAAAAACCGGGCCACAAAAAAAAAACACTCGGCTTGTACTGAAATTACTGCAGCGCATCAGTCCAAGTCCAACTCGAAGTCTTAGCCCAATGGACAGCTGAAAAGGAGGCTGGAATTTTGTTGGGATGGAAGCTTAAAACTTTAACATTTTTAATTAGCGCCTGCTTTGTTTTCGTTTCGTTATTCGTTGCGTTTTTCACAGTCCATCTTAAAGGCAAAGCAGTCGAAAAATAAAACAAAACAAAACGAAACCAAAAATCGATTCGATTCCAAAATTATTTCGTCTTTTTTCCCTCAACTTCAACTTTTGCCTTTTACTCATTGCGTGCATGCTAATTCTAGTTTGTTTTCGGAAGATTTGTAAAACTGTGGGAGACCAAAGGGTATTTTTAGAGTGGAGTACAGGGTATATTAATGAGAAAAGAGTTCTTTCTGCTGAAGTAGATTGATGGCTGTTTATTTCAGAGCTTTTGTGTGATATTTTAGCTTCTTAATACACTTCTTTTATAGGACTTTGTCATAGGGTAGTGTACTGTAATCATCCCACAGTTATTTGCAAATATTGTCTGTCAAAACTATTCACAGGGTATATCGTTATCTGGTACACTCAATAGCAGCAATATTATACAGCCAATATCCGCCGTAGTGGCTTAATCTGTCTGTCTCTGTACAGCTTTTCAGAGTCTTTGTAGCAACGATTTATAGCAAAATAGTCGACCAATTACGCAGGCATGTCTTAGCCGATTCTAGCCACAGTCAGCTAACTGTTTGGCATCTGCAACATGGCAGGCAGTGGCAGCAAACGCAATTGCAATTGCAACTGGCAACTGCAACTGGCAACTGCAACAGGCAACTGCAACAGGCAACAGACAGTCAGCAGGATGATCGCAGAAGAACGAACATAACATAAATATCAATTACAGGTCCATAAATTTGAAACCAATTAGCCAAAGTGAAATTGATAAGCGTCCACTTCAAAATGCAGCAATTTACAAGCGACAGCAATTTAAGCATCAAATTGTTGGCCTGACAATGCACATCAAGTTTTTGGCCAAAAGAATGGACCAGCTAAAGAAACGGCTAACAACTTAATACAAATTGAAAGCTCAAAAGCCAAATGTTTAGTTCTCACATTAAAACGCAAACGGCAGCAAAGCCAAACAAATGTGCTAAGTCGGAGTAAAGCCGAAGGGGACTGCTGCAGGCTGCCTGCAACACGATGTGGCAAGCAGCGAGCACTACTTAACTTTTCGACACCCAATGAAATTTTCGCACATTACTGCCAAAAGTATCTAGATGCAAAAATATCTCTGACCGTGTCTCGACGTCGCATCGTCGGAGCTAAGCTCCGCTTGTGGCTGCATGCAACACTGCTGCACTGCAACTTGCCACTGCCACTAGCCCGTCTCATATCTGCATCTGCTGTTGCTGCTGCTGCTGCTGGTAGGCAAATGCAATTTATTATGCTACGTCTGAGCCTCGCCAGACCAAAAGATCGAAACCAAACGAAGCAAAGAAGGGAAGAAAGAAAACGTTCGTATTTTTCTCGTTGCAACTTTTATTTCGTTTTCTTTTCTTGGTTTTCTGCACACACGCAAGCCAAACGTTGCCATTTTCTTATTAATACATTTTTAGCCCGAGCCTTTTGCTAACGTGGCGAAGGTGGTGGCAGCGGCAGCGGCAGAGGCAGCAGCAGCGGCAGCAACACAAAAATCAGATAAAAAATGCTTCGCACACGATTAGGAATTTTTAATTAAAATATTTTGTACTGCTGTTTGTAGTTAATTTTGTACAACAACAGACACACACAATGTGGCAACAACAGCAGAGGACTTGCTGCAACAGCAACAGCATAAGCACCTGCATTTCATTGCTGTTGTAGTTGTTGTTGTAGCTGTTCTTCTCGTTGTTGTTGTTTGTTGTATGCGTGTAGAACAGCAGAAAGTACGAGATCCGATTTCAATGCCGCTAAAGGTTTCCAAAGGTAGCTGAAAGCCCAAAAGGCAAATCCTTTTTCACATTTCGCTTTCGTGCCCAAAGCGGCGGACTCCCCTACGTGCAACATTTCAACCTGCCACTGCGGTGGCAGCATTGATGGGCGTATACATGCGATTCTTTTCGAGCCTTCCACTTTTTTTGCGCTGCAGCGTCGTTTAGCTTAACTCAACATATATTTTTAAAGTCGCAATCAGCGAGAGAGGAAACGATTGGAGCGGGGTAGAGCAAGACAGAGAGACAGGAAGATATGGAAAGCGGGTGATGGTGAGGGTGAGGGAGGGAGAGGGAGAGGGACAGCAAAGAGTGGGGGCGCATCGATGATATATTTAGTGGCAGGCCAAAACGAAAGACTTAAGCAACGAACTTGCGATTACGACACAGCATGGCGCATACAGCCACTTTGCCAGCAGTCGAAGCGTATCACATATGCACAAAAATACACTGCTAGAAAAAAATAAAGGAAATAAATAAATAATAAAAAATTCGATGAGAAATGTCCGCCTAAGAGAGGTTTCCGCTAAGAGATTAATAAATCTCTATGCTATTTTAGTTTTTAAGTGGTCTTCAGACTTCTGTTTTTAACAGTGCACCATATAGCTGAGCCAATTGGATGGCGTTGCTCCACCCGATCGACGATTCCCGCTCCCCGTTTCCCGAATCCGCAATCCCCGTTCTTCGCACGACTTTAGTCTGCCCTTTTTTTCCCTTTATCCTCTTTGGTTCCCTCTTTTGCATTGTGTTTAGCGCGCAAATTGAAGATCGTGTTAAACGCTTAAGTCTCGTTGTTCTTTTTTCCTTTCCGCGCATCTCAACTCTTCTCATCTCGAGTCGTTGCTTCTCTTCTCATTGTTGTCTTCTGCAGCACAATGCATCATTAGCGCTTGTGGCAAATGCGTTTGCCGTGCACTCAGCAAAAAACTTGAAAGATTTGCTTGCAACTTAGTGGCAACAAGTGTAGCGTCAGTTCATTGGCTTTTTGGTTGCAAATTTTCGATTATTGTGGCTCATAAATCATGGCTAATTGTTTAACAAATTCAAAATTTGAGTTAACGTAAACACGCAATGCCAATTTGGCCAATAAACTCGGCCACGTTGTTGACCCATTCGAGTTTTGGCTGTCAACGTGCAGCTTTTGTGTGGCAGTTATGACAAATCTGCGGCAAGTTTTTTAACCGCTGCCAATTGACGTGCACAGCATCCACAAAACTTTAAGTGCTTCCCTCATCTCTAGAGTAGTCTTCTTCGGCTTCTTCTTCTTTTTCAATTTGAAGCCTCATTTGTGTGTCTTTGAGATTTGTGGTATTTACACAACAAATACGAGCCAAGCAAACACTTTTGCGGCAATTGTAAACATTTAAAATGCAAAATGTGTCAAATAAGAAAACAGTTTTTTCAGTCTTAAGCAACGTTTCTCTTTCTGTCTACCTGTACGTCCCCCCACCCAACTGTTCGTCTGTACCATTGGACGGACTGTCGCTTAAGTTGAAGAAAAATGTGCCTCAAATAAAAGGCTAAATAAAATAAATTTACGTTTTGCGTGGCGTGAAAAAATGCGCACGCACAGATTTTGTAAATGAAGGCGAAATGAGACAACAATAAAAGTATATATGAGAATGTATCTGTAGCTGAGACACCAAAGCAGTATGCAATCCATGTAGTGACTATAACTTAGGCAACAATGGTGATCACAAAACTTCCACTTTCAAAACAAAATATTTTTAACTGCAGCTTACAAATATTTAATAGTAAACATTAAATGTCTAAAAGACTTAATTTAGTGATTGGGAAAGATCTGAAAGGCAAGTGAATGGATACACAAGTTAAAGTAAAATATTAAAATAGTTTCAAATAATTGTGAAGTAGTTAAAATACATAACTGACGATTAAATATATTTTTTTTACTCTCTATTGCCAAACGTAACCATTTTATTGTTTACAATTAAAACAAAAATCCATAAAGCAACGATTTTAGTTATTGTAAAAACTTGAGCACGAAAATGACACTTAAATTGCTAAAAATTAAACATAATTGTTGAAAAATGCAGCCCACGTCAAAATGACATAAAATCATTACATTTTTCTTCTAAATTTTTTAAATACTTAAATTAAAACTAGCTTAAAATTAAGAACAGTGAACTCAGTTAACCTTCTGCCTAAATAATAATTGGCTAAAAGTTGCCAACAATTTGTGGATTTGTGCGCAAATAAATAAAAGGTAAACATAAATTCTAAAACCATCCAATTTCTCACCTTGAGCTGCCGTTTCGTAGTCGTTCAGTTGGTCAGTTTATGCCACAAATAAGTAAGTGGCAAGTTGTGTAGTTGAGCTTAGTTGGAATTAGTTTAAGTCGTGTGACGACGACGATGGCGACGCCTATAAAGTGAGCTCAAGATTTCCATAAAGCTTATAAATAAAACTAAATAAAACTTGTTTCTTTTCTGCTTTTTATTCTGCGCCTTAGAGCATTTTACATTTTACAAACATTTGTTGTTAGTTTTTGTTTTGTTTTTGCTGTTGTTTTTCTTTTTTTAACATGCATGTTAAGTGTGGCGACCAAAAAAGTGGAGCAGCAGCATTTTTGTACATGCAATAAAAAGCACTGAAACTGAAACCAACGACTGGGCTAAGACCGGCCTTAAATGTGTATTATTTTCATTTTAATTTCCATTTTAATTGCAAATTTAAAGTCGATGTTGTGTAGCAGAAGTTGAAGTTGAAACTGATTAAAAATGCGCAACGAATACGCTTCATTATGGGCCATTTTTCCGAGCGTATGTCACTCACATTGAACACATATTTCACTCAGCTCAGAAGTCAGTTTTGGGTGTGCATGCAAAGCAGCTAAAGCCGCACATTGTAGGAGTCCCAAGCAAAAGCAGCCTAAAATACAAGTGCAACACAACGCATTCCCAGGGCCGATTTCATCAAAATGATAAAGAAAGAAAAAACGGCGGTCGAGACTGTTTGACTGACTGCTCCATGGCACTGGACTGGACGGAATGGAACTGACAGCGCCTACTGTTTGCACTGTCTTACAGGCATAGTGCCCAGGCTAGAGATGGTCAATTGTGAAAGGGAAAATTCGTGTCGTGTAGGGACGTGTCGAGTCGTGATTTTAGAAACTTGGTTTGGTAATCGAAGAGGAGTCTTGGCCTTAAAGGCCAAAAAATACTACATTTTAATAGTACAATAGATTTAATAATCTTTAAGTTTATTTGTTTATTTTGAATATTAAAAATTCTATAACTTCTAAACAAAAGTACTTCTTACTGAGCCTTTTCTTACTGGCCTCACTTCGCGCTGGACACGCTGTCACCTCTATTAACTGCCGCAGCAAACAGCAATCGAAACATTTAAACACTTTACGCTTCTTCGCTGTACGCTCCACTTGAGCTGCGTTACGTTTAACATTCGAGTGCAAAATCAACACACAAACAACATTACGCTGCGAGGCGCTGTGCGAGCAGCAAAAGATTTAAATGCCTATCGCAGCGACACATCGACAATCAACGTTGCCGGTCAACGTTGCCGGTCAACGTCACCATCTTACCATCTCTCCATCTTGACCATCTCTCCATCTCACCATCTTGCCAACCTCATCGCTGATTCTCCAATCCCCGATCTCCGCTGTGGGCAGTGAGGACGGTGGCACTTGTAGTTTTGGTATTGATCTAATCTATCCACGTTCGGCCCATGTACACTGCATGTTGTGCATTGCTTGGCTGTCGACTGTCGTTCGCGGTCTTGGTCTTGGTCTCGGCGGTGGTCTGGTTTAATGACTGGCTACAGTGGGCAACACAAGTTGTTGTCTGCCCACGCAGGCTAAATGCAGTCCGTTCACTGTCTTTATGTGTGTGCGCTGCTTTATTGAGAAATTACAGAACAAAATGAGGTGTCAAATTCTTTTATTCCATTTTTTTTTGTAAGTTTCATCTGCATATGTTTGCCGCTAAGTTCGTTGCCTAAGTCTTTTGTTTGCCCCAACATATTTACGATGACAAATATGGCCGGAGCACTCTAAAAAGCATTCTAAGCTATAACCCAGCCTCCAGATCCATCGACACCTTTGGCAAACAAAGCCTTAATGAAGTGCGTGAACATACAGAGAAAGAGAGAGGGAGATTGAGAGAGAGCGAGTCTTAACCAAATGGAGTGTGTAAATTATATGGTAAAATACATAAATACACATAAAAGAATTCCAATACCGATTTATGCTGGCTTAAAGACCTACGTTCTAAGTCAAATTAAAAGCAATTTAAAGTCCAAAATAGAAAAGGAAATGGCAAAATAACAAAAATACCAATATCCCCACATCCCCAGAACATCCACAGAAAATTAACCCATGAAACCAAATGAAACGAAACGATTCGATCCCATCCCGAAATCAAACGTAAATACTTTTATATAAACCTCAGCGTCAAACGACAGTTTGCTCCAAATTAAAAAAGTATAAAACCATAAAGACGACAATAATGACAGCGCGTTGACGGTGACAACGACCATCGTCTCTTGTTGTTAATGACAATGATGATGATGATAATAATGACGATCATGATGGCAGAGACTCTGATGGAATTGGAATTGGACTCGGAATTGGAGTTGGAGATGATGTAGGGAACTGGGGACTGCGGATTGAACTTGATGGCAGGCTATAAGTATAAGTTGGTATATGGAACGCTCTGTCTTTACGTAGACACGATGACACAGGCAAATGTCTTCTTTCTGGCGGCAACGAAAAAAATCACAGCGAGGGGTGTTTAAAGAGTTGGGTTAAATGAGCTTCCATTTTTAGAATTTGTTGAAATAAAAATCTGGAAAAAAGTTTATTGTTTCTATAATAATTTATCTTCAGCGTGAAATAAGTAAATGATTTAAATCATTAAATTAATGGTGCACTTTTTATAGTTATAAGTGAAATAGTTCTATACTTTATTTTTAAAGTATTACCCATGCTTGAAACATTAAAAATTTATTTAAATTTTTGAAAAGTTTGACCAGAAAAATGTTTTAACAACACATATTTTATACCTGACTTATGTTTTATGTCTAGAAAGGTTTGTACTGTTGTGGCTACCCTCGTCTTATGGCCTGGTCGCATGGCTGTATTTTATGTTTTATTTTTTTGTCGCTGAACCTAATAATCCTCATGACTCGCATATCAAATGACAACAAATTTACTCCAGACTAAGTGAGAGGGGATCGCGCACGCTGATAGAGTGAGCAAGAGAGAGAGTTGGAGGGAGAGAAAGGGAGACAGCGAGAGGAAGAGAGTGAGAGGTGATGGAACCTATGGTGCCACAGTCGCAGTGTCAAATTGAGCGACAATGGGCGACAACAACAAAAAATATCAAAAGAAGAAAAAAAGGGGAAAAAAAGCGGGGCACAGTGGGACAGTGGCAGTTGTGAGCAACTGTAACGTTTTGTTGCCTTTTGTCCGTCTTGTTTACCCCTCTCTTGATCTCCCTCTGTCCCGCTGTCGTCTGTGTGTTGTGCATTTGCCGCTTTAATACCTTTTAACACTAATCGCATCGAGCGCAGCGCAATCAGTTGTGATGAGAATATAAATAAATAAAAAAAGACAACAACATAAAGGCCAAAAGAACCTCTCACATATCGTCGCCCTAGTCGCTTTTGCCAGCGTTGTTGCTGAACAAGAAATAAAAATCGTTCAAGTTCTTTTGCCCAAGAACCCTACAAAAAAATGTATCTTCTTCCGAGCCCCAACTTTGAGTCAGACTTTTGAGTCTCAGTTTGTGTTTTTTTTTTGTTGTTGTTTTTTTCGGGTGAGATTTTCTCACGTGTTGTTTGCATTGCTTTATTTTTGTTTTATTTTTTTAACATTTTTTTTATTTACCGATTTCGATTTTGTTTGCTGCTTCTGCGGCTGCTGCTGAACTGAAACTGGAGCTCAACTCATCAGCATGAAACGAAGTTTTTTTTTATGAACGCAGTGAATTTTTATGTTTCCATGATGAACTGTGCACACGACCCAAAACCCACGTTTAAGCCAACTTACTACCAATCACTTGGCCACTGGGCGGCAACATGACTCAGTCCCTCAGTCCCGGACTCGGACTCAGATTCAGTCTCAGTCTCAGACTTGATTTGGAAGTTTTAGCAAAGGTTTTGAGTGTGTTTCCCAGAGGTTCACTGCTGTGTGTGTTTTGTGACCGGTATTAAAATCATCGAACAGGAAATTGCTACAAATTCTTGTATAAGATTTACTATGTGTATTTTTTGGTCTTAATGATTTCTATTTGATTTCATTATGCCACAAATACAGCTTAAGAAACGTGTTTGTGTGTGTATATCATTTCGCATCATTGATTTCTCGCAGTGCGAAAGTTTGCACAGTACCTGGTCTTGGCCAGGAAAAAGGCTACAAGTTCAGAGTACGAATCTCAGACAGAGATTCATCCACAGTCTGTTTTGCTGGAATTCCCTTGCAACACATGCAAGAAATCAGTAGATCACGAAATGAATAGCCATAAATACAATGCCAATGCCAATGACTGTGTTGGCCAAGCGAATAGCACAACACGTCCACACACACACTCACACACATTTATAGATAGACGTATGTTTAACATTTTAGCCATTTAGCTCGATTGCAGTTACAAACATGCGATTTTTTGTAGCCGTTTCTTCTTGAAGTGCTTCGATTGGCTTTAGAGCTATCTACAGCAGCTTCTGCATCTTTCTCCTTACCCCTTGCCACTTCTTTCATCATTTCAACTTCTCACGTCGTGCGTGTAAGCGTCTGGAGGAGATTGGACATTGCATTTGGTCTGGGAAAGCTGAGGAGTCATCATATCTGCCTATGAATAAAACTGAATTAATTCTACGATTGCCATGCAAATATGGCCACATTATAAAATAATTACACTCGGATTCCCACTTGTTGGCTAATCGTTAAAGTAATTGAACGTAATTGTAAAAGTTTCCATGAGATTTGTTAGGTCTATTTGAACTTATCCACAAATATAAAACCTTTTTCGCTTGAATTTCTTAAAGTGGATGTCAAGTTTTATAAAAAATCCATCAGCTAGCTAGAAAATAGCTAAAATTTAAGCCTGAAATTCTAAGCAAAGTCTAGTAACACATCTAGTAGTAGTAAAGCATCTTTGGCCTTAAAGACTTTATTGAACCTATGTCTGGTATAATAATATATTTATGTGTATAACATTTTAACTATCAGTCAGTCTGTCCAACTGTCTGGCTTTCTGTCCATTTCTCGGCTAGATGAATGCGTGTTTTATGGGCAACAAACAAAATAAATTCGTAGCAAGGCCATAAAGTGGCTGTTTCTGGAGTTACGGCCAAAATGCCCAGAGACTACAATTTCCAGCTAATGCTGATCGCAGCTTTCAACCTGATCGTGAACCAAACTAAACTAAACTGAGTCGGAGACGTAGGATGAACCTGAACCTGAACCAAAGTCGCTTTGGTTTTGCAGCGTTTACTTTTACAGTTTCGACCAATTGGCTGTGGCAATGGCAGCCATAAACAGCAATTTCGCAGCCCTGACGACACCCGCTGTTAGCTTGCAACAAGCCACATACAACATTCAACATACAACAAGCGGCAGCAGCAGTAAAAATGCTGGAAAATTAATTAATCTTCACATGCAACTAAATTAACGCATGATTGCCAGTCGGTTGGAGGCCCAAAAGTAGCAGGAGCAGTCGCCAAGGCTTCCTCCTACTCCCCTGTCTTTCTCTGCCTCTTCTGCCCCCACAAGTTGGCCCGAGGGGATTTATTACATTTATCGATGCAATCGAATAGCGTTGCCAGTTTTAAGATTTATACATAAATGTTTATTATATCTTTTTGCCTGCACTGCGCTGCTTTTTTCCACTTCTGCTTTTGGCCATGCGGAAGTTCAGGCCAGGCTCTAATTAAACGGCTTGAGCCTCAATTTATTTGACTCGTTTTGCGACTGTGACATTAATGAACACGGCGTTGACATGTTCGCTGTGGCAAACACGACAATGGCCACAACGTTGACGATGACACCTTTTGGGCCAAATTCGACACAACTGACACAATGGAAAATCATCAATTAAATTAGTTTTAACTAAAAGTTTTGCTCGTTTTTGCCTGTTGTTTCGTTTTGCAGAACATTTTGGCCATTTGTTTTAGCTGCAAATGCATTTGCGAATGCAAAACGGCTCATTTGCATTTTGGCCAACATCTTGAAGCAGCCGGCAAAAGAGAGTCTCGGATCTTGGCTCATTTAAGTGTTAAAAATGGCAGTAACATGCGCTGGAAAATGTTTCCTTTTTCGTGCCTTTTTCACCAGTTGCTGTTGTTGTTGCTGTTGTTATGTGTTTTGTGGCTTGTAAATGATTGCGGCCACGTTTGTTGCCTGAGTCTTTTGTTTTAAATATTAAACAGGGCTACAAATCGTTGCCAGCTGCTGTTGCTGCCGCTGCCGTTGCCACTGCCGCTGCTGCTGCTGTTGTTGCCACAGAAAATTTGTCATTTTTCCCAGCAGTTTGGCGGCTCATTAGTCAGGAGGCTGTCGCACATTTTCGTGGAAGCTTGCAGGCCAAGAGTTGCCTGTCTGCTAGCCTTCTTGGCCAGGACAGAAAGCTGCCACGCGATGACAAGTCAGATTAGAGCACCCCAGACCTAGTCCCAGTCTCAGTCTTAGTCACAGTCCCAGTCGAAGTCGCAGTCTCAGTCACAACGAGAACAACGATGACAATAACAACGACACCGTCCCAAAAACATTCAGGCAACAGCGAACAGTCTGGCAGGCAGCTCGCTTGGCCCACAAATATGTGCTTGTGTGTGTGTTTAGACCATCTCAGGCGCGCCAAGGGCTTGACACTTTCTGTGGCGATTTTAATTAGAAACAAACGTTTTGCTTGCCGTTGTGTTTAACCCTTTTTGCAGTGCCCTCTAAAGCGGGTGTTATAAATTAGCGGTGAGCTATGTAACACTATAACAAATGGCTGAAATCTTTAAGCCCACTTCCTCTAAACCTAATAACTGGCATGAAGAACATTCTAAGAGTTAACTGTATTCTAAACAAGTTTAGTTAAAGTCTAGAGAGTCTAAACTATCAAAATTATGTGACTTAACACAGTTATCGTTTTCCATTTTATATTTATTTTATAAATAATAGTTAAGTAACTACTTTATAGCTTAGGCATAATTGCAGAGTATTTAAGCTTCTTTTAGCCAAAGTTAGTGATGCTGTCTTGTTGTTGTTGTTACGTTTTGTTGTTGTTCGTTTAACAAGCAGCCGCCGCGTGGTTCGCACGCCTCAAACACTGTGAAGCGGTGTCTATATGTGTGTGTGTGGTAGATATGGGGACCTGGTAGGCCGAGCTTGGTACTTGGTACTCGAGTCTTGGGCTGTGGCTTGTGGACAAGAGCTAATGTGCTAGGCAAATATGCAGTTGGCCACTTACCACTTGAGAGTCAAATTATAATTTCATGGCTTATAAAAGTCATATTTGTGTTGCGTTTTATGGAATTTACTCGCAGAGAGTGTGTGTGTGACAAGTGTGCGTGTGTGTGTGTGTGTATTTGTGTGTTAAACAAAACGTAACTAAAAACTTTTTTCACGCTTCTTTGTGTCGATGCCTTTGAGTCTTTACATTTTCTTAGTTTTATTTTTCCCCTCTTCTCGTTGTTTTCTATTTACACGCAGTCGCCGCTTAACAAACAGATTTTAACGCTTAAATGCTAAAAATCATGGACAGCTATGAGAAAGAGAAGGAGGAACATAGAGTGGGAGAGAGAGAGGAATAGACTGGCTCCACTTGTAGAGCTGCTGAAATTGTCGAGAACAAAGCGTAAAGAATTTCTAATTAGAAGTAAGACTCCAAGTCAGCGACTTACCGCTGCCACGCCCCATTTTGGGGCCGCTGCTAGCTGCTAGCCACACAAATTGCAAAGGAAAACAAAAGCTATGATGTTGATTGTGCAAACAGCGCATCGTTTGTGTTGTTTGCGCAAACAGTTGGCACTCAGCTCGAAATGGGCAATAGCAAACAACAAACTGCAAACAGGGAATGAAATCAATCCCCAAATTGGATTCGTGCCACAGTTGCATGCCTCGTCTCTAATGCCACACAGCAAATGGAGTGTTGTCTGCATAAAAACACAATTAAAATTTAATGACGAAAAGGCGGAATATCGTTAAAAACTAACAACAACAAGAAGTACAACAAATAAGTGCACCACAAAAATGTGTGCTAGTCTTGGCTTGGCCAAAATGAATTATGCACATGGTCAACGTCACTAAATGCCGAATTTGGCATTTTCCTAATAACTACAACGCAGCCACGACTGAGTTGGCCAAAATAGCTACCAATTGCCAACATGTGAGATGATGTCCAGCTACAACAACAACAAATGCAACAACAACTACGTTGAGACGCCAATGGCAGCAACTGACAGTAAATTCGATTAAACCGCAAATAGGTTTGGCCAAGCCAGGATCAGCTGGCCTATGACTTGGCCAAGTTAAAGATATCACAAAGCCCAGGCACAGTGGGGCAAGTGGCTTGAAAGTGTGGGTATTAAATTTCTATGCGAATTCCCACGACCGCCATCTTTTCCTCGCTCTCTCTCTCTCTTTCTCTCTACCAATGTTGATTCTAAACTATAATGCCTTATACTATCATAGTTTATTAAATTATTATACAAACCAATTAATTTTTAAGGCATTAGAACTTTTGTCAAATTTAAAAACGAAAATTCAAAACATAAAAAAATAATTTGCAATAAAATATAATTTTTTGCAGCAGTTAAAAATTTAATATTTCTATTTGATGTCTTTTTTCATCAGAGGATAAATTATTAACACAATGGTAGCCATTAAATGCATAGCTATATCTACTATCTACTGCTTAACGCAATTAACAACTTGTGATTTGAAAGTCATAAAATAACTCAGGATACGACTTTTAAAAATGTATAATTACTTTCCCCAATTTCTTTTACACAACTTAAAATCAACAATTTCGCCACAATATCAATTTACGTAATCTGAAACCACAGAAACCACTGTGTCATGGCGGCATAATTTATGATTTCATTAAAACAGCAAATTTAATCGAATGAAGCCGGAACGAGCAACGAACGAACAGAAATCGCAGCTCAATGCAGTCTCAAAGCTGTCCAGCTTCTTAGCCAGTTCAACCTTTAGAGCCAACCCATCCCAGCCCATCGAGTTGGCCAACAACGTTATAGCCAATCTAGCCGCACTGGCCAATAAAGTGGCACAATCGTGCGCATTGTGGACGCTTTTTTGATTGAGCAATGATCTCGTTTGGGGGACTTTACTGTACCACCGATGAGTGGGTGAGAGGCAGGTGGGGAGTGGTTGTTGAGGGCGGTAAGAATTCTACTTATCAATTGTAATAAGAGCAAGACTTGTTCGCTTTTCGATCGAAATTACAACTTGCACTCGATTTGCTGAGCTGCATTTTCAGTTACCAAAAGTAAAGCATAAAAAAACTGCTCTGTAAATCGACGCCCAACTCACGTTCTGGGCGAAATCAAATAAAATTGAAAAGCGCCAACATTTTTGCCCAAATTACAAAAATAAAAAAAGTTTTTATATATAAACTTATGTATATAGGCATCGAAGCCAATGAACAAGCAAACGAGCGATCGTTGGATGATTTTATGTACGACTTCGACTTGAAATCGACTCACGTATTTTGTGTTACACTTTTGTTGTTGTTGTCATTGTTGTTGCAGTTGTTGTTGTTGTCGCAAGTCCCAACTCCCATTGGAGCCGAGCAGAAACTCACTTAAGCGGTATATAGTCATTTACTAACATAGTATATATAAATAAATAAATGTATTTTAGAGTTATATATATGTAGCTATACCCTGTAATTTATGAAGCCGAAGAGACTGTTATAACTTTAGAGCTAGAGATATATGTCGAATTATAGCTTAAATAAAAGAGCTACAATAAGAGAAACTTTTGAGCATCATACCTGTGTCTATTTAGGCTGCATCTGAAAGGAAAAGTACATTTTTCTAGGCTTTTACAGTTAAAAGTGTAGGCAGCTACCAATAAAATTAAGATTGTAAGGTGTCTTCTCGTCGAACACTTTTTCCTTTACCAACAAAACCAAAATTCGTTGATGGCGTCCATGTCGGCGCTTCCAGTCCACCTACCACGAAACTAGCCAACAATAACAGCGACGACAATCAATAGACAAACGTTGAGACTGTTGTTGTTGTTATTGCTGTTGTTTGCCTGATGGGAAAACAGAGAGACAGGGAGGTGGAGAGGCAGAGCACAGCAAGCGCAACATTGTAAATCAAACGGAAACTGAGCGAAAACAAGCCAAAACGGTATTGTTTCCAATTGGCAAAGCACAAAAAACCCCAAAAAAAAAAAAATCGAAATAAAAAAATAAAGCGGGGAGGAGCCGAAGCCCAACCTCTCGATTGCCTTACCACTACCCGCTGTTGCCAGATGACTCTGGGAGATGGCCTGCGCCATGGTTCAAGTTGCCACTGCAAACGCTGACAAGCGGCAAGCATGTCTAGGTACAGTGCACGCCCGCTAAGACGAACAAGTCTCTCTCTCCCTTTCCCACTGTAGCTAGCAATGTGTGTGTTGGGTAACCCTTTGACCTTTTAATGTTGTGCTCAAATCAAATCGAGACTTTTCCGTGTGTCCGATGCTCGCATCACGCCCGTCTCTCTTAATGTTTCCTCAATTAACCTCATTTTATTTAAAGCTTTGTTTTCTTTTTGCATCGTTTCGTCGTATATCGGGGCGTATGCGCAATGCGATGTTACGATCAACTTACACTCGAAAGGTATTTGACTTTTCTTTTGCACAACATACAAACCTAAAAACAAGACTACAAAAATTTCCTTAACTACACAAATAAAACAGGAAAAACCATTGAAATGTCTGTGGGAAAATTGTTAACGACTTTGCGTGTATTAAGCATACGCCAAGTGGTGCAATTAACATAAATTCATTTATATGTATTTGATTCCATTTATAGAACATTCACTTTTGAAAAAGTCAACTAAATGCCAAGATTATTGCCAATTTGAAGCAGACAAATTAGCCAAGTCGAAACGCAAATACAGTTAACAAAAAAATGGAGACCACACAGAATGGCATCTAATTAAAAGTGGTCAACAGTTGAAGGGGGTGTGGAGTGGGTTTAGTTTAAGCCACTGGTATTTGGGTAGCTGTTGTTGTTGTTGTTGCTTCCCTGGCGACTTTAAGGCGTTGCAGCCCAGGTTAAGTGAGGTTATGTTATTTGTCAATTTGTTTCTTCTTAACTAGCGACAAGCGCTTGTAGTTTTAATTTTGGTTAGAGTAGTTGTTGTGGTTGCCCCAAGTTGCACCCGCTGAAGCTGCCACGGCCGCTGTCGTTGCAGCCTAAAAAGCAAAAGCAACAAGGTTATTAGGGTTAAGCTAGAGACCAAGTGTGGGAGAGTGTGTGAAAGAGAAAAGGCAGAGACAACAAATATAGGATGACGAAGAAGGGAAAAGTGGAAAAAAATAATTGATTTGACAAGAAAAGAAACACTGAGAGAGAAGGTCCTTAGAAATAGTTTAAATATTTAGAATAAAAGAGGTTAAAAGTTGGAGTAACCTTCAAAAAATGAAAAAATAAAAAGTCAGGAGGAAAACGCAGGATTTAGAATATAGAGTCGGATATCATTCGAGATGGAGAAAGGGATAAAGCCATAGGATGTAAAAAGAAGACAAAGAGAAAGATTAGAAAATTAAATACAGATAGGTAGAACATAGGAATATCAATTTAAATAAAGTTTAAAAAAGATGGCTATAGCAATGGTATATATATTAAAGAGAAAGGTCATAAGAAAGAGACAGGAACAAATATAGAAACCAATTTGGAAACAGATGTACAGATGTATAGAAACAGAAACAGACAGAGACAGATAAAAAGGTAGAGCTACAGATAGAAATGGCGGCAGAGGGAGATGGGCAGTGAGAAGAATATTTGAGAGGAGAGGAGTTAAGTGGAGTGGGAGGACCACACACACAATTTATGCATCTTTTTATGGGCCATAAACAAGTCATGTCCCACGGTCCACGGTACACGGTCCATGCTTCGTTGTTAAAGTAAATTTTGCCGCTTGCCATAACTTTTAATCAAATTAAATATGCCATTATTGTTCAAATCAATTTAACAAAAAACAGAAAAGAAAAAAAATAGAAGAAAACGAGCGAAAAAACTTGTAGCACTTGTCAGCACAGTCGCAGGCAATAAAAACCCGATACGAGGAGCACAAATGCAATAAACATTAATATTAAATCGATTCTCCGATTGGTCAAAAGATGCCACAAGTTGCCCTTCCCCACCTCTCCCTACTTCGCTATCTATTGTTTTTTAGCTTTGTTTGACAAAGTTTTTTATTAATTTAACAATAACAGTGTTTATGCAAATTGCTGGAGCGTAAATCTTTTGGCTTTTGCCGTTTGTGCGGCGTTTGCTCGAATTATAATCAAAAAGCAATTATAATAAAGTCCAAGAGCTAAAATATGGTCAACAGCTGAGACAGCTAGGTGCGAAAGAGAGAGAGAGAGAGTTGTCAAAAAAGAGATGGCTAGACGAACAAGCGACTAATGAAATTATAAAACAAATGTTGCCTCATTATCGGACATTAACGCCATTAAATATTTAAATTTTATAAATGCTTATAAATTTAACTTAAAGATAAGATTTTTGTTCGTCTCTTTTGCCAAAAAAAAAAAATAATTTTGGCATCTATTATTTGATATGTTTTGGCCAAAATTTATGTGACAGTTGAAACTGGAAAACAAGCTAGAAATGTCAGCAAAGTGGCCAATGAATTATATCGCAAGTTGGCCATCAGCTCTTGGCCAAACAAGTCAAGACCAAGACCGAGATACCAAAAACTGGCCAAAACTGAATGAAAGCATAGGAGACGGCTTTCTATCAGCTCAGTTCGAATAGATTTCGAGTATAAATTAATCGTATTAGGGCACACAATTCGATAAGCCATAAAGTGAGCAAGTTAACGGCGATTTTATGGTCAAAATACGACAAAACTGTCAAATGCTCGACAGGTTATGTCAGTCCCTCTGTCTCACCGTCTTTCTGCCGCATATTTATTTGCATAAATGTTTTTTATTTCGTATTTGTATTTAATTTGAATATACGAGCTGAAGGCGAGTCTGCCCAGTGTCACCGCTGCCACAATTCGAATAATTCACACCTCATTCACAGCGTGTGTCCCCCCCACCCCCACTACCTACCTGCTGCCTCCACTCAGCTACCTCCCCGCCTGTCTGCCACCTGCGTGCGCTCTTAAATGTCAGTTATGACAACGACAACGATTTTGATGACCAACAATTTCTAGAATTTCTCACGCTTTTATCACAAACTGATTTCCAAATGCTAAATAATTTTTTATGTGATAAAAAGAAACTCAAAATGCCGACAAACTAGTTGCAAAAATAAATTGCTAACAAATTATTATTATTTTTTTATACTTTTCGAGCTTTCTTTATGGCAAATTAGTTGCAGCAATAAAATGCCGAATATACTATGTGCATATACTTTGTGTTAGTGGGTGAGTGTGTGTGGCACAAAGTGTCATAAATTTTATTAAATTATATTCAAATGTGCAAATGCCACGACGCGCGCTTTTAAAGCTGTTTCGACTTGCTGCCCTGTTTCTCTAAACGTAAGCGTCTCCTCCTTCCAACATTTCCTTTCCCCTACTGTCTCTCCTTTGTCTTTCTGCTTCCGCTCGTCTTGTTTTTCCATACCAAACATCATCAGCTCTTAGCACTTGTCCCTCTCTTCTTAACTGCCACTCTCCTCAAATTCCTTTCGCTCTTCAAATTTTCACTACTCCTTTCAGCATCTCGTTTTTAACTCCTTGCGCTGTCCTTATTCCGCTCTGCTGTGTTTTCCGCCATCTCTTCATTTAACTTAGTTCTCCTTTCAGCTTCCTAATTCCTGACGCTTTTCTAATTGTTCTAGCTCCTCAAGCTCAAGCTTTTACCCTTCTTATCTCTTTCAACTCTCGTCTATTTCCCCTACACCCCTCTTTACTTCTCTCCCTTTTACCTTTCTAGCTTCTCCTATTCTACAAAACATCTAGTGCTCCGCTTACTGCCACTATTTTACCTCCTTGGACTGTTCTTAGCCTTTCCAACTCTTCTCACAGCCTCCTTCTTTCGTCTTCCCTACCACCTTTACCCCTTTTAAGCTCCTCCAACGTCTCTTGCTCTCCTTGATCTCTTTTTTCTAGCTCTTACTCCTTCTGTTCTGCTAGCTTCATCTGTTCTCCATACTCCTACAGCCTTTTCTACTCCCAGCTACTCTCAACTCCCTCTGCCGCGCCCACTCCTACTGCTTCTACCGCCTGGGCAGTCGCAAGTCCGACGGCCTCGCAGATAGTCTGGAAAATCGTTGTTATTATTTATTGCCGCCGATATTTTTATGTTTCGCCGAAGTCGTGACTTGCCCAGGTCGCAGTTTGCCGCTGTCGACGTCAGCTGCAGCGTCACCGTCACCGTCTCAGCCGCTGTCGACGGCTAGACAGGCAGCACCCAGTAGGTGTGTTTACTGGCCACCGATTGCTGCTGCTGCTGGGGAGCAATTGAACTGACCATTTGATGGACACTCAATGAGCACACTTCTTGGAATGCTTTCAAAATTACGCTTTCAACAACACGAACGTTTGTATCGATTGACGCATGCACCGGAAGTTGCTGCCACAAAAAAAAAATCGAAAAAGACAAAGAAGCGACTGACTTATTGTTAGCCTGGTCAAAACATGATCACAACTTGTTAACTGTTAACGCTGTTGACACAGGAAGACCTTTAGACATCATCAGTGCCCATTAGCTATTCCAATTATTCACATACACATGATACACACACACACACACACACACACCCAGCTCAAATGCTCATAAGCATGCAGACACATACCCGAAATAGGTAGAATCATCCGATGACATTAACTGTTGAGTAACGCGTTCATTTTTGACTCTAGACCTTAAACATGACGACAACTATTTGCTCTTACTTTTCTTGACGAAGTAAAATCTAACAACATGGTATATATCGATTGATTTGTTTCGAAATGGCATTGATGTATTGATATTTATCGAAAATCGATAACAAATCGGTACTATTGAAATGCACCCGAAATTTATTTTACTTTATGGGTAGCAGTTCCAACCGTATTTAAATCAAGATCTGATTTATGGTCAACGATCGTTATCGATAAATCGATTATGATTGATCGATATCTGTTATAAATCGTTGAACAACACACCACAAAGGTTGTCATAAAGCATCTTGAATAATTATTCTTTGAGTCTTGCAACTTTCTATCGATAACAATCGATTTATTAGTTAGCGCTTATCGATAACATTAAATACAAACAAGGTCAGCTGTGTATCATTTATTTATCTCAATTAAAACACAAATTGAAACTGTTTTTCAATCAACTTTAATCTCTAATCGATAACAATCTCTAAACCAGCGATACCCTTATCGATAAGTGTATAAATACATCGAGATTTGGATGTCGTTGACGTTGTCGCGTAGCGTCGCTTGTTGCAGTTCGATTTGCTGGACACGATCGAGACAAAGTCGCTTACTTTCGCTTGGTCATGAATATTAAAGACATTAAGTAGGAACAATAACTCGAATACTTGAGTACAAGATTGGGTACAGGGCAGCAGAGGCAGTAGGAGGGGCAGGAAACGCAGGCTGGACAGGGGCCGGGCACATGACTGGCTAAACTAAGAACAGGAACAGCAACCAGTCCCCCCAGAAGAGAAAAGACTGCTCAGTTTGGTGTCCATCGTCCATGGGACTATGCACTTGATGCTCCTTGGCTTTATGGGCTTGTGAAAATGTCTGGGCATGTCAAAAGCATCGCAGCGTCATACAGCAGGTAGGGAGGACAGGTGGGGGCAGTGGTACAGTAGGCAGGCTGGGAGGTAAAACCAAAGTATAAAAAAAGCGAATGCTGAAAAGGATTTCGTGTCGTTTTGTCATCGCATGTTCCTTGTTTCGCTGCTGGCAAATGAAAACGTGAGCCGAACTTTTAGCATTTGTTGTTTACTTATAAATATGCATTTCTCGGTTCGAAACGAATCGAATTGAATGTTTGTTCCTCAATAAACAATGCCGCACAGTGGGGTCGATAAACCAATGAGACAAAAAAAAAGTAAATAAATAAGAAATCAGCTAAGAAAAAAGCAAAGACTTATTCAATTTTACCAACTGAAGTTGCAATTTTGTTGTCAACAGGCAGAAGAAACAGCGTCGATCGGTTGGCAGCTGCCATCAAATACTTGAGAGAAGCGAGATGCGATGCTTATGTTATAATGATGATAACGATGATCCTCTGGAGTTCGATCAACTGAAGTTCACATCATTTTGATTTCGACTTTCAGCTCTCTCCTTTCTCCCTCCCGCGCTGTTTGCCGCCGACTGTGTCAAGTGTCCAGACATTTGCCGCTTTCCTTTCAACCTTTTGCTACATTTAAATCATTTATTAACAGAATTGATCGAAAAGTGAGAGAGAGAGAAGTGTAGGAAAAGTGTAAGAAATTAAAATCGTTTATAACTACGCGTATTTTACATATGAGTAACAAATTCCCGATCATTAAACTTTATAACGATCTTTTGGCTACGATCCCTTTTCAGTTCGATTATTAATGATTTCCGTTCAATATTTCATAGATCAATGTATAGTGCAAGGTCATCAAAAGACGTGTTGATTACCACCAACAATAATAACAACAATAAATTAATAGCAGATAAGCCAGTCAGTTTTTGGGAGGGAGATGGACAACCCGCGGTTACCGATCGAGGCCCAGACCGCTTAAGGTATTGTCTGCCGGTGCACCCGTTAGTTTGTTAGCGTAAAGGGGCATGTCGAGCTGGGATAGGTTATAACTCTTCTATAAATAGTAAAAACTTATATAGCTGAAACTATATAAAATAAGAAATAGATTTGATTGAAGGAAGGAAATTAACAATTTTGATTCCCTGTGTAGATTAATGTAATTTTCTAAGTTTCTCTGTAGCACGGGTATTTTCTAGTCGTTACACACGCTACTCGTTTGTGGCCCTTTGATCGATTGCGCTGCGAAGACAAATCTATTTTCCGTGTACAACACATTTTTACATACACAATTTTGTTTACACAAAACACTGAAAGCCTCCAAAAGAAAGAGCCAAGCCAAGCCAAGAGATAAATAATCGTATTCTCTCACTTTATTTATAACTATTTAAAAAGGGCATCAAATTGTACAGTAATTTTAAACAGCATTTTTTCCTCCATTTCTGTCGATTCATTGAGCGTTAATTTCACAAAATTTAAATAGTGAAAATTGTGATTGAAGATAATAATATTAAAAGTAATAATAAATAATGCAAATTGCGATAAAGTTAACAAATAAAGTTACGATATCATTGTTAATCAATGGTTTGTTGAAAGTAAGAAGAAAAGTTGTTGAAATGTTTAACAAACGATTTAGCCGAATAATGAGACCGCATTTTGTTGTCGCCTCTTAAGCCGAGTTTTAAGCCAAGTTCAGTAAAAAGTGTTGCTCATTTTTCACTTGAACTGTAATGCAAAACTTGGTTAACAGCGTGGCACATTTGTCTAGCTTAGGTTTACTGTTTTTGGCCAGGTTCTTAAGTTTATTAAAATTTATTTGCTGCCATTAAGCGACAAAGCGCTGTGAGTTACAAGGCTGCCAGCCTTATGCCAATGAGTGGCAAATGTAATGCAACACTAATTGGGCGCTCATGAGGCGTCTAATGCCAAAAGCAGCTAAAGGCGACTTGGCCAGACAATGAACCTGGCCCAAAAGCAGCGTTGCCTCTGCTCTCCCACTCTCGCTCTCTCGCTTGCAACTCGTTAAATATTTATGAGGAGCACGAGGTGCATGCATACCACAGACACACACACACACACTCGCTCACTCGCTGCTGCTTGTCCAGATGTGTAGTCCATAATTGTGCACAGATTTTGATTTGGAGTTTGCCGCTGACTGTGGCAGCCGTAGCTGCCACACCGCTGACTTACCTTGCCCCTAACCATACAGCACACACAAACACACACACACACACACACACTAACACACACTGCAGCTAGCTGTAAAATGCAAGCCATAGAGCCAAAGTGTAGAGTACGTGGCACATAGCTCTCGGCCATGCAGAAAGGCGCAACACTTGAGCATTGCACGGACTGCAGGATAGCAGTGGCAACAGCAGCAGCAGCAGCACTGCCAACAACAACAACAACCACATTGGCATCGGCAACAACCTGTTTCGTGGGAACATTGCCTACTCTGGGGCCCTGACTCCACCTCTGACTCTGACTCCCGACTGACTCTGTTGCATGCGGCATGCGGCATGCTGCAGCAGCGTTTGCTCTGACCACTGCAGCACTCTCTGCCTCTCCCCTCTGTCTCTCTCCTTCCCTATCTCTGTCTCGCTTTGGTATTAAACTTTGTCTGCGTCGCTGACTGACGAACTGCTGCGAGTTTTGCTGCCTGACTGCGCTGTCTCCGCTGTCTCCCCTCTGCTGCCACAGCCTCTGCTGCTGCTGCCACTGGCTCTGCTCATAAATGAAACCTGTTAAATGAATGAAATAAAGTGTTATTTGCTCGACTCACAAATGTTTCGTTGGTTCTTTACTTCTTTTTTATTTATTTTTATTTTTTTCTTTTTTGGTGCTGTGGATTATGCGAGCCAAGGCGCGTCTTTATGCCACACGATGTGTGTGTGTGTGTGTGTGCCCAGATGTGTGTGTGTTTTATGTGCTTGTTGTGCTCCGGTTCTTGGACTTTTGTTAGCTTTGCAACGCAGCCGCAACCTGTATGAAGTTTAATTTGATTTTTTTCTCCTCTATTTCTTTTTATGTTGTAGTTGTTGTAGTTATGTTGTTTTGCAGCCCTGCCCCATGCACAGGGCTACCAATGACTTGCTATACTGTTGTTTTTGTTTACCCAGTAGTTTTACTAGCTGCATGTGTTTTGTTGTTGTTGTTGTTTCTGCCTTTCAAGTTGATCTTCAACTTGAGCTGAAATTTTTTTTCGTATTTTTATTTTTAACTTAATTTCTTGACTCTTTTTACTTGGCTTGTCTGTGAGGCCCCAAATGCGTAATTCATATTTCAGTTTAAGTCTCAAGTTCCCTCATAATTCGCAACTTTTGGAGCTCGAACCATATAATTTGTAGCAACAGCGACAACAACAAAAACAATTTGAGCTCATCTTGGCCAACTCAGTAATTGCCTTTAGCTGCGGCTTTAGGCCAATAAATGCGGGCTTTACATCATTTAGAGTCACTCGCCAGTCGTTTATTATTTTGGCTCGTCTTTTTCGTCTGCTTCTACCTCCTTTTGTAGGGTATAAAACTTGACGGAGATTTACATTTTATTGTGTATGTTTTAATTTAAAATTTATACGCATTTTACTTCTGCTCAGCGCTTTTTGTCTTGGCCAGCTGTTAAAATGTTGGCTTAATTCGACAATTTAATTTAGGTTTATGCCGCTAAATACGGGCTCAAAGCAGCTTCTTGGCCATTGATTGAGTTTTGGCTTTTGAGTTTTTGGGGCTTTTGAGAAATGAGGAAGCTCTGAAGTTGCTCTTCAGGGGCGTTTCAAGCGAATTCTTTTTTGGGTGAAAACTTTTGAATTGAAGTGGATTTTTGGAAAGGAAATTTGCTCCCGTTTTTGAAGGTATTTTAAAGACAGCTGCAGTTAAGATTTTATGCTAGAAAGCAGTAAGAGATTTCACTATTGAAGGATATATTATTATAAGGAAATATACAGCATAACTATAATTAGTGTTATTCTAGTAAATGTTTATTGATTTAAGGTATTTCTGATTATTCATGAATATTTTCCAAATACCTTTACACTTTAAATCTCACTTAGCTTATTTGTAATCTACTTAGACCACCAAATGAATAAGTAAAGTATTTTTAAACACTAATAGTTTGAATAATTTAATTCAAACCTTTAAATAAATTCTTATCGATTGCCCATGTTAATAAATCCATAAAATTGTTAGTAAAAATCCAAAATTCCATATTCTCCTACTCTTTCGATTAATTGTAATACCAAATCGATAAACTACAGTCAAGTCCAATCAACTGTATTGGTAAAAGGCGCCCAACGTGGCCAGCTACCCAAGCGTAACAAATTTTTGTTTAATCTGGTTAATAAAGATCTTTGGCCGCAACGGATATTAATCAAAGCAACAAAATGAACATTTATTTTTTCAATGTTTTACGCTACAACAAAAGATTCCAATTGGAGATTTTCTACACCGCTCTACCCCCACTCCGCACTCCCTTTGCCTACCGCATTCTATGCGCTGTCTCGCTCACACTTTTGCTCTCGTTCTCGTCAGCAGTGGCAGTGGAAGCGAGAGGGGGCAAGTGGATGCCAGTGGTAGACAGGGCGCCACTGAATTTAGTTCCACCTCAAGGCAAGGCCATACAATTTTTAGATATATATAATTTCTCTATCTATAAATACTAGTAACTGGCGTTGCGTGCATGTGTGTGTGTGTGCGTGTGTGTGATGACTAACGGTCCCGCTTACATTTTCTTGTTCCCATGAAAAAAAATATTTAATTTGATTGCGGTTTTTATGTCTTCATTAGCAAAACGCTACAAAAGTAATAAATTAAAGATTTCGACTCCAAATGCGGCAGCCCCAAAAAAACTCTTTAAACGTGCAGTAGATATGTATGTACAGTATATATATATACTTACATATACATACATATATGTTTGGTTTATACGCTCCATGCCTAAAGATTAACGGCTTGATTAATGAACACGATTATTCATAATTTGTTGCCAAGCGTTGTTATCATTAAATAATTGAAACATTTTTGCCCTCTGCGAGTCCTGCGTTTCTGTGTGTGTTTGTGTGTGTGTGTGTTTTTAATGCTAATTCGCATTCAATTCTCTGATTTAACGATCATTAAAAACGAGACACAAATGCAAGAATGATCGCGACATGGACATGCACAAACATGCGCTTCCTTTGCTGCCATTATTGATGTTGCATCGTGCAGCATAAGCACCTGCGTATGTGTCTCGTTCTCGCTCTCTCTCTCACAGACTCCCCCTCTCTCTCTGTCTCTCTGTCTGTCTGTGTGTGTGTGTCTGTGTGTACGCAGCTCGTCAATCAATTGAACAAGATCCAATACACAACCGGTTTCAGCTCTACATCCAATTTTTATTTGTACAAATTTTACAGGGTATACAGAACATAGGGTATATAAGTATTTCTAGCTTAAGACTTATTTTTTTTACTTGTAAGTTTATAAAATTTTATTGCCTAAAAATACATTTTAAGTATTGCCAACTACCTGTGATTCTGAGTTACAGCCATTTTTAATTAACAGTGTTGCCAACTAGATTTGCTAAGATGGATCACAGAAATTGGCGAGTGGAATTGCCAACCATTCAATGTGTTCCCTGACAGCCATTTTAAATTACTAGCGTTGCCAACTACTTAGCTTGCACTCGAGTTTTAAGGCATTGCCAACTACATAGGCTTGGCCATTTTACAGAAAAGCGTTGCTAACCAGATTAGAAACGTATTTTATGGTAACAAAATTTGGACAGCCGCATAAAGTGAAAGTGTTGCCAACTAGATGAGGCATTTAGCTAAACAGAATTGGCAACATTTCAAGATAGGCATTAAATTGAAAGTATTGCCAACTAGTTGGCATTCCCAGCTTATTAAGACTTAAGGTGTCTTTCACTCCAAGTGCTGCCAACAGAGATCGTTAAGTTTTTCGAGGGTATTTCTTAGTTAGTCACTTGGATTTGATTGCAAATTGTACTTGTTTAATATTATTATCTAAGCATGTGTTGATTTTTCCTGCTCAACAAGGCGGCGCTTTTCCAACTGTCAACGGCGCGCAGTCGTCCAATGATTTGCAGATTCTGTTTGACAGTCGATCCGGTTTTTCATTAATGAACATGGAGACGACGACGCTGCTGCTGAACACACGCACTTTTCCAAAGGGGAACCGCAAGAAGAAGAAGCAGCAGAAGCAGAAGATGTCGCCAACTAAGTCTATGGCCATTTGATTTATGGGCCTAGTTAAAGGGGTTTGTTTGTATTCGAATTCGAAATTCGAACTGTCGAATGCGCTTAGTCAGTCAGTCAGTTGGCCAGTCTTGGACTACAGAAAGAGAGAGTAAGGGAGAGAGAGCGGGGAAACGGGAGAGCAGGGGATTGAGAGAACGAGAGAGATCCCTAATGAAGATAATTTATTATGCGATGCCGTTTAATTAAAATCTGATAAACAAAGATCGTTCTCGTCTTGCTCTCAACTCCTTAACACACACAAACACACACACGTGCATCCATGGCCATCAACATGTTGATCCGTTTCAACCGTTTCGGCCAGCGGCATTGTCATCTCCTACTCCGTTCACCTCCACCTTCGCTTCCCTCAGTTGCCGTTGTCGTCTCCAGCGCATTCTCAGACATTGAGGAAATGCTGATGTTTGGCGGTTGTTATTATACCCTTTCTAGAGGGTATTTTGCTGTCATCAGAGCACAAGTAATGCAGCAAGTAAATAACTTCTCTATACAGAGAAAAATTTGATTTTATAGGATGACCCGTGGAATATTTTTTAATCTTCCAATTTTAGGGTATTACATCTTCGGCGTGCCAAACCTTAAAGTTTTTCTTGTTGTTGTTAATTTCCCAGGCGCAGGCCAACAAGATTTCGCGTTAAGTTCAACAACTCGAAGCCTTAAAGTTGTGGATGCCGGTCAAAGTAACGACGTCGTCGTCAACGTCGGTGGCAACTGCATTTGTAGCTGCCCCTTTATTTTTTTTTGTTTTGTTATTTCGATAGCCGTACATGATTGGTATTGGTTCTTTATCAGGATCTTGTTTAGGCCATCTCGGTGCTTTGTTGGTTTTTGACTTTGACTTTAAATGCGCCTTTATTGCCGCTGCCGTTCAGGCAAATATGCAAATGATTTTTAATTGTGCGGCTTGTTAAGCCTGCGGAAATCTCTATTTAAACGCTTGTCTGAAACGTCAATAACGACTAAATGAAGGCTTAAATGTCTGGACCACACACACACAGTGTGACTCATTAAATGTATGTGTATTGATGAACAATTTCATCAGCTAACTGACAGCTCATAAATATTCATTAAGTTTAGCGCCCATTTTTGGCACTTTCAAAAAAAAGCAAACTGTAATTTCACTACACTTTGTAGGCGGAGCAACAAAAGTAATTGCGCGCTAAGAGCACCAAAAGCTAATGCTCTTAGCGAGTCTCTCTCTTAGACGCCAAGATCTAACTGAGCGCAGCAAAGAGAGCGAGAGCGCGCCCAAGCGCTTCAAGAGCTTTGCAGCGCGCGCTCTTTTGCTGTCTACACAGTGTATGCCTGCGTGTGTGTGTGTTTCTATTTTAGTAATTAAACTTGCTTTGCAATGCAACTGCGAAATCAATCACGCAGGTGCAGCCAGGCACACACACACAAACGCGCATAAGGAAACACAGACATATACACGCACTCACAGTTTGCGAACCACTGGAAATGTATGCAATGCGCAAGTTTCCTTCGATGGCTGTCGACGTCATAAATCAACCGAGAGCGGCAAAGAGTGTGAAATTTTTTTACCGGCTTCAAGTTTACTATGTGTGTCGCTTGCATTTTTAACCATTTATGACTTAATTTCAATTAAACGTATTTGGCCAAATTATTTGTTGACACTTTCAGGGCAATTAAAATGGCAACACGTGCAAAATAAGATGTGAAAAGCTATTTAATTAAGACAAGGCGTAATGTAACTGTTCAAGTGATAAATATGGCTAATGGGATGCGCTTTTGTTGTGAATTGTATCATATTATGTTAAGAAATTTATATGATGTGGGTTATAAGATCCAGAGCTGACTATACTTATTTCTTAATAAATTAAGGTTTATGACATTAAATTTGTTAAAATTACCCTTGTGTGTGGCATGCCAACAGTGCACACAGTTGCAAGTGGCACAAGCTACAGCAAGGTGCAGCAGCCATAATCCCCGCAATATGCCATCCACTTTCAGTGGACAACGCCCTCTCAAAAGCCCTCAAAAAAAGACGGTGGCAGCGATTTTAGAAAGTCTGCTGCCAAAAAAAAATTAAATCGCAATGCTTGCAACGGTAAAGTCAAAGCCAAAGCCAAAAAGCCTTTTCCTTTTCCTTTTTGTGGCACAGCGACAGGAGCAGAAGGAGGTTCAGCAAAGGGAAGACTCGGGGGGGTTGCCAGCCAGATCAGCAGTGGCAACAGGAGCAGAAAAGCCAAAGCGAAGCCGACAACCAAAGACCGTAAATCTGTCTGTGTGTGCTAGTGTATGTGTGTGTGTATAAGTATGTGTATAACTCATTGCAGACATTTGGCCTTTTATTAATTGTTTGACGGCGCCCGTGCCCATGAAGTCAAGTCGGCAACTGCTCTCCCAGCGCAGCAACAGCACACCCGCTCCCCCCACTGCGCAGCATCACAGCAGCCAGCCAACCCAAAACCCCACCAGTACTTGGCTGAATTTTCCGCACTCCGGTCGCCTGGTCGGGCGTGATGAGAAATTTAATATTGGCAAACGGATAAAACCGCCAGATAATTATACATTTTGAGTGGCCCAAGTTGCAGTTGCAGTTGTTGTTGTCGGTGTGGTTGTAGTTGCTGCTGTCTCTGAAGGCCTGGGCTATTTGGCTTACTGGCCAAACAGTTTGCGGTTCATGCGGCTCATGATAGTATAAGATTTCATTTCATTAAAGTGCATCACGACGGACGACAGACAGCCAGGCGGAATCAATGAGTATACCCCTGCTCCTACACCTTCCTCTACCAGCTGCCTTGCTTACTTTTCTTCTTATTGGCAGATTACGGCGGCTACGGGGTGGACGCTGCTGCTTTTTTTTTGAGCCAACTTATAATCAAATCCGATAAAAAATTTCATTATTGCTCCACAGCAGCAGCAGCGCCCATAACTGTTTTGCAGGTAATCTCAGTTGTTGTTGTTGCTGCTGCTGTTTTTTGTGCTGCTTCTACTGCTGCTGTTGCTGTTGTTGTTATGATTGTTGCTGGCTGCACTTAATTTTCGCATGCGCACTGAACTCATGATCGCGATTTCTTCGTTCCCGTTCCGTTTGCAGCCCTCGTCGTCTGCTGCTGGGACGCCATTTTGAGCTTTGGTTCTCAGACAGCGCAAAGCGAACTGAGGTCAAGCCACAACAACAACTAAAGCACAGCAACAGCAGCGTCCGAGAAATAGAAAGAAGCTTTGATTTTCAAAACTAGCAAACTCAATTGTTATTGTTGTTATTTTTGTTGTTGTAGCCACATAAATTGGGACGTGATTATGAAATAATTGCAGATCTCTTTGGCAGTTTTGTACTTTGGACTTGCACAACAAGAAAACTGTAATACTACCACTCGCAGCACTGCCAAAAGGTAAAGCCAATCAGTCATCACTTGATTTCCGATCGGCTCAAGCTGAGAACCAACGCGTTGCACAACAAAAAATATACGAAAAAAATAAAAAAAATGAAACAAAAACAAAACACACACCTTGGGGATTTTGAGCAGAAGACGAAGGCAATGACAGGCGACGCTTGTTCGCTTGTTCGCTTGACAGCCATATCACAGCAAACGCCTTTGGGGAGCAACACAAAAACAACAGCAGCAGCAAGAACAGCAATCAGCAATTGTCTGTGATACAGAGAAAAAATTTCAAAGATGTCATACCAAAATTAAGCTGCATATTTATTTAACTTGGTTCTTTTCTAAGTACAATTTAACATAATTTATTTTTGTTTAATCATACTAAAATAAAGCAGCAAACTCCTGAATAAAGCTTGCTTTTTAGTACAAATTTTAAAAATATTTTCTTAAGTAATCACATTTTAAAAGCTGAATAATCAACAGTTTGATCTAAAAATAAAATTTGTTTCAAGTATAATAAAGCATGATCATGAAAAAAAATTAATTGTTCTATTAAAGGGGAAGCTCTATCTTGAAGTCCTAAGTTAGCTCATGTTGACATTAATTTCTAATGTTTCAAGTACGAATTAATTTCTAATGTTTCAAGTACGAATTTTTATTATAATTCCGATATATATGGGATAAACGTTAGGAATTAAACTATGCAGGTTTACTATATATGCGGGATGAGCCAACTTCAAGCATCATTTTTTCTCAGTGTACACTAGACCATCGGAAGTGATAAGCTTTCACCTAAACAAAAGAGCATTCGCCCATCTTATTGCCTTACTTATCTAAGCTGACTGCTGTGTTACCTACGTTGCCAACCCTCGCAAAGGGGCGGAAATGCCAACTAAACGAATGTTAAGAATATCAAAGAACACCTGATCAACGTGAAAGAGAAGAGGGAGAGGAAATATAAGAGAGAGAGAAGAAATTTGAATTTGTACTGCAGACACATAAAAGTGCGTCATATTCTGCAATTTGTGGGCGGTAGGGAGTGAGGCGGGTAAGTGGGGGTGGAGGTGGTGAGTGTTATTGGCTACCTGTGGGACGTGCACGTTCTTGCACGCTGAGGCTACTGCTGCTCGTTTGTCCACATATGTATGCAAATTAAATATAATTTTCAACACTCGCATTTTTGTTGATTCTTTTTGCTGGTTTCACGTTCATAATTTACATGAGGTTAACACGCAAGCGAGCAGCAGACGTCCTCCTGGCCTTGATTATCTCCTGCAAATCGAATGCACGCACAGCAACTACAACAACGGGAACAACAACAACAATCACTGCATTGGTGGCAGCAACAGGAGCGGACACAAAAAGGAAATCAACTTTGAAAAGGTAGAAGAAAAGTAGTGGCAAAGGCTACAGTGGCGCAAACACGACTGTTAAACACCCTGTAGTTGTAATAGAAGTAAGAAATTTGAAATCGGAAACTCCTCCTTCTGCCTGTTACTCTTCTTGGTGCTGGGGTCAGGTAAACCTAGCTGACTGAACCTCAGCCATATTTTCAAACTGATTTAAAACCAGCGTCCGAGAGGAAAATGCACCTTTGTGCTTATGAACTACAGGGTCCTAAAAAAGAAATTCTATTGCAGTGTTGAATGTTGAAATATTGCCAAATCATGGCTTTGAAGTAAATAAATTTCCACGCTCACCGCTCGCCGTGACCGCTGAACTTCTGACGAAGCCACAGGGGCAGACACAGGAGCAGACGCTGGTTGAAGTGAGAGAGGAGGTGTAGAGGAAGAGGAGGGGGAGTAGGAGTAGCTGGAGTCGCAGTTGCAGCGGTGGCAGCTGCGGCAGCAGCCGCTTAAATGCCGCGCTCTGTGTATAAATAAGTAACCTGAGCTGTGCAACACGTTGCACACTGTCTGACAGCCCAAAAACGGCACACGGCCCAAACCAACGCAAGTCGCGTTGAGTCTGGGTTCGGAACGAAACGGAGCGGATTGGAATCGGTTTGTATCGGGATCGGATTGTTCCTCAACTTGCTGTTGCAGTTGCAAGCAGAAGCTGCCGCTGCCTGCCCCTTTTTTTTGTTGTTGTTGTTGTTGCTCCATAGATTGCAGCACAATTCGCGTGTGCGCTTGGCGGCTTTTTGATTTATTTGCGATTTATGCACTTGGCTTGCCTGCTGTCAAGACTTGGCCAATACACTGGCGGCAGGAGGGGCAGCAGTTTTGGCTATAACCATCCATCCACTTGACCGATTTCACAGCTACAGCAGCAGACATATCCGCAGCAGCAACTAACAGCGGTGGCTATAAATACGATACGTTGACGCTATTTGCATGGCCATGACTGTACGAATAGTTGTGTCTACTTATCTGCAGTTTATTCTCAAAGAATACAGTATGTATGTGTATGTATGTGTGTGTAGATAATGTACGTGTGTGTAAGTGTATGCTTTGTTTTATCGATGTAGACTCGAAAGGCATTGAAATTTTGTATACGCTGAGCGTGTTAACGGATTAATAGATAAACTGGAAAGCATCTGAAGTTTCTCTCTTCCTCCCTCTCTGTCTTTATATCTCTGCGAAGATGTGCACGTAGAGTATTATCATTCCTGTGAGTTGTTATCATTTATTAGATAAGTTTGGTTAATCGCTTTTTGGTGCTCTGTTGGTCAGGAACCACATCAGACCGAGTAGACAGCTGGGCGGACTGTTATTATTAGCGCCCTGTTTCACCATGTTCCTGGCCTCTTCCAGTGATAGCTCCACAACCTCAATGATTTCATCCTCGACACCACCACCGCTGTTGGCCTTATCTGCATCCGTCACTTCGCAGTAGTACATGGCCTGCTTGGCACCCGAAGCACCCACGCCGGCTCTGTAACGAGACTCAAGAGTCTTGTACACCTGTCTAAGCTCAAAGCTTGTGGCTAACACACCTGTAGACCATGACTTCTTCAATGCGCTCCACAGGCACATCGTAACCGCATTCTTCGAGCACCTCCTCACGTGCTATTTCCTGCCAACTCTTTGATTTGTCTACAATGCCGGCGCACAGTTCCAAGGTCACGCCAATGGAGGGGGGGAACTCCTTCAGATCGGCATTGTCAAAGTTATCCGACTCACTGGTGATGACACTGTGATATACGGCCGGACGAAATTGACGCACCAACACCAGTTTCTGTCGCGTTGTGTTGTACAATACAATGGAGACACTGTCGTGCACTTTGAGCAGATCCCAGTTTTTCTCGACGCCATTTTGCACATAATACATGCGATTTGGTTTAACGTAGGGGGAATCCGCGGGCAGAGGGCCCAGCCAGACCTTTGTAATGTTTTCCATGTTAATACAAATATCACACTGCCGACACGGCACAGCTGACTCAATCAGATGACAACCCCACTAACACACGCACAAATGCACGCACTCAAACACACACAAAGCTTTTTCAACATTTTAAGCGTAACACGTTTATGGTCACACTTTTAGTTTAAATTCAAATTTCATGTCTTGTTTGTTATGAACCACAGCGTGCCAAGTAGAGTACTTGGTCCGGTAGTTACACAGGCTCCCGTTTTGACCAATTGCCTAGCCTCGTCTATTGAAAGCTCCACCACTTGAATGACTTCGTCATGTACGCCACCCCCAGCGGATACTCTTTGGGCATCACACACCTCACAGTAGAAAAATGTGTGCGCACTGCTCGAGGCACCGACACCGGATCTGTGTGTATACACCAACTGCATACTTTCAGCTGGAACATCGTAACCACATTCCTCAAGCACTTCCTCGCGTGCAATTTGCTGCAAGCTTTTCTTTTTGTCCACCAATCCAGCACATTGTTCCAGTGTTATAGCCATCTCGGGTGGATACTTGACTAAATCGACGTGCCCTTTGGGTATATCAGTGCCACTTCCAGATGCCATTCCATGGTACACTGCAGCCCGGAACTGCCGCACATAAATCAGCTTCTTTCGCGTAACATTGAACAATATGATGCTAACACCATCAAATATTTTAATTATGTCCCGACTTTTAGCCTCACCATTTTCTATATAATGCACTTGGCAGGGAAATATCCACTTGGATTTCTCGGGTAACGGTGTATACCATATTTTTGATATATTACTTATGGGACAACCAGCATATGGTTCAGTTATTTTGCCGCTTTGAAAATGGCGCGCTGCGAACTGCAATAAATATTTCCACATATCAAATGTTGAGATTTGTAGCTTACTCTGTTTCAAGCTTTATGAACGACTGTTACAGCAGTGCTGCCATATCGCTGACATCAGTGCTGCCGGATGTCAAATTCAATTCTTGACTCGGTTTGCACTGAGTTATTCGTTTAATTTTATGTCATAGAAAAAAATTGTTTCGTCTTTTATGTTAATTATATTTTTTGTTCCTGTTTGAGTTTTAAAATTTGATCGCGTTTTAAAACATGCCTTATGCATAGTTAATCGAATGAGTTGGTCAATCGATAATAAAACTTATTGGCAACTTCTTGCAAACAGCTGATCGTGTTGAATAATAGCTTACTGCTGAAAATAAGTGTTGTGAAAGAGTCGAAAATATTCTGACATTTCTGTGGGGGGCGAAAAGTCGTCTGTCGGTGTGTATCGAATTTTGTTTTATTTTCTGTTAGGTAATGTTTGAAATTATTAAATAATTTCACAGCCATTTATCAGTTTGCAACAATACGAATCATCGGTCAAACAGCATAGTAAAAATGCTCCGCTCTAGACTGATACAAGCGGCTAGCGCCGCACAGAGAGCCTTCTCCACGACCCCACGAGTGTTGGCCGTCAAGCAAATGACGGTACGCGATGGCCTTAATAGCGCTCTAGATGATGAATTAGCCCGAGATGATCGCGTATTCCTGCTTGGCGAGGAGGTTGCACAGTACGATGGTGCCTATAAGGTGAGCAAACGACTTGACTCTGCCACTTGTATGATGATTACGTAAACAGGCCTCAAGTGACAGCTCGTCGTCCCCAAGTGACAGCTGTTTTTGCCGCAAGGAGAAATAGCGGGGAAGCAAACCGTTACTTGAAAGGGGTTGTGCTTTTCCTGATTACGGCCTAAGCGCTGCTTCTGCAATCACGTCACGCAGTGTTCACACTTGATTTGAATGTCTGATAACGCACAAATCGATAACACCGATAACGCAAGTGGCGCGGTTAGAATTCCGATTTGTTTATGGACTTGAACATTTTTCTATCCTTTATTACAGGTATCACGTGGACTGTGGAAGAAGTATGGAGACAAGCGTATCATCGATACGCCAATCACAGAAATGGGTTTCGCTGGCATTGCCGTGGGTGCTGCCATGGCTGGTCTGCGTCCTGTTTGCGAGTTCATGACCTTCAACTTCTCAATGCAGGCCATAGATCATGTAAGTAACACGCACACTTACACACTACACACACACTCTGACACCCACAAGCAGTAGCTTAACTACTCATATTATCTCATGTTATACACGTCAACTGCAACTTGTCCCCCCTTCTCCAATTATTGCGTCCATCGATTGCCAATTCAAGTTTGTCACACACACGAATATAAAATTGCCTCATTTGAAAACGTAATGGGATAATATGGGTTATAGCATCTGGTTGAGCTGCTGCAACAATTCTACCCAAAAAAAATATAAAAATTCAATTAGTTAGCCAAATGTTTGAATGACTAAACTAATTTCACCCATATTATCCAATTATGTGCAGGCAAAGTTGCTTAAATCCGGCCAGAGTCGTCTCCTTCTGCGTCAGCTTCCCAACCAGCCCAAGATCATCGGTGATCAGCAGCATCCGCAAAGCAAAATCATCGAGAGTCCTCGCGCCACTTGGCTAAACGAGATCAATGATATACTGCACAGAGATCGTGTGGGTGAAATCATTGCTCCGCCACTGGATAGAAGTAAACCCGATAAAATGGAGGCTGCTCGTCTAATTGTCATTCGACGCCGGAAGATGAAGAAGCATAAGCTAAAGAAGCTGCGTCGCAAGATGAAATTCGAATGGGCCAAGGTTCGTCAGCGTCGAGAGATGCGCAAGGAGAAGGCATTCCAGGCGACACTAATGGCTCAAATCAAGCAGGCGGAGAGCTTCAATGCGGAGCAATACGTCGCCGAGACACTGAGACAGGCCAACGAGGTGCCACTGCCACGCTACTGGAAGGGACGACGTCTGCCCGCATTTATCATTAAGCAGAAACTAGGCATTAAGTGAAATCGAGGTCAGAGAGCAAATAAATAATGTGTGTACAAACTTGAATTGGTATCTAGATGCATGAGGGTTAGGAGCACACATAACTTGTACCGATTATTAGGTTATCAACTCGGCTGCCAAGACATTCTACATGTCCGCTGGTGCCGTCAATGTGCCCATCGTGTTCCGTGGACCCAACGGAGCTGCCTCTGGTGTGGCTGCCCAACACTCCCAGTGCTTTGCTGCCTGGTATGCCCACTGTCCCGGCCTGAAAGTGGTCTCCCCCTACGACACGGAGGACGCCCGAGGATTGCTCAAGTCGGCCATTCGTGATCCCGATCCAGTTGTTATACTGGAGAATGAGCTTATGTATGGCACTGCATTCCCCGTTGATGATAAGGTCACCGATGTGGACTTCCTGGTTCCCATTGGCAAGGCCAAGATCATGCGTGCGGGCAAGGATATAACCATTGTGGCGCATTCCAAGGCTGTGGAGACAGCGCTGGCTACAGCTGCCGAATTGGCCAAAAAGGGCAAGTCTTAATTGGCAACATACTTGAAGGTTTATTCACTAAACTTGTTTAACACACACATGCACACTGCAGGCATCGAAGCGGAGATTATTAACCTGCGTTCCATACGCCCACTGGACATGGCAACGATTTTCGCCTCAGTCCGGAAAACTCATCACTTGGTAACGGTAGAAAATGGTTGGCCACAACATGGTAAAGAAATCACAGCTTAATCTAAAGGAGTTTGCTAATTCTATAAATCCAACCCACACATAGGTGTTGGTGCTGAGATCTGTGCCCGCTTTATGGAGGATCAGGCATTCTTCGAATTAGACGCGCCCGTCTGGCGTTGCTGTGGAGTCGACGTGCCCATGCCCTATGCCAAGACGTTGGAGCTGCACGCACTGCCCCGTGTTCAGGACGTAGCCGATGCTTGTCTCAAGGTGCTCGGAGGAAAGCACAAGGCTAAATAGGCACTATAGACTACTGTATGAAACACGAACACGCTAACTAAATTAACTGTCCTCAATATCGATTATTTACCGATGGTCATGAGATGTCCAAAATTTTACAATCCGTTGCAAATCGAAAAGTGGAATTTTATTGTTTTTATCAATTTAGTTGAATTATTTTTTGGTAATCGAAATCTCTACGGATAATAAAAAACAAATCCAATATTTAAAAACAACTTGTTAACCTTCTTTTAACCCTTGCAACACTTAATCAAACTTTGTATGTGGCGGGAAGAATTGAATGCAGCCCTGCACAAGGCCATGTGTTGAACAGCACTGGCAGCAACCAAACATATGTTTTGTGTTGCCCAACACTTGTTTGTCAGAGAGAAAAAAAAGTATCAATAACAAAAACAATTATCAATGAAAATCGACAACGCATATTAAGTGCAATGATTTGGCTGTGATGGCCAACAGTTCCAGCTCAGAAGAAAGCTCCAAAGCACCTGAAAATTTTCAATTATCCAGCGTATCCACAAATGATGATGACGAGGAAGTTGATGTCTGTGATGGCGTACCCTACACAAAGAAGCATCCCAGCTCTGATGTGCGCGTAAAGGCAACAGCTGCTACGACTGCAGCTGCTACTAGTGGTGATGGAGGAGGCGTTGGTGGTACAACAACGGGACTGCGCTGCCCGCTATGCTGCAAACAACAGCGTCGTTTGCATTGTCGGACTTGTGTCAAAAATGGCAACATTACTCATAGCTCTGCAGACAGAAGCGAAAGGTTGTTTTCTCTAACTCTCTCTCTTTCTCTCACACACATACATACTCTCCCGCGTAGAACATGTGTTTAACTGTACTTGTATTTCAGCCTGACCGAAAAACAACAGAAATATATCAACCTACAGGCGGGCCTGAAAACCTATAGCAATCGGTACGAGCACCTCGTACAGCAGCACAAATGCAACGAGAATCGCCAGATTGCGATACGAGCAAAGCGGGAGCAAGTGCAACTGCTGAAACAGCTGATCGCGAATACGACCCAACGCTTGGGTCAGCTGGGTGAGCAGCGGGATGAGCTGCGTCAGGCGAACGCAGAGAAACGCAAGAATCTGCCCAAGTATCCCACCATGGTGAAAATGCTGGAGGATTATGTGATTGATCGCTCGATGCGAATCGATAAGTTGCGACAGCAACACTTGGGACTGCTGGACAGCATCAAGCAGACGGCGCGCAGGGATATACAGCAGCTGGTCACATACATATTCCCCATCACCGAGGTGGTGCTTCGGGATGAGCAGCAACGCAAGGTGATTGCTGAGCGGAGCGAGGAGGCGGAAACCATTGCAGCACTCGCAGATGCCAAGAACACTTCATACATACGGGGTAAATGGGTGTTTCATGGCAGCGGCATCAGTGAAGTGCAATATCGAATTGTGGGACCATCGCTGCCAGCCAATGGAGATTACTCTGCCTACCTCGACTGGCTGTCCGACAACAAGGACGATGTGCCCAAGGCTACGGCCAATGAGATCACCCCCAGTCGTTTTGAGGCGTATCGCATTGTGGGCGCACTCACCTATACAGCACAATTGACGCAGTTGCTAAGCTTCTATTTGAATGTCCGACTACCGCATAAGATTGCCTACGGTGACTTTTGCCGCAAGCTCCTTAACGAGGAGCAATTCCTGCGCAAAGTCTGTCGAGTCAATAACAACATCATGTATCTGGCCTACACGCAGCAGGTGAAACTGCGTGCTCTCAACGAGCAGCATACTCTCGAAAACATATTGGCCATATTGGATCTAGAACGCAGTGATCTGGGACGCTTTGGTCATTTGGATGTGAACAATGCACCGCTTATGAAATCGGTGGACTCGCTGCTCATTGGCATCGAAACGGCCACAGAGTCCGAGTCGGAGGACGAGAGCTCCCTGCGTCTGGACTGGGAATCAGTGCCGAATGTGAACGTGTCCCAGCCAGAACTCACCGAATCCAATATTTTACCTGCGGTGGCACAGCAATCAACCATTGCAATGGCAGCCAACAAATTCACCTCAATGCTGATGCTGCGTTGGAAATGAATGGAACTTTAGGATTAAGTTAGAGAGATTTTTTTGCTCCATCAAGTAGGCCAGAACATAAAGAGAACGGTTAACAAATCTAATGTGAAAAAAATCGATTTTTTCTGATTTTTATTATTATTATATAACTTATTTTTTGCTTTTATTTAATAAAAAATGGTTCACTATAGATAACTAGATACAACTCGCTTGATTCTTATTCTTAATATATTTATTCAAAGTAGTTTTGGTGGACTTGATGGATCTTCGCAGTTATTGAAACGAAACATAGCATACAAAAGGGTTAGGGCATGGCACCGACTCTGGCCAATACCCTACACCGATTTGTATTAATGTCGTTTTTTTACAATTTTCTTTCGTTATTTTTTTTACAAATTTTCCTTGAGTTTCGTGGCAGTGACGCGTAAACGCACAGAGTGAATGATATAGTACATAATGCCAATTATTTTGTAGGGTAACGTAAAGTAAACAATAGTTAAGGAAGGATTTGGGAACAAGGTTCACTTAAATATAATGAAACCTACCAACTATAAACGTTATCTCCTCAAACTCTTGGAGATGTACTACATGTATATATAGAGTTAGAATCGCTTTTGGGAGCGAATTAATTACAAAATTAAACATATTTTGTGGGCATGTGGTGTGCCGCATGTGTTGGACTTGGAGCTGATGGGGATGGACAAGCAGCTGCAGCTGACGCTGACGTGGCTATTGCATCGGCGGTTGGAGGCGGCGGGGAAGGCTTCAGAAATACTTGTGGCAGTGTGTGTGTTGCTGTTGTTCTCGTTAACGGTGCTGCACAACCGCTGGCCATCTGAGCAACCGTCAGTGAGCCATTCAATAAACCCAATTGCGCATCATAGGGATCATAACGACCGGAAGCACTCATCGAGGAGAGAACTAGAGCTGCAGCCACCGCCTGTTCGTGATTGTAGAATGCCGACACCGACACCGATTGGGGCTGTGTGGCATTCAGCGAATGTCATTGATGCGTCGAAGAGCCAGCACCCGTAGTCGCACTCGCTCCTGTTCCGCCAGCCGAAGTTGCACTTTTGCCTGTTCCCGGGCTGGTGCCAACAGATCCTGCTGTGCCGCCGGCACCCTTGAGTCCCGTAGTGAGCAGTGAACATGGTGTCCAATTCATTTGCTTCTCAAGTGCCGATAAATCCGATAGTCTCTTCAATATATGCGGATTACGACTGAGATCGCAACCAAGTGGTGGTGCAGCTGTCGCTTCAACTGGTCCCGTTGAGCGTATGACACCAGCTCCCACTTTGTTGTTATTGTTGTAATTGTATACCATGTCCAGATTAACGCCAAGTGCTCCATTGATGCCATTTGACACAGTTCCCGTCGTGCTTATCACGGTGGTGGCCTTACTTCGCTGACCTGTCTTCGATCTGGACTTGCTGCTTCCGGTGCTATTGCTGCCCGTGTTGGCTATCTTGCCAGCCGCTGGAAAGAAGCCCACAATCTCCACGCCATCGGATTCACTGCTGTTATCGCAGTGCACAACGGCAGGTGGCACAGTTGGCCATTTGTTGGCGGCCAACTGTTGGGATGTTTGCATTATGTCGCTGGGATTCTTGTAATCATCCAGATTGATGACATGCGCTGCTGGACGTGCAGCAGGCACGGCACGCGTAGTGGAATGTAAGGGCGGGCCCGCAATGGGAACACTCATCGTAACCACAGCATTTTTGCTCAAATCTTGAGACGCCATAAAGTTGTAGAGACCATGATCCTGCTGTTTGGTGGGTGATGCCAGCTCTAACATGCTTGCGGCAGCTGCCACAACGGCTGCATTTAAATTATTCGCATTCAGAGCAGCAGCTTGAGCGGATGTGCTGGGCTGAATCATCATGGGGTTCACTTGCGTTGATTTCTTCCTTTTCGGCGGCTTCCTTGCTTGCTTGGATTGTGGATCGCCACCGGATAGTTTCTCCAGCTTGCGTTTTACACCAGACGATGAGGCACTTGCAACTGAATCGGTATCCGAATTGGCACGTGAGTGACTCTGTTGTGTTGTTACCGTCAGATCATCCAATTGTTTCAGGTAATTGTTAACAGCTGGCAATGATTCCAGTCCAGTCGGTGTGGCTGTTGCCACCGATACCGTTGTCTCGGTTTGGGTCTGCGCCTGCGCGTGTGCCAGCGCCTGCAGCTGCAGCTGCTGGGCATTGTTGATCTGCGCCAGAGTTGCAACTAATTGATTTTGGAACTTTATCTTGGGTGGTTTAACGGTGGTCACTTGTGGCAACACAGCACCATTGGCCGGTAAATCTACCTTACGCTTTATACTATTTGATGAGGCACTTGTAGCTGAATCCGTATCGGAATTGGCACGCGATCGACTCTGTTCCGTGTTCGTGGTCAGTTCATCGTATTGCTTTAAATAACTAATGGCAGCCGATGTTGCTGATGGTGTAGTAGCAGTAGTGGCGGTGATTGTGGTGCTACTGCTGGTTGCTGTGCCTGCACAGACTGTTGATTTTTTCGCTTTATCTTTTTGCTTTTTGCTGGCGTTCTTGTGTCGTTCGATCTCACGCTGCAGTTCTTCGTGACGCATCCAGCCTGTGGCCCAGAGATCCACTAATTTGTCTTTTAGGTAACCATTGATAAACTGCTCAAGGGAATCTTTTCGCTTGCCCAGCACTGGATACGATGTCCACCGTGCCTGGTAGACTTCATAAAGAAGCTCTCGCAGCTCATTAGTCCACTGGAATTTCTTGCGTGGCATCTTCGGTGGATGCTCTGAATTCACATCTCCAGCACTGCAAAAGAATAGAAGTTATTTATAATACTCAGATAAGATAACAAACTCGATTCCATGTCTTACGCCAACTCAGCAAACTTGTGCAACTCGATCTCGTAGTTGGCAATTGCCTTTGGCATAACTTCTGCAACGGCCTTGCGCAGTTTCTCCAGGGCAATTGAAGTCTTGTTCTTCTCCTCCTGTGCACGCAACGCCTTTCCCTTGCGCAGTATAAAGTACTTGGGCAGCTGCAGCTGATACTCCAAGTGGGCAAACACCATATTCCGCTCGTTGCGGTCCGTGCATAGCAGTGCCTCATAGATCCTAGAGAAGTAAGGTTTGAAATTGGAATCTACTTAGATTCACAATGCATTGCGAACTTACTTGAGCAACAGACTTGTCCAGTTCTTATCGAAGGAGAATCTTTTGCCGCACAGATCCCTGCTCCTGACCAATTCTTTAAAGCTGTTTATGTTGGACAGAATTTCCTTGTCCAATGTGGTCGGTAGAATGGTGTCCGCCGTGCGTAGATCTAAAAACAAATTGTATTAAAACCAATGTAAGAGAAATACTCATTTTCTAGTAGTTACTGTCGAAGCCATCCTTTTCCTTGGGGCCCTTCTCGGATCTGCCTTGTTCACTGGCTAAGTCGGTGTCGTCGCTGTCGCTGCTGGAATCCACAGTCGTGACTGTTGTGCACTTGACTTCACCATTCACTGCACTCTTCGACGCCCCATCGACTTGACCCTGGGACTTAAGGAAACTATCCCGCTTGGCCTTCAGCATGTCCTTGACGGTTGTCGTCTTCACCACCTTCTTGAGTGCCTGAGCTTGGGCCTGAGCCTGTGTCTGACGCTCCTCCGTATCCGAGATATCGATGACATTCGGACGTGGCGAGTTGGACGATGAGGATGTGGCTGCATGTACTTTATTGCTGGACTTCTTTGGACCAACATTGTTGATCTTTTGCTTGACATCGACACTTGACTTGGCTACGCTCAGCGGATTCTGCTTGGATTTCTTTTTATCGTTGACATTCACCGACTTGGCGCTATCTACATCGTCAAGACTTTCGCTGTCGCTATCAGAGCCATCGAGACTTTCGCTATCGCTGTCTGAATCATCATCATTATCCTCATCATCGTCGTCGTCATCGTCATCATCATCATCGTCGTCATCATCGTCATCATCATCGTTGTCGTTTCCATTATCGTTGTTATTATTGTTGATTTTATTATTATTAACTCTCTCCTGCTCGTCCTCGATCGATAATGATCCCGACGATGAATCTGATGTTTCATCAGAGCTGCTAGAGACCACACGTTTCCGCGATCTTTCAGGCATTTTAATGATTGCATCGGTACGTCGCGTGCTGGACTTTTTATTAAGGTTCTTAAATTCCAAGGCGCCACAATTTATATAGAATCCTCCATTCAAAGTCTCTCGCTCATCAGGCCACATCTCATCGTACTGTCATGAAAGAAACGACCATTTAGAAATGAGAATTGGAAATAGAAAAATACTTTTGAAAAACTTACCGCTTCGGTGTTGTCTATAAATGGATCGGATTCATCGTAGCCCGTGCCAATGTCACAGAAATCAACCTTTTTGCGACAACCACGACCTCTGCCATATGAGTTGCCATACTTGGCCTCCAGCTCCCTGGCAATGCGAGCCACATCCTCATCATTATCGGCAAATGGATCTGTGCTGCCATTGTTGGTCCTTCCCTTCAACATTTTAGCTTTTTTCTGTAAAATCAGACAAGTTAAACGAGACTAGAATGAAACAAACAAAACCAGTTACCTTCTCCAGGTTGAGAAGCTGGGAATAGTTGAACTCTGGATAACTTGTGGCGTCCGTCTCAAACAATTCCAGCTCCAGTCGAACCGTTTTGGTGGCCTTGCTGCTCTTATTGGACGGCACGCCGATATCGGCGTCCAGGAAGCCAGCATTGAGCCGGGAGAGTATTGGCGGTCCAGCATTGAAGCCAACTTCTTTGCTATTGAAAGTGCTAAGTCGATTGCTGATGGTGGTGAAGTTCACGCGCTTGTGCTCGCCCAGCTTCGACATTGCCGCAGCCCCCCAGTTGAGAGGCTGAGGTTAAAATCCAGTATGCACGCGCAATTTCAAATAATAAAAAATATATAAAACGAAAACAAAAAACGCGAAACTAACACGAAATGCAAACGAAAATCAGTTTATGTTGCCTTCCCGCCCTTTTGAAAAGCGGCAAGCCGCGTGTTTTTTTTTCCCACTGCCAAACAAAGGCACAGGCAGCAGAAGACACGACAACAACAACAACGAAGAAGAAGGCAACGGTAAAGGCAACGGCGACGGCAACTGGGATGTGGGGCCCCACCTCCTGCTGACTGTCAGCGATGTCTGTTTCTGTTTCTGTTTCTACTCTCTGCTTGTGCACGTACACCAAATACTCTGCACGCAGCTCATGGCCTGTTTTCACTTTTTCTTGTATTGTATTTTGATTGCAATTAAAATGCGACAAATACTTAAAAAAATAACATTTCAATTTGCATTTATTAGACGCATGTATTTGTTTGCTTGCGCTCTTTATCTTTCACTTGATTTCGTTACACTCTCGTTCGTCGAACGTCAAATGCAGCACCTACTTTTTTTTGCAATTGAAAATAAATTTGTAGTTTTGGCGTCCAGCCGGCGCAAACAATACAATCACATTGGTCAAACACAGTTATGATCATGGACACTAATGCGCAACGTTTCAAGTAAGCGTATTTGTTGGGTTTACGCTTGTGTTTTTTAAATATTTATGCACAGTTTCCAAATTGTTTCTTAATCAAATCTTGCGCTGCCGTCTTTAACGCTAAACATTTTCACTGCACTCATGCCGCCGACCCCGCAATTAATTCATTTCGTCGCTTACCAACACTATCTGTAGATTCGCAATATGTCTGTCTCGCTCTATTCAGGTGTGTTTACACTTGGAGCGCGAAACTGTTGCACAAGCAGAATTTAATATATTTCATATAAAAATAAAATTTATTAACGCTAATGTCATAAGACTATGGACTTAATTTTAAGTTCCTCAATTTGCAAATAAAAAATATTTATTTTTCAGAAATATTTTTTAGTTAATCTATTGAAGTTTTCATAAAAATGATTATAGTTAACTGTAAAGTTTTTTTTTTTGTCAAACTTCACATTTAATAATATTTAAACATTAAACCATTCAATGATAACTAATTAAGCATTCCTGATCACGGTTTTAAGTGATAAGAAAAAATACCGTACATTCGATATAATCACAGCAGCTGTTAATGTTTATCCACTGTGCAACACACTTTCCATTTGTTTTGACTGCAGTATATGCGTTACACAGCACTGCAACCAACAGCTGAGACAAAGTGGGGAGCTAACAGTTAGACTCTCTCAGTGTTATTGCGTGCATTCAAGCTGAATGCTTCATGAAACGTCGAGTGAGTGTTTTAAATTATAATTAACTAAAGTGTTTTTTGGATACTCAATTATAAGTGTCCGCTTGTAGGTGTGTATGTGTGTGCTTGTGTAAGTGTGAACCAACTCTGCAAAATATAGTTGCATGTACAGCAATTCGAATGAAAATGCAAGGCAGCTATTAACGAAAATTGTTGGCCTGTACCTTATCAGAAAATAGTGTGCAATAAATAAAAGTGTGTCATATCGGTGCTCAGGCTGTGGTTAAACAGTGTTGAAATAAATGTACATGTGTGTGCCCTTATTCTTGCAGCTCCAACAAATCCACCAAAACCCCTTCCGCTTTTATGGTGTTGACATCAAATGACCGTCGTTCAGAGAGCAACGTACGCTACTGTAACAAAGGCAGCCACTTTAGTCGTTTAGTGACTTTCGCCTGAGACGCAGGAATCTCGCGCTAGCATTGGGATTTCTTTTTGTTTTGTTGTTGGTTTTTCGCAACAAACAAAGCCCGCCCACACAACCGTTACTAAGTTTCATAGCTAATAGCTATGAAGAGCCTGACAGCAAGACCATAAAGAGCCACGCTTTGTTGTTCATTGTCTCATTTAATTACGGCTCCAACCTTTGAAGAAGTGAAACGATATACGCACGTAGACTCTGACAACGGTGAGTAATATGCTCCATTAGTAATTAATATGGATGGTACGTTGTACTCACACTTGCACTTGTACTCGTTAAACAAATAGACAAAACAGTATCGATAAGGATTCACAGAAGCAGCGGCAATTGTTGCTATCTATGAAAAACTTTTAAAAGCTGCACTTAAACAATCGTTAAAATGAAGTCTTTTGTTTGAGCTTCCCCACTTCTCCCTCCCCAAACATGTTTGACATTTGCGAAGAGCAACTGTAATTGACCTTGAGGTTGTCGCCATTGCTGATGCTGTCATTGTTGTTGCTTAGCCAAATTTCTATTTCAATCGAAAGCGACAACGTTTCAATGAAAAATATCAGTGCACATTTGGCGCCCGTTTAGGCCCACTGACGAGCAGGTTTTCATTTTTGGGCAACGGTGGCAAGGCGTACAACACACCCAAAAACGTGCAACAAGTTGCTCATGTGTTTTTATACACTACATAAATACAGAATGAAAATAAATTTAATTCGCTTTTAATGCGTCATTATTGTCAAATTGCCCGTCACTCTCATCGCCTCTATCGCTCTCTCTTTCTTTCTTTCTTTTTCTTATGTTTTTCGTTTCTGCTTTTGTTTGGCCACCGGCTACTTTGCACAGTGATCACGTTTATTATAAAAGAGCACCAAAAGCAAATACAAGATATTTATATGCATGTGTGTAGTTGAAGTGTATGTGTGTACGTTAAGCAGACAACAACATTTTAAATACTATGGATATTTGTAAACGGTACATAAACAAAAAGAAATATGTATGTGATTTTGTTTTAATGTGCTTTATGAGCCGAATCATGCATACTCTTACCGTTTCCCATTACATGCATTGTCTGAATTCTATCAATCGAAGCAGACAAATGCGAAACTGTAACTCTCTTATACCAGTATAAGAGTACTAATGCACGCGCATACTATCAGCTTTTGCTTATGCATCGCAATTTACATGCTCTGTTTTACATTACTCATTACACAGTGAGAAAAAAAGATTTAAACTAAAATTTAAGTGCACATACTCACTTTCTCAACTTTGACTCATGAAAATGTTCTTGTTCTTGACCTCACCAATTTTAATCTAAGCAGGAAATTACTTTCGCCAAATTTTGGCTTTAATTACTTGTTTTTATTTCTCGCTGTGCAGCGTTATTGCCATTTAGTATTACTAATAATTGTATAATTAGTGCGTGTAGTTGCACGAGTATAAATAATTCAGGTATTTAAGTAAATATGTGCACTTTATTCAACTACATTTCGTAATAATTTTGAAAAGTTCAACAAATAAATAAGTAAACTCAACGCCTTATCAATTCCTGTTTTCTGTACATATTTACTTTGTATAGCTTCAAATTTATTTAAATTAATTACTTTTATAAACGATTGAGTACATAAAAATAACTTACATTAATGTTGAGGTTTTCGCGCGATACTTACGGGCTAATTTATATTTATTGATAAGTACAGTGTAGTAGCAGTTAACTTTTGCAAGAGCTCTGTAAACTGTAAATGTTTATCTTCAATTTACTTATATGGTATATCTTTCTCTTCACTGTATCTACGTGTCCCGTATGTGAGGCTGTTTGTGGTTCCTGACTCACAGATTACTACGAAGTTGAAACTTCCACAGAACTTGCATTTCACAATTTCATAGCGTTTTTGAAAACTTTAATGGAATAGCGGTTATTTAAATGTCAAAGTTATTTTAGTAAAAATTTACAAGTAAAGTATCGTCTTACTTCTACTGATTCATTTTGTTAGGATCAGACTACTTCATCTAGTTTGTAGATCGGAATAGTTCAATTTATTTTCTTGATTAATATTATAAAAGTTTGAATGTTAAATACTTTAAATACCTTTGCACAGTTCTAATGTTGATTAATACATATCAAATCCAGCGCCCTTGCAAGTAAGGGAGAGGTTCCATTGTAAATATTAAAAATTCATAGGTCGTTGTTTAATATTTTCATTAATAATATTCTTTTTTAAAGTTCTATACACACATATACAGTTACAAATGTACTCATAAACATGTATACATAATATACATACATATATGTTATATAAAGACTTGTTCAAAAGCAATATCGCCGTATGCTGATTGTATTTGTATCTTTTATCTTTGTGAATCGGCTTCAAATCGAAGGAATGACGCATCTCGACTAAAAAAAAAACAAAAAATAGAAAATTACAGAAAAACAATGTGCTTAGTACATGCACACACACACACACACATGTACACCTACAAACATAGATACATGAATAGATGTGCAAGACAAATTAGAAAAGATAAAAAAAAAGCAACGTTATATATTGAGAATATGTGTTCTGTTCCGTCCTAAATGACAGATTTTCTATATTCTATATTTGACTCCAGACACACAGAGAAAGAGAGGAAGAGGGAACTGAGCGAACGAGATGGCAAACGAGACAAGAGAGAGCTTGGAACTGGTGAACAGATATGGAGAACCACTGCGATTTGATCGCAATTTCCAGGGACCTCGAAGACGTGATCGTAGCTGCACAGATGTGCCCTGTCTGATACTGTTCGTACTGTTCCTGGTCGGTTGGGGATTCATTGGAAGATATGCCGTGCAGCATGGAGATCTCAATACATTGGTGGTGCCCACGGATATGTTCAATCAGAAGTGCGGCATCGATTCCAGTGTGCTCAACAAAAAGTATTTGTTTTTCTTCAACCTGGATAAATGCATTGATCCCTTGGTGCCCATCACCGGCTGTGATACACCGCAGGTGGGTTGCCCTTGGATTCATCCCCAAAGTTGAGATTTAACTAAATTTAATGCTTTTCGGCTGTAGGTTTGCGTGGAGAAGTGTCCCAGTCAGACCTTTGTCTGGGACAGCATGAAGCAGTTGAGCTTTGAAGAGCTCAAGCCGCGTCTTATCTGCCAAACAGACGCCGATAAGGCAGCCATTCGCACCATGTCGGATATCGAGCGTGCTATCGCTTCAAATCGCTGTGCCCGCTACTATATCAAGAGTGAACCATTCCTCAATCGTTGCATGTTTGAATTCTCCGACCAGTTGTGTGAGCTGCTGCCCAGTGTGCTATTCCGCACGCGCCGTGACGCCGGAAACTTTAGTGTCGAACAAGAGCTGCAAATGCAGGCCATGGCACTGACCATGCAGAATGAGCCAATGGCGCGGCTAGCCTCACCGGCTACCACCAGGCAGTTGGAGGTGGACGAGAAGGTAGGACAGTGTCGCAAACAACAGCTCAACGGAGCTGTGATCAAGGAGAAGATGATGCAGACGGACACACGTCTCGCCAAGCTGGTGGGAAATCTGGTGGCAAGGTTCTACAATGGCACCCACGATGCTCAGCGCTTGGGCGAGGAGATCGTCGAGGATTTGGTGAACTCAAAATCGGTTGTGCTTATGACACTGTTGTTCACTCTGATTGCATCGCTGCTGTTCATTTCTCTTATGCGTTGGATAGCCGGACCTATACTGTGGTTCTCCATCGTGGGAGTGCTCGTTGGCCTTGTGGTGGCCATCTACTATAGCTTCAAGAACTACCAATTCTGGAAGAATACTCCAACGGTGCCACTGCATGCCTTCAATCTGAACCAGAGGTTCAAGGACTTGTTGCAGGATCCAAACACTTGGCTGTATCTATCGATCTTTTTGTGTGTCTGCTTTGTTGTCATATTCCTGCTGGTGATTGTGCTACGTAAACGTATTCGGATCGCCATTGCTCTGACCAAGGAGGGCAGCAAGGCTGTCAGCACTGTGATCAGCACCGTGTTCTTTCCCATCTTCTCGTGGGTGCTCTACATTGGCGCTATTGCCCTAGCAGTTGGTATTAACCTATACCTCGGTTCGATTGGCTCGCCCTCATTCCGCATGATACGACACCTGACCCTATCTGGAAATGAGGTGACCAATGAAGCCTGCGTCTGCAGTGGACCTGCCATTAACTACACTGTGGGCACCGCTTGTGATCCACAGATCTTTCAGCAGTATTGTCATATCAATCAAAGATCATTTGACAAATGTATAGACACCACGTGCAGTTTCGTGGAGATCCAGAATCCCACATTGGTCAAGTGGTGGATAGCATACAACATATTTGGATTCCTTTGGCTGAGCTTCTTTATATCCGCCTTCAGTGACATGGTGCTGGCAGCCACCTTTGCCAGATGGTATTGGACCTTCAAGAAGCGGGACGTTCCCTACTTTACGCTCACCCATGCGTTCTGCCAAACGGCAATCTATCACCTGGGCACGGTGGCATTTGGTTCCCTCATTCTGGCCATTTGTCGGGCGATACGTCTCGTGTTGGAGTACATTGATAACAAGCTGAAGAAGTACGACAATGGATTCACTCGTGCCATTTTGTGCTGCATGCGCTGCTTCTTCTGGCTACTGGAATCCTTCCTGCGATTCCTCAATCACAATGCCTACATAATGTGCGCCATTCATGGCAAGAACTTCTGTGCCAGTGCCCAGGATGCCTTCAATCTCTTGATGCGTAATTTTCTACGCGTCGTCACCTTGGACAAAGTCACGGACTTTCTGTTCTTCCTGTCCAAGCTGCTGCTCACTGGTGGCGCTGGCGTCTCCGTATACTATTTCCTGGTAAACAATCGGTCTATTATCCAACTGAACCACACTGCTGTGCCCACAGCGGTGGTGGTGGTTGGAGCTTTTCTCATCACCAGCGTATTCTTTGGCGTCTACTCGATGGCCGTGGACACGCTGTTCCTTTGCTTCTTGGAGGATTGCGAGCGTAATGAAGGCACACCCGAGAAGCCCTACTTTATGTCCAAGCAGCTCATGAAGATACTGGGCAAGAAGAATAAGTTTCCACAACGCCAGCGACGTAGCAAGTAGAAGAGCCAAAGGAATTCTTGAGAGGCACCACCAAAGCAATATGTAAATGACAGTGCAAAATATAAAGATGTCGCTTGAACCACACACACTAAAAAACACAAGACACAATTCTATATATATATATATATAAATTACTATATAATCTATATGTAAAGTAACCGACAGGTTGTGCGCGATTATTGCTCATGATAAATTCGATTAGATCTTGGATTAGGATACACAGCCACTACATTCTTTTAATGTATTAAATGTAATCTTATGTTCCAATCTTTGCCAATACGTATTTAAAAACGAACAATTTATTTATCATTGTGTTTCTCCCATGTGCGGTCGATACAAAAAGAAATGGGTGCTCAGTATGTGATGTGATAGGCACGGATAAAAAACAAATTCTAAAGACAGAAACACCAAGACCAAAAGCAATACTTAACTCAAATCTCAGAGATATATCATGAAATTTAAAGGCTAAGCAGTGAATTATTAGTTGAATATTAAACTGAAACAATTAAGATTGTATGAATCATACCCTAAGGTATTTATTTAATATTCATGCACATTTTTATCAAAGTTATTATTTTAGTTTGATATTGCTCGAATTTAATAAAATTGAATTCAACTTGGACATTTATTATTATTTTTTATCATTTTGCTAAGCAAACGTTCTTAATTTAATACACTGAACATAAGGAATGGCATTTAACAGTGCCCAAAAAAAAAACGACTTTAAAAACTAATATAATAATTAATGTAAGTTTTACAATTTGCAATACAATATATTTATATAACAGTTATAATAAATAAGCAGTGTTTTTTTGGAAACTAAAATGCAATATCGTTGAGCACACTATCGCTCACATTCTGTAAATCTTCGTTATCCAAAAAGCTAAGATTCAGTTTAGTTGGCTGTGGATTGAACGGTCTGACATCGATGTCACCGATTAGCTTCAGTGAATCCTGGAAAAGAATTAAAGCCATTATAAAAGCAACGATTAGTCCAACTTGACTTACATTCAGTGTGTTATCGTTGAGCTGGATAATTGGAGTGGACTTCCGTTCGGGCAATGGACCCGTCACCAGTGCATCCAGTCGTCCCGATGGCGAAGTGCTGAGATTCTGCACATTGAGCGAAGCATCCATTACCTTCATAACCGCAGTGTTTTTGGCAATCATTGAACCGATACTCGTATCTGCCGCTTGGATCTGTGGCAACCTCTCGATTCGCGTGTGTTCATTGCAATTGAGTGGCGTGAACGGGGATTGCGGTGGAATGGCGGCACTAGACTTTGGCGAAGTGAGTACCGTCTGTGATGGTTCATCAAAGCCAAAGGAGGCATGCAACTGTTTCCATTTGCTGCCCAAGTTGGAGATATTCGGTGCAGGAGCTTGACTGGGTGTGGTCTTCTTCTTGATTGTACGCAACACTTGTTTGGGATCAAAGAGCTTGGAGCGATTCATTGTGGAATTCAGCTCCATAGACTGATCTGTTAAAGGCTTTGGCTTGCGTGTTGAGCGTGGTGGAGCGGGAGCTGAAAAACGCCAATAAAACAACTAGAAATTATACCATAAAGGAGCAGTGAACCAAAATGTACCTATCATCTTTGTAAATGACATGTCAAACTGCTTCGGATTGAAGTCGTCCTGCAGTGGTAGGCGAAGATTGACTTTTCGGTCAGTTCCAGTACCAACTACTTCCGGCTTAATTGGTGGCGTGCACACGAACTTCATCATCACCGGATGAGCATTGGCAGCAAGGGAATCATGGTGATGTGGCCTCATCGGTGTGCTAGGCACTGGGTAGAACTCAGAAGAATTTCCGCTAATATTGTTGCCATGCTCTTTAACCTTCAAATTCAAATTCTTTTGTACATCATTCACTTGTATCTCAATCAGTTTCAGCTTCTCCCGCAACTCTTGCAAATCCTTAACCACAAACTCAGAGGACTCGTTGTAGTGATCATTAGTATCAAAATGTTCGGCAATAGTTTCGCTAACGTTGTTAAGCATGGAAACCAGAGCATTGCCTACAAATGTAAACAATAATTTATAGTTAATTGAATATAAAACAGGTCTAAAAGTTTACCTGTTGCATGACTATCACCAGTTGATGTGCCAAAAAACTTTTGCATGCTGCGAAATATATTATCAGCAGCATCTTGGTGACGCTTCTGTTCCGTCTGCTTTGCGAGGAACTGATCCATGGCATCTTTTAGTCCACACAACGGTACCTCCAACGCGATAATCTTCTCAGCGGGCCGTGATATCTTTCGTTCGTATTTGAGGCGATTGTATGCCTCGAAATCGTCAAGGAATTTATCACTTGACAGTAAAGACTCTTCGACATTTGTCTTTTTAGCAATATCGATGAATGTATCCCTGATCTTTTGAGCGGTATTTCGATATCTTGCGGCCGCTTGCCTGAGTTCTTCAATGTACCCGGAAGCATATTCTTTCATGAACGGGTTTTGGACTGACATTTTTTGGACCGTCAAGTCGCTTAAAGTAGATATATTAATACCATCTGCTGACAGCGATTTCTCCCTTTGTTTAATCAACTCCTGGACGACGAATCTCACCAAGACCAAGAGGAAGTTAATAAATCTCATGCCGCCTGGCATAACAACCAAATATGATTTTATGTTAGTCCAATTGAGTTGATGTTTTTCATTCAAGTGCTTGAGATAATCCACCGTAGTGGATCGAAATAATGCCTCCGCTTTCTTGTCCGTAATGGGCCAATAGAATCGTTTTTTAAACTCTACCGGATCCAATATACGAAACAAATAGTTCATCACTTGAAAGAACGCTGCCTGATTGGGTTTTAAGAACATGTCCCAAGCAAGTAACTTATTCATTTCATCATTCATGGGATGCAACAAGGCTAGACCTTGTAATTCTTCGTGCAGTTTTTCACTGTGCTCCTTCTCTTCTGCCTTCCACGGCGCGATCACAGTTCGGTCCATACTCAAAGCAAAATTATTAATAAATCTGATGTGGCGCTCAGCAGTGGCATTTAAATTATAAAGGAGTGGATACGCGAAGTGACGGTCTATATATAAGTACCAAAAAATATGTAATTTACTAATTATTCTGTTAATTTACTAATTCTTATATGAAAGTAGTCTGCCGCTTTGTTTTTAAGATGGCGATTCCTTGAGAGCTTAAAGAATCGATATACAATTATCGGCTGGTACTTTATTTATTTCAAACGGTCACATTGATAATTATAAATTAGGGTGACACTGTCAGCTGTTGGGGCATTACCTTAGAATTTTTTTTTTCTTGGATATGGATAACTATACATATTATAAATATTAATTTAAAAAATTAAATTTTGCCATGAAAAAAAGAAATATATGGTATTTTATTTATTTGGTAACATTCTTAATATTGGGTTAATAAATACTGGTAGCCGTAGTAATATTGGGAAAACATCGAACACCCTATCGATTACATATTGTCGAATTTGCCAAGCGTTGCCACACTCTTATATCTGACAACTGCAATTTTTGCGAAGAAAAAAGACAAAACGTATAAAAAAATAAAACCAAAGTGTACGTAGATTTGTGATTAGTGATTCGTGGAGTGCATTCCGCTCCCTTATAATGGCTGATGACATGGTGATGAATGAAGGAACAGAGAAGCGAATGGGCACTTCGCTGGATGACGGTCCACCCGGCGTCGATGGCAACGATGCGAGTGAAAAAAACGAGGAGACCGCATCGCACGCGGCCCGCAAGGACAGCAAAAGCAAGTCAACTTCTCGTCGTCGATCGACATCGCGTCGGCGCTCAAATTCACGTCACGGCGCTTCACCAGCACCGATGCGTAGACGCCGCTCACATTCACGTTCCCCCTCACCGCCGCCGAACCGACGGGGTCGCTACGATTCACCGGACTATGGTCGATACCCGCCTCGACGTAGATTTGACCGAAGACGCTCACCGGACCGTGATCGCGATCGTCGACGTTCACCACCTCGTCGTGGTCGACGTTATGGAAGATCAAGATCACGTTCGCGTACCAATTCACCTCCAAGACGTGGTGGTCGTGGTGTAAGTCCCTCCCGCTGGTCGCCCAAAAAGAAACCAGCCTCTCCTCCGCTACCAGCACCGCAGCTAGCACATCCCGCTCAGGCGGCAGGATATGGCGTTATGCCGACGGCAATGTACGCCCAAGGACCTTATGGTGCTCCAGATGTTTATGGCCATCAGTATGGCATGGCTCCACCAAATGCATTTCCCCCCCAGGGACCACCGCCAGGCTATGGCATGCAAGGACCACCCCCAACACAGGCCACCGGCTTCAATGCAGGCTACGGCGCCTGGGGCGTAAATGGTGAGAAAACTTTTAAATGTTAAAAGTTCAAAGTCGTTGATACATCTATGATTTTGTTATAGAATACGGACAGCAAGTTTGGCTACCGCAGACACTGGCTACTGTACCTACAGCTGCTCCAGAGGTACTGGCCACACAGCAGCAGATGCCGCAGCAGCAGATGCCACAGCAGCAGATACCACAGCAGGCAGCGATCATTGAGGAGCAATCGGCGCTTGAAGGCGCAGGTTTGCCACCACAGGACGGTAAGTGTGGAAAATGAAGTTAATTTGATTATTTACGACAATTCTCACATGCAAACACCTTTCACATATTTTATTATTGTTGTCATGGTTACGCCCCCTAACAAAACAAAAAAAAAACATAAATTTAATATTGTAATTTGTTAATTGTAAAACGGAAAACAGCAAAACAAAAACTAGACTATAAAAAGCATTGTAAAGTTAAACAGAATCTAGATATAAAATCGCAGCGAGAACTCCGGGCTTTGCCGACACTTGATATATATCGTATATGTATATAGTGTGTATATAGTGAAGCCACAAATTGTCGTTTTTTTGTGTGTTTGGCCCAAGACCCAAAATAATCTTTCATCTGTGGGAAAGCGGGGTGAAAATGCGCACACACACGTAAAATACACACAAACACATACAGTGTCATCAGTTACGTCGGCACGGACGGAGGACCGACGACCGACGGTCACCGTCGTCAGCTCAGAACACGCACTTCAAATCCAAATCCCGAGGACACCAGACCCGACTCCCGACTCGATATGCTACGATCCGATCTGATCCGTTCCGGCGATTACATCCGTTGGTTAACTGCCATTTGCCAACTGTGTGTGATACGCCGTGAAATGCACTCGAGAATGCATTTTGTAAATGAAATTTGAACTTTAAATCAACTGCTGGGAATGTGCATTAATTAATTTCTCTTTCTCTACCTCCCCGACAATCTATATATCATCATTCCTACCGTCAACGTTGTCCATCGCTAGCCGTGGCCCAGGAAGCTGAGAACCAAAAGGAAGAGCTGAAGAAACAACGGACCAACTACGTGAAGAAGATATCGCTCTTGAAGAAGGAAATGAAGGTACTCAAGGATCAACACGATGATTTGACAGCCGGCGAAGCTCCACCATCGCCAACCACAAAGAACTTTATCGAGGAAAACGATCGACTTCAGGTTAGTTAGCACACTTAATTACTTAACTTAAACAATAAACTAATCAATTTAAACATTTATTGCAGGTGCAAATAAAGAAGAAACTGGAAACTATTGAGAACGTTATTGATATGCTGAACGGCATTATTGGCGACGAGGAGGCCGATGAGGAGCTGGAGACGACGCCAAAGAACGACACCGCACCTACAGCTGGTGGTAAAGCCGCTTCAGGAGCTGCAAATGCAACGTCAACAACAAGTGAGAGCTCTGGTGATAGCACGGATAGTAGCTCTTCGTCCGGCAGCTCCTCGGACTCATCCAGCGACAATGACGATGATGACGAGAACGGTGACGGTAGTCCCACAAATCGTCTCAAAAATCGAGCCATTAAATCGATGAAGGCCAAGCAACGTCAGGCGGAATTGGCATCCAAAGCAACTGCATCTCAATCTCAGAACTATAATTATGTATTTTTTGATTCAGAGAAGTATTGGTGCGAAAGCTGTGGTGTATTTCCCAAAACGGCGCGTGATTATCTGAAGCATCTGCATGCCGAGGAGCACATGAATCGTGAGACCATGGAGACACCCTGGCATGTGGGCATCGATCATGATCCCTTTCCCACCATCGAAAAGGCGCCTGTCATGCGTGTCCCTGTCCGTGGCTTACAGTTTCTGGTCCCTGCAAGTGCCTGGTACTGCAAATTGTGCAGCGTTTGGATTGGTGACTTGCACTGCGCCTCGCTACATCTCAGATCCCGCACACACGCCAACAAATACGATGTAAGTCAAGTTTAATTAAGGAACTTGAACTATTGCTAATATGCGTCTACTTTCAGCTGTTTGTAAAGAAGCAACCAAACTACGAGACAGAGTGGCTAGGAAAACGGGAGCGGGCACAGCAACAGCAGCAGAAGGAAGGCGAGGAGGCCAAGCAGAAGAAGGCTAAGAAGGACGACGATAAAACTTCAAAGAAGCGCAAGAAGAAGAGGTAAATATTTAGACTATTAGTAATATAATTTAATAATTATACTTAATCTGCTTTCTCCGACAGTGAAAAGAAGAAAAAGAAGCGGAAGCACAGCAAGAAACACAAAAAGAATGCAAACAGCACGTCAACCTCCACGGACAGCTCAACGTCGGACGAGGCGGAGGAGGGGCAGCAACCAAAGAAGGGGCATGCCACAGCGGATGTGGCGCCACCCGCATTGAACGCTGCCTCCATACGCGTCGCTATGCGTAAGCAGGAGACACCGGCGGTAGTCAAACCAGAGCAAACAATTCAGGTGGCACCGCCACCACCTCCCATCATCAAGGACACACTCAATGCGAGTGATCGTGGCAAGTGGACAAATTCAGCTGGGAGTGAGGGAAAGGAGGAGGATCAGAGAAAACGTGATGATGCCATGATGCAGCAATGGAACACTGTGCAGCCGGTGATTAGCGAGAGTGAAAAGAAACTGCTGGAACAGCTCAAAGGCAAGCTCAAGAGCAAACCGCGTTCCTTGGAGGATAGGAAAAATCCCTTGGGTGCCGTGGACGACAGATCAAGGCGACATGGCTCTAAAAGACGCAGTCCCTCCCCGCGTAGTGGCAGTCGTGGTCGCTCAGATCGTGATCGGCGAGATCGTGACAGAGATCGCGATCGTGAGCGTGATCGTGATCGCGGTCGTGACCGGGAACGTGATCGGGACCGCGATCGTCGGCGTTCACGCACACGCTCACGCAGCCGTGGACGCAGGCGCATCTCACGATCGCCAGTGCGTGGTGGAGGCGGAGGCCGTCGTAGTCGCTCTCGGGACGCACGCTGGCGACGCAGCCGAAGTCGCTCGGAGGAGCGCGTTGAACGCCCCGTGGTCAAACATTCCGAGTTCCGGCCACGAACGCTGCCCGAGCGCAAACAGAGCGACTCCAAGCGGGACAAAAAGGATGCGGCTGCCAAAGCGAAGCCAGCCAAGAGCAGCACCAATAGTGCTACAGCGGCTGTTGCTGCGGCTGCCGCTGGCGGCAAGAAATTGCCCTTCATTGGCAAGATGCCCGTACTTAAGAAACAGCCACTCCCGAGCTCAACGACAGCTGGTTACGGCGATGCAGGAGTCTATACCAATGGCGTGACTATGGATGGATTGTCTGTGGCACCACCGCCACCTCCTCCACCGCCAATGCAAATGCAAATGGCATCGGCTGTGCGCCAGAATGCGCCGACTGCGGCTCAAATTCAAATGGCCATGATGGAGGATGCTTTTGGCAATGCGCCGCCTTTTCATCCGGATGCTGGCATGATGATGGACTACGATGAATTGATGCCAGATCCCGTACAGTTTGCCAATCTAATGACCCATTGCCCGCCCCCGCCGCCACCTGGTGATAGTACAAATGCTGGATCCTTGGACCCCGACAATCTAGCAGATGAGGAGAATGGCGAGGAGGATGTACTGCCGCCAGGCATTGATGAGGTGGAAACAGAGGAGACGGTGCCACAGCCGTTAGTTGCAGGATCACAAAACGAGGACGGTGAGCTGCCCAAGGATCTGGCCGAGGCACTCAATATCATATTCCCAGCGGATCGACCGTCCGAGGAGAATAGCAATGACGATCAAGTGCCTGTCGTGCCGCAAACTATAACAACCATTGTCGAAGATGATCCCGTTCTGGACGAGCACAATTTGCAGGATTTGGCCAAACAAGGCATACATTTGGTTACCATCGAGGAGACCACATCGAGTTCAATGCCAACATCTGGGGTTGAGGACACCGCAAAGTCCGTTGATTCACCCATGCAGATCAGCGCAGATGAGTCATCTCAAAGTGCATATCCACAAATTTCCAATGGCAACAACACTGACAACTCCATGCCCGCCAGCAACGTGAACGCGGAGGAAATACCAGCCCAGAATATACCTATGCCGTGTTCCCCGCCAGCAGCAGAGCCCATTCCCGATATCAAATCAAAGGCCAGTGATCTCTTGGATGTGGCCAATATACCACAACCGCCAGAATCGCCTACGGACAGTGAAAAGTTGCGTCGCCAGGCAGAGCTCGATGAGTTGGCCATGCTGGGCATTGATAGCAGTGATATGGCGGCACAATGTATGTAAAGCAGCGCACAAATTCACATACTCATCACACACAATTGCACATACCCACACACGTTCCACCCCCGACATTCATCCACATCAATTTTAAGTTTCTAATCCTTTAATAATGCGTGTTTTCTTAGATGCGTTATAAGCTCTGTTTTGACATCATTGGCCTAGAAGCAGCTGCCGGCAACAGATGGAGCCACTTGCGCTGCTTGAATGGCGTGTAGTACAGACGAAGATGACGTATTCAATTTATAAGTTGTACTTTTTGCCTATGTATGATTGTGTTTATGTAACAAAATGTTTTTAATAAATGCACATATATGTATGTAATATATGTATGAAGAGACAAGTTTTATAAAAATGTACGAGCAGTGGAGTTATTACAGTATGAGAGAGAGCTCTACTCTCGTAGCTTTACCGCTCACTTTAACACTGCTTGCGCATAGCTTACTGCCGATTTTGTACGGCTTGTTTGCATGCAAACAGCAGAACATCGCAGCGCCACACACCAGGCAAACAGAAATCAGCAGCAAGTCGAATAAGGGAGATGCAAGCAGTACACAAGGGTCAAAGCAGTGAACAATGGATTAACAAGCAGTACACAAGAGGGCGCTAAGCAGTAAACAAGAGAGCGGAAAGCAGTAAACAAGAGATCGTAATCGGCAGTGCTCTGCTTGTCTATGTTTTTGCACCGTTCCCTCTCCCACTTTATGTATTACTGCTTTCTGCTGCTTTCTGTTTGCCTGTTATCCCCAGTGCATGTTATTTGGTTTCTTAGCGAGCAATGGGGACAACACAAATTGTTTCGTTGCTTTTTAGTTGTATTTTATTATCAAATGGCACCTAAATCTGTATTTATTGTTAAGTTAATAAAAATAGTGGATGCGACAACAACAATTCTTGATGAACGTACGTATAAAGTTTACTCTAACAAATTATTACAATTTCCATTTAAATTTATGCTAGTACGTTTTGATTTTCTTTCATTTTGATCATTTGTTTTAGGTACTCGATTTTCGATATTAGTTACAATTACTGTATATAAATGTTGATGTATGACAATGTGTATGTGTGTTGTTGTTTATACTATTAGTAACAATTTTGTGCAGCCTGTCGCGTTGGGGGAACAGGGAGGAGGTGGAGTAGGGTGTTCGATGGACGGTCGATAGCTGTTATCGATTGAAATGCTGGGCTCGAGATTTTGGCTTATGGATGCGTTGTCCATCATGTCGTATACTTAATATACCTAATACCACATGACTTTTGGCTTAATGTTTGTTAAGTATTATAGTTATTATTGCTATTATTATTATAGTTATTAAATGTTTTCTTTTTCTCGCCTTTCTTTTATGCAAACGTCAATGAATTATAAATAATTTTGAAGCGAAACGTGTAAGTCCGTCGCTTTTGTTCTTTTTGCTGTTGTTGCTTTTTGTTCCGAGGATTCGCTGTCTGCTATAAATGTGTAACCCGATAACACTTTGGGCCGTCATCGCTAGCCGTATGGGGATCATTGGCATGGCCTGTGGGGGGGACGTGGGCATGGTAGTTGCCCTTGCCGCCGGTTAGCTAAAACTATAAGTCCGTAATTGGTCCGCCGGCTACGCTGAGTTTGTTGGAGGCCGTCGACGTATTTGGAATCCAATTTGGTTGGCTGCTCACCTGGGCGCTTAGGTCTTTAACCAATTTTTCGAGTCTAAATTGTTGAAGAAGGACACACGGACACACAGAGCGAAAGAAAGAAGGAGAAAACGAGAGAGAGAGAAAGAAAATGCAAGAAAAATTTATATGTTTACTGTGAGTGAATTTGGATTTGATGTTTGTGTTTTAGTTTTTAGTATAAGAGTAGTTCGAACTAAAATATAAAATAAAAGCAAATTTCAAAATATATATAAATATATCTATAAATATGTATATAAATATATCTATATGGTTGTTAGTTCACTGATAATACGATAAAGTGAATGAACGGAACTGGATTAATTGCTGTGCGGTAATTAAACATGTTCATGCATGCGAAATGAAGTGGGTGCAGATTAGAAATTTAGACTTGGACAGTTAACATATACGCGTAATATATATATACAGCTATGTTAGGCATATATGTAGATACAATAGAACCATATAGAGCATAGACTACACCCACGCAATGATACGCTGATTGGCCTCCTTACGTGCGCTGGTCGCTTCACTGAGTTCCCGCTTCAGCTGTGCATGCTCCTTCTTTCTGGGCAACAGTGGTGGCGGTGATGCTGTCACTACTGGATTATCCGCAACCAGTGCAAACTTGGGCGGACTTTGTACGGGAGTTTGTTGCTGCTGCTGTTGTTGTTTAGGTTGTGGCTGTGATTGGGATGGGATGCCATTTGTGCGGGATTCATTGCTTGAACTGGAATGTCGCTTTTTGTGGCTGTCCAATGTGTCCAGCTCTCCATCCTCCAATTCCACCTCATCGTCCTCGTCTAAGGATTGCGTGGCCTGCGCTGGCGCCTGATGCACAGTGCCATAATGCAGATTCAGAGACTGTGCTCGCCTAGCGCCATTGGGAAACGGAAAGGGAGCTTTGCGTCCTCCCCTCGCTCGATCATTCTCGTAGATAATATCATGTGGCATTGCCTGACGCTGATTATACAAACTGGCCAGTGCCTGACGCAGATACTTGTTCTCTGCCTCCAGATGGTTGAGGCGTTTGTTCGTCTCCTTGCGCTCCAAGCGCAGCTGCATCACATGGGACTAAGCGGGAGAGAAGGAGGAAGAGTTAATACACTGGTAGGTATACAAAAATACAAAAGTAACTCACCTTTAGCTCATCGATATCACGCAGTATTCGCACGTTGCCCTCGTTCATGGACCACTGACGCTCCTCCACCATAGACTTGACCCTGTAGTGAATCAGGAGAATGTGAATTACAGCATAAGTTAACTTTTTAAAGCCAACTCTTCACTTACCTGTTGAGCATGGCATCCTCACGCACGCGGGCCGCTTCCTTCACCTCACGCACCACATCCGTCATCATGCCGGGTGTGTAGGCACCTAAAAAGAGCGGCAAAGCGTAAAAGATTAAAAGAAGTTCCACTAGTCATAGGATTAGTTAAATTTAGTGATCATTTGAGAGCAGTACCTGAGTGATAGGTGGGCGCTGGACTGTGGGTGCCACCGAATCCGCCGCCGCCAAATATCAAGGGTTGACTTTGTGTGCTTAGTCCGCTTAAGCTATCTCTACGGTGACGCATGCCCCCGCCCCCGGCTCCGGCACCGCCAACGCCTCCAGCCCACAGGTGGCCGTTGGGAGCGTGCTTCAAAGCTTCTATATCAACTATGAGTGTGTACGTGTGTGTGTGTGTAGAGTGTATACAAGTGTGCAAGATAGTAAGACGAAAAAAAGGCATAAGAAAAATCAAAAAAGATATACGCCACAAAAAAAGGAAAGAGAAGATTACAAAATACACAAAGAATTACAGAGTGTAAATACAGAGAGTTAACTTCAACAATTATCCAAATTACAGGGCTAATAACAAACAGTGATAAGATTAAAATAGAGATCATACGAAATTTACAAAACTTTCGACTCTTCTGGGACTTTATCGCCCCTTTTCTTGTTTGCCCGCCCACCTCAGTTCACGCACCTTTTGTCTCGTGTAAATTGCGACAAATCTTTGAATTTGTTTCATGCAAAATATTAATTTGTTCCATCAGTGCCGCAAAGAACTTGTTCTGCTGATCCAGTTCACCGGTGCCATTGGAGTTCACATTTCCATTGGCTGACGAGGAGTTGCCGTTGCGACATTCCGGTGTATTGTGGCCACTCAGCTTGGAATCGTTGTCCGAGGGATTCAGCAGACACGGATCACTAAATCGAAAGCTGTGAAAACAATTTATATATTTATTTATTTATATATGTATTTATAAAAATATTAGCTCTGCTTACCCGCGACTTATGTTGGGATTGCTGCCGCTGCCATCGAGCACATCCGTGGAGTTCTGTTCGTGCTCGGAACTGGCGCCAAAACCTCCCAGCATATTGACCAGCGGCGGCAAACTGGCAAAATCCTGTCCACCATCGCCATGCATACCAGCCAGACCAAAGCTCATGCCATAGCCATTGGATTGAGCTGGAAACATCATTGGATAGCGATAGCTCAAAGGCACCTGTGTCTGCTAAAGTAGGTAAAAGAAAAGAGTGTTTTCGATTATTAAATACCCTATATTCACGCAGCTTTATAAATAAACACGAAAAGGGTTCAAATATATGTTGGTTTGCTTTTAAATTATTATGAATATGCTTATATTTATGCATTTTAAATATTTATAAAACTTTGATTCAAATTTGTAAAGTTTTTCAAATGCTTCGAACTCTCTTACGATCACATAATTTAAACAAATATATAAATAAATAAATACATTTTCTGTTATGCAAAATTGTAGACTTTTAAAGAAGTTTTATAAATTTTTTCCTTTTAAATCTGATTTGACTTCAACCATTACTCATGTATAAACAGGATTTTATATTTACTTTTCCATCGAACAAAGCTCAAGTCATAAAAATCAGTGATCAAGCTATGAATCAATTAAAATTAATGCTAAGAAAAATGCTGTCATATTCAAATTTGGAACATTCTTAAATATCCCTTTGCTGCTAAAAAGTACCCCAAACTATACTTTAAAATATATATACTATACAATATAATACTATAATTTATACTAAACTCCAGCCACTATGTTCAGTAAACATAATTCTGTTGACCAGACAAAGATTCTGAGATCATATAAAGTTCTTGAAAATTGTATAAAATTCTTATATCTTTTTATTAAAGTAGCGGCAAAGAGTATAATTCTGCATACTTCGAAAAACTATCTAATTCTATCTCATACCAAACTATCAAAATTATATAATACAAGATACAGTATCTGCTTCATTCCGTGTGAATCCCATCGAGTAAATCCCACTGACTTATAACACTCCCTTACACTCCAATTACAGGTTATCACTTTGGCTGCTTTAATTGCATTTACTCACGCGTTGTATGCCCAGGCTAAAGGGCGTGGCAGCGCCCATATTGTATGGTTGTGAATGTGAACGCATGAGAAATTGTTGTTGCTGTTGTTGCTGTTGTTGTTGCTGCTGTTGTTGTTGTTGCTGCTGCTGTTGTTGTTGTTGCTGCTTTGCTGCTGCTAGTTGTGCCTCAAACAAAGTTTTGTTCGCCGCTTTCGTTGGATACAAATCGAGGAACTCCGAGGAGGATGAAAGTTGTGCATTCGTCGCATCCCGCAGACAATTCTCCAGCCACTCGTCTAAGTGGTCCTTGGAGTACTGATCTCTGGTGCTGCCATTGCTGCTGCTGCTCTTGTGCTTGCCAGTTGCTGTTGTCGTTGCTGCTGCTGCTCCAGCGGTTGCTGTTGTTGTTGTAGTTGCTGCTGCACTGCGTGATTTCAGTTTCTTGCGCTTGGCGGCATCCGCAGCTGCAAAAACAAAGGCAATAAAAATTTCATTTAAACCAAAATCAATAGCCAAATAAATTCTAAAGGCCTTTTATGTGTGCGCCGCTGTGCAACCTTTTAACTAGTCCAAAACAAAACTCAATTAAAGCGCTTTTGTTTCGCTCATTGACAAACTGCAGTCGCTCAGTGACTCAGACTGACTGAAAAGCTGTCTCTGTCTCTGTCGCTGTTGGCCAGGCTTAAAGCCAGTTATTTAAGCGCACAAAAATGTCGCAGTGAATCGCATTCTCAAAACGAGTTTGCTCAACGGACTGATATCCATTCGATTTGTGAGTTGAGTAAATATTTGAATTCATTTTTTGGTAATTTGAGTATTTAAGTTTTCTCGCTCTTTTCGGTTTTGTTTTTATTTGCCAACAATTGTTACAGTTTCAAGCGGTAAACCGGTAATTTTTAGTGGGTGTGGTAGCCACAGGGAGAGAAGGAGAGGGAGAGAGTAGAGTGGGAGCGTGAAGTCGATTCATTTGACTCATTCATTCAATACTGAATTGAGCGCTTAAGAAAACATTTTCACATTCTTTCATTCTCATGTTCAAACACATGAGTATGTCATACCCGCACTGCACACACTCCTCCTCCTTAATACCCTGCATTCCAAGCATGTGAGACAGCTGCTCTTGATACCGATATTACCCTAGGGATATTACTAAATTTAGCAAAACTCTTGTGGTTGTTGTGACTCTTCTCCGCTCCGTTTATGGTAGGGGGCGTCAACACTTTTGGCGTAGGGTGGCCATGAGGGTGCTATAAATAGCATGCGAGCGAGTTATTAAAGCGGATGTTGACTCAAAAAACAAAAACAAAACCAAAAACTGAAACAGAAACAAAGGAAAAGCAGGAAAACAAGGAGCAGCCGGCAAAGAAACGCGAAAACTACACAAATTGCCCATTGGTGGTTGTCCAACTGAGCTAACAACAACTGAGTGGTAATACTGTTCACGGCCAACAAGCTGAACTGCTCGACTGCGAAAAGCCTAGCAAATAAAGTATTTTGTCATAAAAATGTTTAAAATACACTTTAACTAAGTTTTAGTAGACTTAATTGAAACTTAACAAGGGAAAACTTTTTTTAAAGGTTTCAAAACGTTTCCAAAGCTTATACGGTTTTTATTAGAAGCTGCAGAGGGTAATGATTAGAATGCACTTACTTATAAATTGAATTTTTAAAACTTGTTACAATTTTTGGTAGCAAATTCATTGAAATTTATTAAACTCTTCGAAATTTGTTTAAAGTTAAACGATTATTTTTAAAGGAATTTCAATTTGATTATGGATTTAATTCCATATTGTTTCTGCATTTAAATTAGTGTTATAATATTTCATTTTTATTAAAACTTTTGCAGACATTAATACACTTTATTTAAAAACTTTGTACAACTAGAATTCTATTAAGAAGTTTTCTACACTAAAAGCCAAGTTATTGATTAGAAATGTTCACCGTCACAGTAGAAATTCTAGGGTATTCCCTGGTTTGCCGCTTAAGCACACCCAATTTGCAATTACCTAAGTATTTTTTGTGTCGTTTTCCTCGACTTCCGTGTATTGTCTGGACTATAATCGTCGTCTAATGGTTACACTATAAAGAGGTAGTTTCCCCTACCACCTGCTACCCTATCGACCTTCAATCGAATTTAATTAGCATCCATTTAGCTCATTGTTCCAAATTTGAATCGCTTTTGCATCAGTTACCCAATTTCAATGCCAGAGATCGCGTGTATAGATTTCATAATCATTTCGAACCATCCCAAAATTAAGCCAATCACTGACCGTGAACTCATCCCCACTGAATACCCAGAGGGGTCTCTCTCTCTCCCCCTCTCTCTCCCTCTCTAATCACATCAATTTCGATGGGGAAAATTTCAGTGTATTGATCACATCTTTGGAGCTATCATTCGTTGGTTGCACAACAAATTTTGCAAATCATTTAAAACAAATAACAAAAAAACAAAACTCTGGGAAATAAAACAGTTGTAGACAAGGAAAACTGAAAAGGGGAAATGAAAATAACAGAAAAACTTAATGAATATGCTAATTTTGCCATTGAACAACGGAATGGGAAATCTGGCAATACCCAAGTTATACCAAGTTTTGTATAAGAAGCCAGAAAAAAAGTTGGACACTTCTCTTTTTTAGCCCTATAGAAACACACGTACGTGTGAATTTCAAGTTGTTTGTCTGGCAACAATAAAATTTGTAAATTAGATTATCTATAAATTTGAAAAGAGTTGAATCTCTAAAAGATACAAAGACTGCCAAGAGTTTCAAGTAGAATTTGTGCGAATTCATGAAATTGGAAGTTTGCTTTGGGGTACACAGTGAGAAAAGAAGGAGTTGCTCTATTATTATAATTAATAAATGTTATATTTATCAATAAAAAAATTAGAATAGTTCTTTTAGATGTTTCCATAAATATGATATTTGAAAATCTAAACAAAGTTCTGTGGCTTTCTTTCAAAAAAGGCACTAAAAAAGTACTTTTTTTGCCCTACAAGACCTACCTTAATAGTAGTAATATAGTACCTACATTACCTAACAAAATGAACCCATTTCCAAACTTAACTAAAATTTTTTCTCTATATCAATAAACAATCAAGCTTTTAAAGAGACTTTTTGGGTAAAAAAAATACCTGATTTATCTCCGTGTAGCGTATAAAATGTGATAAAACACACACGTATTAATTTAATTCATTCCCATTGAGAAACTTGAATATTGTAGCGACTATAGTTCAGTATAGAAATTAATATAAACAGACTTAAGAACATAAAATTTGGGGAATCATTCTTAAGGTTCTTTTCCTTATTGTCCACCAAACAAAATGAACATAAAACTAACATTTTCTAATTTGGTTATTTCCGTTTTCCTAAAGGTTTTTAGTTAAACGACTTGCAATTTAAATTTAGATTAAGTTCTTAACTAAATATGGAAGTCATTTAAGTATTTTAGTTAGCAGAAATTGAAAGTTTTAGGAAGCTGTTATAACCAAATCTTATATGTAGTACTAACCACAAATTTCAAGCCATCTTAAACTAATAAAAACTCCAAGTAATCCACCAAAGAAGATTCAAGAAAAACATGTGACACTTATGAACTGAAAGGGAGTAGGAATTTCTGGCTATTAATAACACTTAAAGTGTGTGTTCTTTTGGCTGATTCAATTTCCTGCTGATTTGAGACTTAATTAATGATTTATTGTGACAAATGGGACAAATGTTATAAATAAACGCACTCTATAAAAAGAGTTTCATTTTCCGAAAACGCCTCACCAATTTCCATCGCTTGTGAGTGTGGAAAATTCATTGATAAATTACTTAAACAGTTGCGAGTTGCAAGTTTCACGCTGCTCGTTGCGTGTGGCACATGCGGCACCAAAAAGAGATATTAACTAGTTAGTTAGTTGTTCGGCTAAACGATGTATTAATCTATTTTCTATTTTTTTTTTCGTATCGCGTGTTTGCAGCCACAAAATTAAAGTGGACGTTTTTTTTGGTTTTCTTGGCCGTTTTTGCTTACCTCTTTGTGTGCCTGCCACGCCCAAGCCGCCCGCACTGGCGACTTTGGCCAACCCAGTGCTGGCCAACGAACTGGTGTTCACTGTAGTTGTAGTTGCAGTTGCCATCGTATTATTGTTGGCCAAATGATGTTCGACGGCGTTTAAGCCAAAGTTCTTGCCATTTGTATTAATCTCCGTCTCGGTCTGCGTTGTGGTTGTCATTTCTATGCAAAACTTGCAGAACTGTAAGTAAAGAAGACATGAAATTCTTTTTTATTGTTGGGTTTACAAGAACACCCCCTCCATTCCCCTAGCAGTCTTTCTACCCTCTCTGTTTCGTCTGCATTTCAAGGCGTTGGCTGTGTCTGCTCAACCCATTGGCATTCGACCGTGAAAAACTTGCCAAACAGCAAAAAAATAGACAGAACACTAAGAACTAAGTTCTAGCTGAATGCACTTGTTATACCCTGGAAGAGGACAATGCCAAGGTGGTAGTAATTAATTAAAAATTCCTTTTAATATTAATTAATGGTTTTGAAAGTAACTACATGTAAATAGACTCATTTCTTATAAGTTTGTAAAGGGTTTTAAGTAATTCAAATATATAAAAGAATTCAGAAGATAGTTTAAATATTTTATTTACTTATTTCTGATAATTATGAAAAGGGTTTTAAGTAATTCAAATACATAGAAGAATTCAGAAGATTGTTTAACTATTTTAGTTTAGGAAAATGGAGTTTAAGTGCTTTAAATTATTATCTACTTCACTCACAAAACCTGTTTAGTTCAGTACAAGTTTCACTCGCTAGAAATTTACCAAACTGTAATATAATCAAACCTTCCCAACCCATTTCTACCCTCTACTTTTCGCAGGGTATTCACACTGAGTAGATAGATGTTTACAGTCAGCTCTGACTGAGGGCTAGAATGCCCATATTTGACTCCAAGACTGAGTTGGAGACTGATATAGCCACCGATACTAAGGCGGAACGTCTTGACAGACAGACAAACGTAACGAAAAAGCCGGAAAACACCTGTCTATTTTCTTTTGCAACAAACTGACTGCAGGTGGCTGCTGTTGTTGTTGTTGTTGCTGTTGTTTGTGTAGCCCTGGTGCTGCACAAACATTTTATTGATGAAATGTAAACAATCATTCATTCTGTGTTTGTATCTAAGCCATATGAGTAAACATAGTGTCAAGTAGTACGTGTATCTAGGAGACAGATAGCCGATAAAAGTTTATATAGCTCGAATTTTATGACGGTTAAGGGCCATGCACACTAGGGGTGAGTGGGAGAAGGTGTGGGGGAGTGGGAGGCAAGTGCACTTGAACATGAATTGTCTTCTAGGGATAATGAAGTGCCCACTTGAATGCAATCTACAATCACTACTACTCAATAGCAGCTCCATATAAATGAAGTAAAGACCTTTAATATAGTAGATCAATATTTACAAATACTTTGGATTTAAATTTCATATGAAAGATATAGATAAAAGATTTATTAAATAGAAAATTAACCTGGAAACTGAATTAAACTTCCTTGAGGGAAGTGAAAGCTTTTAAAACTTAAAAGAATTTTTATCTTTAGAATAAATATATAAGAAAACCTCATGTAATAAACTAACTAACTGTAATTAACTTTAAACTGTTCATAAAAGAAGTGATCATTTTTAAGCTAGCTTTCAGTACTTTCACACATAAAAAAATACTTTTTCCATTACATTAAATTTATTATATAATCAATAAGTTAAACTCAAAGTTTTTCCACTATTCAACACATTTATGACTGCAATTCAATTAAGTTTTTATGCAATAAAGAAAAGTTTTGCAACTAATTTGAGCATTCAATTATCATATGACTAATTAACTTTAATTATGTTATTTTTAAAAGCTAATAAACTAATTGAAAGCTTAATAAACACAACTGAAATAAACTAAAAGACTTTTTGTTTATGTACACACTAGAAAGCTGCAGTCCTAGCAACACCAGTACGACTAGTTGTTAACTAAAATATAGTTGGACAAACTGATGTTTGTGGGGACTGCATCATTAGCTTAATGGTTTAAGTGCAAGACACATTTGTATTGTATTGTTGTTGGTGTTAGCGAGTGTTGACTGTTGTTTGCTGGACTTTAAGTATGGGAAAGTTAAACTTTAAAGAAGCAACAGCAGCAGCATTTGCATGCCATTAAGAAAACTTGAATGCTTGGCTTGTTTTAGTGTAGCTTCCTCATTTATGACAGCATAATTGCCAAGCCGTTAGTTTTGTAAAGTTGAATGTACATACAGCTGCAGATACATTCATACATTTACATTCATAGATACAGCTACAGCTACAGATGGTAGCTGGCATGTAAGTTACTGTATGTAAAATTCCCAAGGGGAATTCTGTTATAGAATTAACAGAGCGGTGCTACGGTTTAACGCTTCGCTAACACCAATTATGAGGCAACAAAATGCAAGTTACAATTGTAATCAGCTACATACATGTGTGTCTCTTGTATCTGTGTAGCTGCAAAGACATATGTATACAGATTTTCTTACAGCCAAAGTGCCAAAAAACTTGTTTGGTTTCTATTTTTTTATTTTATTTGTTTTTTAGCTTTAGTTTGTTTGTTATAATGTTTCAAAGTGCCAAACTAGGCGCAACGAAAGTCAAGCGACGCTTTGCCACGCTCGTTACTCACAGATAAAAGAGATACAAAGATACAGATACTTGTGCAGGCACAGATACAAAGCTGCCATTTGTGTGTGGGAGCCAGCCGTCAATGCCAAAATCGTTTCATGGAGAAAACAAATTAAAAACTAGCGCCAGAGCGAGATAGAGTGTGAGATGCACTAATCGATAGACAGAGATAAAAGTGGCTGCTGTTGTGGGGTCAAATAAAAAGTAAAAAAATCGGCACGTTTTTCCATTAAGTACAACGAGTATCTTTAAGATACACAGCACATGCATACCACGCTGCTATCTGCAGCTGTATCTGTATCTCTATCTGTATCTGTAGCTGCACAAGCGCTAACGAGCGAAAAAGCTGACTTGGCTATGAATAATGCTGTGATTGTTGTTGCCATTTTTATTTATTTCTTCTCGTCTCTTCTCTTTACTTTTATTTGTATTTTTTATAAACAATTCAGTCAAAAGGCCTTGCTTGAAAGTGAATTGAGTTTTGCGCTTTTCTTTGGCGAAAGGCAAAACAACAACAGAAACTTAAACAACCTACACAACATTGACCAAAACCGTCGATTAATTAAATTTGCGATAGCGCAAAAATGTGTAATTCAATTTGTTGATAAACAAAAAATGCTCTACATTTTGTATCTAACATTTTTATAGCTTCCAGGTGAGTGCATGGCTATTGTTATAATTGTTGTGTATAGCAGCTATAAACAATTCATTAATTATAAATCATTTTGATATATACATATAAACGTAATGGATTTATTGGGAGTATAAACAACTTTAAAGCTGTAAAATTGTTTAACAGTGCTGTTACTAACTTTAACAGAAGTTTGGAGGGCAAATATAATGAGCATTTAAAAAGTTTTAGTTTAAAACAAGAAAGTATGTAGAAAAGTTAAGCTTAATAAATTATTTTGAAAATAATATTTAATCTATTACTGTAAATTCATTGTTATTATTAATTTTAAGCTTTTCGATAGTCTTTTAACAAAACTAATAAAATAATTAATCAAATCACTTGGCCTAATTCAAGGTCAATTCTTGTTTTAATCACTTTTTTATAAACTTTTACCTTTTACAAACATTTTAAAAGAAAATTCCGGGAACCGAACTACTTAACAAGCTTTCTGACCCCAGAGAGTATTTCCCATTCGACCACCTCAGTTGTAATGTTAATCTAATCTTGACAAATGCACTTAGCTGGCTAATAAATTAGGCCAGTACTACAGTTGGCAGACTTATGTCTATGCTCTATGGTCTCTGGTCTTGGGTTCCCGTTATGAGTCCTCCTCCGAAATTAACACCAATGACAACAAAAAACTCTTTGAAGCTTGAAGTTTTTGTTTGGTTTGTTAAGTTTTTGTTTGTTATTTTTACCCCCATCTGGTGTTGGCCCTGATTACCTGACCGAACCGGCAAAAAGACGAAACGAAACAAAACATTCATTACTGGCAAATATTTTTGGCATCTCTTTTTTCTTGTTTTCCCTTTTTTTTAGCTCAAGTTCTGGGCTGTTGACACGATGCCAAGAAAACGAAGATAGATACAAATCTCTGGGAAAAGAAACCCAAACTAAAATATACACTACAAAAATAACACAAAAAAATAATGAAGTTTTTAAACTGCAAAATCTTTGAGATACTATCGGTGGCTTCCGAATAATTTAAAAACTAAAACCGGTTTCAATTTTATAGTTTTTGTCTATCAGTGAGTGCGTATGTGTGTGTGATTGACCTTTCCCATACTCTAGCAACAACAACAACGAGAGTTTTTAATGACACCAATAAAAACAAAGCAAAGTGAAGTGAAAAAGGCGACAGCGACGCTATTTCCCCTTCCCACCAACCAAATCACCGGACGCGATCAATGACTAAATACATGTAAGATAAACGCACACACACACACACACAGACACGCACGCACACATACACAAGCGGTCGCGTGGAGAAAGACAACAACGTAGATGAAGAAGACAAAGTCATTTGGTTTGTTGACCCAAGCATAGAGCAAGCAGTCAATAAATTGAAGAAAATGAATGAAAGGAGAAAAAGACACACACACAAACAAACGCAGGGAGAGAGACAATCAGACATCGAGCGACAAACACAGATGAAATATCGTAAAAAGCAGCGATGACCAAGCAAAAGCAAAAGCAACCAAGGAGTAAGTTGCACACACACAAGCGCAAATACAGCGGTCACATGGGACACTAAAATATTTTGCTCTGAGAGAGACAACTATCAATGTCTCCCTTTCCCCAAACAGCAGCGGCAAGTAGACGAATAAGCACAAAATGAAAAGCGAAATGCGTTGAGATGACGTCGTTGCTGGCGTAGGCGTCGCTGTCGCTGCTGGTGTCGCTACCAGCTGAAGCAGCTGCTGTTGCGCCTCCATGAGTTTGAATTGGAAATGCTTTTGTTTTTATGGTGGTACTTGGTTTGGCATACCAAACAAATTTCTCAAGGTTTCAGATACACACTCACACATGCACACAAAAACACAGACACTCAGCCACAGATACATTCCTTTATTGTTGTTAATAATTAAAGTTACTTACTCGTTGCAATCGGTGCGCAATTAGAGCAGCAGTTAACTTGCAGTTTTAGTACTAAAGCTTTTACCGCTTCAAGTCTTTTTGATAGAGCACTGTTTCACTGGGTTAACGCTAATTGGCAGCCATTAATAACATTAAGAACACATCTGTTTGCTGCCTTTTGCTTAGCCATTTCAAAATTTGCACATCACAATCACAGACACATACACGCGCACACACACATTCGCGTATACACTCAGGTACGAAATAGTCACAGCGCGAACTTAGTATTCCTGACGTCACACACTTATTGAATTTTTGTCGTTTTATTTTTCAATGGACAGTTGCTTAGTTGTTGTTGTTATTGCCGCTACGACCGAATTTGCAGTAGTTTTATTTGCAATTAGTTAACAGAAAAAAAACACCCGCATTGCGTACTCAACAGATCTTCTGCGCAGCAACAAAAATAAACGCGTCCGCTCTCGCCAAGTGTTGCTCGACAACAACAGTGCGACGGCGAAATGAAACGGCAACTCAACGACGCGATGAAACGGAATGCGGACTGAACGAAACCGCTTTAGCAATCGGTCGAAAGCAGTGTTGCAAAGCGTATGTTCGCTAAGGCGCGAACCGGTTGGAATTTGAATAGGTAAATAAACCAAGACTTAATATTATGCGCTAACTAATGATAATAAATAAATAAAAAGAACACTTTTCGATTAGCAATTACTCAATGCCATTTATTTTGTGGCCTTCAGCAACAAGTATATTTAAAAATCAATCTAAATTCAAATACATTGTATATAAGTATATAATTGTAGAAAATATCAATTTACAATTGCACAAATCGGTGCTAAAAATAAATAAACGCACACAGACACAAACACACACATTTATAGAGTTAACAATTACAATTTCTTAGTGTTTTGGGAAGTTCAACTTTAAAATACATTCATACATTCTCTAGCAACATTATTATTATTGTGTCCAACAATTAACTTTATTTAAATTATTGCATATGCATAGGAAGACGCCGTCGGACGTGCACGGACAAGCACACGCACGTTGGGTTATGTTTGATTTGGTTAAACAAACAACAAAATGGACACACCAAATGGATCGCCCTGTGCCTTAACCCTAAGCATAATACTACAAGCACTGAACTAACCCACTAAAACCCAGGGGTCTACTCATCCCGATGCTGACGCTTGAAGCTCCACTCAACTACGACAAAGGCGATGGTGCCTATAGTTCCCGAGATGACCAGAATGGCCAGCTGATAGTAGAGTCCCAGGTAAGCAGAGTAGAAGAAACTGATGGCCGCTGCCACGGATTGCATGAACTTGAACAGAGCAAAAGCTCCCACAGCATTATTGACATATTCCCCGCCCAGCATGGAGTACACCTGGGTATTGATGCAGGCATCTCCCAGTCCAAGTAGGAAGGCACAGACCAAAGCCATGCTGGCACTGGGCGGATCCAGGTAGGATATATCGGTGGTATCTTTAAACGGCGCACTATTCGGTAGATTGAGATACGTCATGAAGAAGGCGGCCATGTGCATTACGTAGCCGGCAATAACAATGGGATCGCGACCAAAACGTGTTGTCTTCGAGGCCAAAATGCCAAAGAAGCCGCCGCCAAAGACTTCGCCGGCGCCAATGCAGATGCCTACGAGGCCAACGATCTGCTTGGGTGACTCCGATATGGAGGTGGTGAAGCCAATGGAGGAGCCAAAGACGCCGCTAAAGAAGGACAGCTCCAGACCTGCAATAGATAAAGGAATTAGTCTACAGTATACCCCATAAAGGTAACTCCTCTCACCTGTGTAGAAGAAGGCCAAGCTGAGCAGCAGCATATTCTTGGTGAGAAACAGTTTCCCAGCGGACTTAAAAGCATACACAGCCTGACCACAAGCCGTCTGCTTCCCCTCCAGCTCGTTGTCCTGCTCCGCATTGTTGACCATGAAGCGGAGTGCGAGCAGAAACACAATTCCCAGCACAGCAATGGCCGTCAACACACCAATCACCAGATCCCGTGTCTCCTTATCGATGTGCGTCTTGTCCTGGAACTGATAGTACACAAACAGATTCCCTATGAACATGCTGCACTGCAGCAGTGCCCAGAAGATGCCCGAATTCCGTGAGATGGTATCCGCTGTGCTGCAGCGCGCCAAGTACGTGCCCTGTCCCGTCCAGGTGAGCGCAGCTCCAACGCCAATTATTGCACTAGCCACATACAGCAGCCAGGTGGAAGGGAACAGAAAACTGATCATGAAGCCACTGCAATGGGGGAGGAACTGATTAGTTATGGAGAGGATTACCTTTAACTAAGTGGTACTCACACATAGGTGAGTGCTCCGATGACCATGGCCACGCGAGGACCTGTGACGGACATGAAGGACGGTGCCAGCCAGTTCGAGAGCGAGAAGAACAAGTAGATTATGGCCAGGCTGGTGTAGCCCTCGCCCTTGAAACTCAAGTCCTCCTGCGAAATGCTGTCCAAAATGGTTTTCTAAAAGAATTAGAATATAGGAATTAACAGGAGTCTGTTAGGTATGCCATGAAGTCTGTATCTCAGAGACTATAAGGACTAGAGACACACAATTTAGAATAAAAGTTGGGCAGTTCAGGTTTATTTTTGGGAATTGAGAAGAGTTATTTTCGAATCACTATAACTCGAAAACGACTAGAGTTATTAAGATCAGATTCACACATTATGTTTATAATAACATTATAACTATCCTCATCGAATTTTACTGCAACTACAACTGTAGTCAAATTTTCTGTCTAAAATTGATGATTTGTGTGATTGCGTACTAGAATGAGTACGGGGTGTTTTACAAACGTGTCTCTCTTTTGACTGTAGAATTTCTTGCTTGTTTAATAATATATTTTTATGAAAGATAAGCTGAAGTTTCAGTTATTTCAGTTCAATAAAAGCATTGAAAATTATGTCCATTACTTTGAAAATAATTTTTAATTTGTATGCAAAGATTTCAGTAACAAATCATTTCAGATTTCTTTCAGTTTCACTGCTTATTTAAACAGAAAATTTTATTTAAAACTTTTCCATTATTTTTTTATTTTATTTTATTTAATTAAATTTAAATACGACTCACATAAATTATGTACAGGGTCTTCTATGCTCAGCTTGCTCAACTTACTCCTTTATTAATAAACAATTTTTTGCCTAATAAACATATCAGTGCGAGTTTTGTGAACCAAATCCTTCCCAGCGGTCATTTAACTCCGCCTTAAAAAATCAACACTTGTTTTCATCATAACAAAAATTAACTAAAAAGTTGCTTAATTTGTTTATAAATGTGACGTGAATACAATAAAAATAAAATTAAATGTTTGTTATGCACGAAACGTGTTAACTTTTGTGTGTTTCAGGGTCAAATCGGGTTCGAAAACTTAATCGAATGCGCTTCCTATGCGGATATGACAAGTTTAGATCGAAATAACTGTAAAAATATATATGCTATATAGCTGAAATGATCGGTTATAGATCTGTCTAGCTAGTTTTGGCTAGTTTATGGCACAGTTTGGGCCAAGTTATTAAACGAGTTCAAGTGCAATGACAAGAAACTGCAGCAAATTCTTGAATGACTGAAATTTATGCAAAATTCGCGTGGAAAACTAGTTTTTCAAAGAAATATATATAAATATTTAGTGGCACAAAATTTTCCACGATTAACGCTAAAGTGATATCGTTATCTGGAATTTGACTGTGACATCAATTTGATTTTGTGTCGATTGAGAATGCAACTTGGAAATCCTTGAGCTCATTAAAGGCGAAAAGCGAGCAAATCACTTGTATTATCAGCTCTAATTGAAATAATAAGTTAGCAACGCACTTCAAGTGGCAACATGAACATCATGATCAGCTTCATCATAATCAGACTCTTCATTATCATCGTCATCATTGTCGTGCTGCCTCTTGAGATTTGCGTGGAGTGTGGAGAAGGTGCATCAAACTCATTGACAACAAGCGAGAAAGTGAAAGCAAAAGTGCGAATTTTTTGAGCAGTATAGAAGGCTGCAAGACGGGATAATACCCTGTAGTACTTCAGCCTCATAGAACTGTGCAATGAACAGTGAGTCAGTAAGAGATTGAGCATAAACATAGAGCTATTGCTTACAAAGTGTTATACCCTTTTACTATAATTACAGGGTATACCAAGCTTCATATACTAACTACGCATATTCATTACTAGTTTTAAATTAAGTTTAATTTCTGCTTAGCCTAGTTCCACTGTACAATGATCAAGCTAAACCAATATTAAATCAAAATTTTTACTGGTCCTACTCTCTAGATGAAGCTCATATGAGTGGCCATAAATTTTGTGGTTTTAATCAACAACTAAATAAATTCCTTAACACAATTCAGTCAATATGGGGGCAATAAACTGATAACGTAACTTTGCTCTTAATCAGTAACTTGGTTAATGAAAATGAAAAGCGCAATGGGAAATGGGAAAAGTAGCAGCGGCAACTGGGTCAATTGGAACACAAACAAAACATTTATTTCCTTTAGTTATAAAACACATAAAAAGATTAATTACCGACTGGCAGAAAAAGCGCCCAAAAACCCATTGACTTTTTCGCTGATTCGGGATTTATAATTTGTTTTGATTTTTTATAGTTACGCAAAATCAAAAGCAGTGAAACCAGTCTCAAAACGGCAAAGGGGGAAAAACGAGCAGAAACGAGTTTTAGTTTGACGGGGGGAAGTGGACTAGACGAGGATACAGAGGGGGCAGAGTAGTGGGCTCGTCTAAAGCACACCCACTTTTTGGTTAGGTAATGACGTCGTCGTCTAGCTGCACTCAGGCGACTGCAGCGAAGTAGCCGACGCCAGCAGCTACGCTAACGTCGCCAGCGCTTGCCAAATATATTTCTACATATGAATGCACACATGTACAGAAGTGTCTGTGTGTATGCGTGTGTCTGCTTCAAATGCATACATATGTTGGTCAGCTTGGCCTTGAATCCACACAAGTGTCTGCGTGTGCGTGTGCGTGTGTGTGTGTGCAGTGAACTTGCAGTTGTAATGACATTGAAACAGCTGACGTTGATGCGTTTTACACAAGCACACACACAAATTTACAGCCAATCTTTTGTCTTTTATTGCGCAATAAACACAAAAGTTTTGTAAACTGTCGTAAAATCGACAGTTGTACCGTTATTGTACTTACAGCCGCAGGATAACCGATAAAGATCAAGCATAGTGAACTAGTTATAACAGTAATGTTAACCGCATGCTGTTAACACAAGTTTACACTGTTCTGGGATGGCAGAACGATGAACTCGATTCTTATAAGACGACAACAAATCATAACATACTGTTAACATAAATTTACGCTGTTAGCTCTACAGCGACGCTTTGTTTACATTTAATTGTCTATTCTGGGATTGCAGCGCATTGAACCCAATTGATATACGACGACAACAAGTTAAATCTTTGAGCGCAACTACTGCACTTCCCGAGACTTTGATAGTGGGTAAACAAAGCCTCTAATTGGGTCAGTATTTGTAACAAGTGTGACGCTGTCTAACACTGGACATTGCTAACTGTTTCAACAGATTGCGCCACACTCCCAAGGCCTTTTGCTCCGAAATTGCGCTCTAATGGGCCAAAACAGTAATAAGCCGTAATACATATATATTTTGTCGAGCGATTGCGTTTTAAATTGTCTATATGCTCGGTAAGCGGCTTGAAAACACGCCCTGTTTGAAATTCCAAACATACTAACTGCTTTCAAACTAAGGCGTAATAAATTGTTAAACAAAGAAGAAATAGCAACAGCAGAAAATCAAAACATCTTCAGGCCAAATTGCAAAAAGTGATAGTGAAACGCGATATTATTAACAATTTTTAATTCGAACTGCAACAAAAAAAGATATATACAGTTGTGTTCAAAATAATAGCAGCGCATATAAGCTCGGATTTTAAGGTTGATAAATAATATTATAATGACAACTGATCAATAATTTTTGTTTTTATATAGTATTCATACTTAGTTTCAAACAACAGAAGCGTGTTTTTTCATCCAAAAACTTCTTTCATTTTTTAAGTTATTTAAAAAATGATAATAATAGCAAAATTGTCCTGTTCAAAATAATAGCAGCAAAAATCAAAAATCTTAAATATGCTTACAAATTTTGTTTATAACTTCATATACTGAATTTACTATGATACTTATGAACTAATATTCGGTTGTCAACCCCTTATTAGCGGGAACAGCTTCACATCTCCGCGGCATGGAGTCAATTAGGTCCTGGCAACGATTCAGAGGAATCTGAGCCCATTATCCTGAAAAGCTGGCCAAAGATGTGCTTTAGTCGACGGTTTCACCTTGTCCACACTTCGTTTGACGTCCCCCCATAAGTTTTCAATCGAGTTTAGAACTGGGGACTGAGCTGGTCCCGGCATTGTGTCGATCCTTACCGTTGAAAGCCACTGTTTAGCAAGTTTGCTGGTTTGCCAAAGATCATTTTCGTGTTGAATAGTCCGTTTTATTGGCGTTTCTCAAGAGGAATACGGTATCAGAACATTTTTTAGTATATCCATGTAAACATTTTGATCCATGATCCGAATTAAACGAATGAATAGGGCCTACATCGCTATGTAAAAGGCAGCCCCATATTAAGATTTTTAATCCACCATGTTTAACTGTCTTTAGCGTGTGGTTAGTCTGATATTCAGTGTTTGACAGACGTCGGACATATTGTCTGGATCCAGTTCCACCAAATAACACAACTTTAGTCCAGTCAGTCCAGAGAATGGTGCGGCACTTTGTTAAGGGCCATTTCAGGTGCACTTCAGCGAACTGCATTCGAGTTTATATGTGTTTAGAAGTTAGAAGAGGCACTTTTCTTGGACTTCTGGCATTGAGTTTGTGCTCCAGAAGTCTTCGCCGAATATTTATACTACTCACTGACAAGATTTGGTTTACTTTTATTGATTAAGCGAACAAGAATGGATTATCCTTGCTGAAGCGCACAATGCGTCGGTTATTAATTTCAGTGCTAGTTCTTTTCCTGCCGCGGGTTTCGCATTTGTGGCGATAGTTAATAGCATAAGAGACCATTTTAGAAGAACATCCAAGTAATTTTCCGATTTCCCTGTATGTTTCCCTTGTTTTCTAAGGATTAATATCGAATAGCGCTATTCCTTTGAGCAAGGACTGCTTTTACCCACTATAGTGCAATTTTTTTTCTTTTTTTTTATGTATTCCCATGTAAAGAATAGTTAACTCATCAATTCAACTTACTTTCAACAAATTAACAACTTTTACTTGAATATTTTTAATATTGAAATGAAGCGCTGCTATTATTTTGAACAACAAAATTTCTGTATCCTTACACAAAATTATGAACAAAACGGAAAAGGAAAGCAATTCCAACGGGATTTTTACGTTTTCCTTTTCCTTACCCTATATTCTAACAAAAATTTGCACAAGGGTTTGATCTTTAAGAATAAACATGATAAAAACTTAGTCATATTTGTCAGCGAAAAGAGCGCTGCTATTATTTTGAACACAGCTGTATGTATCTTATAACGTTTTCTTTTGGTATTTATTTATGGTTTGAAGACAACTGTGAAAATATTTGGAAGGGTTCATTGAACCTTAATGTGGATGTATAGAATTCAGGTCTGACTGAAATTAATCGGTATTGAAAACAATTACTTTCAGAAAAGAGCGAAATGCTTATGCATTCATAATACAGACACAAAAACCTGAAACTCTCGCAATACGAAAGCTGAAAAAACCCGTTAAAATAATATACCGTTAAAGTGCATGGAAGTGGGAATACCCTTTCTTGTAGGTCGACACGAAATCTTAAGTGTTATTAAGAACACTAATCGTTTAAATCTATAACTAAATGTATTTGCTTCAAATGATTATATTGTCGCTAAAGAATGAAAAATAATTTTATATTTTATTTTTAAGCTCAACTCTTATTTTCTGCTACTAAACTTTGTTTTTAATCAAATGCCACAAACATGCTGACTAAATTTAAACACGCTTAGCAGGCAGAGATCAATCCAGTTCTATATGTGTAGTATATACAAATCTATATAAACATGTGTTGGTGACCTTCAATTCGATACTGATAAAAAGCAGAAACCCGGACAAAAGTTAAATAGCAACAAAGCGAGCTCTGAATGATTGCAAAAATAAAATGTTATTTTTATGTATTGGAAGTTATTTTAAATAAGCAACTTAATCATAATGACTAAAGTTGTAGAAATTGTGTGGGCGTTGTCTGCATAGAAAACACAACGAACAAACAACAAGTTTCTTTTAATCAACGTTTGAACTTTGACAAATTGAAGTTAACTTTTGAGGTCAACAATTGTGTGTAATGGAGACTTCAATTGCGTTAATCAAAGGGTTTTATAATTATGTTCAAACAGAAAATGATAAGTATACGGACCCTGAAGTGATATATTGTTGTTATCATAAACAATTAAGTGTCGCCTAGAATAGCTAATAAATAAAGACACACGCACATACACAAGCAGTGAAGTGAAAGTAAAGTAACTGTAGTTTAATACACTTACAAATCATTGTAATTTACTCAATTGGTAATTCAATGTGTCTGTTTCTTTGTTCGAAAGCAGAACAAACACAAAAATACACAGACACACGCACATGCAAGCAGTGTAATGTGTAAGCTTGTGTGGGTGTGTCTGTGTGTGGACAAAGCTACGACGTTTGCCAAGGCTACTACGACGTCTATTGGCAAGGACAAGGACAAAAATAGCCAGCCCTACGTAAAAGGGATGTCAACAACGCCCACGCATACATACACGTACACAGCAAACAAAACTTGCACATACACATACACCCACACACATAAAAACAAGTAAGATAAGTACGGTCGAGCACGCCCTACCGTATAATACTCTCTGTATTTTCCACCGATTATATTATTAAAATCGGTATCGAGTTATTACAATGTGTAGTACTTGCATTAAAACATGTTAAAACAAAAACAACGTAAGCATAATCACACATACATCTGTTTGTCTGTATGGGAATACACATACGAAAGCCAATATATGATGCATATACACGTATGTATGTATGTGTGTATTCAGCGCGGCCAGCGACTGCGGGCAGCGCTGCCGCCACGCAGGCAGCGAAAACATTCGAACATGTGCTTGTATGTTTCTGTCTCGCTTGCACTCATACACGATATTGCATTCAGTTATCAATATTGTAACGCTTCTAGTTTTCTTGTTTATGGTCCGATTTTAATGCACCTTTCAGGATAGTTTGATATAGTTAGTCTCCACACGAATTATAAATTAGAATACTCTACGATAAGAAGAAATGTCTTAAAAACGTATTAAAGTTTTTTAGTTCCTACCGGAAAAGGGGGCGTGGCAGCCCAAAATTTTTGATGGCATGACATTTACTCAGTCTCTAGGAACCTCCATACCAAAATTTGTGATCCTAGGTGCCATAGTTACTGAGATATTTGCCGAAAACACCGATTTTTTCCGAGGTGTGCCTGGTTTTTTGCTGATGGTGGGCGAATGGGGCGTGGCATCAAAAAAAAAAAAGATTCTTGTATTGACTGACTAAATATGTGATCGATTGAGACCAAGCTCGACCTTGTAGCTCTTACCATCTCTGAAATCTGTTTGTTCATACGGACAGACAGACGGACAGACGGACAGACGGACAGACGGACAGACGGACAGACAGACGGACAGACGGACAGACGGACATGGCTATATCGACTCGGCTTGTGATGCTGATCAAGAATATATATACTTTATGGGGTCTGCCACGCCTCCTTCTGCCTGTTACATACATTTTCACAAACCCAATATACTCTTGCAGAGAGTATAAAAACCCGGACGCGCTATTAGAACACGCGCGTACTTACCTCTATATTACACATTGTTTGAAATGCAGTGAAGACAAACATGAAGCCAAATCCCAGTATTAATATCATTACGAATTGCCTTTCCATTTTGGCAATGTTGTGTTTGTTGTAGTATTTGCTGCCCGCGAATTCGATGTAAACTGATATTTATTTGTTTGCTTAATTAGCTATCTGTGCATATTAGAGATGCGATGCATTTGACGTCACAAACTGACAACAGCGAGATTCTGGTGCCAAAAGCGCGGTTATAAATCACAGCAACCAGTTTGCTATTTATTCATGCATATACATTATTTTTTGAAACACTTGAAGAAACAATTAAAGTTAATTTGAGGGCAACTTTTACGCAAAAATTATAAACGAAACACAGTTAAATGCTGGGCGACAGGTTCCGTGCGAATACAATGAGGTTTGAGAATGGATTGAGCAGAGAAATACTCTTGAGTGGGGAAGCTAGTTCACCTCTTCAGCAAGCAGTGTTGCCAGACTGGCAAAAATCGGCAATACACAGCTATCGTTGGTCTTCATCAGATGTTTTGCACAGCCACCTGTGGCGGCAATTAAATTTTAATTCCACTTACTAACTAATTGTTGCTAGAGATTTATCAACATTATTATCTCATCATTTCCCTTATATTCCCCAAAATATTTCAAACTATCAGCTGGCGACTGGGCATGTCATTTTATTCGTAGCAGTGCTTGGTCACACTACACAATAAATTCAAAAACGGTTAACAAAATAAATAATGGCTTTGATGAACCTAATTAGTGTCGTCGGTCATGTTTACATCAGAATTAACTTCGTTTAATGCTCCATCAGCTATGCCACCATCGATAGGGGCGGCGCCCTGAATGGATTCACCGTTATCCTCAATAGAAGATCCCATGTTAATGGAACTGGAACGTATCTGGCCATATGCATCTCGGAAGCGGTGAATATCAGAAACGCATTCATTGCAAACTAAAATCGATTCAGCGTTTGAGCAACGACCAGGTGAAGCTCTGCCTGGCTTTGTAACGCGTCCTCTTATGACGCCGCGCGTATTACAGCGTCCCTAATAAAATTGTAGTTTATGTCTAGAAAATACAAGATCTCCAACGTGACTTACCCTTGATGTACTGGCTCTGGTTCTATTCTGGATCGGATATTTACCCAGCGCACGGTGTCTTAAAATTGGGTCTATTAACGTATATTGCAAGTCTCCGGCCGAGACGATGACGCCTAGATCAATCATATTCAACAGTGACTTATGTATAACATTGTCTATATCTGGTGTCGGCTTGTTGCGACGCGTAGTTTTCTTCACCTCCACGGCGATCTCCTGTTCAGTCAAAACTGGCGAAATTGGAGTCTGCAAATTAATCACGGCCTTGTAGACATGGCGGTTTACAGCTTTGGGCACATTAAATGGATCCATCTTGTATTTAAAATCAATGTTAAATTTTGTTTGTAGAAAATATAATAATTATTTGAAAATATATTGGCTAAAAGTTCCTTAGTTCTATCAATGCTCTCAGTTCAAGCAATGGAAATGTTTTGAATATTAACGTCTTTGTTCCAATACTATATAGAATGGATGGAGAATTAAAAAATCAGAGTCTACTGGGATTACAAGCTAAAACGAAGAGTTTTTCGATTTTATTTGTAACAATTTCTTTTGCAAACATTTTAGTTAGGTGTTTTTTAAAGTTCGCTTACAGGATTTCATTTCTGATTGTGTTCTAACATCGTTTTTTTTATTATATAGTAAAACATATAATATATATATTTCATGATTCATCATGTACTTATACCTTTTTTTTAATTATTATTTTGGCTTATAAATAGTACTAAAATCTTTCGTAAAAGTGTTTTTTGCAGGTATTGTTTGTTGTTTTTGTAAATTGAAGTATTTTGAGTTAATCATATTTTGTGGTTAATTGAACTAAATTTCGTGTTTATTTCTGATTGTGCTGAGCTTAATGAAAGCTACGGACTGAACTATTAATCCATGGGTGTACAACTTATCAAAATGTGACTTTTGTGTGTGTGTGTAAGTGTGTGGATAAATATATGTAAGGATAAATGTTTAGTCGCCGTCTGACATGATTTGGTTATACCTAAATGAAGGTACTCGGTACCTCTGGCAACCAAAGTGTCCAGAATATAAAACAAAACACCGGCGTTAGTTGCAGAAAAGCACAAATATGGAGTGATAAAACATTCCAGAGCTGGTTTAACACAGACGGTAAACAGTTTTTGATAAACAACAGATTATTTATCATTAACATCTCATTACTTAAAATTATTTAAAGGGATTTCTTTAGCTTTTCCTCTTCCTTTTCCTCTTTTTGTTATGTTTTTTACTTTCCAGCTGCTTAAAACACGCCGTAAAATGGAAATTTACTTTTTTTCTCTCTCTCCTTCCTGATTTTGATTCAATTTCAGTGAATATGGGACGACATTCATTAATTTATTCGCTCTTCTTGTGTGTAATCAATGCATCATCGATCTCCTCCTTTGGCTGATCCTTATCGCCCCAGCCCCAGGTAGCATGGGTGCCATCTCCGGTACGCTTCACACGCTTCTTGATGATATCGGGCGACACGGTCTTCAAGTCGTAGGCCAAGCCAATTTTGGCAAAGAAATCAATGAAAGCGGTGGTGAAGTTTAGAGAGTATTTGCCAAACTCAGCGGTCTTGTAATCCCAGGGGAACACATGATGATAGTTATGCCATCCCTCACCGAAGGCCAACACAGCAACCGATACGCATTGAGAAGGACTGATGTCTCTGTAATAAGCACAATGAAAAGTATTCAATTAAAGACTTGTTCCTTTAGTTCATTCTTATGATTATTCACTTACTTGTCATAGGGACGACCACCGAATTTGTGGGCAGCGCTGTTCACCAACCAGGTGACGTTCAGGATGAAGCACCAACGGAACATGGTGGCCACAAACCAGGCATTCATCAGGGTCTCGTTCCAGAAGTACATTGGAGCCAGAGTGGGCAGAATGAAGCAAGCCAGAGGCATCAGAATCATGTAGTGTCTGCAAAGGTCAAGCGAAGTCTTAGTGAAATCTTAAATGGAAAACATTTTGTGCACAACTTACTTCTTCTGGAACATTAGAATGGGATCAGCACGCAGATCAGAGACATCAACACCCTTGCCCTTGGCCTTAACCTCGGGATGCTTCTTGCACAGCAGCCAGCCGATGTGAGAGAAGAAGAAACCGCGAGTGGCATTATGAGGATCAGCATCGGTTTCTGAGTACTTGTGATGCACACGATGATCGCGGGCCCAATGGAAGGCCGCATCCTGGAAGGCTACTGTATTGAAGATGACCAACAGCACACGCAGTGGCCACTTAGCCTTGTAGGAGCGATGTGCCCACAGACGATGGGCGCCAGCGGTAATACCCAGTCCAGAAACAACATACAAAGCGAAAGCTAATAAAATAAAAACAAACCAAAAGTTAGCTCAATAATAATTTTTAGTCTTAAGCTTAAGTTAAATATTTATTGTTTATCATTTTTTCCTTGAATTTGACGTCTTTACGACTGGTCCCTGCATTTTGGCAAGTATTTTTTCTGTATCCTCCAGAGCATAGGAATCATTTAAGTCATGTACGGATAGAATTCCCAGGAAAGTCATGGTTATAAGGGATTGCTTGATGCGTTCCTCCAAAGAAGGTGTTGGATTCAAATTGCGCATGGAATACTTTACTCTTTCCACAATGTTCGAGTACTCAGCATATTTGGTATTCTCAGTTAATGTGATATACGCGATTGCCCTCAACACATGACGATTAACCTTGCGGGGTACTCCAAAACCGTCCATTTTTTATATAAGTTCAAATGGTATAGTAATAATAGTGAAAAATATATTTATATATGTGCACTTGATGTTTTCATGAGATTTTTATAATATTAATAATTTAGATATTTTAGATGAAATCGAAGTGATTGCTATGATGAGGAGTGAACTAGACCCTTGGACAAGTGTTGACCTCAGTGTCAATTGTCAGTCTGTCATTGTACAAAGTTATCAGTGCCAAAATTGGAAAAAATGAATATAAACGCTGATAACCTCGCAAATTGAAATGCAAAGCACACGCCACAAAATGATGTTGACAACACTAAGTGCTAAATAGGGTTGCCAACATTTAGGGACATAGAAGAAGCGTCTTGATTTATAGATAACTAAACAGAACTTACCCAGCACAATGGTCTGCCATTTGGCGGAGGTGAGGATCAACCAGGCTCCATAGAGAGCGGCCAAATGTAGATATCCAAAGAGTATAATATTACGCCAGACTAATTTTAATTTGCGTCTATCCGCCTTTTTCATTGACGTTATGTCCTTGACCAGTCCACCATCGATGGTCTCCGCATCCTGTTCAAAGAGCACACCAGTTGAATCGGCCTGCAATTTGGTTGGATTCTGCTCGGATTCAGCGGCAGCTGTAGCAGCGGCTGAGATCAACGAATCCGTGATCGACTGTGCGCCGGCGGTTGCGTTGGGTGGCATTTTCTAGCAGTTGCTGAATTTCAAGCAAGATAAGAAGAAGAAAAAACGAATAAATAAAAATAGAAGAGACACATTAACATATTGAATTAAATTGCCAGTGCAATTAGCGACGAACTTGACACGCTTTGATGTGAACCGAAACCGTAGACGACAACCAAACGAGCAATTTTTTTATAGTCTCTGTGGTCACACTTACTAAGCTCTATGGTAATAAATATAACTAAGTGCTAAAGTGTTGCTATTTAGTTAGTCGGTGAGTTAATTACTCAGTTTACACTTTAATTTGAACAAAGGGCTGGCGCAAGTCAACACCCGGTGAAAGGCAGGTCGAAAAAATCAATAAATTCGTGCATGTCCTTGTCGAAGGATATCTGCACACACACACACAAACGCACCAGCACCTTGAAAGTGCCGGCAAGAGAGCAACAACACCAACTTAACTAGCCCGAGCGCGTTAAAAGAGAGTAGGTTCAAGCTCAGTCAAATTTCGCACTCTTGACACACACACACACATACAGTCACGAAGACGTGTATTTGTACAAGTGTGTACACACTTGCACATTGTGGGTCACTGGGCGCCCGATGTGAAGGCCAAGTCATGTGTCAGTTTGTGTGAGCGCTTGGCAATGGAAAATTCCCCGTATAAAAACACACACGCTCGCCAAAAAAAATAAACAATTAGGAATTTTAGCCTCTGACAGACGGTCTTTAAATTTTAACTTTTTTTGCACTTCAACACAAAAGCAATTAACAGCTTACTGCAACACTGTCACAATTTATTTATGCCCACATATAGTACAGCGACAACCACTATGTATAATTTACCTTTTTTGTGTCTAACAAATTCTTAAACTTTTGCACTACCGAGCGAACAACCGGCCAATTGGACGACGAGTTTAAAACTGTTGAGTAGCGAAAAAAAAATAAAGAAATAACTGTTGCCAGCAACACAGAAAAAAGCTTTTGCTCTTTCGCAAGCTTTTGGCAAACAACAAGAACAACAACGAGTTTTGTGCCAGAGGAGAGCTTTTGAGGTGTGCAGCAGTGCTTAAATAATATTTTTCCTATATGTACATGAATACATATTAATCCTAAATATGAATACCTATTCAGGGTCAGGGTTAACAGCCGTCGTTAATTTGCTAAAATAAAAATCTTAATCAGTAATCATGCTGTTGTTTGATGCCAATTTTGATAAGTTAATCATCTTTGGCGTGGACTACGTGAGTTAAACTCGCCAGTTCTTGGCGACTTCTAAAAAAAAAGCTGACGAAATTGAATCCACCAATTTAGTAGACAAATAAAGAAATATTGAATTACACGTCAGCTTAAATTGACTATGTTTAAGTAAAAGTAATAATTATGAGTAAGCAAACTAGTACAACGTCTACATTTGTTTGCACTTGCAACAGAAGATTGAAACGTGAACCACGTGAATACGTGTACAAAAAGTCATACGATTCCCATAACAGAACCCAAACAAAAGTGACGCCACTAGAAAGCACAGGCGAAATCTGACAAGAACAAGCAATCTGGTTAGATTTTTGCACACATACACACACACATCTATGAGTCTGTGTGTACGTTTGTTTGCAGTTCACAAGAAAATCATGCAAACGCTGAGCAACCTAAAGCAAAGCTTTCAAAATATGGTGGCGCACAAATGTGACAGCAAGAAAGGCAGAGAGAGAACAGCTGTTTATTCGATCGGCGAGAGACGATTCAAAATGTGACCAAAAAACCGGCATTGTTTGAGTTTGTCTTTACCGGCGAAATAAACTTTTGCCGAGCATTCACGAAATTGACCGGACTACGCATCTGATAAAAGCCATGCGAATTGATATTGAACTTGAAAAAAAAAATTTTGTTGTAGCCCAGTTGGCGACAAAACTGCGTACTGCGTGGGTGACAGCAAAGCATGAGAGAATAAAAATGAGAGCGTAGACTGAGAGTGTTGTTGTTGGTTTTCGTACCCACCCGGCGTATCACACTGCAACAGCGTGATACATATTGCTCTCTATGTACAATCGCAAATATGAAGTCAACTCGGTCAATTTCTATTGATGCGCCTTCTAATCAGACAATTGTGTTTTTTGCGCATAAACTTGCAAAAGATCTAATTTAATTTGATATGTTCAATTAGGCATGCAAATGTGTGTGAGAATATTTATATATCTACAAGCTTAATGCATATGTATGTATGACTATGCCAAGAACTTTAACGAACTCTTGTTGTTGTCACATTAGTCCAAAAGTTTATTAGCACGCATAGCAATTACAATTACAAATTGTACATATTCATTAATTTGAGCATTAGCTCTACTTGAGAATCGACTGAATACATCTGAATGCATTTAACCTTCGTCCGTCACCATGACCGTTAAAGTACAGCCTTCATCAAAAGGTAGTCAGACAGAGTCTAGCTTGAAACAAGCCAAAGTTATTTATAAGCTTCAATGATTTTGGTGTTTAGTAGAAAAGGTGATTTTTATTTTGTTGGTTTTTGGGTTGCGAGAGCAACGTACCAAAGCGGAAACAGAAGAACTCAATAAAAGGAGAAAAAGCGCAAATACACAACACAAGCACACTAAAATATGTAGTTGTGTGTGTGTATGCTAAAACAATTTTAGAGATGCTTTTTTTCTCGCTATACACTCTACTGTATTTGGTCTCTTAGCTATAGACAGCAAGCAGTTGGCATTAGCTTGTTGCTGCTGCTGCTTTTACGTAAACCACTGGCAAATCCTGTCGTATTTCGTATGTTACTGACGATGGCAACATATCCACTAACCTGTTTTTTCTTCCAACGATGCTAATAAACTTTGTTTTTCGCGGTTTTTCCTTGCGAAATATTAATGAAACTTTATTTGCTGTTTACACTGTATGTGTGTGTGTGTGAGTGTGTCTCTCTTTGACTAAACGATAGACCCGAAAGTCAACACGTCCGCACGCTTAACGTGTTCAACTGAAACTGAGAGCAACTATGGAACTGCTGTGAAAATTTAAACTTTTTTCACAGTCGCGCACTTGTGTGTTGATAGAGAGCCGAGTAAACATTACGCGTCCCCTTTCCGGCCGCTCTCGTTCTCCCTCTCACTACGCTTTCGCCTACTTCATACATATTTCTTGATATCGCTCGAAGCTTGCACAAATACGTATGTATATGTATATATGCGCATACATTGTTTAGATGATTAAATGTAGTTAAAATGCGCTTATTATTAGCGTGTACTTAGATAACGAGCAAATCAGAATTTGCACGGCATTGCAAGTTGAATTCTTCGAGGATTTACAAAATTTCGTTGGGTCAATTTGGGTATCAAACCCAAAATAATCAATTTAAATTATTTAAGTAGTGCCCTTAATGAGCTATTTCGGCAAAATTTAGACTTTTAAATTCAATTGCTTTGTAATAGTTGTCACTTAGTAGTGCTTAAAATTGTAAGTACGTCATACATTTATTATACCAACATGCTCATATCATAAATACAATTATACTAACATTTGTTAATCAGATCTGTGATATGGGCTCGAAGTACAATTTCTATTCTTAATCTGTTTTTGTGTTTAACCAATTGATCAACCTATTCGATTTTGAACTTTGGTATTGAAACAAGTTACTCATAAAAGTCTAAAGTGGCTTAAACGACACGCAGCTGCGCTCTGTTCGAAGGCCCAGTCTTGATCTGCATATATCATAAAGTATAGTGAATGAAGTGAGCCGAAATAGAGTCAATTTCTTTGGACAACTTTTGATCACGAACTAATTTTGATGGTCAAATCGCTTCCGCTTACAATATTTTGCTACTTATCAAATGCAACACATTTAAGTCTAGTAGATTTGTCAGTTAAGGAGTATCAAAGTTCAGATACCATCTTACGAGTTGTTATTTTTATGCAAATAGCCGAAACTGGCTGATAAATTAAACAAAAGAATTGGATTTGCATTTTTTATAAAACATCGATGAAATAACCACGGAAACGTGTTCTTGGCCAAATCAAAAAAACTACATACTATATAGTCATGTGAAATAACATTTGGCTGGACATGTGTGGAGATAAAAATAAACAGGGTTTTAATGTAGTTTGTAAACGATATAGGAAAACTATTGTTGTTTTTCTTATTGGTTCAAGTAAAATGTAAGCGATATTAGAACATCGTCATTCGTCGCATCAACTGTTGCTGTAGCAGCACTCGGAAAATATAGTATAAATGTGTGTTCGCTCAAATAGAATTCTAGCAAATGAAAACAGCTTTAATGTGCAAAAAATTGCGCGTTAATCAGCGAGGAAAAGTTTTAGGGCAGTTGAACTGAACTCGGGTAAATTAGAGGTGCTTCGATTCGTTGCAGGGCTGGGTTAATTATTATATACTACATACCTTTCACTTAGTTATATAAATAAGCTATAAAATTAAGGTAAATATTAAAAAGTGAACCCTTCAATTTTAAAGTCAGTTTTATATTATAAAATGCAAAAATTAGTTTTAAATTCGACTTTTTGCAATACAAACCGTTTCCTATAAACAAATAGAGACACGGACAATGCCGGCTCACACTACCAAAGCTAGTGTTACATTTTAAAGGGCACGCGTCACAAATAGGAGAATTTCATGGATGCTTTGCGTCATTGCATTTAAATGATGTCACTAAAGGAGTGCGCTGCGCATGAGAAATACAGCTATACAGTGGCAAAAGCACTTTAATCTATTTCATATATAAGTTTTAGTGCATGTTTTTGTTCAAATAAAATAATAGAGAAGTTGATTTGATTTGCGAATATTGATGGCATGTTCTTTTAATCAGAGTACGACGAGCTACTGGGCGCGTGCTTCTCTCGTGCAACGATTCAAATGTTGCATGTTTTATTTACTATACTAAACAACACTTGTCAGCATTGCACAATGTTAGTACAGGAAATTTAATTAATTAATATGTTTGTTTGAAAACTTACTTGTTTCACCACGAGAATTTTTTTTGCAAACTTACAGCAATTGATATTAGGTGTAGTTGTTGTTGTTAGAGTTGTATTTAGTTTTGACAGCGCATATCGAATAGTTTGCAACTCGGCATGTCAAGTTATCGTTTCGAATTTATCGATAAATTGGATAAACGAGCATATCGAATTGCACTTTTGTTGTTTGTTTTGACATTTAAATTTTTTTATTTAAAAGAATTCTATGTCAATGCTTTCAAAGCAATTATTTCATACAAACAGCCCACAACGCTCAGCGCCAGCAATAAATCGATAACCAGTTTGGGAATTATCGTTACGCACACTGTCACAAACAAAATAAATTGCAGCCATCTGCAGGAAACTGAAAGTTGTAAAAATGTCAGAGCAAAAGGAAGAAGACAAAAAAAATGATGAGCAGGAGCAAGAGCCAACTGAAAAGGAAATGAGTTTTGTGCACAAATCGCCAATAATGCGCATTGCGCTCTTTGGCATGTCGAAGCTAATTAACACCCGTCTCTCAGATGAGGCACTGGAGGTTTGCCTGGAAATGCTGGAGTTGGGTGTCCATCCCAAAGCATTGGCTGATGTCGTCCTTCATTTGATGGAAGTAAAAGAGAGATATGAGAATAAGCCACTCCAGTAGCTAATGTTCTTTCGTCTTTGTCTCTAAACCGAAGACTGTTGATAAGGCCAATCAATTGTTGGACGTCTAGACAGCCGTCATAAAGCATATAACAACAAAAACCACCAACACCTGATAGCACAAACACTGTTAACTCAATACAAGTATTACATTTTATTTATTAAATATTTAGTATCTATGCAATAACAAATCACTTCGTCTTTTCGTCGATTAGCACATTTTGGGCATGCTCCTCTGTCAGATCCTTATCGCCCCATCCCCACAGCTCGTGGGAGCCGTCTCCGGTGCGACGCACACGACGTTCAATTGCCTCAGGAGCCACCGACTTTAGCTCATAGGCCCAACCAATTTTGGCAAATAGGTCAATAAAAGCTGTCGTCAAGTTGGTCGCAGATGTGCCCCACTCGGATGCCTTGTAGTCCCAGGGGAACACGTGGTGATAGTTATGCCAACCCTCGCCCAATGTGAACGTCGAGACATACATAGTCTGAGTCGGATTAATGTGCCTGAGACACACATATTGGTTATTTAAGTATTGCCAGAGTTTTATGGGCATACTCACTTGTCATAGGGATGGCTACCGAATTTGTGAGCATAGCTGTTAACCAGCCACGTCATGTTTAGCTGAAAGCACCAGCGGAATAAGGTGGACACAAACAATGAGTTCATAAACGACTCGTTCCAGCAGTACATGGGCACCACAGTGGGCAGAATGAAGCAGGCCAGAGGCATCAGGATGAAGTAGTGCCTACAAAGAGTTTAAAGATAAATTCAGGAGCACCAAGGACCTGTTATTTATAGCTCACTTTAGCTGGAACATAAGTATAGGATCGGCTCGTAGATCGGACAAATCCAGTCCCTTGCCCTTGGCCACTACATCGGGGTGCTTCTTACACAGCAGCCAGCCAACGTGGGAAAAAAAGAAACCACGTGTGGCATTATGGGGGTCTGCATCGGTTTCCGAGTACTTGTGATGCACACGATGATCGCGGGCCCAATGGAAGGCCGCATCCTGGAAAGCTATCGTATTAAAGACGATCAGTATCAAGCGCAGTGGCCACTTGGCCTTGAAGGAGCGATGTGCCCACAGGCGATGAGCTCCTCCAGTTATGCCAATCATACCCATTGTGTAGAGCATAATTGCTAGAAATTTAATAAAAATTCATTAAATGCTGTACCGAGATATTGAAAATACTTGTGACGTACAGAAGGCAACTGTTGCCCACTTGGCCTGGAACAGGAAGAGGTAACTGCCATATAGAGCAGAGAGATGTACAAATGCGAATAGAATAATATTACGCCAGACCCATTTCAGTTTACGTTTCTCAGCCTTTTTCAGCTGTATTAAATCATTTGGTTCCGTATCGCCTTCAAAGAGCACTCCGGTCTGTTTAGATGCATTAGGCGCATTCCCCGTTTGTGGCAACTGCTCCGTTGTAGAATCAGTGCAGCTCAAATCGGACGGCTTAGAGACAGCGTTGGGCGGCATCGTAGCTGTAAATGAAGAAGGTAGCTAAAAGTTAGCAAGGAATACTTTTAAGATCACACTGAGTTACTTATAGTTTCTCCAAGATGTATATTAACCCACAGATCTTTTAGTTAGTGCAAAACTTTACTTTCTACATGTCTTATTTATATGATGCGATCAAAGTAAATTGTTGATGTAAATGTTAATTCAACTTCTACGGACTTGACATAATGTATCATATTGCGCTGGACACTTCATTAACTCAATGGCACTCGAAGGTCTTTTAAAGAGGTGCGAAGGGTATCTCGTAGTCGATTTGTTTATTGCATTGCATTTGTATAATTGCATTTCTAATTAAGCGAATACAGTGTATATTTTCTTGTATTTTTATAAAAGTCTTGTGCATTTAAATTAAAATTTATTTTACATATTATTATAAGAGATTTAATTTATATCTATTTGTACAGAGCTTTATCTCTTTCTTTTCATTTAAAAAATTTATGTATATTTATTTCAATTTTAAGGATTAAACAAATCGACTTATTTTATTAGGTAGTTAAACCAAGACTCCTTGTCCAAAATATTATTTACCCAGAAGAACTCGCCAAATCGTATTCACTTATTTAAATATATATCACCAAGACGACCAAGGCGATCCGTAAACCTTAAAGGCAAATTTCCAACTGAAGAGCTTATAAGAATCGAACTTTTAATTCGCCCTTGCATTTCGAAATACATTGTTCGCTTTTACTATAAAAATATTTAGTTCGATTTCGTTTGTCTAAAAAAAAAGAATTCTGAACTTTGAGAGCCCAACACATGTTCCAGAGGAAGTGTATTTAACGGAATCTCGTCTGTGGCTGATCAAGATCTTTTCTATAATCTATAATGAGATGTGAGTCATAATACCACTCACAATCGACTGCTCAGACTAATGCGAATAGTCTGGCACTTATCAATTCTGGTAATCACGACATCCTCTAGTGTGATTTGGCATGAATTAAAGCTCCCCCTAGCGTTCAGTGCTGTTTGATGCGCCATCTAGTGTTCGATAATGATTAGTATGTATTTAAATAATTTAACAAATTCAAATTAGTCAGTTTTGAACTGCTTGTGAGGATGTTCTTATACATTATATACACAGCTTTTCCATTTTTGTTCCTTTATCCTTAACGGAGACACGTTTATTTTTTCTTTGGCTCGTCTTTTGTCTCCGGGTTTTCAGTGTTTTTCTCGTCTACTTTGGGTACGGGCTTTTCCTCAGCCTTGGGTTCAGTTTTATCGCTCTTTTTGGCTTTCTGATTTGCCTTCTCTTCTTGCTTTTTCTTCTCCGCCTCGAGTGCAGCTGCTTCCTCCTCTTTTTTCTTTGCTTCCTGTTGAGCGGCTGCTTCTGCAACATCCTCATCATCCCAGTCGGCCATGGACCGATCGCGTTTTAGCCATGAGTGTGTCGTATCGGCCTTAAAGGCTGTCGAGGTAGAAACAGTATAAATATTTTGACTTAAAGCTCGAATAGATTGACTTACTCTGGTTGAACCACTTAATGCCGTTCTGCATGTCCTCGATTATTTCGCGGGACGTGTACATCACCTCATTCTGGACGGCCTGATGGAACGTAGTCGTCTCAAAGGCGGCAGAGTATACGGAATTGCGATCGTGATTCAATGCACGCTGTGGAAACTTTGCCAAGCAGGTAGCCAGTTCCAAGGCATTGCCTAACGATGTGCCTGTGGGCACAATACGATTGACTAGACCAATATCGTGTGCTTCCTGTGAGCCTACCGGGCGTCCGGTTAAAATCAAGTCTAGGGCACGTGACAGACCAATCATGGCAGGCAAGCGAACAGTGCCACCGTCGAGCATAGGCACACCAAAGCGACGATTGAAGAATCCAAGCACAGCTGATTCTTCCATGACGCGTAGATCACACATAAGGGCGAGTTCCAGTCCGTTTGCTATACAGTAACCATTTATGCCACAAACTACGGGCTTTTTGATCTGCCGACGTGTGGGACCAACAGATCCTTCAGGCCGCATAAGAATATCTACGCTTATTTCCTCCTTCTCGTCGGTGCTCATCTCTAGAATGTCAAAGCCGGAACAAAAGGATCCACCCACACCATACAGCACCGCCACCGGCGAGGTCTCATCAGCCTCAAAGGCGGCGAAGGCATCGCACAGTTGTGACGCGGTAATCGAATCGATGGCGTTGCGCTGCTGTGGACGATTGATTCCGATTATGGTTATATTTTTGTCCTTTTCGATAAGAATATTCTTTGGAGGAGTTGGGTCCACTTTTGCATCGGCCGCAGCATCTGTAACAACATATATTTACTTCGTAATTTCTTTTGTAAACATTATGTCACGTTATGGCCACTTACCTTTGTAGAGTCTATTGGTGGTGGCCAGCATGCGGCTTACCGAATAATTAACCTGCTTGGCAACTTGCAGACCCAGCTGCCGTCCAACTTTTCGCAACATGTTTAATAAAAGTTGTTTTTTGTCTATACCTTTAATTTGGGATATTAAAAAGATTAAAAATGTGCAATTTGTCCTGATTTGCAAACAAATGTTGTAAATGTCGAACGAGCCGGCGTTGCCACCTAGATTACCGCTACCAGGGCTGCCAATAATGGCCACATTTGATTATTCAATTTAGATTATTAATCGATTGTCATTATGCGATATATTTTGCAAGCGCTGCCTTTTCGCGGCTTACAAATATTTTAATGGCAAATTTGTAATTTTAAGGCAAACATGTTAAATAAATACAATTTGCTTTCTGCGTTCATAATTTGATTTCTTTAAAACAAATGCGTGAGTGCATATCGATTAGCGTAGTCGGCGCACATGTTCACCGCTAATTTTAGCGCGGTTTCGGTGAGAAAAGCTTTCATGCTAAAGAGCGCAGAATAAAAGTGCTCAGTTTGGAGCGGCGTCGAAAAGCGAGCGGTTGTGCATCAGTCAGCAGCAGCAGTTGAGGAGCAGCACCAGATTTAGAATTTGAATATTTTGTGTGGCGTTTGTGTGTGCGTAGTAGTAGCAGTATGTATCACCTGAAGAGTTTGGCCCGTCAGGGCGCCATGCGTCAGCAGGAATTGACCGCTTTGGCCAAAGCTTTGCCCACTGCTGTGCTCCAGACACGTAACTACCAAATTCCCGACCGTCTAAAGGATGTCGCTACTGCCAAGGATCCCCGCTTCTTTGACATGGTCGAGTACTTCTTCCATCGTGGCTGCCAAATTTCCGAAGATCGTCTGGTCGATGACATGAAAGGCAAACTGTCTTTGGACGAAAAGAAACAGAAGGTAAAGGGTATTCTCATGCTTATGCAACCCTGCGACCACATCATCGAGATTGCATTCCCACTGCGTCGTGATGCTGGCAACTACGAAATGATTACCGGCTACCGTGCACAGCACAGCACACACAGGATCCCCACTAAAGGAGGTAAATACAACAATCGATTTGTTAAGATTTTTTGTTTGTCTTGTTAACCGGCATCTTGGGTGTAATTGAGTAAAAACTGGTAGGCCAACTGTTGGTAAAATCGATTTTTCTACACATTTTTGTGCAACTATGTAGTTCTTGGCTGCCCAAATTATGTAACTGCGTGAGCCAAAAACAAATACAAATACAGGCCCCTTCCCTATCCACCAACCCTCAACGCCCAGTTCCCAGTCTTTATTTTCGCGCACACTCCACTTTTGTTTTTTTTCTATTTTTTTTTTGTTTACGTTGCCTCGGCCCGGGCACAAGAAGAAGACATTCGTACTATGCATTTTTACAGTTGCTCTTTGCTCTTCACTCTCTAAATTGCATAAGCAGAGGCGCCGTTACACGTGTTGCCATTTGATTTCTAAGCCCTTCAAGTGTTGCCATACAGTCTAACCTGATTGCCTACATCTTCACTAGACACAGTGAACTCCCCTTCGCTCATCACTAGAATTTTACTTATCGCGTTGGCGAATTATTTGAGTAGTTTTGTTTTTTTTTTTTGTCATTTTGCTTGAGTTCTATTTTTAATATTGCCTTTTCGTGCTTTTGCTTTTGCTGTTTGTTTTGTTTTCTTATTGGAACTAGAACAGCACCAACAAAACTGTGCACAGTGTGACAAGGCATATTAAAAATTGATATTTATTGTCACGCCACTCCCCTAACGAAAAAACGTATCCACTTAGCGAAAATTCACATAGTTTCGCTAACTAAATAGATTAACTAATTATAGAAGCATTTAAACCGTCACGTATCTTCCAATCGTGAACAAATTTAAAGAAAATAGCTGTACCACGGTTCTTATCTGACCTTGGTAGGCGGTTCGTCCAAAAAAGAAAAAAAAACTCATACTATCGCAAATGTTTTTTGTTTTTGCTTATTGTTATTGACTAGTTGTTGATAATGCCGGTCGAGGCTGGAGCATAAAATGGACGAATCATTTTTTTATGATTTTATTGTTGTTGATTTCAAAAAAATGGTGGAGAACCTCGTTGAAATTGATTGTAAACAAGTTTGACAAACTGTTGCTAACCGATATTGAGCTTGTTAATTATACCTTTAAATATTATGATGTTTAGGCAACATTTACTTTAGTCATTTAGGTGCTAAATTTACTTTAGTTATTTGTCTAATAGTTCATGCTTTTAGTAGATGTATTATACACAAAAAAGCACTTGTTTTTAACTTTGGCTTTTGCTCTAATTAATGTTAATTGCTTCACGAATTACAGTCTGTACATTTGCGCACATTAATTGACTAGAATGATTTCATGGCTGGCTTTTCAAATTATATTTTTCGCCGCTCATTTAAAATAAAAATAAAAATAAATAATAAAAAGCCCACAAAAAGAACAAACTAAACACAAAACTGGTTTTCAGCAAATACATTTGTATTTTTTATACATTTGTGCAGCTGTCAGTCAATTTAATTTCTTTTGTGTTTTATTATTCACGTGATGGTCACGTTGCCTCAAAAACCAACAGACGCGGCACACTGTGCACAGTGTTTCATTGGTACAGCTTTCGGTCTAAATGTATATGTGTCGTTGAACTATTTTCGTTATGAGTTCCAATTGCTGCGTTGAAATTTCGAAACAGCATTGAGTAAAAATTTTGTCAAATGCATTATAATCCAGTTGATAACGTAAGCAGCAAATTGAACGTTATCAATTACTAAAACCGGCTGACTATAGTCATTATAAATACCAAATATAGTGTAGAGTGTTTATAAGTATGTGTTTGTGGAATCGTTAATCGTTAATTCTTACAATAAATCGCCCAGTTGCATTTAGTATACAAATAAATAGTGTAAACATTTTGCTGCTGTGTGAACACAAATTGCCTTGTTTGCATTCGTGTCTTGCTCAAGTGGCAAACACTTCAGATAAACATTAAGCAACGCCCCTGATAATACACCTACAAATACTGATATAGTATGCATCATTTATATACTATATATGAACATATTTTTACCATTATCATATAATAGTTACTCTATTTGGTTGAAGTTTATGCAGCGTTATTTGTTTCGCTACCAAAAAATCATGCGTCATTTCCTGCTCATTTCCCTAGCATAGGTATAATATTGGGTGTACCTATATCTTATCCGTACAGTTCAGAATCAGCCAAACAACTTAAGATGCCGTCAGCCCACGCTAGAACAACAAAAATCTTTATCATATGGCTAGAATACAAGTCAGCTGACGCAGCTCACTTCACTTCACGGGGGGGCAACCGGTTTTTGGTCTATCTCGTTGCCAAAGATTGTGATTGCTGTTGCCAATGGCGTACAGTGTTAATAGACGTGGCAGTATATATTATATACAACTCATACCTATGCATAAAATTCACGATCGAGCCCCCAAAAAAGCGAAAAAACTTATCGCGCTGATTGTATAAGCTACACTACTAGCTATACATTCTTACCAATACATGTTTATTTTTATTTTCTAACACACACTAACACTCATACATCGGTTATAGATAGATTCGCACGTTGTGCGATACGAAGTGGGGATTTATACTTGTGTAGGGTCTACGTCAAACATGAAATATAAAAGTCACGCGTTTGTTGGTTTTCTTGAGAAATTATTAAAAAAAACAAAATCGATTTTAATGGCTCACCGTTAGAATCGGTGGGCAATAAAACTGGTTTTTGATGCGTCAAAAGTTGAAATACAGTTTGTGATCCTAATTTGTAGTATATCTTTTTATTTACTAAACGTGTTAGTGTATCTTTAGGGCCTTCAAGCGTTTTCTCAACTGGAATATGCTATTTTTGAATAAAACCTAACATTTAATATAGCTGTCTTGATAATATTTGATTAAAAACTATTTCATAAATTAAACTCAAGAGTTTAATAAATAATTTTTTTTATTTTATTGTTGAAATTATCAAAAATTTGCTTAATTCCGCCGGAAATTAACGTAAAATACGCACATTCATAGTTTGTATATATCGCAATTAATTTCGCTTCGCTCACCACTGTGCACTATCTAGAACCTCCACTGTACCTGTGTTCGAAAATACGCAGACAGAGTAAACACTAACAAAATACAAAAAAAAAAAATTGTTTTGCGCTGTTGTTATGCGCTCAAATACAATAGAAAGAGACGAAAGAGGGGGCAAATGAGAAAAACAATAAATACAAGACAGAAAACAATTTAGAAAACGAATCGAATTTGTGAGTTTTATGGTTATATGCTCGAATTCTTGTTTGTTTTCATGTTTCCAATGGCAAAGATCTTTTGAGAGCTTTTGAAGCTCTCTCGCATGGACAAGAGCGCAGCGAAAGCTCGGCACTTTGAGAGCATCAAGAAACCAAATGCACTACGAAAAAGACGGTTTACTTGAACTATCGAATGGCTTAAGATTTAAATGAAAACTCGAAACTTTAACTGATTTTTGCAAGTGTAAACTTGCCGGCAAGACAATAACAATTCAAATTGAGGATTAGAGAAGATGCTGGATAAGAAAAGGATAGAGAGAGGGCAATTATAAGAACAAATGAGCAGCAAGAGCAATATGGCGTGGATAGTTCAGCCCTAATACACACGCACCTACATAACTCACACAAACGTATGCACACTTGAGAACTGCACTGACAGTAGATAAGGAATAAAGATTTGTGTGAAGGGGGGAAATGCTAAAGTTCAGCGAATTCATGGCCAAAGACAAAGAGAATCAACACTTGGCAACTGATATTTCGGAACTTTTGCTTCCTTTTGTTGTTCTGCTTTGTACGCTGCTTTCTTTGGGGGCTTGTTCAGGTGTGCTCTATTGATTTGATTGCACTTTGTGCTTGGTTAAATAATTTTTGTATGTTGCTGAAATTGTATTATTTATAACACGACTTCGATTACATGGTTAAATTGTAGAAATAAAGCATTTTCGGTGTACTTAAAAAACCCACTGCTGATAAGATGGGAAGTTGCTTTATCTAATCACGAGCGGTTTGAACTGTTTTTCTCAAAAGATATTCAGATAAAATGTGTGCAAACAAAAGCAACACCATAAAAAGATAAGCAGTTAAAGCAACTAAAATGTACTGCTTTGGGTGTTTTCTTTAGACCAAGAAGCATTACGACATGGCTTACAAAATGCTTTAGCTTGACCCAATTTGGCATTTTGACAGCAGCAACTAGAAATGCACGTGAAACTCAACTGAAAATCCACTTTTGCTTTCAAAAATTCTTTAGGAAATCGTGTTGAATATATTTAGCATTTGCATTAGTTGGATGAGATCCAAAAATGAAAGCGAGACAACAAAAATAGTTGTGCCTAGGACAGGTGGTGTTAAAAAATGTTTACTTAACTTTTTTCTTGTACTTTCAAGGTTTTTTCTTGTCTGCATTCATGTCGTATACGTAATATGCTTATGCAATTTATTTAATGCTACTATATTCTATTTTTTTCAGGCATCCGTTTCTCTTTGGATGTGTCACGCGATGAGGTCAAAGCCCTTTCCGCTCTGATGACCTTCAAGTGCGCCTGCGTTGATGTGCCCTTCGGTGGTGCCAAGGCCGGTCTGAAGATCAACCCCAAGGAGTACTCTGAGCATGAGTTAGAGAAGATCACCCGTCGCTTCACCCTTGAGTTGGCCAAGAAGGGTTTCATTGGCCCCGGCGTCGATGTGCCAGCCCCCGATATGGGCACTGGTGAGCGTGAAATGTCCTGGATTGCCGATACCTATGCCAAGACCATTGGTCACTTGGACATCAATGCCCATGCCTGTGTCACTGGCAAGCCCATCAACCAGGGCGGTATCCACGGTCGTGTGTCGGCCACCGGTCGCGGTGTCTTCCACGGTCTGGAGAACTTCATCAACGAGGCCAACTACATGAGCATGATCGGTAAGTTGACTCTAAAGTGGAATCAAGAAAGAAGCTAACTTTTCTCCTGCTATTTTTAGGTACCACTCCCGGCTGGGGCGGTAAGACTTTCATTGTTCAAGGTTTCGGTAACGTCGGTCTGCACACCACCCGCTATCTGACCCGAGCCGGCGCCACCTGCATCGGTGTGATTGAGCACGACGGTACTCTGTACAACCCAGAGGGTATTGACCCTAAGTTGTTGGAGGACTACAAGAACGAGCACGGCACCATTGTCGGTTATCCCAATGCCAAGCCCTATGAGGGCGAAAACCTTATGTTCGAGCAGTGCGATATCTTCATTCCCGCGGCCATCGAGAAGGTCATCAACAGCGACAATGCCAGCCGCATTCAGTGCAAAGTTCGTAATCCCTTCAAGAGTTTAATACTCCTCCCAATTTATACCATTTTCATTGTATTCCTCCTCTTTTCAGATCATTGCTGAGGCTGCCAACGGACCCACCACACCTGCTGCCGATAAGATTCTGATTGATCGCAACATTTTGGTCATTCCCGATCTGTACATCAATGCCGGTGGTGTCACCGTCTCCTTCTTCGAGTGGCTCAAGAACCTCAACCATGTCTCATATGGTCGTCTGACCTTCAAATATGAGCGTGAATCCAACTACCATCTGCTCGGTAGGTTTCACTTTCTATATGCCTATAGTTAATGCTCTTTCAGTATCTATATATACTAGAGATTCTATCGCTGGCTTGTACTTTCCGATATCATGCCATGTCATTTATGAACTTTCATTTTTCTAAAGGGTATATGGTTTCACAATTTCAATTCCTTTAATTATTTATTGGTTTCTTAAATGCCTGAAGGAAAAGCATTTGCTTTGAAGCATTTGCTCTTCTTATTTTGGGTTTAATTTGTTTCGTATTTGGCGCTACTCTCATTATAATTAATTACAACATTACAAAAGTTTATTTATTTTTGGGATTAGCGTAATTTAATTAATTATACTACATATTTGCGACATCATAGTAATTCGTTGTTTATTCTATTTCTTCTTTTTTCCGTTTTTTCTCTATCACCAATGTAGACTCAGTCCAACAGTCAATTGAAAGAATTATTAACGACGGTACATTATAATTAATTCTTCTTCTTTTTTGCTATTACTTTCTATACACTATATCTCCGCACCTGAATCCCTAAGTCCACCATAAACAAAAATACCCTTTAAACGCTGTTTACATTCCACAACTCAAATCAAATCAAATCGCCTGCATTGGTTTATCTTTTGTTAATCTTGGTTTATATTTCATATGTTGTTCGTAGTTATTAGATTATCCTTTGTTATGTTTAAACATATCCTGTCTATGTTGGTTGAGCTTTATTTGTGTATACAGATCATGCCTAAGTTATCACGTTTTCCATCAAACCCATTCACACATCCCAAAAGTTTACTCTAACTGTGCTTCCATAGATCTTCTAATCTCTATATGTAGTTTATGTTCTCTTTTGACATTATGTTTATATAACATGTGACATATTTTATTAATTGCTTCTTTCTTCTTCATCACCGGCTTGCTTTCATGCGTATAGAATCCGTGCAAGAATCCCTGGAGCGTCGTTTCGGTCGCGTTGGTGGCCGCATTCCGGTGACACCCTCCGAATCGTTCCAGAAGCGCATCTCTGGTGCCTCTGAGAAGGATATTGTGCACTCTGGCTTGGATTACACTATGGAGCGTTCTGCTCGTGCCATCATGAAGACAGCCATGAAATACAACTTGGGTCTGGACCTGAGAACCGCTGCCTATGTCAACTCCATTGAGAAGATCTTCACCACATACCGTGACGCCGGTTTGGCCTTCTAAAAAGCGCCAGACAGCTTAAAGAGAAACTTAATTAGTTTATTAATCAGCCTCCACAACTCAAAAGAAGCAAATAAAACCATATTGCAACCGCGCACCGCCGTTTTTTTAGAGAGTCACAAACAACTAAACAAATAAACAAACAAAAGAAATGATAAACATTAACGCATTGAACAATTAATTTATCTAAAGCCAAACAAGTTTTAATTTTTAAATTTGTTGTGTGTGCGTTTTGTTATTTTGTTTTGTATTAAGATAAACAAAAGTGAAACCGCGAGCTTCAATCGTTGTCGCAATTAAATATTTGTTGATTTTCTCTAAGTTTTAAGTTTACATAAAGAAAAAAAAAAATAACAAAGTAATGAGCGTAAAAGTGAAGCAATTGCATTTTATTTTCAATTATGTACCGTAATCGTACGAAACGCTCCTCTGTTGCCGCAACTTTTAAATTAAAATAAAAAAATTACAAAAATCTATATGTATAGACTTGATTTAAATGCATTTTTAATTGTCAATTTGTTGTCGTTTGGCCACTGAATTGAATCACAATAATCGTTGGATTAATTTTAGTCTCAAAGTTACGTATACGTCGTGTATAACTGGAGTGGAATGTATGCATACAAATAAGTAGTTAATAGTTATACAAAAATATTATTATATATATATTGGGTCTAGTCATAATACTATAAGTACACTTTTTTCAAATTACGAAACAATAATACCCAGTTATAAATTGGAAGATTTTGTGTGTGGAATTGTGGTCAATTTAGACTTAAGTAGTTTAAAATCGTTTTTTTTTTGATTTTTTTGTTGCTTTGTGTGCGTATTAACGTGGTGCTTGATCAACCGTCTTAAGCTGCCAATTAGATGGCCCAGGATTTGGGAAACAGCTGCTGCTTTACATAATCATCGATCATTTCGGTTAACAATTCGCGTGTGAGTTTCGGCACCTGTAGCACATAGCCAAAGTCTTTAAGTTTCGTATTGTCCAGATAGAGATGCTTATGATGCAGTTGCTCCTCATCCAAATACGGTGTCAGTGGTGTATTTTCAATGTTGTTGAGTTGACAAATCTCTGCCCAAGGTGCCATATGCTTGTCATTGATTTCACCCACCGTATCGCTTGGATATAGCTAAAACGGCAATAAGCAATAACAATGAATAACATTAGTTTAAACTTGTGTGAGTCATAACAAACTGACGTACCTTGGTCAAATTGGACATAACAATGCCAAAGTATTCAACATTAATTTCAAATATATCCACTAACAAATCACTAATCGTGCCCTGCGTCGAGGCTGAGTCATCCACAATATTATAGACCTGTCCGGCCGCTTTGGGACTTTGGGATAGCTGCCAAATAGCTGCACATACGTCCTTTACATGAACCGTATTCAGACGCATTGACTCGTTCCATAGCAGCTTCATTGTCTCCCCCAGATATTTGTATATGGCGGCGATTATAATGCGCGGCACTGCATGGAGTATAGGATATACATCATGTGATTACAGTAAGTAAACTGATACTCACTCAAGTAGCGCTTATCACCGATGCCGTAAACAACGGGCAGACGTACCACCGTATAGCTAAGACTATTGATATGCGCCAGTTCCTTTTCTACTTTCAGCTTTTGCTTGGCCACACCCGTCCAAGGCTCCAGTTTGCAGTCCTCCTTGAGCGGGGTCTTCTCGCTGCTGTTCACACAACCCGAACTGAGCTCCACATAACGTTTCACCTGTTGGGTGGCAGCCTCATTGGCACAGTTGATGCTCAGCTTGTGGATGCCTTCCTTGTAAACGGCATCGTCTTGATTCGCACGCGTCTCGGCCGCACAATTGATGACTACATCCCAGCCGCGATTCGTAGTTGGGTGTGGGGCAAATGCCAATTTGCATGAGGCTGTGTAAAATCACAAAGAAAAAAGGATGAGATATTGTAATAACCTGTTTCTAAGTATGTGCGTGTGTGTGTGAGTGGGTAGTGTGATTACATACCGGCATTTATTAAGTTTGCACTACAAAACTCGACTTTATCATTGGCAAACTCCTCCGTTTGCTGTGCATTCAGCCATGCCATTTGTGGCGGCGTCTTATCAACAACGCGTATTTCCTGTGTCAGCTCATTCTTCAGCAAGTAAGTCACCAAGTTGCGTCCAATGAATCCGCAGCCTTGAACCGTTAGACGTGATAAGTTTTACATATATAAATGGCTGTGATTGCACTTGGCACTTACCGCCCAAAATTAAAACAGTCGGTTTCTCGCACATATTGCAACGATAGCGACAACGACAAATGACTAGACACTTGCTTTTGTTTTACTTAAGAATTATTTCTTCTCGTATATGTTAAACGGCGCCGCTCTGCACGCTCCAACAACAATGCCCGACAAACAAATAAGAAAACAACAAAACTTAACATACCAACTACATTTACTTAGCATCACCATTTTGAGCATTACATTATCTGTTAACTAGAGTAGCCACGATCAAAGTTATCGATTAATTGATGATTCGTTGTATTGTCTCTTGGGACGACACTTGTTAGCGTCATTCAAACATTTTCTTACATTTCGTAAAAAACAAAGAAAATTTAATTTATTAAACAAAATAGAAATATAATCATAATATTACAATTTGATGCTTCATTAGCTGGACCACAAGTCGAATTTGGGTGCTCTAAATCCACGGACTATTATGTCAGATTGCCACCAGCCAGTAATATGTTCATGCTCCTTTAAACTCACTTCCTCTTCGTCCTCTGCTGTATGCAGGCTTAATACATCGAAATCATTGAATATAACCAGTTCCTTGCAACACCCCAGCTCTTCAGCTCCATTTTCGTTTACATGCAACAGATGCAAATGAATATTCTTGCAACTTCTTGGTAGTTGACTAATAACATCTTTCGGGTAGAGTTTTAAAGTCTCGCGCTTCTGCTCATGATCGTTGGTGAGCAGCTCTAGTTCCAGGAAAACATTAGTTGCCTTCAGTTCCGTTGACCACAGGGCGTACAACTCCTCGCATGTTAGCAGGCCTAGAAGGGTTTGGTTCAAATGTCCCTCGGTCACGCCATGAATGTTACCGTGGTTCCTTGATATAGACGCATGCGGTATATGTATTGTATATGACTCGGCTGGCATGAATGTGTTAGAGCCAAATAAAAAACGTAAACTCTTGACGGCTTTGCTGCTTTTAAACGCCTGTCGTATTATCTATGGAATACAACTTTACAGTTAATGCTCTCGTTGTAGTTTCTTATATTTACCTCTCTCATATTGCTAATGGCCTCCTTGGTTTCTTTGGCCAGGAAACGTTGTTTTTGCAATTGATAGTTTTTAAAAGATTCTCCGGCATCGCCTGTTGCATCAGTCTCATCCCATTTCTCTACATAATATTTGTAAGTCTTGTACACAAAGGGTATTTGACTGCGATGGAATAATAGGAAGTCCAGAATACTATTTACAAGCTCCGCAAGTATTCCTGCAGTCAATACATTAACATCCTGAAGTTTTAGCTCAACATTTTTAAGATTATTCGCCATTTATTTGCAATCTAAACAATTTCGCGGGTTTCTGTTTAATAAACAAGCTACAGTTGTTTGCACTAGAGATGGTAAAAATTTAGCATTCTAGTTTGTGGTTCAGCTCACAGGGGTTCAATTGAATTACTATCGATGAGCCAGCTATCGGTCGAACTCAATTATTGTTATCGAATGAAATACTTTAAATAGTTAAATTTAATTTTTCTTTATTGTTTTTATAAAAAGTACAATGTAAAAGTCTATTTTCTAGCTGTTAATATTAAAGGAAAGCAATCTGCGGGTAATGCCAAACTGGCGGGATTAATCTTTATTTGGGCAGGATCGGAAATTTCTATATTAAAACGCAATATAATGTTGGAAAGTAAAATAAATCCAAATGATCTGACCAGATTTTGTCCAATGCAAGTTCGTTTTCCGATACTAAATGGCAAAAAGTGAGGTAGATTTTTTTTCAGTTGAAATTTGTTTGTTTGATTAGATTCTGTTTCAGAGATCTTGTTATTTACTGTAGACTTTTCTTCCAGGAAGCGATCGGGGTCGAATTGATCAGGATCATTCCAATACTGTTTTCCCATATTCAGCACATAGTTGTTGATAAAAACAATTGTACCTTTAGTAACTCCATATCCTGAAATTGTGGCATCCTCGGTCGCTACGTGTGGCACAATGGGAGACGATGAATATCGCAGGACTTCGTAGATTGTGGCCATAGTGTACGGCATTTCGGACATTTTCGATAAATTAATACTCTCCTCTCCGTTATTTGACATTGCATCCACTTCAGATTGAATTTTTTCAGCAACTTTTGGATGCTGGGCGATATAGGTTAGTGCCAGCATTACGAGATTTCCCACCGCCGAGTGGCCGCCAAGAAAGTCCTCCAACATAAAAATAATCGTATCACGAGAAATGTTTTTGTCCTCTATCAAACTTTTAAGAAGAACATCTGTGAAATCGGTATCCGGCTCATCTGGATCCACATCCATTTCTCGATCGTTGATAACCCGATTAAGAATAAATTTTCGAATTGTGCTGGACCAGAAGGCAATGCGGTTCACGTGTTTGGTGTAGAATGGTAGCAGCCAAGGGAGGAAGTCCACTGGATGTCCTTGATTAATTTCATAGAAGATCTCGTCGAAGAATCTGACGATTTTGATAAACTCAACGTCTTCATAATCAAACCGAATCGAACACATGTATTTACTGAACATATTGGCACAGGCTGCGTTAATAATCGGCTTGATATCCAGGCATTGCCCAGGCACGATCACTTCCTTCAATTTATCCATCATAAATTCAATTTCCTCGGCTCCAACTGTGGCAATCTTGGTGAAATATGAGGTGGCTTCGCGTGGGGAACAGTGTCGTCTCGCAAGATTCCTTCGCTTTTGCTGGAGTTGTGACCAGTTACAAAGGGCTAAGGAATTGTTACGATCACCGCCAAAGAGTTTGTCATAACGTAAAAAATCCGGTCGTCCTCCAAAAAATTTTCCGTTTTGATTGAGCACCTCTCGTATCAGTTCCAAATTGTTGACCACCAGACAGCGGGTATGACCAAGTGTCAAGCAGTAAATGTCGCCATATTGTTCAGCCAATATACCAAATCCTTTAAAGGGATTATCAAAGCGCCCAATTATATCAAGATTTCCAATTATTGGCCAAGGATTTGGTCCAGGTGCTTGATCACATTTGTTTATCACTTCTTCGCCATTTTTTCGTGTACTTCGCATAATTACTTTTCGATTGCATTTAAAATTTATTATTATATACGATGTAATACTTAGTAACAATGAAATTAAAAAGCACGCGAGGAAACTTTCGAAAAACATGATAAAATATTAAAAGTAACAAGATTGAACAAGAATAAAACGTGTCCGACTTCTTTGAAGATTGGTTTTCAAGTGTCTCGGTTATTCGGCGGCAAGGATTTATATTAGGTAAAATAAGAGCAGGTAAAATTCGTGTTTATGATAAGAAAACCAAAATAATCCCAGCGGGTGGTGAAAGAAACGGATTATACATTTATGACAGGGCAAATGTCCACAGCTGCGTTAATTACCTACTTAGCCAGGTGTGCCATTTATTTTTAAAAGGAAATCAGTTTGAATTATTTTTGGTAAACATAACTGTACATAATTATATTTGAAACGTAACAGTCAATAATCAGCTATTTTAAACATAATATTTAAATAAATCGAAAGTGTATCGATTGCGCGGGAACTTATCGAAATCAAAAATTAACACTTTGTGTACACACTGGACATATAGCCGCAGCCAACTTCACGTCGATTATGACTAGTAGAAATCTGTTTGTGTTGCCGACAAAATAAAATTCATTTAGTCTGAAAATATAGTAGCTACGCAAAAATGGTAAAATGGAATAATAAAACTATATGTTAAACAAAAGCTAATGCAACGTTTGCACATTGCAGGGCCAAAATCAATCGGCACAGGGAGGAGCTGGGGATAAGAAGGATGACAAAGACAAAAAGAAGAAATATGAGCCACCGATTCCCACTCGTGTTGGCAAAAAGAAGCGTCGCGCAAAGGGTCCAGATGCTGCCATGAAACTACCCCAAGTAACGCCCCACACGCGCTGTCGCCTTAAGCTGCTGAAACTGGAGCGCATTAAGGATTACCTGATGATGGAGGATGAGTTCATACGCAATCAGGAGCGTTTGAAGCCTCAGGATGAGAAAAATGAAGAGGAACGTTCCAAGGTCGATGACCTGCGTGGCACACCCATGTCTGTGGGCAATCTGGAGGAGATTATCGACGATAATCATGCTATTGTATCAACTTCGGTGGGTTCCGAACACTACGTCAGCATTTTATCCTTTGTGGACAAGGATCAACTGGAGCCTGGTTGCTCGGTTCTTTTGAATCACAAGGTTCACGCTGTTGTGGGCGTATTGAGTGACGACACTGATCCCATGGTCACGGTGATGAAGCTGGAAAAGGCGCCACAAGAAACCTATGCGGATATTGGTGGTTTGGATACACAGATTCAGGAAATCAAAGAATCTGTGGAGCTGCCACTAACGCATCCTGAATACTACGAGGAAATGGGCATTAAACCACCAAAGGGAGTCATTCTCTACGGTCCTCCCGGTACCGGTAAGACTTTGCTTGCCAAGGCTGTGGCAAATCAAACCTCGGCCACTTTCTTGCGTGTTGTGGGCTCTGAGCTGATACAGAAGTACTTGGGAGATGGCCCTAAGCTGGTGCGAGAGCTTTTCCGTGTTGCTGAGGAACATGCGCCTTCCATTGTGTTTATTGATGAAATTGACGCTGTGGGCACAAAACGTTACGATTCCAACTCCGGTGGAGAACGAGAAATTCAGCGTACTATGTTGGAGTTGCTTAACCAATTGGACGGCTTTGATTCTCGTGGAGATGTGAAAGTAATCATGGCAACAAACCGAATTGAAACACTGGATCCTGCGCTTATTCGTCCTGGTCGTATTGATCGTAAAATTGAATTCCCACTTCCCGATGAGAAGACCAAACGTCGCATTTTCACTATTCACACTTCTCGCATGACCCTCGCCGAGGATGTAAACCTAAGCGAACTGATTATGGCCAAGGATGACCTGTCTGGAGCTGACATTAAGGCGATTTGCACAGAAGCTGGACTGATGGCACTCCGCGAGCGCCGCATGAAGGTCACCAACGAGGACTTTAAGAAGTCCAAGGAGAGCGTTTTGTACCGTAAGAAGGAAGGCACGCCCGAGGGATTGTATTTATAAGTCGATACACATATTTTCAGTTATAACATATAATTCCTAATAACAAAAAAACACATTAAATCAAGTTAATACTTAAAATCCTTTCACATTTGATTTGAATAAATCTGTGGTAATTTGCAGATTTTTGGCACAGTTTTCCATCAAATCGTCCATGTAGATCTTCTGTTTCTCGGATACCACACTGAGTGCTTCGTTCTGGTGTTCCAAATACTTAAAGTGGGTTTTGTCCGTAGGTTTGGCCAGTTTCAACTGCTCGTAAAGATCCAATTCCTTGGACAAGTTTTCTTCAATTTTTGCTTCCTTTAGTGTGTCATGAAAGGCTTGAAGTTTTGCCAATTCTAAGCCGGTTCGTAAGCCATCCGCATAGCCCAGATCAAAGCTAGATTGAAAGACCTGATCACGTCCATCGGCAATTCCGTCTGCATAGTTAATCTGAACGCAAAATAGGGTATTTACAAGTCGGCTTTAGTTATCACTACTTTATGACAGCTGTTTCAGAATGCAGAACAGCGTTAACAGAATAACATTTTAACAGTCTGCTGTTAATTTAACAGACGTCGACCAAGCAAGCATGCCGAGACTGAGTTCTGTTTTAAAGCACGCTTTTCACATACCTTTGTCACTTTTTTCTGCATACGATCGTAATCGGCTGAATTAACAGCTTTAAAATCGGTTTCATCGTCTGAACTGTTGGCTTGTGACATATTTATTGAGAAAGCACGTAAGTTAATGTGAAATAACACCAGCTAAACTAAATTCCAACTATTGAAAACAAAGACATTCACGTGTTTACGTTGCCTTCAATATAGCAGTCACTCAACAGGTCTGCTCCTCACCGAAGTGCTCCACATTTAACATAGTGCATAACGAAATTTGTGTTAAAGCTGATCGAAATGGCAGCCGAAGTCGCTCAACTGTTGCTCGCTGTAATCCAGGGGATTCCCGGTGGTGCGACTAACGATGACCTTACTAAGGCATTATCTGATATACCCGCTGCATCCCGTGTAGAGGGACTCAATATACTGCTACAACAAGGTGGCATAGAAGTGCTTAAGAAGGGTGAGAAACTGATATATCGGGCTAAGGATCCGCAGAAGAAAAGTGCACTACCCAAAGATGCAGACAACGAGGAGAAGATTGTGTACAGCATTGTCGAGGAAGGCGGTAACAAAGGTATATGGATAAGAGATATACGCATTAAGTCCAATTTGAATATGACACAATTGAATAAAATCCTGAAGAATTTGGAAACAAAGAAACTCATCAAAGCCGTTAAATCTGTGAATGTAAGTTGAAGACTTTTGTTCGTACAACATATAAAATTAATAATCAATTTTCTTCCGTTAGGCCAGCAAAAAGAAAGTATATATGCTATACAACTTGGAGGCTGATCGATCTGTAACAGGAGGCGCTTGGTATCAGGATCAGGACTTCGAAGTGGAGTTTGTGGATGTGCTAAATCAACAATGCCTGCGCTTTCTACAAATGAAACGCGAGGGAGCTGAGAAGAAACGGGATGGACCATTGGCATTTAAGCAAATGTCATGTTGCACTGTGAAGGACGTACACAAGTTTATCTCCGACTTAGGCATCAGCAAAGTGAATCTGGATGAGGATGATTTGGAGACTATACTGAAAACGGTGGTCTATGATGGCAACGCCGAACGCGTTCTACAATCCGATGGAACATACGTGTATCGTGCTGTTAATTTACCACTGCCAGCACCTGGCTTGGTTCAAATGCCTTGTGGCATTTGCCCTGTGATCAAGAATTGCTCCAATTGTGGCGATGTAACAGCAATTAATTGTCAATATATGAGCGATTGGTTGGATTAAAAAGTGAACTGATTTTTAAATTTGTTTTTTATTTAGCGCGCAATTTAAATATCGCTTGTCGATAACATACATCGAGTTTCTTCAAGGGTTATTATAAATAAGAGCAACAGTAGCTATAACTAGACAATATTATAGCTATAACATATTTTGAATCGGCTTCAGTTGTTTTTTGCATGCATTTCTTATTTGTTTTATATGCGGCAGACAGATGAGCATGTTATCGATTAATCGCCAATCCGATAGAATTGCATACTATGGAAACGGTATAAATACGTGGCTGTCAATTCTGTGATTGTCCAGACGAAAATTCCGACTAAAAGCTAAGCACAAAAACTAAAATCAATTTAAGTACATTTATTAACAATAAAACATGCGATAACAGCGTGTGTGCCGGCAGTGCAAACTACACAACTGTTAGCCCAAGTGCAATACATCAACAGAGACAATAAACTCCCACAACCGACCACATAATGGGACTTTGCAAGTGTCCAAAAAGATTGGTGACAAACCAATTCTGCTTCGAGCATCGAGTGAACGTTTGCGAGCACTGCATGGTCCAGAGCCATCCCAAGGTAATAAATCAAACCATTTTACACTTAACAGCTTTAATTGATTAATTGCCTCCCACTTAGTGCATAGTGCAATCGTATCTACAATGGCTACGTGATAGTGACTATATATCCAACTGCACGCTCTGCGGCACAACACTGGAGCAGGGTGAATGTGTGCGCCTCGTCTGTTACCGTAAGTACTGGCAAAACCACTAAAATTTAATTAAATAACTTCTCAAACTTTTAGACGTTTATCATTGGGACTGCTTGAATGCACGTCAAGCCGGTTTGCCTGCCAACACAGCGCCAAGTGGTCATCAGTGTCCCAGCTGTAGAGTGGAGATCTTTCCAACATCCAATCTGGTCTCGCCCGTTGCCGAAGCACTGAAAACCTACTTGGCTCAAGTGAATTGGGGTCGCAATGGACTTGGTCTCGCCTTGGTGAGCTCTTAAAGCTGGCTTTGTGAGCTTTATAGTAATTCTTATATTTCTGCAGCTTTCAGATGAGCAGAATAGTCATGTGAAGGCCAACGCAATTGCTGCTGCTCAGGCGGCGGTCACCAATATAACCAAAGTGCATCACCATCATTCCGCTGGAGAGCGTGAGCGTATGAAATCAAATGGAGGCGCTGACATCTCCAGTCCACATTCCGTGCTGCTAATGGATGCATTTAATCCTCCAAGCTCGGGCGATATGCATGGTTTGTTGACTGAACAAATAAGCCTTTAAAGTAAAACATTTGAAATATTTCTAATTGCTTATAGCGACTAGCAGCCGGCGTCCTTTGCTGCCACGCCAGTCGCCAATTGGTGGCACCGATCGGGATGATAACAAGTATCAACGTCGCACGCCGGCAGAACTCTTCTCACGCTGGACGCGCCGCTTCTATGCACCCTCGTCGCGTCCACCTTGGAGGCGCACTTGGTTCCTGGTGCTTAGCGGCATTGTGGCCTTCATTATGTTTGTGTATTTGATGGCGCTGCTCGGTCGTGGCAGTGGCAACGATGGATTGGACGACAGCTGGAACAATCCAAATCCCAATCCGAATCACTATGAATAATGTTTCGCTGTACTCCCTCCCAAGCCCCTTGCTTCCTACCGTTTTAGTCCCCATATATGCAATTATTTATGTAATAACCCGTGTCCTCAACTAAGCATACGAAATTTAATACGAAATCTAATTTAGCTTTTCAAAAGTATTTGTTCTATTCAATATGCGGTTTGAGTTTCTCCACACCGCTTGTCTTCAGCAATTCTTGTTTTTTGCGCTTGGGTGCATCCAAAACCTCGTCGAATTCATGCAGCTTCTTGGCCAGGAAGTACATCTCGGCGAGTGCTATAATGAGAGCCACAATCACGCCCAACAGGATACGGAATCCAAAGGGCAAAGGACCAACCATTAAATTGACGCCAAAGAAACCAAATGTGAATCCAGCAGCTACGGAAAATATAAACTGGGCCACGGCAATGATCTGCTTATTAATGCTTTTAACTGTAAGAGAATGAGATGATATAAAAATTAAATGCGAATATTATTCCAAAATATCTTACGCTGATAGGCCACTGTGTCCTCGGGATGATGCTTCAGTGTAGCATCCACATTTTTTGTCATCTTGTGATACTCCCTATTCTGTTGGTCCTCTCGCAGACGTTGACAACGTGCCTCCAGCTCTGGATTACGTGGCTTCAATTCATTCTCAGGCAATACGAGCTCACAGCTTTCAATTATTTCGTGCAGAAACGTATTTGTTATGTTCTTTGAGCGCAGCTTGGCCAGAACATCATGCAGCCAGTGCAAATCGGTTAGGTAGAAAAAGGGTCCTTCCGCTGGCTTTAACTCCTGGGCATCGTCTTCCTCATCCGCCTGGATGTCTTCTTCGATATCCTCGGACTTTGCCGGTAAATCCTTAACATCCGTGGTGAGTTTATCTAGCAGTTTCGTGTCGATTACGGGTCGCTTAACGCTTAGCTCATTATCCTTTAAGATTTTTGCGTTTGTTGGAAGTTTATAGCCGTTCTTCTTAAGTATATTGGCCACGTTAGCGGGCACTGCTTCAAAATGTTCCTTTTGGTCATCGAGGAATTTCAACACCTTCTGGGAGGGTCGGAGACGAACGCGGGTATCCACAATTGATAACTTCTGCATGATTACTTGGTCACGTTGAGCTTCAGCTGCAGATCCGAGTAGAGTTCGGCTATTTCCTCCTCCTTCTCCACGAATGAGTTGTCAATGCGTTGATATCCGTGCTGCAGATTGCTCACGAATTCTTCTCTGCGTTGCTCACGTGCACGTCTAGCCTCTTGTAGACGTGTGCTGGGCTGCACCACCAAAATATAAGAATGGGGATTAGTCGTTATCTGGCTGTTTACTGGCAGAATTCACTTACGGGTCGCTCTACTTTGGCTTTCTCCAACAGAGCTTCGACACTGCCCAGTAAATTGTTCACTTCAGTGGCAAACTGATTAAGGTTTTGATTACCTAACGAAATGCAACGCTCGGAGAGATCGTATTTAAGTGAGCCCACAATTTCGGTGACTTGGAAAAGTGTCTCGACTTCGCTATCGTTGCGTTTCACTTCGAAATTGTCGAGAAATGCTTCGATTTCACCGTTAACAAATACGCGATGGTCTAAAATGCGATGCGGCACTTTGTATAACTCTGCAAATGTTCAGTAAGTTGTTTTTAGCTGCATGAAATTATATCCATAAGCTTACCTCTTCCAAGTTGGCTTATCATTATTTTTCCCCCACAAACTCCTACTTTTTACATCTGTCATGTGAGTGGGTCACCGATTCTAGATATATCGATATGCATTTTCATGTTATTAACATAACAGCTGCAATTATAACAATAACAGAAATCGTTTGAAATGCTGTTAGTATTTTAAATTCAAATCGATTGATGTGATTTTATTTTTAATACACAGGCATTAAATATATTCAAGGAATCTTATTGGTTGCATTTAAAAAGGTAAAACTTTAAATGGAAATACCGCAATTGGTTCACCTCAACTATCGATATCCCCCATAATAATTGTTACAGAGGTGCCTATCGATAAGATATTAGCAACCCATCAGCAGAGTTCCGAATGCGACGTGCGAAAGTCATTTTCTAGTTAAATTAAAGATATTAGCCATTATAATTATATTTAATAGAGTTTCCCACCATGAGCGAAGAATTTAAATTACCAAAACGATCCCGCAAGCGCACGCGTGACGTCAAACGCAAAGCGCGCCCAGAATTGGATGGCGATAACGCGTGGATTGCAATGCGGTATTACGAAAAGTTCGAGCCATTTTGGGATTTTGTGGATAACCTGGAAAGAATCGAAGATGCAACTGTTTCATGTGATGAATTTATTGAACGCTTTGAGCGTCCATATCTGCCCGTAATAATAACTGGTTGTGCCGAAAGCTGGACGGCTCAGGAGAAATGGACGATGTCACGCCTGGCAAAAAAGTACCGCAACCAGAAGTTTAAGTGCGGCGAAGATAACGAGGGCTACAGCGTCAAGATGAAAATGAAATACTATGTTGAATATATGCAGGGGACACGCGACGATAGTCCGCTCTACATATTCGACAGCAGCTTTGGCGAGCATCATCGTCGACGCAAGCTGTTGGAAGATTACACGGTGCCCAAGTACTTTCGCGATGATCTCTTTAAGTATTGTGGCGAGGATCGTCGACCGCCATATCGTTGGTTTGTCATGGGCCCGGCTCGATCTGGGACTGGCATTCACATAGATCCCTTAGGGACGAGTGCGTGGAATACTCTGATACGTGGCCATAAGCGTTGGTGCCTGTTTCCTACGCACACGCCCAAGGATCTCCTGAAGGTGACTAGCGCTATGGGCGGCAAGCAGCGAGACGAGGCCATCACCTGGTTCAGTACCGTCTATCCGCGCACCCAATTGCCGTCGTGGCCTCAGGAATACAAACCCATCGAGGTGCTTCAATGTGCCGGCGAAACGGTCTTTGTGCCAGGTGGCTGGTGGCATGTTGTGCTTAATCTGGATGACACAATTGCGATAACCCAAAACTTTTGCAGTTTTACGAACTTTCCCTGTGTGTGGCACAAGACGGTACGTGGTCGTCCCAAGTTGTCACGCAAATGGCTTCGTGTGCTGCGAGATCAGCGTCCTGAGTTGGCCCAAATAGCCGATAGTATTAATATAAACGAAAGCACTGGTTTTGCCTCCGATAGCTCGAGCAATTCTAGCTCATCCTCATCGTCCAGCAGTTCCTCATCGTCGGAGAGTGAAGCCGACGCTGCGTCCAATACGGATAGCGGACAGGAAAGTCTAACCGCCAAGAAGAAGAAGAAACGACGCATGGGAGGTGGTGATGATGCTGACAGTGCTACGGGATCCAACTCCTGCACAAGACCCTGATGTCGGCACAAATCAAAGCGAACTGGCCTGCTCCTACGGCTGTTTCAACGTCAACTCCTATTTTGTCGCCGAGTATCGCGCCTCCAACGTCCATGTAGTCGTCAGTCTGCCTGCCACAGTTAACAAACAGCATCTGAATCCAGAACCAGTTAGCGATTAAAATCCTCTTTACCCGATGCCGTTGCTGATACTGATTTAGATCATGTTGCATGTTTAGCAATATATTTTTTTATATAGACAAGTAAATAATTCTGCTGTAAAAAATAATAATATCCGGCTGAGCCAAAAAACCAGCCCACTTAATTGTAATTTCAAGGATAATTAGCCAACGACTTAAATGCAACATAAATAAACTCATTATATTTGTAAAAACTGAAGACTTCTTGGGGATTATTATTAGATCAAAACATTTCAATATTTTTCTCATTTTATACAAATTAATTATATTTTTCTTTTATTTTCGCATCTTTTATACAAATTGTTTACGCAATCAACTTAAAAGGAATTTTGGCGAACATAATTTAAAATTAAACCATGAGACAAGTTGAAAACCAAATTGCAAAAATTGGACAAAAAACAGAAAAATAATTTAAATAATAAAATTTTATTTACGAAACATAAGCAAGCACAATGTTCGTTTCAAAAAAATCACCTTTAATTTGCTACAATTTGTTATTTCATAGTTTGTATATGTATAATTATTTAAAAATGTTTTCTTTTATGTTTTCCCCACACACTTGTTGCTTTTCTTGTTTTTCTTTTCGATTTCCCGCATTGTTTTTGTTTTGTTTCAAAGCGAATTGTTTGCACTTTTTTTTGTAGTTCTTGGTTGTTTTTTAAAAAATATTTTTATTTAATTTAGTTGCTTCTGGTTTTCTTTCATTTTTCATTTATTATATTTTTTAATTATTGTTTATAATTGTGTATAAATTAGAAATTGCGCTCGCAGCATCATTTTGCTTACTGTCGGTTCGGTTTGGGGTTCTTTTGTTTTATTATTTTTTATTTTTAATCTTGTCTGTTCTGAATTTTGTAGCCAAGTTCTCAGTTTGTGTTGTTGCTGTTGTGTGTGTTATCTGCTTCTTCTTCTTCTGCTTGTTATTGTTGTTGTTGATTTCTGTTTGTTATTGTTAATAAGGACTTAATCAATATACTGCGCTAACCAACGGAAACCCTCGCCATAGCCCTGTCGCTTCAGCACGGAGCACATGAACAATTCTAATGGGCGACCAGGCAAATCGGAGCGTGCAACTTTGCCCTGTTCAAAACAAAACAAAAACATAGTTTAATAAGTAATCTTTTAATTGTATAACGGGTTAGTCGGGCTTACCTTGCCGGTCGTTAACTGATACAGTCCAAACACATTCCTCAGCTCATCCTCGCTGGCCGCACCAGGTTTATCAATTTTGTTGCCCAATATGAGCACGGGACAATTGGACAGCGCCTCGTCTGTGAGCAGCGAATCCAGCTCGTTTTTGCTCTCCTGGAAGCGACCACGATCCCAGGCGTCTATCAAGAACACGATGGCATCCACAGCTGGGAAGTAATCCTTCCAGACACGACGTGCTGCAGACAAACACAAACATAATTATTTTAGTTAATAAAACATCAGTCAATTAACTTATCTAAACATGACAGCTAATCAAAGGTAAACAAGCCGCTATCAGTCACGATTTTACCTATCACAAAAGGTAGAGAAATTCATGAACTATCCACAAAAATCGAACTAGTAGCTCTATAGACAACAAATTCTTGTGTTTGTAGTTGTAATTAAGCATGTGTTATACGTGATCGACGTCTTGCTATTCCCTCACTTGCTTATCAATAACACTACACTACACAGTGTGCACGAAAAGTACTCACACGCACACACACACGCCTATCTTTCTTAACGCTTTGTCATGCTTATAGCAGCTGAACTGGTCTGTGTATTAATTTGCTTATTCGCTGTTACTTGAGTTTTTCTCGTATACAAAATCATTGTTGTTGTTATCTAGACTACGTGTTTGATATGGCGCAATTTACTATGCACAGTGGTTATCACTGCGTCATTTCTTATCAAAAAGAAAACTGCATTTCTGTGTATTTGTAATAGCCAAACAGAAATGTGAAATATTTTTGAGAACGCACACAAACAATTGATATATTTTGCGCTCTTTTCATTCTAGATTTCTTGCATTGTATGCTAAATTTAGCTGTGAGCACGTTAATGATTTTAATAAAGCAGCACTTGCTGTCCAAAATGATTACCTAACAATAATCAAGGGTTTGATAGACTTACCCTGAGTGTGGCCACCCAAATCGAATGTAGTGAAACGCATATTGCCAATGGACAGCTCCTCGGATGCTAAAAATCAAATAGTATATTAGTTAATAAGTAAACTGTATACTTATTTAGTTGCACTTACTTGGATGCAGTGTGGGCACATGCTGCGCTAGCTTATCATCTTTGAGCATATGCAATAATGTGGTTTTACCAGCATTATCCAAGCCAAGGAACAACAGTTTGCCGGACTTTTTCCATAGACCTTTGTGTGAACACGGAAAACATTATCAATTTTAATTCAATAACATTTGTTTACGAGCGTTTGCCAATGAAGCCACAGAGCGTGCGATTGAGTCGAGAGTAGTAGTATTAAGGTCATAATAGTCATTAATTAATAACCAGCAGCTTCACTATACAAACACCAATACACCCATACACTAATACACGCATAATCTTCGTTTCCGTCTCATTTGATTTCATTATAGCTTTGTATGCGTTTCATTTTGCTGCTGTTGTTGTTGTTGTTGCTCGCTGCTTTGTTGGCAAACGCTCAAGAATATATGCGCCCATGTAGCAATGTCAAATTCCATTATTATTTTTCTGTTTTTATTTTTTTTTGGGTCTCTAGACACTTACCCAAGTATCCCAGAACACCGGTGAACCAATCCCAAATGAACATCTTGGCTTGTTTGTGTGCTTTTGGTTTTCTTTCTTGCGGGAGTTGTGAGCTTCAGTAGCAAAGGCTGAGAGAGTGTTGTGTACAGAGAGAGGGGGGAGAAGTGCGGTGCTGTTTGCTAAACAAAATATGAAAAAAGAAGAGAACGACGAAAACAAAGCAAAAACAATTGTAATAAGTTCAATGTCCAACTGCAGTTTCTTTAAGCGAATGAAGCTTCACTTGTTTTTTTATTTTTCTTAAATTATTCGTTGTTGTTGATAATCTAGTTCCACGCCCGTAACCCAATTTGGATCGTCCGTTTGGATCGAGACCTTAGGCGCAGCCTTGACATAAATAATTATAAAGTATATGCGGCAGCAATTGTTATTTGCGCTCGGTAAACTAACATCTAAAGCGATTATAATTAGGTTAAAAACCTGTTTCTGTTTCGGTTCTTTGTCAAGCTCTCTGGGCAACACTTTCTTTCTATATATGTAGATGTGTGTGCGCGTGTGTGTGTTTGAGAGAGTCCGTTTGTTTGCCAGTGTATATATATTAGATGTGTGTGTGAGCGACTACGACTTTTCATACATGCACATGTACGCGCGCGTGTGTTTGTATGCGTCTGTGTTCGCGCTGAACTATGTACGTGGTACACGCATAAAACTTTGTAATTTCCTTAAAATTTTGTTCAGTTTCGTAATCTCGCACTTTGGAGCTAGGCACACTATATGCCACACAATCACATTAAGGTCGCCGCACCCTTAGCGCTCGCGCCATACCACTTATTGGACTGGGTATTATATATATGTGGTATAAGTATTAAAGGCAGCAGACATGACATTCGGATTTTGCACTACGTGGACACGCATTTTTAGTTGCCCCATTACGTTGTTTTGATTGCGATTTACTCTGCCTGCTATTGCCGTATCGATAGGTTGTTGTGTCTACAATGACCCGCTATTAAATTTTTAACACTTTGCGTATGCATTAAATGCATTTTTCGTTTATTATTAGTGAGTTATTACTTTTTCTGCACACGTTGTAATAGAGCTGGAACTAAAATCGATTCTCGACTCGATGCATCGATGTTTTCTTATCTTAGTTGCGATATATCGATATGTATTATAGTAATCGATTTAGATCGTACTAACGTACCAGCTCTGGCATTTTCTCTAGCTTTTTTCGAAATCGATGGTTTGCTGTTAGTTGCACTAAAATGGAAGTCGTAGACATTAATTTTCAGGTCCGTTAACAGACCAATAATTACACTATTCGATAACAAAGCTGAAAATGATATCGAAAATTATAGTTCATAGTCGGATTCAGTTTAAGTTGTGCAACACTGTTTGACTCAGCGCGCGCTTTTTGAAATGCTTAAAAGGATGCCCGCTTATTTGAAAAGAACTCTGTTTAAAGATTCTCCAGTTTATTACAAAAATATTATCAATACATTCCACCTGATAAACAATTAAAATACAAAGGTGTTTTTTTAAATGACGAATGCATTCAGATTCGTTAATTCGTCGACTTTAATCAACTTTTCGCATCTGCTGCAGAATAATATCCTCCACCTGCACGCCATCGGGTGTGTCGAGGGCATAGAGCACTGCCTTGGCCACATCTGTAGGCTGCAGTTTGGGCAATGCATCCACAGCCTGTGAGTAAACATTCAGAAAATCGGTGTCCACCATTCCGGGACAGATGCTCTGTGCGGGCGAAAGAAGACGCGACACGTTTGTTTGTAGTGCGGCAGATGCGGGAATGCCACGCCCCACAACACCTCAACCCATGTGTGTGTGTGTGGGTGCAATGTATGCACTGCATTTAACTTACCGTTAATTTAATATTTAATTTGAGAAAATGTATTTCCTGGCGAACTGTCTGGCAAAGTGCTGTAATTGCATGCTTCGTGGCCGGATAAACGCTGAATAAGGGTACCGGCACTTCCGGTATGCGATGTCCGAGTACGCTGTCGCCCAAAATGGTCGAGAGAAAGTGAGAGAGAGAGGGACAGGGGGTGGAGGGAATAAATAAAGTCAACGTTGCTACGCAATGTAATCACTTGAAACAACAGCAACAACAGGAAATGATGGCCAACAGCTGTCGCTGCTCACTGCGTGTGACAAAATAAAAAAAAAAAACAAGATACGAAAAAAGGCGTTAGGCCTTCGCAGGAGTCACTGCAGATTGAATCGAATGGGCTCGTGTGCTGTCGTTGTGCATTTTATGCAAACATTGCGTAAACTTCTTTTTGAGGGTGCATTAAGTGCAAACAGGCGGTTGCAGCAATGCAGACATGATGTCCACCGTCTACTGTCCACTTTCCAGTTTCCGGTTACCAGCTGCCAGCTTACCGTATGCAGCTTACTCGAGCAGTTTTAATTAATTAAGTCTTAATATTATTTCATTGACATTAAGCGAAATGCATATTGACCGACATGCCCCAAAAACGATGCCTTAATACTTTTCTTCTCTGCCTTTGCGTTGTCTCCACGCCTCCTTAACGCCCCCTTTCCGCTTGACAGCTCATTAGCAACGCATCAGCGCATTCTTGGGCAGCTTTTCCCCGCTCCACATGCCCACGTCGCAGCAATTTTCTCATTAATTAACGGGAAAACTCTTGTCTTGCGTTTGCAGCCTGACATAACAACGACAACAAACGCATTTGTATTCAATTGTATTTGATTACAGTTGGCATTCAATATGTGCGCTACTTTTGCTCATTAAACTGCAAATTATGCAGCCTGCTGACGGACAGCCATTTAAATTCGTATGCAAACAGAGTGAATGGTTAGTCAAAGAGTTAAAAAAAAAACAACAAATAAATAAAATCTCGAACAAATTTACAGTTGTCTTTTAGTTCACTTTTTCAACATCTTTCTAAAGTTTATGCAGCTAAAATTTAGCCAATATGCTTATTATAATGTATGCAAGCGCCTCGATAAGCTGCAGCTGCCATAATAATCATATTTAGACCAAATGTTGGCACACGCGGCGTATGCGTAATATTTTTATTTTAAATTCGCATTTAATCGCGTGGTACGCTAATTGCTGAACATGTGTGCGTGTGAGGGTGTGTGTGTGCGTGTGTGTGTGTGTGGGCATTCAAGTAAATTGCATTAAAATGAAATCAATGCAATTTTAAATTAAAGCCAAATACGCGAATCAAACGATGCGACTTAATGCGCAACATTTTGATTTTAAATGCGTTGCGCATTGAAATTCATGAAATAAAAATCAGAATCCACACACAGTATACACACACACTCGATGGCACTGATATAAAATACATTTATATGCAGGCTGCTTAATGCAAAATACTTAATTATGTTGAATAATTGAGTTGTTGTTGGTTTGTTGCTTGTGTTTGCGCAAACACTTTTTGCCATTTCGATGCAAATGCAAAGCTTTTAATGCACACAACAACCACAAAGCAGCAACAGCAACAGCAACAACAACAACAACAATAACTATGCATTTCAGCATTTAAATATCAATAAATGTTTTTGTATTGTGCTATTTGTTTGTCAGCGAGGCTTTTAATTTAATTGAAATAACGTCACTGCATCGTTGCATTAAAAATGCAGCGCATTGTGCAACACTGGCCAAACACTCAACACTACAACACTGTATTTGCACTTTCCTTGCGAGTCAAAGCGTATAGTTTAATTTAAGCAAATGTTTTGGCACTCAAGATGATTTTGGGCCAAGAGCTAAGTATGTAAAGCAAATATATAAACAGGGCTTTAAGTGTAATGCTATCTGTCTCCTACTCTTGCTGTCTCCCTCACTCTTTCTTAGTCTCCTTCTGTCTTACTCTCTCTGTCTTTCTCTGCAGTGTTTGGCCTAATTTGGGCTATTTTAGCTACACAAATATCATTTCCAAAATGATAACAAACATCAAATTTTGTCTCTCTGTCTTTTACACCCCTCTCTCCCTCGTATTCTATCTAACTCTCTCTTTCCCTCTCTGTTAATTGTGCTAATTGTGTTGTGATGCAGTCAGCCAAATTTTGTTAGGCAAATTTGTGCTCATTCCGCACTTAGCTCTAGTTTATTGGTTTTAGCCAGTTTATCGCTACTACCAGCATCTGTTTCTGTTTCTGTCTCTGTTTCTGTACAATTATTGCACGTGGCCAATAAGCCAACAACAAGCAGCGCACAGTTTGCCCAACTCAATTGTTCTTAAATCAACATTTTATGCAATTTTGTAGAAATTTATGAGAATTGGAAAATGGGAACTTGTAAATAGTGAAATGTGTGACAGTTAATGCAAGTTCATTACTGTTTAATTTAAATATGAGTTGTGTTTAATGTCTGCTTAGTAGGTAAAACATAATTTCGGACTCGAACATATGTGAAATGTTAATGAAAAGGGGTTTTGAAACCAGAACTTTATATAGGAAACAAATATAAAAAATATTTGGGAGACTTGTTTAAATATTTAATATATAGTCTAGTATAGTCCTGTATAAGAAGTACAGTCTATACTTAACCTACCTGTTTATGACCACAATATGAGCCGGCACCTTGGTCTTAGCCATATGTTTCAAAGTCTCTCGCAGGCAACACGCAGTGGCCACCACATTCAAGTCAAACAGCTCCTTGATATCCTTCGTGGGTGATTCTAAAGTGTTCGCCGTGTGGTCAGTAAGCCAACTATTGTTAACTGGGCTCACTTACCGCTTAGAAAGTTGGCCTTTAGTATGCCGGCATTGCAAACCAGCACATGAATGCACTGGAAACGCTCCTTAATCCAATTGAAGCTGCTAAGCAGCTGCTGCTCATCGCTCAGATCGCATTGGTGACCAAAGATCTTACCTCCGCCAGTTACTTGGGTGTTGAGTGCCTGCCAATATGCTGTACTTGTAGTATTTCAAAATTAGTTGCGTTGATCTTACCTCCACCAGTTCCTTGCGCCTGGCCAGACCCACTACTACCATGCCGGCATTGGCCAAGGCCAGTGCTGTGCTTGCTCCAATGCCCACTGAAGCACCTGTGATCACAGCCACTTTATTGCGCCAGCGGAAGTTCTCCATTTCAGCAGATCAAGAGCAAGATAACCCAACTGCTTGAGCTTCTTCAAGCTACTGATTCTTTAGATTGTCTGCTGAGGCAATCTCTGTTTGTTGTCAGCGACTTTTGCTCATTGAATGCGGTTCAGTAGGCCGCATTCGCTTCGATTCGACTAGTTTGAAGCCCTGTATCGAGCGTGTAATGAGCTTGTTACAGTAAGTTGTATATTAGCAGCACACTGTGCTAGCACAGCGTGTAGGTTGGTTGTGTCAGCTCGCTCCTCTCGTTTTTTTTACATTCTGCAATTAATTATTTTCAATTTACTGCTGTCGACCTATTGTGATGCACTTTAAATACCCCTTTGCGTCGGCTTCCTGTGTGCCGACTGTTCATTTTACTTGTCTCGTTGGCAGCTGTTTATCTTTATACCCTGTAGAATGGAATGCTGAGGGGTATAAGTGGGCATAAGATACCATACAGAACTTTAAGCTGTAGTAAACCAAGACATAAGAGTTCCAAAAGAAGTTAATTGCTGAGTAAAATACCCTTCCTGCTGTAACCAATTTATTGTTTACAGAGTATCTTATAGTCTGCCCAACACTTTCTGCTGTAAATTCGATACATGCTGAACTTTGCAGCTCACTTTTGCGGTTTTCAAGTATTATATTTATCTTGGTCACTAATCCCATGCGGCTTTTGACAGCCAACAGTGAGCACTCGTTGAGTGGCCACTGCTGGTTCATTGGTTCATAGGTCAGACTGTACCTACTGGCAATTGATTTGTCTATCGGCTTTGCCTGCTCAAGCCTATGCTCTCAATTAACAATTGATTGTGTCATCAGCCTGGAAACGTCTCAGAAGCGTTTCCATTCAAGCGTTAAAACCTTATCATATTTTTGTTATTACTCAACAATAAGTTCCATAAGGGGGGCGGGGAGTAGCAGCAGGGGGCGTGGTAAGTTGGCAGCTACGATTTCAGCAACGCATTCTTATGGCTTCCTGACAAAACAGCAAAACAACTAAACAACTAAAGAAAACAAAACAAAGCCAACAAAACAGATCTTGCCACGCCCCACTGCCCATAACAGAGAGGCGGTGGAGGCTGCAACGAGTGGTATTTGCTGTCAGACAAATCAAAAAGGAAATTTATCAGCATGCACAAAATGTTGCACGCATGTAAGGCACTCAGCTGTAGTAGACTAAAAGATATCCTGTAAAATTTTATATACTTCTTTTTTAAGCAATAAAAACTTGTCAAGCTTTGAAGTTTTCTCATTTTCACTTTGGTTTTTAAAGCTAAAATATATTTTAACAAGAGTCCCTGCCACTCATTCACTTACAGGGCATTTTTTTGTATTGTATGCAACAAGAAACTGAAGCGGCAATTGTAAAATGCAAAATGCAAACTACAAAATTCAAAAATGCATCTAAAAATTGCACTCAACTTGGATTGTCACTGCACAGAATCGGGATTTTAGGGAGTTCAGTGTTGCAAATGACAGCAATAAAATGCAGGTGCTGCAACTCAATGCACTGACAACACTGAGACAAGTGGTTCCTCCACTCTGTCTATACAGCTGTGTGAGTGAGTGGAGTGTGTGTGATGCAGTGGGCGCATCTTAAATCTAGTTTGGTTATGATTAAAGTACAGAGAGTGTTTGTAATAAAATTAAAGCAAATAAAGTTTACTTAGGGATGTCTAATATGAGTTATAAAATCAGCTAAAGAGGCTCTTAACTATTAACTAATAGTATGTTATATAACTTATCAACAAAGCAGCTTTGCTGCTGCAATTCATGCCAGCCAAATGCAGGCAGTCGCTAATCCTGATCAGCTTGTGGTTGACGCTAAGTGGCACAACAGCACCACTGCACCACAGCAGCACCACAATAACAACAGCAACAAGAAGAAGCCATTTAAACAACATAAAAGCACAAATGTAAACAATTTCAATGCATTTCAGCTCTTGGATTACTCCCTCTGCTTGCCCTTCCCTGTTGGAAATTGATAGAAAATTGGCAGGCAAACTGTTTTTAGTTGTGTAACAATTTATTTGCTTTCTTTCGAGGTCTTTTTTTAAACTCTGGCGCTAAAACAAATAAATGGCAAAAGCGCGCATCGTGGCGAAATTTATTGTTGCATACTTTTCGGCTCAGCGCGTTGGCATGCAACACACACACACACAGTACGAGTAGGGAGGGCGTGAAAGGAGCACTGTGGCTGGCACATGTTGGGCCAAGTTGTTGGCCTTGTTTATTTTTCGGTTAAACTCAAATATGTATTTTTCATGGGCTCGATGTGAACCTATTTTTATTTGTTGCAACCTCCGTGGCGAGCGCTTCGTTGCTGCTGCCACTATTGCTCTGCTTTTAATTGTAATAACATTTGTTGGGCACCGGATTTAAATTGCATTTATTTTTTGGCAATTGTTACGAGTCCTGCAGCGCACAGCTCCATATAGAGTAGATAAATATATATTACTCATACGTCACGTTGCAGCTTGTCGTTTCGAAATCTAATAAAAAATAAACCTCTCGCGTTGTCGCATCTAAATTGAAACAGTGAAACAACAGCAAAATTGAAAATACTAGCTTACTGTTCGTTTTCTGTCGAAACGAGGCCAAATTAAATTACAAACTTTTCTTTTAAGCAAGCAATTTAATTGAATTGCCTCATTCACACACACGCATACACTGAAAACACACTCTAACACACACGCACATATTGTGTGTTAATTGCATTTGAGCTGTAGACAAATAAAGGATATCAACTACTAAAATGGCATGTGATACTCGTTATATATTACTTTGTACACAACACAAAATTGTCTAAAGTTTAGTAGAGTTTAGTATTTAATGGTGGTTCTAGCTTAAGTGCTTTTCACTAATAGTTTAAGTAGTTAATGCAAAAGTTTATAGCCAACTTCTTTGGCTGTGCAAAAGTTTTTTATGTGTTTTGCGCTAAGCTTAAGTTAATAAGTGAGTTTAAAGAATGTTAATTAACAAACAAAAAAGATTTAAAATGTGAAAAAATGTTAACTGAAAATTTAAAAATATTTAAAAATTTTTAATACATAAATTATATATTTTTTACTTAATAAAATAAACCAAATTCTGATTTTTTTTTTCAATCAAGCATAGCTTTTTTTTATAAGCTAGTTATACTACCAATTTACTCAGAAGTGGCTCTGATATACTTATTTTTAGACCCCGTACTCTTTAAAAAAGAGTAAAGGGGGTCTATTAAGTTTGTCAGAAGCGAGATGTGCGTAACAGGCAGAAGGAGGCGTGGCCGACCCCATAAAGTATATATATTCTTGATCAGCATCAACAGCCGAGTCGATATAGCAATGTCCGTCTGTCCGTCTGTCTGTCTGTCTGTCTGTCTGTCTGTCTGTCTGTCCGTCCGTCTGTATGAACACCTGGATCTTTTAAACTACAAAAGCTAGAGACACCAAATTTGGAATGAAAGTCCGTTTATGATGTACGCAGATCAAGTTTATTTCAAATTGTTGCCACGCCCCCTACCGCCCCCGCAATGAGCAAAAAACCAGACAAACCTCGAGAAAATTTTTGTTTTAGGCGAATATCTCAGTAACTATAGCACTTAGGAGCACCAATTTTGGTATACAGGTTTCTAGAGACAGCCTTAGTATAATGACATTCAAAATTTTGAGCTGCCACGCCCCCTTTGCTCATCAGAAATAAAAGACTCTCCAGCTTCAATGCCTTGTTTCAGGCATTAAATCAAATAGTACAGTGTTGTAATTTAACATATGCTTAGAGAATTACTATTTCTAACTTTCCTGAAAGTGGCATCAAAATCCTATGTCAAACAACAGAGAAATTACGGTTCAAAGTCGAAGTCATTTTAAAGCAAAATCACTGCATGCGCGCAACACATACAAACAAACACAGAAACATACAAACATATGTTCGAACGTTTTCTCTACCTGCTTTGGCAGCCGCTGGCCGCGCTGACCAATGCTATACATACACACATATGTATGTGTGCATATACATATATGCAAATAATCGGAAGAATGATAGAAGAGGGTCGTGGTGCAACTGGTAGAGTTGCGGCGCAATGTGGAACCTTCGGATGGATCGCGGGTTCGAGTGCTGACGATGACAGTTATTAATTTATTTATTTTTTAATTTTAATTCAAAATGTAAATATTTAATTTTAATTTTTTAAATTTCATTTGAAAATTTTAATTTAAATAAAATTCAATACTATGGGAGTACGGGGTCTTTTACAGTCGGCTCGATCGACTGTAGCCTTTCTTACTTGTTCTATTTAAAACCATAAAAGTTTATAGACGTGTTCTTTTTATTATATTATTTATACTCTATTTTTAATGAAAACAATATAAACTAATCTGCTAACTTAATGTAACACATTTAGCAGCAAGATATCATTCATTAAACAGTTGTAAATGATTTCAGGCCAAAACAAAAATAGTTTCAAAATAACAATTAATCAAAATGTTTGCCGCACCAGCTAGATTAAGTGCCACGCCCACATTGTCACCTGTACAAGAGCTATTAAACAATTAGTCAAGCAACACGCATGCCACACAAAAAAAGAGAAGCCATTTTCATGGAAAGGGTTTAATCCTGCTGTAGAGCAGCAAAGGACTCGTCTCACTGTGGAACCAAAACCCAAAACTATGCCAACAATTTTAATGTTAAATGCCAGCCGGTGTAAGTGGTTATTGTTGTTGTTGTTGTTATTGTTGTTGGGGAGAGACAACTTTTTGATTAAATTAAAATTTATTTTAATTAAACAAGCGTCGCAAATGTCTCATTTACGCTTCAATGAGGTGACAGCTTTTGGGGGGCACAAAAGAGATGGATAGTTAGAGGGAGCGAGAGAGAGGAAGCTAGAGAGACAGAGGCATGTCAATCAGCAGAGTGTGTGTGCCCGTGTGTGTGTATTTTTAAACAACAACAAAGTTACTTTATTGTTTGCATGTTTTTGCGGTTTGCTGACAATTTGTGCCACGCCCCCTCATACCGTCGTACCCTCATTCTCGCCTCTGCACGCAACAAAAAATGTTTTCAAAATTTTTTGTTTGTTGTGGAATGTGCCACATAACAGCAACAACAACAAGAACAAAGATAATGCTAACAACAAATGCAATTACACACATTTAAGACTTACAAACACACACACACTCACACACATATGCAGTTGCTCCGAAAAGTATGCGAACCATTTGCGGCAGAAAGACACACAACAAACAAAAATAAAACTATTTTCACATACACACACACGCGTTGGGCGCCATTAAGTGTTGCATAAGCCGCGCTTAAGTGCAACTAATTAGCCTAGATTTTTGGCCAACTGCAGATTCACCTGCTAAATCTGGGCAATAACAATGTTTCGAGTTGTTTCTTCGCGCTTTTATTGCTGTTTTCTGTTGCTACTGCTCAGTGTTGCCAGCAATTGTAGCTTAGAAAAGGCTGATTTAATAAAAAAACAGCTAAAAATAGCTATTTACGAAAGTTCTTCTTTTCTTACATGTTTGATATTAAAAATTTCAGTTTATAAAAAAAGATCAAGAAAATTTTTGAGTTTCCGAACAAATTTTTAAAATTTAATATTTGTGTCTTAATTAAATTTAAGCATTTGAAAATACAGTAGAATTCGGTTATAACGACACTCAAGGAACCAACGATTTTACGTCGTTATACACTGTAGATGCTTTAAGCAAAAGGAGACCAACGGAGACCAACAATCGTCATCGAATATTCGTTGCAATGTCCGTACGGACGCTTTAAGTGGAGTCGGTATAACCAGTTTATACTGTATATGATTTATAATAATTTATACATCTTTCTAGCGTTTCTTTGATTGCTGCACTTTGCTATAAATTGGCTAAAGTGGCTGTACTGTTGCTGCTGCTTAAGCGTTGTATGGCAAGCTCAACTTTAGCTAGTTGCAACACTTTATTAGATGCTCAGCGACTTGGCTATTATTTGCTGCTATTTATGGCTAACAGATGCACAAAGAGAGTGGCAGATAGTAAGTAAAAGAGAGTTAGAGGGAGGCAATGACAAAGAGCAAAAAAAATAGATAGATAGACTTGCATTTGAAACACCTGCTTGTTGCTCAAAGCATATGGTGTGTTTCCATGACCAAAAATGCTTAAACAGTTTAGAGTTTAAGTTTTAAACCCTATAAAAATAAGTAGGCTTTATAATTATTACGAATTTCTACCAGACTTTTGGAGTTTGAACTTTTACTTACTGTAATTTATTTCTTCTTGCTATTTTGGCAATTAGCTGCTTGAGTCGAGTATGTTTTTTTTTGGGCTTTTTCTAGTCTTGTTTAAGATTCTTATGACTGGCAGCTTGTACACGTGCATGACGCCATCGATCCTCGCCAGAATTGTGTGACTGCAGGCATAAATCACGTGCGGCGCACACAAGAAACTTTTGATTTGTGAAATCAAAAGCTATTTGCAGCACAGTGCAATCAGCGCAAACATTGTGTGCTATATCTCCACTGGCGTCCAGTTGCCAGCATCAGCAGCACAAGCAGTGCAAAGAAGAAACTTTTCCTTTTTGGCATTCGTCAGATATGGCTGTTAAGGCAGTGGGTGTGGCAGTAGGGGGAGAAGCTAAATCTAAGACCAAGTCCAAGTCCAAATCTGAGTGCAAGTCTCTGTGTCCAAATGCAAGACTGTCTGAAAGTTTTTCTCTTGTTGTAAAGTTTTTAATAGTTTGTTGGCGCTTTCGCTGATTTGCTGTTGCAAAGTTTGACTCTTTGTTGTGATACCCTGTAGTAGTAAGTCAAGAGAGTAGTTGTAATCGACAAAGTGGCTGAATTCTTATACAAACGGAGAGTTCTGCTGACGTCTATAGACCCTAAAATTCAAAGTTTTTTACTTAAGAGTAACTGATTAGCTCTGCATACCCAAGTAGCACAATTCTTACTGCTCTTTGCCAACTCTTTCGTTGATTTCTAACAAAATATTTGCAACTTTTACTCACTGCTGGTCATTTCGTTAGTCTATCACACTCTTGTCTCACTGCTTTGCTTGCCTTTGTTATTTATTCGTTACTTTTGTTAGCTCAGCAGCGGACTTTAAACAACAAAACGTATGCCCGAAAGTATGCAATGCTAAATTTCAAGGGAGTTTTGCTAATGAAGCGCCTTGAAGTAGACAACATAAAGCCAGTCACATTTAACTTAAGCTACATCATCTATTATTCGCTCTTTTCCACTATTCACTCTGGCAGCCTGCACGTTGGCCACCATAATTTGGCATTAGCTGCACTGCGTTGCGCCCAAAAGTATGCTTAAAAAATCCAGTTAAAACTGTGTCAGTCGCCGAACGTGGCCAACAGCATTTAGCATAGAAAAGAAACTAGAAAAAAGTAGGGAAAGAAATCCAGTGAGTGCAACAAAAATTTGTCACATTTCGTAGGCTGCTGGAAAAAAGGAAAAATTTAAAAAAAGGAAAATAAACTGGAAAATAATCAAGCAAACTAAGTGCAGCGACAAATGCGACAAAGTGTGCACACCAAATGAAGAAAGTTACCATGCAATCTCGCTACCTCTCCCTCTCTCTCTCTCTTCACTCTCACTCGCTCTCAATCGCTCTCTCCACCGCCGAGCACCGCCTTAAGGGTGTGCGTGTGTGTGTTTTTTTTCGCCTGCTTTGCAGCATTGCGAAAAACTCGTAGAAAAGTAGTTAAACTTAAACTTTTAGCTTCTTTGCCTGACATAATTTCAGTCCGTCCCGTTGAATGATATACACAAGTTGCACTAATAAATTTGCACTGCAGACTCACAAAGTGTGCTTAAAGTTTTTTTCAGGCGTCGCCAGCACACACACTGACGTGTAGTGTGTCAGGCAGGAAGCGCTGCGATAAAATGAGGTTTTCTGTGGGGCCACGGAGCGTATGCGCATTTAAGTTACAACTAAGATTGCAGTTAATTTCATTAAAAATGGCAAATCTTAGTGCTATTTGCAACTGCGTAATCCCCGAAGACAGTTGAAATTGAAAAGCCAGACACACACACGCACACACACCAATAACAAGAGCAATTAAAGCATTTGCTGGGGAATTTATAAAATTATGCAGCATACTTTTAGGCTCGTTTGAAATTGAAATTCATTGAAACCAAGTGAAATCTAATTTTGTATTTATTGCTTAATTACGTGTAAAGCTTAACTATGTTATGTTCAACTTAAACAAAGCTCATTGTCTTGTAATATTTAATTGCTTTAAGCCCAGTTTACAATTATTTTACATAAACTCAAATGTGCTTTAAAAACCCTGCTTTAAAAAGCAGCAAAGTTGTATGTGTTCCGTAGCAACTCGAATCATAATCTTATTTGCCAGCTGTTGGCCATGTTAACATTTGTCCTTGATGACCTTCGGGGCAGCAGACATTAAGTAAATGCACAAACACAATTTTTATACATTTATGCGTAGCTACCAGCTACATGTTTGTATAGCAAGTTATTTACTTGCATTTAAGCCACAAATTGCACTGGCATTGTTTGATGCCTGGCGCATTTAAACGCATTTTCTTTTCGGCTTGTTTGAGACAACGCATCGTATACCCCCTAGTTTGGCCAAGTTCATGCCATGGCTGGCAGCAGTACAGCACGTGCTGGCCAGATTCATCTCAGTCAGTGGCAGCAGCGTACAATTTCTCCATTTAAATGAGAAAAAATTGTGGAAAATTTGTAACCGAGGCGTTTTGTTAGCTAACCCCCTCCACCCCCACTTTGCCGGTCACGAGCTGTTTTCCTATGCTTTTTATATTTTCTTTTTGGTTTCTTTTATTTAATTTTTATTTTTTTGTTATTTCTGTGCGCTGGGCTTTGCCAGTCAAGTCAAGTAAACATGACGTGCGATGTCTAATTTTTTTTATACTCTTTGTTTTCTTTTATTCTCTTCTTTTTTTGTTGTTGTTGTACTCTCTAGCCAGTCGTTGACTCCGTGTGTTGCAGTCACTCGCCACCGTGCTCTCAGGCTAAAGGAAAATATTTTACATTTTCATGCATGACGCGTTTAATCACGTGATGCATATGATTTTCAGCCATTGAGGGCAGACACTCCCTCCCTTTACCTACCATCTAACATTTACCAGCTTCTCCATCTCTACTCATCCCGCTTCTCCCTTATATATGCATACAATTCCATCAGCATGAATTATGCCTTGCATACTTTTAGGCTCTCGCTGCTTTTCCCTCTTTTTACTGTCTGTGTGAGTGTTTGAAACTGTGGTTGTTGTTGTTTTTTCAAGCTTAGCCAAGCTCTTTTGCCACTGTCTGGGGAGCTGCTGTTTATGACTGTGGCGCTGTGGGCCCTTGCGATATGTCGCCTTTCATTTATCCACTTTCAGTTGCTTTTTTCGGCAGGCAAACAGAAAAAAGTAGTAGCAGGCGAACTTGTGGATTAGCGCGTGTAATTTAACTAAAATGAGCACTTCACATACGACACAAAACTGTTGGCCTGCGGTTTTTTTGGCCTAGCCATATGCCAAGTGTTTCGGTTTTGAGTTTGGTTTTAGTTCTGGGGCAATGTGCTTATAATTTTCTAGCCAGCGAAATACATAGACGCATATTCCCATGTTATTTATGCGCTTAACTTTCACAGGCCGCTGGTCAAAATGAAAAAGGAGTCATAAAAATGCTCGACATTTTCACACATTTACGCCTTTAGACCCCCACCCCCCCCTCAAAAAAGAACTGAAAATGAAAGCGAAGACTCAGCTAGGCAGTCAGCCAACAACAACAACAACAACTAGAACTGTAACGTGGCCCAAAAATATATTCAAGTGAATATTTATGAGCGACAAAAGTAGCATTTGTGCTTTGCATTTTGTGCTTTCGAAAAGTGTCGTATGTTTGTTGTGGTTGCTTCTGCTGTTGTTGTTGTTGTTGTTGTTGTTGTTATTATCCCCTCTACGGGCTGTAAGCAACAGTCGGCCAATAGCGACGGGCAGCGTCAACAAACATCGTCTCTCTCTCTCTGCCACTCGTTGGTAGCTTTTGGCTTTTAGTTTTTGGCCAGCTTTGTGCTTGTTGTCAACATTTCCGACGCTGATGAGTTTATGCTTTTGGGCCATTTTACTTTATTCACATGTGTGTGAGTGTGTGTGGGTGTGTGTATTTTTGGGCACTGTAACTCTGCGGTTGTAAGCACACCCATTCATGACTGTCATGTGCTTTCCGCAATTGATGGTCTAATTATGCCGCCAACACTAAATTTCATGACTCTAGCGGTTGAGCCGACATTTGTATGAGGTTGAGTGTTTTTCGCAGCCCTTGGACGCATGTAATTTAATGGAAAAACATTTCACACACACATACACATGAACATTAGTGTTTACGGTATGTATGTGTATGCTTTGTGTCTGTCTTTGTGTGGGTTAAGTGTGAAACTTGTCCGTCAGCGATTGTCAACTTGGCAGTTTGGCGCACAAACGTTCGATGAACAGCTGCAGATATGACAAAACGACGGCTTAAGTTCAATAATTATCACTGGAGTTTAATTGACAGTTTGACAGCCATTCAATGGCGGCATTTCCTGCTACACCCTGTAAAAAGATGTGTAATGTAGAGTGGTCTGATAGCGTTGTTATGCTTATAGCAATTGTATTAAATTAATTTACAGAGAAATTTATTCTGTAGCTTTACTACTCATTCTTTAATTGATTTTATTCTTATCGATTAATTTTAATGACTCTCCCCATTATTAAGTAAAATTCAAATAAGTAAACACATAATTTTATTTGATTATTGTGCAATTTTTAAACAAATAAGTTAACCATTTAAACTGTAATTAAACAAGTACATTTTTTGTATAATTTTTGAAATGAAAGTCACGAAATTATACACAGTTTATTATATCTTTTTTTTATTTATTTCCTTCAAAGTAATCGCTATTGGAGGCGATGCACATGTGCCAACGTTTTTTCCAATCATCACAGCATTTCTGGAAGGCCGATTTCGGTATGGATTTCAGTTCCTTGTTCGAATTCTCTATTATGACTGCAATTGTCTCAAAATGTAATCCACGGATTGACAACTTGAGCTTGGGGAACAGGAAAAAGTCACATGGAGCCATATTATATCATAAATATACTTTTATGCTTATCTTAAGATACTTCATTACCTTCACAGACTCATCTGCTTTACAGAGTATAACTATGTCAGGGCCATTACCAAAAGTATCTAAATTCTTAACAAACATTTTTATCTTAAACAAAAACACAACCTACCAACATTAAAGTGACATATATAATACTATAAATTTAAATATAAATATTTTTTAGTGTTTTTTCGATAACATTAAATCGAATTGAACAATATAAACTACGTAACTTTAATCAGGTTTCTTGTAGCACAAAAAATATGCAAATTAGAATGTTCGCACTTAATAAACATTTGCATATTTATGAGGACACACACACACGCACACACACCTCTACGTAAATACACATTTATCTCCATAATTATCTACAATAATTCTATAGGGTATTTATTTATACAAATTGATGGAAAACAAAAAACAAAAAGTAAAAAAAATTTGTTAATTAAATGCAAAAACAGAGAATCCAATTCATTAATCGAGCTCAGCTGGTTTCAACTTTAATAACTAGATTTTAGTTAATATTTTAGTTTGCAAGTGGAAGGTTCTATAACACTCTAAGCCGTATGTCTTTCAATTGGCCAACATTTGTGCTAACCGCGCTCTCAGTGAGTCTCGTTTTGGGCCAAGTGTTTGAACAGCCGGCGACGATGACGACGACAAAGTAGGTCATCAATAGGCTAAGCATCCAAATCAAAATACACAAAAATGTATTGAAAAAGAAGTATGAAAAGAAGGTCAATCAATTGGGCTACAATTTTTGCTTATTTTTACGTACAGTGTAGTTTACACAACCTATATACGAAGCGGCGGGGGAGTGGCAGCTGCTGGGCCTGCTGGCGGCGCCACTCAGTTGCCAAATCATGTGACCATTCAACGTGGCCAAACACAAATTATTAAGCCGGTTCAGTTACATGAAATCATGGCAGGCGAATCACTGGAGCCATTGTTGCAGCAATTGTTAAGCCAAACTGTGCCAAATTGGCAGCAGCAGCCAGAGCAACAACAATTTTTTGTTTATAAAAACTCGCAGGCTGCGCGACCGACAAGTCAACAACCTCAAATATTGCCAGGGTTCAATGGCGTCAACGTGAGGCAACAGCAACAGCAACAACCGCAATCGACATCGATGCCAATTCTGCTGCAACAACAACCCCAACCCCACTACATACAATATTTACAAACAGCGCCAAAAATCGTTGCGGCAACTCGGCCGATTTCAGGAGGCGTTTCTGTGGCGCCACCAACAACTTTGGCCAACAGCTTTCAGCCAACGTAAGCAAATAACTTGACTTATAATAATTCACATTTTTTATTGTTCTTCTACTCTATACGCTGCATTTTAATTAGCTTATCTGCAACGAATAATACGATGACTGTAACTTGCGAGCGTTGTTGCAGCGATAAGGACAAGGAAGGCGTCACGGGGGCGGCTGCCACGACCTGTCCCTGCTGCGATGCATACAAGCCGCTGCTGAGTGCTGCAACGCTTAAGGCGACAGTTGGCTAATAGCATTTTATTCAATAAACATCAGCAAGCGAATAAACAACGAAAACGGAAACGAGTGCAAAAAAGTGTTGCATATTTTGGGGCGCAAGCTAAAAATTGAGTGAGTGAGTAAAATCGAGGGAAATAGAGCAAAGTTGGGTGTGAATGTGAGCGTTTAAAGTGTGAAAAGGATTAAGTGAAGGAGTTGACTATGTGTGTGAGAGTTGTGTGAGTTATCTGTCATCAGACCACGCCTTCGAGAGCCGACGCCTCCGTTGTCCAACTTGAACACGAAACAAGACACACACACACTCACACACAGGGAGACACAGATGGAGACGGGTTAGAAGGCGACAATGTTGCAGCTAAAAACAATCTCTAAAAATATAAAACATGCCACAAAAACCGCAGCACTTCATGTTGAGTGTCACGCTGCAAACTGTGTGGGTGTGTGTGGGTGTGTGCTGTCTTCTCCCTCCCCTCCCATCCCTGCTACTCCTCCCTTTCTTTGACACTCTGAAAATAATAAATATAAAATCTGTAAAAACTATACGGCACTGTCTACATCTCTTTGTGTTTCCACTGAAAAATGAAAGTGCTGAAGTGTTTCTATTGTTTTGCGTCAACGCTAAGTACAATTGCCAAAACAACAACAACAACAACAACAATAATAAAATCCAAAAGAGACGACAACATTGTTGAGAACGTGTGCAAAGCTGATGACGTGCATTTTAAGCATTTTATCTTACGAATGTGTTTTGGTAGTTGTTTTTAGCACAAAACTATCTGCTTGAAATCAGTAATTTTAGTTTATCTTAGCTGCTTATAAACAGTTTTTGTTTAATTTGTTTTGACAACTATTTGATGGACTTATAAGCAAAGATGCAAAACGACTCTTCAGTTTTTAGCTGCTCTCGTCTCAGTTTAATCCCATAATAAAATGTATTTATAAGCTCGTTTTAAAAGCTATAAAACTGCTTTAAATAATATGTATTTAAACAAAATTTTAGCAGTGACAGAAATACATAACAAAAATACATTTTATTTGACAAGACAGCGACGAAACGAGTTAAGCGCACAGTTAAAGCTGCTACAGGGACTTAACTGTTGGTACTGTTACTTGTCATTGCTGTTGTTGTCTCAAATGGTTAAAACTGTAATTTCATGCTTGCTGACTGAAAATGAGGCCATAATCTGACTGCGTTTGCTAATTAAATTCTAAGCATTTTCCAGCAGCAAAGAAGACAGCACTAAAAAATGTTTTATATATGGCAAACAAAGTAGCTAAATTGTAGCTATAGCTAAGTCCAACTCTTGTCTTTTGTAACCACCACCATCAGTATTTTCTACGCCAAACAACAAAAATTTCAATTGCACAGATCCTGGCAACCCATAGACGCCCCTATGCAAATGCCTTTGGTACTCTATGCTCTATACTTTGTCCTACCAGTCGCACTCATCTCCAGGCTCATCTGTAGCTTTGTGATGACAGCTTTTGAACTGTCTTCGCATTGTTGTTGTCATTGCCGTCTCTAAATTAACCGTTTCGTTACATCGGCGCACTCCTTTGGCCGTCTTTGTGCGTTGCCAGTTAGCAGTTGGCCGGGATGTGCCTCTGCCCGGAGATGTTGCAAGCTGCGAGTCCCGAGTTGCGAGTTGCGGCCATGTCAACGACAAAGCTCTTGTTTAGTTTCAAGTTTGTATGAGGCAGTCGTGCGTGCCACGGCTCTGCTCTGCCAATTGGTGGCAATCAGAGACAGTCAGACAGTTAGACAACAGTACACTGTAAGAAAAGGTATTTAAATTGTAATATATTAAAGAGCATAAAAATAATATATGAACTGCCTGCTAGTTGGGTTTTTTTTAGGAGAGAAAAGTCTTACTGATGACAGAGTCTTAATTCTTTAAGCTTTTTTCTTAGTGTACTCAACGCCGCATACTCAACTCGACTGCTGTCTCCTTTCCCACTCCCCATGCCGTACTGAATTCTACAACTCGACAGTTGGCTTTGTCTCTGGTAGGACGCCCTGATTGGCATTTACAATTAGCGCGCGGGTAAACAGACAGAAATCGCATGGCCTTAAAAGCGACCTAATGAACGCCTTGCCTTGCCACGCCCATGCCCACCCACACACACACACACATACAGACGCAGCCATTTTAAATCCCATATCTTACCCGTTTTGCAGTGCTATATAGCAAGAGAATTGGAATAATGTACTTGTAATTGGATATGTGATTAATGAGGCATGTTCGCATTTACTTTGACTCATCACACGTGCTGATTTATCGCTGTCAACGGGGCGTGCCACACACACACACTCACACACACACACATATACATTTCAATTATTAACTTTCGCCTAATCATTTTACAATTAGTTATGGAGCTGACCAAAGTCGTGTATTGATTTTGATAATGATTTATTCAGTTGCATTTGTAGATTTGGTTTTGGTTTTGGAATTTCTGTTTACAACTGCTGTCAGCTGCAGCTTCAGCTTTGGCTTGTTGCAAGCCTCTGCTGCTATGCCACAAAGTGTTGCAAGTTATTATGAAAATTTGCAGTTAATTAAGTTTTAATTGTTGTTTGCTTCATTCTTATTTGTTGTTGATTTTGTTGTTTTCGATTTTTCTGCTTTTTGTCGCTTTTTTTGGTGTCGCATTGCTCGTTGCAAGCACGTTGCAAAGTAAGAGGCATCGAGAAAATATATATATATATATATATGTATGTAGGTAATAAATGGCAATTAAGTGGGCGTGGCCGCAACAGTTGCTTGAAGCGTCAACCTCCAAGTGGCTCATTTGGTGCTAATGACCCATTTTAAGAGCTGCAGCTGTATGTGTGTGTAAGAGTGACTGTGTGTGTGTGTGTGCGTGTGTGCGTGCATTGCAAGTGCACTTTTTATTTAATTTTATTGTCACAGCAGTTAAGTAATTGCTGTGTTGTCAATGGAAGATGCTGCTCGATTGCTCAGCAGTTGCAACAGCAAAAACAACAACAACAGGCATAACAACAGCAACAGCGCTCCATAAATCTTATGCCTGAGTGGACTGACTGCTTGCCTTGCTTTTTACAAGAATCAATCATTAATTAAGTATTTCATTGAGCTCAAGTAGGTAGCAATTTTTGTGTGAAACTCTGAAGATGCGCGAAGAAGGCAATAGAGCAGGGAGACGAGAGGAAAGAAGAAAAGAGAGAAGTGGAAACGAGAGGAGAGGGTAGGAGAGGATAGGAGAGGAGCGGAGCGGAGAGGAGAGGAGAGGAGAGGAGAGGAGAGGAGAGGAGAGGAGAGGAGAGGAGAGGAGAGGAGAGGAGAGGAGAGGAGAGGAGAGGAGAGGAGAGGAGAGGAGAGGAGAGGTGAGAAGAGGACAGGAGTGAAAAGGAGAGGAGAAAGGAAGAGGAGAGGAGGAGCGGTAATGAAAGACGGAGAGAGAAAGAGATTGAGAGATTAAGAGCAGAAGCTTAGTAAGTAAGCCAAACTTAAATAAAAATTCACTGAAACTGTTATAAGTTAGAGCTTTTAAAAAAAGCGTATTTAAATTATTAAATGATTAAATATATATTTTTAAATGCCTTAAAAAAGAATATCTTGTTTATATAAATATTTCAAACAATTTTCTGTGTAATAAAAACTCTAATATAAAGTCACTGTAGCTGTTATAACCAAGTTATAACTTTTAAAAATAGAATATTTTATTTATAAATGTATTTCAAACATATTTTCATTTCAAATCATTTAATAAATAATTTTTTTAATACCTCAACACAGAACATCTTGTTTATAAAAATATTGCAAACAGTTTTCTGTTCAATACCTAAGCGTAAAAAAATTAATTTAAGCAAAGCGGTTTTATTTTTTTAACGAAATCAATTTTAATTTGCGTTCAGCTTTATTGATTGAATTATTTTAAGTATTATAATGGCTTAATCCAGCGCATATCGGGTTTGTTTTGATTGTATATTTTTTTGGTGCTGTTTTAATGCTTTTCAATAAAATTGATTAAATTATTTGATTTTGAATACTGTATTTTCCTGTATTCTACTTTATTTTTTGTTAAGTTGTTAAGTATTTATTTTAAAACTAAAGCTGCCTTAGAACTCCCAGCACTTAAGTGCAATTTATGCAACTCAATTGATTTATCTGCTTAATCGAACGTCATGACTGTAAACTGCAAAAGTCAAACTGCAATAATGTCTATAAATAACTAATAAAAGTGCATAATAATTTACAATTTAATTTGATTGCTGTTAAAGAGACACGTTAAGGCCTTTTGGTCAGAGTCTGTGATTAAACAGAAATCTGAAGCTGCTCAGGCAGAATGTATGGGAAATCGACCGAGATAGAGTGGAGTACTGTATTTGCTGGCAGTTTGTTGTGGTTGCATTGCATATTAAATCTAATTCGATTTGCATTTGCCGACAATGGATAACGCTCTCTTTGGATTGAGGTTGCATTCAGGAGGGAGTTGGCAGTGGGTTGTGGAGTTTTTGGGCAACGCAGAACCGCAGAACGCTCGGCAAATGGGCGTCGATGCGTCTGGCAAGTTGATGTAATTTTGTGGTTTAGTTTTGAGGCACGTTGCTTTGAGGCTGCTCGCTTGGAAGCTCTGCAAATACAAGGCTAAAGTTTTCGACCGTGCGTAGGGGATATAGGGATATAGGGGCCGCTTTAAAATTTCTGCAGAAAAGTGAAAATTTTGGCTCACCCACGCGTTCATGTCAAATGCAGAACAGAAAGACAACAAAAAACGTTTCCGACAAAACAATTGCCAAAATTCTTGTTATTTGTCTCGTTCTGCTGTCCGGCGTATTTTCCCAACAATTCTCAAATATTTGGAAATATTTTTTACTCGCTTGCAAAAACATGTCTTTGATCTCAAAAATGCGCCAGCAGCAGAGGGAGCGTGAGAAAGGGAGGCAGTGTGGGCAGAATATAATTGAAAAAAATGAGATGTAAAATTAAACAAATACGCAAAAATTGTAAGTGCTTAAAACAATGCAAAATAAGTCTCAGAGTTTGCCGCTTCTGCGCGAATTATTACATTTTTTTTTGCTCGCTGCAATGTAAATAAAGTTGTCACCGTGCGAAAGTTTGTAAACGAAGGGGAGAGGGGAGCGGAGAGGTAAAGGGAAAGCTTTAGGGGGACTTGGAGATGTGGGGTGTCCAAACTGGTCTGGGTTTTCCAACACATAAAGCTTATTGATGCCAGTTCTTAAACAAAAACAAAATCCAAAAAAAACCCCGACTCCGTTTTGTTGTAAATATTTCACATAAATTATTGAAACTCGATGTTGATTGACAGTCAACTGGGAGCATTTTTAGCCACTTAGCCATACAAATGAGTTGACATTTATTATACAACGATTTGGTTATTTTCGGAAGCATAATTCATGTGCAGCGTATAGACGATAACTTCTCAGTGGCAGTTGTTAGCTTGAATTTATTTGTCGTTGTTTTAAGTTAACTCAAAATTTGAAGTGTTTGTGTATTTTTAGGAACACTGCTGCTCTACTGGGTACAAGCTAGTCGACTACTTTATATGGGCACTCGTCTAAACTGTTCCAATTTGGGTTAGCTTTCATTTAATTACTTTCTTTCAATTAAACTAAAAGTAAACTCTGTAAACAGGTTAATAGAGGTGTTAACAGACTTATATACCCTGTAAATATGTCAACACTTTTCAAGACCTTGCTTATTTTTAGTGAATTTGAGGGTATTAAGCATGTACATATATGCCCTAAAAGTCATAAAGGAAAACACACAAAATTCAACCCACTTCAAAAATAGATTCTTATAACTATTACTAGGGTAGCTAAACATCGAGTTCAATCTCCTACAGAGTTCCCTAGCTGTTTAAAAATAAACACAAGATTAATCTACTTCCTGTTACACGTAAATTGCAATAGGTTAATTAATTGAAATTACACTTGAACTCGTCAGGAATTTTATTGGTTTTTTATATATACCAATGAGTTGATTAAAGCTCAAACTTTATAGGGTAGTATTGACTGAATATGCGGCTTAATGACACCCTTTAATGATGTTTAAATGCTGCACACAATTAGCAGTGGAAATTAACAAAAATCCGCAATTAACTGACAAATATGAAAATGTCATACAAATAAAACCATTTGATTGATGTGATGAATTTATAACATGAATGTGCGTGTGCTCTGCTGTGTGTGCACTGAGTGTGCGAATACATATTATATGCACTGTGTGGGCATGCGAAAACAATGCAAAAGTTCAGTGGTACAAGACGAGAGTAATTAATTTTTTAATGCATATATAAATATGTGTGTATACAGGGATTAAAGTAATTGCAGTAAATGCGCGAGTAGACAGCAAAAATGTGAGTTAAATAAAACAAAAAATGAGAAAAATGCAATTGAAATGAATCAGTGACAAAAATGTGTGCCACATAGTTCACGTCGGCAATAAAAAGATGTAAATTTGCATAAGTTTTATTTGTTTTTAATTCCTTTTGAATTTGATTTTGAACTTTAACGCAATGAACTTGACATGCAGCTTGACGTAGGATTCGTTTTGTGCCCCGCTGCCTTCCTGCTGCTGCTGCTGCAGCTTTTTCAGGCGGGCGAATCTTCGGACTGACCTGCACTGACGTTTGCTGCGTGTGTCAGTCACTCCGCTTGTCAGTCACAGTGGGTAGCAGCAGGCAACGCACAGTTGGAAATTCGAGATTGCAAACCGGATTTCGCGTTGTTATATTTCTTTCTGTTGCTGTTTCTGTTTGTTTTGCTTCGTTTTCTTTTTGGATTTTTTTTTTGATTTGTTTTTGCCTCCTCTTCTTATCTTTCTTGTTTTTATTTGCTCGATGCGCGCCTTAAATATAAGAACACACAACGCTCAGAACATTAGAAGTGTTTAAGAGCTTGAATTAAGCGCAGTTCGATATCCACAAAACAAACGGAGTATTTAAAATAGTATTAACAACAAATCCCCATTCCAATCCCATACAAACAAAAATGGTAAGAGTCTGTAGTAAACCAATTTAATTATTTACTAACTGTTTGCTTTCTCCACTTTAGTTGCTGTTGAGTTGTTGCTTTACTTTCCTGCTGATCAGTCACAGTCTGGCCCTGCCGCGTTACAGTTCCAACTCGCTGCGTAGACCCTTTGATCTAACTGCTGCCGGGAGTGGCACCATCTTGGCCTATGCCGGCAGACCACAGCCACCCATGGCATTGACTGGAAATTATAATTTAATCATGCCCGATTACTATGATCATCATCCTGCAGAGTCCATGCAGTTGCAGAATTTTGCCAACTTCTATGAGGCCGAAATGAATCCCGGTAATGATCTGGGCATGGATGAATCACAGTTTCTGGCCAGCACACCTGTGCGCAATCCACAGCCCATCAATGCCGAGGAGCAGCGTGTGCGACAGCATTTACCTGTCGTAGACATAACACGTGAGAAGAAAGCCATACAGAAATTAAAGAAGGGCAACACACAGCCAAGAGGTGCTGATTTTCCGGAATGGGATCAATTTGATTATGATCTTTATGGTGTGAATCCCGGTGATAGCAAAAAGTATAATTATGATTTTTAAACGGGAACATTGAGAGCAACTCAAGTTATGTTATTTCTTGTTTGTTTTATTTTTTTTGTTAAGTAATCAAATAAATTATTTATTTATTGTAAATTTCATGGCAATTTGACAAATCACTTGGAATGCTTTTAGCTCGAAATCGAAAATCTTTCACTTTTTGCTTGTTTCTGTTTTTTTGTTTGTTTCATCAGTTTTGCTAATTTGTCTGGGGGCGAGCTTGGTGTTTATATTAGTTAGATAATTTGTTTAATTGCGCATTTAGGCAGCCAGTCGCCGCATTTAATTAACAGCTTAAATTCTGACGAGCAAAACAAATTTGTGTCTGGAATTTCTTAGCGTTATTTTTGTTACTTCTGTCCATTAAAGCAACTGCCACATTCCACATTCGACTGTCTCGTAAGTCAAGGGTGTTTGGCTGCTCACTTCCGCATCAACTGTCAGCCGTGTTCCCCCATGCATTGGAAGGAAGGAAGCAGCAATAACAGCAGCAGCAGAAGCAGCAGCGGAAGCTGCATCATAATCATGGCCCTTGTACGTTGACACCTAACGCGTGAGGTAGCTTAACGACTGCGTCGAACTGAACTGGACTTAAAGCCAATGCTTGTCAGTTATAGCCAGGCTAAAATAAACATTCGCTGGCATTTTACACATTTGACGTCATGGCTTAAGAACGTGTTTCTCCGTTTTAGGTAATAAAATGAATTGAAGCTATTTCTTGACACGATAAACAAAATGAGTAAGCCACAATAGGAATTTCAGAAAACCTGTACTGATTTCAAAAATTTCCCAGTTTGGTTGGGCAACTAGAAAGCATTAATTAGCTGCTCTGTTTAGAGCGAAGTGTTGGGTGGCTTAGAAACAAGTTACCCTCTCTTTTTTTACAGCTCTTTTATTTCTACTTATAATGTGTGTATTTTAAGCACTGCACTTGAAATAAGAGTAGGGAGCTGTTGGCTTTGTGAGAGCAATAAAAAGTATAAGCGAAAATTTTTTTTTTTTTTTAACTTTGAATTGTGATAACTCATGTTAATGCCTTGATATTTTCAAAAGTTATACCTTTTTAAACTGTACACAGTCCGGTTAATCGATAGTGATCCAAATTGTACTGATTTGGTGATTTTCAAAATTTGTCGATTTTTGCCAAATTTTATGATGTTACCCCTTTTCATTTTTGTCAAAAATGGGCCAAAATTTTGTTATCAATATTTTGATGCCAATCGATAGTACTAGTCCTAACGAGCTTGGAAAGGTATGCCAATTGTTAATCGGACGACAGAGACCATAAATATTCAAATTTAAAATAGCTGATTAGCAGGTAGGAAGAGCAGACATGTCTCATAACAGACAAGTCATAATATTATATTAATCAAAATATAGACATTAAAGCAGGTGCGGTGCTAAAATCGGCACAGTATAGAGCTCGCAAGTACAGGGTATTTTACAGTCCCGCTTTAATCCAGCCATTCCCATTAGCTTGCTTTATAGCTATTTAGCTGTCAATATTCGGCAACAACAAGTTAGGCAATAACATAATTTATGCTACCATTTAAATATTGCAGACGCAACTTGTCAACTTTGTTGCCAGCAAATGTTGCGCAATAACACAAGTGTTGCATACTTTTGGGGCTGCCAGAAAATTCACTTGGGTAAACCTCGTAAAGTTGCTACTATGTATAAATGAGCATGTGTGAGTCGCGTTGCTTTAAGTCTACCCAAAAAAAGTAGGTTGTTGGCTTTTGTTACAAAATTTAAATTAATTCAATAACAAACCATAAATTAAGTTTGACACATGAGAATTCTATTTTCGATTTGTATCTTAAAAAGGCAAAAATTTTAAACTATGACGGAAGCTAGAGCTCACTAATAAATTCGATAAACTTTATATATACATATACATGGCTTGTTTGGACTTAGTTATATGGATACTTGACCACCTGCTCTTTGACATGAGCATAGGTTCGTCTGCCACGTGGTCGCAGTTGCCCCTGTTCGTTCTGCTCGGCTCCAGGTGGCACACGGAAACTCTTCTGGCAACCCTCGGTTGATGGTTGCGTTTGCGCACGTGTCGCCTGCAACAACTGCTGATGATCGCCATCAATTTGACCGGGATTGAGTGTTAACTTTTGACATTGACCATTCGGTTGACATTTGGTTACAAATCGTTGATAGCTTCGAGCATCGCCAGCCGTTGACTGCTTGTAGTTGTAACTGTCCAAGGTGGCACTTTGCGACTGTGCACTGTAGTCACCCACACGCGGCGGTGGCAAAACAGCATCAACAGTTAGCTTTGGCCCAGAGCCATGACCAGCATCCTGTACACGTTGTCCACTCGGCAATGTGACAATTGCATACGGCTGTGGATTGCTGTCATGTGGTTGTTGTTGTTGCTGTTGCTGTTGTGGTTGCTGCAATGCAGGTGGACCATACTGGGCTGCTGGCTGCGCATGAGTTGCGGTGGCAACTGTCAAAGCCTGCGGTGCATTATAGTAGTTACCAACGGATGGTTGAAAATTTCCCTGCAACTGAATCTGACCCACAATTGGTCCCTGCACCTGCACCTGTCCCTGTACATGATGTCCCTGAACCTGTCCCTGTGCGTGTAGCTGTGTCTGCTGCTGTGGCTGTCCGTAATAGCTGCTGGGTGCTGCTGCGGGTGGCGGTGGTGCGGTTAGACTGACAGGCAACTGTTGGTAGTTGGTGTTGACCAGCAGCGGATTCTTATAGGCTGTTTGAGGCAGTTGCTGCACAGGATGTTGCTGCTGATATTGCTGTGGTGGCAAGTATTGCAGCGGAAGTTGCTGCTGATGTACCTGATGTTGCTGTTGCTGATATTGTTGCTGGTGATGCTGTTGCTGCTGGTGTTGCTGTTGATATTGTTGCTGGTGTTGTTGCTGATATTGTGGCTGTTGCTGCGATGGCTGTGACTGATATTGCTGCTGTGGCTGCTGTTGATATTGCTGCGTTTGGGGTTGCTGCTGCGGTGGTTGCTGTTGATATTGCTGCTGTGGCTGCTGCGGTTGTTGTTGAGGCTGTTGCTGTTGGGGCTGCACTTGATATTGCTGCTGTGGCTGCTGCGGTTGTTGCTGTGGCTGTTGTTGTGGCACATAAACCGTTTGATGACCCACATAAATTGCTGGTGACTTGTGCATTTGCAGCTCATAAGTGTGTCCGGATGTCTTAACAATGAACTTTGTAGGTTTCACCTGTACAGCGGGCTGTGGCTGTGGCGTCAGTTGCAGCGGATTCTGTGGGCGTGGATAATGATAATCCGCTGAGCAGCCGCAGCACAGCAAGGTAAACTAATTGAGGTAATAAACATTATAGTAGATAAAAAAGTAACGTTAATGGCTCAAAAGAAACTTACCATAAAGACCAGCAGCAACATGTTGGCCAAAAAACACGACAAGATTTCGAATCAATCAGAAAACTATGCCAAGAGTATGTGTGAACGATGTTCACGCTTCGGTAGCTGGCAAATGATTGAGACTTTGGTTGAAACTGTGGGATATCATTTGGTTGGACTTCTTCAAAAAGAGAAGAAGCAGCAACAGCAGCAGAGACATAAATACAGATAGAGAAAGAGATAGCAATAGCGATAGAGTCAGAGTTCGAGACAGCGATCGCCGGAAACTTGTTTCTCACTTAGCAGTTGATTTGTATATATTTTTGTGTTGTTGTTGTGTTTGTTGTTGCTGTTGTTGTCGCTGCTCGGCTTCATTTGCTGTAACACTGTGAAATTTCATAATTTCTTTTTGTGTCTTTATATATTTTAATTTTTTGTTTATAGTTTCGTTTTTGTTGTCGCTTCACATGCTACTCCAACGTTCGTTTGCTCGTGGCATAATTTTGCTATCACTCACTTATAATTTTATCATAGTAGTTAAGGAGACGTCTTTGATTTCGCTAAATTTGGTTTTTTTTTTACCTACGTTAAAATTTTGTGAGGGCCGTGAAAATGTTTGCTGCTCTTTCCCCGCTTCCCACTGTCGGTCACTTCAATTTAATGCTCAACATTTCTGATGAATTGACTTATGTTTTTGGACATAAAAAAGTAAAAGTGCGATTCCGTTTCGCATTAACGTCAAGCTCAGTTTTGTTGTTGTTGTTTTCCCCTCTCACGATTGTAAATAAATTTACATTAATTGTTTTATTTCTTTTGGTTTTGCTTAGCTAAGTTTTGTATAAGGTAGGCCAACTGGATTTGCATTGTAAATTGGTCTGATATGTTAACAAATGCGATTTAATTGCAGGTGTGGCAGTTGCTTTGAAATATCTCCCTACATTAATCCCACAACTGGCCACAACAGGCCACAACTGGGCACAACTGGCCACAACATTAAATAGATGCGTATATAATAATTTTCAATTTAAATTTGATTTCCAAATTTATCTGTTCATTAACTTTGATTTACTATACCTTTTTTACGGTCATTTTTGGTTTGGGGCCCTTATTTTTAGGGTTTCTTTTTTTTTTGGGACTCGTGTTTGGTTTCAATGCCAGCTTTTATCGTAATTTTAATGATGGAGAAAACATTTTAATTGTTCGAAATGCACACTTAAAAATGTCAAGGAAACAAGTGATTAAAGTAAATTGTTAAACATTGTTTAGTAAATAATGTAACATTAAGTTAACAATGCGCTTATCTGCATGGAAGTAAACAATTTAGTTAAGCTGGAAATAATTCAATGATTAACTGGTCAGCTGTGCGTTTTTGTGGTTTAATATAATTTATTATGATTAATTATGTCTTACTTCTACAACTTTTTGTAGGCCCAGCAGCTGAATAACTTATGACTAATTTATGATTTATGTTGTGACAGCATAAAACCAGTCTCTAAACTAGTCTTAAAATTTTTTAAAATAATATTTGTGGGTAAGTCTGAAAGAATACTATTTTATCAAGCCCCTAAATATATCTATTTAATTTAAAATATATTTTATTTCACACAAAATTATTATATAATTAGCCCTTACCAACACTTTCTGCTCTTTTGATGCTTAAAACTGAATTAACGCACTTCAAAAATATGTACACAAAACAATGACAAGCTCAATTTTGTACTCTCAACTGTTATTGTAGACATAAGTTATTGTTTTGAGATCACAAAAGCTCGACGGCTTTCATTTGTATGGCTGGCAGAGACTTTCTTCTTGTTACCGAACCATTCAAGTGCCTGCCAGACATTAGATCGTCTTCTGAGCAAGTGGAGAGGGGTGATGGGAGTGGAGAGGGAATCTACGCAATATGCAAACATCAATCACAGTGCGAAGGCATGTAAAATGCACTTGAATGCCACTTGACACAGACGCAAACGACAATGTTACCGGATCCGGACCCGGACCCGGACCCGGACTCGGATTCCAATTCGGCACAAGGCACGTGCATATATGATGTTGTCGTCGCTGTTGTTGTTGTCGTTTGAGGCGGTTAACAAAGCGTCTTCTTGGCAAGCAACTGCCAACACTTGACATTCACAATGAATATGCAACACACACGCACACACACACTCACACACCCCTTACGCACACTCAGAGTCGCATTCGCGGCAGCTTATCACAGCGCTCGAGTAGCGCTTAATAATGCAAGTGGCCAATGCTGCGTATACGCAATCTGACTGTCTTGACTTGCCAGTGGCACTAACAGCAAGGGTGTGTGTGGGTATGGGTGTGTGGGTGTGTCTGCTTGTTGTCTACTGCCTGGCTGCCAGCCTGCCTGGCTGCTTGGAGCATTCATGAAATGCATTCAGGGTTAAAAGCCGCGCTGCGCGTTCTATGCAACATCAGATGAGATAGCGCACGTGATGCCTATAGAAAATGCAGTGCAGCTTGCAACCAGTCTGACTGTCTGTCTGTCTGTGTGTCTGTCTGTGTGTCTGTTTGTGTGCCTGCTATCTTTTTAGCACACAGACTGAGGGGGCAAGTTTGCATTTGCCATTTTCCACATGAAGCGTCACTTTAGACACCTTTCAGTGTTCGGTGTTCTGTGTTCAGTGTTCTCGATGGCTGGCTTTTCAGCACCTTTTGCTTTAGTTGCGGCGCCTAATTAGGCACACCTGCCGGTGTAACTGGCCTGCACTGACTGGCAAATTAGTCAGCCGTAAGTTGAATGACCCTTTGGCCTCCCTTTCATCCCTTGTGGCTTGAACTCGTAATCCGAAAAAAAAGGGAAAAACTTTAAGCAGCTTCGCACAAACAACAATGCAGGAAAATGGCATAAAAAGTAAAGAAAATCAATTGCATAATGGCGCATGTGTTGCGCTCAGAAAACTGTGGAAAACAACAGTAAATTGCAACTCGTTTTTCCATTTTCCATTTGGCAGCTGCAAATTCAACCACCAGCCAACGCCACTCGACTTGCAGTCAGTGATTTTTGTTGCTGCTGCCATATTTTTTTGTTGTTGTCCACACACACACACACATACACACATACAATGCGACACTAGAGACACACACATGTGTGTTGCTGGCTTTTGTTTGCACCCACACAGGAAGCCATTTAAGTGCGGCTTCTTGAGAAAATTGCCGACGACGCGACGTCAGATGAGCAGAGTGAACAGATAAGCGGTAGAAAGGGACAAAAAAGGGCTAGATAAAAGAAAGAGCTAGAAATATAGCTAAGGGAATAGGGATACAGATAGGTAGAAAGGATGTTACTAACGAGCGCGTCGTTGGCTTAATTATTAACAGCAGCAAAACAGAGCTGCAGGCAAACTTTTCAGCACTCCCTTCGAAGAGAAAGAGAGAAAAAGAGAGGGAGAAACCAAGAGAGAGCTTAACTTTGTTGTGGGTCCTATCATTTACGGGGCTTGGAAACCCGCTCAGTGCTAAGCCGCTCAATTGTTGAGCGACTCAAGCGCTTTAATAGGCTTAGAATCGAGTCAACTATCAAAACAAGTCCGATAAAAGCTTTGCCGATAGACCCTTACCGATTATGCATACTCATACTCACACTTACAACCACTAGCAGTGCAGTTATTTTAGCTAATTTATAGCTAGCATTAGTAGTTTTATTATTTAAAAACTATTGGTACAATGCAATAAATCATTTATTTAATGGATTGTAGCTAGCATGTAATTAAATTTGTATTTTGGAAAAATTTATGATTATAACTAATATTTATACTATCTAGTTTTAGTGGTAGACTTTATATACGAGTATGTACATTTTATGTTAGCCACAGTTTTGTAATTAAAATAGTTTTAATTGAAGTCATTTTTGTGTTTTTAAAGCTACATTTAATGATCGCTTTTCTAGAAAACTACTTTTAATGTAGGCAATCTATAAATTTTTATTTGCTTACCCATTGGTTATGAGTTTTACTGGCCTTCTTGTCTCTTTGGAATGCTGGCAACACTGCAGATTCGTGCTATAATTTACTTGTGCTCCAATTGCCACGCAAACAGCTTTGTCAACGCATTCCACATGCACCTAATGTGTATGTGTGTGGGTGTGTGTCTCAACTCAGTCTCAATTGTGCTACGTTTCGTCTGCCTACATGTAGCAGTGCTCTCATATGTGTGTGTATGTCCATCAGTCTGACAAGTCGCCTTTTAGTATGCAATGTTTTTGGTTCGCTGCGCTTCTGCTATTTGTTCTTCTGCTGTCTCCCACTTCCAACCCCTTTGGACTCTTTTCCTTTAATGCTCATTGGCTTTTGTTGTGTCATTTGCTTTTGATTAATTTTTTGCATTTTTATTTTTGGTCACATGCGCTAAACAATGTCCACGATGTGCGGTCTGCATGTATACAGGGTGTCTCATAAATATAAATAAATATATCATAAATATACAGTGATTGCAATTAGTAACATTGCGTATAATTTATTAAAGTCTACATAGAATTTTATATATTTATTCATCTTTATGCGACTAGTTAGACACCCTTTAAATCTGTGCTTCCCCTAAGAGTTAAACACGCTTTCTGTCTTCATTTGATGCACTCACAACGAAATGCTGATTATGGCAACAATATCAAGAGCAGCAGCAGTAGCAGCAGCAGCGGAGACAGCAGCAACAACAACAACAGTTACAACAACAACTGCCGCTGCTTCTCTGACGTTTATTTGCAGTCACTCGCATGTGTCGCCATCAGCGCCAGTTGAGATGACGATAATGATCACAATGTAGATAATGACGATGACGATGATGAGGCACAAAATATGCCCAGGCGCAGTGCAAACTAAACTGTCAGCCTTTCGTCTGTCTGCTAAAAACAACAACAATAACAGAAAATTAAAATAAAGCAAAACACAAAAAGTTGAAGTGGAAGGAGTAGAAAAAGAAGACGAATGAGTAGAAGAAGAAGCAGATCGAAATAAACAGACAAATGAGGACGTCGGCGGTGACATGATAGCCGCCTGGGAGTCTAGAAGCCTCAAAGCCTCCTGAGTCTGCTCGTCTGCTGCTGCACGTTGGTCGTCGGCGTAGACGCTGACGTCGGCAGCACTGCTGACGATGTCGTCATTGCCGTTGCATGCGTTGCATTTTTACGCCACTTCTTTTTTTTTTTTGCTTCTCTCATTTTTGTTGTATTTCTTTTGCACTTTTTTTTGTTTTAAATTCTCATCTTTTTTTTTCTATATTTAAATACGCTGCGGGTTGCAGTGTGCGGCTCGTCAGCTGAAGCACTTCATTTGCTTCACAGCTCATTCATGTTTTGTGTCGAGCCTACGAGCGGCAGTCAGACGCAGAGACAGACGGACGGCTGGACAGACGGGCAGACGAAGCGTCAGCGTCGGCGTCTGGTCTAAGCCGAGGTAAACACTGCTCGACAGTCGCTTGTCTCGCTTTGCCTCATGTGGCAAGGCTCTGCAGTTTGCCTCACCTACTTTCTGCACTTAGACATGCCACTGCCACCACTACCAACACTGCTGCGGTGGTGGCTGCCTCGGCAACAAAAAAAAAACGGGCTAAAAAAAGTAAACCCTCCCCAACTGCGTCGTTGTCGTTGCATGCCACAAACTCTCGCTGCTCCCTCGCGGCCTACGTCTGGTCTTGGGCTCCGGGTATCGCTTACAACAAACACTTGCAACGTTTGCAAAGCTTCTGCTCCGCAGCACGGTCGTTGCCGCCGTCGCGACGCTGCGCTCCCCGTTGCATTGCAGGAGCAGGCGGGGTGGGTGTAGGCCACGTTAACGTTAACGCTTACGTTAACGCTAACGTTACGTTAACAGCGGCCTTCCTTGGCTCGAGCAGTGGAGAAGGTTTGCTTCATTTTTTATTTTATTTTTTTTTTTGCATTTTGCCGAGCTCTCTGCGCCACATGCAGCAGCAGTGGCAGCAGTAGCTGTAGCAGTGGCATAAGTTGCATGTTGAACGTTGCCAGTTGGCAGTACGTTCGCGTGCTTTGCATACTTTGGTTGCGTTTCGCTTTTTACTGCTGCTGTGCGCGCGAATTAAAAAAAAAAACAGAAAGCAAAAAACTCGTGCGATTTTTTATGTTTTCGGTTTCGACGCTTAATATTTGGATTTTTCGATTTTTGATTACGATTTGGAGGCAATCAAGCTGCTGAGTCTCAACGTTTTGTGTTTGTGCAGTGCGCCATTTTGTGGCGCCACCAATTTCCGCCGGTGTTTCGCCATTTTGCGCGGCCTTTACGTGGCTTTTTCGCGCCATTTTCTCATCGCCCGCCAGCGCCACAAAATTACATGGCATAATTTTGGGTCAGAACTATTGTTGGCTATTTGTGGAGAGCTCGTGAGTGTGTGGCATGTGGCATGTTTGACAGTTTGAACAACAATTATAACAACAAGTGTCTTAATGGCCATCGTAAGCTCCATGAAGTCATACGATTTTAGTGCTGAAACATTTGCTTATGCCATTTACGAGTACAAGTTGAATAAAAGCTGCGTTTAACTGCCGCAAGGATTAAGTGGCACGCCCACTCCATACAGTTCACCCTCTTGCAACAGCTGCAACTGGAATAAACTTATATTAACCAAATTATCTGTTAAACCAACATGTAAGTATCTAAGCCAACTTCTGTTTGGCTTATTGAATTCTTAAAGCGCTTCAGGCGCTAAGAACTTCAAAAAGGAATAATCAATTTACGTTTATTGTTTACATAATAAATATTAAATAATTTTACATATAATTTAATGAATTTTATAATTAGTTTGCTGAAATTTCAGCTGCTTTATTAGAACTAAAATAAACATTTAACAAGAACTTATCAAATTTTTAGCATTTTGTTTAGTTAAACTTATAGCTTTAAACAATAATGTTTTTGCTGTATTTAAAAAATTAATTCAATTTTTTAAGCCAAGTATTTTTTAAACATTTTGAATGTTACCCAATGCCTTTGAAAGCAAATACTAGGACCACAATAAAATGTTTTAATATTATTAATTTTTTATTTTAGGTAAAATCGTTTACTAAAAATTTATCGTCAGCAAAATTTATAGCCTAAACTTTAATTTATAGCCCAGTTTTGAATTGATTTTAAGCCTTAACTTTAATTTTTGCTGAGCTTTTAATTGAAACCTTATGCCAAACTATGGCAAGCTTCAAGTGAATGCACAATTGCAGCAGATTCTCCTTTCGTTTCATAAAGTCGACTCTTAAACCACATATATAGATTGCAAGACATGAAAAAGATATATTTAAACATTTTTTGGTGGGAACGAAAACCGCAGAAATGTCGGTACTTGACGACTCGTCTCAAAATTTGCATAACAAGCGACAAAACCAAGTACTGTTCGCTGTCTCTGCTTCCCCTGTCTGCTTGTCTCCATTTCTCTGTTCTTAGTTCTCAGTTCTTCGAGTTCTGTATACTGTTAAAATCCTCAAGTTGTAATTATGTGCAAACAAACGCAGCAAATGCAATTTCAATTAAGCAACAGCAATATCAACAAAGAGCCAGAAGGGGTAAAAAAAAGGGTTGGGTTGCAGGTAGGCGGGGTTGGGGTACCACTTTGGGGTAGAAAAGAAAAAAAAGTGAAATCGAACCCGTTAACATCACACGCTTTATGAAGCAGACTCTCGTAAAGTATAAGAAAGATTGCACTCGAAAACCTTGGGCTTTTGTGCGGCTTCCTTCTCCTCCTACCGAGTATAACCGCAAGTGCGTAGCCTGTCAGAGGCTGCACTGCTATGAGCACTCATTCCTGTCTGCGTGTCTGGCTGAGTGCCGACTGCCGAGTGCCGTGTTGCAAGTGCCAAGTGTAGCGTCAGGTGCACTGACATTGAGGCACACACCCAGGCACACATACACACTACCACCCAGCCAGTAACAGGGGATTCGCGCCCTAGCCAGCTGTTGCAGGCAGCGAGTTACACGTTGCAAGTGCTCGGAGCAGCCACAGTTTTGTTGCAAACCTTGAGCCAAAAACAAACGCGCTATTTTCACTTGCTGTGCGCCTGTTAACAGGCAGCTTCGTCTGCAAGTGCCTTCCAGTCGTAATTGCAGTCCGCTTGCAGTCTGGCCGCATACCCTGTAATCTGTAGAGCTTACACAGCGGCTATGTTACTCTAATGTAAGTAATAATTCTCTATTTATTTTATGTAGGTTTAGGTTTTCAATGAGAAGTCTACAGCAGTCGCTTATGTAAAATGTTACAGGGTATCTCATTGTCAATCGTTACTATAGATAAAAGTTAGACCTGTTACAAGACTATCTTTGTGTTTTTTCTACATACTTCTGCTCAGTAACCCCATAAAAAATATCAATTAAACATAGCTGTGAGAGCGGTTAATGTACAGGGTATCTACTGTTTGATTATACTCAATGGGGTCAGTGTAATTCATATGATAATCTGTTTAAATGACCTTAATTTATTATCAATGTTTATTTAAGCCCTTTAAACTATTCCCATAAACAGCTACTGCTTAACTAATGGGTATCTACTAGTCTATCAGCATAATTTACTACATTCTTTTATGGCAGCCACATTTTGTGTGTTTTGTCAACATGGCAGAGCGAGTAAAATCCAGTTTCAATTCCAACAGTTCCATTTTCTAGGCTTCAACTCCGACTCTAACTCCAACTCCAACTCCGACTCCGACTCCAGTGGCAGCTCCAACTGCAGCATTGTGTGCCTTTTTGTGTGCATTGTTGCCAACTGGAGGTTGCTGGCTCCCAGCAGCAACAGCAGCAGCAGCAGCAGCAGTTGTCGTTGCAGTTAATTGAAAATACTAAATTTCCACTGTCTAGACTGCAAATTATATGACAATTGTTAGAGAGTATGTTTGACTTTCATATTAAAATTAATTACTTAGGTTTGCTTTGCATACAAAAAAATTGACACTGAATAAACATTAGAGACTACATAAAATATCTATTAAATTTTATGCACTAATTTATTTCTTTATAAAAATTAAATTGAAAAAAAAGTGAGTTCAATTGATTATTTAGCCACGCTTTGGTTAGAGGATGAAATGAAGCTGACTAAGTATACGCCTAGTAGGGAGAATGAGCTTGGGAAGCGTATAAAGTAGATTTAAAACTGTTTTAAAGGTTTTATGGATTTTTTAAAGGAATTTTCAAAGGGTTACCAACAAATTTCAAATGAATAATTAAAATTGAATCACTGATTGTAGGCCTGTGCTATAGCAACAATCAGTTGGCAATATATTATTGTTATTATTAGCTGAACTGAGCTGTGGTCCAAACAACTGTATGCATTAAATTTAATTAGTCAATAATTCAGTTTTGCGAACTGATTATTCGAATATAATTCCCATGTTTGGGCAATTTTCGCACATCTCTGCCCATTGGGGAACTAATCTCACTCTATGTACATATATAATTAATGTAATAATGGCAAATGCATTAAAGTTCATAGAGGGAAATCTCATGAACAGGAAATTGAACAAAATTTGCACAATATGCAATTACAAACGGAAATCGTGCGAAAGCCAAACACCTTTGACAATTGCTTCAAATATAAACATGCAAAAGACACAGACACAGACACAGATACAGATGAAGATTGAGATACTTAGAAGAGGAAATGAAAAGGGAAGAGTAATTTGGCACTTAATAAACAATGAAATTGAAAATTTAAGACGCTTATCTTATCTGTGTCCAAGGCATATGTAAATTTTGACATTACAGTCATGCAAGTAATTACACTGACCGCCTGAATGCATTACAGATTTTATGCATTTCTCAGTTGCAGATGATCGCATGAATGCCTGTGTATGTATGTTTATCTATGTGTGCCATCTGTGCATCTGTGTGTGTGTGTGTGTGTGTGTGTGTGTGTGTGTGTGTGTGTGTGTGTGTGTGTGTGTGTGTGTGTGTGTGTAGATTCATTAACTGTCTTGGAAAATCAAGTTTGTCTTGTGCACAAAAACATCTTTTTGCCAAAATTGACTTTACTGATTTTGCCTTTTGCATTTTATTACGTGTTTATTATGCTAACAATGCGAGAAAAGTTCCTTGCAAAATAACTGAGTGTGTGTGTGTGTGTAGTAGCAAATATAAACAGTGGCACAGTTGTAGCTAGGAGTAGGAGAAGGCGTGGCATGTGCATGCGTAAGTGGACATGTTGTTAGCTTTGGGAAACTACAAGAAATCAACTTGAAATATGAGCAAGTTCTAATGAAATTTTGCCACTGATGAAAGTTGCACAACTCGGCGAAATATCTCAACAAACTATGATCAAAATTAAGGAGGAACTGTTGGATATATTCTTACCGACAATTCTCTATTAAATTAAAAGAACTGCTGCTTTAATTTAAAATATTGATTGCAGGAAAAATTCAATATTTTCTAAGCTTTTCTGGCACTTAAAAATATCAAGTTTCCCTTATGTTTTCTTTGGTTAAATTTAAATTAACCAAGGGCAAGTGTAGACCGATAGACTCAATACTCAACACTCAGTGCTTGCATGTGAATTCGTTATTATGTTTTCATGTTGGGAATATTTATCAATGCACTGCAATGCAGCCTTAAAATCAATATAATTTATTAGTCTGCAATTTAGCATACCAACAGACTCAGTTAACATTTTGGTCAATTCAAATATGTATGTCATATGAAATGCTGTTGATTTTTGTGTATTTGTCACCGCAAACATGTATTTGATCAAAACGCAAAAACACCAGACAGACAGACAGATAGACACACTCAACTAGAAGTCAATTCACAAATGGAATATCTTATAAATATGTACGAGTTTATAGCTATGTGTCTATTTCTGTGTCTATGTATATGTTAATAAATCAACGCTCTTTTGACCACTCCACTTAATGACAGCTGCAGTCGTAAACTGTAACCACATAACATATTTTCATTAGGATTCTACTTTGGGTGTTTCTTAAAATTGGCAAATGGGGGAGGATTTCAAGCAGTTTGAGTTGTCTGTCGCACGAGTGGATACCTGTATAATATCTCGTCTGAAAGCCAGACGAATGCGTTGAGGAAATGGCAGCAGATATATAAATTTCTAGTGGCAGCAGCCATTTGCATTTCATTTTTCGACAAGCAAAATATTTTTCAACCAACAGACAACAGAGCAGCTGCCTGTCTGCCTCTTAGTCTATCTCTGAGTATAAATAGTTAGACGACTTCCTATTGTCTTTTGTCCAAGACAAGCCTAAATAGGTGGGCAGTAGGTAGTCTGTGTTTATGTCACTCCCTTCAAGTGTATGTGTGTGTGTGTCTTGGCCCATAGTCCATCTGTCATTTTAAGTGGCTTATTCATATGCAAGTAGCTTCCGGGGCTAAACATATTCAAGTGTTTTAGTGGCCCGTGTACATGACCGAGCATTATCATTAAGTGCTTATAGGCCGACAGTCGACAGCCGACAGTCAACGGTCGACAGTCGTGAGTGAACAATGACGTCTATTAACACAAATTGATATACCTGACCCCGCCCTATGCTTCCCGCCCTTCCGACTTGGGCTGCTGCTTAAAGTGGCGACTTGTCAAAATATTGCATACTTTCGAGGGCCCAGGAAGTGACAGGAAATACAGTAAGCAGTCCTTACTTACAATTTGGAACACGTTGAATAGTGTTGCCAACACTGCTGGGACATGAGAGCTAGAGATAAAAAATAATAGAAAAGTTAAAGTAGTAAAAATAATTCTAAATGTTTAAAATTAAATATGGAAATAGTTTAAAAATTATTAACTACATTTAATGCAGCTCAACCAACCAATATAACTGAGTCTACTGATTATTTTTAGTAGACATAATCATAAGTCAGCCCTACAATAGAATATTTTTAAAAAATATACAATTTTTGGCTGTGTTTTAGACTTTTTAAAATCGATCCTAAATTTATATTACTTAATAATAAAATAAGTAATTTCATGGACTTTTAAAAAACAGATTAAATAGCTTAAACACATTTTTAAAAATAGCTAAAGCGTCAACACTGACGAGGGGTAAGAATGTTTGTCTTAGAAATAAATCAAAACAGCTATTAATTACATGTAAAATAGTTAATGAAATGTAAATAGAAATTTCCTAAATATGTGAGTCGTAAAAATAATCATTTAGAGAAATTGGTGGAGAAGGTAAATCAGAAATGACAGAGAAAAGGGTACAAAGCGAAAGAAGATAAATAATTTGTATTAAAAGTATAATATTTATTTTAATTTTAGATGGTTTGAAATGAATTAATTTAATATATCTTTTTAATTTATATTTTTTTAAAACTATTACTGCTATAAGCTCTGCATCACGCATACGCTTAGTATAACCTACCTCTACCTGCTCTCTCGATTAATCTTCTTCTCTCTATTTTCAGTCCGAACGTTGCTATGAAGGCAACTGGCAACAGCAGCAGCAGCAGCGCCGCCAGCAGCAGCAACCAGTTGGAACCACTGGCGGGTGGCAGCAGCAGCCTTAGCACCACAACCCTCACCACAAGCAGCAGCTCAAAGCCACGCTTGGCCAAGGTATCGTTTGCACCGCTTGATGTGGCAGCACCATCGGCAGCCACGTGATACGCAAACATGCCGCACCACAACATCGTCTGCGAGTGGTTGCGTACGATAGGCCTGACCCAATATGGCGAGAGTTTCCTTGAGAATGGCTACGATGAGCTGGAGATTTGCAAGCAAATTGGCGAAATCGATCTGGATGCCATTGGTGTGGACAATCCCTCGCATCGGGGCAAGCTGCTCAAGAGCGTGCGTACACTGAGAGAAAAGGGTGCGGCCATTGTCTATGTGCTCATCAATGATCCGAAGGCAATAAGCAACAGCAACGAGATTCTTGCCTCCGATTGTGACACGCCTGTGACAATGAAAGAACTGGAGGCGGTCATGAAGCGGCATCTCGAAGCGGATGGCATTCGACTCACGGCTCATCCATATTCCACGCCGGTGAGTAGACGTATACAGGCAGCAGGCACTGTACGCTGTACACTGTACGGTTGTGCGCTTGGCTTATCTTGGCCATTTTGTTTACCGCTTGCAATTTGCATGTAGCTCGCTCCATAGGGGACTTGTTGGGCCGGTATAGAAATAATTGAAGGGTGTTGTGAGTTTGTAGAATTTGGCTAAAGGAAATACGTTCAAGTTAATCGTCTTTTGGGAGCTTTTAGATATTATAAAATATTTATTTCTTTTAAAACTTTAAAATTAACTTTTAATTTTTAGTTGTTTTTAAGCTGGTGGTTTTGGGTCACTGCCAGTCGAGCACACTCCGCGCTTGAGTTTTTTGCTGAGCTGCTTTTGTTGTTGTTGCTGTTGCAGCATGTGACAGTCACCGCCAGTTTGTAATGGTCAACGTTTGGGGACACGACACCGCCCGGCGCGCTGTGTTCGCTCTAATGTGAAATTAACACGATTTTAATTTAGTTAAACCGAGTGGCCAACCGCACACGTCTGTCCCCCCCTACCCCTCGCCCACATGGACTACCCACTGTGCTTTGCATTGCTACCCTAACCACTGTGCGCTGTAAAGTTTATTTTATAATATGTCGGTTTGGTTTGCCATTCTCCGTGGGAAATGTTTTTGTGTGGGAGTTTTTCCGCTTTTCCTAATTGTCGTTTTGGCGTTGTACAAATTTTGGCAGCAACGACACTCGGGAGTGGCACAACAATTTAATGATTTGCCAATGCACAGAAATTGTGTGCAAATGTTGTAACATTTACAAATTATTTGGCACTAAAAACGCTATTTGGGACAGTTGTAATGTAGCCTGGGTGGTGATAAAAGAAGCTAGTGAATTTTGGGGTTTAACATAACAGTTTATAGATAATTTCTAAATAGAAACTGGGTAAGTCTAACTAATAAAATGATTTGAAAATTGATTTGTGCACCAGAATTATGCCTAAATATTTTAAATAAGCCTTGTGAGACTGGAGACCTTCTTATGTGTATATAATGTTCATTATTTCAAATAAGTTGTTGAGTTGTGAATAATTTTATTAGACAAACAAAGGGGAATAACCTGAGATGCTCTTCACAAATTCTCTAGACTTTCCTCTAGAATTTTGCTCTATATACATAAAGTTAAATAGTTAAGTGTTCATTTATATTTTAGTTAATCACAAGGTAATTTATCCTATTCCAAACTTTATATATCACCACTCTTCTTGCTGCTCCTATTTAAAGCTTCTACTCTTCCTCGTGACTCGCTCTAGACTAAACTCGTTCACATTCTTCTCTTCTTTCTCTTACTCGTCGTGCTTCTGATCATGCTTACACTCTTATACTTCTACTTATACTTTTACTAATATTCTAACAGCTGATTGAGTATGATCGTTTGTTGCCTTTCCAGCTACAATATCGAATACCATTTAAATATGCTTTGGTTATATAGTAAGTTACCTAGTTTTACCACCAACTGTGTCGATGAAAAGAATGAATATTTATCACTAACTGAGAGCATGAAATTTGTTTCGCTGCTATGGCGGCCAAAACCTCAGATAGTATGCTAAATTTCGCAAGCATGTCAAGTTGTGTTGTGATTTGCATAAATCTGCTTTCAGTCCGTCGGTTTTAGCCATAGTTTGCTGGTCATGCTAGCAGTAGCGGCTTCGCCAGCAAATGGGAGCAGGCACAAACATGTCACTGGTTCAGGGCCGTTTGCTGCATTTGAAGCATTCGAGGAATGAAGCAAAGCGATGCAAATAATAAATGCAAAGTGTATGTGAGTGTGTGTGTGTGTGTTTGTGTGTGTTGCTGCTTTTATTTAGAGTTGCGTATTTGCGGCAGACACTGTTGAGTGTGGTGAGGCAGTAGGTAGTAGCATTTTGGTGGCAGGAAGTAGGTGGCTGGATGGGTTTGTCGGCCTATTGAGCACGCATAGTGCTGACACTCTGCCATGGCACTCAGCTGATGTTTATTATGCAGGCAAGCGGCATTTCCACTTTTCCCACATTTCCCACTCCAACAATTTTCCAAACACTTGCCAAAGTGCCAATGTGGTAAAGTGGCAAAGTGTGCAGTTTGATGATGAGGCACGCAGCAAAGTGCCAACTCCACAGCTCAGTCTCTTTCGCACACTTCTTGCTTCCTACTCCCACTCTCCCTCCCTCGTGTGCGTGTCTCGCTGGCAAACTTTGTCATAGGCTGCACAACTGCAGCTGCCTTGCATTTTAATTAGCAATTGTTTTGTTTCATTTTTATTCTTTGCTGCCTACTAGGGCAGTTGAGGGGGGGTTTGGATTGGAGGGCGGGAAAGCTCTACTTAACATAGTTTGCCTTTGCAAATGTAGCCAAATATTTACAGTTGTTTTTGGCAACATTTTGTGTATTTTGTGCGGGCAAACGCGGCGTATGCGCAATATCACGTTCCGGACACAAATTGAAATGCAACTTAAATGCGGCAATAAAATTATATGAAATGGAAATGCAGTCAAGTGAAAATGCACATGTGTGTGTGTCTGTGTGTGTGTGTGTTGTACCCGACAGGTGTCTGCACTCGTGCGAAACTACATAAAGGAGCAGGGGGCAGAGGAAGTGGGAGAGAGAGGAGGTAGGAGCAATGCGAGAGTGGTTGAGAGAGGAGTGAAGCTTGTACTGTGCTAGACTTGTTAGCTTCTGGGTGCTTGCCGCTGTCTGGGGCATGTTGATGCGCGCAACTTCAACTAATTGCACTTTGCGCTGATGAGGCAGACATGAGTGGTGTGTATGCGTGTGTGTGTGTGTGTGTTGTCACTGTCTGACTGACAGTTGCAGACAAGTTGCATTTCAGCACAAATGTTTGCATGGCTGCGACTCTAAATGAATTTGCCCGACAGCCGCAGCCAGAGAATAGAGAATGTCGACTAAAGCGTAGTAGAAGAAGATTAAGCAGAAAGAGTAGAGTAAGGAAGCAAGCGAGGAGAAGAAAGGAGAAATGCTTTTGAGAATGCATCAATGGACGCTTTGAATGTCAAACAGGAGACATTTAAGTGGCAGACTTACGCTAATTACCGGAAGATATTAACACTTGTCTCACTGCCCTGCTTTTGACCCTGTGCTGCGTCCAAGCTGTAAACTCTTAGTTAATTAACTGCATTTTAAGGTGAAGATTTTGGACTTAGCTCTAAGAGTTGGCAAGACAAAAGTTGAAGAGGAAAAGGGGGAAGTTTTGTAACCAGATTTAAACCTCTTCTCTACCCCCTCCGCAGGAGGGCAAACGTGGCTATTTGGAAGGACTGTCAGCCCACTACAGCAAGCAGATCAATATGCCCTATGAGGATGTGCTGGATGCCATTGAGCAGGTGCGTCTGTCCAAGTGGAAGGAGCGACATGTGCGCATCTCAACGGGTCACACACTCACACGTCGCAGTGGTGTGAGTAGTGGTGGTGGTGCTGCAAGTGTTGCTGTTAGTGGCAGCTCGGCGGTTGGTTGCAGTGGTGTCAGCAGCGGTGGTGGTGGTGGTGGTGGCAGACTCGTTGGCTCCACGGTGCTGCCCACAAGTCACAGCCAACCGCTTTACGTGCCTGGCAAGTATTTGGTAAGCAAACTGCACTTTGACCTTTTATGGCTGACTCTTCAATTTTTACGAGTCTGTAGCTAATCAGGCCGAGTTCTAATTCATTTCGTTTATTATGCATGCCACATGCCACTTGCCACACACACAGCCATCGAGTTGTCTGTCAAATCGCGAGGAGAACGAGATCTACAGCTACACACAAAACGATTTGGCCAATCGAATGGCTCGTAATGCCATCGACTCGAAGTCGGCTTTGAATCTAAATGGAATGCAGCACAGTTATCCTGGCGCGCGCAGCAATTTCTTTTACGACTTTTCGGCAACAGGTAAGCACACAAAGTGTGGAGTGGAGGGGGGACTGCATGTGGTTAGCCATTTTGACGGCTGTTTGGCTTTTTATGGCTTTTAATTCAATTAAATTGGTTTGCATTTCAAGTTAGTCAATCAAACTGTTTATCGCACTGACTGTTTTGATTGTGGCTTTTATTATTGGCTTGATTTCTTTACATCGCTTCCTCTCTAACCCTTTCTAACTGTCTCTTAGAGGGGCGCAACAAACACAAACAACGTCGCACGGTCTTTGCGCGTTTTCTGCAGGGCTTAAGGCAGAGCGGCGACGAGCTGAATGCACCTGAGGGCATGCAATTAAAGGTGAGTTAAACGCAACTAAAAATAGTTCAATTCTACCAACTTTTTTATTAGCTTTTGATTTTTAAATGCTCATGTTTTCTGTGTTGATTTTGCACATTAACAAAGTTCAAAGCAAGCCACGCCCACAGTCACGCCCAGTGTCCAAAAAGTTGCTCGACTTTTTGCCAAACTTTTGCCCTAAGGTTACAGCCAGCTCACTCACTCTCTACTTGAATGAAATTAAATTAAAATATAAAAACCGCGTAAACCAACAAATAACAAACAAGTGAGTGAGTGGCAGTTACAGAGGCTGTGGGGGAGAGAGAGAGAGAAAGAGAGCGAAAATGGACAGTGGTCGTGGCAGAAAAACTTATCAAGACTAAGCCGATAAAAGGCAATTACCGTTAATTGCGTTGCGCCGTGCGAGGGGCGTGGCATGAAATGACAAAACAGAATTGCATGAACAAAGAGGAAGCATTGATAAGTCGACGGGGGGTTGGGGTGATTGAGGAGGGTTATGAGGCAGATGCAAATGGCAGACCGAGACCGACAATGACAGCGACAACGACTGAACAGAGATATGAACTTGTGTGTGTGTGTGTGTTGTGGTGCACCTGCAGCAACTAACTGCAGTGGCAAGTGGCAGCCATGTCCGTTGTAGTCTCACGGATTGCAGCACGTTTCGGTCATGCCATTGGAGTCGTAGTTGGAGACTGAAGTCCGGAATACATTTGGTAGCTGGCCTAAGGGTTCCGCACTCATTTGCACCTTTGCGCGTTTGCTTTTTGCGGTTGCCATTCGCCGGATGCTGATTCCCTACACACGATTGTCCTTTTTCCTGTTACTACTGCTTTCTTTTTGGCCAACAAGCACAACAACAACGCATTTGTTTTTATTATTTCAGGCGTGGTAAAAGTGTTTTGTTTTTTGTGTCTCTGAGTCTGAGTTTTTTTTGGTTTTTTCCTCTTTTTTTTGGACCTCTCTCACTGTCCTAAGAGAGTTTATAACTTTTCGTGTTTTACGGTTGTTGTCCACTGTCCACTGTCTGTTGTCCGTTGTCCGTCGTTTCTTTGCCCTGTACGACTACGTACGCTTGTTATTGTTGTTCTTTTGTTGTCGTCCCTTCGTCTCTCTTTTTTTCTGTGTGCTGCTCTTCATTTAATATTTAAGCGCAATTTGCTGTTGCTGCTGCCAGAGCGCAACAGACTTCGAAAGTCTTTGTGTCCTCTGTGTGTCCTGTGGTCAATTTTCAAAATGACTTGGGCTAAGCACTGGCGACAATTGTGGTTTCGTTTTCTTTTTTTTTGGAGCCACCTTGGACTACAAACTTTTTTGGCCACGCTTGTCCTCTGTCCTCTGGCACTCATTATGCTTTTTAGCCCACCCAGACCAGACCAAGGCAGACCCAGGCAGACGTTGGTTTCTGGCCAGCTACGAAAAGGTCACAGACGCGTATGTATAATTCTAAACTTGGCTCTGTCTCTCATTATGCGGTCTGTTGCGGAAATGTTGCTTTAGGGAAATTTCTCAGCGCTGCTCTTTCATTATACATATTTATTTGCCTGGCCAGCGCAGCGCTTTTCATTTGACATTTCATTTTCATTTTCATTTACTTTGTTCTTCTTTTTGCCTTTGTGTTTTTTCTCTGTTGTGGTTTTTGTAGCAAGGTGTCGATTTGTTTTATGCCATATTACAGCCAAGAACTCTGCTGGCTCCTTAAGTTAATGAAGTAATCATGGCGCGCAATACTAACTTATTCCATGCATTTATCTTTACCTCTAACGCTATCTCTATTTCTTTCTGCATACATATTCAACAGACCAACGAGCGTTTGAGAAGCTGCAATACGATAAAGCGACCGGAACCGCCGCAGGACTTTGAGAAGACCATACAGCGAGTAAATAGCACTCACCTCAACTCCCCTCAACTGATTTCCACATTCTAAATACTATTTTCAATACCTTAACTTTGTGAAATTTTCACTCGCAGCTGAAGACCCAGAAGGCGGCACAGAAGAAACCGGCCAGTGCTCCGCGGGACATGGCGCTGCACGAGCGTAACAAGGAGGTGGCTCACAGTTTGGCCAACGAAATGCCGTTAAACAACTATACGAAGCATCCCTAGGACACGGCCATCAGCATAGATGCTGCATAAGATTTATACATATAAGAAAAGAACTCGTAAAATTTCTATATATATTTATATATGAGCAATAAGCTAATTGATCAGGTGATAAGCAGAGAGTTTTAAGCATTTAGTTTGTAGTTGGTGCAGTGTAATGGTGATATTGAACAGTGTAAGAAATTAGTTTGTAGACAGAAAGAACTAACAATATTGTTTCAACTTAGACTGGCTAAGGAAAACACTTTTCCAAGTTTTTTATTTCCAATTTTCGATCAAATACATTTGCAAATCAATCAAAACTTATCAAATATTCACACGCACACAAACGCACTCACACCGACACCCACACCCACACTCGCACATACCATAAACCGAATCATTCGCTGTGCGAATTCGCCAATTCGCCAAAATTCAGCTTCAATTATTTAGACATCGCCATAACAAACGGCAAGTGCATTAGAAACTCGGTAAAAGGAATGTTGACAGAACGCCAAATTCCAACAAGCTTAGCGCTGAATCAACACTCACACACACACACACACACAGACAGACAGAGGAGACACACACATACACACAGACGTGCAGAGAGCACTCAAAATGTCGCAAAGTTGCAGCAACCGCAGACGCTGCACAGACAATCTGGCTGAGTTTGGTTTTAGCCCGCTTGAATTTGGTATTCGAGTGCATCGATTTTGGTCATAGTTTTTTCGCAGCAAACAGCAATGGGAGTGGGAGCGGGAGTGGTAGAGGCGTGGTAGAGGGCAGGGGGGTAGCTAGCAATGATGCCGTTGGCTTTTTTGCATTTTAATTGCATGTCGCGCAGAAAAGTATGCAACGAAGTTGACACTAAAATAGCTGAGGAACAAGCAGAGAGTAGCAAGGAGAAATGGGGTGGAAAGGGGATGGGAGTTGTCCAGCAAATGCAATTTGCATTTTGTAGCCGGCCAAAAGCATTTCAAATTCGCTACTAATTTTGTTTGCTTTTTTGGCCAAAAGGCACAAAAATATTCGCCAATTCCCAGCTCGAGTTGAAAAAGGTAAAAACAACTCGTGATTCAGTCGTTTCTCTTGATGCTCACGACTGCATTTATTATTAAATGTCTGCGGCGCCTTATGGAGCTGCCAAAATTGAAACATTTAACGGGTACGTGAGTGCAAAACTCTAAAACTACTAAAACTCCCGCTAAACTGTGGCTATTAAATGCCAAAATGCGTGTGCGCCACGTTTCATTTCCGGTTTGTTGCATTCTTGGCAGCTCTGGGTCGTGATTAGCCAAAGTAGTTTGTTGGCAGCCAAAAGCAAAGCAGTTAAGAGTGTGTTGTGTGTTGCCAAGCCAATTGCATTGGCAAATGTCTACATATCCAAACTTACCGATATGAATTTCAAACAGCAAGGAAATTTAGCATAAAGTGATGTGTTTAATTATGCTAGACTTGAGTTTGGTTTTCTGGTTTGCCCCCGTCCGTTTTATCATTTGTTGTTAACATGCAATTAAGCTTTCGTTTTTGTGTTTGGCCATTTTATTATTTCAATTTAATTAAATGCTATGAAAACTCATTCGAAAAATCAACCAGCCATAGTGAAATAGTATAGAGAGACAAACAAAATGCAAACAGTGAAAAAAAGGTGAAATTAAATATAGGCAATATAGGCAGTCATGTGTAAAATTGTGCGCCGGCTTAATACATATAAAAACATTTACAAATACAAATACAAATACATATACATATGCAGTACATACATACATACATAATTGTTTAACTACATATATAAAATACAATAAAATATATATGCCAATTTACAGACAGCAGCTGAAGCAATCTTAACAATAATAGCCATAAAACTAAAGCTCTTTTTTTTATGTAACTATCTGTATAAAAAGTTCTGATGCTAATTTTAAAATAACACACACCAAACGATACCCTGTACAGTCAACTAAATAGCAAGTAACTTTAAGCCCTTTCAGTCTTTTTTAATAAGGTATTAATTCATACCTTAGTTACCTTTAAAATAAGCGAACTTCTTACCATTTCTTGGACTAAAGTAAAAGATTTTTAGCAAGTGCCAAATTCACATTTACACAAATTTTAAAATGTAGAAATGCATAAAATTAACTTACTGTAATTCAATATGATAATTGGCAATTTGACAGGTGAAATAATTGATGTAAAAGCGTTCAAGTCTAAATGTTAAATTAATTGTTTGTAATTATACGTAAAATGGCATGAAATACGTAACATAAATTGATAAACTTAAGTTTTTGATAGAGTTAACGTTAAGTACATAAAGTTAACAGTAAATTGAATCAAGTTGGGTTTAAGCACGTAAATATGTTTAAGACAAATGCAAATGGCAATCGAAAGTTGCTCAAGCAAATGACTGAATTCATATGGCCAACTGCACCACAAAATTGGCCGAAAAATAAATCAAACCGCTCTGTAAGAGTCAAATACATAAAATAACCATTAAAATTATGCAGGATAAAGAAAATCGAGTTTTCCACAAAATGGCTATCAAAATGTGTTCAGCAATTTAACAAAAATCGATAGAAATACATATGAGAAATGTATTTATTGGTTAGACATAAATATTGATGAGTTATCAAATATTTATATTTACAATTAAAAGTACGAATTTTAGTGCAAAACTGAAAACATTCCCAATTCAAAACCCCACCCAAAACCCCAAACTAAACAAAGCATATTTCAATTTACATATTTAAGTGTTTAAGTAAAATGCCAAAATGCATTTCAAATGCGTGGCATGAAACCATGAAATCAAAAAATGAATAACAAATCAAATCAAATTCATGGCAATGTAAGCGAATCAAATTTGAATGCCTTGTTTAAAGCGCGTGTTGAGTGACTTAAATATTATATTATTATATATATACATCAGAGACCTGCAACGAGTATACTCGAGTATGTTCGAACTTTTCATCAAACGATCGAGTAACGAGTATACCAACGGGCTGTCCGAAAAATGTTCGAATCACAACGATCAGTTGCCCGTTTTCTGCTTGACTCGAAAATGATCGTTTGATATCAAACAATTTGGTTGCGAGCACAACGATCAGCCCCATAGATCGTTTGCTGATCGTTCGATTGGACGAACGAGTATTCGAACGAGTATTCGAACGCAACCTGCCTGCCCGTAATTTCAGTACAAAAGTACAAACAAACGTTCGAGTATCAAGCAAGTTCGTTGGTTCGCTTGAGTTGCGAGACGTTCGCTTGCGTTGCGTGACGTTCGCAGTGTTGCCATTTATTGGGAGGAAAATATGCTAGTTCTAGCGGAAAAGGCTAGATTGCAATAAAAAATAATAAGAAAATTGTATAAGTATATATTTTTCTTCTTCTTTTATTATTAAAAATTTTATAAACCATAATGGGTAATATAAAAAATGAAATATCTGTAATATATGTGCATTGATTTTCCCATGTACACATAAGTAAAGGCTAGATCAAGCGGGAAACAATATGGAGAGCAACACTGATGGCACGCGCAACAAGCTGAGGGTTGTTTTTGTTTTGTGTGTATTTGTGCGAGCAAGTATTGTTATGTTTGACATACCACGCATTTCGCTAATATTTTTTTTAACACAGAAAAACCCAAATGGAAGAGTATCTACCTGCTGCACATGTTGCGCTAAATGCAAAATGCCCCTTTTACAAAACAGAGAGAGTCATACTCTGGCCAAACAAGGGAATTTCCAAAAGGTCAGCCCATCTACGTTTAAGTGTTGAGCGCTAGAAAAGGCTTCAGCACATTTTAATTATGTAAAAATCTTATGAATGAACAGAGTATTTAAAACAAAATTGCATTTACTATTAAATGTCAATTTATTTAAAAAACATTCTTTAACGCCGTCAAATCATTTTGTGTAGTACCACCGCTGAGAATATTTCATGCAACATTTCTAAATTTCTATTTGGCTTGCTTGCAACATGTTCCATATAACGGCATTATACTCGAGTATATACTCGAGTAAAACGAGTATAAGCAGGCCAGCGGCACGCACACAAACGATCGAGTATCAAATTTGTTCGAACAAAAACGATCACGAGTAGCGTTCGAGTATACTCGAAATTTTTATACTCGTTGCAGGTCTCTGATATACATATATATATATGTATACAATTTACACATATAGATTGTCAATATATGTATACGATTAACAATATGTATTTTGAATTTAATATTTAGCAAATATCTGACAAATACGCATATTTTATATGTTTGCCAGTTGACGGCGACAGTTTGTAATCAAAAAGACAAAAAACAATTGAATATTTGCATTTATCATATGGCACTTTTGCAGCAAATTGAATCAAAATTATAATTAAATGCATTTTAAACTGAATAAAGTGTTTCAATCTGTACAATTTCCAAACAATTTTCTAACGTGACTTAAATATACAACTATTCTGATTTATACCTAGCCCTCTCAATAGAATTTTACTAGGTTTTAAATGGTTTTTTAGGGTTTTGTTTCTTTTAAAATAATTAGAAATTTTGTATATATTTTCAACTGGGTTTTAGCTGCATAAATTTAAATGTTTTTTTCAATGAATTTTTCTTTGGTCCTTAAAATATTTAAAAGCATACAATTCTTTCTCTTTTTAAGCTTTAACTCTTAGCCAATCGATGTTTGTCTATGCACATGTAAACTAAATTTCCTCTAAAATCAAATATTTATAACGTAAATTCTGAGAAAACTTTATACGCAGTTGCTGAGCTCAAAGCTGATGCTGACCACAAGATAATATGTGTAAATATTAAAATGCTTATGAATGCAAAAATAAGCAGAGCAGCTACAAATATCAGTTAACAAGAAACTCCATTAAAACTAATGAAAGCAATTTATAAAAACTACAGACAAAGTCGAAAAGCAAATAAATGCAATGCACACCTGCAGAAATATTGGTAGGAAAAAAAAACTAAAGAAATAAATAAATATGCATAGCCCACAGTTCGAAGTTCGAACATGTCATTGTAAGTTCAAGTGTAGTCGGAAAGGAGTAGGCAGTGGAGTGGTAGTGGGAAAAGGAGTAGGTAGTGGGAGTAGTAGGAGTCTGAGTCGTGTTGGGATCACAAGAAGGACAATTTCTACAGCTGACTGATGTTTGGGACTGCAGCGATGATGATTGTGATGGGCACAAAAGCCAACACCTCATGAAAAATGCATGGACTCGTTGCCACTCTCCTCTCTTTTCTCTCCTCTCTCATATGTTTTATGGCTTGTTGAATTCCGTTGCTGTTGTAGTTCAAGTTGTAGTCAAAGGCGCAATGGCAGCCTGTTAAATTAATAAAGGACATCAGCTCAGAGCCCCAAAAAATGGTTGGAGTTCAGGTCGATGCAGGACAGTGAACAAATTTTGAGGTTTGTTTTTCAACAGCTGCGCCGGAGACAACTCGTAGTTTGGGCTCTTTGGGCCTGTCGCAGGTCGCAAAAATTGTTTGGGTCGGTTCGGGGCATAATATATTAAATTTTCTTCAATTTTTTGTTGGTCTGGGTTTTTTATTTTATTTTTTTATATTTTGTTTGATTTTGATGCGCCCAACCAAACAAAACCAAAGCAGCGCGAGCATTTGTCTAACGAACTGTGAACTTTGCCTTGGCTTAGCTGTTGTTATTTGCCCTAACAAGTGTGTGTGTGTGGGAGTGTGTGTGAGTATGGGTAAAGGATTTTAATTTTTTTTTTTTCAACTTTTTACTGGTTGTTGTTGTTGCGATAGATTTTAATTTCCGTTTGCATTTTGCACGTTTTTCATAATTCATGCTCTCAAGTAGCGAGATTGATGAGGGCTTTTACAGTAGCTTCTGCCTTAGCTGGTGTGGACTAAGGGAAACCTCACACACACACACACACAAGCATAATCGTGCGGAAATGCCAGGCGGACTAAGCTGACCTGGGCCAGTTTGAGTCTGAGTATTACTTATGTGTATGTGTTTGGGTGTGTGTGTACATGTGTGTCTATAAGTAAATCACAATGAGTGCAACAGTAACAGTAGCAAACCAAGCAACCACCCAATCCATTCAACCCACCCAAAATCCACCCAAAAGCCCATACAGCTCAACCCTTTCCCGACATTGTCGAACAGCTGCCGTTGCATCCCCAAAGGGCCATTGACTAATAGGATTTGAAGAGCGTAAAATTGGTTCGTTGTGAACATGAAATATGCAGTAAATCCTTCTGCCAGCATCCAGAACAATCTCTTCACCTCTCTCGCTCTATATCCCCCTCTCTCTCTCTCTTTCTCACACTCTCTCTGTTGCATTTTCTTTTTATTTTCCACATGTTTTTCTTTAATATTTGCTGCAACGTCGCAGCTTAAATATTCTTTTGCAGTTTGCCATATTTTGCGCCTGGCAATGCAGCCGGATTCGCGTTCGCGTTCGCATTCGCCTTCGCGTCCCAACTCACACATCCGGCTCTGCATCCTGGCCATGTCCGGGCTTGTGTCTATGGGTCGGAGTCTGGGACTGGGTACAGATCTGGCTCCCGGGTCTCTTGTTGTTTGGTGCTCGTTCTTGGCTCTGGGTCCTGACTTTTGCTATTACCGCTGCCATGGAGGCCAATGTACGCGCAGTTTGTTACAATTTCGCGGTTCGATTTCGACAAAGTCGCCATCGCTCTCCTCACTCTCCCTCCCCTCCCTCCACCACGTTCTCCCTCTCCACCACTTATCCCACTGTTGTCGTTGTCGTTCAGGGCGCGATGGTGTGTTTTATTATCGCAAATAAAGCGCAATCATTGTTGTTGCACCCGCAGCAAGGCAAACGTGCAACGTGCAACGTGCCACACGCCCCAGCCAGCTGGATTTTGTACTCGCTGCTCGCATGAAATATTGCAAATAGTTTTCATTCATTTCCAATTGAGTGAAATATGAAAAAAAAGCTGAAAGAACTGCAAAAGAATTTTACAAGTGCTTAAGGGAAGAAGCAGCAACATGAAAAACGTTGCATACTTTCAGGCGCTTTTAAATATTAACTATAAATACAATTTAATTTACATTTCATTTGGTTTTAATTGTTGCACATTTGTTTGTGCGCTATCTCACTCACACACGCTATTCTTTCGCTCGCTCACTCCCGTTAGTTGCCTCTCTCTTCGTGTCATTTGTTTTCATTACTGTAGCCAGCAGTGTTGTCGTTTCAGCTATGTATATTTATGTCAGCTGTAGTAATTATGAAATTATGTGCTTTCAGTTAATAATTCGATCTACTGAAAGTTCTGTTCGCCTGGTTTTACAGCTGGAATTTAAAAATTACCAGTTGAATTATTAGGCGAAAAGAAATACACAGTAAGAGACTACAGATATATTCAGTAAACTTCTAGATGATAACATATTCTTTGCGATGTTAAAATAGCGCATATGTGAATTCATGAAGGCAGAAATGCAGAAAAAGACTTTAGAGAAAGTGTAAAAATTTAAATTTTACTAACTGAAATACCAGGCGAACAGAATCAGCAGCAAGCAACATTATCGTATTTAACATAGCGTTAACAGCGAGAGTTTAGTAACAGAAAATATATTAACAGCGGCAAAGTTATCCCTGATAGCCGCTAACATAGCATGTTCATTAGCATAACAGTTTGCTTTTGATTTTAGTTACTGCAACCTATCAACATTTCTGTTCGCCTGGTATTTCAGCAGGTAATTTATGCTGCTTGCAAGCTCTGCAGATTAAGATGCAAACAGAAAATCAGAAAAAGACTTTAGAGAAATGGCAAAAATTTAAATTTTACGAACTGAAATACCAGGCGAACAGAATCAGCAGCCAGCAATTTTAACAAAATTAACAGAGTGTTAACAGCGGGAGATAAGTAACAGAAAATATGTTAACAGTGGCAAAGTTATCCATGAAATGAAGATTTTACTAACTGAAATACCAGGCGAACAGAATCAGCAGCCAGCAATTTTAACAAAATGAACAGAGTGTTAACAGCGGGAGATAAGTAACAGAAAATATGTTAACAGTGGCAAAGTTATCCATGAAATGAAGATTTTACTAACTGAAATACCAGGCGAACAGAATCAGCAGCCAGCAATTTTAACAAAATTAACAGAGTGTTAACAGCGGGAGATAAGTAACAGAAAATATGTTAACAGTGGCAAAGTTATCCCTGAAATGAAGATTTTACTAGCTGATGCACCAGGCGAACAGAATCAGCAGCAAGCAATATTAACAAAATTAACATAGCGTTAACAGCGGGAATGTTAAAAGCAACTTATCTTTGTCTCAGCCCAAATAACATAATTTCTTACATGATTTGGGTATGTGTTAATTTGAGACATTGTTTTTTTTTGCATTGCCACCTTCTGACATTTCTGTTCGCCTGGTATTTCACCAGGAATATTTGTAGTATGCGAGCTCTTCAGCTCTGCATCCCTTGGACACCGTTGGAATACAAAGATGATTTATTTGGATTATTAATTCTTTTAATTCTTAGAATCCTATTCATTAATCGTAACATGTTTTTAGGCTTAGTTTTTTCTAATAACTAAATTAAATATATTTTAAATGAATTATATTGCGGTGCATCATTCGTAATCAAATTATATTAAATGTACATAGTTTTTATACACTTTTGACGATTAAATAAACATAAATAATATAATTTATAAATTAATAGCAGCTCGCAGAATGGTGTATCTGGAAAGATAGAAAAGAAGGGAGTAGAATTATTAAAATTGACAATGAACTTCTGTAGCATCCAAAGCTGTAAATATTTTTAATATTTATATTAATAAATGGCATTTATTAAGTGCACCCTGTCTTCTAAAAATGGTGTACCATTACTGATCAATTTTAGATTAATTGTAGGCACTTTCTAGCTAATTTTAGCAATCATTCAAGCTATTTTGGCGTTATAAATTGAGGCAACACTTGTCTATCTGTTTAAATTATGGCATTTGGCTGTTAGCCAGACAGTGATAATTGTGCATAATATTTATGCTGTTACTTTTGTTGTTGCCACTGCCAAACGACACTTTAAAGTGCATCAGAGTCAAGCTTCAAATGCCTGAAAATCCCATTGTAAATCTATGGAAGTCAGTGCCAAGGACTTTGCCATCATCCACATCCCTGTCTCCCTTGTCGTTGTCTTAAGGCCTTAATCCGGCTCAAGACATTCTCGCTTGTCGTTCATTCAACTGCAACTTGGCTGACTTCCGGCGTTGCCTTTTATGATAAATTGAAACAAATAGCCACCAACACTAATACACACCCCCAACACAACACACACACTTTACTAGTGCAGTGAGGACTTGGCTTATCAGAAAATTGCGCTCAGCTGTTTATGAAAGCATAACAATGTTAGCTGCTGCCAGAGCCATTATGGAGCAGAGCTCTACGAACATCAACATGATCATCAAGCTGACTCTGCCTGCTCCTCCCCGCTAGTTCTTACACTTCCTCCCCGACTGGTCGTCGCAGCACATAATTCACAAGTAGGATAAACAATTTACTTATCGCTGCCGCAGGCCAACACACTCTGAAAGCCTTCGACTCTGACTCCGTCTCCGAGTCAGTTTCATCACGGTCTGAGACTCAGTGTTGGTCTCAGCAGACGCTGCCACATCAGCGTGCCACATTGGCAAATAAATCATAATAAATAACTTGAAAAACGAAACACCTTGCCACATAAAAAGTTGCACGTTGTTGCCGCCTTTGCTGTGGCACAAACAAGTTTCTTTGCCACTAACTTTTAAGCTCGGCATGCGAAAGGGTAACTCAACTAGAGTAGAAGCCTTGCGCTGCACCAAAAAAGAAAGAAAACACTTTTTTCTCACTTAAAGAGTATGCAAATTTGGTGTTGTTCATTTTGTTGTTACTTTTTTCAGTGTAGTCGTTGTTCTTATTCCTGTTGTTGTTGTTGTTGTTGTTGATGGTGTTAGTGTCTGCTTACAGTTTAACACTTTGGCAAGTTCCAGGAGCCAAGTTGGAGGTGTCAGGAGTAGCCTCATTTTTGCAACTGGTGATAAAAATTGATACATAACTGGCATAAATCAGACGAGTGCTGCGCATTACGTATACGACGCGTGTGTATGCGATGCCATTTATTAAATTAGCCACAGTAGCATCAACCAACCCCCCAGTCCACCTACAGTGCCAAAACTCATCCCTTATTCATGCCAAAGGCAAGGCAAAGGCAATGATATCACAGGTAATTTGTAAATATCTGACAGATGCGCTGATAAACTCATTGCAGAGATTTCATTCATTCATTCTATGCGCTGTAATTTATATGAGGCTTATTTCAGTTACCTTACACATGCTTATAAGTATAATAACAACAGTTTATTCGTAATACTTGGGGCGTACTTAATGTAACATCACAACAAAAACGGGGGACAGACGATGAAATATAAAAAAATGTGAAAAAAAGAAAATACACCGAACGAGAGAAAGCAAATCAATTGCTGTTGCCATTTGGCGTTTGATGGCTTCATCATGGCCCAAATGCCGGCTGATTCAGCTTGGTTAACTCTGGATGGGAAGCCAGCTTCTTGTCCTGAGCCAGCGGCGCTTTTGGCAGACTGAAGAATTTCTGTAAATTAAATTTGTGAAAAATGAAATTAGGCTACGGCTGCTTTGCATAATTTAAATTATAAATTTGATGATACTTACATCATGCTTGCCAAAGTTAGTGGCCTCCTCCATGGTGTCTGGCAGCTTCTTGTGCAATGTTTCGGGTAGAAAGAGGGCACCAATTCCGCCCAGCAGAAACAGGGTGCCCAGTATATAGTACGGTGCACAGATATTCACAGTGGTACCCAAATAAACCAGATACGGCGCCAACACACCAATGCCATTTGCCAATATGGTGCCCAGTGCAATGCCCGTCTGTCTCATACATGTCGGATATATCTCCAGGCATTGCAAATTGACAGTAAAGAAGGTGAGCGCATTGAGAAACTTGATGAAGGTGGCCAAGTAGATCATCAATGATTCAAAACGATCGTCCTTGGCGTACATCACGATGGGCACACAGGCCACAAACGACACCAAAAAGGATATCGAATTGGTAAAGCGTCGGCCGTACTTGTCGCCTGTGGGGCAGAGGGGAAAAGTTGGGATAGAAAACGAGGTAAGACCATCAAGTTTGGCTGCCAATCAGTGACCAATCGGCCGGTACTTCTACTGATGCCACTCACCAAAGTATCTGCCCAACATGTAGGCGGGAATTTCGACAATGCTTTGGTACAAAAAGTTCAGAAACGGATTTCCATCCATGCGCGACGAGAACAGCACCAATGTGAAGTATGAGACGGCCACAACGCACCTGCGAAAGGGAAGAAAAAAAAAAAAGTTAAGAGAGAGAAACGCGAAAAAGGGAAATGCCGACAAATAGCGAACAGTTAGAAATGCAAATTGCTTTTTTGCGTATCGCGTTGCGTTTGGCGGGAATTGTTCTTACCAACTGAAGCCCATGATGATGGTGTTGCGAGCCAAACGCCAGCCGTTAAATAGGGATGCCATGCCAAAGGTAACTTCATGATTGTCCCGACTATAGATTTCGGCCAGTTCCTTCTCGGTCACATCGAAGGTACGCCCATTAATTTTGGCTATCTTCTTGAACTGGACAATGGCAGCGCCGAAGCGACGTTTGCTAATCAACCAACGCGGCGATTCGATGACATATCTGTGCAGGGAATGGAAATTGAAATGGAAATTCAAATTCGATTTGGGATTGCGAATGGCTTTGGTTGGTACACGTGTGCGTATTGGGATTGGGATTGGGATTGGAACTGGGGCTTGACAATGGCTAAAGTCAATTGAATTGTCTGCGTGACTTACTTGGAGAAAATTAAAACCATTGCTGTGGGGGCCGATGTCAGCCACATAAAGGAATCCCAGTGGCGCAACCACCAGAACAACAGTGGCATCAGTGTGGTGCCAACGGACCAACCGACGCTCTGAAAGAACGCAATTCGACTACGATCCTCTCTATTGAATTGAAAGTTCAACCAAACGTAAAGTTAGTTAAATAAAACTTTATTTCGTTGTGACTAACTTACTCCCGTGAGATTTCCATGCCAATAATTTGTGGCGATTGAAAGAGACTGTTTACGGTAAGGCCAACAATGCCGGACATGATAAGAAACCACGTATACGAGCCAGTGCACAGAATGGAAACGAGTCGACCCACCGAACAGAAGATGACGCTAATGTAGTAGACCAAACTGCGACCAAGTCTGTGAAATGAAACAAATACAAATTCAATTACCAATTGCAATGCCGAACATAATTTAGTTTGTAAGAAAAGTAAAGGAAACTTACGAATCGCCCATTTGTCCAAATATAAATGAACCGACAACCTCTGTCACACGACCCACAACGAACACATTTGTTACAAACAAATCCTTAGCACATATCCAGTCCTCGTCGGTTGGAATTGTGCTGTCGAACCAGGTCCTATCGTAGCTCCAACCGCTCTGGCAAACTGGCAATGACCATAAAAAGGTATTAGCAAAAGTTATATTGGAAAAACTCCAACTGGCAATTGCCCATGTGCACTGAGAAAAACTTTAGCTTGAGTGGAGATATTTTAAATATTTATAACTAGGCTTTAAGTCAGGAATTGCTTTATAGTTTAAGTTAGAGAGAAGTTTCCTACAGTGTAGTTACCTGTGGTTTGATTCGTGCGCTGACTTATGTTCCAATTGGACCAATCGCTGATCTGTGTAAAGTTTACATCGTACATTTCACAGTTACTAAACGTTGACTTGCCCCGATTATCTTTCATTCTGTAATTAATTAAACCAAATTAAAATAAATCTAGCTAATTTATTACACCCAATTAAAACTCACTTTGGCAGTGTCATTTCACGCCATTCATCCAGTGTGAACAACGTCTGTTCTCTACCCGGCACTGTGCACCAGTGATCGGGTATGCTGAGTGCCAATATAATATTCATATAGGCCATGGCACCGGCGAAAGCCAAGCCAGAGACAAATATGTAATTATATAGTGTCTGATATCGTCCATGATTGCCCACCTTCTCCATCAAGTGCTGAAATGGATCATTCAGTTCCGATTCATCCAGTTCCATTTCGTGTACACTCGCAGATGCTTTTCTGCTATTGTTTGACTCATCCAGTTTGTCTTTCATTGTGAACTGCTGATGTTTGCTAACTATCTAGATATAAATACATAAAAATGATATTAAATCTGTACAAACAGTTGCTGCATTTATCTTTATGATATACCTAAGACAAAACTTGATTCAAATGAACCAATAAATTTAACTTTTATTTTATGACTTTCTGCTTATCAAGCATAGACCTCCTTGTCGATGTCTAAGCTCTACTAATATCCGCTAATTTAAGCTTTTATTTGCATCTCATAAGTGTACACACTAAAGCTGATTGAAGTGTGTAGTTAATAAATTCTTAATTGGCTTTACTTTACTTTATTAATCGGTAATCAGGCTTTATCTGCTATATTTTGGCTGGATTTCGTGGTGAAATAGTCAACATATTTAAATTTCAAATCAGGTGAGCCTTTTGAAGAAAGTCTAGAGTTTTTACTATTTAAGAAACAATTTTTTATTAATCATTTTCCAATTTTTTTTATTAAGCGTTAGTTTATCAAATATTTATATGATTAAACCCTGCAGAAACATGTATTTAAAATTTTATTTGATATTTAAGTAAACATTTTCAAACATATTTATAAAAAAATGTAATAAGGTATAGAAAAGTCATACAGTTTTGACTTGGAAAACAATTTATATATATTGCAATAAAAATGTACAATAAAGAAAATATCAAAGAAAAATTAATTTAATTTAATATAAACAAGAGCCATAATATTTTAGCTGCTTTTAAAGGAAAATGTTTATTTCTTTTAAAATTAATTAATTAAATGACACTTACCCAAGGTAGCGGTTGTAAGTGTTTCTCCTTGCGACGGCGGTGAAGAGAGAAAGTGGCGGGGAAATTAAGTTATCACAATCAACTAATTTATTGCACAACACTTTAAAATAGTACTTAATAGTAACGTTTAGAGATTGAGATTAGAAACGATACTGCGTTTCAACACATATACTACGTAGTTTGTTTATTTTTCTTTTCTTTGTTAATTCTTGGACTCAGCCCAATCTCATGGAGGTTTGAAAGTATTCAAAAGATTTCACTTTGCACTTCTCACATTTCTCGCTTAGTAAATTGTATTTTTGAAATACTCGTTGCCCGGTTAAGCAGCTCATCAACCGTCACCAACACTCGATGGTGTTGTTATAAGAGCAGCAGTGCCCAAATGCCGGCATTAAAAGCGGAACACTCTGGTAGTAATTGGCTTATCAGTTGGCTGACAGAGTGCATAATCATTATAGTAGTATTGCTGATAAGAGTCTAGGTCTGGGTCTTTAGCATGTAATTCAACTAGAAAGGTGTTAAATGGATTCTTGAGCAGGTTATGTTCTCATACCCTGTACGCACAATAAACTTATGAAATGCTGTGTGAAAAGCAGCTTAAATTTTTAAGATTAGTATTTAATTTGGTTAACAAGCCGTTGGTGTACGTAGTATTTAGCTAGTCGAGCACTATTGACAAGAGATAAAGATTTTTAATAGCTCAAAATTGGAAAGAATACGAGCTAATTGTGTAATTCGTTTTTTATGACGGGCATTAGATATTTATTTTGCACTGAAAGCCAGGCCGTCGAATCTGATAAGATAGGTTTATACTCCTGCATAAACGTGTTCACAAAGTATCAAAATATTAAACGGCGACAAAGATTTTTCAGACGTCAATTGGATTACTCCCAGTTGGCGCCGAGATAAGTTATAATTTCAAGAAAGGTTTTTATACATTTCTGCACATTTCCACAACTTGTACTTAAAGTCTTAAGTATTTTAATATTTAGTTTTTAAGCGCCTTTTTTTTTTGAACTGCGGCGCGGATCGCAGAGCGACTGAAACTGAAACTGAGCACAAAAATTGTAGTAGAAAATAAGATAAAGTCAACGTAGTTTGTGCGAATGCAATAATATCAATTTTCATATTTTCATTTACTTATGCCTCGAATGAAAGACAAAAGCAATTTAACAATTTACTAAAGCACTTAAGCGCAAATTCTGTACAGTTCCCGAGTTCTCTCAGTTCCCGGTAGTGTGACAGAAAGTGTGACAAGTATTACACGTATATAAACACAATTTTAGCCTAGAGATTGTGATTGTGATGGATAGAGATACAGCTTGAGATATTTTCTATTATAGTATTTAAAGCTTAGCTCAGTTACAAGTAGCCACAAGTGTATTTACTTACTGTGCTCTATGAATAAACATTACTATGACATCTCTTCACTGACACTCAGATCCATTTCACGACTGTCGTAAATTTAATCAGCCACAGACCAGATTAACAAGACGCCGTTTCGCTCTAATGATTCTCTAGAGGCTACACACATCCAACAAAGCATCCAAGCATCCACATATTCTGCATTCTATCTCTCTTCTGTTGTTCTGTTTACTTTATTTTTATTTTATTTTATACACCCTTTCGAGATAAGATTATACTTAGTCGCACTTATATTTAAATTCATACTATCGTTCACACATGTGCTACACTCAAATTGAGAACGTCTTTGTTCTCAATGCCAGTGAAATTACAGAGATGAAGTCGTTTAGGCGGTCTTCTTTGTGTGATCAGAGTAGCTTTGGGAATTTATTTGATAGCTCAATTGTATCTATATATAGAAAGTCAGCAGTTTATATCTGATTAGCAGTCACATGTAGGGGAAGTAGTGGATAGATTTAAACTAATTTAGGACCGACTATTTCGTACCATTCTTTTGCTGTAAAAATAGCCACTTTTTTAGGTAAGTAAAAAGACAAAGTTCTTTTGATTTTAGATATGTTCATTTTTATTTAAGACTTTTACTTGATTTATGCATAAACTTTCATTAGCTGTTGTTTCTTCACTCTTTTATTTATTTGTGTATTTTTTTGATTTTAGTTCTCGATGAAAATTTCGTCTAAAATTGTAGCTGTATGTTGAGTTTTAAAGTTTTGCATTTGTTTAAACTTTAAAGTGTTCTAATGAATTTTATAATAATTTACTTTGTTGCCTGAAATTGCGGTGTGTTGCCAAAGGTGTGTTCATTTCATTTTTGTTATTTTAAACTTTAATATTGCTTACATATTCGATTTAATTACATAATTTTTACAGTGATAAATGGAAACTGTTGGCACATGCCACATGCCGCATGTTGTGCATTGTCGTTTTGTCTGCATTGTTAAATTTCTATTATAATTTACAGTTGAAACACTTAATTGTTAATTAGATAAATAAAAATTGAAAATGCCTACATTAGAATAAATTTACCCTCTGGTTTTTAACACGTGCGCATTAATTTCTTGACTAATTGTTAAATTGTATTTAAATCTTTCATATATATATTTTCTTTGCATCGTTTTCATTTGATTAAATTTAATTTTAGTAATATGATTATTAATATGTATCTGATGCTTATTAGTGAGAAAAAAAGCATTTTGGAATCATTTCGATTTTGTTTCTCAAATGTACACTAAGTCAAATTGGTATTATCTCTTTCTGATATTTATATTTATTATATATTTATATATTTTGTGCTTGCTCTTGATTAATATATATTTATTTATTTAACTAATTATTCAACTGATCAATACGAAATCAATAAAAACTCTCATTACGCTGTCGCCTGACTAATTTCATTGTCGTTTGTTTTGATTATTGCTAAGTTGCTAATAGTTTAAATATAAATATATTTATGTGTATTTACTTATAAGTATTTATTATAGATAATTATATGGCATAAATGCACACGCTCCAGTGTCAATAGTTTCTAATTATTTACAGCATCGTTGGCATTGGAGTCTACGATTTCAAATATATATTGCTTAGCATACAATTTTCATTAGCTGATTTTGCAAATTTACAATTTTGACGGATTTTCTTTGTCTTTAACAATAGTTGTAAGTTTAACACAATTTTCAAATGATTCGGATGAAGTAGAAATAGTTAAAACTTGAATTTAATTGGCAATTTGGTGTTTTGCTTTACTTTTGTATAAATATTTATTACAGTTTTAAATTGGTCTATTGCATGCACTTTTCTTTGTGCTTTAATATAGGAATCAACTTGAGTTATTCTTTCTCTCTCTCTCACACACACATTTCTCTGTCCCTTTTCATTCGTTTTCGTTTTGTTATATTTGTTTAAATTATTTAAAAACGGCAATTCAAGTTGGACGTCTGACAATATCACGTTGCGAAATACATATAGCAATAAAAACAATAGGAAATGGCAAATAAAAGTTCAGGCTAACTAAAAATAGTTAAACGATTTGATTAAATATATATATGTCTGTATATATATATATATATAGCTCTTTAACTTTTACAACTCTAGAAATATTTGTGTATAAGTATATTTATATATAAATGCCAACATTATCGGAGGAAGGATTGACTGACTATCTGACTGCACACACTCTAACTCTTACTCACTCACTCTCTCTTTCTCTCTCTCTCTCTGTCTCTCACTATCTTTCCCTGTCTGTTGTCTAGCTATTCTGTCACTATACACTATACATTTGAACTGAAAGACGCAACTTGGCCTTTTGTTTTCACTATCGAATCACAGCAATTGAAATACATACAATCTAACTCAAAAACTATTATATATATATATGTTTAGTATATGTTTTAAGAACTTAAACTAAAATCTGTATGTAATAAATGGGTTGTTATTGATCCTTGTTATCGTCATGCAACACATGGCTGGCATTGCCACTTGTATTTTTACGCAAATGATTGCGCAACATCACCATATTTCGATTGAGTGGCAAATGATTACTGGATAATCCCGTTGCTGCCCCCGAGCATGGGGCATGCGGCAGTGTGTTGCATATGTTGCCCAGTGGTGCATTGGCATTCAGGTTGCTACCCACACCTATGCCTATGCTGCTACCCACCGATGTGGTCGGTGAGGTGGCGCCACCAGCTGCAACCTGTCCCACGCCCAGCAGCAGCTCGTGGGCGAGTATTGTTGGCAAATGTTAAGTGCTGCTCTTTAGCGGACCCGACGATAGCGAACTGCTGCTGACCCCCGAATCGCTCGACTTCTCACTGAGTCCGCCACGTGTGAGCGTATCGTCACCCATAAGTCCACCGCCGCCAAGAAAGGACTTCTTTCCCACTCGTGCCGGTAGCGTGGCCTTAAACGGATTGTCCTTGCAGCGTCTGGCGCTCTCCACTCGCTTCATTATCTCACTCGAGCACTTGGACACCACATCATCTAAGCTATTCGATTCATCTGTTGAGTTCACCGCCTGCGTGGGTGTCTGTGAGCTGGGCAGCGGAGAGCCCTCATAGCAGCCAGAGTCGCGGGGAAAGTGTCGTCGTCCAAATGGAGATGCACCATGCTTCTTGTTAATGTTGTTCAAACGAGCCTCATCGTTCTCAGAGCTGGAACCGGCTATGTCCACGTCGGAGCCTGTGCGGGCGAAATTTGTAGCTGTGTTGAGTGTTCATGTTCATGTGTGTGAATTGTTGTGGTTGTGGTAGTTTTGGATTTGGTTGTTGGTTGATGGTTAAGCGGTTATGTTTTTGAGGGGTATCTTTTTGAAACACCCGTTACTTAGTTTACAGAATTGTACAAAATTAAAATCCAAAATAACGTAAAAATTCTACGCCACAAGGTCTGAAATCTATTATAATTTTGAAATAAAAAGAAAAAATAATTTAATTAATTTACGTTAAACTTGCAAAGTCTTTTAATAAATTTAAAAAATTATAAACAAATAAATCTAACTAAAAACAACACTATATCAAGTACTTTTAGTGCTACACAAAGTCAACTAACATTTAATTCAGTAACGGGTATTTCATAGTCGATACTAAGGTACTACTCAAAGGTACTCATACTCACATTCAATGTCATGCAACAGCTGCACTGCGGTCAACAGCTTCGCTCGATGCTCCTGGCTTAGTATGCCCAGATAATCCAGATCAGCCGGTTCGAGTTCCTTGAACAGTTCCAGATCCTCGTAGCTGCAAATGGAACGATAGGTGAAACAATCCAACAAAAAAATTTGTTGTGAAATTTGTTTCATCTACACCACTTACCCGTTAAGCACAAACACCGAGGTGTACTCCTTGAGGCCAATGCGCATCAGCAGATCCTCCACTGAGCTGGGTCCACTATTGCCACTGCCATTGTTGCTATTGGCCAGTCTGGAGGCAGGTGCCAGTGTCTTGCTACTCGAGTTCTTCATACGCTGCTCGGGCAGCACTTCCACATTGATGAACTTAAAGTGTCCCACACGACCATGACAGCGTCCCTTCCAAATGCCCGAGGCATTCATCGACAGCACATCGATGAGTTCACCCTTCTGTAAAGGGTTTTTGGTGTAAGTTACGAGTTTGGTTTTAGTTTGAATTTGGTACTTACCTTGAACTTCAACGCATCCTTGTCGTAGGGATTGGGCAGACTGTCGACCAGTGCTTTCGCCTTGCAGATGGAGACCAGTGGACTGCGATCCTCGGCGGAAATTGAACTATGCGGACTGCCAGGACGCACCAAAGCCTGTGTGCCTGTTTAAGGAAGAGTAAATTTCTATTAATAAAATCTTCAACTCAGAAACTGCCAATTCATAGTCTTTTAGTCCCTAAAATCATCTATTTTTTAACAGTGTACAGTTTGTTTGTTGGCAAAAATTTCCAATTAATGTGCCCACAGCCAATTAGCCAAAAAGGGCCAAGGCATTTTGGCCAAAACACTGGCAAACAAACAAACACACACACACATAGTTCAACAATTGGTTTGCTTAATTAAAAACTTTTCAAATACTTCTACACACACACACACACACACACAGAGAGAAAGTTCCCAAAAAATATTTAAATAAGCACTTGAAGTTTTTGGGTTCCAAAAAAAGCTTTGGCTAATCCTTGCTTTGTGTCCTGGCCAACGCCACATGAAAATAAAGTATTTTTTCTTGCACTTTGCACAAAGTTGCTCCTGTTCAGCCACGCCTTCTGCTTACGCCCTCTCAGCCTGCTGTTGTTGTTTTGATGGTTTTTTATTTGGCAAAGAGATTTTGCGCATATAGCTAAAAGTTTTGTTCATTAAAAACTGAGCAGCAGCCCTTTATTTTAACCACGCCCCAGACATTGCAGCTCTATCGCTTGCCACTTGCTCCTTACCACTTGCCGCTTGCCACTTGGCCCATGCAACTTACCACTTCAGTGTGCAGCAAGTGCATTAAAAATTCATTAAGTTTTGGCTAAATTTGAAGTTATTGTGCAGCGGCAGCAGAAAACCACAGCAACAGCAACAACAACAACAACAACTGTTAATAGACCAATATGCAACAACAGTCTGCGAATTTCTTTTTTTTTATAAACAAACTTGCAAGCAACGCCCAAAAAAGTAAAATCAAAACTCTCTAAATTTTAAGCACACACAGACAAAGAGATACTTTCTCTTTCTCCCTGCCACACACACACGCACACTCAGACACCCCCAGAGTTAGTTAGAAAGAGATAGCACTTACTTGAACCGGAAGCGCTGGGCAAACTTTCAACGGAACTGGCAGAACATGCAAACGCCTGATCGCTCATGCTGCCACGGTCGGTATTATCTTGGGAATTGCTGAAATCCCTTGATGTATCCTTTGTGGCAACAAAGTTTCGTCCATTCTCATTAAATGCGCCAATTTCCTTTGGCGAGCTACGCATTTCGCTAGACTGCAATTCCCTCCCCACAAATAGTGAAAGTTGTTGTATCCGTAGCATCGTCATCATCATCATCGCCATCGTCATTCCAGTGCAGGTTCACATACAAATCCAAGTCCAAGTCCATGTCCATGTTGTGCAATAAATTGCATGTTGAGCCGAGGGAAAAGAGCATAGAAAATAGTCCAAAAGTTTTGTTAGTTAAATCATTAAAAAGTTTAATGCAACCACACAAAATTCCCACACACACATACACACACACATAGAGCTTTACTTCTTCTTCTTTCACTGCTGCTACGATTCCTTTTGCTTTGGGTGGGAAAGGGATCTTTGGATTTGGCTGCAACGCTTCCGTTTTTGGCTTATTCCTCGTGGAGCGGAGGCAGCAGTTTGACAGTCGAAATTGAGCTGCTTGCCTTGTGGTGGCTACCACACAAAACTTTGTTCATATCAACCGTTAGTCAACAGGCCTAGGCGCCGATTGCAACAACTCCTGCCACTCTGGCAACCCCGCCCTGCCACAATCTGGCAACTCCTTCGTGCAACAAACAAACACTAAAGTTGTCTGCAACAATTCGCCCACGCGAAGCGTTGCGAAAGCACAAAAAATGCCAGGCATATTTCAATGTCAAGTTTCACCTAACAGTTATACGACTTGGAGATACCCTGTATGTCTAAAGTATACTAATAGCCGATTATTAGTTACCCTCAAACTGATTTTCGATTCTTTCTTGACTAACTTAGCCGAAATTAACGTCATTCGGCAACAGTTTGTAGTAATACCAGTAACATCTGTCAGAGAAAGTATTTAAAATTTCTGTTTCGTTGTAAAATATACAAAATTTCGTTGTGTTTTTGTTAAAAAACTTTTGTAGGACTCAAAAAAGGCGGCATGTACCACGATTGATAATGGCTTCTGTTTATTCCTGTGAATTTGAAGTCTTTGGTAAAGTCCAAGGTGTCTACTTTCGGCGACATGCCGAAAAAAAGGCTAAAACTCTTGGTCTACGTGGTTGGTGTATGAACACAAAACTGGGCACAGTCAAGGGTTACATTGAAGGTCCCCGCACTGAGGTGCAGCTAATGAAAGAATGGCTCAAGACAACTGGCAGTCCTTCCTGTACCATTCAGAGAGCGGAGTTTACTAAAGATGAGGAGAAACGCGATTACGGTTACAAGAACTTTCACATACGCCCCGATAATGCAGGCTCTAAAATGTCTGTAGGCGACAAACATAAGCGAAAGGGAGAACGTAAACATTAACCAACTGAGCAGAGTATTCAAGCCAATTAGCGATAAATCATGCCATTGTAAAATACGTTATCAGAGCGCCTAAATGTTAAACAGAGTCCTAAGAAAATCCAGTGTTTTTTTTTATTCACAACTTTGCTAGCCAAAAGTAGCAAATAGCCGTTCGCTTCTTGCTCTTTTTGCAGGGTATAAGCATTGCCCACCTTGCATGTATTTGGCACACGATGACCCATCGTGGTTATGTGATGACCGTCGCTATCTGTCCGTCCGTCTGACATTTTGGGGCGCGCATAAAAACTCATTTAACTGGCATTTGCATTTAGAGTGCATGTTTGAAACCGGACCAACGCCCCGTTGAGCTCCAAAAGTATTTGAGCCTTTTAGGTTTTATTTTTTGGAAGTTTTGGGTAATTTACGTGAGGGCGGAGTGGTGTATTGGTTGCCCTGCGTAGGCGTAGACAAATTACAAGGATTAGAGGATGCTCACAAATTCCAATCAGTCGCATATCGTATGTAAATGTCAAGCTAATTACATTTTGCAGCTTTCACTCAGTGCTCAAGAGTCAGTGTCAATATTGCTTTTGTCAGTTACAAACACACACACACACAGAGTTACTCACACACACACACACACACACTTAGTTAGAGTTAAAGTGATTAATTAACTTACGTGATGCACCATGGCCTTTTGGCAAATGGTATTCGCCTTATGGGGCAATCCATTCTTTTTGGCTTTCGCGGCAAGACTTGGCGGCAAACCATGCCGTGTGGCGCCAATGTCCTCGTAATCGGATGATGGACTCGGCGACAATGACGGGGATTCACCGATGCCACCGCTAAGCGTTCGATAACGTGCCGTGCAGTTGTTGGTGCCAATCTATGCGTAGAACGAGAGAGAGAAAGGGAGTATGAGAAAAAGTGGAAAATGCCAAGTTAAGAGTGCGTTTAGTATTAACCAAAGTCGAGTAGAAGTTTGCAAATGAAATGGCCAACAGGCAGGCAGTCAGCCAGCCAACCAGTCAACCAGTCAGCCAGTCGCAATACGACATCGTTTAGTTTGGCTTAAGTGCCGTCGTTTGGCAACAACAACAAGGGGGTGGGGGGAAAAAGAGCGTAACAGAAGGTAGAAAAAAAAAGTTTGGCTAAAAAGCTTTTCGAGTTTTTATGCTCTGCTCCGGAGTCTACGTGCTGCATTTTGTTATTCTTCTTGCCATGGCATTTTGGCTTGTTACTGGCTAAATGTGAACTTTGTTTGTCACTAAGTGCACTTAATCAATTTAGACGACGCATTGAGACGCACACACACAGTTGTGTGTGTGTGTAGAGCAGGTAGTTAACACATACTCCTCCGCAGAGTAAAGGAAATGAGCTGACTTGTGTAATGGGTTTTTACAGTTGGTATTCTTTGCCACTTACCGACACTGTGCTCAGCCTGGAGGTAACGCTTTGTAGATCCGATATGGAACCTGCATAGTCGCCGCTCTCACGATCATGGGATCTGCAAAGAGTCAAAAGAAGTATCGATTATAATAAAAAGAAATTTTAATTATTTTGTATAAATATTCAACTAAGACTTAAGGCTTTAAATAAATAAATCTTCACTGTCTTTAATACTCTAACGACTGTATAATTTGCCCACTGTAATGTTGGTTTATAACAATCTGTTTGTGTTTATCAATCACTTGTAACAATCGCATTAATATAAGCTTTGCTATAAATAGCCGTGTTGTTCCAGCAAGAGTATTGTGAAAAAATCAAGTACCTAAAAGTATGCAATGGTTTTTTTGTACATTTTTAGTTAGTCGAAAGATAAACTTGAGTGTGGCGTATCGAACTGTGGCTGCTCAACAGTAGCATTCGAACTGGTATTGGTATTTACATTTTAACTATTTCAAAATTTATACCGTCAAGTATTTGTACAACTTGATCTCAAGTGGCTACCTAAGAAAACGACTTGAACCCGTTTTGATTTCAAAACCATACTTTCTTTGCCTTCTTCGCCTTTGCCAAGTAAATATGTATACAATAACAATAACAACAACAACACCAACAACAACAACGAGCACAAGAACGGCAACAACTTTGGCAAGAGCAACATCAACAAACAGCAATAATAACACTTGGCACAAAGGTCTTTTGGGTCCACAGGCAAAAAAGCAAAGCTCATATAAATAAATATTTTATACCTTTTTTTCTACTACTTTATTTTTGCTGCCGTGCTTGTTGTTGTTGTTGTTGCTGCCCGGCCGTTTGACTTTAGCACTGTTGAGATTTTCACTTTTGGCTCTGTTTCCTTTTCTTTTACTTAAGTTTTTTATTTTTTGTATATTTATTTATTTTATTTGTTTTCTTTTATTTTTGGCAAAAAGAAAAGTTTTCTTCTTTTAATTTTTTTTGGGGTGTGGCGTGAGTGGGCACACGGGGCGTATAAGTTATTTCAGCACGTCTTTTGTATAGTTGGCGTGGTGCGTACGTGTGGAAAACGGTTTATTTTTCCAGCTCTCACGACTGCTGCCAATTGGTAACTGACTGGCAACTGGCAACTGGGAACTGGCCAACTGATTGACGAGGCTGTGTTGTGCCGTGTTGCCCATGTTGAATCATTTGTGGAGCCGCGTTGAAGTAGCAATAATGCCATTTCATTCAAGTGTCGATACGTCTGTCTGCTAGGCCAATATGCCAGACATCGTCGTCGTCTTATTAGTTTTGGCCAGCTTCACATTTCGCATTTTGCCTTTTCTTTCTACCTCTCTCAGCTACATTGCTTCCCTTTGATACCCACACCAAAAAATGTTGTATGTTTTATTCTTTGCGGCATGCGTAACAATATGAAATTGATGACTTTCGCTTCAGTGCGCTTCGATATGTGGCAAGTCAGTCAGTCAACCAGTCAACCAGACGGTGAGACAGATAGAGTCCGTCTGTCTTGCATTCGTTGTGTGGCTGCAAAATGTTGATAACAGCACTAATGAAGTAAGTCTACCTTTTTTCATTTCTCTCCTTTTTAGTTGTTATTGTTGTTGTTGTTGTTGGCTTGGTCAATTCATTTTGGGTCGTTTCAATCCTTTGCGCACCTTTTCACATTGACAAATAAATTCAAGGGAGCTAAAGTTTAGCTCATTGATTGGTTTGCTTTCAGGTTCGCTTACGGGTTTCGGTTTGGGTTTGAGTTTGTGTTGGTCAACTATTAGTGTTGGCTTGTTTGCCGTGCTAAATGTTTGGCCTTTTCATGCCACACTGCACACATTTGTGGCACATTTCGTACTTCACTGAGTTCCCTTTATGAAAGGGTTTTTTCTGTGCATAACTGGCCTGCAATTTCCAAATATAGTCAGATAACCTGACACACTCATCAATGGCTACACACGTTTATATATATACATATATATAGCTGCTTTTATATACTGCCTATATACAGGCCAAATTGTAAGCGCTTCGAGCTCTGGTATTATTTATGTTTTTGCCCTTTGGCTACGCAGTCATAAACTCAACTGCAAATAATAATGGCAATCAGCAGACTGATCCCATCCCTTTGACCTCATCCACTTTCACCCCAACTGCCACTTACCTGGCATGCGTTAACGGTATTATTGTCGGCGGATTTGGTGGCTGCTGTGGCACGATAAGACCTCGTCGCGGTGGTCCACGTTGTGGCAGTGAAATATCTCCGGCGGATCTTAATGAAATTACGCCCGTACTCTCGCGGTTGTTTGAGAAGCGCACTCGGCCACCCTGTTAGGAAGAGACGTTAAAAAGACAGAGTTAAATAATGCTCGCAAATGTGTTTTAAATATAAGCAAAACATGCAACTTAACACTTAAGTAGAATTTGCTGTATAGTGCCTCGACAGCAACAACAACCACCAACGAGCACGAAAACGGCAACAAAATTATGAAAAATTAACAAAGTTATCAAAGTTTATGCGCGGCGTGTTGTGTTGCCAACTTTGAGTTTATTTTAGCCTGTTGCGGTTGCTGTTTTTGCTGTGGTTCTTCATGGTGTTGTTGCTTTGAAGCACAGATTTTGGTTTTGTGGCCGCTGTTGTTTCATACAATGTTTTTATTTTTAATTTTTAGGGTACATGGAATTTTAAATTTAGTTTATTGGAACGCAACGGAAATTGTAAAGTTGCTGTTTTCAATTTTGAGGCAACACAGACACACACACACACACAGACTAAAACAGTTATAGGGTTACACACACACAAAGAGACTCGTCTCAATTACATGGCCAAAACTTTTATGTTTTGACGCAACAACATGAGGTAAACGCTAGTGGTAGCAAGCAAAAATGTAAATTGCAAAGTTTTAGCAGCATACAACACACAAGAATGTTGCATGTAAGCGTTGTAAATTGTTTGGTTTGAACAAGAGCGAAAGAGACAAGTCGTAGCATAGTAGCAAAGAGGCGGCAGAGAGGTTGGATGCAGGGATAATGAATTCATTGCGCAACGCATTCGGTTGTCAAAAAACATAGCATACTTTTGTGCGTATGATCAAAGCTACCAACTGGAGAGATGCTAATACCACCCAAAGGGCAGCTTTTTTTTTTTGTCTCTTTTAGCTTTTTTTGTTGGTCTACTTAGAATCAGTCGATTGCGGTCCGTTGGGCAAATATAACGGCAGCGACAGCAGCAACAACAATTGCGAGCTTAACATTATTATGGGACCTCGGACTTGCTAAAGTGCTTTGCAAACCGCAAAAAACTTTTTACTAAACACAAATTTGTTGAAAACCCCTTGCTGTTCTCGCATTGGCACATCAAAGTGAAACATGAAATTGAAAGGCCGCAAAAGGGCGGCCTCAAGGATATCGAATCGCAGCTGAGTGATTTCAATTGACTAAGAAAACAAAATTCTTGAAAACGAACTTCTCACTCCCCTAGCAGTGAGAGAGGAGCGTGGGAAAATGGGGAACGGGTTGTACAACTAATGCGCAACGACAAAAGCGCAACTTCTCTGAATATCACAAAGAAAACTGAATAAAAAAAATATTATTCTGTGGAGCCAAAAGGGAGAAAAGTCTCAAGACGTCATCGTCGTCGTAGTCGCCTTCCTCGTCGTCGGAAGTCAACAAGAATTATGCATTTTTCTTTTGGAGCCTGTCAATAAAAATAAAGTGAGTTGAAGTTCAACTCGCAAGTTAACAGAGAAAGACAGTTGCGGAGAGGGGGTTGAGGGGGATGAGAGTTTTCACAGAGAAAGAAAATGCCAAAGGACATACAAATCGAAGTTGGAAATCAATGCGAATGGCAGAAATATATTCAGCGTATAATTTAATAAAGCAAATAAAAATCCAAAGGCACAAAGCGAAGACCTTCGAAATCCGCCGAGAAATCAAACTGAAAGAATCCTGTGGGTGGCAAGCAGCAGGCCCAACAAGGCGTGGCAGCCGCAGTCGCTGCCAGGATTAACAGCAGAGACGAATGTGCTGCATAAATCCAAAAGTAGAAGACCAGGAAGAAGATGTGATTGCAATGCCGACGACATTTGTGAAAGTCAAAAAAAGGAAACTCTAAAGAAGTTTTAAAGTTGAGTAAGTCCGACAGAGGCAGACCCTGTAGCAATTTCAGTTGCACAGACTGCGACATGAACATAATGTACCCTTTATTTATACAAATACAGGGTCTGCAGTGGCAGAGCATAGCCAACTGCTAGTTTCCTCGAGCTGCAATCGAACCTATCCTTTGAAAAGGACTTGTGCTCCGACTTTAAGTGGGCGCAAGTGTTTGGTAAACCGCGTACATAAATCACAGACAAGGAACAGCGAATTCCATAGCCTTAAAATTGAGCTAGCCCTCACACAAACACACACACAAATCATAGACTTACCTGTATTGTAGCCGCTGGGCCGCAATTGAGTCCGGCCATAAGAAAATCATCGGGATCGCTTTCATAGGGCGGCTCATCGTACCAATGACCTTGATGATGCAGCGCACTGACCGCATAATGTGCACCACCGGGAATGACACCACCGCCACCACCAACACCAACACCAGCACCAGCAATGCCACTGCGCAGCGCCTCGTCGTACATATACGTATCATCTGCAAAGGGATAAACTGTGAGGCCATTTTGCTTAGTTCAAAGTAGCGTTGGGATAAAAAGAGATATGGGGGAAAGACAGAGACAGATGTAGAGGGAGTCAGAGACTGAGGGAGCTGTGTTGCTGCTTTAAACTTTTAGCAAGAGCTGCCGTCGAAAAATGTGCAGTGGCAACATGATATTATTATACGCAACGTTGCACACACGAAAAATAAAATGAAACCAAATAAAGAAAAAAAAAGACTTGAAATGCCATTTGCCACATTTGTGTGCAGCATAGCAAAAGTTGCACAGTTGCACAGTTTGTTGCCGTTCTCGTTGTTGCAACAGCAGAACGGAAACGGACATAAGATTTTATGCTCGCTTATGCATGTGACGCTACGACGGAGGACGACAGGACACACGGACAGACTGCCAGACAGGCAGACAGTCAGGCGGTACTTGCCACGCCTACTGCCTGCTACACACGGTTGCGACTGCAACATATTTTTCGAGTGCACAAATTTTTATTGCATACTTGCAGGCACTCGTCTAAGTTTCAAGCCAAAACATTCTCCAAGTGCAACTTTTCATAATTGTGCCGCATTTTAATTGAAATTTTGGCTCTCAGTTCGAAGAGTAAGAAAGAAAGACAGAGAGAAAGAGATAGAGAATAGTCTAAACTTACCAGTGCGTCCCTCGCCTCGACTCATTTGCAGCAGTCCCTGTCGTATGTCCCGCAAGATCTGCAAGTAAAATAAATATATGGCTCATTAGTATTTAATATATAGATTTAATATATAGACTAACTTAATTTAACTTTGTATACACATTTAAAACTCACAGAACTAGAAACTTTTTTGCATAATGAACTTGCATCAACTGACGACTGTCTACAGCCTAAGTGGAATGCATTTTATGATCTCTGACAAATGTTTAGGTGCCGCGTTTTTTTGCACACAAAGAGTTTTGTTTTTTTGGGGCAAGTGCTGCTAAGGGGGCAGCGGGTGGACACTTAGTCTCTGCTAAGCCCCAGACGTGACTGCTGTGCACAATAATAAAAAACTAAAAAAAGGACAGGAAAAAGGAGTGATGAGACGAACTCAACTTTGGCAGTCAAGTCGAAGCTTCGTCTTATTTGTCAGGCTGTTGCCAGTTAAAATGGGACAAGCATTTTCCACTTATCACTTCCCATTTGCCATATGCCATTTCTCTCCCATTCCCTTTGGATTTTCCCTTCATTTTGTAGTATTTTTACAGCTTTGGCGGCAAAGGCGTTAAAATTACAAAATTCCATTTGAAAACTAAAACAATTTTCAGTGCCGAAGCACAAGTGAAATGACTGTTGGTTGAATGTCCTGCAACATAATAGCGCAATATGTGTTGCATACTAATTTAAGAGCATGCCAGTGCCACATACGAGTAGAATAAAAACACAAATAGAAAAAACTGAAACGAAAACGATGCCAGGGCCAAACGAAGCAAAAGCTAAAATAGAAATGCTAAGAGAAATGGCAGCAAAAGTAGTATAAAAATTAGCTAAAAGCTTTTCGGGTAGCAGCATTAAAAATACATTTAAATGTTGCTAGCAAGCAACGACAATTGACTCTGCTTGCCACACACACACACACACACACACACACACACAAACACACACTAGCCACACACAGTGAGTGTTTGCAAATTTATGTGGCAGCACTTGTGTTGCCTTAAAGCTAATCACATTGTTGCAGAGCTGTGCTTAATTGACTGTCCGATACTCTATCTTTCTGCTCCACAAACTATTGGCAGCAGGCAAAATAACATTTTTTTCATACATTTTTCATAAGCATGCAACATTTTTCTGTCTCCGGGCAAATGGAAGCTGGTCCAGAGGCAGTAAGGGGACAGGGACAAACGGTCTGCTGGAGGCCTATGTGGCAAGAAGAACAGCAATTACAATTAGACAAACAGCAAGTTGTTTGCACAAGTTAAGCAGCAACTACAACAATGACAATGGACAACAGCCGTGTCTGTGTGTGGGCATGTGTGTGTGTGTGTGTGTGTGTATGCTTTTCATTTATGCACAAAAATTATTGCCGTTGCTTAGGCGGGACACGTCGACGACATGCAAACAGACAAATTGTCGTGCAGCAATGCATTTGCCATGTCTCTCTCTCTCTCTCTCTCTCTGCTATCCTTTGTGTATGTGTGTGTGTGTTTGTGTGTACTTTTGGTAGCTGCAAGAATTTTGCATTTTCCTACCAACGAAGACAAAACGAAATTGAAGAGACTATAAGCTTAAGTCGGAAATGGAAAATTGGAAAATGACATCGTCGAGCTGCAAACTTCAAACTGCCTTTTATAATTAACTGTGAATATTAGCAAACGTGCAAGCTGCTTGCCACTAGCAAGCGAGTGACAGCAACTTAATGTTGATATTAGCAAAATGTCAAACAAAAATTTGGAAATCTTCAAATTTACGAGTTTGGAAAGTTAATTGAATTCTTTATTGATTTTTAGTTGACAAATTAGATTTATATACTGCTGAATAATTATTCGAACTATAAATTGATCTTTTATTGTAATTGTTTCCTCAGTTTAGTCAACTTTTGTTTAATTAATTTAACTAACACCCCTTAACATTGCCTACTCTGTGCTCACACTTGCCTAAAATCCACTTAACGCAATTGTTATAAACTTCTCATTATAATCAAATTCTTTTAAATGTTTAAGTGGGCAACAAGCACATATTTCACAAGCTGTAATCACACGCTAACAAGGACCAAACACAACAACTGTTTGCTCGAGTCCAGACACGCCCTTTCATTTACAGTTTACTTACGCATAGAAGAGTACAATTACACACTCACACACACACACACATGCTCACAGCCACTTACATACAGGCAATTAGTGTGGCACCTTTTGAAAGGTATCCTTCGCTTGGCTCTCACTGTAAAATTTCAAATTTTCGAGAATAATTTTTATGACAGACAAAAAGTTTATCATTTGCCACGTAAAACTTTATTGTTTTATGCAGTTGTTGTTGCTGTTGTTGCCTTTGTCTGCACGTGTGTGTGTGTGTGTGTGTACTTAGGTGTAAATACATGTGTGGCAAGTAAATGTTTTTAATCTCACTCCCTGGGTCTTTGTCTCGTACTGGTTTGCATATTCTTGCAACAGCAGAATAATTGCTTTTTCCATATAAAAAATAATTTATTTTAATAGCTTTGCCAGGTTGTAAGCCTTTAAATATGCATGATATGATATGATATACTAGATTGTCTGTTTGTGTACACATATACATATAAGTTTAAGTTTATATATACTCCGTGTGATATGTGATATGTGCTTGAGCAAATGTGAAAATAGCACAACTCAAGCCAATGAAATTCGTCAGAAACTCCATTTAATATTTGCATATTTTATTTATGCCAAGTTATTTCTTTCATAGTCGCCTTTTAGGGGTTGTTCAACTAAACTAACTAACCAACTGTTGTTGCTGTTTTTGTTATTACTATTTTTATGGCAGCTCTTATGGTAATTGTTGTTACTTTAAGTGCTTTATGCTTGTTAAATTTGTATGTTAAACAAACGTGTTTATTTGCTTGATTTATGGCCAGCACTGCAGGATTTTTTGAGCACTTTTGGGTAATGGCTTTTATTTTTTACAGTTTGTTATTGTATTTAATTTTTAGTCTAACAAGTTTTTGTTTAAAACTTCTACTAAATTTCAAAGCTTAATATAAAAATATTATACCCGTTTTTAAATAATTTATTTAGCTTAAAACTTGCCTAATATTTTAATGTGTTTTTCTTAAAACTACTTAAACTTTTTAAGTGCTAAATTCGACACTCACCTCCTCGTGTTCACGTTGAAATTTTTCCTTTTTGCGCATTGCTTCTTGTACTTTTAACTGTGAAAAGTTTTGAAAGAAAATGACAAAAATTATTGATATTATAGCATTTAATAGTATTTGTCTTTTAAGTGCTAGACAACAAATGCTGATGGACGCAAGCCAGCAACAGCAACAACAGCAACAACAACAACAACTTGCCACAGTTGCAAGTTGCAAGTCTATTTTTATGAGTTTGGCAGCAGTTTTCTTGCTACATTTTAGTTGGCGTGAAAAACATGCGTGCAGCTCAATGTGGAACGTGAAGCTGAAGGGCGTTGGAGTGGGCGTGGCCGAGGGCGTAGTGGCATGTATTATGCAACCGAAGCAAGCAGCTGTTGGGAGATTGTTGCTGCAAGTGTTGCGGGTGTTGTTGCTGTCTGTTTGTTGTCGCCGTTGATTGCATTTTGTTGCTTGTTTTTGGTTGCCGTGGCACTCCGCTCCTCCATGCCCCCCTTTAACTGGCAACTCGCGCTGTCATTAATAATGAATGTTGACGGCAATGAACTTTTAAATGTTGCATGCATCTACTTTGTGTAGTCATGTTGTTGTTGTTGTTGCTGTTGTTGCTTCAGCTGCCATTGCAGGTAAACGTGCTCGGAAGCAAGGTTTGCAGCTTTCGTGTTGAAATTGCATTGCAAATGCAACATGCTTGTTCTTGTGGGTGTTGCACGGCATAAATAGGTGGTATGCAACTTTTTCTCGAACTTGTTGTTGTTGCAAACAATTTTGAAGTAATTTTGTTTGCAGTGGCAGCTGTTGCCGCTTGCAACAACGCAAACAACAACAACAGCCAAGCATTGCATAAATATTTATGCTGCTTCTGTTACTGCTGCTGCTCCATACATATTTATTGCGTATACGCGCCGTTGGCTGCTCGCCGCATAAACTTACCCTATGGATTGTCTCCTCGAAACTCTGCTGTGGCACACCAGCACCGCCGTTTATCATCTGAAAGTGCCTCAAACGATCGTTGGCCGCCTAAAGAATATAAATAGACAAAAAAAAATGTTAGAAAACTGTTAACAACAAATCAATTAAAATTTCCATTTTCAATTTACAATTTTTTTTGGGGATTCTCAGGCATTTTTCAATTCAATTGGCGTAAAAGTTTCGCAGCTTATTAACTCTGGCAGTTTCTTAAATATGCACAAAAGGACCAAGAAAGGAGGCAAGTGCTCTGAGTGAGCTGAGGTTGACCCTGCAAAGAGACTCATAAATCAGTTTGCGGCCAGGAGGACAGAAGGTAAGGCGGACAGACATTGGATCCACGTGCTTTATCGCCATTACGACGCCATTTTTGTATTTCGCACCTTTTCAGCTGGGGCTTTAATTTTTAATTAATAACGAGTCAGAGTACGACGAGGGTCGCGAACCCTCTCGACCCTATCACTTCTCCCAGTCCCCCCGTCTGCTTTCCCCTTTTCTCCCTACTCCTGTGGGTATATGTCTTCTGCTTTTGCCCTCTAATGCGTTTGTTTTCTTATCATAAATAGCAAATCAGCCAAGAGTCGAGTCAAGTCGTGCCGTCTCGGGTTGGGGGTCAGCTAAAAGTGGCTAAAACACATGGCCACGGCCAGGTGAGTGGCTGTTTAATTATATTTTGAAAGGGAATTTTCTTTTTTTTTTCCTTTGCGCTCCTCTGTTTGTATTTCGTATGTTGTATGAGGATGCTGCTACTTAGACGCATATCCTTAGTCATTTCCTGCGCTTATCTGCCACAGCACGGCTTTCCATCGACTGCCCTACTCCCCCGCAGCCTCCTCTGTTCTCCTTTGCCTTGACTTGACTCGACTCTTTCCATTTGCTTCTCATTCGCTTATTCGCTTTATTATTTATTTTGCGCCCCTGCAAAAAGCTTCTTTTATTTATATATTTTCTCTTCGCTTCTTCTTCTTTTTCCACTCGTGTTTTTCTTTTGCTTTTTGAAAAATTTATGCATGTCCTTGCTTATTTATGAGCGTCGCCGTCGCCGTCAACGTCCACGTCGTAGCTTTATCTTTGGCCACAGTTTCATTGCCAGGCATTTGCCTTTTGTTGCATGCCCCAAGAATAGTGGCAAACTGATGCTGCTTGTACAGTTTGGCTCAACTGCCTCGGCTTTCCCCAAAGGTGGTTTGGGTTCTCTTCTAATCAAAGGCGCTCAGCGCTGAATGAATCCTTTGTGGAGCAGATAAACTGGCAACAGCCGCACCAAAAGGCAGCAATAGCAGTAGAAGCACCAGTAGCAGTTCCACATTATGACAGGGCCAAGAGAACAGGGCAATGGCAATGTAGACATGGCCGCCAGGCAAACGACAGCAGTTTCAACAACAGCATCGCAAATTTTTAACCTTTTTCTCCATCAAAATGGAGGCGGGTAGGAGCGAAGGCGACGGGGGCGACGGTGGCGACACGGGGGAGTAGCTCGCATAAAAATTTACATGTCCCCGGGGCCAAGATTAAGTACAGCAGCCAAGACGCAGCAAGTCATAAAAGTAAAGCAAAAGCAACAAACAAAAAAAAAAATATAAGAAACGCAGGCCAAGAAACGGAATGTGCCAGTGCCAAATGAAGCAGGGGGTTTAAAGGGCTGTACTTAGGGTTGGCACACGAGGCAAAGGCAGACCGAAATTCAGCGCAAATAAATTGAAACAATTACCGCAGTTGATTTAAATGAAAGGCAAAAGGACAAACAATTTGCTTGCGGTCATAAAACGAAGCCCAGTGAAATGACTGCCAGTTTTTGTAAGACGGTTTGTAGTGTTAGTAGTATTACTTTCGTCACTAGAACTTACCCGAGCTTGTGCGCCATTTTGTTGATTGTTGCGATCCCTTCGATTGACAGTTTTTAAGCCCTTCAATAAACGCGCCAAAGTTGTGCGTTTCTTTGTCTCGCGTCCTTCTAAAAACAACACAAGAGTTTAAAGTTAGTAGAGCAAAAGGAAAACTAGTTACAGTTTAGGTAACTCACCTGCCGTCGGTGGAAATTCATAGAAATATGCAGAGCGTGGACTCAGGCAGCTGCAGGAAAAGAAAAATATAATTAATAAAAATAACTTTATTGTCTTTATTTACTTTAATTGATTTACTCACTTTTGTTGCACAAAATTGAGATGCGCTACGTTTGGCGGGAGTGTCTGATGCTGTTGTGGTCCAACTCCGGGCTGTCCTGCCGCCTGTTGGCCTGGCACAATTGGTAGATGTTGTTGCTGTTGCTGTTGTTGCTGCTGCTGCTGTTGTTGATGCAACTGTTGCTGCTGTATGCTTTGTTGCGTTTGCAATGTTTGCTGCTGCAACAGCTGCTGCTGTTGTGTCAAACCGCCGCGTGCCACTCGCGGCGCAAACACGCCATAGCCAAAGCCATAGATTTCATCCTCCTCCTTGTCGGACAAACAGCTGGAAGGCTACACATTGTAGTGAGTGCAGAGGCGGGGAAAAGAGAGATGGATAGAGAGAGAGAAAGAGAGTAGGTTAGAATAATAGTGACATTGGCAACATATTCATTAAGCAATGTTTAAGAGCGTGCAACATGCAACAAAAGCAAATCAAACAATAACCAATAAAAAAGTTCATTACAACAACACAGAAATAAGAATATTAAGCAATCAATTGAATCAATTTTTAAACAATAATTTTAAATTAAAAACTTTAAACTATTTTTTTATTTATGCTAGAAAATCTATGATTTCTTTTAAAAGCTCTTAAACTTTTCTTTCTTCTTTTTTTTCAAATCAATAATCGTATTATTCAATATATTCTAGCTAAATTTGTATATAATACAGTCCAAATGGTTTGTATAATTGTAGTTTTTGTAGTTAGCCTTTGGAATTTTTTGATACCCAAAGTAGCTTATTTTAGATTTGTGCTGATTTACAAATATTTTCCAAATCAACGCCAACCATCAACAAATTTAGTTGAATAACTTTCGGTATTAAATTTCATCGCAATTTGAACAGAAAAAAATCAGTTTCTTGTATAAATTTTGTTTCATTTTCTTGGTTTTGTGTTGCTGTTGTTGTTGGGAGAAAAGCCAGGCAGTGTTTTATTGTTGTAGTTGTTGTTGTACGGGTGTTGCTCTTTGTTGTTGCTTGTCGGGTGTTTGTAGGTGTCATACATACCGAGTACTTTCCTGGCACATAGATAGGTTGACTATGACTATTTGGCAGACCGGCACCATGCAATGAATGACCACGATGGCCATGTTGCTGACGGTGTTGCATGCCACTGGCTGTGCTACTGCCACAGCCGAGCGCTGTGCTGGCAATGCCGCCATTGGCGCTGCCGCTGAGGCCGCTGCCACCGCTGCCGCTGGCACCGCCGCTGCTGCCGCCGGCGGGATGAAGCGGACTGCGTTCCGCCCAAGCTGCTTGTCTAGCATTTTCTAAAGCACTTAAAATATCTCCAAAGGGAGCCATTAACAATTCACAATAGACCGATGCCAGACCCTCTAAATGGCCGCGTTGTCCATCCTGCAAACAGAAACAGCAAATGGCAGCAAATGTTACAGTTACTTCACAAGTCTCTTCTACCTCCTTCGACCCCTTCACCGAAACCAAAACGCAGGGGGAAATGCAGGGGAATTGCAGAAGAAATGCAGGAGCAATGCGGGGTGAGGGGAGTTAACTAAATGTGGAGAGATTTCTCGGTGCAGTTTGAGTTTTAAACTGTGACTAGGGTATCTAATTACGATAACGATATGCGATAACGATAACGATTACGATTGGCGATTATTATGAGCGATTAATGAGGTTATTTGATGTTTGTTTGTTGGCGTTGCTTTATGAACTTTGGAATTTGGGCTTAATAATTGATTAATTTACTTGTTTATGCATTAGGATTAAGGGTTAGTTACGCTTTTGCTACGGTTTACAGTGAATGCTAATGGTTTACTGGTGTGAGTGTGTTGGTGTGTGTGTGTGTGTGTGTACAATGCGCTTAACTCAAATTAGTTTGCCGCTTGACGCCAATTCGCGCAAATTATTAAGTCGACGCCCCTTGGGGCACTAAAAGCAAGCCTCCTAATGCACTTACGACTAGCAGAAAAGCCTGCGGAGCGTATACATCGTTTGTCTTGGCATAAATTATGGCACAAACTTCTTTGTGTGTGTGTGTGTGTATTTGTTGGTCTCGGCACAGCTGTAAAAAGCCCCTCTCCCCACCTCCCCCAATGTGTGCAAATATTTACAGCTCAGCCTCATAGACGACATGGCAGTTTGCCTCTCGGCAGTAAATTGCGTCAGTTTAGCCCCCTTTTTGCCACAGCCCAAAATCAAGAAAAGAATATACATATACATACATACACATTTATATACACATATGTATATACAAAGAGAACGATAAAATTGTTAAGCAAGAAACGGCGCTAAATTACGCAACATGCACACAATAAACACTGCAAAGAAGTTGGAGGGAGAGAGAGTGGGAGTAGGGGGGGGAGAAAGACACAGAGCGTTAAGAGTTGGGGAAATGACAGGCAAATGATATTTTATATAAAGCACATGAAATTGGCCCACAAGGCGCAAAGCAGCTCGACGCACTTTTTCATTGCATACCTGCAGGGGGCAGGCAACCAAACTCGCTACCTTCTTGTGCCGCCTCACTCCCCGTTTGGCTTGACACTTGAAAGTGGGCGCTTGGGGCGAATGTTGAACTCTTGACATTGTTTCCAAGCATTGCCAACATGACGCTGGGGCATCAATCAAATATGACACGCATTAAAATTCGCACGCTCGACCCTGCCACACACACACACACACACCCATACACACACTGGGGAAATTGACAGCTTTCCAAGTGACGAGCAGCCCTCCATGTCCCGCTTCATCTTCGATTACTTCATGTGTCCTCCATTCCTCATTTGTGCGACGCGTTGCGCATTATAAAACGCTTCGTCTTTGCCACCTATTTTCTCTAGCTCTCCTCTCCTCCCCTCCCCACTCACTCCTCTCCTTCTCTCCTACTTTGCACACTGTTTTCAGTCTTCTTCTGCCTTTGCGTTTTATGCCATATTTATAGTTGAATTTTATGCTTCTACCTGGTCATATTCCTAGGCAAGCCCAAACCAACATCTAAGCATTTGTCTCTGTGTGTGTGTGTTTGTGTGTGAATCCGTGTAATTTAGCGGGAAATTGCTGCGTTTAGCGTAATTTTTGCTACTTATTGCCTCTTGTCGCCGCCATGCCGCGCAAAGCCTTTTTCATTTGTTGCCGCCGGCTCAGATCCTTTCTCTCTTTTTATACCCTTCCCTCCCCCTTTCAGTGGGTAATTTCACAATGAGCCCTTAAGGCAACGAAGGTGTTGCCTGTTATTGCTCTTCTTGTTGTTGTTGGTGTTTACCGGTCGACTGTTTGACTTTTTATTAAGGACACAAAAGTGTCGGGCTTTGATGGACTGACAAAAATGTCGTTGACTTTTTTGAAGGAAGTAATTTGTGCGGATATGGAAAGTCCTTTGATTTTTTAAGTGTTTCTTAGGGTTCAAAATTCGAACAAGCATGGAAACTAGGTTTGTAAGTTGGGAAGAATAGAAGTATTGATTTGAGAACGTATTTTTTTCATTCCACTGAATTTAAAGACAATGTTTGTCTGCTATTCAAGTTTTTTCCAAGCTCTTTATGGCGTTTCTATAGTTTATTTCGATTGCAATGCGGTCAATGCTGTTCAACATTAGCTAATAATGTTGTGTATACTTGAAAGTAAATAGAAAAGTTCATTATGCATACTGCACAAATTTATTATGCGATGCCAAGTTGATGGCAGCTGTATAGAATCAATTTCATAAGCATGTCACTTATTATATAATATGTAATGCATATATATACACATATGTGTACATATATATTTATATAATCCATATGTCTATTTGCCAGTTCATCACATAGGGAGACAAACTCATAAAGTCATTTGCAATTTGTTGGCAACGCCAAAACCAATGCGAAATGACAGAAGCAGCAAAGTTTTCATGTAGCAGATAGATACTTTTAGCTTAACTCAAACAAAGCCATAGATAAATGTATACAAGAGAGAAACAGGGTAGGGTAGAGAAAGAGAGAGAGAGAGAGAGAGAGGAAGAGAGGCAACGAGTGGGAGAGAAAATTGATTCATAAAAAGCCAACAAAATAACTGTCGCAATAAAATAATTTATTGAAGTTTTGCAATGCCAGCGACAAATGCAATAAACTGCAAAATTGTGCGCGGCTCACATGACGTATGCGTTATAAATTTATTTTCAATAGTTCGACAGCAGCACATTGCGCTTGCTCCGGCTTTATTGGCAACTCTTGACACACATCCCAAAAGAAAGACGCGACTACCAATGCCAGCAAAAAGGGAAGCAGCAAAAAAATGAAGAAAATGTGCGAAAAAATGTGTGGAAAGTCGAGTAGGAAGCAGAAGAAAGGGAAGGAGATGGAGCAACGACACCAGGAGATTGGATAAAGGATAAAGTGATGTATGAGTTTAACGCCCTCACGTAGCCTCAACAGAAAAGAACAAGACAGGACACAGTGGAGCTACAAAAGTTGTCTACTTATGAGCCAAGAAGATGTTGCCACCAGCATCGATATTGACAGCGAATCGAAGCGCAAGATATCGCAGTGTATTTTTCGTGCTAGGATTTGCCAATGACAAGCAGCAGAAAAGCTTGAAAAACTTTTCTCTTTTTTGGCAGCAAACTCTAGAACAAATTCAGCTCAGACTTGGCTCTTGAAGCTGGCCAAAATGACTTTGTGTTTATGTTTGTGATACGCATGTATTTAGTAATCAGCTTTCTGGCACAACAAATTATTTGAGCCAACGACGGGGGCTAATAACTTTTGACATGTGTGTTTGGGTAGGGGGGGCTTGAAGAGCAGCGTGAGAAATGCAAAGGGGCGTGGCTGCTAAAGAGGCGTAAGGCATGAGGCGTTAAGGCGTGACATGTAGATTGTCTGCTTAGCGAGAATTCACGTTTGCTCATTAGGAGCCGCAAAATGCCAGAAAAATTCGCTCAAGCTTGTCAATTTTTTGCGCAAACTTGGCACTCGACTCCAGTCTTGGCCAACAAATTCTGCTAATTGATGATATTGCTAACCAACATGTTGTTGTTGACTGTGTTGTGTTGTTGTTGTTGTTTTTGTTGATGTGAAGGCTGCAAGCGTTTAATGAGCAAACAGAACGCACGCAAAATTACAAAGAACAGACTCGAGTCTCTCTCACTCTCGTGTCTGGTCAGCCCGTATTTGCACAAGTCTCCAAAGCCGCATGCAAACACCAATTAGAGTGACCGCAATGCAAACAAAGGTATCAATTAAGGGTCCAACCATATAGCTCTTCTTTCTCCTCCTTTCCTCCTTCCCTGCTTGCCTTAAAAGACTCTTTCTGTTGCCCTTTAATGCCTGCTAAGCCGCTTTAAACGGGGCTTACAGCAAAGTCTGTCTATTAAATCACATGCACAACAAAGACTATTTTCATCTACAGTTTTAGTTCGTACGCTTCCTTAACTTTCACAAGAATCCAATCTCATTGCAAAAAGTCACAACAATCAGTGGCATTGCATCCGGTCTTCCCCTCGCTTCCTTCCACTTGTCTGTCGCGTAATCAGCTAAAAGAAATCAACTTCAAGTTGAAGTTATATTCAGTGAAATTATGTTGATGATGTCCATGTCACTGGGTACAGAGAGTGGAGTGAGTGTAAGAGATGGGACAGGGTGTGGGTGTTGGGGAGTCAGGCATGGCACTTAAGGGTTAATTTCATAAATTGTAGATCAAAGCATTTTGCCAGCAGCGAGAAAATTTGTTGATGATGGCAACGCCTTTCCACGTTTTCCAATTCCATTTCCCTATCCCCACCCCTTTCCCAATCCCTCGCCATCGCCGTCGTTTTGTCCTTTGGCATTTGCCCTGCAGTTGACAATTTTTGAAAAAGTCAGTGATTTGTAAATAATCCTTTTATGAGCACAATGACTGCTCGTTAACGGCAAATGAGTTTTAACATGGCCAGTGGACAGCCTACACACCAAGCCATGACACAGGCCACTCCCCTTCCTCATTCCTCTACTACTCCCACTTCTCCACCCACTTACACTTTACAGTTTTATCCACATTAACTACACCCATGCCGTTGCTCTTTCACTTATCCCTCGTGACAATCTGAGAACGAGACTTTGAATAATGCGTGGCCATTAACACAACCATCGTGTCGAGCTGGCTGTATCGTGCTCCTGTTCTCTACTACAGTCTGCCTGCTGCTCACTGCCCACTGCCTGCTCTTTGCTAGTTTTCCTCTCCTTCTAGTAAAAGTCCTTCATTTCACTATGACTTACACCAACACCAACACTTACTATCCCTTAACCATGCAATAGCCCTTGTTAGCCTCGAGTTTAGAGTCTTAGAGTCTAATCTAAGCTTAGCTTTAGTTTTTCCAACTTCTTAGTTCATCCTAAACAGTCCAGACTTTCTTTGCCATACTTGTACGTGATTTCATTCCCTTTAGGCCTTGTTCAGTTCTCACTGTCTTCCTATACACATATTCCCTTTACAGTTTCCTTTTTCTCCTCCAATCAAATTTCTGCTTTCCCCCATTTTGGTAGCTAGCAATTTATGCCAACACATTTGTTTCAGTCGCAGCCTTGCTTCACACCCTCCCTCCCTCCCTTCCCTTCCCTTCCCTACACTTCTTCTTACCTGCTTATTTCCTACCTTCCTGCTGTTTACATATATTATAGTTTTTCGGTGTTAATATGCGGCATACATGCAAAGTTTTCAGCTGTTGCACGTCGTGTACTATGCGCCACATTTCTCTAAGGCATGCACTGCTTGCCACGCTTGCTGAGTTTGCCTCGTTTTGCCCACTTTTCTCAATTTCTTCGCTTGCCACGATTTAACCATTAAGGACTAAAGGAAGAAGGTATTTTGTACAACAAATGCGAGCAATGTTAAGTTGTTAAAAAGCACAAACTCTGCTCTGTCGCTGGCGAAATTCATTAGCACGCCTCGTATCGACAAGGCCAACAAAGTGGCAAGTGGCATGGGGCATGGGGCATGGGGCGGAGACTGTGTGCAGGTTCTGTGACTGTTGCCAGTCTGAAAGTATTTTCTAATTAAATACTCATGTTTTACAATATGACGCTGACATTTTGCGGAAATGCCTTTTAATTTTACATTTAAGATGCGAGCATTGAAACACACACACACCAGTTCACACACACACACACACACACACTCGCTGAACACACATGTGACTGCGCCGCGTTGTGCTCTTAACTCATTTTGTTGCTGCCAACACATTTCAGTTTAATTTGGCAGAAATGAGTTTTAGTTTTCATTTCAGCAGCTTGGCCAAGCTGTGTGTGTGTACTCCACGTGTGTGTGTGTGTGTGTGTGTTGCCGGCTGCTGCTATTCACTTTTTGCTGTATCATTTCCGCTGCGCACTTTGCAACTGCCTCAGTTACCCACTCTCCCCAGCTTCCTGCCTTTACCTTTCCCCTTTTGCCTCCTTCACTTTGCGCTCGCTGGTTTTCTTTCCTGACAACGCAACCCTCTCGACACTTTTAGTCACTTGTAGACATTAGCAGCAAATAATTTAATTTCTCATTTCTCATTTTGCATAGCGGGTGAGCGAGAGTGAAAAATCCACACGCAGCTGTGTCCTCGGTGTTTGGAAGAATACAACAAAAAATTACGCATACGCCACGTTTGACATAAAATTGCGCATGATGCAAAAGTCAGCAGAGCAAAATGCTAACGTCAAAGTGTGTGCGGGTGTGCGTGTGTGTGTGTGTGTGGGGTAGTGTACTGGTGTGTGTGCGTGGCAAGTGGCAACGTGCAATGTCAGCTGGCAACAGACAGCCGCTGGCAACAACACTCGCGAAAAAAAAGGAATACCCCAATGGGGCGTGGCACTTTGTCTTCCCCCCTGTGCATTACATTTCAATTTCAATTTCAATTCACTTCATTTTTTTTTGCCATTTAATTTTAATTCATTTGCATTGTCTTTTATGACATTGCACACTGCGCTCTTTGTGTGCCAGCGTCCTGTGAGTACAGTGAGTGTGTGTGTGTGTGCTGGTGTGTGTGTCCTGTGAGTCCTTTGTCTGCTTGGCGTTCCATGCGTCAAATGAAATGAAATCAGCCATAATAATTAGCATAATATTTCATGCTTAATGTAATTTAAGTTGGGAAAAAATAAAACAAAAAGCGAAGCAAAGAAAGAATGAAGAGAAAATTAAACGCATGACAAGCGTCGCATCGAGTGACAGGCATGCAACATCAACATCAACATCACCATCAACATTGCCATCTGATGGTGCATGCAACACCTCCTGTCTCCGGCCTCCCGCCTCCCACCTCCTGTCTCTAGACCGTAGCGCATATGAGCAACCCCATTTGACATATGCGCATGCAAAGTGCATCGTTTGATTGTACCTCAATCTCATACCCTTTCCCTTTCCCCTTACCCTCCTTCTTTGTCATGCCTGTCACTGCTCGTTGCAGGGCCACATTCTCCACGTGCAACATGCTACATGCCACATGCCACATGCCGCGGGCTGCTGTCTTTGGCAATTTATGTGCTCGCTGACGCAATTATGCGAAATTTTCGCACAGCATGAAAAGCGATGGGCGTGGCTAAGCGTTTTAAGTTTTGTTGTAGATAGAAGCTTAAGTGGGTAACCGACGGGGGTAGGGGAATTGGTTAGAGGGGCTGGAGTGGGGTTGAAATCCAGGGGTGTGCTTACTGCTTTTCAACGTAATTTAATTACTTTTCTGTGGCCAAGGGCCGTCGTTCGCTTGGTCTTTGGCCATTTCAGTTTGCCCCTTTCTCTGGCTATCTCTCCCTCTCTCCTCCTCTGTTGTGGCCATTTTCTGTGGTAATTTAAATTTTGCGGCCCAAAAACTGGCAAACTGCTTGAGGTCATATTAGCGCAAAATTAATGTTGTTTTAATTGTAAATGAGTTTGAAATCGAGTTTTCTCTCTGCAAATTTTGTACAAATATTTTTCATAATTTACAAGCACATTTAATTAAAATGTTGATTTTGATTCATTGCTGCTAATAAATTAATATTAAAACTGATAAAGCTTCAATTGCTGCATATATAAAATAACTATTCAAATCTCAAACTAATTTCTTGCTTATTTAATACTTTTCAGCTCTTTAAATAGTAATACTTTATGGCAAATTCTTTTGGCTTACATGTGGCGCATGTTTTCTATGTTCTTTTCGATGCTAACTTTCCTGGCTTTGCTTTTAGAGGGCGGCTAATTACAACTTGTAATTGACAAGCTTGTTTCCTCTACCGCCCATCTCTTCCATCCTTTTCGCACTCTGCCAAATGATATATCTTACTATTTCTTTTCTTTTTGCTCGACAAACATTTGCCTTGTCCCTTTTGGCAAATTGACATTAAATGCACAATCGAACTGGAGCTGAGACAAGCTGGAATCCCTCTACTAATCTGCCACGCACAACAAGAGCAGGAAAAAAGGAAAATGGAGCAAAGTTAAGAGGAAAAAAGTAGGCGTTACTCAGTGAGCTGACAGCATGAGAAAGTGCCAAAATGACGAACGCACACGAGGAGTTCGTGTTTTAGGGCTATTCCAAGTTCAACAGAAATTGGATGAGTTAGAGAGCGTCAAATAAATGTGGAGATGGCCACGATGACTGGCAGGCAGACAGATTGAGTTTCATTCGCCTCTAACATACACAATCAGACACAAACAACACACAAACACACAACTGAATACAACACAGCAAAATGAATGCAGTCCGGCAAAAATTTTGGCAAATTACATTTCAACACTGCCTTTTGCTGTTACAGTTACAATGTTTTTATGATCATACCCTTATTGGGCATATCTACAAGTTATCATGTTTTGTAATTTAATATTTTCTTGAGCTTAGTTACAGTTGGTAAAGAGCATAAGTTGAAGATGTAACTCAGTGGTGAAAGTTCCTTTAAAGTTTAAGTCATTGCTTATTTAAACTTAAGTCATTTTAATGTATTCTTTTTGCTTTTTAGTTTAGCCAAAAACTCTTTTCACTTTTTTCTTTATATTCTTTTATTTCCTCACTTTTCTGATTACCATAAAATCAAATCATTATCTTTCTTCTACTTTGCTCTTTGCAGTCAAAGCTCATTTCTCTCCAATTATTATCTCGCATAGAGCATTAAATATTCGACTATCAAAAAACTAATCTCACTTTCTACTTTCTTTGCAGTTTTTTGCTACAGTTGAACACAGAAGCGAACTTTGCTTCGTTTGGTCAGTAAAAGAGAATTTCACATTTGGCACATCAGTGTCAAATTGAGACACCGGCCAGTAGTAAGAGCGAGAGAGCAAATGAGTCTGAGTTGCAGACGTAGAAAGAGGCGGTGATGAAGGCACAAGCCAGATGAGATGCCAGGAAATTACCAAAAGTGTGTATTAGTGTGTGTGTGTTAGTGTTAGTGTGCGTGGGATAGTGTCCGTCTGTGCGTGTGTGTGTGTATTGGCCAAAGTAGACATAAAATGAAATGAACAAAAAGATTTCTATCTGCTCTTTACCTCTCTACTCTTCTCGCTTCTATCGCTGGCCAATGGAATGGCCAAAGTTGCTTAATATGACAGCCGCTTCAATGGTTAAACCCAAAAAACAAATGAGTGTGTAATAAACGTTGAAGGAGCAGGAGCAGGAGATGTCTACAGAGTGGAGGGGGAAAGTAGGGCAAAAGTTTGAGCATAAAGTGCAATTGCCAGCAAACTAAGAAAGCGCGCGCCTGTAAGTAGGCAACAACTTTTGCCAGGCACGTTAATGCGCGACGAAAGTAAACGAATAAGAAGAACAAGAACAAGTGGGAGAAGAGCGTTAAGCGGGGGACGTGGGTTGGTTTTGCTTGTTAAGCCGCCAACTTCTTCGTTTGTCATTATGACCCACGGTGCGTGGTGCTTATCAGATTTTACCCCACTCAACGCTCAAAGGACTTGCAGACTGTGTGGGTGAGTGTGTGTGTGTGTGTGTGCGGGTGTGTGTGGCAAATGTAAGCCGATGCTAATCGGAGCGTTCACTCTGGACGCTTAAAACAATTTTCTTTGATGCTCAAACTGAACGCAGGCAGACACGGTCTCAGCAATCAAATTGACTTCATTTGTCCGAAAAGACTAAATGATAAACGCCCCACGGTCATTGTCATTGTTAAAGCCCTGGACAAAGTCCATTTATGCACTGATAAAAATAATTGTGTAACTGCTGCTTGGAGTAAAAGCTTTGGACTTAAAGCAGAAAATGATTATAAAATCTGTTTGAAAACTCAAATATGTGGGAAGTTTTGTGTTTTTAATAGAGCAACTGATCTTTTGCGCAGTGTATTTATATTGTTTAGCCTATAATAATGTTGTATGTCGCACCCTTGAGTCATATTTGCAGTTTAACCGCATACACAACACAATGGGCAACGCGTTTTGATGATGAATGCTCCACACAGTATGTGGCATGTGGCTTAGGTGTGTAGGTTTGTGTGGGTTGCAGCCATATGAATTGATTTGCTGTCAGCATTTGAGTCGGACTCAAAGACGTAGATGGAGTTGGAGTTGGCGTAGAAGTTGCATGCACGACTTGCCTCAGCGACGTCCTCATTATGCCGCACATATGGCCAGGCAATGTGCCACCACGTGCCACTTAATATACGCAGGCATGTGGCAAGATTTTGGCTCACTGCCTGACGGTTTCACTCGCCGACTGACTGACGAGCAGCAACCACCATAAAAGTCGCAACTTATTTCCATTTCCTCAGCACATTTTTCTCCTGTCTATTTTGCTTTTCCCCCAGTATTTGTCTAGCTCATCTTTCTCTTTACTCCTTACTCTTTCCACCTTTGCCATTCTTCATTTCCTTTGTTTGTTTGCCCAATTTAACGCATTTGCCTTTTGTTCTGCATCACAATAAGTTCATTAAGTTTGTTGCATGCAGCACAAAATTATGAATAAACATTTTGCAACAATCAATGGACAATAACTGAATTCGATTATGGCCCAAATTGACCAAACTGCAGCTCGTTGTGTTCAGTTAGTGTCCCTTACCCCACCACTTCCCCTTTGCAGCTGCCACATTGTAAAAGTTTTTTGCTTTCAGCGTCGAAAACAAGCTGTCAACATTTTAATAAAATGCAAAAGCAACAGCAAAAAAAAGTAAATGGCTATTAAAATATTTGTATAAAATTACACAAGCAAAAAAGTAGTAGAAGAAGAAGAAGAGCAGTGTGCGGCAGTTGGCCAATAAAAGTTTCTTCATCAAGTCAACAGCAGGGACTTGGCTAAAAGCAACGCCTAAAACTATGCTTAATTTTTTATCAACTGCAAGTCATGAGCCTCAATTTCTTTGTGCTAACCCAAAGACCAAGTTTATGCCTGGCATTGGGCCAAATGACAACACGGCTTTTGGCCAACTCGTGGGCGTTGCGCCTGCTTGAAAAAAAAAGGCAGCCAACTAAATGTTGCCTGCCAAATGCTACATTTAGCCCGCGACGCAACGTAGGCAAAACAAAAGCGCGTGCATTGAACTCTTGAGAGCGGCACGAAAGTAGAAAAAAAGTAGGCAGACAGCGCACCAAGTTGGCCCAGAGGCGAAAAGGCGAAAAAACTCAAGATAAGTCGGCAGCTGAGTCAACTCGACTGTAATAAGCGCTGTTTTGGTGAAGTAGCAGGCAATGAACACAGGTTAAAATAATAAATTGACATAAGATTTTAAATATTTTTTGAATTGTACAAAAATTAAATTTTCAAGCTTTTAATTCATTTAAATATTTAATACTTAACCCTACAAACTTCATACACACACTAAAATTTGTAGCTACAGGGTCTGCAAAGTGGGCGTTGCACGGTAACGTAAATAGTTTGTGCAACTGCAGCAGCAAGTGCAGCAAACTGTTGGCACTTTGGCAGCCAGACAGACACAAGAGACTGGCAGACAGACAGACACGTCGACAAGTGCATAGTGGGTGGGTGGAGAACGAGGGGCTGCTTTCCTAATGAAGCCAGCCAAAGGCCTGTCTACAAGGCCTGTTCCTCTCGCTCCCCTTGTCAACTCTTTGCCTTTGCCTACGCGACGACACAATGTCTGCCGAAAAGTGCAAAAAAGACACAGACTAAGAGAGGGAGAGGGAGTGAAAGAGCGGCATGACCGAGCAATCTGCCATTTCTCAACTCGTAGGCCATCTGTGAGGCGTACACACTTGTCAGCTGCCGTTTTAGACATTGTTGACAGCAGTTGGCAACGCCCACCTGCCGCATACCTGGGCCTACACCTCTGGCCCACCTGCTACTACCCACGCCACTTTTTCTGCTTTTCCCTTTCTAGGCTTTTGGTTGGAACGACAACCGGTAAACTGATGTTTCTGTGTGTCTCTGGTGCTTTTGGGAGACCTTTGGCCGCCATTTAGTTCGACAGTTGTTTGGCTTTTAGTGCCTGACCTACAAAAAGTATGCAATGCACTTTTATGCAGTCTCTCTCTCTCGCTGTCTCTCTGTGTCTCCCCTTTGCTTCTCTCTTTTAACGTGCCTCACCTAAAGTTCTTAACTCTCTTTTCAAGTATATTAGCGAATTCATGATCATGTCTCTTCTTAACAATTCAATTGGATTACAAACATTTATTAAAAAAATGTACATATTGTTAACTTAAGGCAACAAACTAATATTAAGGTTTATTATTCTATTCTATCTCTTGTAAAAAGTACATTAGTTTCCCGGGTATCATAATGACATTGTAAAAACAGGTGAAATGTGTCATATTATCCTTCTGTATTAACATGCCGCAGCCAAAGCATCTGACTCTTCTATTAATCAAATTGGCCAATTGATGATCCTCTTTTGAGGCATTCTCTGGAAACTGTTTTACAAACAATTCCGATACATTTAAATAGTTTTTAAACCACGCCCTTTATAACATTACTGAAAAAATCGATAATTTGGCCGAGATGCTCTGTTTTTATTGAATATGTGCTCTTGGACACGTTTAAATAGCGAGGTACATTCACACACTGGCTTATGCCTTCGTCATTGCCAAAGTTGGTAACACGCATGGCCAACATCGAGAGCTCATCGTCCCATTTCACTTTGGGCATTTATTTGGCTCTTGGTAGATTCTTTACATTGTTCGGCAGCGTCAAACGATTCTGTAGATTATTATGTAGATCCATGAGTGGAATCTGATAAGTTTCCATGTTGACTCCTTCGCGTGGTTTCTTACAATCGGGTTCGCACTTTCAAGTTAAAATTTTGTTTTAGCTGCATTATTTTAGAGGCCTCTCTGAACTTTCAAACGGATTAATGCAGGCAATGTGCTTCACATCTGGAGGGCACAGGTTTTCCTTGCAATAGTCTTCCGGCGGAGTCGGTAAACGCGACTCTCCGCGCATTTTGTACCTTGGAACTTTTGTCTTGAACATCGGAACATTCCAATGGGCCATGGCATAGAGCATGGTCAAAATTATGAACTGTAAAATTAAATTAACAAACAAAACCTGCATTTTGAATCGACAATCACTTACTGAAATGAACTTATTATACTTGGGTATCAGATTCGCAATTGGATCCATGGCTGATTAGTTTTGACGTAGCTAATTAGCGTTACTAATTAACTAAAAGGTATTTTAATATGAGAATTTAACTTGAGAGAGTATTTAATGGTATTAAATTTCATTAAATTTACTTATTTAGTTCGAAGACTTTCAAGCAGCATCACGTACAGTTGGCATTCACTTATTCAACTCAAAACATGTAAGTAGTGGGTATCTTCCAGTCGATTCGACATATGCAAAGCACTCACAGTTTGTTTTTAGAGTTCATTTAGTGTGTTGTAGTTACCCATTTTAGTAATACTTTTTTTTTTGTTACATTTTGATTGCCATCATCGGTATTTATAGCGCGGCTTTTGTGCAGTAAATCTGTTAAGCTGTTGAGCTCTTGAGTGCTCCATTGTGTCCATGAATGAACAGGGTAGGGGCAGCAAAGGGAGGATAAATGAATAAAATTTTACGAAGCTCTAACGTTTATTATTATGCTAATTTCGTGGTACGTACAGCTCTCCTGGTTGCCGCTCATCAAAGCTATTGGCCCTATTGAAGCCATTGGACAATTGTAATTTCATTTTATATGCATTATAAACTGAACAGCAAAAAAAATAGAACGTCAAGTGATTATCTCTTATGGCAACAACACACACAAAACGAAAGGGGGCGCAATTTTGATTGTGTCTAGTATAATATTTTAGCGATTGCAGGCGATTAGCTCTCAGCTGGCCATGGCCATAATGCCATTGTATGCAAATTGATCTTGGTCAACAGCATAACTCATAATTAAACTGAATATTGTGTATGTGAAAGCCGTAGACAATGCTCTCTCAGTGTTATTGTTGTTTCCTTTAAACCGCAGACAGACAAATCTGTTTTTCCATTGAATCAAACTCGTTCTCTTTTCTCACAGTGCGAATTAATATAGCATACTTAACAGCGTCGCGGCCATTTTGTGGTTTGGCAAATGCCATTTTTTTGCAGAAAACACACAATCACACACACCCACACACATACACACACTTGCGCTGACATTGACACTTTCCATCAAAGCAACGCAACACTTGCAACATTTTTCGGCCATTTGTTTGCCAGCCACAACATTTTGCGTTCCTCTCCCCCTTCCACTACCCGTGCGCCTCACAGCATTCAGCAAACGGATTAGGGGTTAAGGAGTAAGGAGGGAGGGAGCATTGGTTGGGGGCGTTGGCAGGGCAGGGGCGTGGTGTGTAGCGGATTGTCGCGTCGCTGGCTTTGTTGTTTATCAACGCTGACAAATCTTTATGCGTTCATTTTACTCTGCGCTTGCCTTTTTTCATATACCCTGTAATTGGTTTTCAAAGGGGTAGTTGGGACCAAAGTATTTACAGACATTAAGGAAGGAGTCTACTGCTCTTTACATGTTACAGGGTATTTGGTAGTCGTTCATTGTGTGCATTGCAGCTGTGCTGTATTGTTGTTTATATACGGCACTCTTGCTATTTTTCATTAGAGCGAACCCGCGTGTGGTTAGCTTGCATTGTTGACATACGGGCGTGTGGGCGCGTGGGCGTGGCAAGCCGAGTGGACGAAAAAGTCAGAGGGTGACAGGGGGGAGAGTGGCATAAAGAGGCAGCAATTGCGATGGCGTCTGTGTGCTCCTAAGCCACAATGGTCTAAAGCATAAGTGGGGGGAAGGAGAAGGAAGCAGACTGAAGAAAAAAGGGTAGGGGGTGAGGGGAGGTTTTAATTTATTTAAATGCTTATCACGAAAGGCTTAAATGTTATTTTGCTTGTTGCGGCGGCGGTTTAAAGCGGCTTAAAAATAAAATAGAAGCCAACCAGCAACAAAACAAGTAAGGAAAGTACAGTCGAGCAAGCCCGACCGTAAAATACTCTCTGCCTTTTTTCCCGATTAAGTTATTAAAATCGGTCTAGATATGTTACAATGTGTAGTTTTTGCATTAAAACACGTTGAAACAAAAACAGTCTAAGCATAATCAAACATACATCTGTTTGTCTGGATGCGAATACCCACACGAATGACAATATATGATGCATATACATGTATATATGTATGTGTGTATTCAGCGCGGCCAGCGACTGCGGGCAGCGCTGCCGCCACGCAAGCAACGAAAACATTCAAACATGTGCTTGTATGTTTCTGTCTCACTTGCACTCATACAAGATATTGCATTCAGTTATCAATATTGTAACGCTTCTAGTTTTCTTGTTTATAGTGCGATTTCAATGCGCCTTTCAGAATAGTTTGATATAGTAAGTCTCCATACGAATTATAAATTACAATACTGTACTATATTAACAAACGCCTAAAAAAAGAACGAAAGTGGAGATTTATTTTTATTATTTGTGGGAAAAAGGGGCGTGGCAGTCCAAAATTTTAAATATCAATGCATTTAGGATGTCGCTAGGAACCTCCATACCAATATTGGAGATCCTAGGTGCAATAGTTCTTGAGATATTCGCCCAAAACACCAATTTTTTCCGAGGTGTGTCTAGTTTTTTGCTCATTGTGGGCGAATGGGGCGTGGCATCAAAAAAAAAAAAGATTCTTGTATTGACTGACTAAATATGTGATCGATTGAGACCAAGCTCGAACTTGTAGCTCTTACCATCTCTGAAATCTGTTTGTTCATACGGACGGACAGACGGACAGACAGACGGACAGACAGACGGACAGACAGACGGACAGACGGACAGACGGACATGGCTATATCGACTCGGCTTGTGATGCTGATCAAGAATATATATACTTTATGGGGTCTGCCACGCCTCCTTCTGCCTGTTACATACATTTTCACAAACCCAATATACTCTTGCAGAGAGTATAAAAAGCCAGAAAATATTACATAAAACGCATGACAAACGAGCGAAAGGGGTTGGAGTAGAGAGGGAAAGGGGTAACTCGGCCTGAGGCAATATTGTCGATTGTGGCATGCAACAGCAAGCAAATGCATGACATTGCCTTACCTTTTCTTATTTGTATATTTTACTTTGCTATTTGCTTTTGCAATTTTCCGAATGGACTTTAGGTCTGTCCGAAATGTATTGCTTAATTAAACGCAAGCAAGAGGGGCGGGGGCGGGGGAGTGGCAGCTGAGCACCGCAAGACAAGACCAGAGAGAGAGAAACAGGCAACAAGCAGAGTGGAGAGGGGCAGTGGCAGGTGGCAAGGCAAATGAAGAGCTGTTACTGCTGTCGACCCCAAAATGCCAACCGCAACAAGACAAAATCAACAAGGCAAGGGTCGAGAAAGAGCAAGAGAGAAACAATATCAGAGGGACAGAGGGAGAGGGAGAGAGAGGGAGAGCAATCTGCCAACTGGCCTGTTCAATTAATTATTCAAGTGAAAATTTTCATATCATGCGATACATACAAAATAACTCAGGTCACAGTCGTTGCCCCATTCGACAGCTGTTTTGACCTTACCTCAAATGGCCACCGCCCCCCCCCCCCCCCTTTAAACAGCAGACAGCAGGGGGGTGGCAGGAGACATTGGAGTGGTAGTGGGACAGGCTTGTTTGTTGTGGCAAATTTATGGTTGCAAATTGTTTTACTTCAGGAAAAAGGTTAACACGCGGCGGATGAGTAACATATTTTGCGTTGAAAAGTCAACACTTGACAGCAGGCCAAAAGCAATCGCAGTTCTTAGCCCTAAACTTAAACTGGTCAAATGTTTCAGCTGCTGCTTTGCATGCGCAGCGGGTACTTGACTTGCCTTTGGGTTTTGGTGGGGGGTGCAAAGGGAGTTCCTTTGGTTGCAAAAGGTTCACAAAATCGAGACGACTCGACTTGATGATGATGATGATGATTGTAATCCGGTTTGTAAGTTATGTGCTGCTTAATTGAGTTCACATGCACATGACCTGAATTCTTGATTGCGGATGGATATTCTGGGCTGCTGGGCTGCTGGGCTACCAGCCTGCCAGGGTTGCCAAACACGCAATTCAAGGATGCCCAAGGATAACGCTGCAGATATATACCCAACGTTACTAAAAACCAGCTTAAATGTGCGACGGGAGCGCGCCAGGTGTGCTGACTGTTGATGAGCATCCCCCACACATGTGGGGATCTAGGGAAGCACGTGCTTGTGGCACAACGGGAGGTCACATATGAGGCAACAACAACGTTTAACCTGCAAGTTGATTTCACTTATCCTTTATCTTTTTAAACTTATTTTCCTTTTACTTCTATTATGCAACTCTGCAACTCTGTGAGTTCGTAAAAACAATCTCTTAATTTTCGTAAATCTGCACCTCATAATTTATTTTAATTGCCCCGTAAGACCGAAGCTCAGACAAAAGCTTTAGCTCAATGCGGCTTTGATGATGCCTCTGTCTCACTCTCCTCCTCTTTTCCCGCTCTCTTTCACCACTCATAAAAAATGACCCAGGCCAAAGGCAATTTATGATGGTTGCTCTCTTCCATTGTTTATGTTGTCTGGACACACAATTTACGTGAGTTTTTTCGGTTCAAAAATTTAGACATCCCAGCACAAAACCAATTCAAACTTCGCAAATCCAAAAAAAGGGTAGCCAAAAAAAGCAGAGGTGAAAGCTGGGAAGGTTCTCCCTTGGAAAACTAATGAAACTAATTTAGTGCACAGCTCAAGTCGAAATCTAAACAGGTGGGTGAGGAAAAGGGTTAGGTACAGGGGTCTGAAACAGGTGCCAGAATTGAGTTGGAGGCCTTGGGCTTCAAATCATTTACCCACAAAGCTTGGCAGCAGACAAACCGTGCATGTTGTGTGCTCGGAAACCGCAGGATACAAGTTAAAAATTGCATAGATTCATAGAAACACTTGCGGTCAACCAAATAGGTAAAGGTACATGAATATACTTGACATTCAAACTAAAAACAGACATAGCCTTTAACATAAGCTAATTTGAGTGTGAAACAGTGGAAAGTTTTCTATAAATAGCATATAGATTATATATTATTATTTAAATCCAGCTTTATCTAATTTTTTGCCCTTTATTGTATTTATATGTATCACAAAAAATATGTAAATATGCACCTGCTGCTGATCCTGGCAAGTCTGTGGAGCCTGTGGCAGCCCAAGCTGCAAAAATACACTTCAACTTTTGTAGAACACACACACACACACACACACACCCATGCAGACAGCAGTGCGCGGACTGAGCATGTGGGTATGTGGGCGTGGCCGCAACAATGTTGTAAAACTTTTTGGCCCCGAGAAACTGTTGCTATTTTGCCAGGCAAGCAGTGCCAAGAGCTGAAGCCTCGCAACATTTGACAAATGCCGGCTGAACGGAGGACATGCCACAAGCACAAGCAGCAGCAGGGGGCAGAATAAGCGGGGTAAAAGCAGGGGCTGATGCCCTAGAGGCTTTACTATGAGGCTTTTAATAGTTTGATGTATGAGTCGCATATATGGCAGCCGCACATATGTAAATTTCACAAGGATTGTGAGTGGGAAAACTGTGTGAACTGAGAAGGAGGCGAAGTTGGAGATGGGGGCAGGGGATTGCCCTTTGCCTTGTCACAGTGCCGCCACTAAGCCTTTTTATTACGCATTTCCTTATGTTGTGTGGTAGTGTGGTGAGTGTGTGCGTGTGTGTGAGTGAAAATTAACACAAATGTATTTAGTTTTTGCCCAGGAAAATGTTGAGCAAACTAATAGTCTTTCGTATGGGGTTAACTTCTATCAAAATGGCTGCTTTGGAGGGGGACATTTTTCAAGGTGCTTCTCTTGTGTGTGTCCTGTGTGTGTGCTGAGTAATAGCTTTAGTGGCACAAACTTTTAAGCTAATTTTTGAACGAATTTACATTTTAAAGTCTTAGACGGCGTATACGCAACGTTTTGTGTACTCTTGAAATTCTTGCGTACTCTCAAAAATTATGCAACAATTAGCATTGTTTATGCTACACTTTTCCAGCATTTCCACGCGTTTTTTATGCCCTAGTCTCTCGCGCAAAATAATGAACATGAAGTTCAAAGCCAACATAAATAAAATTGTTAACATTTTGCGCTGTGCCACGCCCATACGCCTACTCACACACACACACAAACACACAGCAGTCGCAGTTGCACGCCCTAACAATTGAATTTGCTGAAGAGAAAAAACAAACAGCAACAGAGCGCAGTGGGTGACTAGAAAAATGCCCTGTAAATTCAGTAACTTAACTTGAAGTATAAGCAAGCTCAGAGCACAAGTACACCAAGAAGTAAGTTAATAAAACTACAGAATGCAGTTAAGTTTTAGACTTAAACCTTTCTAGTAGTTAAAGAGCAGTCTTAGCTGCCATTTCGTGCAGTTTTCAAAGGGTATTGAGCGTTGAGAAGTAAATAAAAAACAAGAAAATGGAAAAACAGGAGGAGAAAAGCTAAGCCAAAGCTGAGCTGAGAAACTTTTTCCTTTTCGCTGACGTCGACGCTGCAAATGGAATTCGCCGTTTGATGTGCTCACGTTTTTTGGCTGCCTTTTTTTTTTTGAGGGGCGTAGCAAAGAGATGACGAGCAGACGAAAAGAGGGAGTTAGAGCGAGGGAGGAGGAGACTTTCACTTGGGCGTCGCTTTGTGCAATTGTTTGAATACTTTTTGCAGCGCATTAAATTAGTTTCGTTTGAGTTAACGTGCCGTCGAGCCAAAACCGAATCCCCAGACATAGCAGCAGAGCAAGATAGAGAGAGACAGAGAGCGAGAGATATAGACAACAGACTGAACGACATATACAAGTTATAATCATGTCAGTCAAAGGCAAAACAACATTTTTTGGCTAACAAGAAAATGTTGAGTTCTACACACACAAATGCACCCACCCAAGAAAATTCTGTCTGTCAAAAGAAAGTTTTTGCTGCCAGACACACAAGTTGGGGCATGACTGCCTCAAAACGTGGCCAAAATCCAGCAGGCAACTTGACTGGGCAATTGACTTTAATGTTCAATAAAAACTGTCGAGCATCTAAAATAAATGCCACCTTTAATGCCCAACAAAAAATCAAAAATGTCAAAAACTCAATGAGCAAACAAGCTGAAAGCTGCTCTATTCTTGTACTTGCAACATTGCAACACAATGCGAATGTTCATAATTGAATATTGAAAAGCGACAGCCAAAGAAAAGCGGCATTAAAGCAATGCCAAAAGCTGTTGACATTTCACAGCATTTCCTTCGCCAGCTGCATTTTCCAACCAACAGCCATTTTCCTGAAGCAATTGGAACTAAAGCTGGCTTCTTAAGCTGCCAAATCTGCCAAAGCTGGCAAAGCTCTCAAAGCTGCTTTGATTTCAGCAATGTCAAGATGTTCCAAGCGATAAGTTGCTCTCGTTTTTGTTCCTGATTCTCATTTTTTTTTTTGGTTTGTCTGTTTGTTTTGGTTTCATCTCATTTATTTACATTTGTTTATGCCCCTTTTTCTTGTCTGTTGTTTTCTTTTGTTGTAGTTGTTGTGTTTTGTATTTGCTGCTCTAATTGAAGTGCCATTTGTGCCCAAATAAAAAAGGGGACGCTGCGGTGACAACCCTTGTCTCTGTTCTACTCTCTGTTACGAGTAGAGAAAGAGAAAATTATGCAATTTTCATAATGCGCATCATGATTGAGATCGTTTGCTGTAGATACGCAACAGAGTAGAGGGCAGAGCAGACTTCTTGCCACGCGGCATGCTGCTTGCCGCATGTGGCAGCAGTTGTGGTTGCTCAGTAATTTTCATAACTTCATTTGCAAGCAGCGAGTTATGGGAGACAACAGTAAAAGGGGCGTCAGTGCAAATAGAAGTAACAGAAATTTTAAGCACAATTTCAAATATTTTGGCAGAGGTGGAGGCAGGGCAAAAGGAGAAACAGAGGGCGAGAAAGTAAGAAAGAAATTTAAATTTTGGCTACCAGAAGTTCCTATTTATTTTCAAAATTTCTTGTATTTGATTTGTCTAAATTTGCAGCTCTATTTTCAGGTTTTAGAACAGTGTAAACTGCTGCTGCAGGTGGCGCAGTTTCACTGTCAGTGGGAACGACGCATGTCAACATGAAATAAATCACTAAACGCTGCGACAGTGTCAAATGTCAGCAGCGAGACGAGAGGATACAGGCCCTTCTGTTCTGCTGTCTCTCTTTCTCAATTCCTCATACTCCCTATCACTCTTGTTGCGCCTTCATTTGTGGCAAAGGAGGTAGGACAATGACCGTTTGGCATTGCCATTGCCACTGCCGTGCTGTGTCACTTCATTGTTGACATTTAACGTGTTCGTGTTTGGCGTGACAAGTGACATGCTGTGCCGCGACCTGACGTCTACTGCCGCGACCAACTGTTGAGGGTGGCGGGCCATAGGGTGGCCATAGAAGGGGGTGGGTACCGAAAAAAAGGGTTCAGCCCAACGAAATTTTTCGTAGGAACAAAAGGTAACGTATAATTGCATAAATATGCAAATTAGTAAATGTATGCAAGTACATTTGTGTGTGTATGAGTGTCTCTGACAGGGGTGAAGAGGTTGTTCTGTGTGTGTGTGTATGCAAAAAGGGGTGCGCCTGCTTGACGCATTGTCGCCCCAATGTCAACGAGTGTCTCGACACCGGTGTCGTTGTCAAACACGCAACAGCTACGGCAAGTAAAAATCTATAGCATACTTTGCTGCGTTTACCTGCTTCTTTGCTACTCCCCCTACCCAACTCCAAGCCCTTTGCCACCTTTGTGCCACACCTTTAGATTGGCATATCAATGCATATGGCTGGGAGCTGGAAAATTCTGTCGCTGCTGCCGTTGGCATTTTGCATTGCAAGGAAATGTGTCTAATTTCAATACAAAGTAACTTTGACAACGAGCTGACGATGCCGAGACAAAGTTGCATTTGTCTTTGTGCAATTGCAACTAACAAGCACACACATGCACATGCACGCACAATTGGTTGCACACTCTCACACTCACACTCAAGTACTGTGCACTCACATGGGTGTGTGCTTTAGAGTTTTCCAGGCCAATGCACAAAATGCGCAGCTTTGCAAAATTTACATTGAACATTTTCGCATTTCGCAGACCTTTGAACGATTTTTCCTCAGCAGTTTTCCTTACTTCAGTTTGCCTCCTCTCCTGTGCTTGTTTCAATGCACTGTCTATGAGCCAAAAATAAAAATAAAATAAAAGCATCTCAACAAAATGTTATTTATTGAAAATTGTTATGGACTCGCAAAAGAATCTTAATTTGGCTCGAGGAATAGTTCCTTTGGATGCGAGCATTTTCTTTGTTTTTCTACAGTTTGCTTTTCGTTGGGGTGTCTAGAATTCCTTTGGCGTTATGACAAAATGTGCATTTAAGTGCAACATTTATGTAAAATGTGCGTCTGGCAAGTTTCTAGTCTAGTGGCGACGCTTTAAAATATGCAACATGCTTCCTGCAACAAGCAATAAGTGCGAGAGAGATGGAGAGTGAGTTAGAGGGCGAGGAAAACTTGGTGACGAGCATTTTGTAAACGTCGATTGGGTAGAGTGAAGAGTGAGATGGAAGAGGCAGACTTTAGCGAATGCCATTTGCTTTTGCCGAGCTACGAAAAAGTTCAGAAATTAAGTTTGCTGACAAACGTTTGTCCGGAACGCCAACAAGGCCAAAAGCAAGGCGAACGACAAAATGGTTAGATGAAAGTGGAGAAAGCAAAAATAGGTAGAAAGAGCAGCATGGAGGAATGAGTAGGTAATGAAGGCTTGGCAACTTTTGCCAAGACATTTCTAAACTTAAATAAGCACAAGTTTTTGGCGGACCGAGTTGCCTTTCGTTGCTGTTCGCTTTGGCACATGTGCGACTCTGTGCAACTTTTCTAATGCAATTAATTTCTGCACTCAACAGCGAGCACAGGAGCAGGAAGAACGAAGAACAAGCACAACAAAGAGGCGAGGGTTAAAATAGTAAGCGACAGAGACAGAGAGAGGCACAATCACGATAGAGTAGGACAAAGTTTTGAAGCCTGCACTACTTGATGGCAGCGTTTTGTTTTTCGCACCCCAAACTTGGAAATGCACAAATTAGTGTGGCAGCATGTGGCCGGGACTCTTCTAATACCTTCACTGGGACTTTGGCTCTCCTCTAGCACAGTCTGCTCTTTCAATTCCCTGCCAACCCACACTCGTGCTCACTCTTTCTCATTTTTGGCCATAATGCATGTCATACTCGTAATGAAAGCGTTATTTTAGCTTTTGCCCGTAAATTTGTCACTCACAATTGCTTGTTACGCCCCCGTTCGCCTGGTGCCGCCCACTTATTTGATGTAATTTAAATTTTTAATTAAGCACACAAATTGTTTTCAGCGGTTTTGCAAATCTCTGACAGATTTGTGTTGGCATAAAACAAAATGATAATGAAAACGTTTAAATATTTACCACAAATTTTGTAACAACACACACAGAGAGACAGAGCGAAACACGCTAAAGACTTGGATAAAATAAAGTTACAGACATTAACAGACAGCTACACACATAAGTCTATGCACAGACACACACTTGTAGCTTATGGTAATTGTGTGGGAAATGTTGTTAGTTTGGAAATTGTTGTTAATTGGTTAAAGCATAAATCAAACTACATTTAATAATGATTAAAACAATTAAACAATTACGATAACGATGAAGTTTCATTTGAATGGTGCAGAGATATACAAAGAGTTTACACTGATGAAACATCGATGGAGCAATAAAGTTCTTGGCTTGGCAGTTACATACCTAGAAAAAAAAGAAGTAACAGAAATTAGTTAAAGTTTAATATAATAAAGTATTTATATTTATATAACAAAGTTGTTTTTAAATCTAAGTAAATTCTATGCAGCTCCGCGTATACGTGATATGCACGTTAATTTTTAATGCATTGCTCGTTTGGGTCAACAAATCGTATCTTTTGATATTTGCTTAAAATTATAAAACAAAACTTTAGCGCATGCCACGAAATGTGGTTGGGTAAATGAAAAACAAGCAAATCACATCAATAACAATTGCAATGTGTGCGCTGTGGGCGTGGCAGGGCGTAGAGTTTGGAGTTGGTGGCGGTTCGTTATACGAACTAGCACGAAATGATCTCGGCTAGACAAAAATATTTGCCTTGCATTTCACAGTTTAATTTTAATTTGCCTGTTTTCCACAGCTTTTTATTTAAATTTTTGCTATTTTTTGTTTTTGATAGAAAATTGTTAAAAATGTTGTTGCATGTCAGTCCGTGGGTCCATCAGTGTGTGAGTGTCTGTATGCCTGTGTGTGTGTGTGTCAATCTGTCTGGTATTTGTTTGGTTTGTGGTTTGTGCGGCGGCATTTATATCATTTTTTGCACCAAGTATTCGTATACACATGTGTGAGTGTGTGTGTGTATAGCTGTTTGTGTGTATAGGTTTGTGTGAGTGTGAGGAGCACAGGAAATGCGCTTGCGGCGATACACAGTTTCAATTCATGAATGTTAATATTTATGTTTTGATTTCAAACAACGCCACCTCTGAAATATTAATGAAATACAAACAAAATGTTAGCGCGCGGCACAAATACAATCAAAAGCGTTCAGAAACGTACACACACAAGCAAACACAGACATAGTTGAAATGCAAATAACGTTGACTGCGAAGCAAACGAAGAAACGAAGAACGAACAAAATGCGACCACCTGGCCAAAAAGAAGCCTCAAAAAATCAAACAAAACTTTGCATAAGAGAGTGTATGCAAAGGAGAAAGCAGGCAGACAGAAAGAAAGCGTTTGGAGAGTGGGCAAGTGAAGGGAATCCAGCAATGTGAAGTTCTTTGTCAATTTGCAAGAGCTTAGAAAGTGTGTGTAGCTAAGTAAAAGATACCCAAAAGACATTCACCCACACAAACACACAGCTAGGCACAAAATTGAAGTTTTTTTTGGTTGAGTGTTTGGCTGGGGAATTCGAAAATTTATGCAAAGTCTATGGAAAGTCGCTTTGCGTCGAAAGATAATCAAAAATCCGCCGCGAAGTATGCAACACATTTTGTTCGGGCATTTTTTTTTTGCTTTTCATTTCGCGCTTCTAAAACACATACCAATACGAAATGCGAATACATATTTTATATCAAGATTAACGCTTGTCAGTGTCCGTCTCTCGTGTTGCTATATAGAAATGCAAAAAAATTGTGAATCGGTTTGTTGCACTTGGGCTAAAAAACAGCTGCCATATGCCACACCTAAGCCGGCAAGCAAAAGCGATTGCTTCATGTGTATGTGCCACAAAAAGCAGACAGTCAGAGAGACAGCGAGACAGAAAGACTTACAGACAGACAGACAGTTGGGGAGACAGGCAAATTTAGCTGCAGGCCAAACAAATGACAAAGCGGCGACAAGGACAAGGGAGTTGGGCGGCGGGGAGTTAAAGGAAGTCGGCATCGGAAACTGCCTTGTCCTGGCAGCCGTTGCCAGTGTCGCATCTTTCAGTTGAGCAAAAAAGTAAAAGTGGCAGTGGCAACAGCACACAGCTAGTAAGCGAGCAACAGAGACAGACAGTTGTAGAGAGAGAGAAGGGGCAGGGGAGAGAGAGAGTGAGAGGCAGACGCACCCAACACAGCCTCGCACGTTTTATTGATTTTCCTTTTTCCACGTTGGACGACAGTTGCACATGCGTCGACCCTCAACAAGGCGCATGATGTGCCCTGCCCCCCCGCGTCTCAAGCTTTGTTGTCTCTGCCGCTGCTGCTGCTGCTACACTTAGTGTTATTTCTGCTGCTTGTTCTTCTTCTTTTTTTGGCGTATTTCCGGCGATTAAGGCGACCGTTGCCCCGTTTGTTTGTAAATTATTTAATGTTGCGCTTAAATTTTCCGGCTCAACTTCAGTTTTTTGTGTCTCTTTCGATTTCTATACACTATTTGGGGGTATTTTAGTTTAGGCTTGACATGTGCGAAGTCTTATAGAATGACAGATCTCTCTTTAGTTGCTTTTAGTGAGTAGAGTTCCCGCTGATCTTTGTTGAGTCCTAACAATGTGCTTCTAAGATTTCTATCGAATTTCTTCTGCTGCCTGCCTTACAATTTTTGTTGCCTAAAAACTGATTAGTTCCAAATTAAATTGAGTCATCGACAAGCTTGTAAACTCGTTGGCGTGCCAAAAATAACTATGCTGTCTAATTTCTTCTTATTATTTGATATTTTTGTACTTTTTTTTGTTGGCTTGTAACGCGTCTCGAGTCTGTTGTTGAACTTTTGTTTCGCTGTTGCTGTCTTTGACTCTGGCTACTTCCCTTTTGGATTCAGTTGGATTCTCTTGGTTCAGTTGGTTGTTCGCTTTCAGTTTCGGTTTCGTTCTCCGCATGTCCTTTAGCTGGTGTCCTTTTTGTGTGCAGCTGCCGGGAGCCAATGGCTCGCTTATGTCTTTTGTTGTTACATGGATTTGCTGTTTCCTTTCTTTCTGTCGTTTCATTTCTTGTTTTTTTTTCGTTCTTTTTTGGCATTGCCTTGTGCTCTTACGTCCTCGAGTGGTATTTAACATTATCTGCTTGAGTACATGTTGCGGTATTTGCAGCAGACAACAGGCTGACACTCCCCATCCTGCCACTGTCCTCTCCACGCCCGTTATTTGCGCCACAGGACACCGACAAGGACGCGCCGACACTCGCACACTTGCACTGCAATCCAGCGCTCTCTCTCCCTCTCTTTCCCTCTCTGTGTGTCTTTCTTTCTTTTCAGCTGCCATTTCTTTCGTACATTTTTATTTTTCCTACTCGCTTCATGTCTGCGTTTCCGTTTACAACAAGGCAGTCGATGTTGTTGTTGCTGTTGTCGTTGTCGCCATCTTTTTTGCTTGAGCTGATGTTGAAGCTGGAAGCCGCTTATCTTTGGTTATGTTTTCCTACATTTTTGTTCATTGTTTGCTTTTGATTTGATTGTTGGCAGTGCTTTTGCCTTAGCTCCCACTTCTCTCCCTCTATCTTTCCCTCTCTTTCGTTCTTCTGCTACTTTTAACGAAATGTCTACAAAGGATCAAGCATTATGTCCTCGCACTGACTTCGCCTTCGATTCGAATGTGTGTATGTTGTATATGTGTGTGTGTGTATGATTGTCTGTCTGTTCTTGTCAGAATCACAACTCGTCGCTAGTCTTGCTAGACTTATCCATGGCATTCCTTGGCATCATTTTCCGTTTGACTAAATGCACTCAAACTGTCATCCTTCAACGACGATGGCAGCATTAAAAGCTAATTAATTATCGTCCTTAGCTCAAGTCAGTCAGTCTGTTAGTCAGTGCGTCGCTGTCGTCATGTCCTCTGATTTATGTGTTCATCCAGGGTAACAACAGAACCAGCTCACTCCCCTTATTCGTGTCTACAGCAACAGTTTGCAGTGTTCGCTGATTGAAAAGTCTGCGCTCAGATTTGCTGTCAGAGTATCAGTTTCAATAAAACATAATTTATACTTGAATTCGTCGTCGACGTCGTCGTCTTCGTCGTGGTCGTCGCACTTGACACCTTCACAACAACACAGGGGGCGTGGCGGTGTGCAACGGATATTGGACATACAATAAATCTTCTTCGGTTTCATTTAAAATGCAGACAGATTGCTGGCATATTTGATATCAAAAGCAAAGTGCACTGCAAATCGCACAACAACAGCAGCGAAAAATCAAAGAAAATTAAAAAAAAAAATAAATAAAATATAAGAAGTAACAAATATGATACTTGTGCTATAAAAAATCAGTGTGGCTTAGCTAGGAAAAAACAGAACAGTTTGCTTGGAGGAAGTTCAAAGGGAAACAGTTTAAAACTAGATGAATCTGCTTACTTTTCTGTGTTTGAGTCCATGCTTCTAAGTGGTTAAGCTTTGTTTAGTTAATTTAATGTGCTTAGCTTTAAAGTTTATGCATTTTCTTTATCTACCGACCTCATTTCATGCAACTCTTTGAACTACCCACGCAACTGCTATACTTTGCCCTAATGGGGTTTATAAAATATTTCGCTTTTACGGCAGATTACGGCACAAAAAAGTCGTGTGATTGCCCCAAGAAGCATGCAACATGAAATGCATTCGAAAGAATTTCATGTCGTTTCTCGTTTTGTTGCCAAATGAGTCACTGTGCAAGAGAGAGGGACAGCATGGCAGTGAGAGAGAGAGAGAGAGACAGCAGTGCTATGTTTAGATACCTTTCGAGTCAAATTAATATGTATGCATGTTTTATGTTTTTGAATTTTGCAAGAGTTTTTCCACACTTTTTGAGTACTTTTCGCCTGACTTTGGTTTTTGTGTGTTTTCACATTTTATTACTTTATTTGCAGTGGCATAACAAAAGCATAAAAGCGACAACAGCAATAACAATACGAAGTTAAAGAAGAACAACATTTTCATGTCAATTGTCAATAAGCTGCAAATGAAATGAAAATATTATTTACATTTTCTTTTTGTGTTTCTGTTGCTGTTTCTCATCGCACTTCCGTACAACTTTGACATATTCTCCACAAGTTTTCCACTTTTCTTTTACTTGCGTTTTATGGCCCGCAGGAGGAACGAGGCAGAATGTTGAAATTTATGCATATTTTATGTTTTTGCTAAAACAAAAGCAGAGCAAAAGAAACGTAAAAGCACGTAACACGCATACGACATGTGTGACGACAACAATGACGAAGTTGTCAAGCGTCTAAACATCAGCAACGAAAGGTGTAAAGTTGACAGCGACGCCGACTGCGACGCCAACCGAGCCGTTGACCGCGACTGCGATAGAGACAAGTGCGTAAGCAAATATCAACAATAAATTACTCAAGTGTCATTTGGTGAGCTGATTTTTGCCAGCGATGAAAGTTGTTTGCTCTTGTCTTAAACTTGTATTTTGTAGTCTAGTTTAAATAAATGAAAAATCAAAACATGCCACACTTGAAGCTCAAGACAAACACTTCATTTAAACCCGAACACAGAAAAGGAGTTGTAAAAAACACTTGAAACACTCAAGTGTCCAGACAGCGAGACAGCATGAGAATATGAGAAAAGAGTTGATGTTGTTCTCGTTGCCGTTGTTGTTGTTGCTTCATGCGCCATTTGGCAGACAACAAAAGCAACAACTAGCGACAGCTACAGAGACACAGCTGCTCTTGAGCTTTGCACACACACACGCACACTTACAAGCACACACTCTTTCTCTGTGAATCCAATTCCCAGTTTTAGACCAAGTCAAAAACTGCTTTTAGCCATTCATATTGCGTTTCTCTGGGTCTCGGCACTAATGAAGTCTCAAAGGCGCGATTAAAAATGTAACTTCTGCACAAGATGAAACGAGCAAAAAACTAAATACACTGTCAGAAATATGTCTTTAAAATGTACTTTTAGACCACTAGAATTTAAGAATAGTACACCCCAGAACAATTTAAAGGTAATGCTTTCAAATTTATATTATTTAAACTATTTAAATTTATAGAGCTTAGCTTTTAAGAACTTTTAGAAAGCTCAACATTTTTGTCAGTGTACCCAAAGCGCAGACAAAGATGAGCTTTGCCTGGTTCCAGTTCTTTTAGGACTCCTACTTCTGCTTTTCCTACTACCACTTCTTCTTCTACTTCTTTCTTAGTTGTGGCTGCCACATGCAAAGCGCAGATAAAAAGCAAATATGCCGAGGGACAGAAACACAGCGCACTCGTTTGGCGTTGATGCCAAAGCTGATGCCAAAGTGCTGCTTCAACACTTTCAAAAACTAAGCTAGCAACTGGACAGGGACTCAGCTAGGTGGTGTCAAGGGGTGTTGGGGTAGGGGTACAGGCGTTGTGGGGTACAACTTCAATGAAGTAAAGACAAAAAGCTGCAGAACATTTATCACAAAGTCGGCAGCAGTCAGCAGTCAAGTTAAAGGCGACTTTGCCTCTGACTTGTGTCTGATTGGAAGTTTGTTTTGCTGTTTGGTTGGGTGCTTAGCGGTTGCCAGATTGCCACATAAATGAGGCGGGGGACAAAGAGCAGAGCAGTGGGCGTAAAGTAGGGGAAGGGGCTGCACTTCCACTTGCTTCTTGCTGTTGTTTTCTGTATAGATTGCGCGCACGAGACGCATGACATTGAAAAATTTATTGCACGCTTGTGAGTTGCAAGCTGAAACTGAACTCTAAGCCGAAAGCAAGTGGGGGAGGAGTGAAAGGAGTTGGTTGGCAGAGGGTTGCTCTTGCTGTTTGCCCAGGGGTTGTGTCAATGTCATTGTAAATCCAAATAGGAAAAAAAAAAGCCAACTCCAACTCTTGCATTTTCATTCTTCTATTTCTATTTCCATTTCCATTTTCGCTTTTCCATTACCAACTCTCTATTTGTCTGCTGCTCTTAAAGTTTCATTTAACACCTCTGTTTCATCCGTTAAGCGCTAGATGGCGCTACAGCTTGCTCTGTCATTTGAAATGCAATTAAAAAGCATTTTGAGCATTTGGTCAACTTGACATTCGCGTGATAAATGAACGCATCTGACTTTCTCAGTTGGATTTTCCACTTTTCCGCTCTTACAGCTGTCAAATTACAAATTTCATACCCGTTAGGCGTAGAGTTTGGGGTATATTGAAATATAATTATGTGCTCTTTGTGAATATCTGGAGTCTGAACTGCACCAAAGACTTGGTTTGACCAGAAATCGAAACACTTGGACTAGTAGAAGAATTTTTAAACCGCTTTGTGAGTCATGCTGTTAAATATTTAAATTTTAATCGATTTATAATCACAATATGATTCATTTCCACCGAATATTATGCAGTTTTATCTATCTTTAGCAAGCCTATCCTTATTATATTTAATCCTCAATTTAAAATCTGGATAGTATGGGTATCTGCTAGTCAGGCTTTAAGTGTATTGCTCTGCGATTCAGAGTCTGCGCCTATATAAAAATGCACTGGACTGAGTACCAAATTATTCGCAATCCTTTTTCACGTAACAACATTCAGATATTTCACGCGCCAAAGCAAATTGAAAGCGAAATTCCACTCACCCTCTGCACCCGCTTACCCCCTGCACCCCCTCTACCACTACTCACCCCCTTTCGGTTTGAAAAATGCTGTCTCTGTGTCTGGTTTTGTTTTTCGTTGTCTATTTTCGGCATTTAAATGTTTTACGGTGTCGTTTCAGTTTGGTACTCGCCCGGTTTTTGTTTTGTTCAGTTCTTCTCCGTTCTCTGTTGTCTGTTGTTTGCGCCTCTTGAGTGTGTTTTAATTGCGTTTGTATTACACGCACACACCCCCATACACACACACACACACACACACACACACACACACACACACCCGCATCCCTTCTCCATACACAGCCATAGATAGCAATGGAAATTTAAAGCCTTTTCTCACCCCATATCCCTATTTTCGCAGCTTGGCAGCTCTTTTTACCACCTGTTTCCCCTCTTCTCTTTTTAACTCCTTTCTGCCATACATTTCTTCCTCTATCCTCTGCCTTTTTGTTGCAAAGTTTATTATATTTCATTTGCCTGATTTTTCTGCCAGTGTTGCGCTTTTTCAGTCTGCCTTTTGCTAAATTAACTTAATTGTTTTTGCATGAAATTAATTTCGGCGCATAAATTTCACCTTCGGCCATCCGCACACTTTCCCCGCCCACTTCCCTCTCCTTTTCAGAGACTGTTTTTCTGCTGTCAGCTTTAAGTGTGAAATGCGGCGCCCTCTGGCATAATTTACACATTTTTGCAGCCACTTCTCGAGGCGGTACACAATTAATTATGTGCCACTGTGTAAATATTTAAATGCTGAAATTAATGAAAAATACTCTCGCTCGTTACAATTTTCTTATGGATTGCAAATGCTTAAGTCTTTGCATAAATATTGTCTTTCCACTGCCCCAGAGACAGTTTGCTCTAAAATGTAATGAATTCATTTATATGCCAGCATTCATTTGATGTGGCCAATTGCAGTTGGTTTTAGGCCACGAACGAAGCAGAATACAATACTCCAAGCAGTACTCAAATATAATCCCAAGAAATGCTATTTTAGACTGTAAAATGTTAATGGCAAGTAAAAGTAACTTATAGTCAATCATAGAGCAGGAATGGTGTGAGAGCAGGACAGTTATATACTGCCATTTCACTCATTGTTGTTTTTTGCAAGTTAAGGGGTTAAGTGGGTTTCAGAAATTTTGAAACTCGATTTTTTTTTTTTTGCTTATAAATTAATTCAATATGTTTACTATATTCTCCCAAAATTTGGAGCCGATCCGAGTAAAATTGTAAGAGATAGAGCCTTCGGAAGTTCCGCTCATTAGAGTATTTCCTCATGAAGCGGCGCAATTAATCCCGTTTTTCTCGAAACCGTGTTTTTGAAGCTATTTGACACGATTGCTCGAACAGTTTTGAACCGATTGTTTTCAAATTTTGAACACTTATTCAATATGACCTCGTGACAAATCTGAACGAAGGATTTTTTTTTTTTCAACATTTACTATTTTTTAAGGACATTTGAAGTTCAAAATTTCGTCAAAAAAAATTCAAAACGCTGTCAAATATTCAATTTTCAATATTTTGGATTTTCCTTCGTTCAGATTCAGGGCTGAAGTGTTTACTAACAGAAAAAATTTTTTTTTTGAATTTCAGATGATCCGTTCTCCTCAAATCGTGTCAAACACGAGGGTCCTTTTTTTTTTAGTGTTCCAGGACATTGGCTCCCGTCGGCTCAATTTTAAAAATTTTTTTATGAAACCAATTTTAACGTACAAAGGAAATGTCAATCTTGTTATCTGTTTTTTGTTCTAATAAAATATCTCACTGCAAACACCCAAAAAAAATGTTTGAAAAAGTGCTTAGTTTCAGCCTCTGAACACCACTTAACCCCTTAAGCTTAAAGCTGCTGCTAATTTACATAGTGAAGTGGAAGTGTTTTGTGGTATGAGAGCAAAAGCTTGGCTAAAAGCGCATTAAATTTCGTGGCCAGAGAGGAATAACATCTAGACATCTAACTGTAACTGTTACGGTAACTTTAAGCCGCTTATGGCTCCCATACGCAAGCACACACACTCACACACATACACACACCCCATACTCTGGCGATTTTTGCACTTTTTAAATGCAGCAGAGTAAAATCAAAAAGAAAACTGCGAGCACATAAAACTGATTTACATTTTCTCATTTGTTTTCGGTTTCAAAGTCGCGACATGCACAACAATCAGCATAATTTCAGTTTAAAATTCGTGAAAAACGCTGAAAAGGGAAACAATTTTCAAAAAAAAGGAGTAGGGGAGTGGGGTAGGTATGGGGGGAGCAGGTTTGGTAGGGTAAATGAATAAATGAAAGCAACTCGAAATGCTTTTCAATTTATTTTCTCCTTAACTGCTGATGACATAAAGCGCCTACGACGCGGGACTTGGCATAAAAATAAAAATTTATGTATATGCATGCACACACACACACACACACACGCTTACAAATATACATTTAAACATTTATATATGTAAGGCAATGAATGGGCGCCAAAACCTGCGCATTTAAACAAGTTAACAAGGATTTAAAAGGTTTTGGCTGTCAAACACACACACGCACATACAAATGCAAAACGAGGGGTGTGTGTGTGTGTGACAGAGATAGGGAGAGAGAGGAAGAGAGCTAGAGATACTGGAACATTCACCCACTCAGCCAAGTAAAAGCGCGAGGCAATGCGTTTGACAATAAAAGCCATAAAAAATATAAGCATAAATGCTGCAGTTTAGTGTGCTCAACCAGAAGATACCCTAGAAGACGAATGTGATTTCAAATAAAGCCGGAAAAGTATTGTAGAAGTAGACATTATTCTTGCTCTTAAAATAAATATATTTATAAATATATTTATAATTAAATTACCAAACTTTGAACTTAAAATTCTGCGCAAAAGTTAAACTCCTCATCATTTATTAACAGGGTATTGAAAAGGCGCCAAAATTGTCAGACAACAGCACATGATTAAAATTTAAAGCAACAAAAAGCAAGCAAATAAACAGACAAATTATGTGGGAGAATGTATAAATGTGTTTGCTTATAAGAAAATATGTTTATCACCTAGCCCACTCTACCGTTCTCCCTCTCTCACTCCCACCCACTGTTTCTGTACCGCTTGGCAGCTGCTTTTTATGCGGCGTTTACTAAATTTTCATTTTCTAAATGAAATTTCAGCGTCAGCACCCTAAAAAAAACGAAGGAAAGTCTCTGTTTTCTAGTTTATCTTCATTTTTTTCGAAAAAGCTCTGTTGTTGTTGTCAGCACATGTCCCTGGCAGCTGCTAGACGACAGACAAAGTCACACATACATATACATAACCCAAACCAACAGAGAGTGAAAGAGAAAGAGAAGGAAGAGTAAGACAGCTGACAAAGGCAGTTTAATTTCATTTCAATCATGCTAAAAGCAAAACATAATAATTTATATAACTGTCAGCAGCAAAAAAAAAACACGAAAAAATTCAAGCACAAAAAGTGTAAATTAATAAAGCTTTCAAATACAAACACACGTACACATATGTGCCATTTCAATACATAAATCAGTTGAAAAACAACGAGATTTTCTCCCTCAACCTTAATGCACTTGTTTAAGGTTGTATTTTTGGGCGTTCTACCTATCCCTTTCTATTTCTTATGTGTGCTACCTCTCACTCTGCTGGCTACCCTTATTAGATATGCCTATAGCTATTCGAAGCTTTGGCTATTGATAGGTTAGAGATAAGGTTTGCCCGGCTCATGTTGAATTATTAATGAAGCGAGCTTTCGGCAGCACCCTTAGCATATTGTGAAATCAGATGCCACAACAACAACTACTACTTAAAGCCATAAACCTTGTTGCTCCTGCATTAAGAAAAATAAATAAAATCGCCGCACACACAAAAGTGTAGCATACTTTTAAGCAGCGACTTTAATACGACCTTGAGCAGTCGCCACAACAACAACAGCGCCGAGTGCTGTGGTAATTTTCAATTATGTTAATTTCTGCAAGTATTTTCACTTAATTTTATTCTTTATTTTTTGCCTTTTTTGCATATCAGTCAAGCCGTCAAATGCCCAACAATTTGGCACTTCATAACAACAACTGCTCCCTCATCAGCATGCAGACAAAACATAAACGCAAGGACGCTCAGGCTTTAATTAAATTAACACAACAGACCACACACAAACACACACACACACACATACACCCATACGCCCACACAATTGCCTTTGCAAAGTAAGCAATTTTTTGTTGTGTTTTTTTTTTCATCTTTTCTGTCTGATTTTTATATAATTGCATATTGCGCTGGTTGCTGTTGTTGTTTTTGTTGTTGCTGGTGGCGTGGCCAGAACCTGCTGTGTGCATTAAAAAGCCACTTTGCGGCTTCCTGTGAACACCGCCCCTTGACGTGTTCGAACCATGGCCAAGAGTCGAAGTCTTTGGACGTGTGTTGTGTACATTTTTGTGTGCCACTTTAAATGTCGATTTTAAAGCGCAAAAAGGTAAACCACTGGAGGTGGTGCTGTGGTGGTTCAGTGTTGCGCACATAACTAGCAAGTGCATAGGCATAAAATTCTGGACTTGGCCAAAAAGTTGTAGCTTATCTAATCCTTTGCAGCAAATTCAGCTTTATGCTGCTTACCTTTTCGCCTTTTGGCCAAGTCAACGTAAACAACTGACGATTGGGGGACAGTTTCTTGTTGCCTTGCTCGCTTTTATGGGGCATCGTAAAAACTTTTGTGGCAGCAACAGCAACAGCAGCAGTAGCAGTACTAGTAGCAGTAGCAACAACAATAAGAACACGTGCGCCTAGAAATATGCTATGCACACAATTTTAATACCCAGGCACACAAAAACACTGAGAAAAGGCCCAAAAGCCAAAGTTAAGTTTATATTGTCGACGTTTTTATTGATATCGTAAAATTGCGACGACCAAACACGAAACTGTCCTCCCAGTCGAACGCCCCTGCCTCCCCCAGCAACCCCACCAGCACATGCAACTCTGCGTTCCCTTTTATTTTTTGGACTGCCACACAATTTGCATAGTAAATTTATGAGACAATTACTGAGCATTTTTGATTTAATGACAATTATTGTCATAATTTTCATAAAATTGCCTGCCGTGCGCTGTATTTCCCTCCTCCCTCTCCACTTCTCTACCTCTCTCTCTCATTCTTTCTTTCTACTTCTGTCTGCTTGCAGCTGTCTCTGTTTGGCTGCCTATTTTGGTAGCTCCCTCCACGGATTTTTGGCTAAGCTAATGCCATGCTTTTTGCCACATTCCGTGTCTCACACACAGAAAAGAAAACCAAAAAAAAAAAGTCGAATATTTATGCGTTTTTGTGGCTCATGAATTTCGGAGCATGCTTCACTCAGTCGTCGTTGCCTTGTTGCTGTCCCTCTCTAACACTCAAGCCGTCTCTGTCTGGCATGAAGTCTATGTCTAGTTAGCTCTTAGGATACTTTCCATATTCGTCTTTTGAGGCTTTCCGTGTGCTCGTTAAATGTCTGCGTCTACTTCTGGACTTTAAGAGCTTCACTTTATTAGAACTCAATAGGTCAAGCGTATGGGGTATGCACAACTATAAATTTATAGGGAATGCATGCACTTAATGGCTAAATTTATATAGTTTTCCCTGTCATTACTTTGACTTAAATTTCACTTTTTATTTCAATTTTCTAGTGTCATCAGCGAATAGGCTCTAAGGTCATTAAAATTATTACTACTACCTATTTTCTTTGACTACGTTTCCATACTAAGTATCTGCTAGTCTATAACCTCTTCAGGATATTCTAGACCTTAGCGCTTCTGTCAATTATTCAGTCACGCAATCAATATGAGCTTATAAAGTTGTCTAAGCAATCCACCCATAAAATAGTTACGCCCAAAACAATTCAATTTACTGAACATTGAACGCGTTAAATAACTATCGAAACTTTTTCTACTGTTCATAAAAAAAGTATAACACTTTAACTATTACTGCATATAACCCAGGGTATTTGTTTAGCTAAACCTTTTTAAAGATATTTATTTATTTGTTTTGTGACATTCAAGTTGTTTTTTTTTTTCGAATTCAAAACTCGACTGTAAATTTAACCGAGTTCGTTTTAACTGTTGTGCTGCTGTGTGTGTGTGTAACTGACTGTACGACTGTATGTGTGTTTACCGTTTTGCGGGTTTTCCGTTTGTAAAAAGTGGGGAGTGGCAACCGAGGGGCGTCAAGTGCGCCCTCTTGTCTGGCATCAATAACCCGACGATGCTTATAAAAATGCAAACAAATTTTACTCTTCACACACAGATACACCCACACACCCACACACAGGTGCTGTTTGTCCAGGCTGTGTGTGTGTGTGAGTGTGTATGTGTAGCACTCAATTTGTCACATTTGAAATACGACGACAAACAAAAAACCCCCCGAAACAACAAAACGAAATCAAATTGCATTTTTATTTACAAAATGCTTTGCACTTGCAACTGCAACGAATGCGAATGACAACGTTGTTTTTAGAAATAATACACCCACGAGAGGGGTGAGGAAAGTGGAATTCCAAAGGGAAGTACCAGAAGAGAGGAGTATAAAGTGGAGTTAAAAGCGTTTGATTGCCAGGAAGCAGCGTAAAACGAGCGAAATGCAAATGGGAAAAGTCTCGCATTGAACACTGCAACTCAAGTGGCAACAAGACTGTTGCATGCCACACAAACACCGTACGGACTCAAAGTAGTAACTGTTTGAACTGCCACGCCCTTACACACACAATCAAAACGCCCGAAACGTGCGTGTTCCGCTCGTATACAAGAAATTCAACTTAGAAATGATGAGTCCTTGGTGGGCGCAGAAAAAAACGAAAATTAAACAGAATAAAAGAAAAAACAAAAGCACAAAAATCATAAAAAACATAAAATAAATGTAATAAAAACCGAAGAACAGCAGCACAACAACAACAACAAAACGGAAAAACAATGCAATTTTTGGGGCGTATGTGTATAAGAGGCCACAGAGGTCATAAAACCATATCAACGCCATTAAATGTACAACGGGGGGCAAAAACTGAAACTGAAAAACTCACCAAGTACACACACGACAGACGTGGTGTGTATTGGTGTGTGTGTGTGTATGGGTATAAACACCTCTTGCCACTGCGGGGGAAAATTGTGTGCGGCAGCTCAACGAAAAACCATAAAAAAATGCGCAACGAAAAAGTTGCCAACAGGGAAAAAGAAAAGCAGAAGCTGAATGGAAAACAGAGAGAGACGGAGAGAAAAAGGTAGAGAAGTGGGCGGTAGAAGCTTGACTGTCTGCTGATTGAGCCACCTTTTTGGGCAGGCTGCTGCTGTTGCTGCTGTTACCAAATGAGATACCGTGTAGTAGTTCCTGCTGCTCCCTGTTGTTGTTGCTGTTGTTGGCCATGCCCGGGCGTTTAGACAATGTAAACGCCGGATAACCGCAAAAAACTAAACAAACCGAAACTCCTGCTCACTGAGTGTGTGTGAGTGTATGTGGGAACGTGTGTGTGGGTCTCTGAGTGTGTTGTTGTGTTTGTCTGGGACTCAAGTGTGAGCACAGACGAATTTTTTTACGATGCTAAAACGTTTCACGTGCCCAATGTCAAAAAAAAAGGAAATAACAAAATATTCAAGCTACCGAGTTAGGAATACCCTTTATTTAAACTTAGGTGTACTGTGAACTCTCCCAACCGACGATTTATAAATCATTGCATACTTGTAGGCGCCAGTTTTGATTCGAAATGAAATAATCTACTTAAGTCTCTTGTTGAACTCTTCTGTCGCTGTTAACCAGATTATAAATACAACCACACAAACTATATTAAAAGTTACGCATACCCTTTATGACAAATTTGTAGGGTATCAAAGAAAATATTGAAAGAATGGCAAAGAGGCTGGTGATATTTTTGCAGCCCCGTCAGCAAGTGTGGGCGCGTCAATAAAAGTGGGCGTGGCCCTGTGTGTTGGCCAAATTGCGACAGTAAACTAGCATGCCAGGCACGATGCTCATCAAATGTTTTAATGAATGCTAACAGGTGTTGCAAAACACCAAAAGCACAAAAGCACCGAGAACATTCGTTGATCTTGGCACAAAAACTACACATTAAATGCCACGCCCATGCCAATGGCAGTGGGTATTTAGTTTTTGGCAAATGCAGCAATTTGATGTTAAGTGTTGCGCAACGTAACGAGCTTTAGGTTACGTTGCGTTACATTGCGTTACGTTACGTTAACAATAATGGACAGCAATTAGCTTTTTATGTCGTTTCGCTTGGCATTTGCAACTCAATTAAGAAAGACTGTGCGCCCATAATGCCACCACGCCCATCAACCAATGTTGAGTGTTAAAAGGGCTGCATAGGGTTGCCACCTGACTGGCTGGTAAGCCGGGGAACAATATTTTGTAATGCAACAAAACTGGCAACTAAATTAATGATTCTCACGTGCAGTTAAATGGCCGTTAAACGTAAACACACAGACAGAGGCACTTACACACACATGCACAGAGTTTCAGAGAAATGTAGTTATATCTTGGGCTATTTATCATATGATTAAAAGTACTATAAAATGCCATTTCAATGATATAAAATGAAAAGTTCGTTAGTTAAACTGCATAATGAAATGCAGCACGACTAGTCAATGCCCTATGGATAAATATATAAAATATATATCATTCTATAACTACTCTTTACAGGGTATAAAACAACACAAACTGCACTTAAATTTACTCACACTTTAAACCACTTACATACACTTGTTTTTCAAACAATCCTTAAATGTTCTTTTTACACCCAATATACCTTATAAACATTTCATTACAGGGTATAAAAGTGGCAGTCATATATGCTCGACAAAGTTACAATCTGTGTACAGCAAATGTGTGTTTGTATTTGTGCACAGCGTGGGCGTGGCGAGGGTTGTTTAACAACAACAAACACCATAATTTATGCTTTATGCCGGAGCACAAATATTACCAAATTCCATGGACTTAAAGCGCATTAAGTGCCGAGAGCAGACAGAGAAACAGAGAGAGCGGGAGCACAGTGGTGGCAAACAAGCCAATTTCATTTTGCACTTAATAAAAATTTAATGGCCAACACAAAAGCAACAGCAAAAACAAAAAAAGTGACAAAAGCATTCACATGTAGGCCAAAAACATTGCTGTAAGCCACAATAAATGGGCCAAAATTGTTGCATTTTCATGAATTTTGCAAGCAAACAGCACAAAAAAATAAAAATCAAAAAAAAAACTTTGTTTAATCGATAAACAAACGGTGGAATTTATATATATATATAAATATATATATATTTAGGCCAACACAAATAACGAAAGACTTGAATAAATCAAAGGCATAAAAAATGTTATAGCTGCTGCGAGGCACAAAGGGTTGGAGGCGGAAGTGGGCGTGGCTTAGCACTAAATCAACAGCAATAAATACAAAGAACAGAATTTTATGAGCAGCGAACAGAAGGCCTTAACCCAGGCAAAGGAGTGGAGTCTGGCAAATCAGGAAGCATAAAACCAAAGCGTGAAATATGTCAAAATGGCCAACAAAGTTGGCCATAAAAGAAAAACGAAGAAAACTGACAAACTAAACAAAAAAAGCAGACAATTTATAGGTATATATATAAAATATATATATATACACATTCAAGTGTGCTGTAAAGTTGATAAACAATATGTTAAATCACAAAAGTGGCCAAAACACTGCCAGCTGGACTTAAACGTTTATTAAACGCGACAAAATGACAGATTACAGGTGAATTTTGCTAGAGCAGACCACGTGGCGTATGAGCAACAGCAGCGCAGCAACAATTAAAGTGTGAAAGAGCAGGCAAGTCTGGGAAAGAGAGAGTGTTAGAGGGAAAGACCGCGCGTTGTCAAACAAATTGACACATTAAAATAAATGAGGCCACTGCGACCGACAACGAGAATGTCGCCAGCTGTCGAAGAACTCTCGGGGTAAAAACAACCCAAAACTAATGGGGCTTGTTAGACTTATATGCGTAGTTTCTCCAGGCTGCAGACGTAGTGAGAGAAAGGCACAACTTTAGTTCAAGTGAGGCAATACACGGGCAAGTTTAGGGCCAAGAGAGGAAATTAACACCCAGCTGACTCCACCTCTGCCTCTGTTGTGATTGTCAAGTGTGCGAATGTGTTTTTTATGCTTTTTACTGCTGTTGTTGTGGGGTGTTTTTTTTCTGCCCCACCTGGCCGTCAGTCATGTGGGCGTGGCCAGGTGCGGGCTAAAGAAAAGTCTGAAAGTTTGTCGCCACACGCATAAATCAAGTTAATCATTTGGCGCAAAAGTTACACAGACGCTGCGCAAATTGGACATTTATATTTTTCGCTCCCAGTCAGCAACAACAACAGCAACACAAATAACAACAACAACTGGTAGCAACAGCATAACAATAACAACAATTTTGTGGCATGTCCTGGCACATTGCTGCTGTGTTAAATTATGACGCGTCCAATGGAATTTTTCTCTCTCTTTTTCTCAAAGTGTTTTCCCTCATGCTTGTTGTTGTGGAAAGCAAAAGATTTATGATCTTCAGCCTTGCACTTGACATTTTCTACTTTTTCGCGTTGATGGGTGAATTAGTTGGAAATTACTGGGCAAGTCAACTCGAAAGTTAGATCATCATACAAGTATATATGGACATGAGTTTATTTTGGGCATCAAATGTAGGACTTTAAGCCAAGATTTTCATTAACTATTGATTTCTTTCCCCTTTGTTTCCTTTAGCCAATAAAGTAATTTACTAAAACTAAATCAAACCTGTCTCTTAAGCCTTTAAATTGATCTTAAATTGACTTTCATCGTAGCTTACCTGCAATGAGAAGAGATAAAAATTTATTACAAAATGTTATTAGAATTTAATTGCCATCAAATAAAAATATATGTAGTAAAATGTTATCAAAAATCATAAAGAAAATAAGCACACATACAAATGTTGACTTTTAAGCATTTAAAACAGAATTTGATTAAATGAAAACTGACATTTTCCTTAGGGAAACGTCAGGAAGTTGTAAACTATTTTCTAACTTCAAGTTTAAGCATAAAAATGCGTTGAGAGCTGAGAGGAAAAACTCAGGCATATACAAATAACTGAAAAGCCACTACACAAGTCAAATCAATAAAAAGAGCAATACCAAAACTGATGGAGAAAGGACTGCTCCAGGGGGTAGCCTTATGGCAATAGATGCTGTGCATATATAAAGAGACGGGGGAGAGGGGACGAGAAAAGAGTGTATAGCAGTTGTGTAAACTTTGGGTAAACTGCAACAACAAATTCAAATCGAAATGTAAAACAGTTACCTGACTTTATACAGCAGAGCAAGGGAGGGAGAGAAGGAGGAGAGAGAGAGAGGAAAGAGTGCTGCAAGTGCAGCTTTAGAAGCTGTGGCAGCTGTGGCAAGGTCCGTTGTGCAGGTGCAACTGTCGCATTGATGAGCAAACACGCTCACAAGTCCGTGACACTAGCAGAGAGTGAACTAATGCAGCAGACAACAGTTTGAAGCTAGCAGCTATGTTTCCAAGTTGGCCTTTTTCCGCTAGTTTTGAGGAACTTATGAAAAAATAGTACAAACAAAATTGGTAACTAAAATTCCCGAAACAGACACAAAGCAAATTAGTTGAAAGTATTTCAGCACGAACTAAGAAAACTGCATTAAGTCTTCACTATATTGCACTTTTTCTAGCTTTAATTCAGTGAGTTTAAAAACCTTTTTCTCTGTGCTCAATTTTCGATTGCAGTTGCAGCTGACACTGTGACTGTGTGACAGGAACAAGCACAAGTCCCAGGTAATCCCTTGGGTACTACAAGCGTTCGACCACGCCCACTACGAGCAGACACAGGCAGCTTCCTCTTCAAATAGCCAGGCAAACTCATGTGACCAGCAGAGAGCAGACTGGGCAGTAAAAGCAAACAAATTCAGCAAAATTGCTTGGCTTCGTTGATCACTCAAAATGTGGACAGGCGCCATGCATATGAGAGCAGCAGCAGTGTGTCTGAGTGTGTGTGTGTGTGTCGGAAAAGGGTTACCATACTACATTTTTTGGCAGCATTTTATGCAAAACTCTACAGCTGCGTGACTTTGCGCTTATTTGGCCTGCAGCAGCTGAATGAGAGCCAAGGGGATGCCCAGAAAAAAGGGGCTGCAGCGGGTGTGGATAGGGCGTGGCTATACTTTGTGGTCAGGTGGATGTGTTGCTGTGGTTGTACCTCAAGCTGTTGTTGCTGTTGTTGGGTTTGTTTGCTTCACTTGTTTGCAATTTGCGTGCGTGCGACGTTTTTGTTTGTGCGCCCCAAGCTATGCTTCATTATTTTTGCAAACTTTTTACTTAAGAGACTGTGTGTGTGGGTGTGGCTTTAAAATATATGTATAAATGTCGTTGCACGCACTGTTATTGATAAATTAGTCTTGGACACTTGTGGACAGTCTGGTTTTTGGCATATGAAATGCAATTATTGTTAATAAATGTTCTGTGCACAGAATTCAATTAAATTGCACACACACACACACACACACACACACACGCTTATTGACAATGGCCTGTCAATTGCCACAAGCAGAGCGAGACAAACTGATAAGGAGAGTAGGTCGAGAGAGAGAGAGAGGGGGGTAGAGACTTAATGAAGGACTTGCACACAATCAGTGCACAAAACACAATACAAAGCGCCACTTAAAGTTGTGGCAGGTATCTGATCGTTGTTGTTTTTGTTGTTGTTGTTGTTGTTGCTTATGCTATGACAAACCTGTCACGCCCACAAAAGCACAACAATAACAACAATGGCACAAAACAACAATAAATAAATCCGCTTAACTCAGCTTTTCTAGCAATTTTACTAAGTGCCAACGGCGCAAAAGATTTACCACAAAGTGTATGTCTACGCCAGTAACTTTCTGCCCACTCGCACTCGCACTCCCTCTCATTTCGCTTTTGTCTCTTTGGGCTGAACTAATTTGGCCCTAGTTTCGATGAGTTGGGTAAATGGTAGCGCCTTTAGTTATATGTTGTGTTGGCGTGTTGCAGCACTTTTCCAAACGATAGAAAAGCAATTCACTTTGAAATTTGCACCTGTAAACATTGTCAAACAACAAGGACAAAGCACAATGGCTAAAAGATGGACAATGTGGAACGGACATAACAGCACTTGAGTGCAGTCACAGCTAGACGCACCTGATACTGCCTTCATTTTCTAGCTGTTGTTGTTGTGCTTTGCAAATCGCCTTAGCTGGTAATTGTGTATATGAACAAACAAGGCAAAAGACCAAGAAGACACAGCCCCTAACATTCCATGGCAAGCCAAGTCCAGGTGCCATCGACAGACACAACCCTACTCTGTCTCTATCTCTGTCTCCCTGTCTCTCTTTGTCTCTCTATCTGGCTGACTCGTTAGCAACGCCTTATGCCACAATTTGCTGACTCTGCCACACAAAACGAAAGCACATTGGCATTTATTTTTTATGCCATCAAAGTGAACGTGAGTTTGACCAGCTGCAGGTAAATGCAATCATAAAATGTATCATTATATTAAATTCAGTTTATTGAAATGTATGCAACAACATTTGGCACACACTAACACACTTATACAGCAGAACACTCCCACGAGTTCAATTAAAGTTCAGTTAACTTTTTGCAGCACAGACAGTTCGAAGTCAAAAGAAAACAGTCGTAATAAAAATAAGGTAAGGCGCAAAAAGTAAATTGAAAATCGAAAGTTGTTAAATTTAACGATTGCGTTTGAAAACGTTTATCTCTTATTCTTATCTATCTGTCTGTCTGTGCTTTTCTTTTTCTTTTCTTTTCGCTTTTCTAATGCTTTCAATTTTCAACGGAAATCGCCAGCAACCTCATCATCATCATCATCAGCATCTTTTGCAACATTTACCATATTTATTTTTATTTTCTATAGATTTTTCTATTACTCTCACTCTGTTTCTCTCTCTCTCTTTCTCCCGTTTTAGCTTTGCTTTGTAATTGATTTTGAACATTCATTAGCTTCAGCTCGTCTTTTGTTTGCACTGACCCCAAAGCCAACAGGAAATGGCTTTCCTATTGTTTCACATTTTCATTTTCGTTTTCATTTTCATTTTCCACAATGCCAAATAGCATCATGCCGCCTGTTAAATGTTGCAGAATTTCACTTTAAATATGTTCTCTTCTCCCAATTTCTGCTTTTTATTTTCTCTCTTCATTTTTTTTTTGTATTCAACGCGAATTGTTTGAATTTTTACTTTCGCATGTGCGACTTGATTTCCGTTGCAAATGGCTGCAGTGAAGGGCAGGGAAGGGTAGGGGATGGGATATGTAGGGGGTAGGGTAGAACATTATAAGTGATATTGAAAGCGTTGCGTTTATGGGCCATTGTATTGGCAAACGACGGAAGAGCCAATGCCAATGCCATTGCCAATGCCTTTTATTGTTAAATGGTGCGTATGATTTATATTTCGCTTTATTTTTTATTTTTATATTCAATGCCAACCATTTATTTGATGCTATACACTTTATTTGCGTGCTCGCTTCAAGCAGCCACTAAACACCACAAAATGTTGTGCAATTAAAGCCGAATTTAAGCGAACTTGAACTACTTAAATTACGGCCAAGAGCTGCAATCAAAATGTATGACAAGAACCTGAGATAATGCACAGAGAAAAAATGCCAGAAATATGCCAAGAAACCATAAAGAAAAACCAAATCAAAGAGGACTAGAGGGAGAAGAAGGGAAAGATAGAGCGACTAAAAAAGGACAGAGGGTAGTCAAATAATGGCAGAAGCTGCGGGCAAATGTTTGCATGTTTTGGCCAAATAAACTGAATGAATTTAAATAGATGCGACTTGTCCTACTCATGCCATCGTCTGCTGTTCTGCACTGTAGAAAAGAAAAGGCAGCCAAGTAATAAACCCAAAAGGAATGCGTCGAGTGATATAAATAAAAAAAAATAAAATATAACAGGCTAAAAAAATAAAATCAAGACACAACAACTGCAAAAAAAAATGCCTTAAAAGCAAATGTAGCCAAGCAAAAAGGGAACAAATTGTTTTGCAGAAATCGACATAGCAGAGGCATGCCAAAGTACCACAACAACAATTGTTATAAGACACGGAAAAAAGAGGCGGAACTGTCGCCGTTGCAAAAATAATAATAAAATCTACAAATAGATTTTAAGCAATTTCACTTGTGAGCGAACGCAATAAAAATCAAGAATATTTGCCATGAATTTTGCTGCCGTAAAAGAAAAGACACACATACACTCACATACACTACACATACACAAGTACATGTGTGTGCTGGAAAAAACGGAAAAGTAAATCGGCGGCATTGGTGATGGCGTCGACTGATAAAGCTGCAGACATTGAATGCTACACGAAGTATAGAAAAAACAGAATAAAGAGGCAAAGCAAAAAAGCGATTAAACTCTGCATTTATTTGGTCTCGCTCGAGTTTTCAATACCTGAAAGTCCATATATATATATAAAGTACTTCTATATATATGCATGCAAAAAGGTTGTGCAGGATATCTCAATAGAGTCACGATTATTTACACGCGCAAATCGTATAGCAAGGCAGCAACATAGTTGGCTATTCTCCTCTGCTCTTTCCACTCCTTTTGTGTGTGTGTGTGTGCGTTTGTGGAAAATGGGAAATTGAATTTCACGCTGAACGAAAACAAACCCAATCGAATACAGGCAATGGCGCACAGCACACAGCACATAGCACACGGCAGAGAATATATAATAAAATCATGCTTAAAGTAAAATTTACGCCGCGTCCAAGTTGGCAAGTTTAGTGGAGCATCCTCTATCGTCTTAGTGTTTGTTGCACGTGCCACGTGCCGTATACTCCCAAATGAAAATCGAAAGCAATAAAATGAAGAAAAAGTGAAATAAAATCAGACACACAGGGAGGGGGAAACAGCGTATACGTAATGCGAGGCCAGGTAGCACAAAACGGCAACGACGAACGGAAGTTGACAAAAAACGTTGCATACTTATTGGAGCATGCAATCGCTTGACAACAGGCACTAAAAGCACCAATTTTGTTGCCAACCACATGAAAAGCGACCACAACAACAAACAATTCTTTTTCTGCAAAAAAAAAAAATAGGAAACGCAGGCATTTTGCAATTTATTTTCCATGTTCATGTTACACACACACGCGCACTCACTTTCACACAACAACAACAACAACGATGATGGAATATCATATGAAATATATTCGCAACAAGCTGTTGTCAAGCAAAGCCGAAAAGCTAGCAAATAAACACCATAACCAGGCATCAGACAAAAGCAAAGACAAGTAAGTTCTTCTACATTTTAAATTCCTTGTTATTATTTGTATAGAATCTTGGGGTAAAGCCAGAAGCTGAGTCTAAGAATCGGTGAGAATTGTTGACTCATAACTTAAGCAGCTACTGAAAAGTTGTAGCTTAACTTGGACTTATTGAATATCAATAAATATACAAATATCTTTGACTTATTTTTATGTCAAATCGGAGTTATGCACAAGCAATTTGCGGTCTTATCTTGGTTTTAAAAATACTTCTTCCATTCTAATTTGTATACAAATTTGTTTGGTGGCAAAGGAATTTTTTATTGGTCACCAAATTAATTTTAAATGTTTTTTTAAGACCGAAGAAATCAGTACTTTAAAGAGAATAGTTCTTGAAGTATTATTAGATACTAAAAGACTAAATCTTTTAAATTAAGCTACTGTTTGTTTACTGTTGAAGCTTCAAATCAACTAATTGTGTTTCAATTTTCTCTACTATTTAATTACCCTATAAGAATTAACCCTTAATTTAAACCCATGCCTGTTTCTGTTTGTTCTTAGCTTGAAGAATGTTTGTTTTGATTGTGAGTTGATAAGAATTTTAGCATAGCCTAGATATGAACTGGTCAAAATGCCATTGAAATGGCTCATAGAATTTGCATTTTTAATTCGACTCTTTGCCAGTTTTGCATAATTCCGTC